>OX352772.1:35275444-37775444 GCA_947095535.1 Poecilobothrus nobilitatus | reverse complement strand
TTTTTTAAGTACCGTGGTATATAAATGTACTAGGTAGCTGTAATCCTTGTTTCCTGGTAGGAAGGGTGCTTTATTATTATCTGTGATATATAAATGTGAAATGAAAATTTAAATTTCATAATTAATTAAAATTTTTTGGTTTTAATTATTTGAACAAAAATTATATTTTGGTCCGGGAAAATGATCTCATTAAATGTTGATCTCAAAAGTACAGTTTTAATTATATGCTTGACTCAAAATGTTGTATTACGGAAATTTTTACGATTATGAAAAGTTGATAATAAGGGTACAAAAAATGGCACTTATAATATTATTTAAAATTTATTTCAATTTTTACAAAATCATATTTAAAATATAACCTCAATAATATTATATTCTTTTATGTTTTAAACTGTTATATTGGTGTATTCTTTTAATTAAATTTTGGACTTTTTCCATTTTTTTTTTTGGTAATAACTAATAAATGCTGTGATAACTCGTGTATACAAAAGCTTTGTTTTAAATATTATAATAAATTGAAATGAAATGTGAAGTAACTTTCTTGCATAGCAGCTAATTTTTTGTACTGTTTTAAAATTTGCTATTTAGAAAGATCAAAGATTTGCGCCTTACTAGTTTAACCATTCATAGTTTTTATAGTGGTTTTTGTTTGGTTTTAAAATTTTTGGAAAATGTTTTTCAAACAAGTTTATTCAATATTCTATAATGAACTATTCTACTAATAGGACATCTATTGTAGCCTTTCTTATTTTTTTTTTTAAATGAAGTTTTGAAAAATTTCTTTAGAAATAATAATGAGGTATTCTACGAAGTTTTTAGGAAATAACATTTTTTTGGCTAGTTTGAATTTAAGAAATTTATACTTCATCAAAATTTATAGAATTTTTGTTTTTGAAGTTTTAGGTTTCTATTTTTTGGATCATAAAATCGAATCCGTTTTTTGTGCGTTATCAAATTTGAAGGGATATTTTGAAGAAAAGAAAAATGTTAATGTGATTGCATATAGTTTCATAAACGGAAAATGCGCATGACTACAAATTTTCCATAAATTTAATTACTCACAACAACTACGCGTTATGTAGTCTTAATTGTTCTAGAGTATAACAATGAGAATTTTTCGATTTCCTTATTGCTCCTAACAAAATTTTGAATGGAGACATCAGTAGTGTTATTTTTTTTAAAACAGATGTTCATCTTAACAAGGTAAGTGTAGGTCAGTGAATTTTTCCAATTGTGCAGCGATAATTAAATGAAGTAAGCGTTGAAGTAACACTGCAGGATCTTTAATAAGTAGAATATCTCTATTTTAAACATTGTCAAGATAACTTAAAACTGTTTGAGGAGCTCTAGCTTTAAAATTTGATTTATACTTCATTTTCAGTCTAATGGTTTCAAGTTATTTCATATTAAAAACATTAATTAATAATGTTATTTTACCAGACAACATTGATTTCATAATGCGTAATAATATATTTGAACATTAAAGCAGCAAAAAAATTCAAAGCTCTCGTATTTCCCATTATTGATATTCTATAGATAATATACAACTTTCAGTATTTAAATATGAATAAAACATTTAAACTGACATCAAATACCCTCGTAATATGTATAACAAAATAGATATATATTTTTTGTTTTTTTTTTTCAAAATTTTCCTGTAGGCTGTTAAACTAAAAGAGAACTCAATTATTGCCAACTACGTGTTTGATGTCAAACTAAAAATAAATTTAAAATAAAAAAAAAAAATTAAAAAAATATTTGAAAATAAAAAGAATTTTAAAGATAAATTATTTGCATACCATTATTATTGTTAATTGTTAAACTATGTTCTGTTTTAAAAATAAAAAAAATTGCTTAGGTCCGCTCTATGTGTTTTTTTTTTTGCTTTGCAATTTTTTAACTGTAGTAAACATAATTCATTTCTTTCAATTTAAAAAAAAAAAAAAAAAATCGCCTATCTTAAACGATCAATAAGAATAAAAGAAAAATAAAAAATAAAAAGGAATTCCTTAACAAATGTTTCTTTTTTTTTGTCTCTCTCTTTTTTTATAGATCATCATTTACTACTGGTTAGAGAAACAAACAATTTTCTTTTGGTATTACCATTTTTGTTTTTTTTTTTTTTTTTTTAATAGCAGATAGAAATAAAACTTGCATGATATAAAAAAATCTTCATAAGCAAATTTTTCTATTATTGTTATTACATTACAATATCCAGATTATAAAAACAACAGCAGTTTTACAGAATTCCATTTTAATGTTGACAACATAATTTTTAATGTTAAATAATTGGAAATTTAGACGTAACAATCGATTGAATTTTTTTATTTTTTTTTTTTGTTTTTGTATAGGTGTTTTACAGGTATGTAAATATGATACTGTACATGTATTTTCTAAGAAAGTTTTTTCCATATAGAGCTTTATGGTAATCTTAGTTTGTTTGTTGTTGTTGTTATTAACGTATAGTGGTATTAATCTTCTTCTTGTGTTACATTTAAATAAATTAGTTTTATACTGAATTCAGAGCAGGGGCCAAAATTAAGTACGAAAAAAAAAAAAAAATAAATAAAAAAAAAAAATGATAATGGTAAGTAATTGATTATAATTCAATAAAATTCCATTAGATCAATGATTTTTAATGGCAGGGATGTGTAAAATTGTACATACAAGTAAACTAAAATTGATAATTTTTTGAATATCATAAAAAATTCAAATTTAATAAAAGATGATAGAAAATTTTATTATACCAGAAGTCTTAAGACATTGAGTATATTAGAAAGTTAGTGTCGACTTGATGTTTTGTTTCATCTTTTCATTCTTGTTAGATTGAACATATGAACATATGAGGTTAAAATTTCTACTTGGAATATTAATTCTCTATACCATTTTCAAGATAATGCTAGAAAAACTTTCATTATGATAGAAAATTTTAATATACCCACCGAAAGTTTTAAGTCATTTATCAAGGTCAGTGTATGTGTAAGTCATTGTCGACTCGATATTTTGTTTATTCTTCTCATCGTAACTTAAGGTTAAAGCTTCTACTTGGAATTTTAATATTCTACTATTGTTGGGATATTGTAGAAAAAACTGTACTTCAGTTCACATAATATCATTTTAATAATTTTAAGCTAAGCTTTATTTTATTTTATTGCATATTTTAAGGAAAACATGTGATAATTTCTTCATTAAATACTCGTAGAAATTGATATTTCTTGTTATTTTTAACTGGATTTTTTGTTCCAGGCATTAGATGGTAAATGGACATATTATGGACACATTAGATATCGAAAAATTTATATAAAATCTTACATCTTATTATTTCAGTTATAATCCTTTAATATACTACTACCATTTCAAGATGAAAAAAATTTTCTATAGTTTAAGTCTCTTAAGAGTCTATAATTAGTATTTATATTATTCAATAATTTAAAAGAACCTAATCTCTTTATTTTCACGAAACACTTTTCACAGGGAATTTAAACAGTTAATGTTTTCTATCTAAATATGTCAGACCCTGTTTTTTTTTTTTTTTTTTGTACTAATGATAATTGGGATAATAATGGAAAAAAACAAGGAAAACAAAATAAAAAAAAGTTTTTACCGTAAATAATTGCCATCAATTGCAATTTTTATTGCCTACATACAATATATTTTAGTTCCCAATCCCAGTCTAATATTTATTGGTAATGGTGTCTTTAGGAAAAAAAAAAGTGCAATAGAAAATTTCATTAAGTGTAGGTTAACAAATAAATCTTTTTAAATATTTTTCTTTTTATTTTAAAAGTTATAGGATGTTAGCCACGAGCTATGACAACTTAAAAAATTACTCATGTTCAAGTATTTAAAAAGAATGTAACAAGTAGGTATTAAAAAAAAAAAAAACATAATAAAAATAAATAAAATAAGATAAAAAAAACTACTGGGCATAAAGTTTAAAGTTACAAACTTATTGTTTCAAAATTAAATTACATTTACTACCATATTGTATTTCTTTAGATATTCTTATAAAATTCTAGTCAACATACAATTAATTTTATTTTGGAAAAAAAAATATTTTTATTAAAAATAATTATTTCTTTGGCCAAAAATAAGAATATAGTAATAGTTATTTTTTACTTATATGGTATTTTGTTTTTTTTTTTCGTTTTTTATATGGATGTTATTAAATTTGATTTACAAAATTAATTTAGGATTGTAATAATGAGAAAAATAAAAATAAATGATATACAAAAGGATAATATTGTTTGGATAACGGTTTTTTTTTTTAAAATTCTTTGCAATTAAAATTGATTTCAGTTTTTTTATTTGAAGGTATAGAATGTAGCTTGTTAAAGAAAACTAAATAGAAAGTTACAAGTTTTGGGTGGTTTGAATACATGTGCTTAAATGATTTGTCCAGTAATATGTTATAGTATTTATCAAATATGGTTAGCAATAAATAATAAAAAGTGGAATAAAAATTGTTTTATTTTAATAAAAATTTGAATAATAACAAAAATTAAATGTATTTATTATTATAGATATTGAAATAAATAAATATGTACGCCTACGGTAATAAAATTTAAATTTGTAATAATAGAAAATAATAAACCAATTCAGTTTATCGTTTATTTTGAATACTGCAATTAATAATATTAAAAAAAAATACTGAGAAGAAATGAACATATCCTTCTTCAGACAAAGTTAAATATAAGTAAATTGACAGTTAAATATGGGGAAAGAATAGTAGATGAACGAATTAGAAAGATAGCCTCAATAATTACAGGAAATCAGTGTGGTTTTGTACACGGGGTAAATCAACTGTCGATGCAAATACAAACTATTCAAATACTATCAGAAAAATATAGAACAAAAAAGGAAAATCTACATTTTAGCATTCATAGATCTGGAAAAGGCTTTTGGTCGAGTTACTAGAAAAATAGTATGGCAAGCTTTGCGAGCTAAGTAGATTCCCGAATCGTATGTGAAAATAATAGAAGTCATGTACGAAAACTCTCACACCAATGCCCGAACATGGTCTGGAACATCAGATACCTTACCAGTTAGTGTAGGAAAGTTCATCAATGATCTGCACTTAGTCTTCTCATTTTTAATATTGTGATGCATCATATAACAGCCCATCTACTAGACTTTGGGCTTCTCATCTTGCTGTACGCAGGTGATATTGTATTAATTAGCGAAACACAAGAAGAACTTCAACACATATTAGATAAATGGAGAGATTCATTTGAAAGTAACGGATTAAGAATTAGCCAAACCAAAACCGAATATATGCATCTAAATTTTAACACCGACTCATAACACCATATACCTTGAAAACAACCCACTAAACAAAGTTACTAAATTTAAATACCTTGGTTCTATCTTCTCATCAAACTGTAATATAGACGACGACATCAAAAGTCGTATTAACAGTAGATGGATGAAATCTTGTCACGTTTCAGGCATTCTATGTGATAAGAAAATGCCTCACAAGGTTAAAGGTAGGGTTCATAAAGGAATCGTCCAACCTGCCTTAATGTATGGTGCTGGATATTGGGCTGCAAAAAAGGTGCAACATTTGGTTGAATTTTAATTGCAGTTGGCTTAAAGTTGATTATTTATGAAGTTTTGATGTCAATATAAACGGATCTAATATAGCAACCAAATGATAAGTATAATATGGTAATAAAGTGTAAAAAACAAAACCATACAAGTCCTTATTTCATAGTTCAGTTTTTATATTAGTTGAGGAAATGCCGTTATATTATAAAAATTTGAAATGAAACAACGACTCTTTGAAATTACTAATGAATTTACTAATTTTTCTGTTAATTGTTTTTGATTGTCGCAAGTTTTTGTTTAAAATCAAATTAAAGATTTAAAACCAAACCATTTGATGAAAATAGGGATTTTTATGATTTTACAGCAAAAGAAATTCTAAATTTTAAATTTATAATGTGTTTAGCACATTTTTGGTTTGTCACATCACACTTATTAGTTTTATTCTAGGCGTTCGTCCTACCTGTCAGTTTATAACTCAATATACACAGATAGATCTTAATAAAAACTAACAATTGTAGAACTTTTTTATGTTGTTCCAGACTTTTCAAAACAATCCTTCGTTTCAAGTTAATTTTAATATGAAAGCGTAAAATAATAGGAAATGGTTTTAGGCTTTATAAATCAAAGCAAAATAGCGTATTTTTTGCAATTTGATATATATATTTAATTTTTAACATAGTTCCATCCATTGCAGAGCAATCCTTTCTTTCAAGTTCCTTTCAATATGAAAACAACGAAAAATAGAGATTTATTTAAGACTTTTTAAATCAAAGTAGGGTTATTTCAATTGACCGTTATTGAAATTTATTTTGTAAACATTTTGCTTCTGTAAGTTGTAAACCCTTAAAGATAGTAACTTAAATTTTTACAATGGGGTTAAAATTCACAAAAAAATAATAAAGTAATTCAATCTGGTTGAAAATTGCAAAAAACTGAAGCTCTTTTTTTTTAACAATTTTAAATGTTTTAATGAAAATTACCCAAAGTGTCTCTTGATTTTGCACAGTTTTTGTACATAAAAAATTTAAAAGGAAATAAATACAATACAAGTACAATGTATTATTTTTAACTATTTTCTGGTTTATTGAATTTTCAGCACAAAAGAATAATCTTTTAAATAATTTTTTTTAAGATTTTAGATAAAAAAAAATTTTCGTCATTTGATGAGTTCTTAATTACTAACAATTATTTTGATATTATTGAAAAAAACTTAACTGAAATGTAATAAATTTCAATAAAGATTTATAAACTTTAATATAATACATTAGTTAGAATCGGGAAAACAATAAATTTTTGTACTTTTAATTTTAAAAAATGTTCAACTCTTCTTTAATTATATAAAGAAGGTTAAATTGTTTTTGGAAAATAATTTAACAAAACAGTTTCCTATAAATAATAATAATGAATGTAATTAGAATTATGATGAGTCGGGAAGTTATTATAGAAGATTTTTTAACTTCAAGTAGATAATGTGAAAAAAAAGAACATGCTACATGTAGTGAAAAACGTTTAGGAATTTTCTTTTTCATCATTATAAAGTTTTTATTAGATTTTTCTGTGTATTTTTTTTTTTTAAGTTTATACTTAACAAAAAAAAAAAAAAACTAAGTAAATTCTTTTAAAATTTTTCATGTTTTTTTTTTTAAATTATTGTATTTAAGTACAAATTATACCCGTTTTATTTTTGAAGTATGTCCAGTTGTTTTATTTATATAAGTTCAAAATATCATTCAATAATTTTAAAATTCTAATAATTTTATCGAACTTTAGCAGCAGAATTTTCAGTTGTGTTTGGCATTACAACTAATTATTTGTTATGGTTGCCTGTTGTTGTCTTTTTATTGTTGTCTGATTTACAAAGTTTTGTTCATTTTTCAGTTTTAAGGTAATTACTTTTACCAAGTTATGACTTATCAGTTTTAATACATTTCAGCTTCCATTTTACTCGATTAAGAATACTTTTACAAATTTAAATAAAAAAAAAGTGTTTTTGATGAAATCAAAAAAAAACAATAGAAATAAAAAAAAATCCACTCTTTGTTGGCTAAGAATCTATTTATAAAATATTGCATATGTGTAGGCGCTATTTAGCATTAACAAAATTATAATAATAATACCCTACACATTAAGTATAGGGTATATTAACTTTGGTATGGTGTTTGTAACCACCAAAAGAAAGCGAGTTAGGTATACACATGTATATATATTCTGAATCAGGATCACCTCCTGAGTAGATTTAGCGATGTCTGTCTGTCCGTCCGTCCGTACGCACGATAACTCAAAAAATAATGATGCTATCTTGATGAAATTTATACTGTAGGTTAACAATGACTAAGGTAAGGCGGGAATTGTAAATGGGCGAAATCGGACCATGTGTTCGAGTACCTCCCATACAACTCCCAAAACCGAATACGCATATCTTCAAAATTAATAAAGATGGAAACTTCAAATTTGATATAAGAGTATTCTATCCTGTTCTGATGATGTCTCTAAAATTTTAGATGAATTGAAAATGAATAATATAAAGTAAATATGATATTAAAATAAAAATACTACTTGCTGGCTAACTACTAAAATATTTAATTATCAATAAAACAATTCATCATTCTATCGTTTTATTGATTTTTCTCTATATTTTTCTGTATGCCTACTAAATGAATTGTGAGAATCATCGAAAGATATTGTACGAAACACAATTATATGAGATCTTAAGTCATTAAAAACACCATAGTTCTGCCTTAAACGATTAAAACTGGTCTTAAAGATTAACTATTAATTTTGTGTTAACTCTAATAGATTGATTGGAGTTGGAGACGTCCGTGAAAGTAATCTACTTTTGTCGCTAAATTTAGTTACCTCCAAACGTCTTTTATATTTTAGTGCTTTTATTTTAGTTTTTCGATTACACTGAGAATCTTGTAAATTCTTATGTAAATCGTAATTTCATACACACCAAGGAGTGTACGATACCCAGCAGATACAAAATTCCAACGAATCAATTTATATAATATTGACTCCTCCTGAAATATTCAGGAAATGGGAGCCCCCATATTTTTTATAGTCTTTATTATAATATTATTCTCTATCTATTTACTGGATACTTTAAGGATAGCTACAGCTAGTTATTCATTTGATGTTTCAACCAAATTAAATGATATGTAAATTTGCTTTTAAACTCCAATTTTTTTTTGTAAATTTCGGATTTTTTTTTAAAAATAAGATAAAAATTAAAAATATAAAACTATAAATATATTATTTATTATCTTTTGATTAATTTTTAATAAGACTTATAAAATGTTTTAATATCTGTAATTCATAAAACTTAACAACTACCATTTTAATGACGTTAATAATATTAAAATTTTTAAATCTAAAATTAAAATGACCCACTTTATACTGTGATTCATTTAATAATAAATATATTTTTTTATTTTCTTTGAATAAATTTTAGTCCTAATAGTTTCCAGATATTATTACAGAAATATTTAACATGTTATTTTCATCCTTTTTTTTTTTTTTAAACATATCTATTATTATAATTTAATATAATTAATTAAATTCATATAATAATTCAGGTTTTTAAAATAATTTAAGTTTTAAATAAAATTATTTTTAAAAACTCATTCCATTACATAAGACAAAGTAAATGTAACTAAGGATAAGTATAAAGGTAAGTACACACGGGAGAGCAAAAATGGTAGAGTTGAGTGAAAAATCTCTGTGGAGCGATCTACATGTCTTTAACGTAGTTTATGGTCCGTATAGAGCTCTATATCACCTATAACAGAGATTTTTGGCTAGAGTGTCTACAATGACTCTGATGAGTCTGACTACAGATTTACAAACGTATTTGTAGATTTGTAGAAATTTTACAGTATAGATGTTTATGTAATTCATGGAGTTTTTCAGATTATGTTATTTAAGCCCAACCATATTTAAAGTATATATGTATGTATGTTTGTGTAAGTAAAATAATGGTAAATATTTTGTTTGGTAATAAACGTTTCCTTATTAATAAATTAATAAGTAAAATATTTATTTATTCGTATAGTTTAAATTATTTATTATGAGTTTGTTTCTGAGGTTAACATTGAATGTTAAGTGGTTAACTTAAATTTATAAAGAAGAAATTTCTAAATAATTAAACTTATTTTTGAATACATTAATTAAATAAATTTTAAAAATTAATAGAATTATTATTTAACTTTATAAGCTAAAAATTAAAATCTGAATGGGAATAACCCTCAACTTGTCATATCATATACACGGTAACCGCAGTAGCTTTTAATTATTCCGAACTACTTTTTGCAAAAATCTGATCGATTCAATTAAATTCAATTTATTGCTTTACCACAGATCTATCATAGAGAAAAAATACATAGACTGTATAAACAAGTCGCTAGAGAAAAATTTACAACTCTACAAAAAAATTTTCTACTAACATTTTCGTAGAACGAAATTTTCTGTATAGAGTTACACTCTCATGTAAACACATTTTGTAGAGGAAACTTTTGTTTCTATGGAGCACTACCCATAATTTTAGTCTCTCGTGTTTACTTAGCTTTAGTTAGAGTATAGATTTTTTGTTTTTGTTTTTTTGATCTAACAAGATTGGCACAATTCAAATTATTTATAATAATGATTTTATCCTTTAGTGTCAAAATAGCATCATACTAACTAGTTTACAAAAAAAAAAAAAAAAAAATGATTATTATTAAATATTGAATAAAATATAAACTATAATGACTGCTGTAAAAAACATTATATATACATGGTATTACTTAATAAATTCTTCTAACTAGGATTTTTTTAACCTGATTTGTTACATAATAGTCAAGGCCGTTTATTAGACCTATTAAATATAAGTGTTTCCGTGGACCTAGATCATTAATATATTTTTTATTTATTTTTTTATCTTCATCATTGATTTTTTTTTTCTGTTTTTTTTTTTTTTTTTGTAAAAACTTGAACCTATTTAAAATTTTTAATTTATAAAAAAAAAAACGACCGTCATAGAAGATTTATGTTTTTTCTATAATTATAATCTTAACGATCTTCTTTTCTTTTTACATATGCATATGTATATATGTATGCATTTTTAAATGGTTTTTTTTTTTTTTGATTTTATTTAAAAGGAAGGGGGCTGATAAAAAGAAAATAGATATATTTTATATAAAAGAGTGCGGGGTTTTTGTGACAAGTTTGTTATAATTTTCTTTTCTTAAATTGTAATTTTACATAATTGGAGGAGAGGAAAAAGGACGAAAAAGAAAATATAGAATCAAAGACTACCAATTATCATTTATTATTAAAAATCGTCCATATCGAATAATATTCTGAAATTTTTTTAAAATGCACGAATATGGGTAGTGCTAACGATGTATAGTTATAGATTATGGAACGTGCCTTGTTATAATATTATAACAAGTTATACCAGACTTATATAAAATATTCATATAAATAAAATTTAAAATTTTTTTTTTTTCTTGAAAAGTTATGTTGTTACATAGAAATTATGAAGATGAATTAAAAAAAAAAATAAAAATAGTATGACTAGTTTATTTATTTTTGTTTTTTTTTTATTTATAATACCCACAGTTAATTAAAATTTTAATTCAAGAAAATTTTTTTTAAATATATACGAATGTTAAGACAGAGGCGAAGTCACAAATTTTCTTTTGGTTTTACTAATAATGAACCATTTTAAACCTTAGATGTAAATATATAAAGTGATAATTAAACTGAATGTAAAAATAAGTTAATATAAAGGTTGTATATGTAAAGTTTAAGAAGAACATTAACATTTTACTTCAAAATGTTATTTCAGATTTTCTTACCCATCCTTCATAATACTAAATTTTTCCTAAACCGTTTTTTCCCAAGAATCCTTTCCACATCCCTATCCCCTAAATCAAATTGTACCTTTAAATTAAAGGTGCCAATCTGAATTTTGGTTTATAAGGGGATGGTTTTAATTGGTTAAAGTCCAATACTATATGCGGAAAAATCACGTGCAATTTTTCTGGGTGACTTTAGAATGTTTTTTACTTTTTACTTCAATTTTATCTAACTTCAAATGAACATTTTATGCTGATGATGTTCAACTGTGTATCAGTGGTTCAACCACCAATATCAATCGGTGGATAATAACACTCTAAAAAAATTTGTGTAATTTTATCCCTATAATAAATGGCAACATTTATTATAAATGTAAATTTAGACGATAAAAAAATATTAAAAAAATTTACGAACTAGATATGGTAAATTTTGAATAAAATTGAGCAGAAATGTTTATATAGATATGTATATTTCAACTAAAATGGTGTGTCTATGGTGGTTTACTCATGAAATATTGATACCTCTGCATTAAAATTAAAATTAATAAATAAACTATTAAATGTGTGAAGTAAGTTCGTAATATGGTAGTGTTTTTGAACAAAATACTATTATGGAATTATCACATTAATTACATTTCTCAAAAAGTTTTAACAACCCTGCGTAAACTATGAAAAGTTTATTTTTTTTAAGGTGAATGATAAACTGGAACAGTCCGTAATCATATTTTTTTTTTTTTTTAATTTTCTCTGACACATAAATGTGGACAGGAAATTATACAGCCTTTCCTGTTCAGGCGTGGCTGTAAATGTTGTAAGGTGGAAAAATTCTTACGACATGTGTGGGATTCGAACCCACGCTCCCTCGGTGTTTACAGCGTATTTTATACGCTCTTACCGACTAGGACACCGAGGCCCCCCAAATCATATTATTTACTACGATGTTGAATATTCAGGTATGTGTGCGTGTGAATTATACAATTTATTTATTTATTTATATTAATATTACATACATAAATGTAATGCAATATTATTGAACCATCGGCTACTAAGGCCATTATAGGTTTTTATACTATTATTAAATTATATTATTTATTTTGTTTATATTATATACTATATATTTACATTATATTTGGTCGTAAGGGAGGTTGTAAAGAAAAAGACACTTACGACCTGTGCAGGGATCGAACCCACACTGCTTCGGTTAATACGCCACACGCCTACCCACTAGGCTACCGAAGCATCTTGAATTATACAATTTGACAATTATTTTTAATGCTTGCGCACGTTTCGTCACTAACAGACAAAATATAGTAGTTTATGCGTTGTAACCAAAGCTGCAGTTGGTCTAACGTTTCAAAACTTCCAAAAGTACAGTTACATTCCATGACATAAATTTTTAATAAAATAGTTTCTTCATACCTAGTGGACAAATTCGTTGTTGAAAGCTAAAATATTTTAAATCATGTAATTTCTTACCATATACGGGTCGTCTCAGACATTTATCGTTTTTGGTTAAAATATCAGGCTCTTTGTAATTTTTTATCAAACGTTATCCGCCTAACATTTAATTATATACACATATTTAACATAAAGTACACAAAGCATATTTAACGATAAAATTTAAATTTAATAATTCTTTTTCATAAGCTAAATCATAATTTCGTATAAAATTACTTAATTATTAAATATATTGGTTTATTCTAGTAATAATTTATTTATATGTGAGTTATAATTATGAATTAAAATTTGTTAGTTAGTTAGTGCAACTTTCGAGAAACGAATATCGCATTCGAAAATTTGGAACTTTGAAAATCGAAAATCGTAGGATTGCGAATGGGAAATTAAAATTTATTATTTATAAAAAATAGTGTAAAAAATTTAATTTTGCACTCGCAACGCTGCGATTTTCAATTTTGAAAGTTCCAAATTTTCGAATGCGATTTTCGTTTAACAAAAGTAGCAGTACACGGTAAGTAACGCACGAAATATTCAATGTAAGTATTTATTTTTTTTTTTGAATTTTGATAAAATATAAGGGTCAGCCGTTCGACTGTTCGACAATTCGGTCCTGAATGATTTTTCTTGAAATAAAAAATTGCCTGAAAACAGCAGTATGTAATAAGTTTTTGTTTCTCCAAAATTTCATAAAAAAGTGTTTGCTTTATTAGAAAAGTGGTATAGTAACAGTTTCGCCCAAAATTGAATTTAGAATATAGACATATATATGAAATTTATATCCCAACGATATGATATTAATAGAGACTTTGATTCTATATTAAATTTTTACAAGTATGTATATAGTGATTTATCATAAAAAAAAAAATTATAGTAATTAAAATAAAATTTAAACTTTTTCATTTTCAGATAAATTACATTTTTAATATTAACGATCGATTTTTATAACATTATTATTTAAATGCTTGTATCATTATTTTGAATCATATTAATTTAACTTGTTTTAAATCATTTTCTATAACTTATATTTAAAGTTTTTTTTTTTTTAAAGAAAATTTATAATAAAGTCTAAATTTAAATATATTTCATTTATTTGATAAAAATCTTCATAATATTATCAACAACCAAATAATCGCCACTGGTTTTTTTTAACTATATTTTCTTTTATAATATTTTAATAATAATAATTTTAAGATTTAATATTTTAATAGTGAATAATGGTAAGAGCTTAACCCAATATATCAATATATAGATATATATAATATATGAAAGTACAAATGTATATAAAGTATATATGCACAGTAGTTAAAATTATAGGAAGAGAAATAGCAAAAAAAAAAAAAAAATAAATAAAAAAAAAAATACATATATTTTGTTGCAGAAGCAAAGTGTTTACATCAAACGCCTTTAGATCTATTCTATATCATAGGATCTAATGAGGAAATTCGAGATTGATCACTTAACAGCGCATTTTCAAAAAAAAAAAAAAAAAAAACGAATAAAATAAATTACAAAATATTTTTTTTTTTTTGTTTTTCCTTTATTTTATGTCTGATGATTAAATTAAGCTTCTGGTAATAATTCTATACTATACCTATATACTAAATCTGGACTAGTAAATGAGCTGGATTAATATATGATATTTACTATTGGTATAGGTTACTAGTATTACTTCTCAAAAAAAAAAAAAAAAAAAAAAGATAACTATTATTAGTTAGTAATCATTATTCAATAAAGATATAACGAGTTATTAACCAGAAAAGTCATAATTTTTTTTTTTTTTATATTATCGGATTTTGACTTTGAAAAATGATCTTCGATTTTTTTTTTTTGTTCGTATGTTCCATATGTGATTAGTGGAAGAACCAATCAAAAAAAAAAAAAAAACTAGAATAAAATTAAACAAGTTGTGGTCAATCATTAGAAATTAAATGAGAGAATATTTCGTGTTTTCTTAAATATTTTCAAAAAAAAAAAAAAAAAAACATTTTATTAACAATATTTTGATGGATAGATCCTAATGGTTTCTAAAAGGATTAGTGTTTTGTTACATTGTTTAAAAAATGGAAGCAATGATGGTTATAGGATTATGAGTTATACGAATTTTTTTTTAACTGTGATTTACCTTATATTTTTTGTTTTTTTTTTGGTTTTTTGGTTTTTTGGTTTTTTTTTTGTTTTATTTTTGATTTTGTGGTATAGAAAAAATTTAGTATGTGTCAAAAAAGTTAATAAGATATCAAGAACCGAGATGATAATGTTAATATTGATGGTTGATGGTTTGTTTTTTTTTTTTTCGTTTTTTTTTTTTGGGAGAAGGAATCATTAATTATGTGTGAATTAAATTATGTTTCAACAGGTTTATAATTAACTAACTATCTATAAGTTTTTTTTTTGCAAATATTATTGTAAAAAGTAATAAATTACAACAGATTTCATGTTCTACTGGGTTTTTATCTATATATTATGTATGTAGTTAAATATTATGCAATTTATTATTTTTATTCTTTTGGTTTTTTTTTTTGTTTGTAAGGTGAAGTGGGAAGATAATTAACAAAAAAAAAAACAAAAAAACAAAAAAATTAAGGAGGATTCTAAAAGGTTTACCTGTTTTAATACTAGTTTTAATAATTTACCTGTTAATTAGTTATTGAAGGATTACCTTGTATTTATTAAATATTGTTGTAATGATTAAAACAAAAAAAAAAAATTTGATGGTTATTTAATGAGATAAAAATATGGTTAAAAGTTAATAATTTAAAAAATAAAAAGAATTTTGAATTTGAGTATTAAAAGTGTTTGATTAATGCAAAAGAGTTCCTTAAGGAGTTATGATAAATTTTTAAAAATGTATAGAATAAAACAATATTGTTGGTGGAATACTAGTGTTGATTAATAAAAAGTAACAAACTAAAAATATGGTACTTTAGTTTCTGGAATTTTACATATTATATAATAATGCAGTATTCAAAATTTGATAATATTCAATATAATATAAACAAAGAACTAAAAGTATAATCGGAATAGGATTAAAAAATGATGTGTATATATAATAAGAAATAATAAACTTTCATGAAACGATCCCTAAACATTAATCCATTAAGAAGAGTTAAAAATATTTTAGATGTATCTTCAAATTCTTTTGTAAATCTTTAAAATTACATTCGACTACGGTTTTAATATAAGCAATATAATTTTGCTTGTACGTCCAGTACTACTATTCCAGTATGTAATTAATTTACAAAATCGTGTCGATGAGTTAACGTTGATATGTTTTTTGTTTTTTTCCTTGCCACTCCTATAAGGAGTATAGGGCATCCAGTAAGTCATTTATTACTCATATTTGACTAAGTTTCAATTTGCTGGAATCATTAATTTAATTAAGCTGTTGATTACTCGGCTGTAGCTATTGTACAAGATTATGAGACGTTTCTTTTTATTTCTACGCCATCTATTATCTTATACAAGAATTATGGTTTATTATTATTTTATTATATAGTTATTACAATATGTTATTAACTAATTATAATTTATAGGACATGTATAATTATTATTTTTTTTATTTAATTATATTCTACTAATTATATTATATTATAAGAAAAATGTCTGTTATTTTTTATTAATCTATATGACCCAGCCGGGGTTTGAACCCGAGACCTTTCGTATGAAAGGCCGGTGTCTTCACAACTACACTGTTGAATGGATACGTTTAAATGTAACACCCCTCAATGACATCTAATATGAAATTTAAAGAATTTTGCCAAAAACCTAACGCTTATAGCATAAAACTCATAGAGCAGTTCAAGCTCATTAATGTACGGTATATTTTATTTAAAATAGCACTTAAAAATACAGTAACTCATATATAAATATAAGTTTTAAATTGTACAGTGCACTATCATCATATGTGTTTCCCGATTTATATGATCAGATTCAAGGAAAAAGTTTAAATTTTTTTACTGTCAAACAATCTAAATCCCCAATTCTTTACTTCCTAAAGTTTGAATTGTGAAATCAGTTAGGTATCTTTTCATTATATTGATTATAGGAGGAGGTGGCGGGCTTAGTCAGTAAAATTCGGACACGGTCGAAGTAGTATAGGCTTTTATATATTAATAGAATTATCACTACGATTCAATTTTTTATACATTAAAAAGTTTTTCTTGTTCTTTTGATTGTGTTTTTCGATTCATTGGCAAAACTTTTAAGTGACATCAATAATTTTTTACTAATAATTATATTAAAATGTTTTATGAAATAATTTTTAAATTTTTGTTTTAGGTTATACGTGTTACTCGTGTACATTTTATTTGAATCTTGTTATAATATTATATTTTGCTTAGTAGATTTATTTGTTCTAAATTTAAGATTAATATTCATCATAGAAATGTTTTAAAACCTTTAAAATAGCATGTTTAGTGTTTGTTTTATTATAGTTATTGAATTAATAACTATAAAAACGCTCTGATAGTAAGAAAATTAGGACATAGATAAAAATTAAACAAAACTAGATTCTAAATTGAATTTTATTTATGCTCAGAATTATATTTTATTAAAAATATGCAAATTCTTTTTATAGAAACAAAACCGAAAATCTAAAATGAAACTAAAAATAATTAATTGAAGTAAAAATCATACAGAGAAACATACAATTAGTTAAAAGTTGGAGACTGCTTCAATAAAAGAAAAAAATTCGTAAGGTTTTTTATTTTGTATAGATTTAAGAATAAATTAAGTTAAGAAGTGAACCAAATGTTACGATATAGATTCGAAAGCCATATTTTCTATATTAAACAAGGTAGAGTGTATAATTAGCTATGTCAACTCTATGATACTAGCACGAACATATTTTAATATATGGTGCTTCGATAAAATTCAATTATTCTTTTAGAAAATTTCAGAAATTTGGCTTAATTAATTGCCAAAATATATTTATGTAATTTTGGAAGTCGGCTCAATGGTATTGATGAGCATGATAAACTTACTAAATTTTACAGAAATTATTCCCATAAAACTTGATAATCTTTTAAAAAATTTCCACATGTCTAACTTAATTAACCACAATTTTATAATAGACAGAAGACACTGAGTTATACTTATATAAAAAAAATGCTGTATGGCAGATACTCGAATCCGCAGCTCGATCATGTTAAATTTCAATAGCAAATTGGAGTTCGTATAAAAATTAAATGGTAAATATTTTAGAAACCAAACTATATTAGTTCTTGAGTTATCGTGCAAACTGACAGACGTATGCGAATTAAAATTAGAATTTAATCCGAAGCAAAAATATATACTTTTTTATGTCGATGTCATCTGTTTTAAGGTATCACGAACATAATAAATATTTATTATATCCCTACTATTAAGTATAAAAATCGGAAGTGACCTCACTCTTCTCAAATATAAAAATAAGTAAAGTTTTTCTTTTCATGAAAATATTTGGTCAGGTGACTTAAACAAAAATTAATACCGTTATAATTTCAAAAAGATCTAAAATATTTATATGTTAAACCCAAATTTTGATAGAAAAAATTTTAAAACAAAATATGTATACCACTAAATTACGGCTATGAAATCGACTATACATTTTACTACAAAATCAAGACCTATAACTTTTTTTTTATCTTTAGCTATATAATATGTACTAAAATTTTTATAATACTTTTTCGTTTTTTATTTTTGTATATAAGTGTTTCACTTGTCGGACATTAGCAAAAATCTAGAAGAAAATAGCACATGTGACCAAAAAAATATTTTTTATTTTAATTTTTTAATATAAATTTTCAATGTCCGGTGACGGAAAGACCCGATAATTATCTTTTAAAATTTAACACTAAAGTAAATTGTTCACCTAAAAACAGTGGGATCTATCAATTTTCACCAATCCAGATTAAAATATTTTTTTATTCTTTTTTGTATGCGGTAACCCACATTTCCCATTATTGAATTTTGCAACTACAATAATTTTATAATATGTACTGTGTGTACTGCGGCAATCTATAGTTTTTTTTATATAAACAATTTTTCTGTTTCTACATTTTAAATACGTATACTGATATTTAATGTGTCTTTAGGTTCTTACAAAAAAAAAAAATAACATTAATCGTTTCGGATATTATTCCTATCAAAAAAGGGGCAAACCTATAATTAGTATTCTATATGAAAACAACTAGTTTTCTACGTTATGCAAATTTTATTTAATTAAAATATCCTTTTTGGCTAACAAAGAATTTTCCATATATGACTATCTTTTAGTTAAAATCCAATTCCTATAAAACAAAAAAAAAAATCAACCATCAATAAATAGGTTTTCCTTATAAAAATGGCATTAAAATCGCCATTACTTTTATGTTTTTACATTTTAAACTGATCGTTGTATAGGTATAATAATATAATATTATAAATATATGTACGAATGAATTGTTAAGAACATAAATTTTAATTATTTTTCCATATTTAAAAAAAAAAAAAAAACAAAATAACAAAAATAACAAAAAATTAAGAATAAAATATTTTTCGTACTTTTTCTTTTAATTAAATACCGTTATTAAATAAATAAACAAAAAAAAAATTTCTTTTTTTTTAATTCTTATTCATTAAAAAAAATCTTAAATCTTTTGCACAATTGTTGAATTTTCTCAAAAAATTAAACAAAAAAAAAAAAAAAGAAACTGAAAAGAAGTTTTTAATTTGCAGCTTATAATTCTTCAAGATTGAAGAAGATTTTAGTTTGGGAATACCTTGGAACCCAATTCTTATGAGAACAAAAAAAAAGTATAAATATAAATTCCGTTATGTTTGTTAGTTTGTCTTTTGCTGCTGACCAAATTTTGGAAAACAAAATAAATGGGAAGTACTTTTTCAATTTTTAAACTTTTATTGTAGCTAAAAATTTAGTAACTAACGTTTTATAATCTCTGAATTTTTAGGGATAATCTCTGAGGGATAACAAAAACGCTTCTCTACATATAATTTGACATTTTCTGCACAATTTTCGACTTATACATGATTTTTACCTTTACATGAATATATGAGGATCCGCAATTTGATTTTATTTTTCATTTGATAAAGGAAATGTTTTGTTTTTTTTTTTTAATGCATTTCTCTGCCATATAAAGAAAATTTCACAGCCTTTCAGACGTGGCTGTCAATATCGTAAGGGGGGATAACTCTTACAACGTGTGTCGGATTCGAATCCACACTCCCTCGGTGTGTGCAGCGTATTTTATACGCTTTTACGCGCTAGGCTTCCGAGGCCCCAGGAAATGTTTTTCATATTCATTAGGGTTTTCAACATGAAGGTAGCTAATTTGGCTGTATTTTCCATTTTAATTTTAACAAATAAATGAAAAAAGTTTTTCGTCTCCATGAGGATCTCTAATTTGACATAATTTTTTATTTGAATTATTTGTATTTTTGGTAATCAATCATACGATACCATTTTTACTTTTCAACTTTTCTTTTATTATTTTATTACATTTAGATTTTGTTTACAGGTAGCACATCTTTTACATTTTTAACTTTTATGTTAAAAAATAATATAAGTTATAAAAGAAAACAAATCGAATGCATGTTGTTTTTTTTTTAATTTTTTTTTTTTTTACTTTTGCACTGAAGCTATCAGATTTTTATTTTTGTTTTATTTTCCCTAATATAATAATACAAACTTGTTCCTCTATACATATTATATATGCATATAGAATAAGTATCTAGGAACTCACCTTATATCCATTGAACTATGTGCTATATATATATATATATATACATTACTTCCCAAAAGAATAATTCTTAATTATATTTTTGTTTCCTTTTAAATTCTAATGTTGTAATATCTGATTTTACTTGTAGACTTAAAGATGATAAGATCTTTTATTATTGTTATTATTGTTGGTTTTATGTTATAATTGTTATTGTTGCTTTTGTTGCCTAGTAAAAATTACAATGGTAAGTATCATTAAGCAATAATATTTCTTTTTTCATATTACATTGATTCAAATCGTTCAGTTAGTTATCAAATATGACAAATAATACAAAAGTTCATGCACTAAGCGACATTGCGACATTGCGACAAGCGAAACGTTTAAGCTTCATTTCCACTAAGTGGCAACATGTTTATGCCCATATTTTTTTCGATTTAGGTATAAACGTCAGTCGCTGTCATCTGTCTATGTCAATTCTCTCAAATTGAATAAAAGTTCGGGGTTGTTGTAAATTAATCGGTAATTTAGCTAACAACGTGTCAATTAGTGTATGACCCGCTTTAGAATTAAAAAAAAAATAATTTCAAATCTTCTATGAAGCTTTTTCCATATATTTCCAAAATTAATAGAGTAAAAATTTGGATATTTATTCAGGGTGCTGAATAGTTAATATGCCGTAATAACGAATAATAAATTTACAGTTGAAAATTTAAATTCTAAAGATGTCAATTTTTCAAATACGTATTTTAATTTTTAATGCAATTTATTAATGGTAATGTCCCTTTACTGGTTACCTTTCCAGTAAAACCATTTATTAGCATATTATTTAAAAATTAAAACTATTCAGAACACACTTAGAGTCAGAAAGCTAAAGTTAACAACTGAAAAAAGACTCAATCGTAATAAAGAATACAGAGTACGATTTTAGAGATTATTGGTTATAGGAGAAACATTTTGAAATAAGGGTTTTGTTATAAAGATCAAAAAGATTTTTTTTCTCTAATTAAAGCCTATGGGACGGACAATCTATAAAATTTATATGATATCATAAAATTTTAAATTCAACGTAATACTCATGATTTTGATACCTAGAATTTAATTTTTGTTTAACAATTTGAATTCATGATTCTGAAGCACTTTAAGACACAATAGATAAGGCAACATTATACAAGACGTATAATATATTAAAATTGTATTTTTCATGGTAGAATTATTACACGTTAAGTTTTTTTTTTTTCTTGTTTTGTGTTTTTCTTTTTAAAATTCAACTTATTAAAGAACAGCAAAATAAGAATAGATGAAAGTTTTAGTTTTTCAAGTATATGAAAGGGATTTTCCACGATCATAGTTTTTCATATATATACAACTTACATTGCAATGATGGATTCTTCATTAATTTTTTAGTTAAACTATTCGCCTGAATTTCGTAACTTAAATAAATTCTTTAAGTAAATAAAAAACTAGAATTTTTTTGGTATTTAAGAATAAAAAGAAAATTTGCATGAAAGTTGAGTAAATGTAAATAAAATAATAAATATTAAAAAAAAAAAAAATATTTTTTTCTTTTTAAATAAACAATTTAAAAGTGTTGAGAAGTTACAGTATATAGAGTTGAAAAATAAAAACATAAAAAGTAATTTTCATTTTGATTAAATTAAATGCTAGGTAATTAATAATAAAATGATAACTAAAATATTTTGAGATTGAAACAATAATAAATCTTTCTTTATTATAAAAGTATACTTATACTTATAACAGTTTTACATAAATTTTATGAATGTCCATCTGTCGTTACAGTTTCTTGTTACATTTATGGGAGCATAGGGATTCCACTTGACACTTTCATCTAACGCGATTTCGCGTTGTTATTTTAATGTGATCCCAGGAGATGTTACATTTAGCCAATTCTTGGTAAATTGCTCTACGCCATGTAATGTTACGGCGGCCGCATTTTCTTTTACCTTGACAGTTCCACTCTAAGGCTAATTGTGCTATGCTTGTGTTTGACTTTCTAAAACGTTAATGACATTAATTAAATATTTCAAACGAAATAATTATCTTTTGAATATGATCCCTTTTCCTTTATCTCTACACATACATTTAGACAGAAAAGCTACGTATACATTTAGAAAAGCTACAAAGCAGCATATAATAAGAGAAGCAACTATATAGATTGGAATCTATAAGGAGACCGACATTGTCACAGTAACTCCCTCGTAATTGTGATTTTGCTAAAGGCTTACTTGAATTAATAACAAACACAACAGAGATAATTGGTCCAAGCAAAGTGAAATGTAACCGTCCTACGCTTCCAATAAGGATAAAAAATTTAGGCCAAAAAAATGATTGAATGAAGAGATATCTTATTCTCTTAGAGTTCATATGTTTGCGTTGACAATGGCGAAATACACTACAACTTTTATGGTAGAAGAATTAGAAAATAATATATTTCCCTAATTCTAATTTTTAATATTTTAACAATTTTTTCTATATACTATATATATATTTTTTTTATTAAGAAACTAAAGCTATAGTATACCAGTTTATATTTCGGCATTAATTTCGAATAGTTTTCGAATCCTTCGTTATGGTTTTTATTAAGTAACTGACAAATGATTCTTTTTATCTGACTTCTTATTTTATTTTATTTTTTTTTTTAATTTTGTTATATTTTTATAACTTTAACTAATTTACTCCAATTCACTTCACTTAATTTTTAGCAAAATATTTTACTTTAAGCTTTAAATTATAGAAAACAAAACAAAACAACAAAAAAAAAAAACAAAAATTATAATTTTAATAATTTTATGTACCTAGTCGTAAATTATAATTTTTTTTTTTTGTCTGTTTGTTCAGATTCTAAAGCTAATTAAAACGTCCATAATGAGAAAAGAATGAATTAAAAAAAAAACAATAAAATAAAAATACTACCGAATTTAGACATCTAGGTTTGAAAAAAGAAAACAAACATACACAAAACAAAAAAAAAAAAGAAAGAATAATGAAACAAAAATAATTCGGAAGTTCTTTGGCCTTTTGCCATATTTGGGTGGTCGGCCCACCAGACCATTCACTACTAACGAATATTTTTTTAAAAAGCACTTGTATTAACTTTTTTTTGTTTTTTTTTTTTTTTTTTTTTTGAAGTTTACTGATGCCGGTAATTCAAACAACATAAAGCAAAAAACAAAAAAAAAAAAAATTTTAATTAGGTGTTTAGTTTTTTGTTTTATTTAATGTTTTGATTTTTATAATTAAATTTTAATGTTAAGTTTATTCTAAAAGATTGTATTATATTTTTTAATGTTTCCGTTTATAATGGCGACATCAATCGGAATATTTGAAATGTTATTTCAAGAAAGTTCGTTTACTTTAAACTAACTGATATTTATTTAGTTCTAGCTTTTAAATAACTGATCTATGTACAATATTTTTAAGCTAATTTAAATTAAAAATTTTTAATATGTATCTTTTTTTAACTGTAAATGTGATGAAATGCTACAAAGAAAACATAAGAAAAGAAAATTGTAAATCTAAAAATTATTTATATATATATGTAAACATATAAAGCAACAAGAAAAGAATAGCTTAATCTCTTGGATTTAAATAAGTAGTAAAACAAAAATAATCAAATTTTGAGTTGAAGGGAAATTGTCACAGCTAGAAGGTACATTACGTCCTTTCTTCTATCGTCTTTTTTTTAAAATTATTTATTCATTTATATAAATAATTACTTGATGATGTTCTAAGATGTTTCATATATCGAAGCTTTAGACGGTATTAATGCGGAATTTTAGATTACCGAGCTTAATCTTGATTAGAGGCAGTTGTGAAAGTAATAAGGTTATACATAAAAAAAATCCACATCCCAGCTATAGCGTGGCAAACAGTGCTGATGAAAACTTCTCTGCAGTAAGCCAAAAAGTACTAGTTTTTAAAGAACTTTACTTTACTATCTATTTTATTGAAACTTTTTTATCTGTTTTTTATTGTTTTCATTAGAACTTATCGTTAAAGACTAAATACAACTTAAAGAATAATCTTTATTGTCGGTTTACTTTTAACGTTGGCGTAATTATTGTCTACGCGTTTTGTTAACATTAATATATTTTCTAAAAAGATTTAGAACATTTTCCAATATACAGGGTGATTCTCTTTTGCGTTGTAATATGTATAGGCTATATTTTTGTTTTCCTTGCCACTAAAGAGCATATATCATCCACTAAGTCATTTATTTGACTAAGCTTCAGTTTCGGAAATCATTAATTTCAACTAAGCCGTTGATTACTCGGCTGCAGCTATTATATAAGACTATAAGATGTTTCATTTTATTTCTACGCTATATATTATCTTATACAAGAATAATGTTTTATTATTATATTATATTATAATTAATATATTAATTTATATTATAACTTATATTATTAACTTATTTTTAATTTAATTATACTATATACTATATATTATAAGAAAAAATTATATAATATTTTTTATTAATCTATATGACACATCCGCAGTTTGAACCTGAGACCTTTCGTATGAAAGGCTATTGTCTTAACTACCACACCATTGGCTGGATGGGGTGTATAAGGTGTATTTGGTTAATCAAAACAAAAAATTGTTCAGTAACGAGTTTATTTCTCTCAATTCGTGAGATAATGGGACTTAAAGTGTTTTTTTTTTAATTTTAATTAAATTTGGTTATATCTCAAAAACTAGCTAACTAAATTATTGTGTTTGATACCATACATGGACAATAACTGAAGAAATTAAATCCTCTACTACAAAACAATTTTTTGTTCGTTTTTGTCCCCTAAATAAACTTTAGAAATATTTAAGACAGAAAAAGAATTACCATGTACAATTTGAAAGATCCGATAACTTGTCCATAGACTTTATCCCTTTCAAAAATATTAAAAAGATATCTCTAATATAAATGTTGAAGTTAAGGTTCTTTTAGGTCTGCAGTAAACGATTTGAAGTTTTGAAAATAATTTTTAAAAATTTTAATTATGATTATGTATTAACATGACATATGGTTTATTGTAAAATAAAGGAATATGATAAATCTCTTCTTAAAAAGTTCCGAGCATTAAATAAATCTAAAAATTAAACAAATATCTTAAGATAGTATACAATTAATTTTTAACTATGTATATATGTATTTAATTTATATTTAATATTCTCAGTATTTTAATAAACTTCTAAATTATTATAATTCATTTTTTTTTTTTTTTTCGTTCCTTTAAATTATGAACTCACCTTTGTTGAATTCGAGTTTTTTTATATAAATTTTGTTGTTGTTTAATTTTTATTTTTAGAGTGTTTAAATATTGCGCAAATTATTGTATTTAAAAAAAATTTTGGCTTGGTGCCCAAAATTTAAAAAAAAAAAACCTAAGCAATAAAAAAAAAAAAAAAATTATTATTAAAATTATTTTTTTTGTAGTAGGTACTCTATAATTTTAATGTTTTGTTGATTGTTGAGGAGGAAATTATTATATGAGGTGAATTAAGCATTCATTATTATGGGTAATTATTACATTTAAAAAAAAAATTTTTTTAATTATGACTAAGTAGCAACCAAAAAAATTTTAATAGCTGTTGTTGTTGTTTGTGTTAAAATTTTTTGTGTTTGTATAGTTAATTTACTGTTATATTTATATACTGAGAACATAATTTCATTGTTTCACAGTAAAAATAATAAAGTTGCATATTATTATACAATAATACTGTTAGTGTTGATCTGGCTTACTATAAGTTTTAATTAGAAATTTTTTTATATAAAATCGACAAAGTGTTAATAAGAAATGGTTTTGATTGTTGTTTTTTTTTTTTTGTTAATGCATTTCTCTGTCACATAAAATATGTTGACAGGAAATTATACAGCCTTTCCTGTTCAGGCGTGGCTGTAAATGTAATAAGGGGGAATAACTCTTACGACATGTGTGGGATTCGAAGCCACACTCTCTTGGTGTTTACAGCATATTTTATACGCTCTTACCTACTAGGCCACCGAGATCCCAGATTGTTGTTGTGTATTTAATAATTTTTGATGTAGTTTGCAAAACTATATATTAAATTATTTCTGAATAAAAATTTCGTTATGCAACTAGAATTGAACAAAAAGGGAAGTGTGGTGGATAGGGTTAAGTCAGTTTCTTATTCCTATTTTTCATTCCAATTACATTCCTTTTATATAATATGTTCATCTACGTTTGAAGGAACACCAAACACCTAAAGCCTATATTCATTACATATATGCGTTAGCTTAGCCTTCATCATTAAAAAAAAAAATAGATGATGCATCAAACACCTCTCATGATTTCTGACGTTTCGCTATGGAAAATTAAATTTTAAAAGGAATATGTACTTGTAACGTTACAAACGGTATATTAAATGTCAACTCTCAAAAAGATTTTAATTTTTTAACAAGTCAAAAGAGTCAAAAAGTCATATGAGTGCGTGTTTTGTTTTTTCTTCTTTTGTTCTTACATTGCAAATGTTGTGTTGTTTAGTTTTGTTCTGTTCTGTTGTTCTAGGAAAATGAATACATAATCATATCACGGATAATTCAAAAAAGGAATTGAAACCGGAAGATAAATACTTTTTTTTTTTGTTTAAATCTTTTTATTGTGTTGTCTTTAAAATGTTTTTTTTTTGCATTTTTTCATAATTTTTTTAAATTCATTTTGCGTAATTTTATATTAAAATTCATAAGAATTAATATTACGCTTCAGTTTTTTTTTTTTTTGGCAACAGAATGACAGCTCAATATACTAAATGTTGTCAAAAATAAAAGATTTATGTTTTTTTTTGTGATTTTTGTTAAATTTTTTGTTTTTTGCAAATTTTTTGATATTATTTAAATCGGTTTCAATGAAATCACGTAATGTAGATCCTTTCCGGTTGAATTGAATTATTTTAGGGACTTCCATAATTTCAAATACGGAAGGTTTCATCAAAATCTTTTATAATAATATGGAATAATTACGTTATTATTTTTGTCCGTTATTTTACGTCGAATTCATCAAAAATGTTTTTTTTTTGGTTAAATTTTATGTTCTGAATTTAAAAAAATGCAATTTAATTTTCAAAATTTATAACTACCATTGAGTTAAACTGCGATAATAATGTTCAATTCACTGTATATTTAAGTTGACTCAGATATCGGTTTGTCATACATATTTTTTTAAAGTATTATCTCTAAGGATGATCACATAACATGAAAACAAACAATTGAACAAACAATTTACTCCATTTTAACATAAGTGCCAACAAATAAAATTTGAAGTTAAATAAAAAAAACTTTAAAATTCAATACCTTCGTTAATTGGTTGTTCAGTGGACTACTCAAACAATTTAATACAACAATTCAATTGGCTGTTCAATCAATTGCTAAAACTTTTTTAATTCAAATCCTATAGCTGGATCATATATAAGTTTAAAATATGAAAAATTGTTTTCAATTAAAAACGAGGAAGAGTGTAGTAGAGTAGACTGTGTCAACTCTGGGATACCCGTATGAACGTAATATATCCTGTTTCTATAAAACTTGATCATCTTTTAAAAACATTCCGATGTTTTAGTACCGAACTACACAGATATATTTATGTAAATTGTGGAGTTGTATAACAGCTACACGAATCTATTGCGCCTAGCTTCATTAAGTTCCAAGAAATGCAAGAAGCCTGAACCGGCTGCTTTAGACCAATCAAATTTTACAAAAGTTTTTGGCATGCAACTCGACACTTTTTCACTAAATTTCAGATAGCTAGCTTCAATAGACACTTTGTTATTTTCATTTAAAAAGAGAAGTTGTATGGCAACTATCCGAACCTGTCATATCATCACAACCAAATTTTACAGAAGTTGTTGCCATAAAACTGGATCATCATTTGCAAAATTTCAGATACCTAGATTGAATAGACACTGGGTTATTTCCATTTAAAGAAAGAAGTTGTATGGCAGCTACTCGAGCCCGGTGGCCGAAAATGCCGGAGTTAAATAGCAAAACTAACAATTTTGCAAAAGTGACGTAAAAAAAATGTCAGCCTCCTAGCTCCTTTATTTTTTGAGTTATCGTGCGGACGAACACTGAGTTATTTTCATTTAAAAAGAGAAGTTGTATGGCAGCTACCCGAACCCGTCGCACCACCACAACAAAATTTTACAGAATTTGTTGCCATAAAACTTGATCATCATTCGCAAAATTTCAGATACCTAGATTGGATAGACCCTGGGTTATTTCCATTTAAAGAAAGAAGTTGTATGGCAGCTACTCGAACCCGGAGGCCGAAAATACTGTAGTGAAATAGCAAAACTAACAATTTTGCAAAAGTGACGTAAAAAAATTTTAGCCTCCTAGCTCCTTTATTTTTTGAGTTATCGTGCGGACGGACACTGAGTTATTTTCATTTAAAAAGAGAAGTTGTATGGCAGCTACCCGAACCTGTTGCACCAGCACAACCAAATTTTGCAAAAGTTGTTGCCATAAAACTTAATCATCATTTGCAAGATTTCAGACGCCTAGCTTCATTAAGTTCCAAGAGGTGCAAGAAGCCGGCTGCTCTAGACCAACCAAATTTTACAAAAATTGTTGGCATGTAACTCGACACCTCTTTACTAAATTTCAGATTCCTAGCTTCAATAAACACTGAGTTATTCTCATTTAAACGGAGAAGTTGTATGGCAGCTACCCGAACCTGCCGCACCACCAAAACCAAATTTTACAGAGGTTGTTGCCATAAAACTTGGTCAACATTTGCAAAATTGCAGAAACCTAGCTTGAATAGATACTGTGTTATTTCTATATAAAGATAGAAGTTGTATGGCAGCTACTCGAACCCGCTGACCGAAAATGTTGGATTTAAATAGCAAAACCAACAATTTTGCAAAAGTGACGTTAATTAATTTCACATCATTAATTTCACAAACAGTTTAGTGAAATTAATGATGAAAATATCTGAAGCGGAGACTCTGTAAGTGTCTCAACAAAAAAAGCATAAAATGTTGATAATATACCCTAAACCACAAAAAGCTTTTAATTATATCAAAAATATTTGATTTTTTGTCACCTATAATCACAAGTTTTTGAATTCTTTTAAGCATAAATAAAGTCTTAAAACACTTATTAAGAAAACCGTATATGTATTAAAATTTTTTCCAACTTCACTATAAAATCTGTCACATATCTCTATTTCTTAAAATCTATTCCTGTTCTTTTAAACCTATTTACCTATTCTTTTAATTGTTAAAATCAGAATAGGTAACTTTAACAGTTTTAAATTGCATTTACCAATGCAATGCAAATAACCAATACTACCAATATACAATAAATAATTGAAGAAAAATAGAGAAATTATTTCCTTTCTATCATTAATAATTGGTTGCATCCGGATAAGTGGCACAAAATTTACGAAACTTCTGACAATAAATATTTTTATAATTAAACTCTCCCGTATCAAACCCTCTTAAGGAGTAACAATTGCATTTTCTACATTTTTATTTACATGAAAACTGACAGTATTTCCATAACACGCGAGTATAATTAAATAAGATTAATTTAAAATCTAAATTTTTTTTTTTTTACTTATTGTTGAACTGACAACAGCTACAATAGATGCAATTTAAAATAATTCTAAAGTTTTTTAGAATAAAAATAAAAAAAAATCTTGACATTTAAGAACTTGTAGTTCTTGATCAATAGATTTTTTTTTTCTTTTTATATGGTTGCATTCAAATTATTATTTTAAATTTAATTTATTATAATATAATATTGTTTTTGTCTGTCCATTTAAAAAAGGTGTGTGTTGTAATGGCTGCAATGCAACTAACAATAAAAAATAAAATTAAAATTCAGTATTATTTTTACAACTATCAACTGTTTTCATTGCTTTTAAGATTGTTGCCTGAATATTCCAACGCTTATTAGCGTTGTTGGTTGAAGTTGGTACTATTGTGCATTAAACTTGGCTCCCTTTGAAAATTTCTTATTGCTGGATTTTTATAGCAGGATATACTAATATAGCAATTGGTGTAGTTTGACTCTTAAAAAACGGATATACGTATTTGATTTCATCAGTAAAATTATCTTTTAATAACGTAATGACATGTACATAAATTTATAAATATAAGATTTTAAGTCCATGAATTAAATGGATATTATTTTGTTCTTCAGTTTAAATCTAAATCTAGCTTTAGTACAGTATTACAGTATCTGTAATTCAGTAATGTGTATGTATATATTAGAAATAGATTAAGTCAATATCAAAGCCGATCCGAATATGCTTTTTTAGGTACAAAGTTTTTTTTCTTGTGCTGTATTAAACATTTAATTTTGCATCTGCATGAATTTTTGAAAATGAAAAACTTTTGGAAAATGGTGTCTAATCTAAAGCAGTAAGTTATATTTGTTTGTATTATTAAATTTCTCTTGATAAGTAATTGGGACTTGTACAATTTATTAGTAAATAAGTCGTTTTAATAATGGGGAGAATTAAAAATGAACGATGATATAACACGAACAATAAGATAGTCATCATACTGTCTGTATATCGAGAAATATATTTGCTCCTAGTTCGGAACTCTAAAGTGCCTAACTCTAAATAGGATATAAAATTTTGTTATATAACCAAACAATTAACACTATATTGAGAGCATCCAAATTTGCCAAAATTGAATTTTACGTAACGTGGTGAGTGTTTTTTGGTAAGTACAAAATTCCGATTTACATAGAGATCTAGAGATTCCTAGTATAAACGAAGACATAAAAAAAATATGCACTAAAACATAAGATCCGTTTAGAAGGACACTTAAATGAAGATCCATTAAATCTCCTACATTCCGAAAAATTACCAATAAAAGACTTAAAAGAACAGGGCCACTAGATTTATCCATAAACGCAGATCATTTTCACGGTGGTCTGCAACTCCAATTAATTTATAATGGAACTGATATGTTTAGTGAGTTAAAGTCTCAAATATCTGTGTTACGTATAGTATCTTTCGATTATACTCACCATTTAAAGAAAAAAAAATAAAAAATCATACTAACAGCTGCAGGTCTGTCCATTCGTTAATTAACTTATACTTTGATTGGTTGAAACAAATGTAAAAAAGCAAATCAAATATTTGCTAATTATTGTAAAAAACGTGTTGTAAATGGAAAAAAAAAACCATTACTGACTTCATACTAAACTTTGGTCATTTTAAAATTATTAGATCAAAATATTCAAAGCTTATATACTATGAAGCATTTATAATTAAAATCAACTTCGATGATTTGGTGAAAATTATCCAAAACACAGCTGTTATTAAGAAATATAGGAATTAAGTGAATAAAAATCATATTATTGGTAAGTTGTATTACAGAATAATTTTAAACTTTTTTTTTTTTTTTTTTCTTATATACTTAATACTTTTATTAGCTTTAATTTTAGCATAATCTGATGATATTTGTATTATGTCAATGGAAAATTGCAGTCAATAAATTAACACAAGTTGATTGGAAAATTATAGTTTTGCTAATTAGTATATTACAATATTATTTTAATATTCATGTATATTTGTATATATATATATATATTATGTAAATATTTTATGTATATATGTTATTATATAATATAATATTAAATATTTACTTAAATCAAAGTCATTAACATATTATTATCATGTATGACAGAATGTCTTGAACTAAACTAAGAATAAAAAAAAAATGTTGAGAAAAAAAAAAAACAATATTACACACATAATACAACTATACAAGTAAATTTAACCGATATTTTTAAATTTAATAGTAGCATAAGATTAGATTTTGTTTCTTTTCAGGAAACATGAGTTTTTCTGTTTGAAGAAAAAAAAAAAAAAAAACTAAAAAAGAATAAATTCATAGATCATGTGTTAGCACGCGATTGAAAACATTGTATAACAGTTAACATTATTAGAAAAACTTACTAATTTTTTTTATGTTCAGATTATTTCATTGATGTCAAAATCCTGTCTATTTAATTGAGTGTAAAATAGTATGCAAGATATTTTAGTTAAGAATGCATCTATATATACCTACATATATATATTTTAAAGTAATATACTATGTCACGGTACTTAGTAACAACAGAATGCATTTAAATTTATACAGATTTTAATATTTTGAGACGATTTATAATATCCGGATAGTCCATATTGTAATCTTTAGTTTCTTACTCTTTCCAGTTTTAGTAATCTTACTTTTTGTTTTCATGGATTCTGATAATTATCTAATTTTGTATTACTGATAATTACCTAGATTAACATTATTTTAACGGTACATTTTGTTCAAAAGTTAGCTAATTTGTTCAACCGTTAGACTGGTCGGCTTTTTTAAACTATCTGGTATTCTATGTGAGAATAATAACGGAAATGTATTTTGGAATGTGGGGATATTATAGATAATGAATTTGGGAAATGGGATATTGAAATTTAATTACAAAAATACTCTTTTATAATTATTACAATTTATTACAATAAATTCGTATTCAACATTTCAATTTTTACATTTTATTCAGTTAATTATTTTTCTTTAACACCTAATCTCAGTGTTTTGCAGATAATTCTATCTATTAATTATCTTGGAGAGTGCTAATAGCAATATTCTTGAATGAAGAATTTTTCAACTGCAGTTTGTTTCAATCCCATTTATAAGTATCAGCTTAATCTGTTATATCTGTACTATCTGCTTAATCAGTTAAATTCAAAACAAATTTTTTTATATGGAGTTTTTTTTTTTTTGTTAAGTTTTAAGATTACTTAAAGTGATTTTAATTACCATTTTTTTACGTTATTTCATAAAATTAGTTTTTAAGGGCTGATGAACTTATAATTTTAAATTATAATAAATAATTCATACTATGGTGTTGCCAGAAACTTGCATTTCTTTGCAAAGTTATTGCTTTGCTCAAAATCTTTTATAAATAGTTGGAGACATTTATCATTTTATGATCCTGGATATTATTCCCTTATTGTTTTCTTAGGTACATAATTATGTAGCGATATTATAATTAGACCATATAGTTTGATTTAATTCTCATACTATCACATTTTTGATTTTCATAAGTTTTTATTTTACTTGAAGTTTATAATTTGTTTTTTTTTCTTATTTTTGCTTTTGTATAAAACAGTTTCCCATATACATTTTAACATTGAAATTTTAGTAAAAGACAACACAACCACAATTAAATTATAGTACAATTTATGAGTTAAAAGACTTTTTTGACCGGTAATCATTTAAATCACCATACAAATGTTTATTTTTATAATATTTTTTATTTTTTGTAAGAGTTTTGATTTATTAATGACAATGAAAGATAATTAACCGCTTATATAATTTATATAGGTACATTATTTTTAAGGATTATCTTCTTAGTAGATGCGCGCTTATTAACAATTGAGTACATCTATAAGTAAACACATTTATTTTAAAGTTTTCAATACCATGCCTAAAATTTGTAAATACGTACAATATTATCGGCTTTTTTAAAAATTCAAGTACAAAAATTACATCTTTTTTTTTTTATAGCTATAGATTTAAATTTTATTTGACTTTTAAGTAGACACTTAACAGTGTCATAAGTCAATTTATTCTGTTTCTGTTTTTTTTTTTTGTTTTAATAAAATATAAAAAAATTTTCACGTTTTCCTGTTTTCCGAACATAATTAAAAAATATCCTGTGGTGCTGTCATTCTCATATTTTAAAATTTAAATTTCTTGTTCTATTATTTTTTTTTTTTTTTGTTGTTTTTTTGCTTAACAAACGAAATTTCCATTTTTAATATTGAAGATTTAGTACCTTCAGCTTTTCAGTATTGATTCTAAAAAATGTTTAATTATTATAAATTTCACATATAAATAGAATTTTGGCCGTCATTGGGCCGAATGCTTTTAAATCGAAAAGTTTGAACCGAAGCTCGAACCGAAATCTAATTTCTTAATAAAGAAAATATACACCTGAACTCGCAGGTTTTGTTTTGAAAATGTGTGATTTGAGTTGAATCTTAGTTTTATGTTTTCCATTGCTTGAATCTGTGACTTTTATTATAAATGAAAAAATTTCAATATTGAAGGCTTCTTCAAAAATTGTAACTTATAATTTTCATAATTAATGCTTAGGAAGTAATTTGAGAGGGAAAAAAATTGAGATCTAAAAAAGTGGAACTGATATATTTTAGAGGACTAGATAAAGGGGACAAAAAGTTAATTACTAAGTTGAAGAATATAGCCCAGCACTGCTAGTGAAACCACTTAACTATAATAGAAAATTATTGATAACGATATGAAAAAAATGAATATACATTAAAGAAATAAATTATATGAGTCATATTGTCAGGTTCCAAGATTAAGCTTCACTTAGAAATGTTTTTAACCGTACACTAGTAAATAAATGAGGTAGAAGGAAAATGGTTATCTAATAGGAATCAAAATTCCAAACATCACGCAAATTTAGAGATTAATTATTGTATTACAAAAATATGAATAATATTTGAACTTTTTAAATTCATCTTGAAAACTGTGCATTACAGCAAAATGTAAATATTCTTAGAATATTCTTCATCTTAATGTTGTATCTTAGTGTTGATTTTATTTAATAAACATTTTGTGATTATTAAATGTATTCTATCATGATAAAGTAAACTATCAAGATAACCTGTACATAATGTTTTAGGTGAGAAAATTACAATTTAATTTTAATTTCAATTCCAATGTCAATTAATTTCCAATGTCCCAATTTTTTTTACATTTTTTTTCGCTATTCTTTTTTATTTGAATAGCAAAAACAATTGCCCTTGCAGTACAACTGGTATATTTTTAAAGAATTACTAATTTGTTGTTGTTGCTGTTGTTTTTTTTTTATAAATAAATAATTTTTCTATAAAATAATTTATAAATCTTAAGTTGCTATTTAGAATTAAACACTTAAATAATTGAATTCTAATTTGAACATTGATTGAATCATAAATTATTGTTTGTATGAGAAAGAGTTTATATTAAAGAACAGGTATTATTAATTTCCTGTTTAGTTTGGAATTGGATATACTTTTAGTCATTGTACATGTTTCATTTCATTTCATTCATCATGCTGGATATCATTCATGTTTCATTAGCATAAATAAGAATTATTTTTACATAAGCATTGATGAAGATTCATTATTTTATTTTCCTAACGATTTGGAGGCGAGCTCTTTTGTGTGTTCTATTTTGAATTTGTGTGCTAAAAGTACTTCATCACCCGCAAAATCAAGGTCTTAGATTGCGAGTGAAGCTGCAAGTAATCTCTTTTTTTTTGTTTGCAGACTTCGGACATTGTCTTGGGCAATTATGAACAGAAGTGGTTATTTTATTATTTAAATTATTTTAAGCGGAAAGCCGTTTTACTTTAAACTTTTTCATATGGTACTTCTTTTTACAGAGTCAAAAACTTTCTTACAGTCAACAAATAACAGTTGGAGGGAAGATCGCCATTCAATCGATTGCTCGATGATAATTCGCTGCGTGTTTAATTGATCTACACATTTTCTATATAGGGATCAAAACCCGCTTTTTCATCTTGTAACTCTGTTTCTATTTTTTCCTGGATTATGGCCTTGTATAATTGTTAGTTAGTGTTAGTATAATCTGTTGAGGAGAATAACACATAGGAGGCTAGATACATTCATTAAAATGTCTAACGCATAACACTGTGTTTTTACAAAGCTACTTATCATTTATATTTTTTAGCATTAAGTCATTTAACTTTATTAACCAAGAAAATAATTTAATTTTCTATATTGGGAATATTGTCTATGTTTGAATCTTTGTGGAGTGCTTTAATCAAATTTTGAAGTCTTGAACTCAATTCTAAATAAAGAAATTTATTAAAAATTAACACAAAAATAAATTCAAAATACAGAACTAAATAAATTAACATTTGAAATTTAACATTTGAAACATTTTCAAAACAGATTTTGTGAAACGTCATTTCTCTTGTATATCCTATAATAAAACTTATTATTTCTTTTTTTTTTTTACAAATTCTTATTTATTTGGCCTGAGTGCCACAAAACTTATATCACAATGCAATTAAAAAAAAAAAACAAAAACAGAAATAAAAAAAATTTATTTTTCTCACTCAATCTTATCAATATTTTGCTGAAGTTCTGTTTTAAATCGTGTAATGACAAAAAGATACACAATAATAAAAAAAAAACATAAAAAAAAAAACAAACAAAAATAAAAATAATGACAATGACAACTTATGTGCCTATTTACTAGAATTCTGATTGTTTTTATTATAAAACTCAAACTCTTCTTTGTAGTTGTTATTTGTTATCTGAGTGAAGAGAACTTTTAATGAGCTTTAATGAAAGGTACAAATAAAAACAAATTGGTAAGGAATAATAAAAGTGAACCATAATAATACAATAATATAGTTTAGTAGAAAAATAATAAACAACAATAACAAAAACAAAAAAAAAAAATATTTAAACGTATAGCAAAAACAAAGCACGGAATTCCTAAAAAGGTGTGCCTTTAAATTCATTTTTGTTTATACATATTTTTTTTTTTTTTTTTTCTTTTTTGTATCAATATTATAGTCAATAATGCACTTTTATGTTGTACTATGTTCCAACAACTTGTTCTAGGTAAACAATTTATTGAATACCTTGATAATGGAAATATATATAAGTACGTATACATATGCTAGTAATCGTGAAAACAATAAAGACAAAAAAAAAGAAAAAAGGTGGAAAAAAAAAAACAGAATTGAACATTTTCGATCAATTAAAATTTTTATTTTATGTTAAGAATGGCAGGCAGATGAACGGACATATGAATTTTTTTTATATTTTATTGTTAATGTGTATTAATATGTATGTGTTATTACATTATTAATATAATGCAGATAAATAAATAAATATACATACATATATATGTAATATATAATATGAATATATACATATATCACAAATAACACATATATGTAATGGGTGAGACTTAATTAGTATGCACTTGTTGTGCTGACCATATTATTCTTAATACAAATTTTTATAAAGGTGTAACTTTGTTGCTTTTTTTTTTTTGGTTTTTTTTTTGTTGTATATATATATATATATGTATGAATGTAAATTATGTACAATCTGACTATACAATAATGATTAAATGACCCACTTTTTTGATTTTTTTTTTTTATTTTTTTGAAGTTTTGATTAGATATTGAGATGTCTGACTATATGGTTTGATACTGATTGACTTAAATTACTGAACTATATTTATAGTGTGTTGTATATATATATATATATATATATATATATATATATTTGTAGTTGTCTACATATAGGTAAGTAAGTACCTGAATACATAATACAAAAACATACATATGTATATGTTTAGGTACTTCCTTTACTTCTTTTGTTATATGACAGATTATTTTGTTTAATTTTGAATTGACTATTGTTGTTTAAAAAAATTGAGTGGCTTCTTCATTTTTGTTTTTTATTTTTTTTTTTTTTATTTTAGTAATGTATTTTTTTTTTTATGTATTATTGAATGATTTTAGAGAGAGATTTTATTTGATCTGAATATCACGACAATCATTTGATTTTCCACATACAACCATACATACTAAAATGCATAAATTTTGATTTAATTTTTTAAAGTTATTTCTATGATTAAAAATTGGAACTCTATAGAAATCTTTTTGTAATAAAGCTACTGGTATTGAAAAGATACATTTTTCAATACGAAAAAAAAAAAGAAATACTTTAGTTTAAATTATTGTGCTAATAATAACAACATGAAAAAAAAAAAAAAAAATCTATAGAATTATCTGAAAATTGTTCGAACAAAATTATTATCAATATTTATGACATTTTGAGAACATCAATTATTAAACTTTTTTTATGTATTTTTTGTTTTTTTTTTTTTTTTTTCAAATTTTGTAAAGAAAATTTATTAAAAAGAATTTGTATTTTAATGGATTTAGAATTTTTACAGTTAAATTTTTTAAAAGAAAATTACAAAAGATTGAATTAGAATCTTATAGATAATAGTTAATGAATATTGTATATTTGAGACATTTTGGGTTCAACTAATTAAGTGTGATTCTTTTTAATTTAATTTATTGAACTAATTTTGAGATTTATTTAATATAAAAGTTTTGTATCTATACTATAGATTTGAATTTATAGTTTAAAATAAATTCGTATTGATATTTATAATGATAAAATATGTATTGAAAGTTTTTTTTTTTTTAAATATTCTATCTATACCTATGGCTATGTATAGTCAATTGCAGGTTTTAATTTCTAAAACATATAAAATAACCGGAAAGTGTGGATGAAATATTGTTAATGCTCTTTTAATATAAAGTTGCAAGTTTAAAGACTATAGCTATTATAGTTATAGTCTATATGTATATAAAAATTAAATTAATGTTCAGAGTTAATTAATGTTGAATGCTCAAAGTCCAATAGTCTTCTTTAACTATCTGACAAAAAAAAAACAAAATTTTTGTAGGATCTTCATGGAAGTGAGTGGAGCATTCAATTCAAGTTTTAGAACAATTAAATTTATCGTTAAAAATTGTTATTTACCTCGCAAATTAACACATTTTTTTTCATAAAGTCTTTTAAAGGCATTAAACATTTAAGATTATTGTATAGCTTACATCAAAATTTATATAAATTACAAATTTGTGTTGAGTTGATCCTGAATCCTGTTGATCCTAAATCACTGTTAGCAATTATTAGTAATAATTTATTTTATTTATTTTATTCTCCCAAATATCATTCATATTTACATTATATACTTATACTACTTAAATTATTCAGAGTTAAGACATTTTTGTTATAGTCTTTTCAACTGAGTTATTTACATTTTTACATAATATATATATATTACATTTATCTATTTAATAATTTCAAGGAAAATGGAGATGAAACAAAAATCTTATATGAAAATGTTGTTATTAATAATCTTATTAGTAATAATAATAGACGGATTCATTGTTCAATTACAGTCTCACTCTCAATTCAATGTTTCTGCATCCTTATCTTCCCCTTTCCTATACCTACTCCCTAGCCAATAGACTTGCGTTGGCAGGTAGGGGTTTCATTTAAATAAATAGAGCATTATTTAACTTTAAATGATATAAAAACTTTTAAATCTAAATACATATTATTTTCATCGTTTTTTGTATAAAATAGAAGGCTAAAATAGAGTAAAAAAAAAATCTTCTGCTTAAAACTTTAAAATAAATTTAAATTTTTGTATGAAAAATAATAAAAAGTGTCGTGAAAGTATTTTAAAAATTGTAACTATAACCTAAAAAATAAAAAGTCTAAGTATAAATTATAAAAAATCAAAAGTAATTTTCTTGAATCTTTAAAAAAATTCTATCATAATTGAAGCTGGTTGAACTTATATTTTAAATAGTTTCTTTTTTTCATAAGTTATCACAATTTCACTTATATGCCTAAATTTCTAATAGAAATTTTCAATTTTACACTATCCATTTTATTAAAATTCTCATATTCTAAGTGTTCAGGATTATAAGATTTGAATATAAGCTTTAAAATTTCCTTTTTACACATTTATAGTTCTGAAATATTTAGATTTGCGGTACATTTTTTTTTTTTTTTCATATTTAATCTTGAACTTATCATTTATCCATTTCAATTTAAAAACTTCCTTAATATTTTCTTCCATATTTAGTTGAATTGTTCGTCCTCTTAAATCCTTATCATGCGAATGCATTAATCATCTAAATTGTAAGTCATAATGAATAGCTACCAATTTTTATTACTCTTAAATTTCATGGAAATAATAAAAATTTAAAATCCAAATAAAAATTTAGAATGCATTATACAGTCAAACCTGGTTAAGTGAAACCTGGGTAAGTGAAAACCTCTATAAAAAGAACTGTCACCTTGGTCCCTACATTTTTGTGATAAAAAACCTCTATAACTGAGCGCTTTTTGACCTCTATAATTGGATCTTAATTTCAAAATTTTTACCACTCTAACTGAAACTTTATAATTCGTACCTCTTTTAATGGCACAATTTTCTTAACTCTTTACATTACAAAAATTTTTTATTTTTTATTTTGCTGAATTTAAAATATTTACATTAAAGAACCGCTATTTTTGTGTTTTTTTTTTGTATGAACATTTTGGATTAATATATATATAAAGTTCGTTAATTGGCAAAATTTTTTTTTACTGTAAGTGATTAAAAATTAAAAAATTTTTTAAACTTTCAAAACGGTTTAACTTTGAAATTTCCAGAAATTTCTTTAATTGGAATAATTTACACAAAAAACCTGGCTGATCGGAAAACTGTATAAGTGAACTACCTCTATAAGTGGAATAAAACTACTTGCCCCTATAAGTTCCACTTATCCAGGTTTGACTGTATATCTTTTATTTTTTTTTTTTCAATTTTTAAAATATTTAATACCACCTATAAATTTTATTTACAAAAAAAGAAAAAAATAAAAAAAATTAGTGATTTTAATTTCATTTTATCTAGTATCAAATTAACAATTTAATTTGCAAAAATTTTTTTTTTTTTGTCGTGCAGATAAAATCTAAAATTGCCAAAAAAAAAGAAAAGTTGGGAAATTTATTAACTACCGTTTGAAGAAAATTTTTTATTTCGATTTTTTGTAATTGTTATGTATAGTAAATTGGAATAACATTGTAATTTACTGTATTTTAAAATTAAAAGAGTTGCTCATCCCCCTGTTATTAATTTTTTTTATATGTTTTGGATTTTAACAAAATTTGATTATAGATATTAAAAAAAAAAAAAAAAAAAAAAAATTATAAAAAAAATTAAAAATACAAATGAATTTTCACTTGGAAGCTGTAAAATTTTCATGTACATAAGTTGTATTTATGTTTTTTTTTTTTTTTTTTTAATTTATGAAAAACAAAAAAACACGATTTAACCTTTTAACGTTAGTTTTGTAAAGTCTAATATCTATTACCATTGGTACTTGTATATAGTATATAATTTTTGTTATTTTTCTGTTTTTTTTTTTTTTTTCTTGAAGAGATGATATTATGTACCTATTATATTGGTATATGTACCAACAATTAGATTATCTATTAATTGAACGAATTAAAATTAACATAAATGATTTTTATTTGAACTTGGAATGAAAAAATTAAAAGTCACGAGCAAATAAATATGGTATAAATTTAATTTTTGGATACGAAATTTTTAGGAACATATAAATAGTTAAAGGGGAATTTAAAGTTAATTCTATAATTTTTTTTTTTGGAAAATTAAAATGAATTAATTTTTAATTATTTTAAATGTTTTGTGAACAGTGAAAAAAAAAAAAAAATTGATTGTTAAAATGAAGTATTAAAAATTTAATATTATTAATTAAATTTGATCTAATGCAGGTTTTAACTACACTCTGCCTACGTATTAAGATTACTGACTTTAAGATGACTGGAAAAGATTGAAGAATTTTAAGATGTTGATTTCCACTACAGTGGCACGTAGCAAGGATGTGCTAACAATATACCGTGACGATATTTGATATTTGTGAATAGTCAACAACGGTAACAACGTACCGTGACGATATTTGTAGAATAGTCACACTATATACCGACATCAAATATAATGATGATTAATTTTTCTTCATAAAATTGATTACAAAATATTTTTAAATTAATTCACATAAGCACATCCTTATGAACACCACATAAAGACGACGTTAATAGTGTGATAGTAGTGTAGTGTAGGATAGTGTGAATATATTTCTTATAGTGTAGCAACGATGACCTAATGACGTTTGAGAGCGATATTTTAAATCACGATACTGTGCCGATACATCTTCGTTGATGTTGTTGTCGTTCAATGCTAACACATTCATAAGAACTACATAATATATATAAAAATAACGTCAAATAGCCGTCCTGACGTCGCACCATACTTAGCGTAGTGAGCCTCAACATTAGTTTTGGTACCAGAAACAAGGTAATGATTTTGGTATTTCAGGCGTGTTGTTCAATCCAATATCCTAATTTTGTTTGCTTTGTTGTTTTCTGGCTGATTACTTTTTAATAGATTTTTATTTTCGTGTATGTGTTTTTTGACGTCGACATCACCTATTCATCTTAATTGTAATTTATTAGTACTTTTTAGTATATCAGAAATTTGATGTAGTTATCTTTTCACCTAGCTTTAATAGAAATATCAAATTACTACTATTTCTTTTTAAATATTTCTAATTGAGTTTAGTCTGCGTTACTAATAATATCTATATTTAATATCTGAGCCTGGGTTTAAGCTATTTTTCTTTGTGACTTTGGATTTTTATTCCTCTTAAATGTTTTTGCAATGTTGGATCTTTAAAAATTTTAGTCAAAAATTTGATTACAAAATTTTATTGAACGACCCGACTTTTGTGAATATATTTTATCATCAAGTTTTTTTAAAATCTTATCATAGACATTTATTTATAAAACTCTGTTTGTAAACTGTTTTCTATGGAATTGAATTAGCTTTATATCTTATATAAAGACTTATAGTAACTTAATATTCAAAGAATGTAACTGTTTTTTTCCTATTTATCCAATAACGTTGATTTAGTAACGGATTTTTTTTAAGTTTTCAATTATAATAGTTAACATAATTAGCGTGTTTTAACTATTCGGTAAAGTTTTATTAAATTATCTTATTAGAAGAATCATCAATAGCTCCTCTTAGCACATTAACAAATCTTTTGAAGTAAATGTGGAGAAGGTATAGCCAGAAGAAAAACTACCAAAAAAAAAAAATTCATTTAACTGTACGTTAAAAAACAATAATTTTTAAGTGCACTTAATAAATAAAATTACAAAGAATAACATAAATTTGCACTATACTGTATTGAATGAGCATACATATTAAATCCCCCCACGCAAATTGATTCCAATTATAAAACTTATAGTTTCTAGTAGTCTCAATTTTCCAATTAAATTTTCAAAACTAACCGCCTTTTAATGATTTTTTTTTTTCTTGTTTTTTTTTTTGTTTTTTAATATAAAAAACCCACTAAACCATGAAAATTTTAAACCATTTTTTATCAAGTTTTACTGATATGTTCAATTATAATGCTTAACCTCGAATGATTTTCAAATTCGGTGATATCCACTTAATAAAAAAAAAGGAAAAGAATTTTCCAAGTTTTTCACTTGTTTTTAAATAATTGCAGGTCATGTAGGTAGAAACAGTTAAAAAAAAAAATAACTAAGAGAGTGTATCTGATAGCACTTGCAATAACAAAATAAAAAAAGTGATCTACATATATATATATATTCTTTCTTCGTTTTTGGTCTTCACTGATTTTTTTGCCTTCTAAATCTCTGGAAACAAGGTGCAAAAATAGATTCATTCTAAGTACATACTTCATTTTTGTTTTTGTTTTTTTTTTGTGTAAATTGAAACTAGAGTAATAGATTTTAATCTGAATTGACCTGTTACCTGAGGAGAATTTTTCGTTTTTCTTTATGTTGTTTTTTTCTCCTGTACATGACTAAATTGGATGTATTTCATTAGTTACTATATGTATCAACATTTAGTTGTGCTGGTTGTTGACTTTTCCAAATTTAAGCCAATTGGAAAGTGTAATAAATCCATTGGAATGTATTAAATAATTTAATCCTTCTGGATAGGAGAGGATTTTTTTTCTTTCGTTAGATTTTTATGCTATTATTGAACATTGTTCCCTATTTTGTTAAAATAAGGGAATATTGGAAATTTGTATAAAATAATTTTATCTAATTTTTATTTTTTCAAAATGTCTTTATATAATCGATATGAAGATTATTTAGCACTTACCCTATGTATGTAAACCTCTATATATTCAGACCCTTGAGCCGTAAATTAGATTTTATAACATAAGATGCAGTTTGAATAAGAAAAATAAAATTTTATCTATTGATCATATTTTGGCATTATGTGTAAAGATGAAGTGAATAAGAGCCCTTTCGATCCTTCATTAGTTGTTATCATTACAACCTTTTTATGTTCCCTTTATGTCATTACAACCCGTTTTCTTCATGTCATTACAAGCTCTTCTCCACTTTATTTTTATTTTATCGTGTCTTATAACGCATTCTATCGTATGTTCTAATTATTTTTTTTTTGCAAATTGTACAGAGCTTTTCAGATTCAAAGATTCGTTTTGCTTGAGAGAACTTTGAGAAATTCTTTTTTGATATGTCTCTAAAACTTCATTAGGCCAAAATGTATTGGATGAATGACAATCCCTATTAAAAAAAAAGCTTTTTACACTATTCAAAACCATAAAAACAAAAAAAAAAAAATTCTTCTTGTCTTATTCTAAATTTTTTTCTCAAGTATTCTTAGGGCGTTTTTACTTAAGATTTCTTTGTTTTTATTATATTGTAATAATGATAATCTAATATATAGTTTTTTTTTTTTCTTTTCTACGTGGTAATTTCTGATTTAAGTTAACGTGATATATCCTTCTATCTGAAGAAAAAAGAAATGAATCATTAAATGTATGAAATAGGTATAAAAAATTATCCACTAATCAGAAAAAATAAGGTGAATCAAAATTTAAAATGGATTTTTGATGTAAAATATTATGTTACATTTTACCTGACTTATAAATTTTGCATATGCTCATAGATGATTACCTTTTCAACACAATTTTATAGAATTCCATATTTAAATTTTCCTCTTGGTAATCTATTGGTATTTTTCTAAATCAGAAAAATAATGTAAATGTTAGTTGTTAACGTATTAAAGCGTTTCAAAAATATTTACAGTTTTTTTTTTTAAATTAAATAAGTCTAAAATTGAACTATTCTTGCAAACTTAAAGATAACTTAGAATAGATACTTTATGATAATGATTACATTTGAAATTTTAACATTTAATCGAATCCTAAAGAAGATGTATTTTTAGATTATTTTAATGAAATTTTAGAATATATTGTATTTAACCTTTACAGAAAGATGGTACGAAATCACCCCCAAGTCAAAAATGAACTAATCCTCAATATTTCATTATGAACTAACCCCAAAATAAAACGTAATAATTCCCAAAAAAAATAACTAATACCCTAAAATATGAACTAACGGTCAAAAATATTTTTGGAATTTTTGGGATTTAATTCATATAAATTAATCCCCAAATTCTATATATGTATAAAAATATAGCAAAAATATTGAGGACTAGTTCAGTTTTATACTTGGTAGTTAGAGACTTGGGGTTTAGTTTAAAGCAGCTTACAGAATTTATCCTTGCAAAATGATAAAAGTCAATTTGTTGTAAGGATCTCAATTTTTAAATATCTTTTATAGTTTTGCTCTTTGGAAATATTTGACGATTTTAGGTATAGTATATAGATTAATCGGCAACGTTCCGTTATCTTGGACTTTATAACATTACTGTATTATATAAATTGACTTTCTTTTACAGGGTGTTATTTTAATATTTCTTCAATTTTTATTTTGTCTAATCTTTTGCAATCCAGAAAATAATTGGGATTATAAACGATATATATATTCTAGAATATCGTGCCGAAATATTTTACATATTTATATTCGAATTTTAACAATGAATTTAAATATTTTTAAAAAACCTATAATCTAATTCAATGTTCTCTAATTTTAGGGAATGAAATTAGATGAAAGATTTTTGTGTTAATAGGTTAACATGATCAAAGCTAAAGTTATTTAATTTTTTTTTAAATGAAATATCAGTTCCGCTGATTACTCAATTAATAAATTTTGAAAAATAATGTGTAACAAATCAATAAAATTGTACTCAATTTTATAGAATTGTAGAAGAAATTACATTCTAAAATGATCTGTTATATATTATATACTAATCTTTAATTTTTTAGATAATTTGTTTTTTTTTTTTTTGAGAAATCGATCGGTAAAATAATTTCCCAATACTTTACTAAATTACCTTCAGTACTTTAATTTATTAATAATCTTTTATTTTATTGTAATTTTATTCATTTTTTTTAACAATTTACAGTTTTTATTTAACTTTAGAACTAATTTCGTCAAGAATTTATTTTGTAAGAGTTTTTACAATTGATTCAAATCAATATTATATATTATTTATTTAAACAAAGATACTGGGCATACCCAGTTACCTAAAACTATTTGCCTGCTAGACATGTTGACTTGAGAATATTTGTTCTTTATTCTTAATCTAATAACGCAACATTTGTACTACGTGCTTAATTTGTACTAATAAGCTATATTAACTTTTCTTTTTGTTTTTTTATCAATTTCCTCACCTAAACTTATTTTTCTACTCTTTCTTTCCTTTATTAACCTCTCAATTTCAACATAAATCTAGTGGTCATTGTTTTAGTTACTTTTATTTATTATTTTTGTGCATAATTTATTACTTTTAATTTTTCATTTAAACTTAACTTCATTAAACTAAACTTTTTTATTTTTTATTATTTTTGTTTTTTTCTTAAGTAGTTTCTGTCTCTAGCCTGAAGTGTTTTTAGTTAGGCTATCACTTTCGTGATTTTTGTTTGACTGGAATTTTAGTCTTCCGCTTGTTGAGAGCCTAGTTCAAAAGTTCACCTCGATTCCGTTCCTGGTTTCTTTCTTGTTTGTTTGTTAACATATATTTTGACGCAGGCTTGTGCTTTGTTTTTGCAGCAAATTCTTGAATCAATATGCACAAACTTGTATATTGATTCAAGAATCTGATATCCTTATCAATTTTTGTAAGGATATCAAATACATAAAATTCCTGAAGATTTTTGTTTGTTTTATAATTTATTTTTTGTTTCTCTTCCATCTGCCCTCCATAACCAATTTTACATAATCCTAAATTTTACTAAATCCCTCTTCCCCTGAAAATCTTTTCCACATCCCTATCAAATAAACAAACTGTACATTCATATTAAAGGGCGCAATCTAAAGTTTGGTTTAAAAGAAGGTAAAATAATGTGGTTTTGGTGTGTTAAAAGGAAGTGGGTAAGTTGTTTTTGTTGGTTAAACTCCTAGAGTGTTCGGAAGAATTACGTGCAATCAGTTTGCTTCTGAAAATTTTCTTAAAATTTTTCACCGATCCTCATAAAAAAAAAAGATAATCTCAGAAGATTCCAATAAAAACTATTATCCACTTAGCCGGTAAGTGCGAATAAAATAAACAACGACGGAATGTGGATTTGAATCCCATACCCGCCGTAAGACTAGTACAGCCACATCTGGAAATGAAGGCTGTACAATTTCCTTGCCAAATTTTTGTTGTAGGGGAATAAAAAATAACTAGAAAAAAAAATTAATAAAACGATAAATCTGTAAGAAGATTTTCTGACTTCCGAATGTTCAAGAAATAACAAGACATAATAAAAATGCAACCAAACTATTTGATAAACTTAAAAAAGACCATAGTTTAAAAATTTTTAAATTAATACTCGAAGGACAGATCTGAAGAGTTTACATCAGATTTAATTAAATTATTGTACTTATCTTCAAAAGTTTTTAATGAACTTTACAAAACCTGGATTAAAATTATAAAAACAGATTTTTTAATTTAAATTACGCAAAAAAAAAAACAAGCCATTAATCAATATCAAAAATAAAACCTCGGGCTTGGTTTGATAACTTATTAAACGAAAATTATTAAAATAAATCCATTTAATTCAATTGCCGGTAATGTATTAATTAAATAGTTTTTTTTTCCTTTTAAAGGACACAAATAAATATTTCCTGCACCTTATGTTATTAATAACAGAAATATTAAACAACAAAAAAACAACAAAAACCAAACCCATAAACTTTAATATTAAAGGTAAATTTTAAATTACATATGATATTTACAAAAAAAAAAAAGATTTATTATTATTATTACATTAAATATTATAATTATAAATAATATTGTAACTTAAGTGTTCGTTAACATAATATAGTCGACATTTACCCCTATTACACAATCAATATTTTTTGTTTTTTTTTCTTCTTGGCAAAGATTTTTTTTGAATTATTACTTTTGTAATGAAAAAAAAAACAAAAGTATTATTATAATCATAAGTAAGTACAAAAGTAAGAAAAGTATTGTTATAATTATTATTATGTATAGCTTCGCAAATAACTGCCTCTGGTGGCATGCTGCGATTTGTTAAAGAAATCGAATGCCACACCAATCTAAATAGAAACGTTATGGCTAGCTTAGTCAACCACGATATATCTAAAATAGCCGATTGGAGTTAAGTTTAACATTTCTAAATAGAGTTAAGTATAACACTTCTAAAACTCAAAGCTGTATGATTTAACACAAAAGAGGCTACAAGTGTCTTTTAAACATCGTGAAAATCCCTAGATGGTTTAAAACTAGTCATGGGAAATAATTTGTTGTAAGAACTGCTAGAATGTGGAACATGCTTTCATCTAATGTGTTCCCCTCTATCGATTATATTGCATCCTACAATTTGCAACTATTCAAAAAGAACCTTTTTAGATTCGTTTTCAATTTACCATCCAATTTCCTCTTGTTATTCTAATTTCCTCTTCCATTTTCTGTCTGATTTATTCAAACTGTATAAAGCAATTCCTCCTGGAGTTTGACTAACCTGTAAAATAAAAAAAAGAAATATATTAGTTTTTCAATCTTTATTAATTTGAACGAATGTCTATAAAATTCAATGAGTCCCCTTTTAAAAATTTTAATAAATGTATATACGTTTTACCAATTTCTAATCCTTATAATACAGTTTCAGAAATTATATTTGCTCATATCCCTATTTAATCCTTTTAATTAGATAATTAGAACTCTGCGTACTTTAATCAGAGGCTATTTATTAATACCTCCTAGAAGTGAGTGAATCACAGTGAGAGAGGTTAAACTTTAAAAATATCTTCAATCAATTTTAAAAATAGAAAAAGCATTTTATTATTAGATATTTCTTTTTACTCATCTATTTTTATTTTACGAAGTTCGGCTGGAAAAATGAAAAGTCGTTACAAAAGTCGAAATAAGAACTATAGGAGAGACTTTACTCGATTGTGTTGAAGTTTAACCAAACAAAACCATTGTCTTTACGTTTCATTACATTTAAGATGGGATTTATTACTAATGTACAGTTTGAATTTGGAGATCAGGATTTAAGAAAAGATACTGGTAGAATGCAGTTTTGAAAAGATTGTATATAGTTTAGGAAGAATTAACTGCAGACATATCTTGAAGAAAGATGTTAGTATTCTTCTTAGATTTAGCACATTTTTAAAAATTTTATATTAAATATATTTTTGTAATAGATTTTTTTTTATATTATACCGTCCAGATATAAATATCTGCAGATATTTTTAGGACCCTTTTGCTTTTTGGTATGTGGGCCATCTCTAGTAAAAGTATTAAATTATAATTATATTTAATATTTTGTTTACATTATTTTGTTATATTTTATATATTATTTTTGAACTACTCGGTGTTTGAAGCCAAGACATTTTGCCTGATAGACCGCTGACTTCGCACTGCACCATTGGTCAGATGAAATAGACCTTTATTTCGAGAAATTTATGATATGCTCGTGCAATATATTTAAGAAAAATTAACATAAGATGAATGCATCCGGATGCAATATTTTTATTGGTTGAAATTAATATAATATATCGTGTTAATAATGTGGTCTCCCTTTCAATCAAGCGTTAAATACAGATAATACTTTTGTATAAAAAGCGAATGGATAAAATAAAATGAAATAAAATATCGTAAGAATTGGTTTCAAATTGAAGAAGAAAAAGCTCAAAGAAAAGCGACATTTAACAAGATGCAGATTTTGGTGGCATGTATCTCATGTGAAAGAACCCTTATCATTTTATTTTGCTGCATTAAGTCAAGAGGATAATGCTTTTAAATATTATTATTATTTAATTTTTTAAATATTTTTAATTTTGTTAACTTACTCGAACTATCACTCTTGTTACATATTATCATTGTGATAAACCAAATAATACCAATGAACTAAATTTTTATTCAAGTACTGTTTTTTTTTTTTTGTAGTTACAATTATAAATGTATACGGTATATAGTACTTTACCAGGCAATACCATACCATACAATAACGATGTAAGTATTTTTTTTTCTTTCTTCCTAATTACATCAACCTTGACATAAAAACCCTTTTTTTAGTGCTTTATTTGTCTGTTAGTTTACTTGTTTGCTTGCTTATTTGTTTGTTGTCTGTGTTTACAGGTGATGAATCTCAAAATCTTTACATTACATCTGGTAGATAGATTTAAAATAAACCGTACCAGATATTTTTAGTGTAAAAGAGAAAAAAATAAAAGAGATAGATAGAAAATAAACAAAAAAAAAAGTATATCATAGTATTATGTATGTATACACCGATAATCCAATGTACTAATACTGCACCTTTAATTGTATAATAATGGGGGGGATACCAGGCCTATCTTTTAATTTCCTTTTATGTTTAATTCATTTTTTTTTTTTTTTGTATATACTTTTACCATATTTTGATTTTTTTTTGTTTTTTGAGGGAATTTTATTTTTAAACTTTTTTTCTTTTCTTTTATAGTATTTGTCGGTCTGTATCTTTTTGTTTTTTTTTTGATTTTCATTTTAGTGTTAATCACCATGTAATATTGTGCCCTGGAAACCAATAAGATATTTTTTAATATCTTTAGGTATAATAATATTATATATAGTTGTTTTTTTGTGTTGTGAATTTATTCAAATCTTAATGTGATTGTATTTCAATTCATATAGATATTTATTAATGAATAGAGTACCTATAATGGGTGCAAAACCAATGCTTTGCAGTGGAACTTGATACACTCCTTTTGTTATATCAATACTGTATGTTTATGTTATATTGAAATAATTGCCAAAAATTGAATATGTAAAGATTTAAAACTTAAAACATGATCATTTTAACACCTTTCAGAGTGGACAACAAAAAAAAAAATATTATTAAAAACTGATCATGACAGCAATTTTATTATAATATGTAAATTTAAGACTGCACCAATTTAGTTAAGGGCCATTTCTTTTTTTTATTTTACTTTATGTTTTTTTAGCAATGGATAAATTTTGTTTTGAAAAATAGGTAACCGGTTCCTTTAACAAATTTGTGCCAAACAGTTTCTTTTAGTAGCACTAAAATTTGTGATTGGATGCAAAAGAACAGGATATTTAAGAAAAGGAAAGGTGAACAACCAGGAGGTGTTAAAAATATGTTTTTTTTTTTTTTTTTTCATTTTGATGATGATTACCTATACTTCTTTTTTTTATTTTTTTGGCAAAAAATTACATTCCTCTGATTTATTAAGGAAATTATAAAATGAACTGACCAAAATCAATTTCTAAAATGACATTTCCATGTCCTCAGAGAATATTTTTACCTTTTGTTTTAAAAGAATCTTTAAATGTTGAATAAGGTGATGACATATAATATGTATGTATCAAATATATTAGGTGTTACATGTAATGCGATAACTTTTGATGAAAAGTGATAAGATGAATATATGACAGAGTAATAATATTGTTACCAAATTAAGATTATGTTCTTTTCTTGTGTAATACAATGTTAAGATTAAAAAAAAAAATTAAAAAGATATGTGTAATATCAAATGAATTTTTTTAAAAACTTGACTATCTTTGAATTCGATCAATTTCTGAATTTGGTTAGATTTTATTGCGAACAAAAATTTAAATTGTCGTATAGGCATGTGACATTTTTTACCTTTTTAACATTTTTATTAAAAAGAATATTTTAAGGCATTTTTTCCTAAGTACCTAGGTATACCAATACAAATCCAATAAAACATTTTAATTATTTAAATGCCGATCGTTTTATATTTGCTATAGACGGAATATTTATATTAAATTCTTTATTATAAGTTCAGTTTAAATTAATATTATTGAACCTTTTCATAGTTTTCTTAAATTCAAGTAAGAAATTATTTAATTAAAAAATTAAGATTTTAATTCGATCATTTCAAATTACAGTAATTGAAAATTGCTATCAACTGATTGATAACAAAATTGGTAAAAACAAAATGCGTTAATACTTAAATATACAAGTATAGACTATATATAAATTCCTAAGAATTGCAATCAAAATCAATCAAAAGAATTTTTGATTTAAAACAATTATTACTTCAATCAGTAACTTTTTTACATACATATTTCAACAACAAAACATTGGCTTCCACTTTTTTTGGCCAAATTATTAAAACTCTGATTACCCCTATGTATCCAACTCTAAAATCCTTCCTACTTCTGTCTAATGATGTATTGGGAAGTAAAAGTTATTATTTTACAAATTTTGTGACTTTTTACTTACCATTACTTACTTGCCTAGTGATTTACGAATTATGTAATTCATCAATGTTGCGCTTACAGATTTCATCTTTACTGAATTTTAAAAACTTACGGATTTTATAATTTTCTTAATTTCCCCTAACAACACCTTTCAGTTAACTGAAGTGTGAATATTGAATTAATAGTTTTCATTATAAAATAAAAATTATTGCCCAACTATTACCAGGCGAGACCCTTTTATTAGATCATTGATTCTTTCGGAAGTTATCCATTTTTGCCCAACCATTATCAGGCGAGACACTTCTATTAGATCATCGATTCTTTCGAAAGTTTTTTCTTGTGTTTCTTTTTGATTTCGTATCTTTGCGATTAATCTTTATTTTATATGCATTTTGTTCTGATTAACTTTTCATTATTCGATTTACCCATTTTATGGAATGTATCTCAAGGATAACAACTGATTTCTTTATTTATTATTCAATTTTTGGATATATTATATGAAAATTCCTTTAATTTCTGGTTGTATATATTATTTGGTAAATTAACTGGTTTGGTTTGGTTTGGTTTAGTAGAGATTATTTAAGTTGACCGCTGTTTCAAACGTCAAGCACATGACTAAGAGAACAGAAGCACTTTTTTGTAAACATTACACCATCAAATAACTTTTTGAGTTTAGAGAGCATTTTTGTGAAGAAAAGGTTTATTAAAATTTTATTCGAACTTTATTATTCTTTGTCCATCTATTGAATGGGTTTAGTAATAAATAGTAATATTTATTTGAGAACATGTATTTATTTATTTGACAATAGATCTGTCAAAAAATAAAAGGAAAAAAAAAAACTAATTTAAATATTAAATTTTTTTGAAACTTTCTTAAATGAGGTTTTGAAAATTTTAATATAAAAGAAAAACAATTTTCGAAAACACTCTTTGATAGAATAAGTGAAAAACCTCCTTTATGGTGAACCCCAAAAATCTAAAACTTTTTAAATTCTTCTGAGCATATAATAAACACACATCAAAGTAGTTCCCACAACACACATACTACAAACATAAGTCGAAGTGTTTAGTTTAAGAACTTGGCGAAGATATGCATTAGGGGGGGTTACCTAGGAAATCTTGTTAGCACATTTCCAAAAAAATTTTGAAAAAATGTGCTTATTAGTTTCACTCTGTCCGTCCGTCCGTCCGTCCGTCTGTTTACAAAACTTCTACACCGTTAAAGATAGAGAAAAAAAATTTTAACCATAGGTAGGTCTCATAAAAAAAATAATTTTGTGGAACAACTTTTTCATGTAGCCCCCCCCATTACGGAGCTACAGCCCCTCAAACTTTGAAAAAGCCCTATTTTTAAATGCATATATCTTATGTTCTGCTTAAGATTTTTTCAATCTGAAAACGTCATTCGACAGGTATTTCTTTTATCTTTGTAAATTAATATCAAAATTATACAATTTTTTTTAATTTAGTATTTAAATTTACCGTTATGTGAAAACCAAATTTTGCATGATTTTTCTACTTTCATAACTCCGGCACGCTTCTAGATAAAAGCTTGAAATTTTGAGGCAAGAAAGAACTTTTAGAATTAGTATAAGTTTGCTCAGAAAATTTTTTCGGACCACCCCCTGTTTATGAGCTATTAGGGCTTAAAAATTGAAAATTTGCTATTTTTAAACACCTGTAACTTAGGAACCTGTACACATTTTACTTCTGCAAGATATAAAAATTAAAACTACAATAATATATTTTTACGTGTGTTAAAGGTTTATTTTAATTGTAAAGGGTTCCAAAGTTGCCGCTCTTCAAAATTGCAAAAAAGCCCCATTTTCAGATGTATATATCTCGGGCTCTGCGTAATAATTTTGCAATCTAAAACCGCCAGAAGATCGAAAATTTTATTATCTATATAAAACAATATCAAAATTATGTAATATTTTGTAATTTACTATTTAAATTTACCGTTATGTGAAAACCACATTTTGCATGAAATTTCTTTTTTCATAACTCCGGCACCCCTTTAGATAGGAACCTGAAATTTTGAGACAAGAAAGAACTTTTAGAATTAGTATAAGTTTCCTCAGAAAATTTTTTGGTAACACCCCTTCTTTAAGAGTTATTACGCCTCAAAAATTGAAAATTTGCTATTTTTAGACACCTGTAACTTAGGCACCTGTACAAATTTTTCTTCGGCAAGACATAAAAATTAAAGCTTCAATAATATATTTTTACGTGTGTTAACGGCTTTTCTTAGTTATATAGGATTCCGGACTTATAGCCCCTCAAAATTTCAAAAATGTCCTATTTTCACATTTTTTCTTATTACATGAAATTTTCAAATTTTTGTGTAAGTCACACTTCTAAACAGTTTGTATTGAGTTTTGGAAATGTGCGCTTTTAAAAACCGTTGGTTTACATTCTACCTTGTTTTTTTTTTTTATTTTATTTTACAAAATCTTTTTTTTTTTAATCTTGTTTTTCAAAATCTTGTTTTTATTTTATTTATTTTTATTTTTTAATTTATTTGGGTACTCAAAATAAATTAAATAAAACATAAACAAGATTTTAAAAATTTAACAGTTAATATCAATTATATAAGTAACAGTTAAACATAATATTATTGTTTATTTATTTATTTATATATTTAACATTACATAATATTAATATTCTAATTTACGTAATTTAATAACTACATCCTAAATAAATAAAAAGAAACCGGCAAGTTAATATTAAAAAAACATTAAATACATTTTTAGCACATTTCCAAAAAAATTTTGAAAAAATGTGCTTATTAGTTTCGCTCTGTCCGTCCGTCCGTTAAAGATAGAGAAAAAAAATTTTAACCATGGGTAGGTCTCATAAAAAAAATAATTTTGTGGAACAACTTTTTCAACCCCATCCATTACGGAGCTACTGCCCCTCAAACTTTGAAAAAGCCCTATTTTTAAATGCATATATCTTATGTTCTGCTTAAGGTTTTTTTAATCTGAAAACGTTATTCGACAGGTATTTTTTTTAACTTTGTAAATTAATATCAAAATTACACAATTTTTTTAAATTTAGCATTTAAATTTCCCGTTATGTGAAAACCATATTTTTCATGATTTTTCTACTTTCATAACTCCGGCAGGCTTTTAGATGGAGGCTTGAAATTTTGAGGAAAGAAAGAACTTTCAGAATTAGTATAAGTTTGCCCAGAAAATTTTTTTGGACCACCCCCTGTTTATGAGATATTAGGGCTCAAAAATTGAAAATTTGCTATTTTTAAACACCTGTAACTTAGGAACCTGTACACATTTTACTTCTGCAAGATATAAAAATTAAGACTACAGTACTATATTTTTACGTGTGTTAAAGGTTTATTTTAGTTGTAAAGGGTTCCAAAGTTGCAGCTCTTCAAAATTGCTAAAAAGCCCCATTTTCAGATGCATATATCTCAGGCTCTGCGTAATAGTTTTGCAATCTAAAACCGCCAGAAGATCAAAAAATTTATTATCTATATAAAACAATATCCAAATTATGTAATATTTTGTATTTTACTATTTAAATTTACCGTTATGTGAAAACCATATTTTGAATGAAATTTCTTTTTTCATAACTCCGGTACGCCTTTAGATAGGAACCTGAAATTGAGACAAGAAAGAACGCTTAGAATTAGTATAAGTTTCCTCAGAAAATTTTTTGGTAGCACCCCGTCTTTAAGAGTTATTACGCCTGAAAAATTGAAAATTTGCTATTTTTAGACACCTGTAACTTAGGCACCTGTGAAAATTTTTTTCGGCGAGACATGAAAATTAAAGGTTTAATTATATATTTTTACGTGTATTAACGGCTTCGCTTAGTTATATAGGATTCCGGACTTACGGCCCCTCAAAATTTCAAAAATGTCCTATTTTCACGTTCTTTCTTAATACATGAAATTTTCAAATTTTTGTGCAAGTCACAATTCTAAACAGTTTGTATTGAGTTTTGGAAATATGCGCTTTTAAAAACCGTTGGTTTACATTCTACCTTGTTTTATTTTATATTATGTTTTATCATAATGTTAAAACACGAATTGTGATTATTTTAGTATTTCTAATAAAATAAATTAATTGAATTATCATTAATTATTAAATCACTCCTAATTTAAAACTTGGCATAAACTTATACATACACATTCTGGAAAAAGCATATAAATCTGATTTTGTAACCATTACTATATAATCCCTGCTAATCCAAAATTTCTTATATATATTGTACATGCATACAAAAAACCTCGTACCTAATTTTAAAGTGCCTATACACTTTGCGGCGCCGCAAAATTGCACCGCTTTCATTAAATACAATTGTATATAAACTCATTCATTTGAAATAATTCTGCGACTCTGCAAAAATTCGCTGCTCTCATTGGAACTTACTTATAAGAAAACAAAATTTAGTAAGATTTTTACGAAAAGCCAAATTTAAAAAAACACAAGATATAAAAAAAAGTAAGATAAAAAAAAAGAAGATTTTAAAGAACAAGATTTCGTACCGCTCCCGCATTAGGTTTGTTAAGAGATCAGTTCCTCACAACATTTTTCCTCAATACCTAATTCTTTCCATATTTCTCTTGTTTAAATTTAAAGTTATTCACCTTGATTTGAAAACGATCACTTGATTTAATGGCGGCTAAATATATTATATCTAATTTCGCGTCTGCATTTTTCAATATTATTATAATTTTTTGAATTATGTATCAACTTTTCTTTGTATTAGGGATTAATTAGAAATATTTTCTATTAGAAAGATTTTACTGAAAGAACTATTGAAAAAAAATTTAACTGTTAAAGTATCAAAAATGTTATATAGTGAATCTAATAAAACTTTAATTAAAAACCAAATAAATAAAAAAAAAATACGGACTCAACAAGGAGATTAATGAATGCAAATAAATTTTATTCTTAAAAAGGTGTGAACTTGAAACGGATCGTAATTAAAAGTGTCACAATACAAAAAAACAAGATGTCATCAAGCTGACATCTTTTTGAATATTAAATTAAGTAATTTAGTAGCTAAATATATTTTTGTTATTCTAAAATATATTATAATATTCTCGTATGTGTTCGTATTCTATTACAAATGTCGTATTCTATTACAACACTCATGCAACTTTGTAAATTTCGAATGTGACTTTTATTTAAATGTTAGATTTTAAAATAATCAACGCATAATCAACTTAATCTTACAAACTATATGTTAATAAAAATCATTTCCCAGTTTAAAAGAAAAATTCCATTAATATTTTCAATGCATATTTAATAATAAAAAAAAAAAAACAGAAAACTTAATTTTAATCAATTTTTTTTTTTTTAATGTGGTTTTGTACTCTCCCAATTCACTGAATACAAAAAAAAAAAAAAAAAAATATTGAATGAAAAACTCCTATTCCAATAACTTCCGATCATAAACTGTATACTATTTAATAAAAATAAAGTAAAGAGGCTTGTCAGAAGGATGGACAAATGCATCTCACCTTTTCCATTTATTTCTTGTTTTTTTTTTTTTCCTTTTTCTTTATTTTTCTTTACGACCCAATTTTAATTAATCAAAAAATAACCAAAACAAAATAAAAAGGCAATCGTTTTATCTAATTTAATTTATAGCATCATACGATGTATTATTGCTACCTATCTACAAAAGAAAATCTTTAAAATTGCTAGGGAAAAATGGCTACTGATGATTTTAAATATTGTTTTTCTTTCGAGCCAGTCTTATTTGAGTTATTTTGAAATCGTACAAGTGAATAAGGATTCTTATACAATATAATTTAATGTAAAAACTTTTTTTGTGATATGTTAAAATAGCTATCAATACCTTAAGTATTGTACATAAAAGTTAAGTATCTGTATCTTATGTATGAGAACTTATAACAGATATAAGTTAAGTATCTGTATCTTATGTAATATAATATATCATTTTTTTTTGTCCGTCTAGTATGCAGTATAAGATATTATGTTTAATTGAATAAGTATTTTTCATTTCCATAAGAGAGGTTGGTAGTGTGAGATTTTTTTCCTCACTAAACTCACTTTATAATTTTTCCTTTATAATTGAAATAATAGGATGATGTCCTGACTGCTTTTAAAGAATAGTGATTAGAGTTAAACGATAGTATAGGATAAGATAGCATAGGATAGAATATCATATGATAGAAAGAATGAAAAGGACAAGATATAGTATACTATAGAATAGGATAGAATAAATTAGGATAGTATAGGATAGGCAGCAGTTAGGATAGGCATCAATTAATCTCATTTATTTAGATGCGTTTAATCTTAATTTTTTTAATGTAAAATATAATTCTAAAAATTGATTTTTTTATAGTTTACATTTTTTAGTGACTTCTCTAGAAGTTAATTGCGCTAAAACCTTCTCATCCCTATTTTTCTATTAAACTTTAGTTAATGCAATTTCTTTTCACAAAACGAAACGATAAAAACTATTTTATTTTACTACATGAAGATCCAACTACAATTTTTGCAGCTTAACTTACAAATTATAATCTGAGATAAAAGAATTATCGTGTCTATTATAAGGTCTATATAAGGTAAGGTCTATTATCGTGAATATATCGTGTCTTCAGGTTATAAAGAAATTTTTTTCTATGGTTTCTAATTTTTGTTTTAATCATTATTTAAGTCCTAATCTGCATTTTAGCTAAGCTTTAGTTTGTGGAATCATTAATTTCACTAAGGTGTTGATTACTTGTCTGTAAAACTGAAAGATCGTAATTAATTAATATGAAATGTCATGTATCTTAAGAATAATAGTTGTCATAAATGAGTTTTTAAAATGGATAACAATAAAAAATTTGACTCAACTTTTATCCGATATCCAATTGTCTAGATATAATATTTAGTTAACTGATTAAGGAAAATATATTTCATACTAGTTTAGAATTAAATGTTAGTATTATGTGCATATATGTATAGTTTAAAGTAAGAGGTACTTTTACAAATAGAAGAAATAATTTAACAAACTATATTTTATTTTTGTTTTTATTTTTTATTATACGAAGATTGGAGGTGGAACTTTAATATAAAAAGAACATAAAAAGAATAAATTAAAAATAAAATAAAATTTATTTTTAGTTTGTACATCCTACTTCGAAAAATTAAAAGATTCTTGAATTGAATAATTTTCATTTTTGAAGGAACAAATTGTTTATTAGTGAAAGCACATTTTATTTTTCTTTTATTTTTTATGATATTTTTCGAATAGATGATGAGCTCTTTAAAAAGTAATTGAAAAATTTACAGTTTAATGCCAATAATTTATATATTTTATAGATATACATTAATACTTCATATGTCATCTAAACTATCGATATTTCATAAAAACTTGAATTTGAAAATTGATATCGGAATTGTTTGTGACCTTCCGATTAAATAGAAATTTGTTAAACAAAAAGGTAGAACAAATCGTAATGTACACAAATTGGCTATCAATTCTTTAATATCTTCAATAAATAAAAGTGTTAACAAAATTACTGTTGCACTTCTTCGATATCTCTTAAACAAAGTTTTTTTATTTTTTTTTTCCCTAAGGGAGGTGGGAATCTTTCAAAGACACCAAGAATTCCCCTTGGTAGTGTCACGTTCTCACCTCCTCCTTTTTCCAATATAATGGGATAAAACCCTTACTTGCTAACGCAGCATATTGGTTAGAGAATAGGAATAGGAAAAGATAGGACAATTGGATACAGAAACATTGGATTGACAACAATGAATCCGCCTATTATTTTTAACATTTTACTAGCAGAGTCAATAACCGTTACAACAGTTACAACACACAGTAGTATATAACACCTTCCTGCATGAAGTAACTATTGAAGTCAACTCCCATTGTCACTGTCGCTGCTATTATTACTGGTATTAGTATTACTTATTACTGTTATTATAATTTGCTACAGAGTCAGAGCCATCAGTAGATTACAACGTGTAGTAGTATATAACATCTTTCTGCGTAATATAACCAAAAATAGCTTCACTGTAACAGTTATTATTAATATTATTATTTATTTAGCATATATTGCGTTGTTAAATCTTCTTTTTGTTCACAAAGACTTCTAGTAAATTGCTTAATCTTGGACCATTTTTATCTCAACAATCATGTTGTAGATACAGCCTTTTTTATCTTTCAATATCAACTTTATTCTAAGAACTATTTAACTGTTCTTTGTTTGGTTTTCACAGGATGTAATTAATCTTAATTTTTCTGGATGTTAACTATTATTCGATTTGCTTCAGGAAAAATTCAAATTAAATATTCTATCCAATAATATGTCAAAACATTGTCAATTATATTTTTATTGTATAAAAAAATCGGGTTATCTCAAACATATGAATAAAAACAAAAACCCTGTGGTACATATAGTATTAATATAGTAAATGTCAGTAATGTTTTTTTTTTGTTTTTGCCAATTTCACCAAAAACCAACAAGATTTGGGATATATCATTAGATATATTGAAATTAGAACATTAAAGAAATCCTTTTCGGCTGGTTTTTCTTTTCAAAAAATAGTTTAGTTTACATTTTCATTGATGGCGATCATATTCTTAACATATTCGATAACAGACAAATAAACTGTATTTGTTTTGTAAAAGTAGAATAAATTAAATAAAAAACATATATATATATATATATATATATATATGTATGTATATGTCTATATCTAAAACCACAAATGTTTTACAATTTCCGCGTACGTGAAGGTTTGTAAAGTTTTGCTTTAGAAAAAAAAAAAAAAAAACAGAAAAAAATAAACATTGAATAAAGGAGAAAGACTATGTTATGTCTAGTCATTCATAATATCTTCTATTGCATGTTACACATTTGCATGTTATTTAAAAATTAAATAATCCCTGTAACATCCTACATTCACTAGTTAAACATTTTACTTAGTTTTTATTTTTTTTTGTTGTTTTTAATATCTTATAGTTTTTGTATTTACGAATTAATTATACAATTTCAATTGATGAGATTAAAAAAAATTTTCTTATCGATATCAAAAGTCTTTTATACTTTAAGATTAGAATTTTATGTTACCAAATGTTTTTTATTAAAAATACAGTACACATAAAAAAATGAATATTGGATTAATTTAAGAAATCGCAATTATGATTCTTTTTTAGTTGTTTTGAACGTTTTTAAATTAAAATCAATTTTTAGTACGGCGTTCTTTAAACTTTTCAAATATCTTAAACATTCAACAAACATAAACTTAATAACTACAATTTCCTAACAAGTTTTTAGTATTGTTTTTTTTTTTCTTTTAAATTATAAAACATTTGGTTTGATTGCTAGCACTCCGAGGCTGTTAGTCTTTGAATTTTCTTTCATTAGGTACTACCCATAATATTATAACGCTAACTATTCTTATTGGTAATGGTAAAAAAAGCATAAAAGTCATTAACAGATATATTATTCTCTCTTACCACTCAAATATCAATTAATCATGTTAATATTCTAAATAAATATTCTATACATATGTAGCCCTACAAACTTGCCAATGGTTTAGTTGTTAAGGCATCGATCTTTCATCTATAACTGGAGCCATATAAATTAATAGTAAATAATTTTAATTTTTCTTGTAATATATTATAATCAGTAAAATATAATTAAATAGGAAGTATAATACGTATATGTATAATTAATATCATATTGAAATGTATAATTAAATATAAATTAAATAATTCTTGTATAAGATTATAGATGGCGCACAAATAATAAAAATATTTATTTGCGTTCAATAATCTTGTTCAACAGTCGAGAAAACAACTAATGATTCAGAAAACATGGAAGCTTGGTCAAAAATGAATAATAAATGACTTAGTGAATTCCCTGCGCTTCTTATAGAATTGGAAAGGAGACAAAAAAAAGATGTAAACCTGCAATCAGTAGACCTCATTTTAAGGAAAAACAAATAAATGTAACAGTAAGTCGATGCAACTGTCTTGTTAATACCCTACATCTGAATAATTCGAATTAAATTAAAAACCCTTAAGTTTTTTGACAGCTGCTTGAACTTTTCCCTTTTCTGTCTTATTCAACTCGAATTTCAGGAACGTAAAAGAGACATCCTCTTGGGGTATGATTGACACCCTAAAAATTCAAGTTTCTATCTTAATTAATTTCGAAGATATGCTTGTTAGCCCTTGGGAGGCGTTTGTCAGGTACCCGAATTGCCACTCCAATCCATCTCAAAGACATAAAGAAAATATGCCAGAACACCATTGTACTAAATTCAAAGGTTCTACTTTTGTTGGTTTTGGAGATATGCTCGTTTGCTCTTGTGCTCGTTCGGAAGTTTCCAAAATACGAACACATGGTTCAAATTCTCTCAAATATCAGTTTCCAATTTTACAGAAAAGGAAACATAACAGAACAACCTTGTACTAAAAATAAAGGTTCTATCTTTGTTGGTTATGGAGATATACTCGTTTGCTCTGGGGCTTGTTCGGAAGATTTCAAGATCCGAAGCAATGGACTAAATCCTCCCAAATTTTGGATACTTAAATCAAATGTGAAAGAACACCATTGTACCAAATTTAAAGGTTCTATCTTTGATGGTTTTGGAGATAATCTCGTTTGCTCTGGGGATCGTTCGGAAAATTGAGTTATCATACGAAAGGACGGACGGACATCGTTAAATCGACTCAGGAGGTGATCCTGATTCAGAATATATATACATGTCCATATCTAACTCGCTTCCTTTTGGTGCTTACAAACTCCATACCAAAGTTAATATACCCTATACTATAGGTGTAGGGTATAAAAAAACTGATTATCCATGCTACGAAATGATTTTTTCATCAAAATTTCTCAATCTCATAAACCGAAAACTTCTTAAAACTTCTAAAATTTTTCAAGTTTATTATATTTGATCAATGGTCACTCTATTATTTTTAAAGCTAAAAAAATATTACAACAAAATAAAAATCTTAAGTAGGTATAGAAATGCCTTATTGCTGTTCCTTTCTTTAAACATAAAAAAAAAAAACAAAAAACAATAAAATCAATAAATTAAAAATGTTTTTTTTTCATAAGTCCGATACGGTTTTTTGAGTTTTAGTCTTTAGATAATACGTATATAATATCGTGCACCCAAAGAGTTTTCGTTCAAAAATCGTGCAAAACAACTTTTTTCAATCATTTAACGGACTGTTGAAAATTTAACCAACTAACCAACGAACCAACCAAACAATATCAGACAATCAGCAAAATGCAGTCATTTAGAACTAATAATATAAAAAAAAAAAAATAGAATTTCACTGATTGAAATTTTGCATGAAATTTTGGAAAAAACTTTTTAAGATTATAATGAATTCTAGAAATGATTTCAGAATATTTTTTCTTGCATTTTTTTTTTTTTTTTGTTTTATTCATTTTAAGCACGAATTGTTTAATGAAAAGTTAATACCCTTAAAATTGAGCTATTATTTTGGTTGAAGCTGCATATAATATAAATTTTTCTTATTATTAAGTTTCTTCTTGTATAATACGTCTTATACGTCTTAATGTAAATAAATTTTTCTATTAAATTAGCAAGTTAATAAATTCATTTTATAAAAAAAAACAAAAAAAAATTATTATTATTATTATTATGGTTATACTTATTAGGTAAATTATTATTAATTTAATATTTCTTTTTGGGTTCTTCTTCGCCATTTTCTTTTTTGCTTTTTTTTATGACTGGAACCTTCAAAGAGTTCACTTTTCATTGTTGTAACTAAAATGTACAATTTTCTTTAGTACTAATTTTACATTTAATATAAAGTTAAATAAAATTCATATTATTTTTTTTGAGTATTAAATTTATTTCTTATGCATTTTATTTAGGGGCAGTGAAATAAAGCCATATGCAATAAAACTATAATGAGCTTTTGAATTAAAAATAAAGCATATCGCTAATTTTTTCGTGTATGGTTTTATTTCCCATTGAAATATGAAATAAAGCCATATTGTTTTCTAAAATTTTACGAATTAAAGCCATATATTAAAATTAATACAAATTATAATTTTATAACTAGTAAACAAACTTTAAAACTAAGCAATTATAAATAAATGCAACAAAAAATGTACTTTGCAGAAATAATTAGGAAAGATTTTAGTATTTGTTTAGCGGGAGTTTGGGAGTTGCAGCCCTTATTTATATGTTATGGTATATGTAAAAGAAATATTATTAGAAGGGACTTTATAGTTGGTTACAAAATCAGAGTTGTACACCTTTTACAGAATATCTAACATATATATATAAATGCTTTATACGAGTTTCTGAAATAGGAAGGATTTTAAACGTCGATTCAAAATCAGGGTTGCCCCCCTTTTCCAAAATATGTAGATATGGTCACCGGGGATAATTACACGAGAAGGGATTTTAAAGTTGGATTCAAAATCAGGGTTAAATGTTCTTTACAGAATATTTGAGGGATTTTAGAGTTGGATTCAAAATCAGGATATTCCTTTTTCCAAAATATTTCCAATTAAATTAAAATTAATTATTGCGATATTTTTTCGCCGAAATTTTGTGTTAGAGCAGTACATATTATGTATAAACATTTAACAAAAATTTAAGGAAAAAAATTGGTAATTATTATTGTTTTCAAAATTTGAATTACTTCTATTTAATAGATATCATTTCTTATGAAGGAAAGAATGCCATATGGTGAAATATGACCTTTATTTCAAGGCGCCATTTTTTTTAATTACGATTAAAATGATATTGATTATGATAAAAGTAATATTAATGATAATGGAAATATGATTTAGTAAAATTCGCGAGGAAAATAAACTTTTTTTTTTATAAAAAAAAAAAAAAAATTAGGATGAATGTAAAACCAAAGATATTTAAAAACACACATTCTGCAAAATTAATTTAAGAGGCAGTTAAAAGTATTAGAGTAGAGCACCAAAATTTGAAAATTATTTTAGAACTAAGAAAAAAATGACACTTAATAAAACACTTTTTAAAACTTTACACATATGTATTGAAATATAATTTTAAAGCCATAATTTTTCCGTTTTACTTTGAAAACATTGGTAGCCTAAGCTACGGGTGTCTAGAAATAGCAAATTTTCAATTTTTGACGCACAAACTATTCAACACGGGGCGATACAAAAAAATGTTCTGAATTTAGTTTATTCTAAAATCATTTCTCAAAATTTTAACGTTCTATCTAAGAGCATTGCTGTGATATGCAGCAAACAAAATTTTGTTTTCACATAACGGTAAATGAAAATGCTAAATTACAAAATTTGTACAATTGAATTATGATATTCCTTCATAAAATAATGAAATGTCCTGTCGTTTGGCTTTTCTACATTGAAAAAATATTAAGCAGAACCTTGAAATATAAACATTTGAAAATAGGGCTTTATCAAACTTTAAGGTACTATATAGCTTCCATAGTAGGTGGCGCTAAAAGATCTATCTATGGTTAAAATGTAATCGTTCTTCCGAGTGGTTCTTTAATCTTAAACGGCCCAGAATTGTTTTTTTAAACAGACGGACAGACGAACTGAAGGACAGAATGAAACTAATAATCAAAAAAAATAAAATTTTTTTTCTTTTTTTGAAAATTTGCTAAAAAAATTCTTATTCAGTTCACATGGTATAAATAGATTAATCAATATCATGTTAGTACTTGATATTGATTAATTTATTGATGTTAAAGGTAGTAATTATTATGAAAATTATTTTTAATCTGTATATTAATTAATTTAATTAGTTCGTATTATTCGGATCCTTTTAGATTATAAAAATTTTTAATATTCTTAATTTTTACATTATTGATTCTTTTAACTATTAGAATGTAAAGAAAAGTTCATAATGTAATTAAAAAATTAATTTTCAAAGTTAAAATTTAGGAGCACCAATCTGCTATAAACATTTTTTCCTGTCTAGTTATATTAAATATAAGATTTCTGTAGTTTTTTTTATATAAAGGCTTAAAATTGTCTAGGCAATTCAGCAATACATGCCTACTGAACAGTTCAGTATTGTTGAAGAACAAAACAACGCCTATATTATTTATATATTATACATTGCAAAAATTGTTTAGAAGTTTTATTCAAATAATATAACAACCACTTAGAGAATTCGATAGTAAATACAACGTTAAATTAATATATGAACTGAATGAACATGGTAAAGAACGTTTTTCAGTATAACCCTATTACCTCAAATGCGATAAAAATTAGTGTACAACTTTAATCTCAAACATTTATCTCAGCAAGCAATAATGAAGACTGATCAGCTAAAGGGATTAAGTAATAATTACTACTACACGTACTTTACCAATGCTTGACGCTAGAAAGGAAAGGAATCTTAGTAAAGGTATATTGGAAAGCTACCTCCGAAGTGAGGGAATTTTACCAGGGGACCATACTTCAAATGCATAAACTGACTCGATAAACAAGCGTCTTATGGAGGTAGGTTGCACAATGGATTACAGAGCCTAGGTGTACGGAAAGTTATCTATCCCCTTTCCAAACAACAACAACGACAAATAATAATAATTAATAACGTTAAAATACTTTTATCAAAATCTAATCTTTTTTAAAATCAGTCTTTAATTTCATGTTTTTCATTTCGTAGAAAAGAGATTGACAAGTTAATACAAAATAATGCCCACTTTTTTGTGATGGCAATAGTGCCTGACAGACAAAACAACGGACACCTGTTAGTTAATATAAAAGCATATAATAACATAGGATCTACAAAAGATTTAACAATAATATTGATATACAATGATGCATTAAAAATCTGTACCAAAATTATAATGAAGATACAATAACTCAAAGATGACGACAAGCAGTTTAAATTTATTATAATAAAAATAAAAAAGAAGATTTTATTTAAAAGCACATTCGATATCCTTAAAAGTAAACTTGACAACTTCATTCGATTTACTAAAAGTATATTAAAACAACTGACTGGTAATTTTTATTTTAGATAATCATATTTTTACATGACAGCAGTTACTAATGCTCAAAACTCATTTTAATAAAAAAAAATTGTCTTTTAATTTTATTTTTTAAATTTTATATTAAAAAAAAACAGCGCTATTAGATAAGTAGAATAATAAATATCTTACCTTTTTGTCTTGATATAATAATACTTAGGTTTTACTAGTCATTCTACTATACTAGTAAATATATTTAACTCATAAATCACTCAGTGAATTTTTGGTTCAAATCTTTTTACCATAAAGCAAAGACTAACATTTTGAACATTAAATCATTTTTAAATGAAATATTTTAATAAAAAAGCTACTCCTGCGGTTTAGACTACCAAATTTAAAAAATTTTTTATTCCAATTATAGCTTATATGTATTTTTTCATCTTTGTTAGAAAATATCTTAATCAGTTCTTAGAAATAAATTTTCTTTTATTTGTTTCTTTTTTTTTTGTTTTGTTTAAAATTAAAAAATTCTTTGAAGTTTGGAATTTAAAATACACCCTCAGGTGAGAAATTATAACTGAAATGGATTTATATATAATATTTTAAAAGAAATTTATTTATATGTTATATGTTTTTTAATGTTTTTTTTTTTTTGATTCATATTTTTCAATATTAAAGGACATTTACACCGCACATACAGTTCTTGAAGCCAATTAATACTTACAAATTAAGACTTACTTAACACTAACCGCGTAGATCATATTTTTAAATTATATTTAAGAAATTCTTTAGTATATATTTTTATTTTTTTTATTTTTCTAATTAAATATATGACAACACTTGCCACATTTATGCAGAATTCAAATACCCAAAGGCATCAAAATATATCATCATCATTTATCAGTTGTTATAACTACAAGAAAATAGATTGTATGTTATTTTGTGTTCTGACGGATTCAACTATATAGTAATAAATTAACTGATTTGAAAAAAGAAAAATTATAATAAATATACGAAATTTTCTAAATTATATAAGAGAATATAAAAGAATATTGTTTTTGTTGGATTAAACTATACTAAAAACAAAAATTTATAATAAGTTAGTTTTTAAGTTAAACTCCTGATAAACAGCACATTTTTAATGTTGTCATTACTTATACGATCAGATTTTACATAATATTATTTTTATATAAAAATAGATTTTATATAATACTATGTTTTTTGAGGTAGGTATACAATAACTTTTAAAAGTTTGGAGTATACAAATACTTTTAGACAAAAAGTCAGACATCAACTCAAATCAACTTAAAAATTATTTTGTAAACGAAATATTGCATACTTATTGGCGAATTTAATACAAAAACCTTATGGTGAAATAATATCTTTGATATCTTTTTTTATGCCAAGGTAGTTGGAAATTATTGTTGAAAGACACTATTGAGGAATTGAATGAGTACAAGTCGTATATGAGATGTGTGAGATTTTAATCCACTAAACACATCCTCTCTTTTCCAAACAATAAAGGTTATATGAACTTTAGTACTAATGTATTGATTGGTCAAGCGATCTGATATTAATTCTAAATTGCGAAAGATATATAGCATTTTCTTCAAATGCTATATAATTCAGGTAAATACCTATATAATACTATATAATACAAGTATTTAGTCAAATTCAGGTACATATTTACTAAATATTCTCAGATATTTTCTCAATATATTCAGATTTTCGCTAAATATATATATATTTATTAAATTCAGATATTTTTGTTTGGAATTCAGAGTTTTACTAAATGAATTCCGATTTTTATCTCAATAATTTCAGATTTTTTTTACTAAATAAATTCAAACAATTTTTTTAATTAAAAAAATTGTAAAAATTAAAAATTTTATATTAATAAACATACAATTTTTTTTAAAAATATCTACCGTCGATTTGTCTAATTTTGACCACTTTTTAACATTAAAAGTGTAATAAAAATTAAAGTACTTATTTTAGTTAGAAAATAGAATTTTTTTTTGCAAAATTAAGGGCTTCATGAGTTCTTATAGCCTAAATATATAAAAAAAAGTGAAAATATGTGTTTTAAGCCCATTTTTATAATAAAAACGAGGAAGAGTGCAGTAGAGTAGACTGTGTCAACTCTGTGATACCCGTATGAATGTAATATATCCTTTCTATAAAACTTGATCATCTTTTAAAAACATTCAGATGTTTTAGTACCGAACTACAGAGATATATTTATGTAAATTGTGGAGTTGTATGATAGCTACCCGAATCTATTGCGCCTAGCTTCATTAAGTTCCAAGAAATGCAAGGAGCCTGAACCGGCTGCTTTAGACCAATCAAATTTTACAAAAATTTTTGGCATGCAACTCGACACTTTTTCACTAAATTTCACATAGCTAGCTTCAATAGACACTGAGTTATTTTCATTTAAAAAGAGAAGTTGTATGGCAACTATCCGAACCTGTCATATCATCACAACCAAATTTTACAGAAGTTGTTGCCACAAAACTTGATCATCGTTTGCAAAATTTCAGAAACTTAGCTTGAATAGATACTGAGTCATTTCTATATAAAGATAGAAGTTGTATGGCAGCTACTCGAACTCGCCGACCGAAAATGTTGGATTTAAATAGCAAAACTAACAATTTTTCAAAAGTGACATAAAAAAAATTTCAGCCCCCTAGCTCCTTTATTTTTTGAGTTATCGTGCGCACGGACGGACGGACGGACGTACATGGCTTAATCGACTCAGAATTCGATTCTGAGCCGATCCATACCTTTGACACTATATCTAGCTCGACTCCTTTAAGGTGTCACAAACGTAATGGCAAATTTATTATACCCTTGAACATAGTTCATACGGGTATAAACAGGCGGTGAAGGTTAACTTTGACCAGCATAAAAATGTTTAGAAAAACGCATTGGTCAAAGTTAGAATAACTAAGTAATAAGCCCCAGTCAACATTAATGGTTTAACCAACTATGAGAAAACAGGTGGTCAAAGTTTGAATAACCCCAGTGAAAGTTTCTGGTTTTAATCAATATGAGAAAACAATTTAATTTTTTTCATCAATGTCAATGTTACCCTACCTAGTTAAAGTTAGACAAGCCGCCGATAAATATTTTTGAGAATTTTCACATGTTTATCAATAAAAAGGTTTTATTTTTTTCAATTTTCAACAATTTTCGAATCAAAAAAATTGTCTGAAATTATTTAGTAAAAGTCGGAATTCCAAAAAAAAAACTGAAATTATTTGGATAAAATCTGAATTCATTTAGTAAAACTCTGAATTCCAAAAAAAAAAAAAAAATCAGAATTTATTTAGTAAATATCTGAATATATTTAGTAAAAATCTGAATATATTTAGTAAATACCTGAGAATATTTAGTAAATTCCTGAATTTTACTAGAAATTGCTATAGAATTTTGAACTCTAAATTGTATAGCAATTTAAATAAAATTTGTACCTTACCCCTAGAAAAATGTTAATCTTTTAATATACACCTTAATTAAATCTTTTAAATCAAAATTTTATAATATTTTGCTTTAATCTAAATAGAAGAAAAAACGTTCATATTAAAGCAGAAACCTTTTGTTCAACTTAATGGCCATCATTTTTATAAGGTTATATATCATGTTCGACATAAAATATTGTGATATTTATTAAATATAAAATATTTTATGTCGAATCTAAATTACTTAAATCACTGTTTTTAAAATCTTAGCGATAAAGAAAAATTACTATTATGAAAAAGTGAATCTAAAGGTCAATCTAGTTGCCATACCAAAAAGCATTATAGTCATATCCTGTTATATCCTCTTATCATTATAACCATAACATGATCAATAATATTGTTAAATTCATTTTAATGTGCCCTAAAAATGGATTTTGAAACTTTTTGTCAAATCGAAGGATTTCAGGACTTGAACTAGAAATAAAGTGCGAAAGCATTTTGAGTAAATATTGGACATAATTATTTTCAATATACAGATTTAATAAATCGTGTCAATACTATTTGAAGTGTTACGTCAATTTATCTGATAGAAATAAGTAGAGTATGACTGTTATAGAAATAAGTTTAAAAAAATATATTTAATTTAATAAATAAATATTTCTTTAACAATAAAGCAAAACATTTACACTGATAATTTTTTATAAAGATCAAAAATAAAAATAAAGTCGTTTACACTTATTGACTGATCTTGTATTTATATAGCTCTAAAAAATGATAATGATTTTGCCATCCCATGCAATTAAGTTAGGGATTAAAAAAATTATCTGTTGCTAAGGTTTAAAATTCTATTTTTATCCTTAGGTTAACGGTAATTTTTGCTAACGTTAGACATTCTATTTCTATCCTTTGCTTAACGGTAACGGTTTATACTCTTAATATTTTTGTTTTGCTAGTTTGTTTTTGACTATTGACCTATCATCGGAACTAAAGATAAATTTAAAATCCGATTATTAATAATAATAACTAATTGATATAATATAAATATATATATATAATATTAATTTCTTATTAGAAAATTTCAAATTTCATAAAAAATCTAAATAATTTATTAAAAGAATTTTAACCATAAATACACAAAGCGTGACTTGACTAGATCAACAACTTTATATGTATATGTGAGACGAATTTTTAAAATTATTTATATTCTTATATTTTTATGAGAAAATAACAAGTTTATTTGTTTCTCATTTTTTTTTAAACAAAAAACAAAAAAAATAATATTATTAGTGTTAATATAATGCCATAATTTAAACAATAAAAAATAAAACAAAACGATTAAATAAATGGCTCAGTATTTTTAGTACACAGGTATATATTAAAATTCCTCTTCCGTTATTAACGCATATAAAACTATTAACGCATCAAAACGATAATTAAAAAAAAAAAAAAAAAGGTGATGCAATGAATTTCACCCAAAATATTTTTCACAAAATTTATAGATATTCTAGAAGGTGATAGATGAAGGTGATTTATAGATACACTATAAATTGTAAGATTTTTAAGCTAAAGAAGTGATTACATGCAGGAAGACTCAAAATTCATGGAGAAAAGTGGGGAATAATTTGTGCTAAAAAATTTTTTTATGTTAATACCTGTAATTGTATTTGACAAAAGGGTTTTAATTTTGGGGCTTATTATGTTAATGAATTTATGACCTTTTACTTCAGTCTAGGGAACACTAGGGTAATATCTGTCAGTACTGTAGAAATCTAATTTAATAAGCTATAATATACTATGTGCGGTCCCAAAATTATAGGATTAAAACTAAACTGTAGTTGCTAAATTGTTAAAGCCCCAAAAAGTGTGTGTACCATTAAAACCATTAAAAACCGGACATCCTGCATAGTAAGCACTATAACAGGTTCTTACAAAAATTTTATAGTTGACAAGGATAACTGCAGCCTTCTTCTCGTTAATTGTAAAATTCAGAATTTTTAATTCACTAATCAAAATTTCTATTCATTTATTGTTTATTGTCAGACTGATGCTGATGTTGATGTTTGATCTTTTTTTATATTTTTTTAAATACAATTCACAACAACTTGTTCCTACTTGTAAATAATTATTTATTTTTTAATAATTCCTTAATTGATTCTATTTACAAGAAACACAGACTGGGAATATGGAGTTTGTTTTTATTTTGTAAAAAAAAATAAAGAAAAAGAAAAGAAAAGGAAAAGAATGCTGTTTGTCGCCTAATAACAATGTAACTAACCAGCAACAAACCTAACAAATCGACAGGATTTTTAAACAATAAAATACAATGTTTTCAATTGATATTTTTTTATTAATTTCACATTTTTTCTTTTTAGCACATTTCCAAAAAAAATTTTGGAATAATGTGCTTATTAGTTTCACTCTGTCCGTCCGTCCGTCCGTTCGTCTGTTTACAAAACTTCTACACCGTTAAAGATAGAGAAGAAAAATTTTAAACATGAGTAGGTCTCATAAAAAAAATAATTTTGTGGAACAACTTTTTCATGTAGCCCCATCCATTACGGAGCTAGAGTCCCTCAAACTTTGAAAAAGCCCTATTTTTAAATGCATATATCTTATGTTCTATTTACGATTTTTTCAATCTGAAATGTTATTCAAACGTCAGTTGTTTTTTTTTAACTTTTTAAATTAATATCAAAATTATACAATTTTATGTATTTAAATTTACCGTTATGTGAAAACCAAATTTTGCTTGATTTTTCTACTTTCATAACTCCGGCACGCTTTTAGATAGAGGCTTGAAATTTTGAGACAAGAAAAAACTTTCAGAATTAGTATAAATTTGCTCAGAAATTTTTTTTGGGCCACCTCCTGTTTATGAGCTGTTAGGGCTCAAAAATTGAAAATTTGCTATTTTTAAACACCTGTAAAGAAACCTGTACATATTTTACTTCGGCAAGATATAAAAATTAAAGCTACAGCAATATATTTTTACGTGTGTTAACGGTTTTTCTTAGTTATAGCACCTACAGCCCCTCAAAATTCTAGAAATGTCTTATTTTCACATTTTTTCTTATTTACATGAAATTTTCAAATTTTTGTGCAAGTCACAATTCTTAACAGTTTGTATTGTGTTTTGGAAATGTGCGCTTTTAAAAACCGTTGGTTTACATTCTACCTTGTTTTTTTTAGTTTTTAATTAGATTTTACTTCATTTCAATCTTTCTTGCGACTTTTTTGAAAGATACTTCAACGTTTAATAGCGTATTAAAAGTATAATATCATTCAATATCTATTTAATGGTATAGTATAGCTTGTAAACATTTAAGCGTAACTGATGTATGTACATAATATTAAAAATTGTGATTCTTGATAATGATTTCGTATATATAGTGTAAATACATCAGTATGACTATAATAATTAAAGAATGGGAGATGTTTAGGTATGATCTGGTCAAATAATTTCATTTGTAATATGAATCTTTCAAAATACATAACTGATTGTTACTTTAAAACAAGATTTTTTAATTATGATTCATTTCCTTTTTATGCAATTTATATTTCGTTCATCAAAGAATCATGAAACCGAGATGTAAATGTTAATTAGTTCCAAAAAAAAAAAAAATAACGAAGAACTCATACGCACATAAGTTGTTCTGTTAATATAAAATTTAATCATCTTTTAAAAAATTTCAGATATTTGATACAAATCTTCCAAAAATACTAAGTTATTTTGGTATAAAAAACAACGACCTGTTGCACTAGAGTACACAATTTAGACATTCAACTTTAATAAATGCTGAGTTATTTTTATATAACAAAAACAGTTTTAAGACCGCTACTAAAATACATAAGTCGAACTTATTTAATTTCAATTTTTAGCGCACGCACGTATATACATAGTTAAATCGATTCTTAACAAGAATATAATTAATATACTTTGCCATATCTATCGTGTCTTCTTTAAGGTGTCACAACACACATGTGTCATCGCATATTTATTATACGTTGAAAACTACGTTCGTAATGTTTTCAGTTATGCAAGAAAAAATCGATGCCATGCAATGGGATACAAGTATACAACTAGTAAAAACGAAATTGTAGCTTTTTGTAGAAAAAAAATCGAACAATATAGGAATATAGAGTTTAAATATAAATTTTAAAATTTAAAGCCATCTTAAAGTTTGTAATCAAATTGATGTGTCGCAAAATAACTTGGAACATTTAAACGTAATTCATGAAGTTCATGCAGATTAAATTTCACTTTGCTGCTTGTTTATTCAGTCAAATTTTTAACAATTAAAGGGTAGTAACCTCTTCCACAATAATTTAAGAAATTTATATGGATTAACAAAATTAATATTTTGCATCCCTATAATTTAGAAAATAGTTTTCTTAAAGACAGCAGAAATGTACTTATATGGAAACTATTACTACTAATATACTATATTACTATTACTTCTACTAATTTTACTAAAAAAATTATATATCCTATACTTTATGATTTGACTTCTTATGTACTTGAATATTTTTATTTTGATTAGTAATAGTAGTAACGAAAAATGGTCACATACTTTGGAATATATAGAGTGATCATTTTATTTAAATTAATTACATGTGATTGAAGAATCACATTATCTTACCATATCGGATATTTTTAACCATTTTTAGAATATAGTATATGTTTAATACTAGTCTACTACTTCTTATAGTCTGAATCTAATTGATTATTAACCGTTAAGCCAATGTTGCCAATATAATTTCTATATAGGATAAATTAATTATTACTATTTTAGATTTGAAGATCACATATTGAATTATCACATATTGAAAAAAAACTATTTTTTTACTTTTTAACTATAGTATCTATATAATATTATAATAACCTTTTATTGATTTTATAATTTGTTTTATTTTTATTCATGCATGCTCCTATATGCAATATTTACTTTTATTGTACGTAGAAATTTCCTTATTATTTAGATTTAATATCTCTTCTAGATAAAAGAATATTTAATTTGATTTTTGGTTCAAATTCCAAAATAAATAATTTTAATGTTGGTTTCATCTGGTTGCAACCACAGTAAATAATCATAGAATCCTGCCAACTGATCTAAGGAAAGCTAGTTCAAAATTTAATACTAGATCGATTTGAAAAATTTCTTAAACAGTTGTAGATATTTAGTTCGAAAATTGGTTCTAATATTGAGTATAGAAAATTCAGTCTTTTACTAAATTATCTTCATCTTAACTTTAGCAATAGTTAAGAGATTTTGCATTCAAATAAAAGATACTTATTTGCGGATTCGGAAGCAAAAATTAATATCGAATTAAATGTTTACGAAACGGTATACTGTCTAAAAAACGGGCTTCGAAAAACCGTATAAAAATTATTTAAAAAGATTATATAAGGTTATAATATTGAAAAAAAGTTTTAGTACTCTTGCCAAAAGTACTCCTATGAAACAAACACCGAAGAAAATTCTTTTTTGTACAAATTTCCGAACGAAACAGTATTAAATTATGTAAATTCGAAAACATTCATTACAATTAACAGTATTTTAAAATAACATAAAAATGTATTTCTTCATCATCTCGCTCTTTCTTTGAGACTCTCTCATCAATTATCTTAAAAAGCAGTAAAGTAGAGTGGAGAAGATTTGTCATCTTAATTTTAAATAATATGATTTATGGGACAATAAAAACTATTATTAATCAAAATATTGGTTTGATATTGAAGCTTGTACGTAAACTTAAGGACAAGGAGGTCCTTAAAGTTTTTAGTTTTAAATGTTTTTTAAATATCTTACCTTCCAGTTTAAACTATGTACTGTAATTTATAACCTAGATTCATTGTATTTATGCCAGCAAATCAAATAAAAATAAATTTGAGTAGAAATTCAATTACCTATTATATAATACTGTAAATTGTGTGATATTGTCTGTAACTACGATTCACTTCCATATATGTATATATCAAGGTCTTTAAACATGCGTTCAATATTCTCAACTTCGTTCTTCTGGATATTTGTACATTTCTTTACACTGGATACATACGGTCTACAATTTCCCTGGTGTTGCTGATTCTGATGTCAACTTCGGTTGTTATGTTATCGCTGTTATTTTTAATGCATACTAACTAGTGCAACTTTTCTACATATTCGAGTGATGTATTGTTCATAGTTCTTTCGATGTTTATTTCAAGACCTACACTTTGTTCTAATATGATCAATTGTTTTAACTTAGGTTGCATTTCATGAAGTTGCTGTTTTTCTAAGACTGATCTCTTCCATGATGTCATTTAGCACTATTGTGAAGAGAATTGCTGACAGTGGGTAACACTGTTTTACTTCTGAATTGATGGTAAATGGTTTTTGTATTATTTGTATTAGTTTTTTTCGGGAACGTTTTTTTTTCTTAGTGCTTTACAAATAGCTTTTCTTCTTATGGATTGGAAGGCTCTTTTAAATGTGTGTCGTCAGATATGCTCTACCCAAACTCTTTAATGTGTCATGCATAGATCATATTTAAATAAGTTTTTCTATTTTTGTTTCCGATTAAAATATTAACTTTTTTTAATTATAGGATCCTAAACTGTCTTCAGTATATACAGTATTTCTCCAAACAGAATATACATATATGACTCATACATAATGTAAAAAGCATACCTCATGTATACAATCAAAGATTCAAATTTTTTCAAAAACGTCAAATGTCTGCTCTAATTGTCAAAACATCCATCAGTTTACAATATTTTTTATCTATTCATGTACGTAAGTTTTTATTGTAAGCCTTGGGATAGATTTAATTCTCTAGGTTTTTAATCATCACGTTATGTTTTGTTCATGAAAATTAAATCAGAAATTAAAAAGAACAAAAGCACTATACAATAATAACAATACATGAAATAATTCAAAAATATCAAAATAAAATGAATGCAATAATTCCAGAATTGGCAATTGACTACATTCTCGTCACTTTAACTATCAGCAGTCAATTAAAAATGAATTGTATTTTGTTTTTTTTTCTATTTTTGTTGTAAATGTTGTTATTGATGAAATTGCATTTTATTCAACATGTAATAAGAAGTGATAAATTATTATGATGATACCCAAAACATATACACAATTGTTTTTTTTTTCTTGTTTTTCATTGGACACTTATTAATTGACAAAAGATATAATTTTTTCTTTTATAGATCTCTTCTGGCAGATTAGTACAAGTAATATTGGAATTTTTTGTTAGGGGCATCCACCATTTTCCTAATGTTAAATTAGAAAAACTTTTATTGGTAATTCCAGATTTTTTGAAATTCTAATGAAAACATCTAAGATTTCTTCAAAGTTTTTTTCAAAGAAAAAATTCCTGGGTATTTTTTTTTAATTTTATTTTTTAAGTGAATTTTTTTAAATTAATAACAGAAATGCTGTTTTTCTCTTAAAAATATTTATTTGTCTGTCGATTTTATATAATATTTTTACATAACGATAAGTTAATTTAAAATAATTACGGTAATAGAGGATAGAGGATTTGTCAAAAATACCCCGGTTTTTTTATGAAAAAAACTTGAATTATATACACTACACTGTTTAAGCAAATGTCTTGTACCTAAATGAATCCTGACTAGCCTTATTTACTATATTAATAAAACCAAGTTTCAAACTTCAAAATCATGCTTCACATATTTTAATTAAAACTTATTTGGTAATTAGTTAGGTTAGATATAAACAGTAAAATAATTTTATTTAGAGCACTAAATATAAGATAATAATGAAGGCAGGCATGATTTATTGAAATGTCAAAAGTATTAAATCTCACTTTGTTGAATAGTAGAAACTGTTAAAAAATAAAAAGTTCTATTTAATATTAAAATAAATTAAATATCTGTTTTAGCTTCAAAATAAAGTCGGCTTAGTCAGACTAGTGATTTAAAACTGAAACTTATCATCTTTGAAAGTTTAAAATGCCCAAAGTATTCCATATTCTTTTTCTTTGGACAGTAGAAACTGATTAAAAAAAGACTGTTATATAAATTGTTTTAGCTTCGAATTAAAGACGGCTTAGTCAAGCTAATAATTTAAAGCTGAAACATAACATCTTTCAAAGAATTGAAAAAATATATTGAAAAAAAGAACAAGAAAAATGATTATAAGTCAGGGTTGATCTGTTAACCTGATAACGATAAAATAACTGTCATAATGTTTTACTTTTTTTCTAGTTTATCCTTTTTTTTTTGGTTTCTTTTTTGTTTTTTTTTGTTTTTGTTTACAAAAATATTTTCCATTATAGGTTCTTCCTCTACACTATTTATTTATTTATTTAATTTGTTTTTATTTTATTTTTTTTTTTATTGTTTTTATGTATATGAAATTCTATAAAACCATTAGATATTATTACCGTTATTTATTAGAAAACATAAAATAATAATAATAAAATCAGAAAAAAAAAAAAAAAAAACAAAGCAAATAGTAGAACTAATGCCATTTGATGAGACCTAAAAGTGAAGCATTTTTAATGTTGTTTGATTTTTTTTTAACAGAATGAAATGGTATGGAAAAGAATTGAATGGATAATTGAAGAATTGAAAGCATTCTTGGATTTGTTTTTTTTTTGTTTTTATTAAATTCTGTTTTTTTTTTTTTTGTTTTTTTTTTATAAATATTAATCGAATTTGAACTTCAAATACCAATTTGAAAGAGAATATTGATAATAAAAAAAATAATAATAATAATACTGAAGATCTGAATGATGATGATAATGGTATTGATAATCATGATGATAATGTTTGTTATTCAACTTTTTTTCTTTTTTTTTTGCGAAAATATTTTTATTGATTGCGTATAAATTGAATTTTATTTTTTATTTATTTAATATAAAACAACTGAGTTAAACTGAGTTAATTAAATTCTGTGATATTTTCTATTTATGGCAATTGTATTTATAACATATTAAATATGTATAAGAAATGCGAAGTAAGCCGCACTATTTTTTTTTTTTTTTTGTTTTTTTTTTATTGCATTATTAATATTTTTTTTTTATTTATTTTTTTTTGTTCTGAATTCGTCTCTTGCATTATTATATTCTATAGGGTTCATTAATATATAAAGTATGAAATTCTTATTAATCTTTAATTACTTATTTTATTTTTAATTTTTTTTTTTTTTGTATTAATTTATATTTTTAATTTTATATTATTTTGTGATGAAATGGTGAATTTTTAATTAATTCACAGTATGGTATGGTACTGTATGATATAAGAATTTTTTTTTTTTAATTTTAACCTACTCTCTGTTCTCTGTATTCTGTTATTGTTTGACCACTGAGGACTAAAATTTCAAAAAAAAAAAAAAAAAAGAGTTTAAAACTATTGAAAACATCTGTTCTTCTTGGAATGCTCTTTATAATGTTCTTGCTATCATAAAAAGAACTTCACACGTGCTTAGGAGTTTATTTTGTACAGAAAATTCCATACAACTGGACTGGAAATGGCTGGAAATGACAACAAAATGCATATAAAAAACTGACGTAATTTGTTTCATGGACTGAAATTATTTTCTGGTGAGAAATGCCGTGTTGAGTTGTTTTAATGTTTTGGATCCAGTTATGCAAAACTTCTGTTTTTTATGCATGCAGTTAAGCAGAGTAGTATCTATTAGACAAATATCTATCAATCGTATCTTTTAGTCAAAATATTGACTGTTGAATCAACAATTGAAATGATCAACATACCATTGGCCAGAGAGTAAAAAAAGATAAAGAACAGCGCTAATTCCAGTTATGTTCAAAATGAAAAGATACGTTGAAGTGTAAGATGAAAACTTTTGTTAAAGTTCTCCTATTTGCAATGATGCTTTGAGCTAAATAAATATAGGTAATTTTTTCTTTTTTTTTAGAGTATTCCCCTATCACATAAATGTGACATGGAAACGCAGCCTTTCCTTTTCAGGCGTGGCTGTAAATGTCATAAGGGGGAATTATTCTTACGATGTATGTGCGATTCAAATGCACACTTCCTCGATGTTTACAGCGTATTTTATAGGCTAGGTGACCCACTAGACCACCGAGGCTCCCATAAGTAATTAGGTTTATTTTAATAATAACATGTTTTTAAAAATTTTAATTCTTATTTTTTACATTCAAACCAAAATACTAATTGATTTTTTTTTTGGAGTCATTTTCAACCCTAATAGACGATGAAAGTTAAAAAAAAAAATTGTGGTCAAACGATAGGTTAAGGTAATGAGTGAATTTTTACTACTATACAATTTTAATTGTGATGAAATTGAAGTGTGGTTTTTTTTTTTTGTTTTTGTTTTTATTCCTCGTAAAACTGTAATTTTTTTAATTAACTGAGAGAATTTTAAAAAATTAATTACATTAGAACCAAAGCAAAAGTCAAAAGAAATTGACGATTCTTGTAGAAGAAAATATAATGGTGGCAATACTGAAAATTGAAAATTGAATTAAAAATATAAGAAATGAAAATATAGTATTTGAAAGTTTAACATAATATGTACATATATTTTGGTTGAAAGAAAGAAAGTTTTGTTTACAGTTTTTCTAACATGTTAAAGTGAACCTAAAACTTCTTTTGGTTCAATGATCTGAATAAACCAATCATTATAATAACGTTTAATAATTTTTTAATTATAGTTTTATAATATTATTAGCCAACAATAATAATTAACAAATTTATTATTTTTGAAGTATCCTGCATCATATGGCAATATTACTTTAAGACTTCAAATATTTTTTGATTAGATTTTCAGAATCATAAAATTAATTGAGAAACATTCTGGTAGTAGTTTTTTAAAATTCTTGGATTAATGTCATATCCATTTTTTGTACATTATTGCATTCGTATTTTTGAACATCACATTGAATAAATCGTATATTTTCGTAAAGTATTAGCTATAAGTTTTTAATATGGTACTAAGCTCAAAATTAGTAAAATCAAATAAAAATTACGAATATTTTGAGGAATAAAAAGTAATAGGTATATAGTTATTAAAACCGGTAAAAACCAACCGAAACAAAATCCAGAAAGGACAAGAATACTCTAAACAGTGCATTATTTAAAACTGTTTATGTCTACTGTTGAATAATACGTGCAATCAAAAGATAACCAGTCGTATCAATAGATCATAACACAAATATGTAATATTAATAATATATACAGAGTGATTCGGTCTTAATTATTTATAGCATGCATTTGGAGGACCAAAACGAACAAAAAATTGCTCTCTATAGATGAGGTTCTATTTCTTTCGATTTTTTCTGATGATGTATAAAACTTATTAATTAGTTCTCAAGAACAGAAGGATACACATCCCGCCCTACAGAACAATTTTTTATTTGTTTTGGAGCGTGAAATACATCATATGAATATTGAAAATCGAAAGAGAATTCCACGGTTTAAAAAAATCTGAATAAAAAGCTAAATAATTCTTGAAATGATGCTGCACAAATTGCTTAAAATTATTTGTGTTTTATAATCTTGTAGAACAAATAAAGTCCAGTAATAATAAAAAACTGTATTGTCCATATCGTTAATTAAAATAGTGAATTAGGAATTTATAGATTAGTTGTTTTCATTCTGTTAGATTTTTATACCCGTATGAACGTATGTTCAAGGTTATAATAAATTTCCCATTAAGTTTGTGACACTTTAAAGGAGCCGAACTAGATATAGACTCACATAAAAGAATAGGCTCAGAATCTAATTCTGAATCGAATAAGCCATGTACATCTGTCCAACCACCCAATCCAACCACCCAAAACTAACAATTTTTGAAAAGTGACGTAAAAAAAATTTAAGCCTCCTAGCTCCTTTATTTTTTGCATTATCGTGCGGACGGACTGATGTACATGACTTAATCGAATGAGAATTCGATTCTAAGCCGATCCATACCTTTAAGCTTATATCTAGCTCCACTGCTTTAAGGAGTCACCAACGTAATGGCAAATTTATTATACCCTTGAACATACGTTTATACGGGTATAAAGAGATCAGCAGAATAATATTATGTGTTTTTGAAAAAAAATATTTTGTAGTTTAAAGATTGTCGTAAAACTACAAGCTTTTAAAAGCTATGGACTCAAAAACTTAAGCTTTTTTCTACTTCACAATCTCTGCTTTTTTTTTTTCTTTTTTAAATCAGTCGTTTCTCGACATTAAATCAGCGAAATAATGTAAAAGATATTTTTATCACGCTATTTTTTTAATATCAGAAATTAATAAGTAAAGTTGAAAGAGCTGGTTACCAAACTGGCATTGTTACCAAATAGTAAAATTATTCAGCCCAAAATGCATTTTAGATAAGTAAAATAGAAAATTTATAAAAAGAATATATTAATCAAGGGCACAAATATGAAATGTCATATTTCACAATTAAGTATTAAACGATGCTCTTCTTTAATATTATTTAATAAACTTAAAAGATCTAAAAACTTTTATTCAAATCTAAAAAACTTTTTTGTATAAATAATATTTATATTCACCTTATTTTCAACCTAAATTCAATATTAAGTCAGTGCACATATTACCATATATAACTTAAAGATGTAACTAGGTTCATATCTTTAAACGTGTTTAAATAAGAATATTCTTATTATTTTAGCGGAAATTTTTATTTTAAAAATTTGCAAAACAAATACACTATTCTTATTTTAAAGCATAAAGTGTATAACTGATCAACATTGATTAATTATCAATTCTACAATTTATTAATATTGAAAATGACAAAAAAAAAAACAAAACTGCTCACGTTTTCATTCATAATTTTGCAATAAAATTAATTAGAATACGCCTGCTTCCAATTAATCTGTACAGTGCCATTTACCTGCGTCTAATCGATGACCTAGAATTCTGTTATGCATCATCCGGTTCACTTAAATACAATTTGAATTTAATTTGATTTCATAATTTTATACCTAGACATTGTTTTATGTCTTATGTCAGTCATCAAGCGTTTATCTAAATTTACTAAACATTTTTTTTTTGTAGCTAAAGTAAACATTTACGAAAAATGCTAAAATTTACAAATTAAATTTGAATTTTTAATTAGTAGTTTTATTATTCAATGAAATTCAAATTATTCAAAATTTAAAATTTCAATATTAAATGTTAAGGTGCAGGAACGTGTATATATGCCTTTAAATAGAAATTTGACCTTACATAACTTATTAGCATTTACCTTAAGATATTATGCAGACATAATAAAATTGTTTTACAAACACGAACATAAAATCATAGAATTGTTTCGGATATGTTAAATAATAGTATTTAAATGGAAGGTTCAATAGACTCCTAAATTTTAGACCAAATTAAGAGATGATTTTATCTAACATTAATACATCGAATTTTTGCCCATTTTTTATAAGGCTAACGGAGAAAAATTTCTTTTTTTGAATATAAGTTGTTTAGGCTTAAGGTGTTTAGACTTAAAGGGGATTTACGCTTGCCCAATAAAATTTTTAATCGGCTCTAAAAAAGGTGACAGTATATTGAATTTTTATTTTATTTTAAGAGAATATAATTTCCTAAAAAATTTCTATATGAGAAAATTTATTTTTCCACGGCAACATTTGTTTTAATGTCAAAATTAACTGTTTTGAAGTTTTTAAAAAAATATTCATTGTTTTGATTTAATTAATTAAATCAGTGTAATAAAAACTTTATAGTGAAGTGAATATTATTTAAAATGGATGGCGTATATTATTTGACATTACATTTAGTTCGAGTGTCTCGCATAGCAACTCGAAATTTAATAGAAATAAGGCAGAATGTAAACCTACGGTTTTTAAAAGCGGACATTTCCAAAAACAGTACAAAGTGTTCAGAATTGTGACTTGTACCAAAATTTAAAAAATGTTAAAATAGTACTTTTTTGAATGTTAAAATACAACTTTGGGGGGCTGTAAGTCCGGCGATAACTAAGAAAAACCGTTAACACACGTAAAAATATATTACTGAAGCTCTAATTTTTATGTCTTGCCGAAAAAAAATGTATACAGATGCCTGAGCTACAGGTGTCCAAAAATATAAAATTCTCAATTATTCAGTCCTAAACAGGAGGTGGTACAAAAAAGTTTTCTGAGGAAACTTATACAAATTCTAAAACATTCATCTTGTCTCAAAATTTTAAGATCCTATCTAAAAGTTCTTATCGTCCCGGAGTTATGAAAAAAGAAATATCATACAAAATTTCGTTTTCACATAACAGTAAATTTGAATACTAAATTTCAAAAATTTGTATAATTTTGATATTGATTTGCAAAGGTAAAAAAAATTCCTGTCGAATGGCGTTCAGATTAAAAAAATGTTAAGCATATATATGAAATATACACATTTAAAAATAGACACATTTTCAAAGTTTGAGAGGCTGTAGCACCGTAGTGGATGGGGCTACATGAAAAAGTTTTTCTATAACATTAATTTTTTTATGAGATTCTATAACATTAATTTTTTTAACCTACCCATGGTTAAAATTTCAACTTCTACTGATGACCTACCCATGGTTAAAATTTCTTTTTTTTTCTCTCTCTTTAAAGGTAGAAGTTTTGTAAACAGTTTGACGGTCAGAGTGAAACTAATAGGCACATTATTTCAAAATTATTTTGGAAATGTGCTAAAAACGAGATACAATTCTTAAATTATATAAACAAAAAAATTAAAAAAAATTTTATTGTTCTTGAAGATCACCATTTGTAAAAACAAAGAGACAAAAATGTAATACTTCAAGATATTAAGCCGAAAAAAGTGTTGGCAGTATTGAAAAAATATCTATACCGATATACTAAAATTAATACTTCATCGTAGTATAATAATATAAAAATATTGCCAATTTTCAGAAAATATCCCAAATATTTTCCAATGTCCCTCATAAATAAAATTTTTTTGTCATGCACATTGAATTCTCATAAATTTTAAATTAATTTCATGCTATCTTTCTTGTTTTTTCTTGATAAAAAATTTTATCGGTCACCTTTAATGGTGTAATTAAAACATTTATTCTAACCAAATTTGTTGTTTTGTGTCAAAAGTAAACGAACTAAATTTAAATGCGAGGACAGGGGTGAGATAGATTACACAAGTCGTTTTATAAAAAAGCCTTTCATCAGTAGACCTTTCTCAAAACTACTTTCTTCAGTAGATTTTTCTCAATTTTACAAACAGACAAATTGAAAATAATACATTAGATACATATTTTACATAGCGGTATATTTTTTACATATATTTTAAATGTTAACTTTTGAAAATGAGAAATATTGGAATACGTTTTTTTGTAAAACTGAAATTTGCTAAGGGTCCCTTTATGAAACGACATTTTATGTAAGATATTTTTGTAACATGTATATTGAAAAAGTCCAAATGTCTAAAAGATATATAAGGTATATACATATCTCTAATTTGAAAACACCAAGCGATTGCTGCTTTTATTACCTTTATAATAAATACATACTTTTGCAATAATACCATTATCCAAAATCAATTTTGGCAAAATTGCTATCTTCGATACAGTTTAAGTTAGAAACTTGAAATTTTGAATGGAGTTAGATCTTTGAAAATAAGTATTATTCATTTCGGGAAATATTTTTCTGTCGGCCCAGATTTAGGTGCTGTAAGAGGTCTAAAACTGAAAATTTTCTATTTTCAAACATCTGTTCAAATTTTTTGAAGTAATATACAAAAATTAAAGCTTCTCTGTAACAATAAAAAAAAAACTTTTCTGTAACAACAATGCAATTTCTATAACAACCCAAAACTTATTATGGAATATTTTTTTAATTTTGGAACTGTACTTTTTTTGAAAACCTTTGTTTTTTTCATTAGTTGTTTTTTTCTTGTTTTCTGAAACCAAATCTTCCTTACATTGAAATGTTCAACTTCTTTGCATTAATCTGTTGGGCTTCCATTACTCAGTTATAATTATTGAATATAGATGGTATAACATTCGTTAAATCGTTACAGATATTAAAGTAAAATATTATGATTTTGAATATTTACATGTCTGAATGTAAAAAAATGATATCTTAAAACCTTTTTTTTTTGTTTTTCAATTATATCAAAATATCAATGTATGCGTCAAAAATGTGTCAAAATAAATAGGTAACAATATGTAGTAAAAATAATATTAATCATTTTCAAATTCAAGGTTAACTTAAAAACTTTTAATATTAATATAAATTGTAAAATTTTTAATAATCTAAATCTAATGAGATTTATTAGTTTAATAATCATTCAAAGACAATTTGTACAACTACAACTAAATACTGTCATTAAACCAGTCGCGTAATACAATTTTTCAATCAATCCAATCTAAAATTATCAATATCAATATATGTAAGTACATTAAGTAATTTTAATTAAGTTATTAATCGATAATAATAATACATATATTTTATCATTAAATTCTTTTCTTTATTTTCAAAAAAAAAAAAAAAAAAAAGAGTATCCTATAATAATGGTCATTTGAAATTAAAATTGAATAAATCTGTAACAAAGAATGGCGTCTTCTCTTGTCGGTACATTAAAATTAACTATATTTCAGCGCATTTATTATAAGATTGATACAAAAATGGAGATTAAATATTTTCTTGTTTTAAATATTATCTAAGTTTCAAAATCTTATAAAAAAAAACAAAAAAAATTATTTTTCAGAATAACTTTATATAAAGTCTGCATGCAGCCAGATTTTTATTAAACGCCATATTTACTATATGTTATAATAATAATATATTATATGTACAATTTATATTTTATAGATGACATTTGTTTTGTAAAAATATTTAAAATGCCTGTCAGTCAAAACTTCAATTTAAAAATTAAATCATTTAATTTTAAATATGGTTAAAAAAGAAAACCGATATAAACTCCCATGCGCTTCATTTGTATAAACGATATAAGATTTTTCCTATTATAGACAAAATTACTAAAACAGGCGTAATTTTCTATTTTCATCTTTGGTTTTTTATTTTTTTTTTTTGGTTTAATAGTCTGATATAGTCTGTTTAAACTTTTTTTTTGTTTTTTTTTTTTGCGTTTTTACCTTATACTATACTCACCTACTACAATTAAGGAATTCTTTTAAATAAAATGATTATGGTATAGAAGTATAGAACCCATATTAAAGCTGTGTACGATTTGTGTACGATTGATATGATTAGCGCACCACAAAATATTTATTTCCTTAATGTGGAAAAAGAAAAATGTTTTTTTTTTTTATTTTTATTATTGAATGGAATGACCACCATCGTACAGCACCAGTGTAAGTTCAATTTAAAATATAAAATAAAAGAAAGAAATACTTTTTTATATTGTGCAAAGAAAACTATAATAGGGGTTTATAAAATGATGCTTGTAAACTTGAATAAAAATATGTGAAAGTAAATTGCAATTCGGAAGTTAATTTTTGTTTTTTTCTTTGATAAATACGTACACGATAACATCGCATCTGAAATTTTGCAAAAACATAAATCTGCACAAGGAATATTCCGAGCGTAAAATATTTCGCACACAGAAAGATCAGTATACAGAAAAAACATCAAATAGAAAGATTCGGACAAGGAAATATGCGTAAACAACAAATTCACACATGGACAAAATAAATTTAAAATAGTGTAGTTACCGTAAAATTTTTGAAACCTACTTTGAAATTCCTCCTAATTATGTTATTTACATGAATATTTTAATATCTAAAGCAACTAAAATAATTTCAACAAAAAAAATTTCCGAATTTTTTCTATGCACATGATTTTTCTACGAAATTTCTATACGCATTTATCTTGGCGGCACGATTTTACTAAAGCCATGTATTTTTCACAATTTGAATTAGCGCCCAGTTCTTTTAAGCCTTTTATTAACATTTTGGAAAGTAACAAATAATTTATGCCAAATCTAACCTAACACAGTACAAAGTTATTTAAAATCAGAAATTTACCTAGACCCGAATATTGAATTTGCCTGTTTTTAAGAATTGAATAGATTAATTTCTCCCGGTAACTTGACTTCAACTTGCTTAAAGAAGCTGTTAATTACTTCTTTGACAAGAAAACAATAACAATTAAAATTTAAGAAATTGCAAATTTTCTTTGAGTTTTGTGTATAAGAAAAAATTGAGAAAAATCTATAGGTATTTTTTTAAACTTGAAGGAAACGTTATATAACTAAGAATAGCTTTTAACAGTTAACACATATAAAATTATAATTTTGAAGCTTTAAGTTTTATGTTTGATTTTATAAAAATTTGTGTAGGTGCGTTAGTTACTGACACAAGTGTCTCAAAATGGAAAATTAATTAAAATTTTTGACCAATAAGAGGCTCATAGAGTTTAATTAAACTAAAACAAAATCTATAAAAATCATTGCTGCAGCTTTAACATTGTACAAGTTCTGTAAACAGAGGGGGAACATGTAGATTGGAATTAATAAGCAAATTTTTAAATTTTTTTTGAAAGGAAACTCTTTTAGCCTTAGCCTTAAGCTTTATATTATTTTTTAATACCTTGTTATAAACGTTTATTAAGGTTACCATACAAGATTCAAAATCATTAAAATGGTTTAGATTCTATATGTCTTTAAAATAACACCCAAGAAAAAAAAAATAAATAAAATTAAAATCGTTCATACTCAATGGATGTTAGAACTAAAGTTTAAACAAAAATTAAAAGAAAAAGAATAAAATAATAAAAAACAAAACTGTTGTCTTCTAGTTATTTATAAACAACCAATGTATGTAAGTATTTTTAGGATCTATAGGTGGGTGCTTATTCAATATTTTATGGCATATCATTGAGGGAAAAAAAAAAAATAATAATTCAATTCAATTCAATTTGATTTTCAATTTTATTTTTCTTCTCGATTTTTAATTTGAAATTTGTGGTAATTGAAGAAATATTATTAAAATTGGTTCAGATCTTTCAGATTCTAGATCTAGATCAAAAATTGATTTTCAATACAGCAAAAATAAAAACAAAAAAAAAAAGGTGTAAGTTTTTTTTTTTCAATAAAACTGGAAAAAAGCAACATAAAATGAAAATTTTGTAGGAAATTGAAAAACAAGAAATGCTGGTAAAAAATTAAAATAATTTTTTTTTTTTTTTGTTTTAAATAATGATCATATAAGTGGATGATCGAAAATTCAATCATAACTAATCAAGTGGAAAATTAGAAAAAAAAGTTTTTTTTTTTTTTAAATGATTATTAACAAAATGGACACCTGTTTTTGTTTTGCTTACTATCAAATAATTTAGAAAAAAAAATCTAATCTAATTTTTATTAAATTTCTTCCTATTAAAAAAAAAATTAATTTTCAATTTAAAAATTTTCACACCAAGAAAATTTATATAATTTTCACTTTTTTTTTTTCATTATAAAAACTTAAACTTTTAATGAATTAATTTGATGGTAGACTAAAAATGAATTGTGGTGATTATTTTGTCCAGCTTACCGTCAGTGCTGTTTTTTATCTCTCTTTGGAAAAGAAAATGCTGATTTGATTTGGAAAATTATATTAAACAATAGGCTATTCTACTGCTTCCATTAATTATTAGTTGTTTTTTTTTTTTGTGTTTTCTTTGTTATGAAGTTGACTTAAAAATACGATGAGAAATGCGTTATCATGAATTTTAAAACTTAATTATTTAATGGGAATGAGGGAAAACTGGTTAAAAAAAATTTTAAATAGTGTTTTTTTTTTAAATACTAATGGCAATCTACCGTAACTACACAAATTTTTAAATTGGTTAACCTAGGTCTAGCCAAATTCAACTGTGTACTTAGATATCGTGTTTCTAAAAATATCTAAGAAAATCTTGAGTGAATGATACAATGAAACAAATTCAGTACAGTTAGTAATAAAACCTAACAATATACTAGAGTTTCTGATAACAAAAACGAAAATTATATGTATATGTGGAAAATTATATGTATATATAGTTCATTTATAATAAAAAAATATTTCAAAATAAATTTTATTTATTTATTTATATTAATATTACAAAATATCACATAGGATATTGCAATATTACAAAACCACCACATTTAGTTATTTCAAAATAAATTTTATTTATTTATTTATATTAATATTACAAAATATCACATAGGATATTGCAATATTACAAAACCACCGGCTACTAAGGCCATTCTAGGTCGAATACTATTATATTGTTTATATTATATGTTATATATTTACACTATATTTGGTAGAAAGAGGGATTTGTTTTCAATTAATAAAACTTGCTACCTGTCCCAGATTTGAACCCTCCCTCCCTCGGTTAATAAGTTATGTGCTAGGCCACCGAGGCCCCTCAAAACAAATTTTAATTAATCATCAAGCAAACAGTAGATATTGCATATTTTACGGCGCCCATTCTTTTTCATCTTTGAAAGCTATAAAAAGAAGGTTTTTTTTTTGTCTATTTATTTATTTCGAAATTTATTGCAGTAAAAACTTAAACTTTTTTTCCAAATTATATAATATGTATTTGATTGAAAACTTATGAACACTACAATTAAACTCTATTTACAATTATTACTTATATAAACTTTTTATGTAAGGAAAGAGCTTGTGTGGAAATCAATATCTTATATATATCTATCTAATCTTGTGGAAATTAGAATAATATTTCTCGACTGCCTTCCTTGAATCCTCGTTTTTATTTTTTTAAATACTTTGTGACCCATATTAGAAATCTTTATACAACATAATCCTATATATTATAACCATTACAACCATTACTCAAATAGTCAAATATCTAAAAATCACAGAACATTTTAAAGCTTTAAACTACTGCTATTGGAACAACGAGAAGAAAAATTAATTTATTATTTTAATTATTATCTTTTTTAAACAGTATCCATTAAAATATTGTAAATGGGTGGGTAGTTTTAAACTAATTATTAATGGGTGGTTTTTAAATCGCACATTATACGAAAAGTACAAAAAGTTATTTTTCAATTTATTCAATATGATCTAAATACTATCATTTTAATATATTTGAAAATTTTATTAAAGTTCTTAATTATTATACAATGCAATTTAATTTTTTTATCCGCCTTCGTTTCTAAAATTCATATAAAAACTAAAAAAAAAAAAAAACTAAGTTGTAAAAAAGAGCTTAATTTTAAAATGTTAATCTGTTTTTTAAATTTAGATTCAGATGAAATCGTTATACAAAAAAAAATATAAATATGGTAGTTATATTATTTGTAATAACGATTTTGGATTTTATTTTCTGTTTTAATGAATAAATTTTACTTGAGTGTACATTAAATAAGTTTATTTAGAAGTAGTTTTTTCAAATTCATAAATTCATGAAAAATTTGCTTAAAAAAATTTATAAAATAATAATTTTTTTTCCTTAAAGATAAGGATTGTGAGAACAGGAGACAAGGATTGTGAGATCAGACTCAAAGTCCTTTTAAAAGAGAAAAAACTCAAAAGATATTGATTAGTCAACTGTTAATAATTCTTTACCAATTGCTTTAAGACTGCGATAGTTAATCATGCTTTAAATGTCAGAGTTATTGTCATCAAATAATCTCAGAACTCGCATTACAATTCTTTACCAAATATTACAGATTATCTGGCTACGAACTCTTAAGAATATTAGGTATAGTTAAAAAACGATCATTTCAATAATTAAAAATCAAAGAAAGAAAATGTTGATTAACCTCACTGTTATCAGGAAATGAAAGACGGGCAATAGTAAACTACAATACAACTAAGAAATGTTTTAAATGTAGATAATTTTAAATATCAATTTATATTAATTAAAAATAAGGCAGTTAGTAACTTATCTTATCTTTAACTTAACTTTAACAAGAACTTATCTTTATTACCGCGGAATTTTGAAGACATAATTTTCATTCAAAGCCATTTTTCAGAGTAGAAGGTATGTAGTGATGGATCATTTAGCATTGGACTTTTCACAACATTGCCCGTGGTAGATTACATGAAATTGCACTGAGGCAACTTATCTTTATTACCAAAGGTCTCTACTACTTAACATATCTTATTCCTCACAATTACAATAGTCTACCTTCACGAGTTTAGCTTCAAGATATATTAGATAAGATATCAAACTGAAGAAAAATTAAATTACTTTCAAATTAAAATTAAAGAGTACAATTTTTTTTCTCCTTCCACTGCTATAAGAAGGATATAAGGAAACTAGTAAATCTTTTATCATTCGTTTTTGACTAAGCTTCATTTAATTTAAATATTTTGTGTTGTTCAACTTTTTTGTACTATTACAAAATTTTATTGAACTCAAATCATAACCATTTTCTGTTTTTTTTTTTTTTTTGATTTTACCATTTTAGAGAAATTCGAACACTTTCCTCAACATATCCAATATATTAACAGCAATTATCTGTTTTCCAAATAAACAAAATACCTTAAAAGAGAGAATAGAATTAAACATCTCCATAATACTTCTGAAAGAAAGGGTATAATAATATTCAACAGGCAAAAAAAAATATTAGGCATACAACGTTTTTAGTCGAAATTATTTTTAGAGAATTTGCGGATATTAAAATGACCTTTGATTATTACAGACAAACAAAAACATAAATTTAATGTGCTATCATTTATTTTATCAAATTATCTGAAATTTTCCGGACTTTTCTTCTTTTTTTTTTTATATGAAAAATTTTTATTTAACAACTTTGAAGTATTCTTATACACGATATTAAGTTAATATTTATCACAGTTTTTTAAACTGACAGGTGGTGAGTGTGCCCGTTGACACATTTCTTACAAATCGTTCATTTCTTTTTTACTTAGGTGTTGTTAAATCTGCTAGATAAATCGAGTGGATGATATCTTTTTAACCGCCTTTTTACCTATTTGATATTAGAAGTTGTTGTGCATATTGATTTAGATGAGTTTCAAGTCTTTTTTGGTATGTCAGGTTTTTGGAAGTAGCACTTTCTTTGACTGATTTGGTGTTTAAATCTTTTCTGATGTCATAATTTCTGACGAACCATTGTGCATTTACAATCTTCCTAAGGACTTTCGACTGAAATTTTTCCAAGATCTCAATATTTGATGAACTAGCTCTTCCCCATAGCTCAATACCATAGAGCCAAATGGGTTTAAGTATAGCTTTATATATTTGGATCTTACAGTTTAGGGAAAAGCTGGAGTGATGTCTTAATAGCACGTAAATTTTATTGACTGCTTGCTCTTGTAAACAATGTGTTCTTTCCATATTAAACGTCTATTCAAATGCATACCAAGGTATTTGGCTGAATTCTCTTGTGCCAGTGGAACATTATTTAATGAAACTGCGGGGCAATTACCTTTTTATTAGTGTATGTAACTTGAACAGATTTACCAACATTTGCTTTTATTCTCCACGTTTAAAGCTATTTTTCTACTTTTGATAAATGCTTCTGTAACAAATTTGATACACGTTTGGATCGGGACTTGATGGTAGTATTACCGTGTCATCTGAAAAAGTTGCTGGACTTAAGGTCTTATTACAATCGGTTTAATAATAAATTATTACTTATTTTATACATTCTTTTTATTTTATTTCCTTTTCATTTTGCGACGGTAGGTGTAAATCATTAAAAAACATTATTTGGTTTCATGAATCAAGAAGAAGATTATAAGATTTAATTTCAAGAAGAAGATCATCGAAAAACACGGAGATATGACAAAAGTCCCGGAGTCAAAAGTCCTCCGGAGAATAATATCAAAAAATAAACCAAAAGTCCCTGGGAGACTTTAATTGCGATCACTGAGCCAAAACTCCCCTAAAAAATAAGACATAATTCCCCATAAAATGATCTATTTATTATTCAGAGTATTTATATTTGATCTGGGAAAAGGGAATAGTTATACTTTGATTTTGCATCTAACTCTAAGATCCCTCCTAGTTGCGTCTATGCGAGATTCTATGTTAGGCTGGCTTTTAAAGTTAGTTACAAAATGAAGGTTGCCACTTTTTCCAAAGTATTTATTTATTTATTATGGATAAAGGAAATACCCTGATTTTGTATCCAACTCTAAAATTTTATCATTCTGGAAAAATGGAATATTCTGATTTCGTATCCAACTGTAAAATCTTATCAAAAAATATTCGAATTAATAATTATACTTTTATAAATTTTGAAAATAATTGATTATTTTAATACTGAATTATAAATATTTTAGTTTATGAAGTCATAAGTCTCCAAGAAACTTTTGGTCGTTTTACAGCAGTTAAAATCTCCCCGGGAGTTTTGGCTTGTTACTTTTGTCATATTAGCTAAAAACATTATAGTGCGGTTCGTTTTTAACACACTAAACACCATCTTCATTTTGTTTTAAAGAATAATAGATTATATGATATTTAATAAGTTGGTCAAGGAAAGTTAACTATATAGTCAATTTCAAAATTAGAATATTAGTTTTAACAAAATAAATTAAAACTCTAAGTATTCTAATTTAATATAAACAAAATTAATCATTTTTCATACATAACATTTAACTTACCTTTCATACTTAGTAAGGCATCCAAATATTATAATCATTATCATTGATTATACATTTTAACTAAAATCACAAACAATATGATACAAAGTATTTTCTTACCAGAAAAATGCATTCTTCTTTGATAAATATTTGACAGCTAATTTAGTAAAATATTACGAACGTATAAATATCCAAAAGGAATCTAAAAATTAATTTTTTTTTTTTTTTTTGCAGTTAATCCGCAATTATTTCAACAATTTCTTTAAAAGTCCCACAACTTTATTTTACTTAAGTTTTTGAGTTTTTTTTTTTGTTTTTGTTTTTAACTGTCAACATTCAGAAAGATTACAAATGCATTGAATTATAATTTTTGACATTTTTGACAATATTGAGGCGCCATATAAATATAAAACTTTAAAATAAATATACTCTCATTTCAAATTATTTATTTTCCAAAAAAAATCAACATATTCTCATCTTATGTCCAATATTCCATATACTTTTTAATTCCAAATATAATGTCCCAAATGAATTCCATTGTAGGGCCTTTGTTTTTTTTTTTTTGTCTGCAATTTAATATTTTAATACCCAAATAATATTAAATTTGTCATATGCAAATATTATATATATGAACTGTTGTTCTTGTATTGAATTCAATTTGACAGAAGTATTCTGCAATCTATGCATTATGTTATTCAAAAATTTTATAAAAATCTCACTAGGGGGTCAAATATATATGTATATATTATGTGCATATATACAAAAAGATGTCATTCCTTAAATCTAATTTGAAGATGTAACTATAAAAAATGGGATAAAAAAAAAACAGTTTTACAATCTTTTACTGCAGAAAAATAAAAAATCAAACTTGATTTAAATGTAGGTAGGTATATATGTACATACTTATTTACGTTTATATATATATTTATATATTATTTAAAGTATACATTTTTTGTCAAATTCTCAATGGTGAATTGTGATCATTTTGTTGTTTTTTTTTCTTTTTTCTTTTACCCAAATTAAATTTAAAAGAAGTAAAGGAAAAAAATTAAATCGCATTTTGCATCCGTAATTGAAGCTTGGCATACTTTTTAAATTATGCGCGAATTAAATATAATTTATATATATATAATAATATGTAAATATATATTATTATGTGTGCTTATATTTTTTTTTAGTTTTTTTTTTTTTGTTGTTTTATTTCTATTAAATTTCCATATTAATGATGACTTCCGACTTGTGACAAATTTTAATTGTGATTTTTTTTTATATAATAAAACATATTTTTAAGCCATGAACTGAATTTCCTCCGGTTATATTCAATATTATAATCAAGTGTAATATTTCGCGAGGGTATTATAAATTTAAACTATGGATTTGATGACACTTGAGTACAGATAAAAACAAAAAATCAATGTAAAAAATATTGCTTTTTCAGATGATGTTTTGAAATTATAAAGGCTTTTATAAGATTTTTAAAAGAGTTTTATGACTTTAATATGATAATTTGATTCAGGTCTTGTTTTGTTACATCGTTGGAATCAAGAAGTTAATCCAAAATTTAGTAAATCTTCTTAGAATTTTATATGTAAAAAAAAAATTTCTTCAGTTTTAACCGAATCCTATATATAATTTAAAATAAAAGCTGTTAACAGATATATATATATAACATTGAAGCTTTAACATTAGAAGCGTTATGATTTACTTTGGAGAAATTTGTGCAAGTGCCTAAGGTACAGGTGTCTAAAAATAGAAGATTTTCAATTGTTTACCCCTTAAACAGAGAGTGGTACAAAAAAAGTTTTCACAATTTTGAAAATTTTCAAAAAACCATTGATTACGTTGAAGCGTTGATTTAGAATCGTTGCGGTGATATGAAGGAAATAAATTTAAATACAAAATTTCAAAAACTTCTAAAATTTTATTATTGTCGTTTGGTGCTTTTATATTGACAAAATATTAAGCAGAATTTGAGATATACACATTGAAAAAATGGGCCATTTCAAACTATGAAACGATGACCAGACAGGCGGACACATCAAAAATTATTAATTTATTAAATAATTGTTTTTATGGAAAATGTTTTTAATCTTGTAAAAAATCATTGTGAGTGTCAAAGAAAAGCAAAATTGCACCCAATTTACATGATTAGATTGAATGTTCGATAATTGTAAATATTATTTACTTGAAAAAGATATAAAAAAAATTTATTTTACCAGCCTGTACTAATTGTTTATTTAGAAATTTTATTAAAAAGCTGATTTAAGTTCTACTCAAATTTTGAAATTTAAACCTCAAACCACCTATTATTTAAACCTCAAGCAACCTATTATTCAGTAACCTTTAAGCAAACTACTATTCAGTCACCAAAGCTTTTAATATTTTCCCCCAATTTTTCTATTTCGAAAATTCATTTATTAAGTTAAGGGGCTAATCTATTATTTTAGAAATCTTCATTTTCATTATGTTAATTTATTAGGGTTTTGAAACTATTCTAATCGGTTTCAGTAATTTAAAGATTTATTACACACTAACTATTATTTAGAAAACTCTTTTTACTTTTTTTTTAACCTTTTGAATAAATAAGAGTTTTAGCTGTAATATCTTTTGCTAATAATTTTTTTTTTTTAAATCTGTTCTAAAGGTTGACAGGTTCAACGTTTATTACTTTGTTTCGCTGCTGATAAATTATGACTAATGAACGTATGCTAATTTTGCTTTTAAGTCAGTAAAATAAATTTTTAAAAAAAATATATATTTTTGTTTAAATGATTTTAAATATGAAATGGCTAATACTTTATTTTTTTTTATTTTATTTATTAAATGTATATATACGTTCGCGGTGCTTTTAAAGTATCTAATAAATTAATTGTTTCAAATATAAATTTATGATCTTCCATTTTAATAATTAACAAAAAAAAAATAAATGTTATTTTTGTTGTTCGTATGCTATTTGTTATTGATAAAATTAATGATGGTCCTTCTACAGTTAAGGGTAAACATTTACAATAGTATGGTAATATTGTCAAATTTTTATATTTTTATAATTTTAATACAAAAGAAATAAATTTGTTTTCTTTTTAGATTTTGTTATAAAAATGTTTTGTTTTTTTTTTTTGTTTGTAATAATCAGGGCTTTAAGTAATCAAATATCTGTATCAAGTTCAGATTCACGGTTTTAAATTAAAAGGTTTAGGTTCAGATTTAAAGTTGAAATTGGAGTTAAAAACGATATTACACTTTTATTTAATAGAATGGACTATTGGTTCAATTTGAGGCGCTTCACACAATTTGAGTATAAATTTTAACTTGAAAATTTTTTAATAGGAAAGTAAAATTAACTCAAATATATATATATATTTTTTTTTTTTAATGCATTTCTCTGCCCCATAAATGTGGACAGCAAATTGTACAGCCTTTCCTGTTCAGGCGTAGCTATAAATGTCGAATAACTCTTACGACGTGTGTGGGATTCGAACCCACACTCCCTTGGTGTTTACAGCGTATTTTTTATGCTCTTACTCAGTAGGCCACCGAGGCCCTAACTCAAATATTAGTGTATGTTTGTTCTACAATACGCTTCCGCTACAAAAATCTTCAATTCTATATCTAACTCAAATTTCTCTCACACTTTTAATATACTTTTGTTTGGTTCCTATATAAAAATTTTTATTTTTGATTTATACTTCAAATTAGTTGCATATAATTTTAACCCTTTTGTTAACATCTATGTACCTGTTATCTCAAAAAAAAAAAGAAGCACATTGAACATCTAAAAATCTGTAACTTTATAATATTCTGAACTAAGTAATTAACAACATATAATAAAATTTCGAATGATCTGCGTCGTCTGGGGCAATTCCGAGATAGTAAAATAAAACAAATACCCCACAGTTAACACATAAGTACATATTTTGTACCCACATATATTGTGTATGAATTTTTAAGTTTTAAGTTTTTATTGTTGCGCAATTTTACTTACTTTTAAACTTTACTATTTTATATTGAATGTACAAAATGAAAGAAGCTACATTTTGCACCTATGTGTTTACTTTAAGTTATAAAAATATTTTTGTTAACAGAAGGGTTAAATAAACCGTTTTTTATAGTTTTGCAGTAAGTTATTGGTTTAACAGGATTAGGGATAACAAATTTATTTTTTAATGCAGGAAGGTGCTATATACCACTGTATGTTGTAATCCGTTAACAGTCTTGACTCTATAGCAAATAGTAATAATAATAATAATTAAATCTTAATACTAATAATAATAACCGCTACAGTGACAGTGGAGTCAACTTCAATTGTTACCTCATGCAGAAAGGTGTTACTACTGTATGTTGTAAGTGTTGATGCTTTCGTCACTGATAGCGATGCATCAATAATAATAGGCGGATTTATTGTTCCCTTACAGTTATATTGATCAATTCAATATTTTCGGATTCTTGTCCTATTCTCGTCTAATAGTTAGAGGTTTCATCACATTATATTGTCTAAAAGAGAGATGATTTTACTCACTAAGAATGCGATACTACCAAGAGGATACTCTTGATATCTTTGGAAGATTTCCACCTCCCTTAGGAAAGAAACAATAAGAACAATAAATATGCATTAAAATAAATAAGTAGTTGATTACTGACAGATTTCTAATTTAAAAAATTCATATCTAAGGCAACCGCTTCTTATTTTAATAAACCATGCATTCGCTTCCTTTAATATTCAAGAATCTTTTCAAAACAATTATTTTCGTTATGTTTTAAAACGCTTCTATTTCTTTTAAATAGTACCTCATAATCTCAATTACATATGGATTAAATTATTTTTATCTAAAATTCTTAACAAATTATTTGAGAACATTTTAGATTAAATAAAATGTTTTTAGAATGGATTGACAGATTAACACAATTGAAAATAGTTTTCTTAATGATTATTTAATTAAAGAAAAACAAAAAAAACCATTTACATATTAATCATATTCTTAATTGTTACGTGTATTATAAAATAAAGTTTATTTATAATTAACATATATGTATATTTTATTTAAAACAGCATAAAACGAAAAAAAAAAAATAAAAAAAAAATAATAATATAGCATGTTATATTGATTGATGCTTTTATCATCATTAATCAAATCATAATCATTACATTAATAAATTAAAATTTAAAAGTTATGTATCAGAATAAATAATTAAAAATGACAAGATATTTAGAAAAAATATGTAAATAATTTCATGGAATTAATGAATTCTATAAAAGTGATTAAGAAAAAAAAAAAAAAACAATTTAAATTTTATTCCATTCAAATTATTTCTAAACTATTTATTTAATGCTAAATGCTAAAGTCACTTAAAATTTTATTTACAATTAAAAATTATTATAAAAAAAATTTTATTACCTTTAATAAGTATCTCTAAGACCGTTAATTTAAGTAAAATTAAATTTTAAAATATGAATTAAATTGTAATGCCATTACTTGCAAATTTTCTTTACAAATATGAAAATATGCTTTATTTAATCCCACTCATACAATTTGATATCAAAATTTCCTTTACCTTTTACCACTCTTAAGTCTGTAATATTACTTTGCAGTTAGCATGTTATCACGTTTTCTGGCTACGAGGAAAGGAAGTTTTAGTAGAGTAAAAAGGAGGCTGGGATGACTCCGGTTTTCTGAAAAAGGAGAGAGGTTTTTTTAGTGAGTAAAACCCGTAACTAAAAAGACGATGATATTAACTTCGTCTTTCTACCAAAGGGTAGTTGTTGTTTTAGTGGGTAAAATCCTTTACTAAGAAGAAGGTTGTGTTTATCTCGTTTTTCTGCCAACGAGAAGATGTAGTTTTTAGTGGATAAAAGCAGCCATTACTAAGGAAGCTTAGATTATTTTTGTGTCTTTTGAAGATCTACAGCTTCTTCAGAAAAAAACTTTGTGATTTTTGAAATATGACACATTACAATCATAAAAAAAATGAATCAAAACTTTTTTATGACTTATCTTATATAGGATACTCTGACTCTTTATTGAATGCAATAAAAAAAAAGAACTCTTTTTAAAACATAATTTGTTTTAATTTATTTTTGTAGTACACTGTTATAAATATATTCGAACTTGTATTTTGTTGAAAGAAGCCTTCCAATTTCTAATTCGTAATTAACTACAACACCAGTCTATATATTGTTTTTAAATAATTGTTTTTTAAATAAGATGCGATCTTCGGCATAGTATTGCTAAGCCCATTTTGCTATAACAGTCTCTAAAACGGTCTTTTTGGGCTTCAATGTTAAATGTTTTATTTCTTAACATAGTGCAAAATATAACAAACCAAAACGATTTTTCACCATAGAACTGAAAATAATCGATTATTCATAGAATTTTATTTCAAAAAAATCCTTTATATACCGTAAGAGCGTATAGTTTTCAATACTATATGGTCCTAATCATTTATTCAATTGCGAAAATTGCGAAAATTACAAAAATTCTTTGATTCATTTTCAATCGATCGTTTATTTATTTATATTAATATTACAAGTCACATAGAATATTGCAATATTACTAAACAATCGGCTATTAAGGCCATTCTAGATCGAATACTATTATAATTTATACCTTAACATTATTTATTTTGTTTATATTATATATTTACACAATATTTAGCAGCAAGGAAAATTTGTTTACAATTAACAAAACTTTCTACCTGTGCAGGAATGAATCCGTACGACCTCGGTTAATAAATCACGTGCTTAATGATTAGGCTACCGTAATTAAATTACTTTATATTTCTGCACTTTTTTTTAATTACGCTTTTTTAATGAAATATTAGATATTTTTATGTACCAAAAAACTAAAGGAGTCAAATTCAAGAATTTATATGATTACATATTAATTATTTAATAACTGTATCGGTTTATTTATTAACCGATTTAATTATTTCATAAAAATTTTAAAATTAATTTAAATGACTACTAGTATTCGCCCTCCCCTCGAAATTCGAGGTGTTTTAATTAGCAATTACAATACAATATATACAGTATAGTTTCTTTATGATTTTATTTAAAATGTAAAAATACAATTTTCAATAATTAAAGCCTTTATGAATTTAAAATTTCTTTGTAAATGATATTTTTTGTAAAAACACGATTATTATTATCTTTTAGAAGTTGCCCTTGATTTATTGAGTATTGGAAACTCAATATATACCTATCATATATGTATATATTATAAGAAGCCTAAGATGGTAAATCATTGAGTAAAAGGGTTTTAAATATCTATTAATACAGATTAAATATTATGATGATATTATGATATGTAAGAATTTATTTCGTTTAAAATATAAAAAAAAAAAACAAAAAAAAAAAACAGAACTGAATCGAACTTGCAAATCAAAAAGCAACTATTAATAACCCCACACTCTACCGCTGTACTAAACACTAAACTCAAATTCTAATCTTTATATTCAGTTTTATTGTGAAATTCCTACTCCTACCATACAACCAATATTTTAAAATTTTTAATCCAAAAGAAAAATAAAACAAAAATTTAACGGAATCAAAGAGCGTCTTTTTTGAAAATGTATAATATAGGTATAGATTATACATACTATATAATACATATGTATATACTTTACATGGGTTTTTTATAAAAATGGAAAATTATTAATGAAAATCAGAAAATTTTGGAAAAATATTAATTTTGTAAGATGGCTATACTGAATATTTATCATTTAAAAAGAAAAAAATGAAAGTTGGTTGGTAAATCATTGAGTAAAATGGTTTTAAATGTCTGTCATTTACATATTAAATATTATGATATGTAAGAATTTATTTCATATAAAATATTAGAAATAAAAAAAAAAAAAAAAAAAATAGGATAGAATCGAACTTGCGAACTAAAGACTTCAAAGTTTAAGAAGCCACCACTCTACCACTGCACCAAACTCCCCACTGGAGTTTTGACGTTTATATTCAATTATATTATGAAATTTCCCACCATGCAAACTATATTTTAAAATTTTTTTTATGTTTTTAGAAAAAAAAACAAAAAGCAAAAACAACAAAACAAAATTTAAAATTCAACGGAATAAAAGAGCGTCGTTTTTGAATATGTATATTATAGGTATAGATTATACATATTATATGATACATATGTATATACTTTACATGGGTTTTTTATAAAAATGGAAAATTATTAATGAAAATCAGAAAATTTTGGAAAAATATTAATTTTGTAAGATGGCTATACTGAATATTTATCATTTAAAAAGAAAAAAATGAAAGTTGGTTGGTAAATCATTGAGTAAAATGGTTTTAAATGTCTGTCATTTACAGATTAAATATTATGATTCTTTAATACTTTTTTCAATCAAATGTTTTTTTTATCCTTCCCATTCCTAGGAGTATATATAGGGCATCCACTTAGCATCCAATATTTTACTAAGTTTCAGTTTCTGCAATCATTAATTTGACTAAGTATAGTTGATTAAATCAGTTAATATTCGGCTGTAGCTGTTGTACAAGACTATGGAGATGTACAAAAATTTCTTTATTTCTACGACATTTAACATCTTATACCATAAATTATTGTTTTATTATATTTTACAATATGATATTAATTATAAGATATATATATATATATTCATACATATTTTCAATTTAATTATATTTTAGTGATTATATAAAAAAAAAATCCACATTATTTTTTATTAATTTATATGACCTAGCCGAGTATTGACCTACCCGAGACGTTTTCGAATGAAAGGCCAATGTCTTAACCACAATAATATTGGCTGGATTTACAATATTGATTGGTTGGATTGAATTGCATCAATTCTTTTGAGTAGCTAATAGAATATTAATTGTATTTTCAGGAATTGGATGTAATTTAAAGTACCTTTGGTACAATTAATGATATTTTAAAGTTTATTTAACTTACTTAACTTACACATTAGACATGGTTCTTTTAAGATACACTATGAAAGTGGCCTAGGTTGTACTTGGTATCTTTTGATTTTTTTACACCTCCCGCAGGAAAACAAAAATACATATTACTTCTAAGATATAACTTTTCATTTCTATGAAAATATAAAGAAATATTGAAATGTTCTTTAACTTATTTGTAATATAATTTAAAGTTATTTTTATGTTTGTGATTGATTTTTATTACTTTAATTACCATAATAATTTTTTTTTTTTTTTTTTTATAATTATTACACCATATTAAAACTATGCTGTTTTAAGCTTTTATTTTTTTTAAAAAAAAGTTTCTAGAACAAAAGTACATTAATTTAAAAGTAATTAAATTTAAAATGAATATTGTATTATCTATATTTAAATAAAATATTATTGAATATAATTAAAGAATGGTATATATATATAATATAAAACAACCAATTTTAGTCATGGTTATTATACACTATTTTATTTAAAAATTAATTAATCGAAATTATAATGATAGTAAATCATTACCAAGATTAGTACTATAAAAAAATATAAAATGTCATATGTGAAAATATTTCATAGTTAAAAAAAAAAAAAAAATTTACAAAAATATAAATATCACGATTGGAAATATACCTAATACCTATTTATATATGTATATATGGACACTTAAAACTTCAGTTAATTTAATTTCTAATAAAAATAAAAAAAAATAAAAATTAACATATACATTAAATAGTAATAACTATCGTATTAAAATAATTGTTATCTTATTATTCATTGTTATAATAACTGTGTTAACACCCTATTTTTTCTTCAATGAATAAAGAACTTAAATAACAACAGCAGCAAAAAAAGAAAAAAAAAAAAAATACAACAACAAAAAAAATTTAAAGAATTCTTCCCACACACCCTTTTTTCCGAGAAAATTTTGTAAAATCATTTCTCATCTAATTAAAATCGAATTCCCATTACAGAAATGATGAGAATTACAACATGTAAATCGAAAAAAAAAAGTATATTTTGTACAGGTTCTTACAATAGCAGTAGTTTGTTATATCTTTTTATTTTTGTTTGCGTAACACTCATTACATAACATTCAAATTAATCGAATGAAAAAAATAAACGGTTGAAAATGGTTGCAGATGCTTTCAAATTAAGAAAAATAATGGAAATAAAGACATAAAATGCATTCACTTCAGACAAAGAAAATTCAAAAAGATTAGTCATATCTGACAGAAAACCAATTATAACCTATAGAATTAAAAGCTAGAAAAGAACCTAAGAAATGTAATCAACAGGGTATCAGATCTGTAGAAAGATCCGAGAGTATAAAATATAGTCATAAATGTATAATCAATTATCATCACAAATGACAAGACTTTCTGAACGTCTTACATAGAAAACACATTATAACCTGTCGAATGAAAAACTAAAACGAATCTGAGAAATAGAATCAACTGGGCACAAGACCTGTAGAGGAATCCTGTTAATATAAAAAATAATCACAAACATCTGGTCAATTATCATCACAAACGATAACAATTATGAACGTCTTATTCGATCAAATTGAAATAAATCGGTCAAATTTTGCAAAAAACAAATTACAACCTTTAGAATGAAAAACTAAAAAGAATCTGAGAAATATAATCAACTGAACACAAGATCTGTAGACGGATACGAGAGTATAAAAGATAATCACAAATGTCTGATCAATTATCATCACAAATGACAAGACTTTCTGAACGTCTTCTTGGATCAAATTCTAAAGAATCGGTCACATCTTGCAGAGAACAAATTATAACCTAAATAAAAATTAGAAAAGAATCTAAGAAATAGATTGAACAGGTCATCTGACCTGTTGATGGATCTGAGAATATAAAACATAGTCACAAACGTCTGCTTAATAATGTTTGTGACTATGTTTATATCACAAATGGCAAGAATTTCTGAATGATTAAACTTCAGACTTAGAGTATCATATATCATATATATATATTTGTTGTTACCCAAATATTTTTTCTTTAAGAATGAATAAATGAATTTAAAAAAAAAAACCGCTGGTGAAAAAAATTACTTTAATTAATTTCAATACTTCTTCAAAATAAATTAACTTAGAAATAGCATTTTTGGGCCCGGCATTGTAAATATACTGAAATTACATTGTGTATTTAAACATATATTGTGTGGCCAAACCTATTAAATTGAGATAACTTCCATATTATATAATTTAGTGGTTAACAATCTCCCTCACAAAGGAGATGTGAATGACACTCATAGAAGACTTCTCCTCGTTTCACTCCTCTATAGTGCCCAGTTTGATGATTCATACTGAACCTCGCAAAACAAAAAGAAAATATTGCTACATAAGTATCTTATAGATATAAACATCTTTTATCTTGGGACTCTTTATGATGTCAGGATAATAATAACTTATGTAAAAACGTTAAAAAAAATATTTAATCCTTAAAAACACCAAAAATCGACAGACGTTTTGACATCAATAAAATAAATCAATAAAATGTAAAAAACTACTTATCATATTAAAAGTTTTTTACAAAAACACAAAAAAAAAAACTGTAGTTTAAATAATGAATGAATAAATATTCATCAATAAAATTCAAATTTACACCAACCCATAAATTCATTACACTACCACTATCGCCACTATTACTTCTACCATCATAACAATTCTACTCCCTTTACCAGTCATCATCACCGTTTTAGAATCAAAAGAACCGATTATTAAAATATTCAAATTCATTGGACATTTGCAATTTTTTTTTTTATATTTCTTTTTTTTTTTACAAAAAAAAAACAAAAAACACGTTTTTTATGAAACATGCAATTGGAACAATAAATAAATAAATTTTAATAAATAATAAATTGTAACGATATTTTATTCATAAAAGTATTTTTTATTTTATTTTCAGTTATAGTTAGAAGCTTATGAGCTTATGATGATATTTTGATTAATTCGGAATAGGAATTGGAAAATTTGAGTAAGCAAAAAATTAGAGAAAATATTAGAGAATCACATATAGAAAGAATTTTGAAAAAAAAAAAAGAAATGGTTTAATATGGAATGCTTAGATCAGATTAAATCTAAAATATTAATTTAAAATAAGCAGACAGATTTGACAGAAATATTTATATTACAAGAATTGGTCACGTGGGAATTCAATATACTATAATAAAAGTTCTTATGAGGTTTAGTCATATTTAGAATATTTTGTTTTTAAATTTTCATTAGGTATTTAATAATTAATTAGTGTTCAAAGAGATGATTCAGTTAAATAAAATATTGTATGGTACTGTAGTCTAGTAATTATTGTGACTCAAACAGTACAATTAATTTTTTTTTACATGCATTCAAATTTCATTATTTTATTTATTTTTTTTTTTTTTGATATAAAAAATGTAATCTTCTAAAAGCAAAATAAAAGTGTTATAAAAATGATTCATATCATTTTAATACCCCGCAAATTCCAGTTGGACATTACGGCATTATTTAAAAAATAAATACGAAAATTAAAAGAAAAATTGAATCATTGCTTATGTATATGTTTTTCTTTTTTTTTGGAAATTAATTTTACATATTTTTAAACTTGATGAAACACTATTGACTGCCTTTGGCAAAAGTATTTTGCCAAAAATTTATAAAGCTTCCCTGCTTCCCTATAGAGATGTGATAGTTTAAAAATAAAACCTTATAAAAGAAGAATGCATTAACATTATTTTTTAATATATTCAATGAATTTTAAACAGTAATATTTTCTGTCTCTTTATTTTTACACCATAGGTACTTTACTTTGCGCCTAAAGGTAGGCAATACTTTTTATTTTCTATTTATATATATGCTAAATCTTTTTATTAAATATTTTTGGGGGCTTCGGTAGCCTAGTGGATAGGCGTATGTGGCGAATTAACCGAAGGAGTGTGGGTTCGATCCCTGCACAGGTCGTAAGTGTTTTTCTCTTTACATACCCCCCCCTACGACCAAATATAATGTAAATATATAGTATATAATATAAACAAAATAAATAATATTAGTATATAATTTAATAATAGTATAAAAACCTATAATGGCCTTAGTAACCAATGGTTCAATAATATTGCATTACATTTATGTATGTATAAATAAATAAATAAATAAATATGTTGTTAAAAGGATGTTGGCTATACTGAGTAGTTAAATAAATATTATATAGAGGGAGTGCGAGTTCAAATGCTGTACAGGTAGAAAGTGTTTTTAGTTTTAAGGAAAATTATTTTTTAACTAGTTTTAATTAAGAAATAACAAAAAAATCGAAGCCATGATTCAATATCTTTAAAGTTTACTAAAGTAAAACTAAAATTGGGTACTCTGATAAGATTGACTAGATGATTAAATTACATTAGATTATTATTAGATGAGCTAAAGTTACATAATACATGATTTGATGTTCTAATAAGAAACAATTAATGACGACTACGGTCAAAAAAAAAATATTAAAAATTCTTCGAGACGAGATAATTTGTATGCAAATAAAAAAAAAAGTTTTGTTGTCGACCTTATAGTCGTCATAATTACCAAATTGTTAAAGGTTCGAATTGCTCGTTTTAAAAAGAGATTGCATGTATTTTAGTAACGTTAGTTACTTTGCACAAAATTTACTAAAAAAAAATTTATTGTACTGAGAGATTAATTCTATTTTTTTCTATCTCCATAAATATAAGATTTGCTTGCATATAAAAAGTTTTGAACTGTTTCCAAACCAAAATAAATTTAAAATCTTAAGGAATATAAAAAAGGTGATTTATTATTTATGTAAAAGTGAAGTATTCGTCAAATAAGTCTAGTCATTATTTCGAAATTATGATAACGTGTCGTATATGATAACTTCATATAAGTAATTTATTGGATAAAATCCACGTGATATAACAAAAAAAAAAAAAAAAAAAATCCCAAGGTTTGCAAAATTTTTTCATACTGAAAGCAAAAGTCTTTCATCACAAAAACAAAAATTTACATATAAATTTAAATATTCAAATCTAGATATATTTTTGTAGTTTATACGAGTAGTGTCTCGCCTATCACAATTTTTTTCTAATTTCTTAAAAAATCTTTTCCATTCTAGTTTTGAAAAATATTTTCACTCTCCATTTTTATTTTTCTGGAAATTTTTGCATCAATTGATTTTAAAAAATTTTTTAATTTCGTAACATTTTTTCAAGACAGCGTAAAAATTCTTCAATATTAATTTTTTTTGTTTGATCTCTGATCATAAAAGGTACGAAAAAAATATGGAAATAAAATTTTTTTTTATTTTTGTTGTTTTTTTATTTTGCTCTGTCAGAAGAAAAAAAAAAAATAATGGAATAATTTTTGGGAAACGGAAAAAGGAAGATACGAATTTTTGTTATGTCAACGGTTTTAATTGTGTAACATATTTACTATATACATGTTTACTTCCATACGATTTGTCAATACTCATAATATTTTGTTTTTTTCTTTTTTTTTTAATTTGAATTAAATTATTTTGAATATGAAGCAATAGAATAAATTATTTATTCTAAAAATATATCTAATGTATACATAAATAATTAAAATACTGAAATAAAATAAATTGCATGTTTTTTAAAGCTTTGATATAATTTATTTTATATTCTAGTTTAAAAACTATACATTCACAAAAGGATTTTATGGTAAGAAAAAGCTTCTTTATAGTTTAGAAAAGTTTAAAATCACTTGCAAGTTCTAATATAAAAAAAAAATCGCTTCTGGAAAAATTTATTAGCAGAATTCATTAGAACAAGAAAAATGTAATGGTTATTATGAAAGTATTTCTATATAAGCTGTAAATGTAGAAATTAAAATTTAATATAATCAGTTAATTTTATTAGTCAAATCAAACCCCCAAACTTTACTCTGATCCTGATCTATCGAAAACCATGATATTGGTCTCATTAATTTACCCGTCAAGAGTAATACTGTTATATCTCTAATTATTCTGCGTAGTATTGCCGTAGCCCTTTCACCTTCTTAAAGATATTTTGTAGATAACTGTAATTGTTTTTATAAAATAAAATAACTGATACCTCCTGTAAAACAATTCTTACATACCAGTAGAGGAACTGCAATTGCTCATTTCTTCTACGTGGATATAACGGGAGTTTTTTTTTCAGAATGATAGAATTTTAAATTGAAATAAAACACATTTAAATTAAAGATAATTTTATGACATTTAGGTTTTAAAAATAGTAGTTTCCGGCATATGTTCACCACGAATAGCTCTGAGAAATTTGGGTAACTTTTGCGAGTAGGCCTTATTCCATCAATAACACGGGTTATGTTGGCTTCCAAAGCGTCTATTGTTTCTGGTTTATCAGCGTAAATTAATGACTTCAAATAACCCCAAAGAAAATAATCCAGTGACATTATGCCGCAAGATCTTGGAGGCCAATTAATTGGACCATTTCTCGAAATAATGTTAACACCAAATCTTTCTTTCAATAAATCAATTGTTGCGGTAGCAGTATGAGGTGTAGCACATTCTTGTTGGAAGCAAACCACTTTCGGATCCATACCATTCAAATTTTAAAGCAAAAAATCATTGATTATCGATCATAGTTCTGTAACGAGCACCATTCACTGTAGCATTAGCTCCAGCATCGTTTTTAAAGAAATATGGACAGATGATGCCTCTAGCATGTAAACCGTATCTACATCATTTTTAGAATGCAATGAAACCTTCTGAATTTCTTGAGGGTAGTTTCGCTCCTTATAGGGCAATTTTGCTTGTTTACGTAGCCGTTCAACCAAAAATGAGCTTCATAACTAAACACAATTTTTCGATTTCGAAGTTTGGCGAATAGAACACTTATTTTAAAAATTAATTTCAACAATTTTGTAAACGTTGTTGCGGCATGAGTCTCTCCATGAAATTTGTCAATGCTTACTGAAATGAAATAAAAAAAATATTTGGTTTCAATCTTAATTTAAATGTAAACATTTCAATTTAAAGTTCTATTGTTCTAAAAAAAAACACCTGTTATAATATTCCACTGGATTCTACTGCAATTCCTTTGCTTTCAGGACTGAAAAAATGTGGAACTTGTTACCAATCAATATCTTCCACAAAAGCTTACATTATGGCCGAATTGAAGACGCATCTAAATTAATTTATTATTCACTTACCTTCCAATTCCTCTTAATTCGTCAACAACCTTTAGCCAACATGGGATGAACGGATGAAACCCCTAACTGCTAGCATAATATATTAGCTAGAGAGTAAGAATAGGAAAAGATAGAATGGGGAAAAATTGAATTGGGAATGGGACTGTAAGTGAAAATTATTCTGCCAATTATTTTGCTATCAGTGACGATAGCTAACAACAGTTACAACATCCAGTAGTATATAACACCTTCCTGCATGATGTAATCAAATGAAGTTCCACTATAGCAGTTGTTATTATTATTATGGATTATATGATATATATTATTATGACATAAAATTACTACTTACTTTTTATTAGACCTGCCCGGGTTTGACACGAAGACCCTTCCATTTAGCGCTTGGCGACTTAACCACTATGACATAAATGAGATAAACAATTTACATCATAAATACTAAAGTTTTTATAGGTATAAATATGTTTTAGGAATTTCTTTAAAAATAAAAAAAATATATTCGTCTAATAGATTTATGAAGACGCATTTAAAGATCAGCATGGTGGTAACTTATAGCAATAATCTAAATGAACTTATAAAATTTTTTTCATAGTTTTACAAAGAAATAACACGTATTTAGCATTTTGGTCTCAAATATTTGATATTTTTATTGCGTAATAAATTTAACTTATAGCTTATAATAAACAAAATTGTTTCTTACTCATTTACGTCTTATCATAAATAACTATTTAGAAAACAGATTTAAATTTTTTTATTAATTATTTTAAAGAATACAAGTTATGTAACAAAGCTTTAGAAAGTATTTCAAATGAATAAATATGACAAACGTTTCCAATTTTTTGTCAGACATATTTTTGTTATGCTTGGTATGATATGTTATATGTTACTTTTCGAATCTTTTTGAGAAGCATAGAAAATCCTTATCTTGAAGATTAATAATAGAATTGAGGAATCAAACAGAATATAAAATTCGGTTTTATTAAAACGGTACCATTATCTAATTTTAAATTTAATAATTTTTGAAAAGGTAATAAGAAAACGGTAAGAAATAATTTTTGTCGAGTTTTAACTAAAAGTAAGTACATTCAAAAATTACAATTATTTTTCACATAAAATGCCAAATTCGAAAAATGTTTTAATAATATTATTATGTTAAAAGGTTGAGATTTAATTTATGCGCCTCAACTTTTGTAAAACGTGCAATTGAGAAAATTTCATGTGTTTAAAAATTTTAAAATTTCAACTTCTCGTAGTCATCAATTAAAAAACAGAATTCATTCTTGATTTTGTATCAATGAGAAGATGAGTAATTTTAGTCATTTTGTTAAAGTTCGGTTTAAAATAAAAGTAGATTTAAATTGTGAAAAAATTTCATATATTCTACTATAGATTGAAAAAATATTCAGAAGAACTTATTTAAGAAGAACAGAAGAACTTAAGATTGTTCTATTATACTATTTTTCTATAACTCTCCCAGGTGCCTAAGATACAGGTGTAGACTAGAAAATTATGTTAATGAATAATGATTAAATTTTCTTTTGTTTTCTGCAGATGTTTAGTATGAGATTTAAAGACAAACAGACAAAGTGAAAAAATGTGCTCTAAATATTTTCTAGAAAGATGTTAAAAAAGTCAAAAACTAGATAATAAGTATCTTCTTTACTTTAACAGAGACATTTAAAGTAATAAATCCTCATTTAAAGTAAAAATTTCTTCACTTTAAGTAAAAAATATTCACTTAAAGAAAAGAATTTTTCATTTAAAATATGAAGTATTCACTTATAGTATAACAATCAGTCAGTTTTACAGTAAAAGTAAAAAAGGTACAGAGTTGAAGCAAATTTGTAGATAAAATTGATCTAAAATTCTAAAATTTGTCATTTTTGGAGATGTTTAAGATCGTGAGATCTTTGAATGAATCAAAATGAAATTATTATCGATAAATTATTGTAGCAAAATAAACTTAAAAAATAGAAAATGAATAAAAATTTAGTCCAGTGATGTCAACTTGCAAAGTGGTTAATAAATCCATATAAGGAGTTCATATTATGATAAGCTCTGAAAAAAATATTATCAAGAAATAAAAAAGAACAACAATTGCAAAGGTTAGAGTATGTTCATATAAGATGCATGCATCCGGATGTAAAGCATATTTTGGTTATACTTCGTTAACTCTTCGAAATATTAGCGAATATTTTGCATCCAACATCCATCCATTATTTTGAATTTGAAATTTATAAAGATTGTATAAAGACTATATTATGTTTTTTTTTTTAATTTAAAATATGATCTCTCTTAGATATCTTTATCAGTATTGTTTTTGTATTAATATTTTATTTTATTTAATTTTGTCAATAGTTTTTAAATAATAATCAGTTGTGTTTGACATTTAATAAAAATTTCCACCTTGTATGTATCTTAAAGTGGATACAAAAATTTTTACTTCTTATTTTCAACCATAAAAATCTTGCATGCATGTATGCATCCATCACATGTGAACGTACCCTTAACCTTGAAGTTAATTTCTTGAAACAATCTAAGTACACATATTATTTAATTAACTTTAAGATCAGTTTTTATTTTTAGTACACAATAAATACAAATTATTTTAATTTTTAAAATTATATCGTGGACATTTAATAACAATAAAATTTTTATTATTCTAATATTAGTCAAAGCAAATCTATTAAATATGCATATTTTTTTATAACATCTAAATGGCGCTATGAACTAACCTCCAAGTCAAAAATTAACTAACCCCCAAATATTAATCCCAAAAAATATTTTTATATTCTAATGAAATAATCCCAAAAAATATTTTTCTAAAGTTCATATGAATTAATTCCCAAATTCCAAAAATGAACTACATCCCAAAAACAATGAAGTAATCCCCAAAAATAACGAACTTAACTCTTAAATTACTCTAACTAATGCCTGAAAAGTATGTATTTTTTTTTCTTTGCCACTCCAATGAGGAGTATTGGGCATCCACTAAGTCATTTATGATTCATATTTGACTTTCAGTTTTGTGAATCATTAATTTCACTAAGCCGTTGATTACTTGGCTGTAGCTATTGTACAAGTCTAAGACGTTTCCATTATTTCTACGCCATCTATTATCTTATACAAGAATTATGTTTATATACAGTTATTTTTTAATTTAATTATATTATGCTAATTATGTATTATAAGAAAAATGTCTATTTTTTTTTATTAATCTATCTGATCCAGTCGGGGTTTAAATCCGCGACCTTTCGTATGAAAGGCCGGTGTCTTAACAACTACACCATTGGCTGGATAAAAGTATGTATACTCATCCCAAAACACAAATTTTTTTGGAAATTATTAAAAACAAAAATTTTAGTATAAAACATTATTTATTTTTTTTAATTGTAAACCTGAATGGTGTTTCATAATAGGAGTGTGACAAGTGAAGCACAAATTCTTATTTTGGAATTCAGCCATACATTGAACTTCAAGTTATAAAATACATTCGTACCACACTTTTATATACCGACAAGTAAGCATGACCACTTTGGCGTTAGTGTCATGACAGATCATACACAATGATGATAAAGAAGAATTGGTTGAACCAAACAGTTCGGTTTGTGAGTTTAGTTGAGACTAAAGAAACCGAGAATGCTGAAGTTTATATATTTATGTAAATGCGAGATGTATTAGGAAATATTTTAGAGTTGGTTACAAAATCAGGATTATACGTCCTTTCCAGAATGTGTATATAATCCTTCTAATTCAGAATTTCGCATTCACATATATATAAATATTCTGGTAAAAGAAAATTTCCTGATTCCCAAAAAACAAAATAAACTAATCCTCAAAAAAATTAACTATAATCAACAAAAAATATGAGCTAATCACCAAAAAGATTTTTGGAATTTTTGGATTTTAATTCATATGAATTAATCCTCAAATTCTAAAAATGAACTACCCCAAGTTAAATTTTAGCAAAATGCATTAGATTAATGCATTTTTGTAGTTGGTGGTTAGTGATTTAGGATTTAGTTCATAGCGCCCATCTACATACATATTGTAATAAAATTATATTAGATTGGATGGATCCCACATTTGTATTGAGCACATTTTTATATCAGCATCTCACGACAATGTATATCCCAATTTAATCAAATGCCTTGTGAAATTAATTGAATATGTTTTTTTTTTTTTTTGATATAAACATTGAAATAATAATAGGAGCATGGAAAATACACGTGATTTTATTTTAAAAAAATCGAATCGGATTCAATATATAAAAAAAAGTGGGTTAATAAAAAAATTTAATTGTGATTAATATCCAATAAAAACGAAAAAAAAACAAATCAAAAACCTTTAAAAAATTTTTATATTTCCGCTTGACTTTTTTTTTTTTTTTTTTGCATTATTAGAAAGAAAATATTTTTCAAAATATTTTGTATACAAAAACAAAAAAAAAACCAAATGCAATTTAATGCAAATTTCAATAGAAAAAAACAGAAAAGAAAAATAAAAACAAAAACAATTACCTTGAACTTCTTTTTTACCACATGGTGAATATTATATTATTATTTTTATTTTTTTTTTTATGTTTTTAAGGCAAGGTCGCTTTACCGCATTGAAACGTTACTAAACGTTTTCTTTATTATTTTATTTTTATTTTTTTTTTTCATTTCTTCGCGCGTATACCTTAAACTTTATGAATATAATATAAAAAATTCAATTTGAAATTTATAAATCAGCTATTTTACTTTTTCTATCAGTTTTTCTATAATATTATTAATTTTTAAATTTAATTTCATCGAAATTCAATATTAAATTTTTGAAATTCATGGAAGTTAAATCTGTTATTAAGAAATTTAAAAACTTAAATTAAATCAGTTAACGTCTCCATTCCACTCCAAGTTTTCTACGCGAAACAAAGAGTGAGACACTGATTTCCATCCCTACACTATAAAACTACTAAGATAATGCATAGATCAACTTATAGAAATTCATTTTACATGTGCACGTCATGCTTGTAGAATCGCATCACATCACATGTTCCCCAAAGTTGATAAATCAAAATGTGTACGTTTTAGTAAAATTTAAGAAGAATATTAACATCTTTCTTGAAAATATCCCTCCAAAATTTCTTATCCATCCTTCATAATTCTAAATTTTTCCTAAATCTCCCTTTCTCCAAGAATTCTTCACACATCTCTATCCCGTAAACCAAATCATACATTTGTATTAAAGGTTCCATCCTAAAGTTTTGTTTAAAAATGAGTTGGTTCTGGTTGGTTAAAGTTAAACACTATCCGGAATTGAATCATGTACAAATCTTATGGGTGACTTTTGAAATTTTGAACCGACCCTCGTAAACAAAACAAAACCTAAAGACGATTAATACTATGAGTAATATTTGTTGTCAGAGTACCAGATTACCAGAGCCACAAATTTTTTTATAAGGAATGTCACTTAAAAAGAAAAAAAAAATTATAAAGCGTGCATGCACAACAACAACAAAAAATTACATGCATATAAAAAAATCACACAAAAAAAAAAAAGAGGTAAATAAAATAAAATTAGAAATAATTATCGCGATGAATAATAACGCGCATATATAGCTAAATATAATTATGTATCTATAGATGTATCTATCATGTATGATATACACGAATTAATTGTTTATTTTTGTAAGCAATTCCCGCGTGTCTGGGAGTGACGGTAATTTGCTTAATTTATTTTTTTTTTTTTTTATTGTGTACAGTCTTTTTAGTACACTTTTTCATCAACCCAATCACTATATATTAGATGTAATATCAATTTTATATTCTTATGGGACAACTTAAATTCTAAATTTACTTGTAATTGTTATTTTTTTCTTCACCTCTCTTTTGAATATTACATTGTAATAACATTGAAGATTATCGTTAAATTACGACGACAAGAGGATTAAATAAGATTAAATATAAACTTAATCTTGTATTCTTTAAGAGTTTGAATAATTGAAAACACAAAAAAAAAAACCCAGTTGTTTTGTTCTGGTATTATTGGAAAAAAAAAAACAGAAGTTGAAAATTATTATATTACTTAGTTATTTTTTCTATTTTCCACAAAAGTTCAAAAAAATTCTTGTTTTATTAGAAAACATTTAGAATAAAGGAAGTAAAATATTTTTCTTTAATACATACATGGACCGATACTTATATATAATATTACTATAAAATAAATATTTTCATAGTTTTTTATATTTTTTTTTTTTTGCATTTTCCAGAACCATATATTCGATTATGGAACAATTGGTAATGATTTTGGCTAAGTTATGTTGATTTCTCAAACCAACGTAACAAATTCTTTAATTATAATTTTTCCTGTTTTATGGATGTTTTTTTCTGTTCCCAGTTCTGTTTTGCATTATATTAAGTTGCACAATCTGGTATATATTTTTATTTGTTATTCTGAAAGCAAAATAACTTAATTTTAATAATTATTATTTTTTTTTTATCATAGTTTCGAAGAAATCTTTATTTTTACGACTTTATTAATAATCAAATAATAGTCTTTATATTGATAAAAAATAATTAGATCTTTTACTACTTTTAATAAAATCAACATTTTCAAAAAACAAAATCTAAGTTCTGTTTTTGTGTTTAAATATGTTTAAAGAACGAAATTTAATTTCGACTAAATTTATCTAGGAGTAACAGAAACATGAAAATAAACAAATATGAAATCTTTTATTATATAATACATATATCATAATGGTTGCGGTCAATATATAAAATAATAATGAAAGCTTTTCCAAATACAAATTTTTTTGACCATTAATAATCGATTAGTTTGTTAAAAACTTCGTATTGATAAGACAAAAATGAAGGGAAAGGATTCTAAGAAGACTAATCCATGATCAAGCAATATTAAACTAAATTGACCGATTCAAACCCCGGTCAGGTCATATAAATAAGAAAATAAGTAGTAATTTCATATCGTAATAATGTAAATCTTATAATTAATAGTAATAATCATAATAATAACAAAAGTAATAATAACAATAATAATAACAATAATAACTGCTACAGTGGAGCTATCTTTTGTTATATCATGCAGGAAGGTGTTATATACTACTGCACTTTGTAATCTACTGATGGTCCTGACTCTGTAATAAAATAATAATAATATTAATAAGAATACTAATACCAACAATAATAACTGCTACAGTGACAGTGGTGGTTGCCTTCAATAATTACCTCATGCAATAAGGTATTATATACTACTGTATGTTGTAACTATTGTAACGGCTATAGTTACTCCCAATTCAATGTTTCCGCATCCTATTTCCTATCCTTTCCTATCTCTACTCCCTAACCAATATACAGCGTTAACAGGTAAGGGTTTCATCCCATTATATTGATTAAAGGGGGAGGTGGGTTTAGTCAGTAAGAATCTGACACTACTAAGAGGAGATTCCCACCTCCCTTAGGAAAGAAAATTTGAAAATCTATTAAATTATGTCATACAACTATATAAAATATTTAACAGTATTTGTACCTATTCCCAACAAATTATACTAGATTGACATAAAATAAAGAAATAAATTTCATTTTAATAATTATTATTAAAAACTGTCGGAATATTATTAAGAAATCTCTGGCAACAAATTAATTTACTTTTCAAGATCACCCAAATTTGTCAACATTATAATAATTGATCTGAGAAATTTTCAGTCTAAAATTATTTCAATTATAAATAATAAATCTATGTTAATTAATCACATTTTAATTGATTAAAAATTTCTTTAAAATCTATACAAAACATAAATTTATTTTATGATCTGAAATTATGTTTTCTGGCATATTTGTCTTTATTTTTAATTACACCACAAATAAAAAGCATAATAAAATCAAAACATAATAAAATCATTTAAAAAAAATTTAAATTCTATAATACAAAATAAATAAATGAACAATTCCTCAATTTATGACTAAACAAAATTCATTTATGTTTTTTTTTTTTTTTCTTAATACTTTTATGATTTTTTAAATATAAATAAAAATAATTAAATAAATCCGAAACCATTAATCAGCTTAAATTAGCTCAATCAGAAGCACTTCATCAAACGATTAATTTATAATAAAAATCATAACAACAACGACAATGTAAAGCAACCGCACAAAAATTAAAAATAAATGAAAAATATAAAATATGATTCATAAAATCGTTGCATGGATAAATAATGGCAAAAAAAAAAAAAACAATTCATGCTTCAATGATTTTTAAAAGCGAGTATTTTTTTTTTTGTATAATTTTATAATTTCTTAAGAAAAATTCTAAGAAAATTCATAACAATCGTTTTTCTTCTATAAATCGAAAACGAAAAAATTAAGCGAGAAACTTTTAAAATTTATTTTATAATACGGATAGCTCTAAATGAAAATTTTATACACTAATTTTAAAATAATACTTAACTTATATTTCCCAGAGATAAAAGTATCGTTTTAATTAATACTTCAATCACCTAATGTATCACCTAACTAGTTAATCACCTCAATTTTTCATTTTTAAGGAATGTCACAGTGACGGTTATTCTAAATATGACTTTTTAAGTTATTATCAGTGTTCATTATAAATATAAATTACAATGAATAAATTTCTGTTAGTTCTGATTTTTCATCTCTTGCAACAAGACAAAAACGGCATCTTGGAACATTGAAAATAGAAAACATGTGTGTGGAAACACTTCAAGAATCTCACTTTTCCAAGCTGCTTAGTACATTTTATTAAACTGCTAAGCTGCTAAATGCTAAGTACATTTTATTAAACCGACTCAGTTTGTACAAAATGTATAGTCATTTAAGAAAAATCACAATTCATTTACAAAATACTTTACGTATATTAAAGATCATGAAACTAAATGATAATTCTGCGTTCAAGACCATGGAACTGTAAAAGATCTCTCGTGTGTACCATAAATAAAATCTAAATTGCCCATTTTACAAGTTCATTGAGAACTTTTAAAATTTTTTTTTTTATTTTATTTTCAAAATAATGTAAACCCAGTTTACTTCTCATTATTATTATCGTAGTTTTAATTTTCTTTTTAGTATTTTTTTAAAATCACGGAATATTCATTAATATGTAAATTGCCATTTTTATTTCTTAATTTTATTTTCTTTATTACAATTTATAATTATTTTTTTTTTGCTTTAATTACTGCAAAATGTATCTATGTTCAAGCATTTTTTTTGTTTTTTTTTTTTTGTATTAAAACCACACAAATAGAACTTTTTTTTTTTTCAATTACTTCCTAAGCACAATTTTTTGTAATAGACGAAATTGGGGTACAATTCCGAATATGAATTGTTCATCCCAATTTTGATGGACTAAAATTAACACTGATGATAGTAGGCCCAAGTCAAAGTTGGGTTGAACAGAATGAAATCATTAGTATTATTTAGATACGAGTGGTCACACACAATGCACTCGAACTATTATTGAAAGTTTAAGGAGTTTTAATTAAGTATAAAAAAAAAAATGTTTTTTTATTAAAAATAATTACCAATCTCTGCGAAATTTTTTCTGAATCTCTGAATAACTTCGCAATTTTTTAATGATTCAACACAGTTTTGACAGAGTTGGACAGCAACACAGTGTTGGACAGAGTTGAAAATAACGAGTGAACATTAAAAAAGAAAAAAAAAAAGTTTTCTAAGCGGCTGGTGTAACAGTGATGTTACTGTAGAATCAGTTAACCTATGTAACAGTGAAGTCATTACATTATCATGTATTTATGAACTGGCATAAATTTTTAAATAAACTCTGTTAGTTTTTATCGGGTAAAATTAGTCTGGGAGGAAAGATTTTCATGTATCCATCAGAATTTTAAGAGCTACAGAAAAAGAATGCGGAATATTAAACTGTATCACTTTTAATACACTGGACCTATATATTCGTTTTTGTGTCCCCTTGAGAAATTTTTATTCTCGAAATTTTTTGAAATGATTGATGTCATTTTTCAGAACTAAAGCCAAATATTTTCTTAACTCTATATATAGCTATATATATATATATAAATATACTTAACTCACCTAACAGCGAAACTAACAACACAAAATTAAATAATTAAAGAAAAAAAAAATTGTCAATTTCTTAAAATGGCAAGCAAGTAAAAATCAAATAGGAATTTTTTTCTTCCCTCTGAATATTTTCCTTTTTTTTTTTGCTTTTTTGTTTTTGTTGTTTTATTATTATTGGCAAGTGTGATGAGATAATTAAATTAATTACCATTCTATAATGAATTTAATTACATTGTATTTTAACTCTATAGATAAATTTTTAACACACTACAGAATGTATCTTATATATATGCATAAATATTTATTTTATTAAATTTTTTTTTTGTTTTAATTTTCTTTTAATTTGTTGCGCTTGAACTTGTCGTGTTGTGTTGGGTTGTTCTGCTGCACCTGATATGCTTGATTTAATTTTTTTTATATATACATATATATATAAAAAATATTTATATATATATATATACATAGTTTATTTTTCATTCATTTTTTGTTGCAATCCAACATCATTTTGATGAGAAAAAAAAAACTTATTTTATCTAAAAACAAAATGAAAAAAAAAATTGTGGTTTTTTTTCCCATTTTTTTTTTTTTTTGGTCGCGAAGTTTGACATGTTTTGTATCTTATGGTGAATTAAGATTTATCTGTATATTGAAAAGATTTATTTTCATTGTAATTTTCTTACTTATATGTTTTGAATAATATGATATAGAAAAAACAAATCCAGAGGCACACCCAGAAGTAAAACAAAAACAACAACGATAAAAAAAATAAAAGTACAAAAAAGTTGAAGTAAGAAAAAAAATGCATAATACAAGTGACCATAAATATAATTTGGTGACGTAAATTGGGTGAATTCGTTTTTTTTTTGGATTTTATATTTCTGTTAACGTTTTTTTTTTTTAATTCACAATTTGTTTGTTTTTTTTTTCTAAATGATATGTTAATTTTTTTTTTTGAACGACAAAAAAAAAAAACAAAACAAAATTGAATAGATATATTCCAAAAAAGAAAGAGATAGAATAATAAAAATATAACAAAATAAATAAGTGAATAAATAATAAATACAGAATATCTCCTATAACTGTAAAATGACTTTGACCTTGAGATTCAAAAGTATAAGAAAAACAAAACAAAAATATATAAAATTTATGATTACACAATTTTTTTTTTGTTTTTTTGTCTTGTGATTTTTTTTGTGTTATTTTTTTTTTTAATATAACTATGAAGATTTTTGCAATATTGCAGTTAAGTTTAATTCAAATGCAACTAGGAAAATAACAAAATGGTAAATAAGTAGTAAATCAATTGATGCGTAGGCAAATCAGGACATTATAAATCAAAATAAAGATAATATTATATTGATTGAGTTTTAGATAATTTTGAATGTCAGAATAAATTATGAATGGTGTAGTTTTATTTTTATAACCATAATTGTAATTTTTAAAATTTTAAATATCTGTAATGTAAAGTAGGCATTAAAAATTATTAATAGATGATATAGATATTGAAATTTTTAATGTTATATGAATTATAAATTTCCCTAAAGAAAAATGTTTAAGGATTAAAAAAAAAAAAATTAAGAAAATTTTTAAAAATAAAACTGTTGAAATTGATTTACAGATTTTATTTTGAAAATAATATTAATGTTATTTTGTTGAATAATGTTTATGTGATAAATAACACTATTTTTGTTATTTTTTTAGAGAATTTAACTTTAAACATGGTTCAAACTGACTTAATTTATAATAACTTGGAAAAAAAAAAAAGGTGAGAAGGCCAAAAAAAATTTGAAAGATTAGAGTCTAACTGATGATTTTTTAGAGTTAAAATGACCACTGCTTTGGGAAATACTTAAATTTATATACACACTTTAAAAAAATTCTGTTGAGCGTTGAAGTCAAAATCCACACAGCGTCTTGATTTTTATAAAATATAAAACTAGGCCCGAAAAATAATTTAAATTTGGTATAGATTTGCTTTTAAGCTTATAGTATATAAATTTTGCATATTCAAGAAATTTTCACAATTCTTATAACCATGATTGGTGCTTCAACTGTTCTAAAAGGTAAAGTTTAAGAATTTTAAGGGTAATTTGAGCCATATAGAAAATTTCCAATTGTATTAAAATATAATGTAATATATTTTTCATATTAATTTTTTGATAAAGTTTTTTCTTAAATCAGAAAATCACCTTAATATTTATCTCTAGATCCAGATCATTTGATTTTGTAATTTTATTTAAATAAAAGTATTCATACTTTTTACTTTAAATAAAATGTCTTTTATTTGCTTTTAGACGTAGCAACTCTAACTAGTTATGCTTTATTTTACAACCATAATTAGAGCAACAAATGGATACAATATTTTTCACTTAAGTTGTCGAACAAAGGTAGTCAAAAAGTACAAATAGTCTATAAAAGAAAAGATACCTTAATGTTTACAATATTGTAATTCATAAGATTTTTTTTTTGAGCTAACGGACCATAGTAATTCCTTGATTCTATCTTCGTTATAGTACTCTTTTAAAATGTAGGAGGATCTATTCGACGAGAGTTGATATTAAGTTTCTTTAGATTTATTCGACGATAATATCACTTTGACGAAGGCAACTTTGAAAGATTTTCTGATCTATTTGAGAGACTTCACCTAAATTTTGGAAAAAGAATTTACCTACCTAAGGTAGGTAGAGGCTGCAGGTACACACTTAAGTCAGTTTAGGCCCGTTGTGATATTCTGGATCAGTGTTTCTCCTAATTAAACCATTGGAAGCTCCTTAGAAAGTTATGTAAATTTTTTAGATCCACCTTCAACAGATCGAAAAGATTGTTTAAGGAAAGTTTACCCAGAAACTTTCTCTTTTTAGAGCAAGAGCCGGGCATTCACACAACAGGTGAAATATTGATTCATTTTCCTCTTTATTTTTTCAGCTTCTACTAAAATTATATGAAGGAAGTTTTAGCCTTTTTGTATGTCTGCCAATCGGACAATGACCTGTTAAAACCATTAATACATTACCGATATTGCGGCTATTAAAGGATAAGAGTTTAGTCAACCGTTTGAGATTTAATGTAGGCCAGATTTGTTTGGCTGCAGCACACAAGTATTAATAAGGAGCCACTTGAGGTTTGTTACCCATCTAAATTCCTTCAAAAGATATACGATATCATCCTAGATAGAAAAATTAAGAAGGGTTAAGAAGGGTTTAAATTTCATTGAAATTAAATCAAATATCATATTATGTAAGGTCAATAATACTTTTAAGACAAAAACACAGGCAGTCTCATTAATAACTCAAATAAAATAATCAATGTTTACTCAACTAAAACTATTCATAAGTATATAATTAACTGATAAAAATATAATATTAATTTCAATTTTTCAATTTTATCTATATCTGAATATCAATTCAATACTATATATAAATATATATATTATAAAAATAATAATTTCACAAAATATTAACTAATTTATCTTATCTTTACATACAAAATACATTCAATTTTTTTTTTACATACTATAAAAAATTAATTGAAATGATTTTTTTCCTTTTCATTTAAGAAGTCACATTTAATGGTTCAGTAGTTAATATGGAATAATAAAAATAAACATATATATTTACATATATATTTCTTATCTATATAAGAATATTAGCATAAAAGAAAATATTAGACTCTGGTATAAGACAAGTTATCCTATAGTAGCAAAATTAGAACCACAAAAAGAATTCATAAATTTACAATATATATATGATTTTCAAATCATATTAATAGACCTTTTTTTTTTGGTATCTTTTTTTTTTAGTATCTTTTTTTTCTTGTACATTTTTTTTTCCTAGTTCTAGTTAGTGAGTTCCTGTGTGTCATACTTTTTGTTTTCTACGCATTTTTATATTACCTACACGTATATTTTGTGGTTATAACTTGATATCGTTAAATAACTTTTTATAATGTAACTAACAACCTATACACATAGGAAAAAAAACATTGTCTGATAAATGAAAAAAAAATAAATAAATAAATAAAAATTGCTACAAGTAACTCGTTGTTTATCATATGCATGCATCATGCAATTTAATATATGGATAGTGAATACCAACCACATTATTATTATCATCATCAACATGAAAATTAAGAAAATGCCAAACTAATAATATTGAAAATGAATTGATTGAAGAGAGATAAAATGTTAAAATTACAATCGTTAAATAAATTGCCCTATTTGAATTATTATATCGGGACATAAAATCAAATAATATTTTTTTTTATATTATAATAGACTTATATTTAATTTTGATGTATGTAAATGTGTTTATTATAAATGATAATTGATTATTATCTATTTCCTTTAATTTCCTTACAATCCAACTCTCAATTCAATGTTTTTGGTTTCTATTGTCCTATTCTTTGCTATCCCACCTTCCTAGCCAATATACGTACTGAGTTAGTAGGTAGTAGTATAATCCCATTATATTGGCTACAGGGGAAAGTGAGTTTGACCAGTAGGAATCTGACACTACCAAGGATGAATTATTAGTGTCTTTGCAAGATTCTCACCTCCCTTAGGAAAAAAAAATACCCAGTAAAATAATAACTTAAAGGTGAATATCTGATATATTGGTAATGCTATGAAGCCATAACATTTCTTTTATACTCTATACTACATTTTTAAATAGAAAATTTCACTACCACTGGCGAAGTGCGTAACTCGCCGTTCAGGCGAAAAATCACGAGTTCAAACCTCCGTCAGGTCAAAAAATTAAAATAAATCAATAAAATAAATAATATAATTATAATTTAATACTTGTACCCCCACTATACCTGAAAGGCAAAATGTTAATTTATTTCCCCATCACTTTGTATATATGGTGGTAGAACCAAAACATAAATATAATATAAAGAAAATAAAAAGATGCAAAACTTTTTATGTTTAAAAAATCCGTTATGACTTAACGGATTTTCGGTTTTAAAGAATTTACTGTTATTAAATTTTATAATATAATTCTAAGTAAATTCTTTGCAAAATTTATGAATCCCTACGGAAAATATTATGTCCTATATTATTCATTAACGAGCTTAATGGATGGACGAGGGTTTTTTTCTCTTCTTATTTTTTTTTTTTTGAAGTGTATTTCTTTTTTTCTTTATTTTTGACTATTAAAAAATTGCGTTAAATATTAAGTCACGTCCCTACTGATTAACGCATTCATGAGTATTCTTTAAATTCACCTGATGTCAATTTTTTTTCTTTTTTTTTTTTTACTTATTATTATTTCTTGTCTTTTAGTGCCTATTATCATCATTATCATACCCATAATATACAAATGTATTCGTGTATCTATTGCTTGTTCATCGGAGCACGTCTTTGTTTGCAATAATTTCCCCTTCTAAGAATAATGATTTAGAATTAGAACCAAAACAAAATCAAAAACAACAACAGCTACGTAAAAATAAGAATACCTATAATGAAAAATTATTTAAAATTCCAAGTAAAAAAAAAAAAAAAGTTTCATGGTAAAAAATTAAAATTTACAAAGAAAAAAAGTATGTATCTATAATATATTAAATTTATATATGGATACATATGCCTGGAAAATTCGTATGTATGCATGAATGTGTAAGAACATATAAAAACAAAAAAAAAAAAAACAGAAACGCTGAAGAACCGTTACAACGTAATGCATCAACTATTTTTAAATATCGCATGCAACTTTAACAAAAAAAGACAAAAAAAAATAGAAGAAGATATCTTTTTTCTCTTTCTTAAAAACATTTCATAATTGATATTGATGATTATCATTTTTATATTAGGTAGATATAATAATATTTTTGATGATGGTCATGGTGTTTGATGATTATTGCGAAACGCGAGTGAAATTATTTAATAGTTTTTCTTTTATGTAATTTTTCAAAAGAAATTATGAGTTGTATAAAAGTATATAATGTATGTAAATATGTTTATGAGAATGTATTATGAGTTTTTATATTATCATTTTGAATTTGTTTGTTTTTTTTTTATTCATTTTTGGACGCTGAAAGTGATTTTCAATGAATTTTGAAAATCACGCATAAACGTGATTATGTTTACCATTTTTTTTTGGTTTTGATGTTATCACCTTTTATCAATCCGGTAATTGCAATGAACATCATAGGGGGCAGTCATCCACACAATAAAATGACATCAATTTTTTTTACGCTGATAAGAACCTAATGATTTTAAAATATCTAATTGAAGAATTTAGTTCTACGTTCTACAAAAAAGATTAAAATTTATTTTTAACCCATTCAGGAAAATAATGGTAAACATTTTTTTTTTTTGATTTGAATATCTTCGCTTGCTAAAAACTAACTAAGTGAAAAATAATTTTTTTCATTATCTTATGCATTTGAAATATGACTATTCACAATATATAAAATGTTATAATATCTAAAAAAAAAATTAATTGTCCTCAAAGCCAAATTAAATTCTTAAGGGTATTTTGTAGAGACCTAAAAAAGTTTTAATGAAAAATAAAAGAAATAAAGGAAAAGTCAGTATAAAAACAAAGTTAAGATAACCATACAGGATATCTGTTTAAATAACGAATTTTTTTTTATTATTAACGCTAACGCTGTACAAAATATATAAAGGATAAAAATAAAATATACACTTTTCATATTTCCCTTGTAATTGGACCTTAATTCATTAAGAATAAATTTTATTTTTTTTCTTATTATCTTACAGATTACCTATTATTATTCTACAACCTTAAGATTCACTAGTCATGACTTTCGTGATTATTTAATTTAATTTTTTTTTTTTTTGTTTTGTTTTATTTTCCCAGTTCCTAAAAAATAAAAAATAAAAATATTTCTCAAAACAAAAAACATTCAACAAAAATCTACAACAGCATTAATACCAAAAACATAACAAAAAAACAAAAACAAAAAAATAACATAATATTGTAATAAAAACAGATTTTTATTTCGTTTTGGCTTTCATTTTCGCAAAAATTTAAAAACTCAAACCACAAAAAAAAAAAAAAAAAAAACGAAACACAAACATAAAAGCATATACACAAAAAAAAAAAAAGTAAAATAAAAAACAGTTTTTTTTCTTTTTTTTTTATAAAAAAAAACCGTTCTTTTGCTAACGAAAATAATAAATACCAATTTTTAATGTGTGTTTCATTTTAACATTGCCAAGTTCTGTTACTGGCAATGAAAGTCCTTCTCTTTTTATGTTTAAGTCAAGTTCAGAGCATACAAAAAAAAAAACAAAAAATTTCCAAGAAACAAATCAAAGCATAAAAGAAAAAACGAAAAAAAAATGAGATGAAAATATTTATGTATAATTTTTAACTTTTATCTCTTTTTGAGAACAGTTCCAAAGACAAAAAATCAAAAACTTTTAAAAGCTCTTAGTTTTCTTTTTAAATACAAACACATTCTTAAAGTCAAAAAGTTAAGTGTATAAAACAGTCTAAAAGATGGTAAATTATCTTTGAATTTAAATTTGATCTTAATGAAAGAATGGTTAAAGAGAAAAATTTTAAATTTAAGAGAAAAGAAAAAGTATTAAAAAAAAATTTTTTATAAAGAGAACTTATATATTTGAATTTTTTAAAATAAAGTAATAAGGTATTAACAGAAAGAGTTTATAAACGATCTTTGAGTATTGTTGCAATTGGATGCTGGCTGAATTATTTTTAAATCAGAAGAGTTTCTTTAATTTTTGCATTTTTATAGAGAAAAAAAATGAAATTTTCATTTTCAAGTTTATGTTACTTATGTTGTATATGAAATATGATTGTATTGAATATACTCACTATATATTTATATATACCAATGAAAAACCATACATAATATACCATTTTTTCTTTTTCTTTTTTTTTTTGTTATTTATAATATTTTGATTTTATAATTAAAATATAAAATGTGACTATCAATGTCTATGTTGGTTAATGGCAATGACCTCCGTTGTTCAATTCTATATTTTAAACTTCATTCCATGAAAAATTGTTATTCTTGTATAGTTGATATTCCTTATTTTTTTTTTTTTGTTTTTTTTCAGTAATTTCTTATATTATTATACGCTAGTTCAATTTAGTTGCGTTCACTATTTTTATTTTACTAGAATTTTATTTTTAAATCATTTACAAGAAAAAACCAAAAAAAAATTCTTTATAAAATTTGTAGATGTATATGATAATATAATAGTGCATATACATGTTATATGTATGTATATGGAGACTATAAAACTATTCAATTTTTATTCATATATGTATGTTTGGTTTGAGCTGAGATTTGTTAATATAATTTTTATAGAAAAATATATATTCAAAAATTTCAATTATATTGAAATATAATTCTTTAGGGCTAGGTCTAAGAATTATACTCTAAAATATATTTCAATAAGATAAAAGAAACATAACTCGTTGAGTTAGGTTCGAAAAAGAATGTTGATTATCGGTATATATTGTCATTAGTCAAACCGTCACATACATATGACAACTCTGAATTAAAAATGAGGCAACTCTAAATATGAATATGAAGTAGGGAATCAAATGACTTCGATAAAGATTTACTATTTATTTTAAATGGTATTATAAAATTATATCTTTAAATTCTTATTCTGCTAAGAACCTAAGAATAATCAGATTTTGAAATTGTGTAAAAAATAAAATTAGGACTAAAATATTGAGAAAAACTGATTTTCCATCGTAATAACGTTATGATGGGTTGAAGCTTAAATAAGATAATTTTGAATAAAAAATTTTCTTTGTAAATAAGTTAAAATCGACAATAAACAGAAATAATTGACAATCTTGTTGCAGTATATGTTATATAATTATGCATACGTGCGTGTTGTGTTATTTTCTTAAAAGTATTCTTTTACTATCGTTATTACTTTAATTTTTCTTTTTATTATTTATTGCTTTTGTTACTATTGTTAATATTATTGTTAAAATCTGTTGTTGTTTACTGTAATTTTTTCTTTCTTTTTAAAAAGATTTTCAACCATAATGGGATGTAAGGTTTATTGGGATATTTTTCTATTTTATTATGGCGGATGTAAAATTTGTTTTTTTTCTTCTTTAAGCATAGTTATATGATGTAATATTGCATTTTGTTAATTTTTTTTTTGCTTTTGTTGTATTTGTTGCTGAAAATTAAAAATGAGATCAAATATAGTGGTCAATTTCACGGTAAAAGAAGAAAATTTTTATAATAATCCTTTTATAAACTTCAAAAGGCAATTAAAAAACCCTATTTAACTAGAAAGAATACATTTTCTTTTTTCTCTCTTATTTTTTTGTTTTGTTTTTTTTTATTCTTTGGATTTATGAAAGGAAGTTTATAACATTGTTGTGGGTCATGTCTTATTTAAGATCATTTCAAATCAATCATGTAGGTGTATCTTTGTTGTTTTGTGTTTTTTTTTTGTTTTTGCGACTTCATTTAATTTATTATCTGTCATATTTTAAAGTTCATTTGACATTTATTATTTTTATTGATTTTTGAATTAAAAAATTTTCAAACTAAAAAAAAATACCCGACATCTGTCTGAATTTAATGTAATGTTAGAGTTGTTTTATATTTAATATATAACTGTTTCACTGTGGGTTGATTATTATAAAAATCCACTTGTTATTTCAAAACATTTGGCATTATATATAGTTATAAAAAAGGATTCTTTTGTTGGAGTTACAGGTATGTTTCTAAATAAATTTAAAAAATTTTCTTAACGTGCTGTTTGCAATAAAAATATACTGTAAAATAAATAGGAAATAAAAAAAAGTTAAATGTTAATGAAAATTAGGCAGAATATGAAACTAAAGTCTTTTGCGCAAAAAAACAATAAAAATAGTTTAAAATTTATTCTGACTTGCATTAAAGTTTGTAATTGTTGTTAAAATTTTATATTAAGAAAAACTTGGGACAACTCGATAGACATTTTCTTCAATTTTAAGAAAATTCTATATAATTAAGAAAACCTGTTAAAAAATATAAAATCATTTATTTCTTTGTACTTTGACAAAACTTCCTTAGGTTATTAAGTTTGTGGTTTCTAAAATAGCAAATTTTAAATTTTTGCTTCCAAGCAGCTCTTTAAAAGTGATACAAAATATTTCTAGGGTAACTTTTGCTAATTCTGAAGGATCTGTTTTTCAGAAATAGGGCTTTTTTAACTGTAATTCTGACAATAACTCCGCCATGGATGTAACTTCATAAAAAAATGTATCTAGACAACATATGGCAATTTTTTAAAGAGACCTATCCATGGTTAAAATGGTGCTATGTGCTATCTTAAATCGTTAAGAAAAACCGACCGTCGTTTGACGGGACTGACAGATTGAAATTAATAAGCAACATTTTAATAACGAAAGGGTGAAAATGATTTACTTTTTTAACTAAGTGTAAACTTGAGTTTGTTATATTTACAAAATCCCCTTGTTCAAAAATTTTCATTCTATAAAATATTGTTTTCTTACTGAGAAGAAATTTTCTTGAAGATATTGTGCAAAATATACGCATTAATTTAAAAAAATTGATTTAATATAATTCATATTTAAATTAAAATTTTAATCCTCATCCTTAGTCGTCTGATCAAAAATGGAAAAAGTGGAAAACTCAAAGTCACTAAAAGGAACTGCATGTTGTTTTCTCAGGGTATTGTTGTACTTTAACCAACCAAAACAACCCCCTTTGAAAATCAAACTTTAGGATGGAAACTTTAATACAAATGTACAGTTTGGTTTTGGCGATAGGGAATATCAAATTCAAAATTTTTGGCCGCCTTTATATAACTTTTTCTTTTACTCTAATTATTTGGTCCTTGTTAAAGAACTTTAAATTTTAAAATAGATATAAAAATATACTTAAGATACATACAATTGAAGATAATATCTTTCAAACAATACATTCATTACTGGTTTTATAAAACTTGGCAATTGTATCAAAATCTAGTCGATAATAAGTACAATACTATAAGAAATTATTTAAGAAAAGTTTTTGATTGTGGTTCAGTCTAAACATGCACACAATACCTTTATATCAAGAAAACATATACCATTAAACACTATTTAAAATTCATAAATCTAAATTTTACTACCATATCATATAGAAATCTTAAATAATTTTGCCCTTTTAAAACCAAAATAAAATTCCTTATTATTAAAAACAAACTTAATTTTGATTCAAATAAAAACGAAAATTTCCTTTCAATAAAAAAAATAAATAGGTAGATAAATTAAAAGAAAAACGCAAATATACTATATTAAAAAAGAATATTATATAGTTGTAAAATAATTAACATTAATTACACCTACGGAAAAGACCTCAATATTTTTCTATTCTTTTTTCTCTATTTATTTATTTATTTTTAATTTAAAAACTATGTCACGTTCTTTACCCTATAATTAAATTTTAAAAATAAAATAAATAATAAAAATAAAAGAAAAAATATATATAATAATAAAAATATTAATAAATTTTAAAAAAATATAAATTAAATTTTCATAAATATTCTACCTGTCCTTTTTTTTTTTTTTTTGTGATTCAATAATTTTTCTACTTCGCCCCTAACCATAAATTTGTGACACAATAAATACTTCAATTACTCTAAAGTCTAACCAAAAAAAAAAGTTGCAATAACTTTTGTTGCTTCTAAGAAATTTGTATTCATAACCTGGATCAGTATGAAAATTAAAAATTAGAAAAAAAAAAAACTAAACACCAAACCCTAAAATTTTACTAAATAACAAGAAAATAAAAAACAAATCTATTTAAGAAATTGCGCAAAATTAAAAAAAAAATATATAAAAATTCCATAAGTTATATGTCCATTACCGCCACTACTACAACTATCACCACCATTAATACGCATTAATTTTAATATTTCACGCATTCTTAGTTTTTCATTTAATTTCTTTATTATTTCTCACTCTTTTTCTCTCCCTCTTAATTTTTATTTTTGTTATATTCTAATTATTTCCATCTCTTTCTTTTTACTCTGTTGTTTTTTCTTTTTTGGATGCGCACTTTATTTATTCTTTTATAATTTATTCAAGAATTGTCCTAATTTTTGAAACCACAAACCATAAACCAACAAAATTAAATATAATATTTTTCTATTTTTTATTATCATTATTTTCATTTGTTAGATTTTTTTATATTTTTGTTTTTTTTTTTTTTTTTTGAAAACAAACTTTTTTTTTTTTGTAGTTCTTAGGTTTAATGTAGGTAAATACGCCAAATATTTATAAGAAAAAAAAATTAACAAGTGTTATATACCCCTGACGCGTCACAACACCCTGCATTAAATAAAAAAAAAAACTTTTGTCCATTTTGTTTATATTTTTTTTATAACACGGGTACTGGGTTTTATATGGTGATTTAAAAACTAGGTTAAGTAATTTTCTGTATATTATTATAACCTAAAGGTGATTTGATGAATATTTTGTCTATAATGAAAGATTAATTTTTTTACTTATGGTAATTTTGTAATTATTATAATGTAAAATATTATAATTGAAATAGAAAAGTGTGTAGCGATTTAAGCTTCAGCTAAGCTTAAGCTTAAGAATACGAATGGCTTAGATTTCATATGATATATCAGTGCTTCTATATGGTGTCGAAGCGAATCATAAGAGAAGTTTCTCTAGTTAGAAGTATCTGAGTTATGGCTATATAAAAGTATTTAAATTAACTCACATTAGCTGAACATTAGCTGCTTTAAATTAACTCACATTGGGTTGACAGAAGTACTAATGAAGAAGTTCTGAGATGATAATGGTAAAGTTAACGGAAATTTTAAAAGATAGTAAAATAAAGAAAAACTGTACTATTTTATACATATATATCCTGACTTTTAAATCTCATTCTTAAAAAGAAAAGAGAAAAGGGAGGCCACTGAGACGAATAATATTTTGATTGAAAGTCCCAGAATCTAGTTCAACGTTTCAATAAAATCATGATTGGGAGCAGTGGTTGACAAAATTAAGATCTCCAACATGATAGTGAAGAATTGAAGATAGGTATGGCATACAAAGAAGAAGATAGAGATTTAATATATACTGCTAGAAATGTTCCATTGCGACTTTAAGGAAAATTTATTTTATTTTTAGTTTATTCTCCAGTCACATAAATGTGAGAATGAAACTACACAGCCTTTCTTTTTCAGACGTGCCTGTAAATGTCGCAAAGGGGAATTATTTATACGGGGTGTATGGAACTCGAACCTACACTCCCTCAGTTTTTACAGCATATTTTATACATTTTACCCACTAGGTCACCGAAGTCCCGAAAATTTAGTTAAATTTGTCTTTTATACTAAACTTTAGTAAATTTTGATTATAAAACCCGGCTTTTTTTTTGAAGGTCCTCATTATCTACACACTATCTTGACATGCAAAAATTCCTTTTTTTTTTTTTTTGAATTTTTCCGACAATACAAATTGTAAAAATTATTGCTTAGTACCTACCTTAATAGTAAGAGAACAAATTAAAGCAGTTCTTCAGCATTTCTTTATTGGTAATTACTACTATTCAGTAGAAGCATTTTCTGACATATTTTTAAATGTACGCACTTCATTTCATAAAGCCATAACTAACAGGGCATTCAATTTTTTATATTTAGCATTTATTTAACTGAACTGAACGATAAATTAATAATGTTCTCAGAATTTTTTTAAAATTTTATTTTACTCCAAACCAAATCTTTTAATGTACATTTTTAGAACTTTTTAATGTACATTTTAATTTACATTTTTGACTTTAACATTTACCATTGATTTATGGTAATCTTTTAATGTGTTTAATTATAAGTACTTATATTCTGTGTTAATCCATCAAGATTACTAAAATTACTTTCAAAGCTTTCAAAACTTAAAAAAAAAAATGTCGTAAAAGACAAAAAAGAATTTGTTAATCCAACTTTTTGGGATAGTTACCATACACCCCAAAAAAAAAAAAAAAATAACAAAAATAATAAAAATAAAAAAATAGTAGCAGGTGAGTTAATCGATCAGCGGTATTAGAAAATTACGAAATTCTTCTTTAAAACAAAAAAAAAGCTTTATTTTAATAATTTTCAAATCGCCAAAACAGCTACAAAAAAAAAACTTATATAAAGAATTTAAGAACGCGATTAGAATTTAATGATGACTAAAAAAAAAAAATTAAAACAAAAAAAAATAAAAAAAACGTTACAAAAAACGCTTTTAAAATTAATTTAAAATATGTAAGTATAGATACAATATATGTATTTTTATATTATGTATGTATGTATACCTAAATTCATATTTGCTAGAAAGTTATTTTAAAATTCTGGAGGCGAGTCATCATCATCAATATCAATTGTTATGATCAATATCATTACTATCATCATCATCATCATCATCATCATATTACAATTGAGTTGGCTTAACTTGATTTGTCTTGACATTTTTATGTTCTTTTTTTTGTTTTTGTTGTTTTTGTTGCTGTAAAGAAAAGTTATGAAATAAATAAAAACAACTTTTTTTTTTTTTTTTTAATTTTAATTTATAAATATTTTTGCGGCGCAATTTTCTACCTGACTGCAAAAATAAAAATAAATGAAAAAACCAAAAAAAAAAGAAGAATATAATATAAACTTTGTTTTACAGTTAAGTTGTTGACAAAATCTTGGACATAAGAGAAAAGTAAAATGAAAAATAAAATTAAAATAGTTATTTTCAAGAATTATAAGTTTCAATTTTTCTACATGCTGTAGTTTTCGAAAACTTAAATGTTACTAAATGAAACGGATAGAAGTTTTTTTATGAGGGCCTGAAGTAATAAATGAAGCATAAAAAACTTTTGTGTTGATATTTGGACTTAGATTCCGAACTAAAAAGGTGTATTTGTCAACATGCTTTAAGAATTCCAATAGTTTTTTTTATTCTGTAAAATAATTTTATAAAATGTACACTAATTACATATTTTAAATTTTCTGAATAAGCTTTAGATTAATATCAAATTGTTGATAATTTGTAAATTAAGTATGTATTTGGAATGATCCCATTACTACCTCAACGCTATCTCCACTAAATCAACGAACGACGTGTAATTGCAGCACTAACTCTATTTTATAGATACCAATATATAGGAACCTGTTCAAAAGAAATCAAAATCTTAATGCCTCATCGTAAAAATTTCAATCGAAATACAAAGAGTACTGTATTTCGATTGAATTGGAAGTATTCCAATAAGCAACCAAAACGTATACAATATGGTTAAATTCAAGAAGAACATCAACATCTTTGTTTTAACATCTAAATATTCCTCCCATCATCCAGTAACTTTCCGTATTTCCCAATTTCCTTTATTTCTATTCCTTTATTACTATTTTCCCCAATCCCCAAAACTAAACAGCACATTGTATCATAGATTCTAACCTAATATTTGGTTTAAACAGTAAGTGGTGTTTGGTTGGTTCAAATCCAACACTACCAAATTTAAGAGAATTCGGTCATCTCATTAGAGTCTTTTGAGATTCTGACCTACCCTCGCAAAAAAAACTGTAGTTTTTTAGCGGTTATAGTGTAAAAATAAAAATCTTCGAACTTTTAAAGACAAGATAAAAAAGAGTTTAAAGAATCAACTTAAAATAAAGTAGGTAGTATGTATATTTTGAATAAAGAAAATAATAACCTTCTGAAACCTTTTAACGCAATATACATTAAAATCGTCAAACTTAATTTTAACCGCATCCTGATATTTCAACATAGCTAATATAGATACGTCGCTCGTCTATTTATACAGCTTCTTTGCCTATTTAAAATATTTGAAGGGATATCTCCGTTTTGTTATTTCTTAAAAAAAAAAAGTACTAAGTTTTATTCCAGTTAGACATTGGCATTCATCTGAGAGCTATGAAATTAGATGTATTAGATGATTTGTTTTAAATGAATGTTAACAAAACATTACTTTATTTTTTAATGTCGTTTAAGAAATATAAAACAAAATATTTTCATATAAATTATACAATTATTTCAGTTCTCTAACCTAAAAAGAAACGTTCATTCAAAATAAAATAATATTCCCTTTAAAGAAAAAAGTCAATAAAATTTAATGTCTGTAAAACTAGTTATAAAAGAATTATCTTTTTTATAACACCCCTTTTCTAGGATAATTAAAAAAAAAATGTCAAAATAAAATTTATAATTATATTTTTTTTAAAAATGTAAGTAAATATGCAATAAACAAAAAAAAAAGAAAACGTCTTTATGTCAATAAAAATAGAGATTAAATAAATGACAGCATGAATTGGTGTTGACAGGGTTGTACCGTAGTATGATGTGCATGTTTCAAGCTTTATTATACATACTCTTTTGAAATTCGTTTTTATTAAATTGACTAATCATGTAAATTAAATGATTTCGACAAGTAAGAATTTTATTTGTACTTAAAAAAAACACACGCACATGCACACATAACGTATTTCACAAATCTTCTTTAAAAGTTTAATGTTCTGATATGTGCGTTATATTGCGTGCATCATTTAATTTTTTTGAAATTATATAAGTACTAAAAGTACTAATAAAGGTTTTATACAATTTTATTTTTTTTAGGTACATGAGATCAATCAATTGAATATTATTATATTAATATTTTAAATAACGTGAGAAATCTGTTGAATTCTAATAAAATACAGGTGATACCAATAGGTGTAATAGGTGAGTAGTACAGTTTACTGGCTGTGGAAAAGATTGAAGTAAGTAAAACGATTTCATAACTAGGTTCATTAACAGTTTGGAAGATTTAGAAATAGTGTTAAGTATATATATATATTTTTTTTTAATGCATTTCTCTGCCACATAAATCTACTAAAATTTCTAATGCCACATAATCTAAATAAAATTTCCTTCTCTCTAATTGAACGAAAAGTGTAATAAAATAAATCTTAAGGACTAATAATAACATTAATTTTTGTTGGTTTTGTTAAGAAAAGAAACTGTGTTAAAATTAAGCTGCCATCCATGAAAACAAAATGATGTACGTATCTTCAATACTTGCGTAAAAATATAGTTCTCATGTACCATCATAAACGTATTAAATAGCATTAAATCAAACCATGATTCATGCAGGTGTTTGCTAACCGCTGTCTATGAACCATATGCAGAATATTCCGGCCTGCCAGAATAAACAACGAAGATTTATAGAACTTGCAGAATTCCATATTGATAGAACTACAACATGGAAAGAAAAAATGGAGGTGAATAGGCAACACACTAAGGAAAAATAACAAAAATACAAGACACATATGTACCTTGGAGTGAAGTATAGAACGCGGGTGTCCAAACAACAAAAAAAGATACATATTCACCATAATAGCCGAACTAAATCACATGGCAGAATGCAAATACAGCAGCAGGAAACTGTGTAAGATGGAGATGTTAAATGTTAAAGCCCTATGCTTCGTATTGGAGTGACATCACTATATTAATTTTTTCTAAATATTTTTAACTTAATGCCCACCTGTAAGTAAGCAAATAAAGATTATTTCAACAAAAGTCACCTTTATAAAGTTAATATTATATATATTATACTTATATATATAAATAATATATATATATATATATATATATATTTCAACCTTTTTTTAAAGATTCACTCTTTTTATCTTTTTAAGCTTTTAATAACGTTCTTTAACTTCTCCTTTTTTCCTTTCATATTTTCTTCTTTTTTTTTTTACTTCTAACTTTATTAAAATTTCACTAAAATTTCAATTAAACTGAATAAAAAAAATTTAATTCGAAATTAGTGGAGGTGGTGGTGATATTCTTTTTTTTTTTTTTTTTTGTATAATTCTATCTTTAGATATAGTTTAAATTCTTTAATTTTGTTTATTTGATTTTTTATTATTTGTTATGAAGTTCTTAATTTTGGTTTTTGACTGTTTTTTTTTATGATATTTTATTAGTTTTGGTTATAAGAAAAAATGAAGTAAGAAGAGGTGAAGAAAAATGAAAAACTAAGGTGGTGATGTCCCATATTTAAAATATATATTTTTTTTTAATTTTTTTTTATTTCGTATGAATCTTATTAAAATGCCAAGGCTGGTCAATGAATTAAAAAACAAAAAAAAAAAAAAAAAAATTAAAAAGAATATGAATAAAAATTGTGAATATGGACTAAGGAATTTTTTTTTTTTGTTTAATCAAAAAAAAAAAAATTCTTTTATTGTGGTGTGGAACCGAAAATTTTTGGACAATTTGTAAAATATTATCTTGGTTTCAGTTCGTTTTTTTTTCTATATGAAAGAAAAAATTCGTTAAATACATAATTCGGTAACATTATATATAGTTGATATATATAGTTGAATGTATATAATATAAAATATTGTATATAATATATCGAACTTTTTTTTTTGTTTAAAGAATTTGTGGCTTGTATATTAAATATAAGACTTGCTTTCTTGTAATTTAAATGTAAGCTAGCCACAAAAGTTTTGTTTTGTTCTCTTAAAAGTTTATAGATTTGCTATGTTAGTAGGTATGTTGTTCGAAATAGTTTTCTGCTTAAGGGTTAACCCAATCTGGGATTTCAGATTTAATAAAAGAAACAAAGAATAAATAGCTAGATTTTAAGAAAAAGATGAAAGCTTTGATTTTAATTCATTTTAGCTTTCATAAAAAAGTTATTTACATGACGATTCGATTATTTACACGTGACTTATAATTAGCAACGTCCAAACACCATACCGTGAGTCATAATTACTTAATTAATAATGCTAGGTCTTAGATTTTCGTAAAAAATTTCTAACACTAGAGTAATAAAATTATGAAAATTTAAAAAAAAAAAAATTAATTTAAGTAAAAATTTACATTAAAATATAGTCTTTAATATTATATATATGGATTCTTTACGTTTACCTAAAATCCAAAAAGAAAATATTCTACTAATTCTTAAGTCTTTTTCTAAAACTACAAGATTTTGCACTTTTTGGGACAACTCAATTTCTGCAATACTATTTTATGTTATTATAACTTTAGTATAACTTTTAAATTATTGCAGTTTTACACCTTAATGATAAATTACGTTTATGTTTCTTTGTTTACTAGTTGTGATTATATGGAACGCGATATTGATGGAAAAAATTAGGACAAGTGTAAAATAGAGGATATATCAGTGATGAATCTGTTAAGATTCACCTTGAATTTTTGTAAACTGTAATTTCCTAGGCCACCAATTTCTGGGAAAACATTAAATGGTAGCAATTTCCACATTTTTGCAGTTCTGACAACAAACTAATTGCCATACCCGGTAGAATACAATTTAAGTAGTTCCATCATGTGTTAGTGAGCATTTTAAGCACTTTTGGTTGTACTTTTTCCGTTGAAACAAAAATTATAATATTTTCCAACATTTACCTATATCCAGGTCGCAAACAATTTTATCGATAAGAATTTTCCAAAATAATTATTCCTAAGATATACAGATAAACCTTTATTAAAATAAAAAATCTTCAGATTAATTGGTTAATAAACATATGCATAGATCATAGCATGACTTTCTTATTTCCTTTTACCTTCAGAATAACAATGCAATACAAAAAAAAACCCCAACTTTCTATTAAAAACAAAATTCACAAACTATAACTCTATTACTAAAACAAAATTTTTAATATCCTATAGTATTACAGAATACCTATTATTATAATAATGCTAATATTTATTTTAAAGGAAAGCGAAAAAGAATTTCATTTAATATTCTTCAAAAAGAAAGAAAAATAAAATACATAAAACAAAAAAAAAAAGTTTACCGTTGTACCCCTTTCCCTTTTCGTTAAAATTTTTTCTTGTTTTTTTTTTTTTTCATTTTTATTGATTTTTAAATCAATTTTGACAAGTGAATATCTATGTGTTTGTTGATTCATAAAAAAAAAATAATAATTAATGATTAAATGTTAATGTTAATGTTTAAAACGTTCGTCATCATTGTATTACATATGTATATATTATATAGTGATTGCCGTTTATCGCCATTTTTTAAGCAACAACGATTTTACTTCAATTTTTATTTATTTTATTGTTTATTTTTTTTGAGTTTCTCATAATCGAATTTTTAGAATTTTTTTTTTTTTTTTTTTTTTACTTTTGGCATAAAAAAAGTAAATAACAAAAATAATAACAAAAAAAAAAAATACAATTTAACAAACGACACGCAATTCTACAGTATAAGAAAATTCATGCATTTTTTTTATACTTATATATATAATATTATATTATAGCGTGTTTTCAGTGTTGTCGTGTGTTTGTTACAATAAAAACAACAAAAAAAATTTAAATTTGTTTTTGTATTTTATTTTTTTGTTTTTTTTTTTTTTTTTTGGAGTGAAGACGCAATCAATCTAAATCGATCATTTAATAAAACAAAACGATGGGTTTGGCTATACACAATTTTTGTTGATTTGGTATGGAAAAAAATGATTGGTAGGTTCTGATCGTCATTCTTAAAAGGTATATATTAAAATAAAAATAAAAATATCATGCTGGTTGTTATTCTTTCCATAAAATATTATATATAAAATTAAAAATTTTATTGTAGTAAATGGGAAAAATTAATAAAAAAAAAAAAAATTAAAATAAGAATAATTTAATGTCTCGACACTGCATATACTATATAATATAACATTATTATAATAACAATCATTCTTGTATATTAAAATACAATTTTAATATTGTTGATTTAAATGGCACAGGTAAAATAAAAAAAATTATCCATTCAGTCATCAATTGAATTTTAAAATAAACCTGTCTGATTGTAAGTAATAGAATGAATTATGGTGAATGATTTTAATTTTGTTTTTTTTTTTTTTTTTATTTTTTTTTTCGCTTTTTTATTGATTTTTACACTATTTGCTGTTAAAGAGTTCCCGGATATTACAATGACTTAAATTGTGTAAATAAAATAGTAAGTTGATTTTTATGCAAATGCTTTTAAATGTAACGTTTTTTTTTTTTTTTAAAGGAATTTATTTAGGTATATTTGAAAAAAAAAAAAAAATTTATATATTGATCCTTTCAGATTTTAAATAAGTTGTCATAGCATTAATTCTATGTTCTGTGATTTATAAAATTTCTTTGAATTTATAAAAAGAAAAAAAAACAAGGCAGAATGTAAACCAACGGTTTTTAAAGAGTACATTTCCAAAAGATAATACAAACTGTTTAGAAATTGTGACTTGTACCAAAATTTTAAAATATCATATAATAACAAAATATGTGAAAATAGAACTTTTTCGTAATTTTGAATGGCTGTAAGTTCGGAACCCTATATAACCCTATATATATATAAGAAAAATCGTTAACACACGTAAAATATATACCTATACTGTAGATTAATTTTTATGTTTTGCCGAAGAAAAATTTATACAGGTGTCTAAGTTGCAGGTGTTTAAAAATAGCAAATTTTCAAATTTTAAGCCCTAATAGCTCATAAAAAGGGGACGGTCCAAAAAAATTTTCTAGGAAAACTTATAGTAATTTTAAAAGTTCTTTCTTCCCTCAAAATTTCAAGTCTATATCTAAATGCCTGCCGGAGTTATGAAGATAGAAAAATCATGCAAAATATGATTTTCACATAACGGTAAATTTAAATACTATTAATTTAAAAGAATTCTACAATTTTGATTTTGATTTACAAAATTAAGAAAAATTCCTGTCGAATGACGTTTCCAGATTGGAAGAAAGTTAAATAGAACATGAAATATACGCATTTAAAAATAATTGGTTAAATGGTTAAAAAAATGTTTCTTTATCTTTAACGATGTAGAAGTTTTGTAAAAAGAGAAAACGGACAGACGGATGGACAGAGTGAAACTAATAGACACAAGATCATATGTTAATAATAAATAATAGGCTTCTAGATACGAGGAAGATGTGTATTGTTGATAGCATCACATATTGGTTGCAAAAATGTAATATCTTTTTTTTTAGAAAATTTAAGATCTTTAACTTAATTGAGTAGGTACTGAGATATACTTATGTAAATGACACTTTATGTAAATTTCTAAGTTGACTATCTTTCACAATATTTCAGGAGTCTATCTTAATTAGGTACCAAAATATGTGTATTCAGCATATAAATTTTACCATAGCTAACCGAACCTATTGCGTTAAAGTTATCAAATTTTGCTTAAGTTATTGGCATAAAACTTAACTTCTTTTAATAAAATTTTAACCCATCGGTTGAACTTGTTCAGTTTTAATAGAGAAACTTGAATTCACATAAAAATGAAATGATAAAAAACTCAGAATCCTATAGAATCCGTGCAGAGCGACTATTATTATTTGATTTTGATTATTTATTATGCAGAACAATGAACCAACTCAAAATTCTTCATCTTGTTTCTTTTAAGATGTCATAAACGTTATGGCCATTTTATTATATATTCTTGAACTATGTTCGTAAGAGTATAATGGGTTATTTAATAATATAAAGTTATATAAAATCAAGACGTTATTAAAAGCTGTACTATATAAAATATGTAAACAGAAATGACTAAGGGTTACAAGAAATTTCAAAGAAAATAAATATCAATAAAGCATTTCAATTGAAAGAGAACGCAATTATCGTATAGATTAATAATCATAGATAGATTAGATTTTATTAAAAAATTTGTCATTAGATATCATTAAGATAATATTAAGTTCAAATCATTTATCGTTATTCAGAAAGGTTTCTATAAAAATTGGACGCAACGCATTCTTTGTTTGTTCTCTAAAATTTGTTCTCTAAAAAACTTAAAGAATTTCATCTATTTTCGACTATAGAAAAGAAATGCTTTAAGCTCCATTTTAACTAATTTTTCATAATATGAAGCATTTTTCTAAGCAGTTACTTTGTTTGATTTTTGAGTTGACATTAACTTAAAAACAAAGAAATTTCTTAAAAATTATTTTTATAGACAAAATTATTTATAATTTCAAAAAAAAAACGAGGAAGAGTGCAGTAGAGTAGACTGTGTCAACTCTGGGATACCCGTATGAACGTAATATATCCTGTTTCTATAAAACTTGATCATCTTTTAAAAACATTCAGACTGACACTGAGTTATTCTCATTTAAACGGATAAGTTGTATGGCAGCTACCCGAACCAGTCGCACCACCACAACCAAATTTTGCAAAAGTGGTTGCCATAAAACTTGATCATCATTTGCAAGATTTCAGACGCCTAGCTTCATTAAGTTCCAAGAGGTGCAAGAAGCCTGAACCGGCTGCTCTAGACCAACCAAATTTTACAAAAGTTGTTGGCCTGTAACTCGACACATTGTTACTAAATATCAGGATGCTAGCTTCAATAGACACTGAGTTATTCTCATTTAAACGGAGAAGTTGTATGGCAGCTATCCGAACCCGCCGACTGAAAATGTTGGATTTAAATAGCAAAACTAACAATTTTGTAAAAGTGCCGTAAAAAAAATTTCAGCCTCCTAGCTCCTTTATTTTTTGAGTTATCGTGCGGACGGACGGACGGACGTACATGGCTTAATCGACTCAGAATTCGATTCTGAGCCGATCCATACCTTTGACACTATATCTAGCTCGACTCCTTTAAGGTGTTACAAACGTAATGGCAAATTTATTATACCCTTGAACATAGTTCATACGGGTATAAAAAACTTTAAATTACAACCATTTCAAATAAAACAAATCTTTACATCAATATAATCAAGTACATTTTATCTATATTATATCCCCTCTTACATATATCATGTCCTATTGTTAAGTAAACTCTGAGTTTTTACTCAAAGTCCTTACCTTAAACATCATTTTCTTTAAACTTCTGAGTTCTGACAATACTAAAATGATAATTTTTAAATTTGGAAGTGGCACTTGTAATTATATTTTTCACATGTCAATTTCTTGTACTTACATCTTTCTTGTATGCTGTCATCATCGGTCAAAATCTTTTGATCAATAATTTATCATTTAATTTTGATCAAAAGATAACTACATATAGCTATATATACCTACTTTGAAAATATCTATTTGCGAAATTCAAACAGAAATTATATTTTCTGTCACAAATCTCTTGATCTTGTCTTTTTATAATATTGAGTTTTTCAGATATTTCCCATTTCCTTTGAAAGTTGTCATTCTGTGATATATGTTTAGTTTGAGTGTTTATACAAGCTACAAAAAAAAAAAAAAGCGTCACTTTGTCTACATCTTTAATATATTTTTAAAACTCTTGAGATTTTCTTTACTTTAAAACATTTAAAATTAAATTCCTAATAGATTTGTTTCTTTGCAAAAACTCATTAAAAATTAAGTTTTTATTAAAAAAAAAAAAAAAAAAAGTGTCTGATATTAAATACAATATTATCCGGATTACTTTAATGTCAATAGTTTAAAAACAATAAAACAAACATAAAGTTAAGAACATTTTTAAAGAATTTTTTTTTTTAACCACTACTTCTTTCTGAAAAAAGAAATTGCGTAATCTCTTGATAATTTAACACTAAATTTATGTTGTTTATAAAGGGTTTTCCAATTTGAGTGATATGATTTCTAAGTGACGTTTTGGCCATTTGTAGTATATCATGATCTGTCATTTTTTTTTTATTTTATTCAGTAATGTTTACAATTTCATCATGGAGAGATATACGCAAGAACAACGTTAACAAATTATTCAATTTTATTATCAAAATAATCGTTCTCCAATTGCGGCTTTTTTTTCGTGCCACAAACAAAACTGTCTGGTGCGAAGAAAATCCACAAATTATTCATGAACAACTATTACATTCACCAAAAATGGCAGTTTGATGTGGTTTTTGGTCTGGTGGAATCATCGATCCGTACTTATTTCAAGAAATTGTGACATTGAATGACCTCCAAGAAGTTGTGATTTAACACCATTAGACTATTTCTTGTGGAGTTATTTGAATTCATTGGTTTTTAGCAATAAACCAGACTTTCTTCAAGCTTTAGAAGTCAATATTGAACGTGCTATTTATTCATGACATACGACTTGATTTAGTGGAAATAGTGCTCGAAAATTGGGTTCCTCGAATTCGTTCCTGCAACAGAAGGCGTTGAGGCCATTTGAATGACGTTTTATTCAGAACTTAATTGTATCGATTGTACTTCACATTAAATAAAATTTCCTAAACAATTAGTGTGCCTTTTTTGAAAAGTAATCATATCACTCAAATTGGAAAACCCTTTATTATATAGGGAATGCAAAATAAAAAAAAAAAAACATATTTTTTTTTTCTTGACAAAAGATTTTTACTTTTAATCTAACACTATACAAAAAATTCCTTTGACTTTGCAATGTATGTCCCAATGGATTATGATATCACTTTTCATGGAATAAAAAAAAAAAAACATATAAATGATAACTTGAATTTCTTCTTTAAGAATTCCGATACGTTGTTTTTTTTTTTTACCTCCGTACATTAAAATGTTAATATATTATTTACACTTTGACTTATATCTTTATTATAAATCCAACTGAAGTTCCCAATTCACTTATCATAATATCTTTTAAGTATTGTTTGATTTTTCCTCATTGATTTTTCATTGATCTTATCTATTTTCCATCATATAGAAAAGAATTCCAAATACCTACTTTTTACGAAAATTTATTAGAAATTTTGAAAAAGATCGTAATTTTTTTGTGGTAAAATCAAGTCAAAAGATCAATGATCCAAGTTAGATTATATATTTTAAAAAATTGTAATAATATGAAGAAAAAAATTGATTGGTATGACCGACAGCACATACCAATCTGATCTGAAATTAAAATGAAGAAAAACAAAAAAAAAGAAAAAACACAAAATTTGCATTAAAATGTCGTGAATAAATTTTTAAAAATTTTCTCTTAGGGATTTGAAACACGGAATTAATATTAAGAGAATAAAATTTTTAATTTTTAAAATGTTTGTGTTGTGAAAAATTAAAAATCAATATAGAAATATTTAATATTATTGGAATAGTGAGGATCTTGCAGAATAATAAAAGAAATTTATTATATATAAATTATATAAGATCAAGTTACTACTAAAAATTAAAAACCAGTTAAAAAGATTTCCCTTTCAAAAGGGTTTTACCAAAAAATTGATTCTCCTGCCAAATACATAAATGGAAAAAGGAAATTTCGCAGCCTTTTCATTTTCAGGCGTGACTGTAAATATCGTAAGGTGAAATTATTCTTACGCAATGTGTGAAATGTGAATCCACAATCCCTCTGCATTTAAAGCGTACTTTATATGTTCTTACCCACTAGGCGACCGAGGCCTCATTAACTATATTAATTAACAAATATATAATAAAAAATTAACAAAATATGTGGAAACAGTTCGCTTCTGAACAAATTGTTCAGATATCCAAATAATTTATAAAGATGTCGATGTCGAAAAATTAAAAAAATTTTATTTTAAAAAGTAACAGACTATTTTAAACTTTCTTTTCGTTTAAACTCTAACTAAGAAACTTAAATTTCTAATTATTTGTAACCCAGGGTGTTGTCAATGAATCTGAGTTTAAAAAGATTCAAATGCATAATTTCTCTCTCTAGAATAAGGAACTGAGGCGATAGAAATCGTGGAGTACTTAGATAGAAATCCGTGAAGAAAAAGTCGGAAATATCTCAGAAGTTTCATTTTACAAAATTTAGATGAACTGTCTGACATGGATATGATATCATCGTGGTATAAATCTAAGGATTTTTATGTTTAACGTAGGTTTTCGTACGTTTTAAAGGTATACCACGGACTTAGATTCTAGTGATTACAGAAACGTTAACTCAGCCTTCGTAAAAAAAAAAAATTTTTTTTTGTGATTTACTGATTTATCACAAAATTGATCAAGTTGCATCTCTGACATTTTAACCTAATAAATAAATAATAAAATTAGCTATGAGTGACTTCCTAATATAATAAAGAGAATATTTTATAGAAATAAAACATATTCTAAAGCAAGAACCTGCACTAGCAAAAGCTTTTTACTTAATTAAATATTTTCTATTCTGAAGACATCTGCTCTAGCAATAGAAAATTCTAAGATAAATTATTAATAAAATATTTCCCAAAAGTTTTTAAATGAAATTTTTGCTTGCTTTAGTGACAAATGGTTTTTCATTTTTTAAAAAAAAATTTCACTGGCTCGTAATTGCATTTTTTTTAGTAATCCATAATAATTCAATAATTCCAATTGCAAAGTATATATTTAATCGCATAATATTAATATTTTTTTTTAAATGTTATTGATCCTTTGGCGTGAAATTCATACATAGTAATAAAGTAATAAAGTAAAATTTTGGGATAATGTTAAAAAATGTTAAAATTATATCTGCCGGATTGCGTAAGAAAAAGGTCAAAATAAAATATCCTAGAAAAACCTTGAAAAATATCTGGTTATTATTTTTAAATCTGATATTTGACAACAACAAGAAAAAATATCAAATAATATTCGATTAATAAATAACAAATAGTTTCTATAAAAAAAAAAAATTAACATTTATTAGAACGAATTAAATCTTTTGATAGTTTTTTTTTCTGTTTTTTATAACTGAACTAATGACCAATATAGTCTAATGAACTCTAAAACTGGATACAAGATTTTAATCTAAACAAAAAAAAAAAACATTTATTTGCTAATTTAAAATTTTGCGAACCTATAAAATATTATTTAAATTAAAATTAAGGATTCATATAAAGTAATAATTTCGAAATGAATAACAATAGTAGAAATATGGTATAGGATTCCCTACAAAGACGTATTGTTCAAATAAATGAAATTGCTTTTAGATTTTCTATTTATATTACGAATTTAACTTAACTGAAGACAGTTTTTATTACAGATACAATTCCTTAGGTATTGTCCGTGTTAAGATTTCTTGAGGCTCTCACATAATTCTTACACTCAGTGATTTTTTAAACCTCTGACGGCTAGTGATGGTGTATTCAAGGTTAAATATAAAATCTTAGTATACGCTTGATTTTTAAGTATATTCTTGATTTTAAGTATCTCGTATATCCTTGATTTTCATTGTAGGAGTAACGAATGTTACTCTTTCAATGTTTTTTCAGAGGAGATTGTAATGTTCTAAAGTTGTATCTTTCTTAATGAATAGCACACATCACCCATTTTTAACTTATCCAATTGCGTATATTTCTATTTATTTTTTTAACGAATAATGACTAGTTGTAATAATTGCTAATGTTTTAGTTAAATATTTTTCATTTGAAATTTTCACCAGCCCAATCACCAGTAGAAGCAAAATTAGAATAATCATCCATATAGTTTCCTCTTTGAACTCAGCTTATTTTTATATTTTTATTGAGGCATTCAGAAATTCATTCCTTAGTTTTCTCTCTGAAATCCGGTTATTCTCTTATTTTTGTTGTGGGATTCAGAGAAGCATTTAAAAATAGATGTGTAAAATTAATTTTCAGTCATTGCTTCAAATACAAAAGATGAGAAACAGGTAGAATCGAGCGAGTTAATTAAGTTCAATCAAAAATTTTATTGCCATTAATAGTCGCAATAAAATTCAGCTGAATTAAATACAATTACAAGGTTACGAATCCTAAAAAATAAATGGGACAAAACAGATCGAAGGACACATATTGCATGAACCGCATTTAAGTCAGGTACATAAACACTTGATTAAATTTATCCTGTGTATATGCAATAAAAAAGACTTTATAAAAGTTATGTCATACCACAAAAGAAAAACGAACAAAGATCTAACACTTCACTAACATTTGCGTTATAATTTAGTATAATATCTTTGTTATAAATTAATAATCGCTGATTAAATTTGGATTCCAATAAAATTTTTCATAGGTTTCTTCATAGAAAAATCTTTTTCTTTTAATATTTAATTTATTTCTATTAAAATTAATAATTATATTTTTTTTTATTTCCTTACGTCATTTCCTCTGTAATATCTTTTAATTTCAACGAAATATTAAATTAATTACATCATTTTACTTAAAAATCTAATAGAACACAACAAAAATATAAAATTAAAATAAGTTCTTTCAATTCACTTTTCTTTTAAGTGACCATAAAAAAACAAAAAAAACACAACGGAGTCGGAACTTTTTTGACACTTTTCACGTTCCATATTGTTTTTCTTATATCTTAAGCCAAATCTAAATTTATTTTTTTGACTGTTTGTTTCTTTGTATGTATATTTATTTGTTTGTTTTTTTTTGTTCTGTCCATTCGGAATGTGTAATAAATCTGTGTAATGCTGCTCTGTCAAATAATTTCATTGTTTTCCCAAAATAAAAATTCCTTCATAACAAATAACTGAATATAATATTCTGAATTCATATAGAGATCAATTCTTGCGCAAAGTTTTCTTTTTTTTTGTGTTACTGTTTTTATTCTAAATTACAAAGCAACAAATTTAAAAGTATTTTTGGCAACAAAAAAAAAAAACACAAAAGAAAAAAGTAAAAACTTTAAGGCAAAAAAGAGAAAAAAATGAGTTTCATTGTTTTATTTATTTTTTTTTTGCTGCTTAATAAAAGTCTTCAAAACAAAGTGTCATTTGAAACTAATCACTGTTACTTGTAAGTGATGTATGGGTTGAGAGAAAATTCAGGGCTCTTATATATCAGTCGAAAAATTGATTAAATTCTTTCATTAATCGAGTAAGTTAGTTACACATTAGGCACTATAGAGAGACACAAGTTAGTTAATTTGGCACTATAGAGACATACTTCGTAGAACATAAGAAAACTATAACAAAAGAACTGTACTACTGATATACCATACTCTTCTTCTTTTCGCGCCGTATTCGCTACCAAATGTTGGCTATCATGTTGGATATTTGTAACTTATTGATAACAACTCTAAAATATGGATATTGTGAAAATATTAAACTATATGTTATTATATTTTTTAACCATGAAAACCGACCCCTTTCAGGATCTCTTCTTCTCTTAATTGTCCAAGATAAGATGAGCTGTTTTTTGGGTACCTGTGGGAAATGTTTAGATTTTTTTTTTTTGCACTGAATTTAATATCTTTATTTTGTTTTACCTACTCTCTTTAAAACATTAACATTTTTTATTTTATGAATTTTATTAATAAAATCATTCCCAGGATATTTTAAACAGTCTCTTGTACAACCCCATTACAAAGGTTTCCTGTTTATTTTCAGAGACTTCATGGTTCAACATTATAAAATAGTACTGATAAAACGTAAAATAATATTTATTGAATAATATTTAGTTCATATTTAATAGAATATTGATATCTAAGTCATATTTTCGTGTTTGAAGCCAATCGCAGTTTCTCTACCTTATTATATTTCATAAAGCTAAAATGTCTTCAAAGCTGCTAAAAAATAAATTTCATTCGTTTTCGTTCTACTAAAAGTTACAATAAAACAGAGATTTCAAATAAATCTTAAAATACATATCTCTGTAGCCACTGTACTCTAAAGACATTTATTAATATTGTTGTAATTTCACATTTGGTTAAAAAATCGTTCATATATAACCTTTTATAGTGATTTTGTTTTTTTCTGCGGTTAACATAACAATTTTTTTTTCCTTTCTACTCTTATTTTTTGTTTTTGTTCTGTTTTTTTTTGTTATTAATTTGAACGTTATTTTTTTCGCGCACTGATTTTATAACGTTCTAACAAATATAACAAACAATAACTAACGATATTTCCAAGGTTATTCTGAACTTAAAATTAACTAAACTTTTAAGAAATTTCAATGACCCACAGACACATCACTTCTACTTTAATTTACCGTAGAACAGAAAACAAAACAAAAAAAAAAGCAGTGAAAAAAAATGAAAAGAAATATAAAAATAAAAAAATAACAAAAAAAAAAAACAAAGAAAAAAGAAAAAATGGAAAAAAAGCAAATTAAAATTAAGAATAAAAAGTAAGTAACAATTCACTCGCTTTACCACAGTGCCCGTCCCTCAAGCACATCGCCATTAGCTTGAATAATTTGAAAATCAAAAAAATTATACAAAAAAAAACAAAAAAAAAAAAATGATTTAAGATGACTTGTGTTGATTGATTTCACTTTAAGAGTTATGGTAAAACTAAAGGATAAAATAATTTAAGGTTTATAGCTTAGACGTTTTTGAACAGGGACTGTCAAATAAAAACAAACTTAAGTAATATTTATAAATTAGTGAATCAGCTCAATATCACTCTATCAACTCCTGATCCAATTCAGTTTTAACAATCAAACTTTGATAATTCAATTTACAAAGATCGAGATACTTGTAGAAACTATTGATCTACTGTCCTCTTCGTCCATTTTATTCACTATACTTTGCAGCAATTGACGGTTGTTACAAAAACGTAAACTAACTCAGGTAAATTATATTATATAAAAAAAAACTCAAGTAATATTGATAAATGAGTGAATCAGCTCAATCCAACTCAATCAACTGAATGATTCAATTCAGGAATGCAATAACCAAACTTTGAGATCCTTGTAGAAACTATTGATATACTGTCCTTTTCATTCATTATGTTCACTATACTTTATAAGGATTGGCCATTGTTACAAAAACCGAAACTATCTCATATAAATTAGGAGTAAAAATTTGTTAAATACAAACTTAATAAAGATGTTTCTTCTATTGATTTTTAAATTGATCAACTAAGTTCATCGTTAGTGGGTACTATTTTCTGTAAATAAATTTTCTGTAAAGTTTAAAGATCGTTTAAAGTATTTTTGATCATTTAAATAGCTGCAGCTGTTGTAAACGAAAATGGCTTTTCAGAATATATTAAAATGAATCATTTACTCAAAATAAAATTAAAAAAACTTATAAGATCGAAAAAAAAAAAAAACAACATGTATTATTTGAACGCGCAACTAAACTTAGAACAAAAATTTCCTAAATAATGATTTTTGCTTTTTTTTTTTGTTTTTTCATTTGTTCTTTTCTGTTCTTGATCTAACCATAATCTTTATAAGAACACTGATTCAAGTGTATCTAAATGATTGTATATCTAGCATATATGTATAATATAATGCTGCGATTTAAGTATCTATAAGATATTTTATTGCGATTTTTTACTTGTTATTGTATGTTTTAAATGGATATTTTTTTTTTGTGGTTGTTTTTTTTCATGATCACGAAATTTTGACGGTTTTTTTTTAATTTCGGGGTCGTTATATATATTATTTTGTATATATATATTTGGAAATTTTATTGTAATTGGTGGATGATTTTAAATTTTATTAAATTCTGTGTGTAAATGTTAATAATTTTGATGCATTAACGTTTCTAATAGTTTATTTTTAGTTTTTAGGCTCTTGATTTCTTTTACTGTAATTTAAAATTAAAACAGAGTTAAGAAATTTCTGCATTAAGTTTATTATAATATAAATTTTATATGGCATACCTATAATTATACTAAATAGTTTAACATTTTTTGGTTTTTGACTTCAGTATAGTATTAAATTGTAAGCTACTGTGGCAATTTCTTAAGATATAGCATATGGCAATTGACTCTTTCTACTTAGTTGTTAAGTTAACTTTATTAGCTATACAACCATAACATTAATTTCATCTATTTATCTTGATAGGATAGACAGTTTCGTGAGGTGTTGACTCTTCGCCAGAAAGAAAATTTTGCTATTGTTAGACGTGGGATTACTTATTTACAACAGTTTTTGACACATTCTATAAATTTTCCGCAACAGATTGTTACTTTAAATTTTCTTCAACTTCATCTCATCTTTCAAATAGTAATAATATTAATAAATACATATAAAAATATAATCTAACCAACGGCGTAGTGGTCACCTCTTAGTCGTCGATCTCTCAATTAAAAGAACTAGGGTTCACATCGCGGGCAGATCATGTCATAATAAATAGTAGTAATTTATATCATAATATATTGAAAATGAAAATACATGGTAATTATATATGGGGCGAAAATATGATATTTGTGATTCATAATTTTGTACAATAAATATAACACAGTAATCTACCGTTTAGTGAAAATAACGATTCAATAAACTGAAACTTAATCTTAATCTCGTATAAATGTTATATGCTCTTATAGCAGTTTTCAAATCAAAAAATAATTGTTCCTCGCTGTTAAGACACCGACAGAAGTCGACCTCTTACCGTCTATGTAGTATTGAGTTTTAAACGTAGATCATCATTAAATAAAACCCCAACCGCGATAACTTTCAGAAATAAGAAGGGGATAGAGTAAAATATGGCTCACTAAACAATAGCAGATTAGTAATAGTAGGAAAAAAACAAATATTACATCATAACAATAGAAGAATAAAAATCCTTCATTCAAAATATAATGCGTATAGCTGTCATGAAACATTATGATGCTTATTGTTAATTTTGTTTTTCTTTAAAAATTTTGAAACCCCTCAAAATAAATCAGGTTTCCTTTTTTTATACTTAAAACTCCAATCATTCCTGTAGGCTTTTTTTTTTTTTAATTTTTTTTCTAAATTGAAACGCCTGTCAAATTAAAAATCAAATTTTTGCCATTAAGTTTTTTTTTTCTTTTCTACTTTTTTTTTATACCTTTATTTTTATTATTCGATAATTAAAGCTAGAATCAAAGGTAAAGGATTCATTTAAAGAGGGATGAAGGAAGGATCGTTTGAAATCATTAATTTTTAAAAGAATTTTTCGTTTTATTTTGTTGTGGTTTTATTTATAGGAACCACTATTGATTAGTTTTAGAACTTGATTTTCGGGCTTAAATTTTTTTTTTTTTTTTTTTGATTGTTGTTTTTGTTGTTAAGCTTAAGTTAAATTAGTTTTTGTTTTTTTCATGTCCATTCTTAAATTTATCAGTTTAGAATAAGTTAAAAAAAAAATTAATGAACCGAAGCAAAAACAAAAAAATAATGAAATTGAAAAGTTTTCACAATCAGTGGAAAAAAAATTCAAATAGTAACAAAAGTTGCGTGGTCATAAATTTTGCGAAGCAACAAAAAAAGAAAAAAAACATTTCAAAGTTCCAAATGAATGGTAAAGGATTTGTTATTTGGTTTTTATTTTTGTTTTTATTTTTTTTTGTATACATACTTTGTTTTAGAATTAGAAATAATAAATCGGTTTAGAATTTGTTATAGAATCGCTTTAAAAATAAAAAAAAAAATATAAATAAAAAACGTTCTACAAGAATTGACACTAGAACTCATTTAGAACAAAAGGTTCATTTTTTTTTTTTTTATGTAACTTGACTTTTTTTTTTTAATTTAAATTAGCAAAAAAAAAAAAATTAAAATTACAATAAAATGTATGAAACAACAAAGAAGCATAATAAAAATACAATAGATCTGAAGATTTATAGGATATTTAGTTGTAACAAAAATTAAATTTGAGTATATCTATAAATAAGGTTCAGCAACATTAATATGGACAGTATCAATAAACATATAGCAATAGGAGTATACAGAACTTCATCTAAAGTAAACATTGACTGATTTATAAAATGTCTTCAAAAATTTTGATTTAAATACCTACATCAGATACATACCATAATTTAGGGGTTGATATTATTGTTGGGTTGATATTGTTTGAAATCTTACTTCACTTTATATATAAGCTATATTTTTAACGGCAATGAAAATCTTCTATAAAGACATGAAAAATACCTCCTTGGTAGTGTCAGTGTCAATTTTACTAAGTAAACTAACTTCATCTCTTAATCAATATAAAACACTTAACTGCCAACACAGTATATTTGCCAGGGAGTAGGAATTTGAAAGGTTAGAAAAGAGATGCGGAAACTTTGAATTAGAAAATGGAACTGTAAGCTAACTATAAATCCGCCTATTATTATTGCTATTTTACTATAAGGGATGAAGCCATCAGTCAGTTACAATGTGCAATACTATAATTTAAGTTATTATAAACTTTTTTTCATATCTTATAAGAGAAATTGGAGAAATTTCATCTAAAATTATTTTATCGCTTTTCTAAAATTAATACTAACTTTAAAAATAGATTAAAAATGACAAAACAACATAACGAGAATGGTAGTTTATTACAAAATTGAAAATCATGCATACATAGTATGCATACATAGTGCATACTAAGTATAAATAGAGAATCAAACATTAGACAGTAAACCCAAAACATGTTAGACAAAATTTAGAAAAATCATACTTAAGTTTGATCTCTTACAAATCAAACTAAATATTACTCACTTAATTTACTCTCACTTTTATTTTAAGTTATCCAGATTGCATCACACTAAATTTCTTACAAATTTTTACCATTAATCAAAATTCAATAGCATGCGCATAAAACAAAAACTCACATTTCAAACTATTTAAATGTGAACTTTATAAACGATAAGTTAAATTCTTGATAATCTTCAAAAAATGTTATATTCTATATTTATATAAAATCGAAAAAAATATAAATTGAAACAAAGTAAGTCATAATTAATATCTTCCAGGAAACGAATTAGGATGGTTATCGACACTAAACTATAAAAAAAAAAAAAGTTTTAGAAATAAAAAATTCGTATAGAGATCAACGCTTACACAAAAGATTATTATAATAACTGTCAGTTAAATGTCAAGAGATTTTTTTTTTGTTATTTTTTCTTTGTTTTTGTTATTAATAAGTGTTTATTTTTTTACTTTCAAAAAAGTTCTTAATTTTTGCTTTTTTTTTTTTTTTAGTTTTTTTATTTGTTATCTGAATTTTATGGTAATGAATATTAAATTTAAAGCGCTTTCAATTTCAATAATTATTATGTAACACAACGTTTTTACTACTTTAATATAATATATAATATACTTATAATATGATGGTGGTCTTAAGAAAAATGATCGTTGTCGATCTAATTTCAATCAAACATAAAAAAAAAAAAAAAAATTTAAAACTTGTAAAATTTAAAAAAAACAACTCAGGTGATCGAAAAAAAGAAAAAAAAAAACACTTTTGTTATATCATTAGTCAAACATATAAAATAAATCTATTTTTAACACGTTCTATGATCACACGTTTTCTTATATATACAATCTAAAATATATTGATACTTATGTTTACAAGCTTTAATTACCAAAAAAAAAAAAAAAAACAAGAAAATATTTATTGTGAAAATATTTAATAACAAGCAAAAGGCGAAAGAAAAAATTAATTTTTGAATTAATTAAAGTTTACACCCTACCTCAATTTTTCATAATTGGATTAACTTTCAAAATTAAGAAAATGTTTACAATATCAAATTAAAATTTTCTAAAAACGAGGGAGAGTGCAGTAGAGTAGACTGTGTCAACTCTGGGATACTCGTATGAATGTGATATACCATGTTTCTACTTGACCATCTACAGAGATATATTTATGTAAATTATGGAGTTGTATGACCTGAATCTATTTCACAAGCACAACCAAATTTTACAGAAGTTGGTGCCATAAAACTTTATCATCATTTCATCAAGATTTCATTTCAGATGATCATCATTTCATCAAGATCAAGATTTGCGGCGCCCAGCTTCATTAAGTTCCAAGAAATGCAAAAAGCCTGAACCGGCTGCTTTAGACCATTCAAATTTTACAAAAGTTGTTGGCATGTAACTCAACACGTTTTTACTAAATTTCAGATTCCTAGCTTCAGTAGACACTGACTTATTTTCATTTAAAAAGTGAAGTTGTACGGCAGCTACCCGAACCCCTCGTACCATCACAACCAAATTTTGCAGAAGTTGTTGCCATAAAACTTGATCATCATTTGCAAAATTTCAGATACTTAACTTGAATAGATACTGAGTTATTTCCAAATAAGGAAAGAAATTGTATGGCAGCTACTCGAACCCGGCAGCAGAATATATTGGATTTAAATAGCAAAACTAATTTGCAAAAGTGACGTAAACAAATTTCAGCTTCCTAGCTCCTTTATTTTTTGAGTTATCGTGCGGACGGACGGACATGGTTTAATCGACTCAGAATTCGATTCTGAGCCGATTCATACCTTTGACACTATATCTAGCTGGACCTCTTTAAGGTGTCACAAACGTAATGGCAAATTTACTATACCCTTGAACATAGTTCGTACGGGTATAATAATATATAAAAGTTGAGAATCATTAAGTCAAAAATATCTATTCACTGATTTTTTTTTCCAGAATTTTCCAAAATAGAAATGAAATGATATACATGATATAGGTCATAAATTCATCTATTCCTTTCCTATCAAAAGTCAAGTCAACATTATTGAATTAATTTGCTGGATAATTGTATGTATGGTTTGCAGTTAAATACTAGTGGTTAAAGACTTCAATACTAAAAACATCTTTTAGTTTCAAATTATCTAAATCATAATTATAAGTTTTGTTAAAACTCTGTAAATAAAAAACGTAGCTTGTAAACTTATTTATTGATTATAAATTACATGCATTCTTTTGCAAGATCAATTTCCAAATATCTTAATATAATAGAAGTTACAGAACAGCTAATTTAAAAAAAAATCGAGTTCACTTTTAGTTGAGCATGAATCATTGTTGTTTTTTTTTAAGGAATGTGGAAATCGAAAATCCCTCAAAAATCATCAAAGTCACTTAAAGAAGAAAGAAGCACGAGATTCCTCTGTGTAGTGTAGGATTTTCAAAAATCAAAATCACCCCCTTTCGAACAAAACTTTAGGATGGGTCATTTAATACATAGTGTCATAATGGGGATAAGGATGTGGGAAGGATGTTTAGAAAATTGGGTTTTGTGTAACTTAGACTAGAAGGGAAAAATTTGGTTATTTCGAAGAAAATGTTAATGTTCTTTTTTAATTTCGTTAAATCCTACAAAAGATGTTTAGATATTTTATTGATAGATTATTTCTTTAAATTTCTAAAGAAACAAAATAATTTTGATTATATAAGATTATATAAGAAATAATAAGATTTATTTTGTAGGAAATTCAGAGAATTTCCTAAGATAAATGGAGAATATATCGGACAATATCTTGAATTTATGTTGTATTATTAAATGGTTCTACAGTAGTATGAGCTCGTGCTATTTTGATGTAGCCCATCTCTGAATCGATACTAAAGTGAAATGGTAAAGTTTTTAACCACTTATAAATCACTCACAAATTATTTGTTGAAGCTATGAGTTATTGCTAGTACATAAAATATTAAGATCTTGTAAAGTTTTCAGTCGAAAATCCTCAAAGCGATTGTAAATGCACCCTGATTTTTTAAAAATGATGACATCAGAAAAGATCTAAACATCAAATCAGTCAAGGTAAGTGTTAAATTCAAAAGCTTGGTATATCAAAAAATAGAAGAAACTCATCCGAAACAAATTGTAAAAGAAATCCTAAGATCACATTCAGGCAGGCGGCTAAAAAGATATCACCCCAGATGTTCTGTCAACCAAATTTAATAACACCTAAAAAAAAAATAAAGAAAGAGAAATGAGAAAGCTGATAAAAAGATGTATCCATGGACACTAACCACCTTGATATTGTGTATAAGGTAACAACAATCAAGTTAAAGAAAAATTTACATAAAAAAGAAATAAAATTTAAATTTATGAATTTAATTGAAGTTGTTTATTTTAAATTACAAAATAAATAAATCATTATTATCATTTTATTGCCAATAGAACAAAACTTTATTGAACAAAAGAATAATGATATATACAAATAATCTAACCTTTTTAAAATTACTTTCAGAGTCTTAAAAGAATTGACAGTCGAGCTAATTTATTTATTTTAAAATATTTAAAAAAAAAAAACACCACGTGGCATAAAAAATAATTCAGTTTCTTTTTATTGTATTTTTAGAAACCTTTTCTTACTCCACAAATCTATCTCCAACAACCATGAAATTGTTTCTATTTCATTCCAACAAAAAATGATTGTTTACAGTGGGATTGATTCAATAAAATCAAACTGACTCTGACTCTGCTTCATAGCTAATCGATGTTTAATGACTGTAAACAAAATGACAACATTTTGATGATGGCAATAAAAATAATTGCCAAGAAAAAAGAGACACCTGAGCTTAACATAAACTAAAAGCAAAAACAAAAAAGAAAACAATAAGATTCCTTAAAATCATTGTAATGTCACTATAACGTAAATTACCAAAATGAAAAACAAAAACAACAAAAACAAACAAAACCATTAAGTGTTAATAATTCAAAACATCACTAAAAAAAAAACCGATTAATTTAAGGAAGTTGTAGGTGAAATTATAGATGATTCTTTGATTTAATTGAGTATCAAAAAAAAAAAAAAAACAAATGTACAAAGAAAAGAAAAGAACTTTTGACAAAAATAAGTAAAAAAGAATAAAAAATCAGTTTCATATTCTGATTACAATAATAAAATTTCAATGTTGTGTGGGTGGCGTTGATTGTTTTTTTCATCTTTACCCAATTTTGGATTTTTTGTAAATTTAGGATGCTGTTAGACTAAGTGTTATAGTCTTTATTAAGAATTAAATAAAATTTTTGTTTGGATACAGAATAAATCGTTATTTTTTTTTAAGAATTTAAAGGATTCAATCTAAAAAATAAATTATTATTTTTTGTTCTTGTTTTCTTTTTTTTGATAACTAACTGAAAATTAATTGTACAGAAATGCATTTTTGAATGGTCATTAACAAAATATAATTTTTTCATTTTTGTAAATTTTATTAATGATAAAGCAAAATAATATAGTATATTTATCAAATATATTTTAGTTATATTCATATATATTGTATAAATATTTTGATAAAAGCGGCAATCCTGATTTTATATCTCCAACTCTAAAATCTCTCCTAATTCAGATTCTTGTGTACACATATGCATATATAAATATTCTGGAGAAAAAAGATAAATCTGATTTTGTAGCCCTTCCTAATTATATTTTTACATACATATTTCAACAACAAAACTTTTAAAATTGTGGGGGTTGCCACCTCCAAACTTCCCCTAAACAAATTATCAAAACGCAACGTGTTCATGTATCCAACTTTAAAGTGCATCCTACTTTCATTTTTACATACATATTCCAACAAGAAAACAAAAAGGCAAAATAAATGTATGACAAATAAAGTATGAAAATGTTTTTTTTGTTATATACCGTTGAAAAAAGTGTGAAGAGTACTTTTTAACGGTACAATGACAAATACAGGATGTCTTTGGAAATTTCCAAAATTTCACATTAACAGTGATTTTTTTTTAAAGTTGGAATTTTTTTTTTAAATTCCCACTTTGAACTGCAATATCACAGAAACAGTAGTACCCATTAAGATGAAACAAGATGTATATTAACGATAGTATTATGCTATATAATATTGTAGAAAATGGTTCCAGTTTATTGTCTTAAGGAATCAATATAACGGTTTATTGAAAATAGTACCAAATGTTAAGAAAATTTTGTAATGCATTTAAAGAAAAAATGTGATAAAACATTGGATATACTTCCGCAGAGGTGTGACCATCGATTTAGATGATGTCATCATATAACGGTACTTAATATCTCCAAGTTTCCGAATATATATGCCATTAGTACCGATGCAGCCATCTAGTGGCCGAAAAATGCATTACAAAATTTTCTTAACAGTTAGTACTATTTTAATTACTAAGCAGTACTAAAAAAAAAGTTAAATAAACTTAAGTACAGGAAAATCAAGCAAGTAATCTAAGCTAATTTTTAACCAAAACTATACTTGTTTATGTCTAAATATTGCTAACTTGATAACCTTTATCTTGCCTTTGAAACTTCTTAAAGTGTAGTTCTATATTTGTTTAAAAAAAAAAATACTATTAATAATAAATTTCCTTCATATCCGGTAGACAAATCAGTTGTTGGAAGGTCACAAATATGTTATAGTATCAATTGTAATTCCTTACCATGGGAAGTCATCACATGCATTTATTGTTTTTTTCTTAAAATATTTACTCTTTAGAGCTCTTAATCAAACATTATCTCCCTAACATTTAATTATAAAAATCTTAATGAGATTTGCGGAAAATACTGCATTGGACATTAAGTTTTCTTTCTTATTTTCTTTTTGTTTTTATTTTCATTATACCCGTACGATAAAGATCGTGTATATTAAAATTTACTATTTAAATTTACCGTTATTTAATACCGTTACCGTTAAAACCAAATTTTGCATGATATTTCTTTTTTCATAACTCCGGCACGTTTTGAGATAGGAACCTGCAATTTTGAGACAAGAAAGAACTTTTAGAATTAGTATATCAAAAATTGAAAATTTGCTATTTTCAGGCACCTGTAACTTAGGCACCTGTAAAAATTTTTCCTCGGCAAGACATGAAAATTAAAGGTTCAATAATATATTTTTACGTATGTTAACGGGTTTTTTAATTATATAGGGTTCCGGACTTACAGCCCCTCAAAATTCCAGAAAAGTCAATTCTTCACATTTTTTATACCGTACGATAAATAATTTATACATATGTATAGTATAAATTATTAAACTTAGGCATTATAAATTTGCCGCTTAGTATTAAATGGTACTATATCATATTTGGAAAAGTTAGATAGATAATCGTTATTCGGAAGGTTAAAATCTGCTTTTGAAGAATGTATAAACATATAGTTTGAATATGTATATGTACAACCCACAGTTCTAGAAATTATAAAATTTCACCCAAATTATTTTAAAATACTAAAAAATTAAAAAAATAATATTATAAGCAGAGTGATAGGCATATTAACGGTTCGTACGGGTATCTAAAAGTTGACAAAGGCAACTGTATTCTTCCTCGTTTAATTTTTAAAGTTTATTATTAAAATTTAATGTTATTTTTGTATAATAGCCTTTCTATCTCTGTAACTGTCTTGTAACACACTTAAAAGATTAGTCATCTTAAATGTAATAAAGGGTAATAAGTAAATAACTAAATATATAAATACATTTCGGTTATCTATAGATATTATCTATATAATATAATATCTATAGATAGGTCTAAGTATGTCTAACTGCTGTTAATTTTCTTTCCATGATTTCTGTTAGCCCAACTTATTTGTGATTATACGGATCCACTGGTGACCTCCAATCGTATTTTAGTAAAATAATTTTTATTTCGATTTAAGCTAGAAAAAAAAACCAATACTTTAATTAAACAAACCTAACTAAAATCTCATAAAGAATCAGAATTATACTTAAAATTTTAGCTTTAAGATTAAAAAAAAAGGAAGAAATGATCAAAAAAAAGTTACATTGTTTACGATATATTTTATTTAATTCCTTTTTCCATCATGACGTTTCTTATAATTTAAAAAATTTATCATACAATCAAAAAGTAATAAAAATTAAAAAAAAAAAAAAAACATTACAAAATACAAAAATACTGAAGGAGTAATTTAATATTTTTCCTTGATAATTAAATAATTTCTTTTATCATCGTTAATTTTATTAATGTTAAAAGTTACCGCCATATTTTTTTTTCTTTTTCTCATATTTTTTTGTTTTTCTTTTTAATTTTTATTTTTTCCTTTTTTTGATTCATTTATAGTTTTTTTTTCCAACATTGGAATTGTCCAAAAATTTTTTCCAGTTTATATCATTATCACTTATCGTTATAATCTTTATAATGATCAAGATAGTCCAGCTATTCAGTGAATCAATCACATATTATAACACGAAATTACATCGATATATCGTTAATTCTGATTTTATCAATAGGTAACTGTTCACCCCCTCTCTTAATTTTTCCTCTAAATAACTACATCACGGAAAATTAAGTTTTGCATTAAGTAAATCATCATTAATTCATAACAAAAATCAATTCGTTTTAGTATTCCAATGCCCCGTTGATTTTTTTTTTTTTTTTGTTTTTTTTTTCGTGAAAACATCAGATAAAAACTTGAACCAAAGAAGAGTAATAATTAAAGTTTAACCAAACTATTCAACAGTTAAAAAAATAAATAAGAACTTTAAAAAAAAAAAAAAGAAAGAGAAAAAAAAACTAAAGAAATTGAAAACAATAATGCAGTTTTTTTGATTAAACTGGTTATATAATGAAATAAAGGATGCAGGTTTACAGGGCACAAAGATCAAAATCTTTTCTAACTAAGAATTTTTTTTTTTGTTTTTTCTTTTTGTTTTTATTTTAAATGTTTCAGTACCAAAAGGAATAGAGTAATAAAAAAAAAATAAAAAATCCAACCAAAACCAAAATAACCCATCAAATGGTTGGGTTTATTTTTGTTTTTGTATCTGATATAATAAGTAACCAAACCAACCAATCGCTATTTAAAGAACTAATGAACCAACATTACAAAAAAAAAAAAAAAATGAAATAAAGTAAAATTCTAACCAGTTCTTTTATTATTTTTTTATAATATTCTGTGTTTTATATAAACCACTTACGAGTACCTTTAGATTATTACAACAAAAAAAAAAAATAAAAAGCAAAAAAAAAAACAATGTAATAACAGCGCCTCTAAGGCAGTTAAGTGCAAGTTTTCTGAACTTGATTGTGGTTTGAAAAGAACACAAATAAAAATCTTAAGATAGAAATTAAAAGAAAACAAAAAGAAAACTAAAAAAATGAAAATATATTATTAAAAAGGGAGAAGAAGAAGGTCAATATGTCTAGCGATCCCTGCACTTTGATTATATGCATGCAAAAGGAATCTTTTTTTAAAAATTTCGTATATAAAAACAAAAACAAAAAACAAAAAAAAAACAACAAAAAATGATTATATGATTTTGTATGATTTGATTTACAATCAAATGCACATAAATATAAAAATCGAAATTGCTATTAAAAAAATTTACTGATAATTTTAATCACATAAAAAAAAAAATAATCAATTCATGTGTTATCTATATCTATAGCGTCGAGATCAAATATTTCCTTAAAAGGACAATACAATAAATTAAAATTTTAATTAATTTATTTTAAGTACATGAAGTACATTATACTGAAGTTTATAAATGGCAAAGAATAATCAAATAATTTAAATGATTAATTATATATTTTAATTCAGTGATTTACTTTCAATGCGGGAATTTTCTAAAGTCACCCAGAAGAATTACACTTGTATCCTTCGGATAACATTGCATTTTAACCAACTAAAACTACTCGATTTTAAAGCAAACTTTGGGATGGGATCTTTAATACAAATGTAGTGTTTGATGTATTGGATAAGAATGTGGGCAGCATTCTTGGTGAAATGGGATTTAGCTAAATTTGACATTATATGTATGGGATAAGTAAGAAAATTTGTTCAGAAATTTTGAAGAAAGGTATGAATAGATTTTTTCTCTAACAAAAACTGATACATTATTCTTTTCTTCAATTTTATTTAGGCTCAATGCACAGAAATATTAAAATAATTGATACAAATAAGATTTTAAAAATACTTTTACTTTTTACAATGAAATTTTTATAATTTTACTAACAACATTTAATTTAAACCACTATAGAGATACAACTTTAAGGATTAAGGACAAATATTTTCTTTATTTAAATAACTTAATAATTTGCAAACTGAAAAAACATATTATTGGTATTCTGTTGTATTTCAAAATTACAATTTGTCCTAAAGTTATATTCATATCCTTTTTAGCACATTTTTCCAAAAAAAAATTTTTAAAAACGAAATTTTGCAAGATTTTGCTTCCGTTATATCTTCGCAACGCTTTTAGATAGAGATTTGACTTGACTTTGACTTGAAATTTTAAGAGAAGATAATTTTAAAAACTCTACTTGAAGAACAAAAAAACAGAGAATATGTTTGTATGCCTTTCTATATTTAACAGATATTAGAGATCAAAAATTGAAATTTTGCTTTATTTTTAGACAGCATGTAACTTAAGCACCTGTACATTTTTTTTTCAAAATAAAACACAAAAAATAAATTAATTCTTCAACATTATAATTTTACATGTATCAATTACATGTATCAAGGTTTCTTAATTATAAAGGATTTCCTTAAAATTGAACAAAGTGTCCTTAAAAATGAAAGTGAAATTTTGATGCAAGTCACAGTATTCTAAACTGTTTATATTGTCTTTTGAAAAATATCCGCCTTCAAAAACCATAAATGCAGCCGAAACATGTGTGAAATATATTTAGTGGAAATCTGGTGACTAATTCAAATTTCATTCAAGGTACAGAAATACACTCCCACAACACCAGATATATGTTTCGACTATAAAATCTAGAATGTGGTTTTAATATTTGGCATATTTATTTTTATTTTGAAACATTCCTTGAATTTGCACCAATTATATCTATACCCCAGCAAACATTGGAGGAACAGTCTATCTTTCAGTTTGTGTTTTAATTTTAGGATAATTTTGATTTAAAGCCTACAGTTAACATAAAAATAAATGATGAAGATTAAATTTACATTAAGCAGTAGGTATTTCAAAATTTATTTTAACATGTACCTAAATATACCGTAATACCATCTATGTAATAACCATAGAACGATAAAAAAAAAGCCTTACGCTACTGTGACTTGAATTGAAGACTACAAAACATTCAAATAAAAAAATGTAATATTCTTTTCTTGTTTATTTTTTTGTTTTCAAATCAAAAAATCATTTTTTCTTTTTTCCGTTCTGATCATTACCGTCATCATCATCTATAAAAAAAAAAAAAAAAAAAAAAATCATGACCCATTGTTTTAATACTTAAAAACATTTGATTGCCTTAGGTTTAGCTATTAAAATTGAGCAAAAGAGAATTTATTCTAAGGTTTTTCATTATTTTCTTTTGTTTTTTTTTTTTATATTGTCAATGTTATATTTAAACTGCAATGTACGCGTCCATGCATTTAATAATACAGGATAGGGTAAATACAATTGCATCGCAACAAAACAATATTCCAAAAAAGAAAACAAAAATAAAAAAAATAAAAAACAAAATAATAGTAAGAAAAAGGTAAAGTTCATTAAAATGGTCTAATCATGACCGAGACTTAATTTTTTTTTTTTTAAATTGCAAGTAGGTTTTTAAGAACACTTCAAAAGAGTTCTTTCAAAAGAAAAACATAAAAAATTCTAATTTAAATGAATGATCGTGAAATAAAAATGATAAAACGGAAAACAAAAAAAAAAAAACAAAATTTCAGCTAAAAGACAATATAATGATAAAAAATGAATCTTTGTTGATAATATATATGATGAAGATGAAGATTGAAATAATTTTTATGAAACAAAAAAAAAAAAAAAAAAATACCCTTCTTAGAAAATTCAATTCAAGATGAGATAAAAAAACAAAATCAAAATGTAAAAGAAAATTAATAAATATGGATGTTGGTTCAATGTGTTGAAATCTACTCAGAAATTATTGTGTTGAGTTGATCATAGAAAATTTTCTCCAATATGAATAAAAGAAAAATGACCGCTTCTCATCTCAATTAAAATATGTATTTTTTTTTTTTTTGTTTTTTGTTTTTTGTTTTTTTCTTTCTTTAATTTATGAATTCCTGGAAACAAACTGTATTTGAAAAGGGAAAACCGGTTGGGTAAGTTTTCTTATAATAGTATATAGTTAAAAAGGTTGTAGATAAAATATAGATACAAAAAAAAATGTATCTATAAATACATGTAAAAGGGCATCTTAAAGATACTTACTTACATTCTTTATAGAATCACTATTATATTTTTTTTTTTGTACTTGATTTTTATTGTTTTTGTTTTTATTGTTATTGTTGTTCTTTTAATTCTGTTATTGTTGCCGTTTACTATATAAATTTGATTTCATTGCACTAGAGAAACTGGTAATCGAACATAGATAGTTCTTATAGTTAGTAAATACATTTATATGTTTATACTTTTTATATTTTATTTGTTGTATATGATGTTATAAAAACAAAAACTAGTTGTATATACTAAACTAAAAAAAAAAAAAAAAAATTATTTTCAATATAATGAAAGGTAAATAGAAGTAAAAGTAAAGCTAAAGGGTTAGAGAGGTTTTAAATCTTTTCATTGAAAAAATGCAATCGGATAAATGAATATTTTACGATCAGAAATTCTTTAATCCAACTAATGATTAAAATCGTTAATCTTATAAATTTCAATTTGGAGGAAAAAAAAACAAAAAAAAAAAACATTATATAATTGAATTTTATTAACAAAATTTAATATCAAAAATAAAAATAAAATGTTATCAGAATTTTCATTTTTTTTTTCTTCATTATTATTATAAGAATTTTTTTTTTAAACAAACAATTGATCTTTTATTTCTTATTAGTATTATTATTACTTTAAATATTTTTAATGAATAGTTTTTTTTTTATATAGTTTAAATTTTTTAGGAAAATTTAAAAATATATTTTGAAAAAATTTGCTAATAAGTTAAACTGAACCGTTCATCTATCTGTCAGCTTTTCTATTAAAAAGACACTTTTACGTCGTTTAAGATGATGTAATGGAATTTTAATCATCGGTAGGTTTCAAAAAAAATTTAAATTTATGGAAAGTTTTTTTTATGAAGCCCCTTTTTAGTACTTTCATGTCGTAAAAAATGTTTATTAATTTTTAAATGCTTATATTTGAAGTTCTGCTTAATATTTTTTCAATCGTTTCCAAGTAATAGAAAATTAAGCTAAAATTATATAATGCCTTATTTTTGTTTTTTTTTTTTCAGTTTATTCCCTGCCACGTAAATGGAAATTACACAGACTTTCCTTTTCTGACATGGCTGTAAATGTCTTAAGGATTCAAAATTTCATACGCTCTTACGCACTAGACCACCGAGGTTCCATATAATGTTTTTGTAATATACCTATAGTATTTAATTTTAACGTTATGTTACCTTTGTCCCTCCGGAATGCTTTCAGTCAGAAATTTGAAATTTTTTGAAAAGAAGAAACTATAGTAGGAAGTTTTAAATGAGAATTAACTTAAATAAAATATTTGCATTTTCCCGCGATTATGAAATAGTTCTTAAGTCAAAAATCGATACACCTGCAGTATGGACACTTTTTTTAAAAAACAATATAAAAATTGAAGCTCCAACATTATATTTTTACAACTAACTGTTTTTCTTAAAATTTTAAAAAAATTTTCTTGTTTTTAAGCAATTTTTTCATACATGGGACTTTAATCTTTGTAAAAAAAATAGCAAAGCTTTCAAAAATAGTCACATTTTTAAAATGTTTGTATTGTCTTTTCAAAAATGTGCGCCTTTGAAAGCTTTTAGAATTATATGCTGGTTTCCTTTTTTAGAATATTTGATTTTTATTAGAACGTTGTTAATTTATTATTTATTTTTTCAATATTTTTTATTTGTATTTTTTTTTGTTGTTATTTACAATTTAAATTAATAAAAGTTTTATTTTTTTACAAAAGAATTATTAACTTTTATTTTTTATTATACCGTGTATTTGAATATTTTTTTTGCAACTCGTATTTAATTTTAATATTCTTAAGATGATTGATGTTTTATTTGAGGCCAAATTTTCATATATTTTCCATTATTCATAATACTATCTAAGTTGTTTAAAAATTAATTGCATAATTTATAAATTTATTCTTCCAAAGCCTTTAAAAGCCTTGGTTTTTTGTAGATAATGAATATTATAAAAAAAATTTTTATAATTAATTGTTATTAAACTTTTTACTTAAGTTCTTTAATTTAAACTGTAAGATTTTTTGTCTTATTATTACAATGTAGAACTTTGATTAGAAAGTGTTCAAGAGATTCAATATCTTCTTCATTATTACAAATTCTGGCTCATTTACCAAAATCCTGCAATAATGTCGTCTATACACCATCTATATTAAATCTATATTAAAGTTCATTGCCTTCAATTTAGCTTTAAATAATTAAAATGTTAAAAAGCTTAAAAATATATAATGTTTTTTAGATTGACAACTTGTATTGTAAATTAGCACTAAAATTTGACAATTGCAGCTGTAAATCGACATAAGTTCAATGGCAATTCTGAAACAAGATCATTCTACCTACCATTCAAAATCATTCTACCTACCATAAAAAAGCTGCCTATTAAATTAATGTGTGTTATCTGCTTTAAATGGCTATGATGAACTGAATATAATTTTCTTTTAGTATTTGTACAGTATCAACAAACCTAGAATAGAAATACTTTTCTATCCAAAGTGGTGACAAGTACTAGCAAACCTATGCCAGAAATATTTTTATATTCAAATTGAATATTTGGTTTCTATTGGCATTATTAGTACCTTACGAAGTTATTCTATTAATCGATTCTTAGAATATTACTGTGCAAATGTTAAAAAATTTCTTTGCAGTAGTGGAGGTAAAAAGTGATATATGAGCACACACTAATTTTAAAGGAAACGTTACAAAGATGCTAGTTTTAGTTTTTACAGCCAGACTTCTCATCCCTTTTTTATTTTTCTAACGATCCTACTTAATCTTAACCCTGACGATTTCCCTTCATTTTAAAACATTCATTTAATCTTCTCTTCCTCAAACTAAACAAAACATTCATACTCAAAATAATTTCCTGTTATTTGATTAAAAGGAAGAAGGTAGGAGCTTTTATTTGGTTATCTCTAATATAACTAAGAAAAACTGATACATATTACCTAATAGAGTCTTTACAAACCTACCACTACATCCTCGTAAAACGAATAGAAATAAAAAAAAAAAACAAACATCCAATCAAAATATTTATTTAATATTACAATTTATTTTTATTAGTTTTACAGTCAATTTTTATAGTCAATTAATTAATATTTTGTCTATATTTTAATTTTTTTTTTTTAATTGAAACTTAAATTATTTTTTTAATATTTATTCTCATTATTTTTATATAGATACTTTATTATTGTATTAAAATATATTTTGTTTTCTAGTTTTTAATAAGTTTACTGCAATATATTAGAATATTTTATTTATAATATAAATTTATAGTTAAATTAATCTTGACAAATAATTTATTAAATATCTTAAATATAGGATTTTCATAATCAATAAGTAAAATGTCATATTGGCAGAAAATATCCCATTTATTTATTATTAAATAATTTGATGAAATTAAAAAAGAAAAAATCCTTAAAATTCTAATATTACATCTTGTTTTCTTGTTTATATAACGACATATTAACCCTTATATTAAGTAGACATGGTAATGTATGGATACTTAATCTTTTCTCTTTTAGAATGATCATCAGAAAGACGTGATCAGACAAAATGATCGTCGAGTACCAGTAAAACTTAAGAAAAAACTTTAGCGCAAAAGGTCAAAATTTAATGCAGAAGGACTTTGTTAGGTTCTGTACGACGATCGAGTACTGGAAAAACAACTTAAGAAAAAAGTTTTGCAGAAAATGGCAATTTTATGTAGAAGCGCTTAAGAATGAAAAAGACAACATACAAGAAGAAATTATAAAAAAAAATGACTATAGTTAAACTTATTAATTAAATGCTGTTAAAAAGACATGCTGTTAAAAATTAAGTGCTGTTAACCAATATAACATGTAAAATATAACATCCCAGGATAATATACCTTGACAGATAAAAATGAGACAAGAGAGAGATTTTTTCCTACATCATTGGTCAATGAAAAAATTGGATGAAAAATTTGGATTATTTCATTAATCAAAAAGAAAAATTGAAAAATTAATTTGATATATAAACCAATAACTTTAATTTTTTATATTTTTTTTTTTTATTTTACAGATATGGACGGTTAATAGGAGACTTCAATTTTATCATATTGTATTCATTAAATAAAAGACAATTGGAATTTTTCAGGATGTTAGGTAAATTTTTTGTACTCATTTGGAAAAGTTAACATTTTTTTTTTTTAATAGGAACGGTGGAAACATCGAAAATCACTCAAAGGAACTGCACAAGCTTCCTCTGGGTAATTTTGAACTTAACAAACGAAAACCACCTCCTTTAAAACTAAACTTTAGGATGGGTTTTTAATATATAGTGATATAATGTACAGTTGGGTTTTGGGGAACAGGATGAGGGAAGTATTACTTAGGAAATTTAGTTTGGGACAATTTTGATTATGGAGGACGAAGGAAAATGTTGGATAGTTATTTTGAAGAAAGATGTTAATGTACTTAAATTTCTTTATATCGTACACAAATGAATTACGAACTTTTGGGGACACATGTGCACGCTAAGGTTCAATAATGCGAAGTGCATAACAAACGAATTTCCGGCAATAGTTTTTTTATTTCTTTAGAACACATGTTCACCTCTATAAGGTATTTATAAAACAGGGTCAATGATCCAACAGTACGACGATGGCAAAATGTAGTGAGCGTTGAGGTAAAACTTCCCATCGCCATAAGACGAATAGTTGTTTTTTGCACTTTGCTGAGATAAACCAGCGCTTCTTGGGGAGCTCTAGTCCAAATATGTTTATTTCACATTTTCGGCCTAACGTCCGTTTTATAAATATTGAGATCTTTACAAAAAACCTTCTATATAATTTCTCAATAAATAAAATTGCAACTATAGCTATAAAAAATAATAACAATATCGTACATATACATAGATATTTTCACCTCGTGGAGTTTTAAGGTAAGTTCACATGGTATGCATGCATCCAGCATGCATGCAAAACTTATTTCGGTTACATTTCGTGTAATATTAAAGAATATTTTGCATCCATTTTCAAAATATTTCAGAATATTAAAGTTTAAAATTTTTGATGTTTGATTTTATCTCTGTATTTGACGTTTAAACAAATTTGCATCTTGTATCTTTCTTATAGAGGATGCAAAAAATTTTGCATTTAAAATATATTTTCAACCAATCAAATTTTTGCATCCGGATATATGCATCCCATGTGAACTTACCCTTAGTTTTAATAATTTTGCAATAGAAACGCTAACTTTAATCTGAATTTAAATAATTTCTAAAAAAAAACATAAAATAAAATATCCAGAATATTGTATCTTAAGTACTATATTTAATTTATTTATTAAAATTTTTTTTATTTAATGCGTTAAAATGAACCATGAACTAACTGCGGGTTAATATCAATATTTTTCTTTGTAATTTTATATTTTGTTTTTATTTAAATTAAAATTTATTTAATTTTTCTTATTCAAAAAAATTCTCATTAAAAAAAAAACTTTTAGAAATATCGGAACAAAAGTAACAAAATCAAAAAAAAACAAAATATACAGGTACATAATATACGTCGTTACATTTCATACATAATATACATATTATAAGAATAACTGATGATATGAAACCAGTTCTAAAAAAAATTTTAACAGAACCTCAGATTCCAATTTTTACTTATATAGGTATACTATTTAAAAAACAACGACCACTTGTAATAGTAGTTACATTTAATTAAATAGATATTTTTTTTTATTTTTTTTTTTTTGGATTTCTTTTTTTTTATATAATTTAAAAAAAAAAATTAACAAATTTACAATCTGGTCGGTTTATAATAAAAAATGAAAATTTATTAGTGGCCCAGTCTTACATTGAAATAGAAAAAGTATATACATACAAATGAAAAATTAAAACAAATGACTATTAAAGACTCTCATCTCATATACTCTCATATAGACCAGGGCTTAGAATCTTTCTATTTTTTTTTTTTTTGTTTTTTTTTTCGTTTGTTCATTATGAACTTGCTAAACATGCAATACAGTTTATATTAGTCGACTTTTCATGTGTTGTTTTATATATATATATATATATTTTTTATTTTTTTTATTTTATGTTCGGACTCTAAAAACTGCACAAATCAAACTGTTGTTAGTTGTAACAAAAAGAAAAAAGAAGAAAAATCATGTCATACCATGCTATCCTTATATTATGTATTCTATTTTGTTGTAGAATGCTATAATATATGAATAATAAAATTTGAAATTTAAAATTTTCAAAAAAAAAACCGTTAGATCAGTCAACTATATGTACCGTATTAAAAAACAAAAAGGATACTATTTACATTATGTTAAAGAATTTGTTAACAATTTCGAAAAGATTCAAAAAATAACAAATTAAAAGTTCAATATTGAATTGAAAATGAAGAAAATTTCTTAGTATATTTTTGATTTCGTCAAATTAACCGTTAAAGCGACTAAATATGAAAGGTATAATTTTATTTTTAACTGCTTAATCTTTTTGGTATCTTTAATCGCTTAACCTTAAAAAAAAATAAATTCAAAACCTTCTATATTATCTATAAATATACAACCAACAGTATGAGGGAGAATGGTATCAAAATTGCAGCTTGTCTGCGTAATTGTGCTCCTTTGATAGATTTCTAGAAAGAAGCCATATAAACCAACCAACCAACAAATAAATATAATAATATTTTAAACATTTTGAGAACCGGTTAGGTAAAATGCCTCCTGAAGGTATTGATCATCATCTAAGGTTGAACCTTGACTGATCACCTTTGAATGTTTCTAAACAAACTCTTAATTTAGCTATCTAGATAATAATGTAACATAGATATTTTAATACTATGAAATGAAATTTTTCAATTATTTGAATACATAAATCATAACTTTCAAATTAGGTACAATTGATTTTTTGCACTTAAGATTTATTTCTGTAGATTTACTTATATGGTTTTAAATTCTTATACCTTTATATAAATAAAAAATAAATTTGAGTATCATTGGTATGAAATCATAATTTCCCTCATGTTGTGCAACAATGACTTCAAAATCTAAACAAAAATAATTGTGTACGATATTAATCCATACATTATATATATATACCCTTTTTACTTTAACTTGAGACATTTTTTACTTAAAATGAAGAAATTTTTACTTTAAATGAAGATATTTGTAATAAAAGTCAAAGTAAAAATAAACATATAATATACATAATAGATATATGTATATACATATAAATATCTAGTACATATCAGATTCAATTAGATATGCATTAACTAAATTAAATATATGTACCTATATTAAATATTTATATAACATAAATTAAATAAAAATTCTTCATTTAAAATAAAAAAATCTTCACTTAAAATAAAAAAAAAGTCTTCAGTTAATGGTGTTATGACACTTATTTTTTTTTTTCAGCTTAATCGTAAACTTTTTAGAATTGAGTAAAAGAAACAAAAAATCATATGAAAATTCTGCGTAAGTGTACTTATTTTGACATTTCTTACTTTTTTTGACGTTCATTTACTTTTATTAGATAAAAATAAAAAAAATAAAAAATTTTTTTTATTGTACTGAATTTTTGTCAAACAATAATTTTTTTTTTCAAAAATAATTTTTAAGTTATAAATAAAAATATAAAATGAAAAATAAACAATTCAAATATTTTTTCTTTATTATTTTGACGTTAGTGTGATACTACGCGAAAACTTAAATAATTTATTTATCTGTTTCTGTCATGTTTTTCTTATGATCATGATTTCGTGCAAATAAAGTTTAAGATTAAGCTGGAAAAAAAGTAAGTGTCATAACACCATAACGTAAAAAAGTTATATAATGCATATTACAAACAGAACACCATTTTATATAGTACTCTCTATCTCTCTTCGAATTAAATTATACCAAAATAAAAACAATCTTTTGCGTGCCATGAAAAAAACCTAACCTAACTAAAAACTCTATGAAAAATTTCAGAACAAAACAAAGTTTGAATCTTCCACCAAAACTAAACGGATATGTTAGGCTAAACAGCAAAGAAAAAATAAATAAAATAAAACAAAACAAAACAAATTATTTACAACTAAGATTTAAAAAAATGACCAGACTTGAAAGTTTTTTTTTAAAGAGATAAAATTCTTTAAAAAAAAAAAATTTATTTAACCAAAGAATACAACATTGTAGAAAAATAAAAAACAAAACTAGAAAAAGAAATTGATGATAAGGAAAGGCCATCTTTTAACAAAAAAAAACAAATATATAAAACAAAATTACTAAAACGGGTATATTTTCCCTTAAAATTATTATTGTGCAATAACCTATTCAAAATTATTTTTATTTTTCTACTATACAGCACATACTTGAGTAATAAAAAAAAAAAAAAAAACTTAGTACAATGCAATACAGTGTCGTATTTATAAAAACTCTCTATAAAATTTAAAGATTTAAATTGTATTTATTTTACGTAATTGTATATGTGACTTAAACTAAGGTTTTTTATCCGAGGTTAACGGTAAATCCTTTTTATATACAAATTTTTTATATTTTATACTTCTTCTATAACTTTAAATAACTGTTTATCCTGTTCTCCTATTGAAGAAAATTCATTTTATAATTTAATCTTTAGATTTTCATTTAAAGGATTAAGCGTTCTTATCTGGAACTACAGAAATTACAAAAGATAAGTATAATATTAATAAAGACAGTTATAAAATACCAGGCTTGCTAAAATTTAATAGAATTTTTTAAAAATTCGAAATATTATAATAGATATCCGCTTAATCCGAACACCTTGATTTTTAACAAATTTTCGTTAATTGTGCGGCAGTAAATTTTTATTTTATTTTTAATTTCAATTAATTGTATCACGTCTTTTTAAAAAATATTTTATATTACCCGTTTTATTCCCTATTATATTAAAATTAAATTCAGCTTCAATTACGATAATAAGAATTTTATATTCAAAAGAAAAAATCATACTCAAATTTTTCATTTTATAATTCAGAGTCCTTCACTTTTTAGAAAACATTTATTTTTAAATACATATTATTATAATAAATTTAAAATTTTTTTACTTTTCTTCAACAGAGTGTATCATATCTTGTGCAAAATTTGGATGGCATCGTCTGTACTGTCTCATTTAACAGACTTATTAAAATTCTGGTTTTACCCAATTTTCTTTACTGCGATTTTGTATTTTCATCAGCAAGTGTTGCAGATAATGCAGATAATGCATTAATATTTTATTTAACTCATGTAACTCATGATTTGTTTCAAATTTTCGTAGATTTGACAGAATATCCAATAAGTCTAAGTGCATTGTTGGCTGCACTTTTAATAGCTACATGAACTTCAAGTATCTGTGCTTTTTGCATAATATAATAACTACTTTCTATAATAACTATGTTTGTATAACCAAAAGAACTAGTCATATTTTTAATAAAGGTACCAGAGGAATGTTTTCTTTTATTCTCTCTCTCCTCTTCATATTTTGCCATTTAGTTTACCATTGAAAGATTGAATCAAAAACGGTATGTTTATCCATATCTTAAAACTTTTTAGTTTTTTCCTATTATATTTAGTACAAACGAACATATTGGCAACGTAACACGACTTAAAATAAACCTTCGGCAAAATATAATTGATTATCCAGATTAATTTTATGTGTTTCTGAAATTTTTTTCTATATTTAATTAATGCTTTGAGAGCTAATTTAATTTTACATATAAATTAAATATCTTAAGTTCTTAAACAGCAATCTTTTACGATAAAATTTATATTTAATCCTACTAATTTGATGCATCTACTCAAATCAACTATACCTAAATTCATTCAATTAACTTTAAATAAATATGTTTTTATATATTATAAAACAAAATCTCAAACTTAAAAAAATCTTCTTTTTTTTTTTATAAAAAATTCTAAAATATTTTAGAGGGACGTCCCTGTATCATTTCATAAGTATAAAAGTATAAAACTAACGTCCAATAGAAAATGAAAGAAAAAAAATAAAATTAAAATTCCTAAACTTGCCCCAATACTAATGATATTGATTATGATAATTATGATGATGATGATGATGATGATGAAGATGAAAATGATTGTACTATTGACTTTTAAATAAATGTTGCAATAATATTACCGATATTCTTACACAGAGACCTGAAAACACGCATCCCTAACAACATTAAAATATTTTCTGGTTTATTCATTATTTTTTTTTTCTTTTTTTCTATTTGTTTTCCGTTTTTGTTTTTTGTTTTTTGTTTTTTTTTGATTTTCTTTTGTTGGCATTTTGTATATTCTTAAAGATAAAATAAAAACCTAATAACTAATATTCTTTAAGATGGTTAAAGTACCAACCGAATAAAAATAGAAATAAAAAAATGTAAGAAAAAATAAAAACAAAGTTGTTTACTTGATGCAGCATCCCAATCTATGTTTTACGATGAGATTGAGTTCTGCATCAAAGAAATGTTACTTGCCACGCAACATTTTGTTTTTTTATTTTTTTTTTTTTTTTTTTTTTGTAATTTAAGAAAAATAATAACAAACCTTAAAAGAAATCTAAATGCAGAGGATAAATTCTAAAGATAAAATAAGGAAAGAAGTTATTTAAATTCCCTACATAATATTATGGAATGGATAGATTAAAAAAAGTGATGGGTCACAAGTATAAGTTTTTATATATGTGTAATTAAATATTATTTTTTCTTTACATAATTAAATGGGAAAAGAAATGAACAAAAGATTAAAATATCAATTAATTTAGAACGTTAACTAAGAAAATAATGAGTTGTTGTTAGCGCACTAATTTTGAAGACACTTTTGAAACGAAGATAGTTTCATGATTTTTAAAGGAACATTTAAAAAAAATATAATATTAATTGTAGATATTATTTATAGTTTTATATCTCCACCAAATGATTTTAAGTTTTGTAATTATTTAAATTTGTATGATGAACTTTGACAAGGACTCTAAGTTAACAAAGTATAGGTTGGAAGGACTGTAAGTTAACAATGTGTAGTATATACTTCGACCAAAAAAGTGATAATATAGATTTCTCACAAATATAATAATAAACAAAGTTCTATTATTTTCTAAAATTACTCTGTTATTTCACAAATTGTGCGTAGTTAATTCAAATGAATAAAACGGAATTATTTTTTTCTTTAATGCATTTCTCTGCCACATAAATGTGGACAGGAAATTACACAGCCTTTCCTGTTCGGGTGTGGCTGTAAATGTCGTAAGGGGGAATAACTCTTACGACGTGTGTGGGATTCAAACTCACGCTCCCTCGGTATTTTTATAGCATATTTTAACTCTCTTACCCACTAGGCCACCGAGACCTCAAACAACAGAATTAGTAGTAATCCCTCAATAGATGCATAAAAAATTTTTCGGCCGCTATAATAATCGTATCAGAATATTACATTCAAAGGATTTTGCTGAGAAGAGAAAATGTTTTATTAAACAAAATCCTTGTGTACATCCTTTGCTCTCTGAGTCTCTAAGTGTTAGCAATAAATAACAAGAAGTAAATTAAAATTTATTTAATACACGTAAAGTAATTTTATAAATAGAAAAAAAAAACACTATATATTCTGCAATCTCTGTCCCATTTTTCATTTTAATGATTATAATAGTGTCATTATCTATTAAAAACTACTTTTTCACTTTTTTTTTATATTTCCCATCTCTATTTTATAGAAAAAAATAAAAACTTTTTTTCAAAGAATATTTTAAACTTTAAAATAAAATTTTAGTTATATGTATATATATATATTTTTTTTTTCCTTTTTGTTCTGTGGTAACTAAAGATGGAGGTTTATTTCGATTGCATTAACATGACTGCTGCATCCAATGAAAATTACAATAAATAAAACAACCAAAAAAAAAAAACAGTAGAATAATTTTATGAGTAGGCAGAGAGTTGGTTAGAAAAATGAAAAAAATGGAAAAACAAAAACAAAACATAAATTTATTATAATATATGTTGCAATAATTGTACTAAAGTCTACCATAAAAATTCAGCATCCCCTCCTTTATTAGATTATAGCTGATAGTTTTTCCTTTAATTCTTTTTCTTTTCCTTTTTCCTTTTTTTTTTTTGTTTATTAGAACTTGAATATTTTTTGTATTATATTCAGAGTGTAGGTACCATAGAAGGAACGGATTCAATAAAATTTTATGAATATACATAATATTATTAAATTTACTTCTTTTTTTTTTTGTTTTCTATTTTTTTTTTTTTTGTTTTGAAAATTATCACAAGGTTAAAAAATAACTCGTAAAAAAATTTTGAATTAAAATACAGGAAAGTAAAAAATATAAGTAAAATTGCGGAGAATAAGTGTAACAGACGATATTGGGATTTTGCCCAGTACGGAAAAGAAGGTGAAAAAGATGTAAAAAAAAAAAAAAAAAAACACAAAGTTAAAAAATAAAAAGAATACAAGCCAATAATAAAAAAAAAAAAAAAATTGAAGAAGAGATGTCAGAAGAGAATATTCTGTAGGTTATGGTACCATTATAATATAGTAGAATAGGAATTTTGTTTTGAACTTGAAAATTATGTGGTTTTCTTTTTTGTTTATGTTTTTTTTTTTTTTATGTTCAGGCCACCATTCTTTTTTCGTTTTTTTTTTATTAGTTTTAAGTTTGATACACTGACTGAATTTCTTAGTATATTTTTAACTTGCTGTTTTCAACGATAATAACGTTGATTTTTTAGATTCAAATTTTTTTTTTTTTGTTTGCCTGATATTCTGTTTTATTTTTGTTTTTTTTTCTGGTTTCTGGTTTAACATCTTCCAAATAATATTGCAGATGCAGATTGTTTTTTTTTTTTTTTTTTGTTAAAAAAAAAAATCTAAAAATTAACTTGTATTAAAGTAATTTTTCGAAATTTTCAATTCTTGTAGAACATGACAATATATTTGAGCACGAATTCAATTTTTTTTTTTTTTTATTTTCTGTTCTGGTTTTTGATATAAAAACGATTTAAATTCAAGTAATTTTGGTAAGAATTAGGCAATTTTTCTAAAAATAATTGGTTTAAAAATTATATACTTACTCGTATATTACAATTAACTTCCAATTATAACGCATTAACATGTTCTTAACACCTGAATTTTATGTTATATAAACTTGAAGGAAAAAAAAAAAAAAAACAAAAAAGAATTTTCCAATTATTTACCAGATTTCATGTAATCTGTTATTTTCAATGGCAAAAGAAATAATGTATAAAAATGTTTTTTTTGGATTATATAGAAGAAAAGAATTTATAACAACAATAAAATACAATTTTTTATTTTTTTATTACCCACCTTCTATCACTTTCTATGTATATACATAGATATTTCGATATTCGAGTATCTAGTTCGACTAGAAGCGTAAGTATACATATTTTAATCTATATACCATAAATGAAAAATAAACCACCATAAAATTATTTTACCAAGATTTATTATTACAAAAAAAAAAAAAAAAAATATTATTATACATCATAAATTTATGAAATTTATTTATAAATGCGCTCAAAAATTTCAAATAGTAGCAAGATAAATCTGTAAAGGTTTTAAACTTTGATCTAAGGTAAAATAAATTGATTATTTATTGCATCATTCACAAGCAGATTATATTGCATTAGTAATAAGTTATAACAAAAAATCAAAATATATAATAAAAAGAGAATTGCACATTTTTTATATAATTTTATAAAACTCTTATTATTAAATAAATTGGTCCTTAACTATTGTAATCCTGAACAAAATAACCGTTGACCGAACATCTTATAAAACTAACATCGGTTGCGAGTTACATTCACTTTAAGAGCAGGTAATGAAATTGTGTGGGAGCGGGTCACAATCCTGCGCGCCAAAATCAACTTGCGTCAAAATCTTGTTTTTTTTTTTTTTATCTTGCATTACAAAATCTTTCACGGACAAAATCTTCCACAATATTTTTAAAGGAATAGATTGTGGCTTTGTTTTTTAAAGTATGTATAGAGTTTTCCAATTTGAGTGATATGATTTCTTTTCAAAAAAAAACACACTAAATGTTAAGGAAATTCAAATGTTTATTATTTAATGTGAAATACAATCGATACAATTAAGTTCTGAATAAAACGTCATTCACATGGCCTCCACGACTTCTTTTGCAGGAATGATGAACCCAATTTTCGAGCACTTTTTCCACTAAATCAAGTAGTATCTCATGAATGGCAAGTTCAATATTGACTTCTAAAGCTTGAAGAGAGTCTGGTTTATTGCTAAAGACCAATGACTTTAAATAACCTCACAATAAATAATCTAATGGTGTTAAATCACAACTTCTTGGAGGCCATTCAATGTCACAATTTCTTGAAATAATCGAATTTCCAAACTTTTCTCTTCGCACCAGAATCGACAGTTTTGTTTATTTAGCGCACCACTCAGATGAAAGTGAGCCTCATCGGAGAAGATGATTTTCTTAAAAAAATCGTTATCGTTTTCAAGTTGTTCCAAGACAAAATCAGCAAATTCACGACGTTTACGGTGGTCCATGATGAAATTGTAAACAATGAAAAAAAAAAATTACAGATCATGACATACTACAAATGGTCGGCCAACGGAAAGCAGGTTTGCCGTTTTTTCCAGAATATTTACATATAATAATATGTGACATTCTGAATTACATGCAAGATTTTGTCCTAGTAGATTTTAGAAAAAAAATTTTGGAAAATAGAGTTTGTTTTAAAAGATTTTCGAAAGCAAGATTTTGTATCCAAGATTTTGTCGCTCCAAACAATAACAGTAAATCTCCTTTGGCTTTATCGTAATGACGTAATAGTTTTGATTGCCATTCTTCTATTCATTAAAATACTGCTTCAAAAGAATTTGTATGATGAACTAAAGTTTTTTCAGTACCATTGGAAATCTTCATCTGATGAACATTTTCTATCTGTAACTGTAACTTCAGAATATATATACTCGGTGTATACTCTTATTCGATTAACAGTACCAAAGATATTCAATAATTCTGATAATTAAAAAAATATTTATAAGGAGCATCAGTTCGGAGGAATCACGAAATGTTGATTAACTATTTTGTTTCTTTTTTTTTAATTAATGACAATAATCATTTTTAACTATGTATAAATATAATTTTCTTTATATAGAAACTATAACATCAAAATTAATAATTCAATCTTTAAGAACTTTTATATTTACACTTACATTTTTCTTTTTAAAAAAGTATCCTTCCTTAATTCCTTGTTAAATAAAATTTAAAAACTTTTAGCATTAGAACTTTAAACTAATGCATAAATATAAAATAAAATTTAGTTATTCCTCTATTCATAAATAGATTATCAGAATTATCTGCTCTGTAAAATTATCTGCTCTGGTAAAGTATTAGTAAGAATCTAAAGATGGCCAAATAATTATATCCATATTTGAATGTAAATTTGATTTTTTGGGCGTAAAGTGATAGTTACATCACACCATAATAAAGATTGTTCCTTAATCAGAAAAGCTAAAAAAGGGATGGAAAATTTTGCTTTTCTGATGGAAAAAGGTTTTAAAAAAATGGATGGATGGAAAAGGGTTTTAAGAAAATAACGTAAAAATAAACTATAGATACTTTTTTTTTATTCATGCCTTTTTTTTTAATCACGTCCATTTTTTCACGCCCAGTTCGTTAGATTTGGTATTAGCACGACTTCACAATAAAAATTAAATAATATTTAAAACAAATATTTTGCTTGGAAGAGTCAAATAAAACTTTATCATTTCATCACTATAAGTGTTTCATATAGCCAATGCAATGATTCTTATATTGTTTAAACGAGGAAGAGTGTAGAGTAGACCGTGTGATCTCTGAGATAGCCACATGAACATAATATATGCTGTTTACATAAAACTTGATCATCTTTTACAAAATTTCATATGTTTGACTTAATTAAGTACCGAGATATATTTATGTAAATTTTGAAACCAGAAAATGTATGACAGCTACTCGAACACGCCCATCGAACTTACTCAATTTAAATACCAAAACTAACATTTTTAAACAAACTGAAATGGTACAAATTTCAAAATCCAAGCATCTTTATTATACCCGTACGATAGGATCGGGTATAATAAAATTACTCCTCCGTTTGTAACACCTCGAAATAAGCGAGCTAGATATACCTTCAAAGGTATGGATCGGATCAGAAAAAAATTCTAAGACTTTTGAGCCATGTCCGTCCGTCCGTCCGTCCGTCCGTCAGCACGCTAACTCAAAAACTAAGAAAGCTAGAATCTTGAAATTTACACAAAATATTCTTGGAGTAATTTGTAGGTTCCCTATTTTTTTTGGTTGAGTTTGGACCAAACCTTAGGGTAGCTCTCGAACACCTAACTTTTAGATCCCCACTTTTTTTTTGCAATAGAGCTATGAAATTTTAACTACTGATGGATATCACAAAAATATTAATTTTATTTTTCATAACTTTTTTTTGTAGCCCCACCCGTTATGGAGCTACAGCTCCCCAAAGGTTCAAAAAAGCTCTATATTTAAATTATTATAGCACAAGTTGTATAAGATATATCTTCATTTTGAAAACGCCAAACGATTACTACTTTTGTTAGCTTTAAAAGTATATATACAATAAATATATATTTGTGGCATACGGTGTCTTAATTTACCGTTATGTGAAACTCAAATTTTGCAAAATCCTTCAACCCTTCTATCTTCTAAACCGTTTAAGTTGGAAACTTGAAATTTTGACAAAAATTAGATCTTTGAAAATAAGTATGAGTCATTTCAGTGTTACTTGATTTTTCTTTAAAACGAATTTTTCGAATGAGTCCGAAAGTGTTACTTGATTTTTCTTTGAAACGAATTTTTTCCATTTTGTTTTACTCGATAATTTGAAATTGTTGAGGATATAATGCGTAGTACATAAAAATGTAAATAAATAAACAACATAACGGTTGCTTGAAGAATTTTTATTTATATGATATTGATATTTATATATATACTTATATAATATCATGTTTATTTACATATCGTATATGTCGCTAGTGAATGAATGATAAGAGAATATATGTATATTATATAGCGCCGTATTTACTTACATATATGTATTTTATTGTACTTATAAGAAATTATTCTGTTAATGGAATATTTAAATATAATATAATATAATATTTAAAATTATATTTACTATTTTGTACTAAGTAAATTTAATATACATTTACCGCTTAGTATTAAATGGTACTATAGAATATTTGAAAAAGTTTTGGATTGATAATCGTTATGTGAAAGGTTAGAATCTGCTTTTGAAGAATGTACATATAAACATATAGTTTGAATATATGTACAACCCATAGTTCTAGAAATTATAAAATTCACCCAAATTATTTTAAAATACTAAAATATTAAAAAAATAATATTGTGAGCAGAGTGACAGGCTGTGAACATACTAATGGTTCGTACGGGTATCTAAGAGTTGACAAAGGTAACTGTATTCTTCCTCGTTTTTAATGTAAAAGTGCTTGACGAACGGACGGATATAACTAAATCAATTCAAAATTTGAAACTGAGTAAAAACAAATACACTTTAGCTCGACTCCTATAATAACGGTCGTAAACGTATAATGGCAAATTTATTATAATGTTATAACCTATGTTCATGCGTATATATTATGTTCATAGTATAACGTACAGACTATACCGGTACGGTATATCACACATATCGTAATCAATCAGTATTTAACAGAACATTATTACAGAATATTTGATACAATATGACTCGTATACTGATCTTTAAAATTCTTAAAATCCTGCTCAAGATTTACCACACGCTGTTAAACGTTTTAATATTCTCAATTAGATTTTTATTGATCATTTCTTTAAATTATCCAAATTGTCTAATTATAGAAGTTTATTAAAAGAAGGGGGAAAAAAAAAAAAAAGAGAATAGAAAAAAATATTTGGCATTAGACATTTCTAAAATTTAAAATGTCTAAGTAATGTAATAGTTGACTCTTTCGATATTAAATTATCTCATAATCTAATCCTGTTAATTATTGCAAATACTTAAAATATAATATTTTAACGTTTTAAAATTCATATTAATTTTAATATTTTATTACAAATTCACCGTTTCATGTTTAATGTCATAACAATTTCTTTGATGATTAATACATAATCCTGATTATATTACAGACTTTGTTGCCTTGCAACCTGATCATAAAATTAATTCAATTTTTGCTTCCTTTTTCTTTTTTTTTTTTTTTTTTTTTTTATTTCTGACACTTGTTAGAAAATCATCAGTAGTATTTTATTTTGAATATGAAACAAGTTTTATTTCTAAATTCAATTTAACATAAACCCAAACAAATTAAAACATCATTTAAATATTAGAGAAGATTGTATCTATATCTTATGGAAATCGTTGTATTGCAACATTCCAGAAACTTAAGTTTAAATAAATACGATTTGTTAACTCGGTGGTAAACATACACTTGTTAAACAAGTAAAATATAATTAAATTTTATAGATTTATCAACTACAAAGATTTATTGAATTTTTTCAATAAAAAACAAAAAAAAAAATTAAATTAATATGCTATTTTTGGATCATCATAATATTTTTTTTTTTATTTTTCTAATTACTTATATTCGGGCAATTAATTATAATTCATTAATTATTTTATTTAAATTATTTGTTCCCCATAAAAATATGGTAGCACAAAAAATTAAATTCAAAAATTTGTTCTTTTCTTAATTGAGTTGATCTAATTATTTTTTAAATTTATTAATTTTTTTTTTGTTTTTCAACTGTCGATGACCCGATTCATTTGTAAAATAATTATTTTTAATCAATTTGAAGACAAGTGTAGTTTAATTGAAATCTTGTATAACACTAATTTTATAGAAGCCATGTTATGTATGATAAAGTGAATCCGATATATTGTGTTAAAAAACAAGAAGAAATTCTTAAATATGGTTGATATAAAGAAAAGATCAAAAAAAATGTTCAATAAATTTTAGGAATTTAAAATTAGCATGATATATAAATCAACTTATTAGAGCTAACTTAAAGAACCAAAAGAGTAAAGCAGTCAAATTGAACTCAAATCGAACTGAAAAAGTACGAAACTAAAAATGAAATAAGTTCGAAAGAAAATTTGAAAAATAAGTAAGAAAAGAAAGTACGAAAAATTTTATGGTGAAATAAAACCCAAAAAAAAATATGGGTTTTTTTCATATTTATTTAATTTTTGACGTTTCGTAATTATTTTGTTCGATTTTATTTCCTAGAGCCGTCAAATTAATATGTTATTTAAAAACTGCTATACTATTTCTTTTTAAGAATTTAAGATCAAAATTTTTCCTTTATATAATATGTTTCATTTTCTTTGTGTGAGCGCAGGGCTTCATCAAAGTCTGTTAACCTTCAGTTTATTTTATTGTAAAACCCGCTAATTAGTTATCTAAAACTGTTTTACATCAGAAATGGATTTATGTTATTTGAGCGTCATCTATTATAAGGTATTAAAATTATATGTTATTTTGTTTATATTTTAAGTGACTTCACGAAATAACGTCCCAATGAACTAACACTCAAAACAAAAATGAACTAAAGCTTAATTTTTGTATTAATCTTTTTTTGGACGTTAATTCATGAACCAACACCCAATAATAAAAAAAAAATAAACTCCAAAAAAATTTTACTCGCATGTTAAATTCACAAAAAATTTTATTTTGATGTTAGTTGACTTTGTTTTGGCATTTGTTCATTTCTTTCGATATTTTTTCGAACGTTAGTTTATTTTTCTTATTTTGGGCATTAATTCACTTCTTTTTTTCTATTAGTTAATTTTTTTTTTTTTTGTACGTTAGTTCATTTATTTTCGACATTAGTTTACTATATTTAGGTTTTAGTTTAATTTATGTTTTTTTTTTATAGCCTAAGAATGGACTAACACCCAAATCAAAATGAACCAACACCCAAAATATTTTACGACTTTTCGGCATAAATTCCGGAACTTACATTAAAAAATATTTTGGCAATAGTTCATTTTTGATTCGGACGTTAGGTCCTGAAATTAGTTCCTTTATTTTAAACTATTATTTCTTACAATTATGACATTCTCTTTTTTTTACATTTTTAAAACTATCAACAATAATTAAATACATGCCATTTAAATTATAAATCGAATAATACAAAACTAAATTCAAAACTGATTCAAAATTGAGACAGTATCAGTACACAAAAACCATTATAAAAATATTAAATTGAAAATTACATTAAGGATAACGATGTACAAGTTAACAGTTTATTTTTATTAAAATAATGTATAAAATATTTCATCAATTAGTAGCAATATTTACGTTGAATAATCTGAGGTATAATGTTATTTGGTTAATTGGTTTTTGTCACACCCTGTACTCAATTTGTAATTTATAGCATATAATATTTTGTAGAAAAGCATAATTAATGATAGGCATTAAATTTGTCTGAAAAATCCTTGCTAAGAAATCCTTAATAAAATACTAAAAAGGAAAATGTTTGTTTGTTTCGATACTTTTATAACTATAATCGACTTCTGTTTCTTTTATCTTTTATGCAACAAAACCTTTTTAAATATTCCAAAAATAGAAACGCAAAAAGATAAAAGTCATTGTAAATAGGTATGAACTTTTAAAAACGGTTTTTAAAACACGAAAAAACAATCTTTAAATAATAAGCACTTGAAACAGAACAAAGAAATTAAGTGTCAAAAATCTTAAGATTTAATTTAATTCGAATAAATCAAAATTCCATTATTGACACAAAAAAAAAAAAATTCTGTTTTTTGCAATCAAAATATTTATTCTCATTTTCTGTATTTTTTTTTTTTTCTTCAAAAGATTTAAACCGTATTTTGAATTAATTTTAACTTTTTCTTTATTTTAAAAAGTATATTTACTTACAAAAAAAATCCATTATTATTGTTCTAGACAAGAGGAATTACCATCTCTACGGGGGATTAGAATTTTACTTTTTTCATTATAATCAATTCTTCATCTTACCAAAAAAAAAAAAAATTAATTATGATTGAATTTCAATTACAATGACATTTTTTTCTCCTCAATTTACTTTTAATTCGAAATTAAATATTTTAAAAAACAAAATATAAAAATAAAATTTTTGAATTTTTTTTTTTGTTATCTTTCTGAGGGTGTGAGCTAAGAACATAAAATAAAATCAAAACAAAAAACAAAAAAAAAGTAAAATGACATGACATTCTTTTGTTTGAAAGTTTTGTTCTGTGCTCACTTGAATACAAAAACAAACAAAAAAAAAAGTTAAATATAGAGTCTAATTTAACAAAAAAATAAAATAATGTAGGTGGACATGACTGTTCAAAGTTAAAAATTATAAGTAACCTTATGTCAACACTATAAATATTCAAACCAGTACAAATTGGAAAAAATAAAAAAAAATATTGAATTGTTTCAAATAGAATTTATTAATGTTTGTATTAAAATTTTATCAGAATACACAAAAAAAAAAAAAAAATTATTATGAAATGTTCTGAATTGACATTTATGTGACATTTCCGATAGTACAAATGGAAAGTGTCAAAATTTTTGATAAAATTTTAAAAATAACTTAATTGAACTTGACCAGTTTTAAAATTTTAATAAAAAAAATAAAAACATACAAAATAAGGTTCTATAATATAAAATAAATATTTAAAATATCATATAATTTATATATAAATTTAATTGACAAAGAGGGCCTATGTAACAAAATAATTATTACTTTAGCTATTCGAAAATTTAAAGAATCTCTTATTCTTTCAATGATCGATATATTTGAGAGTTCAACAATTAAACTGAATACTGTAATCGTACATGGATATCTATAAAATAGGGTAAGCATTTCTGATGATAGATAAGCTGACATTAGGGTAGTTTATTGGACTAATTGTTCTATTTTGAACTTACATCAAGAACTCAAAAAATTTCAATGTCATTTTGGAAACTCTGGCCCAAATGTCCATTGTATTCTATTGTTGGTTTTATATACGTTTTATAGATATTTAAAACATCAGAAAATGAAAAGAAAGATGAAGCATCAATTTAAGAAACCCAATACACCTAGCTGCCACTGTGGCCGATTTAAAACCCATGGTAACGCCAATTTAATTTTTAGATTTAGCTACATACTTAAGTTAAGGTAGGGATCGAACTATTTATTTTGCAAGAGACTAAATAGTACTAAGTTTTTTCCAGAATAAAATCGAAACCTTTGATTTTGCCTCAATTAAAGCTTTTGGTTAAATAATGATTTAACTAAAATGAAGTGAAATTTTTTTTTCTTATCGTTGTCTTCATAAAAAGTAATTAGCATATTATATCCTCTACAAAACTATTAATTGGATTGGAAGTTATATTAATAAATAATTGATAAACATTACGAAGAAAACTCATGGAAATCTTATTCTGAGTTTTAAATTTTCATTTCTACACCAAACTGTTGAATCTAAAATATTTTATTTCCCTGCTAACTTTTTTCCAAATGTTTTTCAATGTAAATCAGGTAATCCTAAAAAATTGCTCTGTATCAATATCAAAATTTTTGTTCTTTTTTTTTTTAAATATCTAAAGCTTGCTTAATAGTGGTAAATAACAAATAGTGTTTCAGAACACCTTACCCAAGATTTCTGACAGTATGTCATTTTTACCACATTTCCAAAAAAAAATTTGAACAAAAGTGCCTGTTAGTTCTACTCTATCCCTTCGTCCGTGTATCCGTCTGTTTACAAAACTTCTACACCGTTAAAAAAATGACATTTTGATTAGGTCTCATAAAAAAATTAATGTTATAGAACAACTTTTTGATGTAGCTCCATCCATTGCATTGCAGAAATACAGCCTCTTAAATTTTGAAAAAGCCCTATTTTTAAATGTGTATATCACAGGTTCTGCTTAACATTATTTCAATTTAAAAGCGTCATTGGACAAGACTTTACCTTTTTTGTTCCTTTATAAATTAATATCAAAATTATACAAATTTTTTAAATTTAGTATTTAAATTGACCGTTATGTGAAAATCAAATTTTGCATTATTTTTCTTCTTTCATAACTCCAGTAACTTTTAGATAGACTTGAAATTTTGAGGCAAGAAAAGAATTAATATAACTTTCTCAGAAAATGTTATTGTACCACCCCTTGTTTAAGAGCTATTAGGGCTCAAAAATTCAAAATTCGTATTTTTAAACATCTGTAACTTAGAAAGGTGTACAAATTTTTCTTTGGTAAAACATAAAAATTGAAACTCCACTAATATATTTTTACGTATATGTTTACGGTTTCTCTTAGTTGTGTAAGGTAACAGACTTATACTCCTCAAAATTGCAAAAATTAAATCACAATTCTAAACAGCTTGTATTGTCTTTTAGAAATGTACGCCTTTAAAAACTGTTGGTTTACGTTCTGCCTTGTTTTTTACACGATTTAATTTAATTGAATCTACAAAAAATAAAAAGTTCCCAGAAGAGGAGAGTTTTAAAGTTTGTGCATTACATTAAATAAAAAGAATTTTAAAAGCAATAAAACAAATATTGATTAAACAATTAAGTCTTTTTTCTCAGAGTAGTATAAAAATTGTACGAGTACATATATTTATATACATATATATGTATATATCACTTTAAAAATAAGTGATTATTTTTACCACTGTTTATGTTCGTTTTGATTTTAAAATAATAAAATTATATGTGTACATAACTCGAATAATACAAACTAATAACAGGACATGCCAGTGCATAATTATTTAAAAATTGTTATGTCATTTAAAACTAGAAATTCATATCCAAGTAATATATTTAAAATATGTTTATATTAACTTGTTAATAATAGTAAAATGAAATGAAAATTTATAATTAACTTTAGTTATGTTTTTCATATTTAATATGATAGAATATTAAAAACTTTTTGTATTTTAAATTTTATATTGTAAATATTACCATGTTTTTAACACATTTCCAAAAAAAAAATTTGAAATGAAATTGAAAAATGTGCTTATTAGTTTCACTCTGTCTGTCCATCCGTCCGTCCATCTGTCTATTTACAAAACTTTTATACCGTTGAAGATAGAAAAATGAAATTTTTACCATATAGATAAAAAATTAATATTGTAGAACAACTTTTCCATGTATCCCCTCAAACATTCAAAAAGCCATATTTTTAAATGTGTAGATATATCTCAGGTTCTGCTTAACATCTTTTCAATTTAAAAACGTCATTCGACAAGACTTTTTTTTTTATAAATCAATATCATAGTTATAATATTTTTTTTTTTGATTTAGTTTTAAATTTACCGTTATAGGAAAACTAAATTTTGCATGATTTTCCTACCTTCATAACTCCGACACGCTTTAGAAAGGGACTTGAGATTTTGAGATAAGAAAGAACTTTTAGAAATTTTTTTTGTACCACCCCCCTGTTTAAGGACTATTAGGGTTCAAAAATTTAATTTTTCCTATATTTAAACAATGGTAACATAGGATACATTTTTCCAAAATAAAAAAACCTTCAACTTTATAATTTTATATGTGTTAATGGTTTTTCTTAATTATGTAGAGTTCTCTTGTTCCTTGAAAGTGTCTCTTTATTTTTAAATTTTTTTCTTATTATATAAAATTCTAAGCAAATTTCCAAATTTTAATGCAAGTCAAAGTTCTATACAGTTTGTACTGTCTTTTGAAAATGTACGCCTTTAAAACCCGTTGGTTTACATTCTGCCTTGTTTAAATTTTATTTCTAATAAAAAATTAAAAGAGTTTTATGTTCCCGATAAGAACAATAAAAGGCAATATTAAAAAAAATTTAATATTAACTTAAGAAAATAAAGGCTGCCCCAAGTGATAGTCACAGTTCTAAACAGTTTCTACTGTCATTTGGAAATGTACGCCTTTAAAAACCGTTGGTTTGCATTTTGCCTTGTTTAAATTTTATTTCTAATAAAAAACTGAAAGAGTTTTATGTTCGCGGTAAGAACAATAAAAGGCAATATATTTAAAACGAGGAAGAATACAGTTGACTTTGTCAACTCTTAGATACCCGTACGAACCGTTAGTATGTTCACAGTCACTCTGCCTACAATATTATTTTTTTAATATTTTAGTATTTTAAAATAATTTGGGTGAATTTTATAATTTCTAGAACTTATGGGTTGTACATATATTCAAACTATATGTTTATATGTACATTCTTCTAAAGCAGATTCTAACCTTCCACATAACGATTATCAATCCAAAACTTTTTCAAATATTCTATAGTAACATTTAATACTAAGCGGTAAATGTATATTAAATTTACTTAGTACAAAATAGTAAATATAATTTTAAATATTATATTATATTATATTTTATTATATTATATTTAAATATTCCATTGACAGAATAATTTCTTATAAGTACAATAAAATACATATATGTATGTAAATACTGCGCTATATAATATACATCTATACTCTTATCATTCATTCACTAGTGACATATACGATATATTGTAAATAACCATGATATTATATAAGTATGTATATATATCAATATCATATAAATAACAATAAAAATTCTTCAAGCAACCGTTATGTTGTTTATTTATTTACATTTTTTTATACTACGCATTATATCCTCAACAATTTCAAATTATCGAGTAAAACAAAATGGAAAAAATTCGTTTTAAAGAAATTTGTTCGAAAATTTGAAAAAATCAACTAACACTTTCGTCAATTATAAAGTAACCCTATATTATTAAAAAAAGTTGATAACAGAAATAAGAGTATAATGTTGAAGCTTTAATTTTTGTGTATTAATTAAAAAAAATGTTAACAGGTGTTCAAGTTACAGGTGTTTAAAAATAGAAAATTTTCAGTTTTTGACGCCTTACAGCTCCCAAACGGGGGCTGATACAAAAAAAATTTCTGAAATGACTCATACTTATTTTTAAAGATCTAACTTCTGTCAAAATTTCAAGTTTCAAACTTAAACCGTTTAGAAGATAGAAGGGTTGAAGGATTTTGCAAAATTTGAGTTTCATATAACGGTAAATTAAGACACCGTATGCCACAAATATATATTTATTGTATATATTCTTTTAAAGCTAATAAAAGTAGTAATCGTTTGGCGTTTTCAAAATGAAGATATACCTTATACAACTTGTGCTATAACAATTTAAATATAGAGCTTTTTTGAACCTTTGGGGAGCTGTAGCTCCGTAACGGGTGGGGCTACAAAAAAAAGTTATGAAAAATAAAATTAATATTTTTGTGAGATCTATCAGCAGTTAAAATTTCATAGCTCTATTTCAAAAAAAATGTCGGGATCTAAAAGTTAGGTGTTCGAGAGCTACCCTAAGGCTTGGTCCAAACTGAACCAAAAAAAATAGTGAACCTACAAATTACTCCCAGAATATTTTGTGTAAATTTCAAGATTCTAGCTTTCTTAGTTTTTGAGTTAGCGTGCTGACGGACGGACGGACGGACGGACGGACGGACGGACATGGCTCAAAAGTCTTAGAATTTTTTTCTGATCCGATCCATACCTTTGAAGGTATATGTAGCTCGCTTATTTCGAGGTGTTACAAACGGAGGAGTAATTTTATTATACCCGATCCTATCGTACGGGTATAAACAATTAAGATTAAGTTAAGAAAATAAAGGCTTCCCTGTTCTCCTCATCCTTCCTTAAAACCTCTTTCATTTATCATAAAATACGTCAGAAAGCAAAGAAACATTTTTAGAATGCGATCCTTCAGGCACTTACCCTTCGTGCTTTTTTTATGCATATGTACGAACTAGATTCTTCCAATCTAAACTATATGTATTCTTTTTGAATTACAATTTAACTGCGCAACATTTTATAATAATAAACTTTTCGTTTACGGAAGATATCGAGACAGAACTTTACAAAAACTTATTTTAAGAACACCAAATACTATGAATGTGCCTCTAAGACCATTACAATGTAATTGCGCAATATGTTATCACAATAAGCCTTTGGAAGAAGTATAGATCTGAAGAGGAAATAACGAAATCTGTACTACTAAGAACGAATACAGATATATAGAATGTATGCTGATATTGAAAAACAAAATAATAGGCGAATGTCTGAATATCAGTAAACAAACAATTGAAAACCCACCACAAAAACTTTAAAAGAATATAAATGTCAACTTTTACAGAAGCTAGGATTAAAAAGCAGGAACAATATTATACCTAATATATACTAATCTCAAAAAAACCAAAACTTCAAACTATTTTTTAATTGCTTAAAACTAAAAAAACATTATTTTTCAATTAACGCGTATATTACAATATTGGTACTGTATATTTTTTAATAGTCCTATAACTTCTCCTAAATTATTACGCAACTTTTCGTTTTTATTTCAATTTCACTATTTTATTACTTTCAATTTAAATTATTTTATTCGTCTAGTTATAACTGTTGGATTTGTAACAAGAAATAAAAATACATAATTCTACCACCAACACCCAGAAGTTTTCAAAACAAATAAACAAAACCAAACAAAAGAAAAAAAAGCAATTTTTTTTTTCTGTCAAAATGAAAATTGAAAATAAAAAAACATGATAACAAGCCTTTAAGACATATCTATACTCACTTAGAATTTTTCACTAACTTAAATTACATAAGATATCTATGTAAGTAAGTAAGAATTCATAAAATACGATTCAATTTCTATAGATGGTAACAATGATGGTGATGGCGGTGACGGTTACCATTAAAAATATGACGTCAATTCTATTTATGACTTTCTGTTACTTATTATTCTTTTTCTTTCTTTATTCATTTGTTTCTTTTTTTTTTTCAATATACTGACAACAATCATTACTACCTGATAAAAATAAAACGTCTAGAATTTATAACCTAAACAAAAAAAAAAAAAAAAAACGACACCAACAACAACAAGATCATCAGCAACATTCAAAACAGCACAGAAAAAAGATAACAGAAAAATTAACAAAATTTTACCGTAGTGAAAGAGAAAGAAAAAAAAAATTAAAGAAAGAAAGAAATGAAGTTGCACGATATTGAAAGTTACAGTTAGAAGTGACAGTAAATATTATGTTATTTTGTTTTTATTATTTAATATTACAACACAACGACAACACTATTTTCAATATGAAAGTTAAAATATTATGGTATATTCATTTTGATGATCGTAAGCAATTTTTGATATTATTTTACTTACTGTCAATGGTTTAAAAGTTGTGTTAGAGTTAAAGAAAAAATAGAAAAACTAAACAACCAAAAAAAAAAAAAAAGAGAAAAAACAACATGGCGGAAAGAATGTTGTGAAATTGGTTGATTACTTAAATAATAATGAAAAGTTTCCATTTTGTTATTTTCTTTTATTGCTTAACTAAAAAAAAAAAAAAAACAATTTCTTACAAATTGTGTTATATAATCCAAACTAAACTGTCTATTGAAGCATTTAAAAAAATTAAAAAAAAAAAAGAAATGATAGAAAGAGACAAAAAAAAATTCATTCTTTTCATTATTTGTGTTATTTTGTAACTTTCGGTATCGATTAACAGAAATACAACAGACGAAAAAATATTGAAGGTGTTTCATTTTTTTTTCGTTATTTTGTACTGTAATTTTCGACTTTAACGAAATTTTTTTTTTTTATAACGGTAGAAAATTGAAAGTTTTTTTTATTATTGTATTCTTTGTATTCTTGAATTTTCATTTTGCCTTTTACACAATTATTTTTATTCTTTTTTTTAATTTTAATGCTTTTAAAGACAAAAGTTTTGTTAAATTAATAATTCAAATGCATTCTAATATAATTTAGAATATTATATTTTATTTATTGCAACAACAATTTTTTTTTTTTTAATTATAATGACACAGAAAGAAAAAGAATGGCCTAAATAAAATTTCTTAAGGGGAGAATATTTAGTTTAATTATATATTCATTAATTTTTCAATTCTTTTAAAGTACATATTAATATTGGTTTATCTAAATATCTAATGTTAGACAGTGGTAGGAATCGAACTTCTTACTCTTAACAAAATTTTTAACTTTAGTTAGATTCTAGTTAATTAGATTCTGTTTCTGAATACTCCGTACTGTATACTTACTTCGGTTAGCTTCAGCTTCTTGAATCATTATTTTCACTAAGCCGATAATTACTCGGCTGCTATTGTACCATTGAAGAATAAATGTGGTGGAAGAAAAAAAAAATGATTCTATTTTACTTCCGTCATTTATAACAGATTTCTGGGCTAGATATTTAAATAAAGGATATAAGCTATTATCATGATGATAATTTTTAAAATGCTAATTTTCATTCGAAATGACCAAACGAAACAAAAAAATACAAATTTTCGTCTTTAGAGTGTTTATGATGGTAATTTTTTGTGGTAGTAGAAAATGCTAGGATCTACATATAAATGAATTATAAAATTTCAGTTAAGTCCTTTCAAATTTCGAAAAAGGAGTATTTATAAAGTTTGTCTTCGTTTAGCTAACACTGCACTTGCTTATTTATTGCGTATTATAATTTTTATTGAATCAAATCTTAAAAGCTTAGAAGTTTAGATAAAATTCAAAATTTACAGATCTTTATAAGTAATAAAGAACTATAAAATAGCTAAACCATTTAATTTTTTTATTTGAAAAAAAAAAAAAAACTGGCGTTTGATTGCTAAGCTAAATGAAAGTAAGGTAGAATGTTTTCACTCTTGCCAACTCTTGCCAGCTCTCAACACCGTTACCCTTACCCTCTTTACACTATAACAATACAATACTTACTATCACTTTGTTTATACCAAATATAACTTTTTATTTTTTTCTTATGTTTAACATATACCTATATATAAAACAAAAATACATGGTAGCTACGGCAAGCTTCGTCCAATAATTTCAAACTTCGGTAGCCTAGTGGGTAGGCGTGTGGCGTATTAACCGAAGGAGTGTGTGTTCGATCCCTGCACAGGTCGTAAGTGTTTTTTCTTTACATACCCCCCTTACGACCAAATATAATGTAAATATATAGTACATAATATAAACAAAATAAATAATATTAGTATATAATTTAATAATAGTATAAAAACCTATAACGGCCTTAGTAGCCGATAGTTCAATAATATTGCACTACATTTATGTAAATTTTTATTTATTTAATTGTATTTGGATAAGTAAGAGTATTAAGTAAGGAAAAGTAAGTTATTCAAACTAGGTAAGTAGATTATTTGACATTTTATTAAAAATAAAAAATACTCCAAGCCCAGATGCGAATTTACCACCAAACGATTATCAATTCAAGACTTTGCCAGCTATGCTACAGAACCATATAATACTAAGCGGAAAATATATATTTTATACTTAGGTACTACAAACATCTATGACACTTGCTGCGAGGTTTTACAAACGGAGGAACAATATTAATATATCCGAGACTATCGCGTGCGGGTGTAAAGATTTCCTTTAAACTTCTGTTTTAAAACAAAAATCTACAGGTAGTAAATGTGAGTATACGTTAATAGTATCTAACTGGAAATAAGTAGGCAGAAATATTTTGAAAGAATTTTTTTTTAACAATGTCTACGATCTGTCTTAGCGCATAAATGTTATTTGAAATATATGTCTTCTATTAATTTTATTTTATCTAACCGAATGTTTTTTTTAGATTATTGTTGATATTTTTTTGGTAATTTTCATTGGTACCTTATATTGTAACCTTTGTTTTTTGAATGAATTAATTTATTCATATGAAATAATTACACTATACAAAAAAATTGTAACTGACTTATCCTAAAATATGGCTTTTCAACATTTTGTTTTTCTAAAAAGAAACATTTTTTAAATTAAATTTTGAAAAAAAAACAAAAAATTATCAGCTAGGTGTTTTAAGTATAAAAAAAAAATATATTTAATTTTTCAGATTCTTAGTTTTTCTGTACCCTGATATCGCGATTCAAAAACATTTTTAAACATATATTCGTACATAAAAGTTCTTGCTAGTTTCAATGATTGTCTTGAAATGAAAAAAAAAAGAATCTTTTAAATATTATAAAAATAGAAATATTTAAAAAAAAAAGCAAAAAAAAAAAAATATTTTATTACTTTTCTAAGTATTCATTTTAGTAAATTGTATTTTAATCACGTACGTTATTCACCTGCTTTATGTAAGTACGTGAAGAACGGTCATTATAAAATTTGACAAGGGTTTTAAACCAACAAACGGTTAATTATTTGAAATTTTTTGAAAATGAGGTCAAAAAAGGGCAAAACTTATGTTCAAAATGTTAAAATTACTGGTACTATATCAAATTATTATATAATATTAATCGGATCAACAATTTAGTTATATATAAAAGTAATTTTTTAATTTGAAGAAATTTTCTCCTAGTTAAAAGAATTATCTTAAGCTGTATCTCACTGACATACTGGAAAATTAGATATATTCATATGTGAATCTTAACTATAGGTTTTCTAAAGAGATTGATGGTATAGATAGAAAGCTTATGGTATAGAGATGGAATAGAAAGCATAGCATGAAACATTTTCTTCTCACCTCATCTCTGACGGTCTTTCTAGGAAAAGACGATTCTGAGAAAATATCTCAGCATAGTTCAAAATATTTTAAAGTTTTCATGAACTGTCCAACATGGATGCAAGAAGTTTCAAAAGTTCTTTCGTAGTATAAATCAAAGAAAATTTAAACAGCAATTTTTTTAATAAGTTCTCCAAGGTTTTAAGATACACTACAGAAGATGATTCATCTCAGCTTTTATCAATAAAAGAAAAGACAAAAAATACATCCCTGAAGAAGTAATTTTTGAGCAATTAGAACAGCATCAACATATTTATTTAAAGTAATTATTAGGCGTCTCTTATAGCTTTTATTGAAATGCTTCCGAAAAATGTTTATTTTAATTTTTTGTTGCAGCAAAGACATATAAAATTTAATAAAAGTGTTGATTTAATGATTAAATAATTTCCAAAGAATATTTAAATTTTAAGTTAAATATTTAAAAATAAAACTCAATTTTAGGATTTTCCGGATAGGTAATTATTTTTCTGAACAACTGATCAATAATTTTGCATAATGAAACAAAATTGTTCTAATGACATTATGTTTCATTTCTTTCTATTTCAGTTTATTATTGAAAAAAATTTTAAAGCAAGTCTTGACATATTTCATTATGATTTTGTATTTCTCTAACTTTACACTTAAATTTTATTTTTTTATTATTTTGTTTATTAAATAAAATAATCTTTTTAGCACATTTCCAAAAAAATTTTGAAAAAATGTGCTTATTAGTTTCACTCTGTCCGTCCGTCCGTCCGTCCGTCTGTTTACAAAACTTCTACACCGTTAAAGATAGAAAAAAAAAATTTTAACCATAGGTAGGTCTCATAAAAAAAATAATTATGTGGAACAACATTTTCATGTAGCCCACCCCATTACGGAGCTACAGCCCCTCAAACTTTGAAAAAGCCCTATTTTTAAATGCATATATCTTATGTTCTGCTTAAGATTTTTTCAATCTGGAAACGTCATTCGACAGGTATTTCTTTTATCTTTGTAAATTAATATCAAAATTATACATTTTTTTTAAATTTAGTATTTAAATTTACCGTTATGTGAAAACCAAATTTTGCATGATTTTTCTACTTTCATAACTCCGGCACGCTTCTAGATAGAAGCTTGAAATTTTGAGGCAAGAAAGAAATTTTAGAATTAGTATAAGTTTGCTCAGAAAATTTTTTCGGACCACCCCCTGTTTATGAGCTATTAGGGCTTAAAAATTGAAAATTTGTTATTTTTAAACACCTGTAACTTAGGAACCTGTACACATTTTACTTCTGCAAGATGTAAAAATTAAAGCTACAATAATATATTTTTACGTGTGTGAAAGGTTTATTTTAGTTTTAAAGGGTTCCAAAGTTGCAGCTCTTCAAAATTGCGAAAAAGCCCCATTTTCAGATGTATATATCTCAGGCTCTGCGTAATAATTTTGCAATCTAAAACCGGCAGAAGATCGAAAATTTTATTATCTATATAAAACAATATCAAAATTATGTAATATTTTGTAATTTACGATTTAAATTTACCGTTATGTGAAAACCACATTTTGCATGAAATTTCTTTTTTCATAACTCCGGCACCCCTTTAGATAGGAACCTGAAATTTGAGACAAGAAAGAACTTTTAGAATTAGTATAAGTTTCCTCAGAAAATTTTTTGGTAACACCCCCTCTTTAAGAGTTATTACGCCTCAAAAATTGAAAATTTGCTATTTTTAGACACCTGTAACTTAGGCACCTGTAAAAATTTTTCTTCGGTAAGACATGAAAATTAAAGCTTCAATAATATATTTTTACGTGTGTTAACGGCTTTTCTTAGTTATATAGGCTTCCGGACTTACGGCCCCTCAAAATTTCAAAAATGTCCTATTTTCACGTTTTTTCCTATTACATGAAATTTTCAAATTTTTGTGTAAGTCACACTTCTAAACAGTTTGTATTGAGTTTTGGAAATGTGCGCTTTTAAAAACCGTTGGTTTACATTCTACCTTGTTTTTATTTCTTATTAGTACCATTTTCTATCAATAATGAATAAATAAATTAAAATAATAAAATTTTATTCTCCGAACATCGAAATAACGTTGCCAACAATTTAAATTACTTTTATTGTAATTTTGGATCCAGTATTGGCATTTGCTATTTCATAGGTGATTTTACTGACAGTTTTCTCTGATTGCTCTAATCGCCTATATGGAAAAAAATGCAAATTTTATTTTCTTTTTTTTTTTAGTGCATTCCCGCTCCACATAAATGTAACAAGGAAATTACACAGCCTTTCCTTTTCAGGCGTGGCTGTATATGTCATAAAGGGGAATTATTTTTACGATGTGTGTGGTGTTTAGAGCATATTTTACACGCTCTTCCCCACTAAGGCACCGAGGCCCAAAAATTTAACTTTTCAAAGAAACATTTTTCCCGTATGCATTTCAATATAACTGCTGCCAAAAAAGAAGCACTTTAAGGTATTAGTTGACATAACATATAAAATTTATTTAAAACAAAAAAATAATTCAATAAACTAAAAGTCTCTTTATATTAGAACCATTTTCACATATTAAAATTTAAAAAAAAAAAAATAACCCTTTTTGCAACTATAAAAAAAAAAATCTATTTAAAGATGAACTTAAACCTTTTTAAATCAATCTTTCATTTTCTTAGAAAATCATTTTTAGCTTAAAAGTTTAATTAAAGAAAAATGTCAAGGTTCTCCTATAAACATTATTATTCATGTTTAAAGTTCTTAAGAAATCTATAACATATTGTATTCATCATAAAAATATTATAGTTAATTAACAATTAAATCATAATTTCAATTTAATTTTTATCCTTCCAAGAAATTCTAAGTCTATTTTTCAAAAAAAAAAATAAAATAGTTGAAAAAAAAACTTTACTTTAAATTTTTATACTATCGTTAAAATTTAACTTAAAGAATCGAATAATATAACTTCATTCTTAATTTGTTGGTAAAACATATACATTGTAGTGACCCCTAATAAAAATCATCTATGAACATTAATAAAATGTAAAGATTTCAACCTTTTATTTCAAATTATTTAATAGTTAGATTAGAAATTAAAAAATAAGAAAAACATCACAAATCAAATATTTTTATTGGAATTTTTTAAATTTTCATTAAAAGTTCTAGTGAATTTCACCGCTTAAAAAAATAACAAGCGGTTACTCATCACTAAAAACTTGAAACATGTTTATCGTTTTAATTTTAATAGTGTTTTCCTTGTTCTAGAGTTGCCAGACTTAATTAATTGGATGATATGAAATAAAAAGACATTTAAAGAATAAACTTTAGTATTATATTATACAAGATTGCAACATAATAATAACAACGTATTATATAACATGGTATTATAAAAAATGTTGGTGAGTGAAGTGATAATAGAATAGAAAATGTTTCGTGCTGCAACTATCTCGGTAGTTTGATTAATACGAATGGAGGGCCAAATGAAGACATAGAAAACAGTCAAAAATGGCATTTGGCAGATAGTAGTCTGTATGGAGATACTCACACCTTAAATAGAGCACCAAAATAAGAATTTTCAATACCTGTGTGAAATCAATCCTACTATATGGGAGCGAGACTTGGTTCGTAAAGCAGTTAACCACCAAAAAACTGTAAACATTCGTGAATAAATTCCTAAGAACAATAGTTAAGATCTTCTGAACTAGACCAATTTCTAACCCAGATCTGTGACCACTCACGAAACAAGAACCAATAGCACTTCAAATAAAAACGAAAAAATGGAAGTGAATAGGGCACACACTCAGAGTGCCATTAAACACTATAGCTCGCCAAGCATTAGAGTGGAATCCATAGGTCAAAAGAAAAATAGGAAGTCCACGCATGGGCAGAAATAAAACAAATGGCCCAAAACGGAGTACAATGAAGAAGCTATGTGGAAGCCCTATGCTCGCCAAGGGAGTAAAAGAAGGAAAAAAATTGAGTTTAAGACTTTAAGCTGTATGCGTTTTTTAACACACACATACAAATAAATACATAAAATATTCTTATTGCGAGAATAAAAATTTTGATTCCTCAATGATTTCATTTATAATTTTATTTAATTCTTTATTATTAATTCTTTTATTTAGAAAAAAAAAAAACGATTCCATCATTTTTAATTACTAGTCTTTTCATTAGCTCTTAAAATTCTAACTAATATTTCTAAAGAAAATCTAGAAAAATATACCAAAAGAACAAATAATGTACCAATGTCTGTATCTTTCAACGTTATTATTGTTACATTGTTGTATTATTATATCAATGGTATTATGATGAAATTTTCTACCATTATAATTTTTATTCTGCTATCTGTCCGATTTATTTGTATTAATATGGCAGTGCATTGTGAAAAAATCGACCACACTTAGAATTTTAAACGAATCTCTATTATAAGTCTAATTTCAAAAAAAAACAAGAATATAGTCTTATCTCCAATTTTCTAATTTAAATTCCCGCTGACGATCTTAAAGACATACCGAACACTTGATATACGGTAGAGAGGACGATCTTTATCACCTACTCAAAATCACAGTAATTGATTCTGCTATTAATAAAAAAGCACTAAATTTTGTAAAAAAAAATGTTCCAATCTGGTAACTCTATAATACATTTACCAGTATTACTCATAATATGATCATAACGTTCATTACCTATATATACATATCTCACCACACCTGAGTGAATTTTATGTACCTAATATATGTTTTGTTTTTTTTTAATTTTGTTTTCATTAGAGTACAGTTATTGTTGAAAGAATAACCGAAATTTATATTACAATAATCAAAACTTAGTCAGAGTCAGTCAGTCATTGTGTTTCTCATCAGAACAGAACGAGAAACAACAATACAAAACAAGAAAATCAAATAAATTAAACAGAATTAAGAGGTCAGGAGGGACAAAGTTTTTTGTTTTTATTTTTTTTTTTTTTGAAGAATATCCCATATACATACAATATTAAATATGTGTTTTTTAAATGCGCGATACTTTTTTTTATTATTATTGTAAACAGAACTTTTTTTTAGCGTTTTTTTTTAATTTTAAGAGATTTAATGGTCGTCGTTGGGGATTGGAAATTTTTTCTTTGTATCATCAAGTCATAATTTCAAACATAAAAAATAAAATTAAAATACAAAAAAAATCAGGTATTTCAGGTATTTTTTTGACTGTAATTGTTTTTTTTTTTGGTAGATTTAGATTGTGACTTATTTTTTGGTTGGCCTTTGATTTGAGTTTTAGATTCTTTAGAATTTATGTACTGAATATATTGATTTTGTTGAATTATACTTCATAATATAAAAAAGGATGATTATTTTATATTAAAAAAAAATGAAACGATAATTACTAAATAGAAAAGGATTGACTTTTTTTTAAACTACTTATTATATTTACTTTTTAAACATTTTGAATTTCACAAAATTTGAAATTCTTCAATTTAGAAATTCTAATTAAATTGATTTAAAATTTTTTTAAATATTTTAATTATTAAGCGTTTAGTAAATAAAATTTAAAATTCTTTTATATCTTGTCTTATAACATTACAACACTAACCGTTTCAAACGCCATCCGTGAAATATTTTCTTTACTCCTGCAGCCGTTCTTCTTTTAGCTTATCTTAATCTATTTGTGTTAGTTTTAAATAGCAGGCTGAAGTTTGATGGCTGAACTGATTTTATGAATGGTAAGGCTTCTTAAAAATGTCCTTATATTAATCACATAAAGAAAAACTTTAATTAATACTAAGCAACGAATATCTATAAGTTTAATTTGGCAATGAAAAAAAAACAAAGTTAAAGATACTACAACTAATTTAGAATAAATCAAAATATGAATAGATGGAGCTGAGTAATTTTGTAATGCGTGAGCTTAGTTAAAAAAACTTATTCTACAACAATCACTTTTTTATGAATAATTTATTCATGGTTAAAATTTCTTTGCGCCATTTTAAATCGTGTATGAATGGACTGACTGAAAGAAATAAGCTAATTTTTCAAAAATTTATTGAAAAATGTACTTGAAATGATCCAAATGTTACGTCATATTACTAATTTACAATTTAATTAAAAAGTTTACTTGACATACTTACATTATATTTTAATTGAATTTTTTAGATCACACTTCTAATGATTACACACAAATGATTAACAGTAGATCTCTGTCTGGTAACCTGGTGTAATAGTTAAGCCGCCGGCTTTAACAATCGAAAAGGGTCAACCAGTCAGGTCAACTCCAGAATTAGTAATTTATATCGTAAATCGTAATAGTTTTTGTTGTAATATAAAACAATACAAAATAAATAATTCTTGTATTAGTTAATAGATGGCGCACAATAATATAATATTTATTTTTTTTAAATCTTGTATAATAGCTACAACCGTGTAATAAATGATTCAACCGTGTAATAAATGAAAAAAAAATCAAATACATAACTAAAAATCGGATGAAAATAAAAATGTTGGCCAATATTTCGTATTATATAAAATTAAAATTTTATAACAGAAATTACCCTTCAAAGTAATTAAACTTAAGACTTCAACTATTAATCTAAATAAAGATATGTATACCATATATTTTTATATAAAACTGTATTTAAATTTTATGCGGGTTAGATTTGATTAATCACAAGAGAAATACATGGTTCGCATTTTAATGTATACTCAATTTATTTTCGAACTACTATTGTTCACGATCTTGTGAAATTACACATAAAGTCTCCTCTACTAATATTCTGATGTTGACTTTAGTTTATATATTATAAGTATTATATATTGTAAGTTTAATATTGTAAGTATATTGCTGGTATGAAATTGACCGACTGGCATGAAATTTGAACGGAACCCGAGATATGAAAGGTTCAAACCTCGGAAAAGGTCTCGGATTATATAGATTAATAAAAATAATAGACAGTTTTCTTATAATACATAATTAGTATAATATAATTAAATTAAAAAATAAGTATATAAGAACATAATTCTTGTATAGGATAATAGATGGCGTAGAAATAAAAGAAAAATTTAGTCTTATACAATAGCTACAGCTGAGTAATCAGCGGCTTAGTGAAATTAATGATTTACGAAACTGAAGTTTAGTCAAATATGAATAATAAATGACTTAGTGAATGCCCTATGCTTCTTATAGGAGTGACAAGGAAAAAAAAATGATGATAAATACTCAATTGGCTGATAAAAGTTTTTATTAGAATCATTTATAACCGAATCATTTTGCTAAGATTAAAACTGAAAAAAACGAGGAAGAATACAGTTGACTTTGTCAACTCTTAGATACCCGTACGAACCGTTAGTATGTTCACAGCCTGTCACTCTCCTTACAATATTATTTTTTCAATATTTTAGTATTTTAAAATAATTTGGGTGAATTTTATAATTTCTAGTACTATGGGTTGTACATATATTCAAACTATATGTTTATATGTACATTCTTCAAAAGCAGATTCTAACCTTCCACATAACGATTATCAATCCAAAACTTTTTCAAATATTCTATAGTACCATTTAATACTAAGCGGTAAATGTATATTAAATTTACTTAGTACAAAATAGTAAATATAATTTTAAATATTATATTATATTATATTTAAATATTCCATTGACAGAATAATTTCTTATAAGTACAATAAAATACATATATGTATGTAAATACGGCGCTATATTATATACATCTATACTCTTATCATTCATTCACTAGTGACATATACGATATATTGTAAATAAACATGATATTATATAAGTATGTATGTATATCAATATCATATAAATAAAAATTATTCAAGCAACCATTATGTTGTATATTTATTTACATTTTTATGTACTACGCATTATATCCTCAACAATTTCAAATTATCGAGTAAAACAAATGCAAAAAATTTGTTGAAGAAATTTGTTAGAAAATTTGAAAAAATCAAGTAACACTTTCGTCAATTATAAAGTAACCCATTATTAAAAAAAGTTGATAACAGAAATAAGAGTATGATGTTGAAGCTTTAATTTTTGTGTATTACTTTAAAAAAATTCTAACAGGTGTTCAAGTTACAGGTGTTTAAAAATAGGAAATTTTCAGTTTTTGACTCCTTACAGCTCCTAAACCGGGGGTGATACAAAAAAAAATTCTGAAATAACTCATACTTATTTTCAAAGATCTAACTTCTGTCAAAATTTCAAGTTTCCAACTTAAACCGTTTAGAAGATAGAAGGGTTAAAGGATTTTGCAAAATTTTAGTTTCGCATAACGGTAAATTAAGACACCGTATGCCACAAATATATATTTATTGTATACATACTTTTAAAGCTAACGAGGAAGAATACAGTTGACTTTGTCAACTCTTAGATACCCGTACGAACCGTTAGTATGTTCACAGCCTGTCACTCTGCTTACAATATTATTTTTTTAATATTTTAGTATTTTAAAATAATTTGGGTGAATTTTATAATTTCTAGAACTATGGGTTGTACATATATTCAAACTATATGTTTATATGTACATTCTTCAAAAGCAGATTCTAACCTTCCACATAACGATTATCAATCCAAAACTTTTTCAAATATTCTATAGTACCATTTAATACTAAGCGGTAAATGTATATTAAATTTACTAAGTACAAAACAGTAAATATAATTTTAAATATTATATTATATTATATTTAAATATTCCATTGACAGAATAATTTCTTATAAGTACAATAAAATACATATGTGTATGTAAATACGGCGCTATATAATATACATCTATACTCTTATCATTCATTCACTAGTGACATATACGATATGTAAATAAACATTATATTATATAAGTATGTATGTATATCAATATCATATAAATAAAAATTCTTCAAGCAACCGTTATGTTGTATATTTATTTACATTTTTTTGTACTACGCATTATATCCTCAACAATTTCAAATTATCGAGTAAAACAAAATGGAAAAAATTCGTTTTAAAGAAATTTGTTAGAAAATTTGAAAAAATCAAGTAACACTTTCATCAATTATAAAGTAACCCTATATTATTAAAAAAAGTTGTTAACAGAAATAAAAATATAATGTTGGAGCTTTAATTTTTGTGTATTACTTCAAAAAAATTTTAACAGGTGTTCAAGTTACAGGTGTTTAAAAATAGGAAATTTTCAGTTTTTGACCCCTTACAGCTCCTAAACGGGGGGTGATACAAAAAAAATTTCTGAAATGACTCATACTAATTTTCAAAGATTTAACTTCTGTCAAAATTTCAAGTTTCCAACTTTAACCGTTTAGAAGATGGAAGGGTTAAAGGATTTTGCAAAATTTGAGTTTCGCATAACGGTAAATTAAGACACCGTATGCCAAAAATATATATTTATTGTATATACACTTTTAAAGCTAATGAAAGTAGTAATCGTTTGGCGTTTTCAAAATGAAGATATACCTTATACAACTTGTGCTATAACAATTTAAATATAGAGCTTTTTTGAACCTTTGGGGAGCTGTAGCTCCGTAACGGGTGGGGCTACAAAAAAAAGTTATTAAAAATAAAATTAATATTTTTGTGAGATCTATCAGTAGTTAAAATTTCATAGCTCTATTGCAAAAAAAATGTGGAGATCTAAAAGTTAGGTGTTCGAGAGCTACCCTAAGGCTTGCTCCAAACTCAACCAAAAAAATAGGGAACCTACAAATTACTCCAAAAATATTTTGTGTAAATTTCAAGATTCTAGCTTTCTTAGTTTTTGAGTTAGCGTGCTGACGGACGGACGGACGGACGGACGGACATGGCTCAAAAGTCTTAGAATTTTTTTCTGATCCGATCCATACCTTTGAAGGTATATCTAGCTCGCTTATTTCGAGGTGTTACAAACGGAGGAGTAATTTTATTATACCCGATCCTATCGTACGGGTATAATAAAAGTAGTAATCGTTTGGCGTTTTCAAAATGAAGATATACCTTATACAACTTGTGCTATAACAATTTAAATATAGAGCTTTTTTGAACCTTTGGGGAGCTGTAGCTCCGTAACGGGTGGGGCTACAAAAAAAAGTTATTCAAAATAAAATTAATATTTTTGTGAGATCTATCAGTAGTTAAAATTTCATAGCTCTATTGCAAAAAAAATGTGGGGATCTAAAAGTTAGGTGTTCGAGAGCTACCCTAAGGCTTGGTCCAAACTCAACCAAAAAAAATAGGGAACCTACAAATTACTCCCAAAATATTTTGTGTAAATTTCAAGATTCTAGCTTTCTTAGTTTTTGAGTTAGCGTGCTGACGGACGGACGGACATGGCTCAAAAGTCTTAGAATTTTTTTCTGATCCGATTCATACCTTTGAAGGTATATCTAGCTCGCTTATTTCGAGGTGTTACAAACGGAGGAGTAATTTTATTATACCCGATCCTATCGTACGGGTATAAAAACAAACAACAGTTAACAGTTAAAATAATATCTAACATAATAAAATCATATTTATTAAATATATATATATTGGACGTTTGACATTTAAAATAACATATCAAAATTACAATAATAAATTATATTTACAAAAAAAAAAATGTATACAGTTAAAATAAGTTAAATTTCATTTATTCTTTTGGATTAAATAAGCGTTCAATATTAGATTTAAATACTAAACTAAAGTCATACTTTAGATTACATAAAAATCCTGCTGTTATATTTTAAAATCTTTAATTTAATTCTTCCTGTTACACTGGTTCATTCAAATTTCTCGATCATTATTCTGAAGTAAAAAAAAAACAAATAGTGAAAATAAAATCATAATAAAATTTTTTAATTGAAAATAAGAACTTTTATTAAACTCATTATATCGACTTTGTGTCAAATTTATCCGACATATTAGTCAATTAAAATTTTCTTTTTTCATTCTGTTCTATTCTTCTGTTTTATTTTTAACCAGCGGTACGTGTTGTTTTTTTAATTCTAAATGTCAAATTTAATCAGAAATTAAATAAGAAGTAAAATTAATTTTAAATATATTAAATAATTTTTAAATTAATTTAATAATAAAATCTGGGTTTTGTAAAAAGGACATTTAAAATAATGTTCAGAAGTAGACAAACGGATATTTAACGGATTGTCTAGTGCTACAAAAAGTTCTTCTGTATGTACCACTCTTAAATTAAGAGGACTAAAGAGAAAATATTTTAAACTACCGTACTAATTAAAATAACAAGTCATTCCATTAATGGCAAAATTTCGAAAAGAAAAAATAGTAATGATATAATGAAATATGAAAAAAAAAATAGTTGGAGATATAACGAAACGACATTGGGGGGGATAAATAAAATCGCAGAGCTTAATTTTAAAATTTAACGTAATTTTGTTGTGCAATATTAAATAATCGTTATATATAGATAGATGGAATTATTGTATATAGGTGGCTAAACAGTGTAGAAAGTCTCTTTCAACTAATTCTTATATAATATTATGAAAGTGAATATCAAAAAGGTATGATTTTAGAAAGGTTAACACTATGATTTTAGAAAGATTAACAAAAGAGATAGATTGGTTTATACTATGGTGAAAAAAAAGCAATTTAAACTAGAAAATAACACCATTCAAGAGCAAACACAAATGCTTACAGCTTTTGCACCATTCAAGAGCAATAACCAAAACAAACAAAATGTTTGATATTTCAAAATAATTGCATGTAGGATCATATTTTTTAATCTAATAAATTCCACAAGTCATGTATTCCTTAAGACGAAGATTAAGGCAGAAGATAAGGATAACGTAAGATATCATAGCCAATTAATTTGTTATGTAAAACTTTTAAAAACAAATCAATGAGAAACAAGAGTGTTGAAGAACTTTTAAAAAATTTATAATTTATAATTTTTAAATTTATAAAGTTTTATTATTATTAGATTAGATTAGTTCTATATAGTGTAGCTAAAATAAACGTTCGTTTTAGAGATATTTACTTAAAAAATATTACCAAGAAATAATAATAATAGAAACGTAAAAAGGGGCGCCGCACGTGGCGCTTGCGGGCGGTCCCGCGATAAAAGGGGCTCCATCAGCTAAACATTGAAACTAAAAAATTTCTGTGACTTGGGACTGCTATTCTATTAATCTATTCACAATGCCATGAAAACGTTAACTTTACAAAATGTTTACTATAGGGAACCTAAATCAAAGCGTACAAAGTACAATTTCTGTCAAAATATTTTTTAATACATGAATTTATATGAGAGCAGCCGAAATACGCGGTGTACTGTACGTCATGCATTTAAAATTTAAAAACTGACAAAGCGTACAAAAAAATTTTTATTTTAGTATATATTGTATAAAATTGCTGTATAATTAAAATCAACATCTCCTAATGTTGAGACAATTCTTAGAATTTTTTTTACAATGCCAATTTCCAATGCTTCTGTGGAAAGAAGTTTTACCGTTTTGAAACGGGCCAAAACTTACTTAAGAAATTCCATGAAGGAAGAAAAATTAAATTATATGGCATTACTTTATATGGAATATGAAGTGATGAGTAATATTGATTGTGATATGATAATAAATAGTTTTGCAAAAGCCAAAGCTAGAAAAAAGCATATATAATTACAATTTTGGTATATATATAAATATATAAATATGTTCCTTTCTATTTTTATTATTTTTGGATAATTTAGTTTATAGAATTATTATGTAAATGAAATTGTTTTTCTTTAAGTTTTTTGATTGAATTTTAGTTAATCGCTGCATTGGAATTACAGGGTTCCATCTAACAAACTAAGGTCACTGTAGATGGAACTTTGTAATTATATTGTAGCATAATATTGTTTTAGTTTTTTTTGTTGAAATGAAATTGTTTTTGTTTAAGTTCTTTACTGAATTTTAATTAATATTGTTTTTGTTTTTTTTTTTAAATGTGGGTAAGAGCGTATAAAATACGCTGTAAACACCGAGGGAGTGTGGCTTCGAATCCCACACACGTCGTAAGAGTTATTCTCCCTTACAACATTTACAGCCACGCATGTAAAGGAAAGGCTGTGTAATTTCCTGTTCACATTTATGTAGCAGTGAAATGCACTAAAAAAAAAAAAAAAAAAATAATCAAGCATATTTTTATTTATCCATGTAATTTATAGCTTATAGGATAGGGGCCCAATTTTTTTTTTACCACCAGGGACATCGACATCGTTAAAACCGCCACTGATGGGATGTAGACGTACTTGACAAATTAAGCAAGATGAGATGTAGCTGTACAATCTATATTAGCCGTATACTATATTATTAGTGGTAAAATTAAACTTCTTTAATTTAATTAACTGTAAATTTTCAACTACAAATAGAAAAGAAATGAACTTCCGTGAATATAGTCTACTCAGTCTATAAAAATATTTTTTTTCTTTTTTTTTTAGTATTTCCCCGGCCAAATAAATAATTTCCACACACACACAGAGTTTCCTTTTCAGGCGCGGCTGTAAATGTCGTAAGGGAGATTATTCTTACGACGTGTGTGGGATTCGAACCAACACCTTCACACACAACGTATTTTATACGCTCTCACTCACATAGCCACCGAAGTCTCTTAAAAATATTTAAAATTTTTCGAAAATTGACAAATGAACGAACGAACACGTCTTTTAAAAATTACAAATTCTTATTCAAAAATATTTTAAAACAAATAAGATAAATATTTTCAAAATAATAAATATGTACATTATTTTAGAAATATATATACCGTCTAATTTCTTTTCTCTATCGTTTTTGTTTTTTTTTTTTTTTTTGACAACAACTGGCAGATAACAAATTTATCCTTGTGACATGCTGCACAATTTATTTTTAAAAAAAAAACCAAAACAGAAATGGTTTAACCTCATGTTATCTTAAAGATATTAACGCAATATATTTTAATTAGTAAGAACAAGAATTTTTTTTTTAAATATCATGATATTAACCTGAATGTTTATTTCCCAAAAAAAAAAAAAAAAGAAAATGCATACATATTTATTTCTCATCTACAATCTTCAGATTATATTCTAACTAATATGTTCTGTCAATCAGATCGTATTAAATTTCTTAAAAAAAAAAAACCACAAAAAAAAAATGGCCAATAGTATTTAAATTTTTTTTTTTTTGCATTTTCTACATTTTTTCATTTGTTTTTGTTTTTTTTTTTTTATTTTTTTTTTTTGTTTTTCTTTTACGTTTCTTCCACTTCAACAAACCCATATTCAAATCTTTTAAAATTTACATAATAATGTCTTTAATGCCTTATATGTCATTTCAGTAAATGAATAGTTAGTAAATTAATTGAAAGGAATATACTTTAAAAATAAAAAATTTTTTTTTCTGTTTGTATTTTATGGTGATAGAATTTACAGCATAAATATTTTGTTTTTTGGGGCGAAAATTATATTTTGTAAAGGATTATAGGGTACATATATTTATTTATAGCGCCATCTCTATGTTACGATTTCCATATAATCTTATATTTTGTTCAGAATTTAAAAGTTTTTTTGTTTTTCTTTTTTTTTTTAATTTTCTTTGGGGCAATTTCTGTTATTTTATTTTTCATTTCATATATATAAAAAAAAAAAAATATTAGAAAAATTGAGTTGCTGTTTTTAAAACAGTTTTAAATTAATACAGGTTAAAAATATACTTTGTATATTAAAGCGAATAAAAGAATATTTTTAATTAAAAAAATTTGTTAAAAATTGAATGACCAATGATTTTAATAAAAAAATATAATTAGATAAATTAAACATCAATTGTACACAAGTTCTAGAAATTTAAAAACAGATTCTTAGTAAATTTTGTTCTTCCTGCTGAACATCAAATTGAATAACTGAAATTAAAAATCTCTGTAACCTTGGATGAAAGTAATTTTTGTAAAAAGAACTTAAGTTTTATTGAGGAAGAATAGACTGTAACAAGAACAATATAATATATGCTATTTTTATTAAATTAATGGTAATTTTTGGAGTTATATGACAACTATTCGAACCATTGCTCCGAATCAATCATATTTTGCAAAAGTAATTAGCATAAAACTTCATAATCTTATATAAAATTTAAAATGTCTAGGTTAATTAAGTTCCAAGGTATGACAACCAGTGGAATGTGTGTGTTGTGCTAGGGCAACGATACTCCACAAAATTTATTGCCCTAGTTATTGCCGATACTCCACAAAATTTGAGATGTCTGACTTAATTAAGTATACCGAGATATATTTATGTAAATTTTGGTATTGTATGAAAACTACTCGAACCCATTTCCCTGATTCAATCAAATTTAATAGAAATTATTACTATGAAACTTGATCACATTTACAAAATTTCAGATGTCGATTATGTAATTCAGATTGTCGAGATATAAATTAATTAAGTTTCAAAATATGCAAATTATCTCAACTTGCTGAACTAGAGCAACTAAATTTCATAGAAGTTATTGCGATAAAACTTGATTCATTTTTTAGAATATTTCATTTCAAGTTAATTAAATACCGAGATATGAGAATATAAATTATGCTTAGATAAAAAAAAGAAGTTGTATGGCTAATCAAAACTACTGCAAATTTCCTATACCCTGAGAACTTCGATCGTACAACTATAAAAATATCAAGTGAAAATTCAATCTATTCTCTCAACTACTATATTACACATACATTTATTTACATGTTAACTCAAATTTAATCCACATAAAAATGCCAATGTTATCTAAATATCTTATCTATATCCATGTTTTTATCACTTGCATATCTTTGATCTTATTTTTATATTTTGAATGAATTTATAATGGTGTTGGTTTCATAATATAATAACTATTGCTCAACTGGATCAATCAATAAACGAGCATATATAGTTTTGTAATTCTAACATTGATATAAAATCTGTTCATTAGTTTGGTATGTACCGTCTGTTTTGAGTATCTGTATCTGTTATATCTGTAATATACTAAGTTGTTTAATGAACTATTATTACTGCATTATAGAACGAATAGAGGAACTAAGGTTCTTAAAACCTAAATAAGGTTTTTAAAATGTCTCGAGTCTAATCATCTAAAAAGAATAGACATAAAGGAATCCTCTCTTTTTTTATAATTAAAATCCTGAATATAATTTCGAAAATTTATGAATTATGACGCACGCTTAGGATTATAAAGAAACATTTAAATGAAATTCGTTCAAGTGTTTATAAACATACTATAAATCAATAATAAACTTATATTTTTGACATTACAACAAAATTAATTAACGAATTAGTAGGAGCTCCTACTAGAGTTTAAATAATCATCTAATGATTGCATTATACACTACATAAACTGTTACAAATTTCGTGTTTTGATAAATGAATGATTTTACACTCTTTGTTTCAGCAAGTTACAAGGAAAAAAGAAATGGAATAGATAAAAGGAAGTTTTTCAGGGAAAAAAAATTCTCTATCATAATACTGGACAGAGAAGAGAAGAAATCCATAGAGTCATTTAATATTAATATTAGACTAATTTAGATTTAATTAATTAACTAATTGATTATACTTTGGCTGTAATTATTGTAAAAAATTATGAAACACAGAAACTTCTAGAGTTATTTGTGTGCCATCTATTACTTGGTACAAAAATGATTATACTACATAATTGTCTGTATTATAAATTTTCCACTACATTTCAGACACCTTAAAGAAAACAAAATAGACATGGAAGTACATATATTCTTGCTCAGTATCAAAATAACTCGGTTTTTATTGAGGTTAGGTATCTGAAATTGTGAACAAAAAGAGTCTAGTCTTATGCTAATGATTTCTGGAGAGAATTTGGCTTGTCTAGAGCAGCATATTTTAGTGGCCATCATACAACTTCTCGATTAAATACCAAAGTTTTAAACCATACGATGACAACGACATATAACGGATAGTAATGGATAGAACATTACTACATGTTTTCTTCATAATTATTAGTTTTATTTGATTTGTACAGAAAAGAAAATATTTTATTAAATTGTCAACAAAATAAGTACTGTATTAAAGTTCTAAAAAAGGATTACCCAGTACAGTTAATTTTCTTGGTCATTTTTAATAAATAGCATACAACACCATTCTAAATTTTCAAATACATATACCATTATATTCAAATCAGAAAATTTTAAAAAATTATTTAAGCAAAACAAGGCATTATGGAAAATTAATAGGATTTTTAAATGTACACTTTACAAAACATTCGATTCCTTACATTGCACATCTTTTATAAATTTTTTCAATAAAGAATAAACACAGATATTCTTCAGAATCTTAACTACACATTTAAAAGTATATTATTTTAATTTAGAATTTTTTATTTTTCCTTAAAGAAATGTGCGTGGATGTCAATATTTTAAATATCGAGAAATTTTAAATTTTCTAAATTATTAATTGTTGATCTTTAATTTTAGCTCCGTACCGGGAGTAGGACTGCAAATATTTTTTATGAAAGCGAAATCGAAAGCGATCAGTAAAACGTAAATTATATATTTACTTAAAAATAGAACTTTTTATTAGTTTTGGGGTTTGATGATTGAAGCACATGTCAAAAAGTTTTTACACAATATTAAATGCTTTCAAAAAAAATCATTGCTTAATTTCAAACGATTTCAATCAATGTTTTGTTAAAAAACAGACAGCCGGAAAGAATGAAACTATAGAGCAGATTTTCTTGAAAAATTTTAAAAATTCACTTAAAAAAATATAAAAAATTTAAAATTTCTTTCCTTTAAATAAATAAAATATCCAGTTTTATTTTTACGCAAATTAAACACTATGGAAAAAGAAACAAAATAAATTCATTGTGACTAGTCACCACCAGAGCTAATATAAAAGACGTAAAAGAAAATTCCCATCATTAGATGCCGATTTATTTTATATTTTTTTTTATATTTTTCTTTCGATTATTACTAATTTTTTTACTATTCTAAACGGCTTTTTTTCTGTTTTTTGTTTAATTTTTTTCCTAACAACATTTTTATTTTCTTTCTCTTTCTCTTTCTATTTTCTATTTTCAATTTATTTGCAAAAAAAAAAAGTAGAAAAAAATATTAAATCATGGTTATGATATGCGTGTTTATCAATACTGTCATATTATATTTTTTTTATATCATTTTATCCCGAATTTGTTTTTTTTTTGTTTTTTTTTTTTTTTGTTTTTTTTTTTTTTTTGTTTTTCTAATTTCTAATATTGTTTGTGTAGTTGTAGTTGAATGTTATATGAAATTGCATGCAATAAAATTTTCTCGCAATTGTATATAATATATTAATATGACGATATATTGGCGTTAGATTAAACATAATTTTAGAAAAAAAAAAAAAACATTAAAAATTGTGTCTTAAATTTTAAATTTAATAATTTATTGATTTTAAATTTTTTTTTTTTTTTTTTTTTGGTTGAAACATCGATGAAATTTATGAGAATATTTTAAGTATGTGTATGTCTTATGTATATAATAATATTTATGTGACTTGGGACTTTAAACTTGTTCCATATGAGAAAATTTATGAGTTTTTTTGGTGGGATTTTTTTTTTTTTCTTAGAAAATCATTTGTAAATTTAATTATGATAAAATGTTGGATAACGATGAAAGGTAAGGAAATTGTAAAGGATTTATTCAATCACGTGTTTCGAATAAAATAAGATTTACAAAAAAAAAAAATAAATAAACGATAGTTATTATTGAAGGTTAGAAAATTTCACACCTTAAAGTTAATTTTTTTTTTTTTTGTGGTATACTTGACAAACGAATTCATGATTTCCTTGCAAAATTTTTCAATGTCATTATTTTTAGCAGCCATTTATTGTCCATTTCATAAAGTTTTTTTAATAACAATTGATTTTTTTTTAATGCCCCATGGACGTACAAAAAAAAAATTTATAAAAGTTAATTGCAATTACTAAGAAAATTTTTAAAATAAAGTTTTTATTATTGCATGTTATTTTTTTAGACCCACGTGATTGTCATCGAAAATACTAAAGAAAAGTTGAAGAAACATTGAAAAAAATACTTGAGAAATAAAACAGATGCATTTGTAATAATTTTACTTCAAAACTGAACTGATTTTGATTCAAAAATCCTTTTAGGCCAGGAAACTTGATAGAATTACTGACTCCTATGATTTTATTATTACTTTTATGGTTATACTTTCCTAGAAGTTCTTTAGATTGTCTGAGTTTGAATTTTTCATACCATAGTTTGTTCCCTGAGTTTTTTTTTAGTGTTTCTTTTTTTTAGTGTTTTCTTATGTCAAAAAATGGTTCGGGATCTTTAAAGAGACTTCCAACTTCTTCTTTTGCAAAGCGATTCGCTACCTCATTGCTCTACTCTCCATTTTTATATTCTTCATCTAGGTTACATTGTACGCATCCGGCATCCCTCGATTGCATACAATTCAGCTTGAAATATACTACTAAATATATAGGCTTATATTATAGCATATGTATAAACATATTATACATAATATGTTTTGAAAACAATTTTCTCATTCTCATTTGTTTAGTATAGGAAAGATATCAATTTCTAAAACAAGCCTTTTTAAGTTTAATTGTCTTTAAGTCACCAACGTTTCTATAAAATCAATAAATGAATCAATTACAAACAAAAACACTTTAAAAATATTTAAATTATTCTCTCAGAAAAAACAATAAGCAATCCACTTTTTGTTTAATGAAGAAATAAAAAAAAATTAATTAAATTTTAAAGTGTAATTAAAAATTTTGATTAAAATATACAGGCAGCTAAGGAACAAATATTGATATTGTTGGCAATAAAATACCTACATTACAACGGATAAAAAAAAAGAAGACCAACATAAAAACTATAAATTCTAATAGATTAATATAATGAACTAAGATTAGAATTATAAAAGATTAGGATTAAGATTTTAATACACCATTTTTATAGAGTTCTTTTTTTCTATTCAATGTGTTTTTTTCCTATAGCTATTTATTATAATACAAGTATGCACTTCTTCAGTACTAATTAAATATTTTTGCTTTATTTTTTTATCTTTATTTTTATATTATCATCATATCTTTATGCTATTAACTAACTGACTACGAATATTAGAAAATTTGTAAATAACAGTATATGAAAAAGTTAAAAACTGATTGCATAATCTTTGAATGGAAATCAAAGGATAGTCAAGTAAGAAATTTCTTAAAATTAAAATATCCTGAATATCCTCATAAAAAAACTTCAATAAATTTCCATATTAGTTTTATTTTCTCTGTCCGACCATTTGTTTACAAAACTTGTACACTGTTTAAAAAAAAAAGTTAAAAGAGTTTAAAAGAGTAAAGAATAATGGATAGGTCTTATTAAAATATTAATGTTTCTTAACAACTTTTGCATGGATTCCCACGCATTACATTGTAACAACAACAACCCGTTAAAGATGGAAAAGACCGTATTTTCAAATGTTTATATTTCAAGTTCTACTTAACACTTTTTCAATCTAAAAACAAGGGAAAAATTCTTAAGTCCTATAAATCAATATAAAAATACATAAGTTTTTGGTATATTTGGCTTTCAGTGAGAGCCTTGAAATTTTGAAAGAAAAAGATCTTGGGCTATTAATATATTAACACCTGTGCAAGTTTCTCTAATGTAGGACATAATTCACACAATTCTTAGAATGCTTTTTATTGCATTCTAGAAAACATGCGCCTTTAAAAACATTTGGTTTCGTATATACACTTACCATACTATGGCTTATTTTTTCTATTTTTGATAAAGTGAAAACTCTAAAAAGAGACTAAGGTAACCTAACCTTTGTAGTGTAACCCCTTTTGTAGTGTAAGATTTTTAGTTCCTAAATCCATTTGCCTGTACATGAATTTAATGGGATTATATCCTAATTATTTTTGTAGTATGAGGACACCACATTTTGCACACTATATAAAAGTAAAATAATGTATCATCGCGATACATTATACGTTGCTAATTTTTCGTTTTCAATAAAAAAAAAAAGATACTCCAATAACACATAAATATCCAAATTTATAAAATTTAAATAATTTTATCACTTTTAAGTTTTATTATACACATTATAAACCTAAAAAGCTATTTTTGTTTCTATTTCTTCTATTTTTGAACAAAACCACTTATTTTAATGTACACATGTATATTTGTATTTTCATAAATAAAAAACAAAAAAAATAAACCTTCAAAGTTCAATTTCAAATAAAATGAAAAGTTCAAGGTGACATATTATGAATAATAATTTTATCCAAATAACTGTCACAAACTAACTGTAAAACTCTATAATGAAATATTTTATTATTCTAATTTACTACATTTTTTGGTATCTGTTAGTTAGATGAACAAGTTTTAGTGTCATAGGTTATAAAAATTTTATCTATATTTATATATCTAATTTCCTATAGCAGATTAAATCTTTAAGTAAAAATTTATTACAAAAGAAGAAAAAAAAAAAAAAAAAATGTTTGCAAATAATTGCGCGAAAAATTTTAAATTTGCCAAAAAAAAAAAAAAAACAAAAAATTAAACTAGTAAAACCTGATTTTCGATTAAAAAAGAAAAAAAAAACAAATGCTTATAGTTTATTTATATTTTGTACTTATTTAGAAATTTAACTATAGAAATCTTTTCTTTTTTGTTTTTCATAGATAAATCGAATTCGAATATACAATTTTAAAATTCAAGTTCAAATTAATTAACAAAATATTAAATTTTTAATGTTTATCAATGGCAATACTTTTTTTTTTTTTCTTTCTTTTAATTTTAAATATCATAACATTCAAAGTTTATTGAACTTGATTATCAATGTTACAAACAACTAATCACAAAAACCAAAAAAAAAAAAAAATAAAAAACAATATGCAATGCAACAGAAACAACAAGTTCTTCCTCAGCTAAATGTCAAAAAATGAAAAACAAAAAAAAAAAAACTAACAAATTTGCTTCCGTAAATTTAATCTGGCAACATTAAAAAATTTATCTATGGCATGAATATTTATCGAATTTTTTTTAACTTTTTTTTTATTGCAATCAAAAATTCAAAATTCTTTTTTTTTTTTTTTGTTTATTATTTTATTATTAATTACCAAGCCAATCATAGTTTTCTTTTATTTTGTTTTTTTTTTTTTTTGGTTTTTAATATTCAATTTTTAATCAAGAGTATCTATCAAAGTGCAGTTAGAACTGGAGGCCATATTTTCTTGTTATATTTTTTTCTAATTTTTTTAATTATAATCAGTGTTTATTTATATATACAATTAATCTTTAAAAACAAGATAATATTTTATTAAATGATTCAATCAAGTTTTATTACTGAACTCTAGTAGCTTAAAACAATTAATTGTAATTATTTTTAAAGAAATAAGGTGGTAACTCTTTAATTTGGTTTTTTTTTTCCTTTTCATCAATTACAATTGAAAAAATTTTAAAAATGTTACATAAATTATAGAAAATTTTGAAAAAATTATAAGGGATCTAAGTAAAATAGTGTCTGATACACTTCTGAACTTGAATAAAGACGAGATGAACATATAAATAATAGGGTTACATATTATAAAAATGCCAGAGTATCTGAAATATAGAAAATATGAGAGATAGTTAATCAAATGAAACAAAGTGCAATGACTATAAAAAAAGGGACATCGCTATATCAGAGATTATTAAGTATAGAGACTATGAATATCTTTGTTTGTTTGTTGGTTCACTTTTAATGAATTTCCATCATTCCATAGTACACATTTAATATAATTAAAAGGAAAATTCTGTTTCAAATTAAGATTTTAAATATCACATTTACAACTCAATGGAAGAAAATCTTTAATGTACTATTAATAGATAATATAGTGATAATGATGAATGATATTACATAAATAACATCGGAAACATTAATTGTTAATAAAGAAAACTCAATTGACTGCTACACAGAAGCTTCAAAAATATTCGAGAGCAAATAGAACTTTATTAGTCTAAGAATGGAGTGGGTTATAACTTCGTTTTATGCAAACAGTGTTGCAATTGATAGAACAACAAGAAAATAACATACAAATAAGTCATATATGGCTCAAGGATAACCGCCGCCCAACCCCACATCTATACTCCGAAACAAAGTCCAATCCCCCACAGTCCATACTGAGAAACTACCAAACAAATTTAAAGTGCTTAAAGTAAAATTTTTACAAACAAGTCATACCACCCACTCCCACATCTAAACTCCGAAATATAGTCCAATCCCCCACAGTTCATATTGAGAAACTCCCAAACAAATTTAATGGTCTTAAAGTAAAACGTATACAAATACATTTAGTTATATGGCTCTAGAACTACCCTCACCAACTTCTACATCCATACTGCGAAACACAGACCAATGCCCCACAGTCCATACTTAAAAACTTCCAAACAACTTTAAAATGCTTAAAGTAAAACATTTAGTTTACAAATAAAATTAAAAACTGTCATTTTTAAAATATTTTATTACCAAATAGTTCAAAGCTATGTAGTTAAAAGTTAATTGTTGTTTTTAAAATTGTTGCATCATCTGATGATTTTATGATGAAAATAAATTAATCAATTAATAAATTTTCTTTTCCAACGACATCCATTTAGTTAAAAATACATCTAATCAAAGATCATTAAAATTATTTCGACTGATATTGTTGTAGGAAGTTTTTTTTTTAAACTGAGACTATTGATTAATCCTTTTTAATATCTTTAATTAAAATTTTCCAGTTTAAGAAATGTATTTATAATTTTCTTTACTTAAAACTTTAGAAAAAAAAAACATGATTTCTAATTACCTATTCAGTAAGCTAATTTTTCTTTTTATTTTTTTTTATAGATTTATTATTAATTACAAGCAAAGAAAAAACAAACTTTAAATCTATAGATCCGGATTTATGTTTTTGTTTTTTTCTTAAATCAAAAAACAAGATTTAATGGTTAGGTATCTAAATAATAAATTGATTATAACAAGTATTTTGGTAATATAAAATAACTAAAATTTTGTCAGAGACCTAGGTCAACTATATCACATGGCATTTAAATTGATATTTTATGTTAAATTTCTTTAAGTGTAAAAGGTGACTTACTGTTCGTCTAATCATAACAAGTTGATACAAAAAAACTAAGTATGTATATCTTAAAAATTTTTAAATAAATGTTCATCGATTTTTTGTTTTAAATTTTTAAAACTAAAGATAAACTATATTTAAAAAACAAAAAATCTCATAAAAGACGTATATGTTTAGGTATATCCCCTAAACTGCTATTAAATATTGAATGAGATGATAATTTTACTTATTAGTGGCACAAGAATCTAATAAAAATTTCTATCATATAAATTTATAACTTTGTATTACATTATTCCAAATATTTTCTATCACAAATTATTACTAGTTATTACTAGCCATCATTCACCAGTTATTTCTAGTTATTATTAGTTAAAAGTTATTGGTTATGTTTTAAAATTTAAAAATGATTTTTGATTAACAGCAGTACATTGTGAAGAGCTTTACTAAATAAAAAAGTTTTAAATTAAAACTTAATTAAGCAATCAAAATAACATCCCCACCGCAAATAGAAATTACAAAATATTTTATTGTACGTAATTTCAATAGTTTTTTATAAAATTCTTGTGGCCGATTATTTTTTTCCAACCAACTTTAAAATAGGAATCTCAGTGGCCTAGTGGATAAGAGCGTATCAACTATGCTGTAAACACAGAGGAAGTGTTGGTTCGAATCCCAAATACGTCGTAAGAATATTTCCCGCTTACGACATTTACAACCAATATCCAGTTGTGTAATTAATTTCACATTTCCTTGTCACATTTATGTGGCAGGGGAATGAACTAAAAAAAAAAAAAAATTCCGCCTAATTTTTATCATTTGATTTTACGAACAAGAAGGCAAGTGTACATAAATATTTTCAAAAGAAAAGGAAACTCCGATTTCATAACTAACTCGAAAATTCCTTCAGCTCAATAAGGTCACATTTAGATTTAATAATGGTCCTTTTAAGAAAATTCCATTGTACTCCTGGACCATTTTTAGAAAATGTAATAATACAACATTGGAACGAATCTATGTAATCATAATAATAATTCTTTTTACTTTTCTTAAAGAGTAATAATATCATGTCGTACTATCATAGTTTGAAATGTCTAAAAAAAATCCACATGTCAATTGTGCTATTAATAGACATTTCCAAAGTCCAATAACATCACATGATATTAATTACTGTGGAGAAAATTGCCCGGCGTCGTGTTTTTTACCTTTATGTTTCTGCTATTAACTTCTAACTATTAATGATTAACGAAACGATTGTATTGTGCAAGGACTTTTGTAGTTCTAATAATAGGAATAATTTTTAATATAAAGATTAAGTATCGGTAGATGGCGATAATATTCTTTATGGAAAAGTTCTTAAGCCATCTACCGTACTCAAAAAGAACTTTTGTATATAAATATATACATATCAAAAAAAGTCAATTTAAATTATTTTTTTATTTATTTTTTATTTTTATTACTTAGGGGTATGTTCTTAATACTCCTCATTCTCTTTTTCAATCAGCATTAAATATTGAAAATTAAGAACTAACTTTCATACCACTAAACAAGTTATCCAATGTTAAATATTATAACCGCAGCTTCAAAAAACAAAAACAAATTCTTAGTTCCGAATTAAAAAACAAAAAGCAAGTAGTGAAAAAAACCACGGAATTTCAAAAAAGCACATTTACAAAATTAAATAATATTCCATAAGGGTATATTGAAAAATAAATTAAAAATATTATAATTTATGTGTTTCCCTCATTTTTGTCAAGAAGGTTTAAATTGTCGGAATTTGCTTTTAATTTTATTGAGAAACCTTTTCTAAGAATCGCATATATTTTAGACTACGTAGTCAATTCTACTTCTATATCAATAATCAATTCAAATCTCTTAAACTACATTTTTTAATATTCTTAAAACAATTTGGGATTATATACATATAGTTCCTAAGTTACTTTTTGAAGCAGCTATTGTTTGGCATTTCCAGATTGAATATATACCTGATAAAAAGGAATGCCGTATAAAAAAAAAATTTTATTAGTTTTATACTTCGCAGATGATATTGATAAAATTTCATATAAGTATAAGATTAATCGAAAATTTTAAACTAGGAGTTGTCTAGGCAATGCAACATTACGAAGCCTATTGAAGAGTCCAAATAATGTTGTATCACAAAACACTCCTAAAATTTTGATTCCTTATAAAACTTGTGTTATAATAATTTAATTATAGTTATTTGTCGAACTTTAGGTAGCTGTAGCTTCGTAGTGGATAAGGAACGTATAAGGGAACAGAAATAACTTGTACCACAAAATTAATTTTTTTGCGATGTCTAAAATTTTATTGCTCTCTTTCAAACGGTGTAGAAATTTTATAAACTCCCAACCAAACGAACAGAATATGAAACTAATAGGCATTTTTTTTTTTTAAATTTTCTTAAAAATGTGCTAAAAATAATTAAAAAACAATAAATTATACAAAATTGTTTTTTTTTTTTAGTAAATTCGCAAAAATATGATTCCACTTTTTTTTTCCATTCCTGATTAAATTTGAGACAACATCTAAGGCATTCATTAAGATATCTAAGAATTAATTATATTTATAGTTTTTATTTTCTCGATTTTTGTTAATTTACAATTCATTATATTAGAAATTCCAAAAAAAAAAAAAAAACAAACGGCAAACCTGCTTTTCTAAAAATAAAAATAAATTCAATTTAATATAAATCTTTTTAGTAGGTACTCAATATTAACATATTTTCCAGTATATCTGCTAAATTTTATATTATATCTATCAGATATAAAATTAATTTAAATTTTAATTTAGCGATAAGGTGAATTATTTGAATAAAATAAAATTCGATTAGACGTTCTAAAATTTAGTATATGCGTTTGTATGTATATAATATATATATGAATATAAATATAGTTATATTATGTTTGAATATTTTTGGCAATCATGTGGTGGCGATTTATTGGATCATAAATCTATCTATGCGAACCAACTTTTTAAATTTTATTTTGTTTTTTTTTTTTTTTGAATAAAATTTTAATATGTTCAATATAACAGTTGTTGTTTAATTGATTATTTTCTATCTCTTTTATTATTTTGTTTTTTTTTTTTTTGGTATATGCTTCAAATTCTCTTTAAATTTAAAATAAACTAAAAAAACAAAAAAAAAAAACGTTAAGTATATGTTAAGTTTTATGCGAATTATATACGAATGAAATTAAATTTCAAATATGCATACATACAATCTGGTACATAAGAATCATATTTGCAGTTCTTTGACCTTAAGCCGCCTTGCCGAAAATTTTTTTTTTTTTAAAGAGATAGAAAATAAAATCAAAATAAAAAAAAAAATTTTAAGCAAAAATTTAATCTAGGGAAAAAAATAACAATTATAAAAAACAGAATAAGAGGAAGAGAAATAGAACGCAAAAAAAAAAAAATCACATTTAACATTTGCGCTTTAGGCTCACCGAATGTTAAAAACTTTATATAAATTATTACATAATTTATGTTAGTTTGTTTTTTTTATCCGGAACGTTTTTGATCTTTTTTTTTTTTTCTTTTATTTTTATTTCCTTATTATCATGTACAACCTTTCTTTTACATTCGAGAATAAATGAATTTTTATTTTTTATTTTGTATTTTCCAAGAAAGCTTTTACACTCTTTTCTTCCTGAAATAAGTTTAATACCAAAACAAAAAAGTTACTTATACTAAGCGTAACAATTTTTCGATTTTTCTTAAAGAAAATTTTAATAAAATAAACTTCTTTTATTTTAAACTTGTTAAGAATGTTAAAAAATGTAGTTTAAGAGGTTTGAGCTGACTATTCGTATAAAATCAGAATTAGCTAGCCTAAGATATATGCAATTTTTAAATAAAGTTTCTCAATAAAATTAAAAGCAAATCGCCGTCATTTTCGTGATCAGAAGTTATCAGAAATCTTTACAAGGTAATAATGATGAACCTTAACAAAGAATTTATAAATGATGCAAATATGCTGTAATTTTAAGGACCAAAGAATTAATTCATCCAAAGAATTTGAAAAAAAAAAAAATAATAGTTTTTACACTGTTTTAAGATTTGTGGTACGCCTATTTAAAAGTAATAAAACTTTTTTTTTCTTTCTGATATAAAATATTAAATTCTTATAACCTTCTATTTATATAACTCAGTATACTACTGTATTAAGCCAAATACTTACATTTCTGCAAATTCAATTAATTATTGTGACAAAAAAGTCAGCTGGTTAAGAAAAAGTAAATCGAAACCAAATATATGAAAAAACAAAAAAAACATTTTTAAAAACAGCTTTTTGAACAGCTTTTCTAAATTATATTGTTACAATGGAAGCTTCTTTAAAAAAATTTATCTCAATATAGTAAAAATATATATGTGTCATGAAGCCATTAAAAATTAATATAAAAGCTGGATGCAATATTTTCAAAATTTAAGTAGTTTCGAGTTTATTGCCTCTAGATTTTATTTTAATTTCACATTGTAACAATATGAGTCTGTTAAGATTTTTCTCAGTAAATTAACAGTTACTGAGAGCACAGACTACATTATGCAAAGCTGCAAATCGGCTCAGACGATCAAAGATTCAAAACCCACCGTTGAGAACTGAAGATGGGAAATGGATTGGAAACCCAAAAGACAAAGCCAGAATCTTTTCCGAACACCTATCAAATTTCTTCAAACCATTCCCGAAAAGTGCAGTTGATGAAAATACAGATCATATAGCAAAAATTGATGAAGAGGAAACTCCGTATGTCACCTTGAAAGAACTGAAGGATGTGTGCATAAATAACCCCAGTAACAAGAAAAGTCCAGGTTATGATCGTATTTCCGTATATTATAAAAGAACTGCCAGATGCAGGTTTTCTAAAATTACAGCATATTATCAACGCTTGCTTCAAATTAAAGTATGTACCTCATATTTGGAAAAAAGGCGAAGTAATTGTTATACCTAAGCAAGGCAAACCTCTAACAGAAGTAACATATTATCGCCCAATATCTTTACTGCCAATAATGTCAAAGATTTTTGAGAAAATATTGCTGAAAAGGCTTAATGTTATTATTAAGCAAAGAAATCTAGTTCCATCACATCAATTTGGATTCAGAAATAACCATTCAACACTAGATCAGGTCCATCGCATAATAGATATAATAAAAAAAACATTTGAGGAAAAAAAGTCTGCTCTGCTGTCTTTTTGGATGTTGCTCAGGCATTCGATATGGCACGAAGGTCTCAAGTTAAAACTTCACAGAGACCTACCTAGACACTATTTTGAAGTGATTGCCTCATTTCTAAGCAATAGATACTTCTGAGTTCGCTATGGAACTGCGATAACGGCATGAGACCTAAAAGCGATAAGGGCAGGTGTTCCGCAGAGAAGTGTTCTCGGGCCTGTAATATATCTATTGTTCACAAGAGATATCCCTCAAGGTTATAATGTTACTACAGCGACATTTGCAGATGATACTGCGATTCTCTCAGTTGGAAATTGTAGTGCTGACGCCACAAATAATTTGCAAAGCACAATAAATAAAATAACAACTTGCACGCAAAAATGGTGAATCAAGTTAAACAAAACTAAATCAACACATATAAATTTGACGCTCAAAAATATAGCCAATCTTCCTGTATTTATAAATAATTTACGTTTGCGGTAAAATACTACCAGTGCTTCCGGATACATGTGAACGTCAAAATGAAAGCTGTACTGGATGTTGATAACAATATTCGTGAGCTGAAAAGAAGGAAACTACAAGAGTTACTACAATGAGCGATGGAAACATATTTTATAATATTTTTTCAGTACACGTGGACAAATAAAAAGAAGAAAAAGTCTTTAGTCGATCAAACAGATTGGTGTTGACACAATAGGAAAGGTTTTAGCCGGTAGCAATGCGGCATACTGTAGCAGAACACGGGTTCTACAGTATCTTTTGAAGATCTTCACCGACCTACGAAAAAAAAAACAAAAACAGGCTTAGAGACCCATATATATTTACTATATTGAGGTAAATTTTTTAATTGGTTATATTTATGTATAATTTATCTTAAAAGATTTCACGATTCCTTTAACTACTAGTAAGTTCAATAAAATCTGTTAAAAAAGGAAAATGTATATGTATTTTACACCCGAAATATCGTGAAAATAGCAAAAAGAAGATGTGTTGCGGATAAAGAAAAAAAACCTATCTGTCTCTTCTATAGACTATCTGTTACTTCATGAATATATTGATGATATTACGATAACTTATTAACTTTATTTAAATCCTTTAAATTGATTTAATTTTACCTAACATAAGAGTCTTTCTTTTTAAATTTTGAAAGCAGTTCTTGGTGAGTATGTGACGTCTTATAAAAATATTCAACATAGGAATATTTATAGAAGATCATATAAATATAAAAGCTTCCCAGCTCTTATATTTCTAAAATTTTTTTTTTTTAATGCATTTCTCAGACACATAAATGTGGACAGGACATGACACAGCCTTTCCTGTTCAGGCGTAGCTGTAAATGTCGTAAGGGAAAATAACTCGTACGACGTGTGTGAGATTTGAACCCACGCTCTTACCCACTAGGCCACCGAGGCCCCATTTCTAAAATATGAATACATTCCCAAAAACGACAATTCCTTTTCAATTATATTTTAAAACAAAGTCCTTAAACAAAAATAGATTTTTTTCATTGTTTGGTCTACATTCAAAAGTTATAGTACAAAATAATTAAATCATTTTCCTGTCTTTGACATTGGGTCAAATTGCACAAAACCGATCTTGAACTTAAATCTCACTTTTTCAAACAAAAATAATATGAGTTCAAGTGTAATTTTGTTTGAAAAAAGGAGATTTTAGTTCAAGGTCAATTGTGTTCATTCGAACCATTGTGCCAAATGCATAAAACAGATCTTGAACTCAAATTTTAATTTTTCGAAACAAAATTACCCTTAAACTCGTAGGATTTGCTTGAAATGAAATTTTAGTTCAAACTCAATTTTATGCATTCGGTCCATTTTTATGTTTAGTACAAATTTTATTATACCCGTATGAACTATGTTCAAGGGTATAATAAATTTGCCATTACGTTTGTGACACCTTAAAGGAGTCGAGCTAGATATAGTGTCAAAGGTATGGATCGGCTCAGAATCGAATTCTGAGTCGATTAAGCCATGTACGTCCGTCCGTCCGTCCGTCCGTCCGCACGATAACTCAAAAAATAAAGGAGCTAGGAGGCTGAAATTTTTTTTACGGCACTTTTGCAAAATTCTTAGTTTTGCTATTTAAATCCAACATTTTCGGTCGGCGGGTTCGAGTAGCTGCCATACAACTTCTATCTTTATATAGAAATAACTCAGTATCTATTCAAGCTAGGTTTCTGAAATTTTGCAAATGATGATCAAGTTTTATGGCAACATCTTCTGTAAAATTTGGTTGTGGTGGTGCGGCGGGTTCGGGTATTTGCCATACAACTTCTCCGTTTAAATGAGAATAACTCAGTGTCTATTGAAGCTAGCAACCTGATATTTAGCAACAAGGTGTCGAGTTACAGGCCAACAACTTTTGTAAAATTTGGTTGGTCTAGAGCAGCCGGTTCAGGCTTCTTGCACCTCTTCGAACTTAATAAAGCTAGGCGTCTGAAATCTTGCAAATAATGATCACATTTTATGGCAACCACTTTTGCAAAATTTGGTTGTGGTGATGCGACGGGTTCGGGTAGCTGCCATACAACTTATCCGTTTAAACAAATTTATTATACCCTTGAACATAGTTCATACGGGTATAATGAGAATAACTCAGTGTCTATTGCAGCTAGGAACTTGAAATTTAGTAAAGAGGTGTCGAGTTATAGGCCAACAACTTTTGTAAAATTTGGTTGATCTAGAGCAGCCGGTTCAGGCTTCTTGCACCTCTTGGAACTTAATGAAGCTAGGCGTCTGAAATCTTGCAAATGATGATCAAGTTTTATGGCAACCACTTTTGCAAAATTTGGTTGTGGTGGTGCGACGGGTTCGGGTAGCTGCCATACAACTTATCCGTTTAAATGAGAATAACTCAGTGTCTATTAAAGCTAGGAACCTGAAATTTAGGAAAGAGATGTCGAGTTATAGGCCAACAACTTTTGTAAAATTTGGTTGGTCTAGAGCAGCCGGTTCAGGCTTCTTGCACCTCTTGGAACTTAATGAAGCTAGGCGCAATAGATTCAGGTAGCTGTCATACAACTCCACAATTTACATAAATATATCTCTGTAGTTCGGTACTAAAACATCTGAATGTTTTTAAAAGATGATCAAGTTTTATAGAAACAGGATATATTACGTTCATACGGGTATCCCAGAGTTGACACAGTCTACTCTACTGCACTCTTCCTCGTTTTTAATCTATATGTAGACGTCACAGAAATGTACAAAATCTTTGTCATTTTACAACGAAGATTTCAACAATCCTTATACTTACTATAACAAATAAAAACATTTTTGAAGAATTTAAACAGATAGTTAAATAATTTTTAAAGAAGAAAAAATATAATTATTTATAGGAGTATATGATACTCTTAAATTTCGGCATAAACAAAAATTTTTATCAACTTCTTAATCTAAATGTAATATTAAACTTAAAATATTTAATTGATTTTTTTTGTTTCTCTTTAAAGGAAGTTTCTTTTAAGTTAAAAGAAAGCAAAATTTTAAAATCGCTTCTTTTTTAATTACATGTTATTAATATTATGTGTTTATATATGTTTTACCTACTCTTTGTTTTTTTTTTTTTGTTCTTATGAAACTTCTGTATATAATTTTTAATGTATTTTATGATCTAACATAGCAGCTACTTGTTATTAAAGATAAAGAAAAAAAATTAAAAAAAAAAAATAAATAAATAAAGGTAGAAAGAGACAAAGAATGGTTTTTTTTTCAACTTTTAATATTTTTAATTTTTTATTTAAAAAAAAAAATTTTTTATGTTTTTTTTATATTTTTTTATTTAAAATAGAACACAATTTTCATGGTATATTCATAAATTTTCTTGACTCTTTCAACCCTTTTCTAGATAAACAAATAAAATTGCGTACTGAGAAAATTTTGGTAGTTAAAAAAATTCAGAAGGTTTGTAAAAATTAAGAAAAAAAAATTAAAAATTATGCAAATTTATTACTTACTACCAAACATAATTTTCTGAATGAAATTTTAATGTTGGAATTTTTAGTTACCCAAAAATTTTAATTAACATAAAAAATCACTTTTATTAAAAAAAATTTTTTTTTTTTTTAGTTGATAATTAAAATAAAAATAACAGGTAGCCACTGGTTTTAATAATAATTTAATTTATGATTAAAATAATAAAAATTATTTAAATAAATTCAAAAAAAAAATTTAATTATTCTAATTATTTATTTTTGTTTTTAATTAGGTATTCTGTTTTCGGCCTATATGACAAAAATTATAAAAAATGAATAGGCAATAGGCAAATAGGCAAATTTTATTAATAACAGATGTTATAATATAACATGTTCCATTTACAGAATATAATGTTTTATCTTGCATTATTAAGTAGGATTATCGAAAAACTTTCAGTTCTACTGTATAATAAATTTTGGTTAGAAGGTAAAATGAAGGCTGGAAGCTGGAGCATGTCATCCATTTAGTAGAGCTCTTATTCTGGGGGCTCAGCTTTGAATCCAACTAAAAGAAAAATTGCCTTCAATAATTATCTCATGTAGTAAGGTGTTATATACTACTACATGTTGTAACTTTTGTAACGGCTATAGTCACTGTTAGCAAAATAGTAATAATAATAGGCGGATTCATTGTTTCCTTACAGTCCCACTCCCAATTCAATGTTTCCGTATCCATTTCTTATCCTTTCCTATCCCTACTCCCTAGCCAATATACTGCATTCACAGATAAGGGTTTCATCCCATTATATTGTCTAAAGGGGGAGGTGGGTTTAGTCAGTAAGAATCTGACACTACCAAGGGGAAAATTCTTGGTGTCTTTGGAAGATTCCCACCTCCCTTAGGAAAAAACAAATTAAACTAAGAGAGCAGTCAAATTTGAAGGTGAAAGTAATTTAAGCACTTATTCATGTGAAGAGGCCTCACTCTGTCTAACATATAGTCATTGAATGCGAATTAATTGTGAGATCTATTCTAATAATAACAACAATATACCTATTCCCAACATATTCCTACTTCTTTGCAATATCCATCATATCCTTATTTTCTTAGCATATTTTCCTTTTCGTTCCAGTACATGTATCTGGTGTTGCAAACAGTCTTATTAGCGGAAAAATCAAACAAAACAAATTAAATTAAAGTGCAAAAAAAGTGTTAATTTTACAAAGGATTGGGGTAAGGGTTGTTGTTCAAGATGTTTTGCCTTAAAAATAAAAAGTTTCTGAACATTTAAATAAAATTAAGAAGAAAATGAGAAGCTACATAGAATTAATATTATTCAATTTAAATTTGACTCCTATATATTTATGGAGATTTCTACTTAATTTATTAACACATAAATATAAATATAGAAAATAAAAAAGTTCATTAGAAAGAATTCCGTTCCCTAAACTTGTACCTCAAATATTTGTATTTTTAATAGTAAGTGTGTTTTTCTTCTACTTCAAAAAAATCAAAAATTTAAATTTTATACTATGATAGATAAAATGTTGTTGATGTGTTAGTATAAATAAATCTGTTAGTTCTGATTATTTGATAAAAAACAAAAATGTGTCGAATACAAGAGAAAAAGTACCTTTAAAATATATAATAATTAATCAAATATATTTAATTATTTTCTATTACTATTTCAAAGAAGTTTTGTAATTTGCATTCAATGCCTCTCCGATTTTTTTTATCCATCGTTCATTATTCGAAATTTTTCCTAAATCTCTTTTCTCTAAGAATCCCGTAGACCAAACTATACCAATTTGTATAAACGGTCCCAACCTAAAGTATGATTAAAAAAGGGGGTGGTTTTAGGTAGTGATAGTCCAACACTATTCGGAAAAATCAAGTAAAATTTTTATGGATGTCTTTTGAAGTTTTCCACCCACCCTTGTAAAAAAAACAAAAAAAAAATTGGTTACAAATCTATTTATAAACAAAGAAATTTAATTAAAACATTTTTTTTCTAAATTTTCTTCAAAATTTTATCCTAAAAAGATTTTGATTTTCAAGATTTCTATTTCAAAATATGTCTCCAATATTTCAATGGTTGTCCCGTGAACTTAAACCTTACATTTTTAATTCTTAAGATAGAAGAAATGATTGAGAGGAAAGGTTATCGCTTATTTAATAACTGAGAGCTTTTGATTTTTAAAACTCTAAAATTTTCCAATTCTTCTACTATTTCATAATCACTGTTTAAGGATTTTGAAATTTTTGATTATTTATATTTTACCGAAGTTTTTGTAATGTTCATGTTAATTCCAATGAACGTTACGATCGAAATTGTCCACGGCGTTGCAAAAATCGTATTCTTCTAAACAAGAAGTGATAGCTTCTCCGCCATTTTTCCGACTAAGTTGTTTTTGGTATTCTAGTGAATGCCACGTCAAATTTTCTTATATTTTATATAAATATTTCTCCGCAACTTCGTGCCGAGCACATCAAGCACTTTCAGCAGGAATAGTGAAGTAGACATGGTTATCTATCTTCGTAAAAAGGTATACTTTTATTTTTACGAAGTTAATTAACCATCTTTTCTTTAGTGTTCTGTCTCTACCTATTTGTCTTACATTTCAAAAAAAAAAACATTAGTAACATTCAGAAAAATTTTATAACGGTTCTTTTGTGATGTTTTCATTGCAAAAAAAAATGTTTTAACTTAAGACAATTTGAACTTATTTCATTCAATCTCTCAATTATAATATATTTATTTTATTTTATTTAATTAAATTAAATAGAGAAAAAATATATAATATAAAATAAGCATTTTTATTTATTTTTTTAAGCTTAAAAACAACAAAAAACAAAAAAAAAAGTAATAAAGAAAAAAGTTATGAAATTCTAGGAGCATTCTTAAAACCAAAAAAAAAAAATTTTATATATAAAAAATTCACCTTTAGAATCATTAAAATACCTGGAAAATATTAAATTAGTATGAATTTACATTTCATAACCATAATAAAATTGTATCTATTCGTGTATAGCATCATGAAATAACTCCACAAGTAATAGCTCCGCATCGAGAATAATGAAATAATTTTGCATCAAATTACGGAGTTATTTCATAATGAAAAAAGTCCGCATTTCTTCTAAAATAAATCTGCATCAAATAGTGAAATAAATCGTCAAATTGGATTTTTGCGGATTTTTTTCATTTACTTTTTTTTTATTTTTATAAATTACTTTAGAGTAGATTCAGATTAAGTGTATGGCCATGTTCAAACGTGTATGTGACTTTGTATGCAAAGTTGTATTTATCAAACTCTCATTTTATATGTATGCGTTAATATTATCACTTCAATTTTTTTTTTTTGAAGGGTAAGCATTGAACATTTGACCTGATAAAATTTTTTATTATTGCTTTGTATGTAGTAAAAGTTACAACAGCTACACCAGCTATATTTTGGTTAAAAAAAATGTTAAAAAAAACGTTTACGTATCCTTATGCATTTTTGTCGTTTTTTTTTTTGTTTTTCCGATATTTTTTTTTAGAAGAAAGGAGGAAGTGGGAAAGAAAAAAAAAAAGCTGCAACTGAATAATGCGACACATGTGAACATGGGCTATTACACTATTACCTTTTTCCAGAATATTTATATATATACATATGTTTATGCGAAACTCTGAATTAGGAGAGATTTTAGAGTTCGTTACAAAATCAGTGTATTCACTTTTTCCAGAATAGTTATGTATGTATATATATATGCGATATTTTGAATTAGGAGGGATTGAAAATCATTGATTTCGTAACCGACTACAAAATCCCTCCTAATTCAGAATCTCCCATATACATATATACATAAATATAAATATTCTGCAAAAAGCTAATACCCTAATTTTCAATCCAACTCTAAAATCCTTACCAATTCTGAATAACGTTTATACATAAATGTACGTTAAGAAAAAAAAAAAAAAGGAAATCAATCCTCAAAAAGTCAACCCACAAAATAGAAATGAAATGAAACTCCTCATCAAAAAAAAAAATGTTTGTGAGATTATTTGATTTTATTTTTGGCTTGCGGATTTCTTTCATGATGCCTTTCGTATATACTATATTATGTACAAGTATATTACTATATAGAGTATAGACACCTGTGTAAAATAGTAATGAGCCGTGTTAGTAATATTTTTTTTAAAAAGCATCTTCCATTATTGGTTTTTATTTTTTTATTATTTTTTTTTTTTTATTTTGTTAAGTTCGTTAATTTTCTATTGATTTAATTAATATTTTTTGTTATTTTAGGCTGTCTGTTACTCATTTCAATCGCATGGCGACGCTTCATAAAAGCTTTAAAATTTTTATTTTTTCTCTTTTATATGAACATGTATGTATGTGTCGATATATTATATGTAATATTTATTATAAATAATATTTACCTTGAATTTATAACGGTATTATTTAAATTAAAAGTTATAACTTATAAATTATAATACTGATTATTCAATTTTAAAATATATTTTTTTTTTTTTTTGTGATATACGATATATATATTAAGTATGTATATGTAGTATGTAAATATATGATTAACAGAATATGATCATTGTTAGATCGTTCTGAATATATATTTATATTATAGGTTAGGTTTCTATGTATGGAATAATATATTTGTGTATGTGTAAATTTTAGGTTTTAATAAAGGTATTCTAATTATATTTTAGTGGCTGTGATTTTAATACAAAAAATTTTTTTTTTTGCTATATACATACATGCATACATAGTTATATTTAATAAAAAGTATACTATACTGAATATAATCATGTGTTATATATGTATGAATTTATGTATTAATTATTTTTAATTGTTAATTAAAAAAAAAAAAAAATGTTCTAAATTAGGAACTGTTGATTTTGGAATAAAACTTATAAATATGAAATTATTATATAAATAAATAAGTACAATTAGGTTCAAAACAGGAAGTTTAATAAAACTATCGTTAATTAAGGTATATATGTAGGTATACATATAACGAATATTTACTCATAAATAGATAAAATTTAAAAAAATCATAAATTTTTATAATAGAATAAAATATAGAACAATAGATGTTCTTAATAATATTTTGATCTTAATTAATTGCTATAGAATATATAAATTTGAAATTTAAACTTTTCTGCTTCCAACAGAGGTAACTTATACAATATAGTATATACACATAGACAATAATAAAATAAGAGTATAGACAATTTTATTTAATTTTATAATAATATAAAGATGGAATAATTACATTAGCTTTTTGCAGTAAGTGCAGTAATTGATAGACCTACAAATAAATTTATTTTGAATTTTTAGTCTGTATAATAACATAAAATTTTTGGCAGCACACAGAAAAAGGATAGCTAGTAAATGATATCTGACTCCTATTTTGAATCCATAAAAACACTTTTTTCAACTTTTTTGAATCCTTTTCTTTTTTAAAGCTGTTTCACTATATAATTGTATGATGCTGTATCATACAAAATCCACAAGCCTAAAAACATTAAATCTATAAAATTATTTACTTGTTAATATTTTAAAAGTTTTTATGGCATATCTTATGTCACACTAATGACAGGGAAAGTTGCCTATAACTCCAAAACAACATCAGCCAAAAAGTTGAAGAATTCGTGAACAAGTGTCAAGAAAAATATGCCGAATATTCTGGCCCAACACCAGTTAAGAGGCGAAGGAGCAGTAATAAACTGAATTAAATACATAAAAAATGGATATAGATATAGGCCACACTTTGAAAAAACTTTTCTGGAAGTATAACTAGAATGGCCCCAGAATGGAATCTCCAGGAAATCTGAAAACGTGATCAGCCCAATAACCCGGTGCCGAACAATAACGGTAGAATTAGCAAAAAATTAACAAAATTAGAAGGAAATAAGAATCATACAATCTAGATCAATGGAGGAAGAAAGCAAGTTGATGCCCTATGTTCTCAAGAGCAGTAAAAAGAAAAAACAAAAATATTTTGGAAGCTAACTACTAAAAGTACTTGGAAGTATCCTAATAAAAACATGTTACAATACTCAAAAATAAATTGTACTCAATTACAATGCAAATTAAATTTCCCATCTCATTAGTTATTTATTATTCAGTATACACGCTTTTCGTACGATTATATTAAATAATCCTTTTTGTAACTGTGAATATTACAATAACGTCTTAGTATATTTTAATAATTTACTGAAATATGACGTCAATCAAAGTGGTTTTTTTTAATCAAATTAGACAAAGATTTAGTTTTTTTTTTTCAGTTATTCACGTTAATTAAAGATATTGTAATAGCCATAACTTCTGTACAAGATTATTAAACACAAATTGTGCAATCACTTTTTCTTTTTTTCTTTTTTGATTTGTGTATTTATTTTTGGTTATTAAATGTATTATCAGACATTACTGTAATGATGTATTACTTATTTTTATTACAATATTCATCGACAGGATTAGAATCCGTGAAACTTTAATTACAAATCGATTACGCAGAGTAAAGTCTTAAACGATACGCTATATACAAGATTGATCTACATAGAATATTCTCAAAAAAGAAATATAAGAGAAACAATAGAAAACAAGGCAGTATGTAAACAAACGGTTTTTAAAGGCGCACACTTTCCAAAGATCAATATGCAAACTGTTATTAATAGAATTGTGACTTGCATCAAAATTTTGAACATTTCCTTAGAATTTCATATAATAAGAAAAAATACAAAAAATATAGAGACACTTTCATCAATTTTAAAGGAAATCTACATAATTAAGAAAACCCTTAACACATGTAAAATTATAAAGTTGAAGCTTTACTTTCTGTCTTTTATGTATGTATTTTGAAAAAATGTTTACAGGTACTTAAAAATAGCAAAATATAAATTTATAGGTCTAATAAAAGATCTTATCCCTAATAGATAGATTAGATATAGGTCCCTAATAGATCTTAAACAGGCGCGGCGATAATAAATATAGATCCCTAATAGATCTTAAGCAGGCGGAATGGCACAAAAACATTTTCTGAAGAAACTTATACTAATACTAAAAGTTCTTTCTTATCTCATAAAAGCGTGTTCGAGTTATGAAAAAAAAAATCATTAGAAATTTGGTTCTCACATAACGGTAAATTTAAATACTAAATTAAAAAACAAATGTATTATAATATTGATATTAATTTATAAAAATAAAATACAGTACTGTCGAATGGCGTTTTTAAATTCAAAATATATGATGCAAAACTTGAAATATATACCCATTTAAATATAGGACTCTTTCAAAGTCTGAGGGCCTGTAGCTCCGTAACGGATGGACCTATATGAAAAGTTATTCTACAACATTAATTTTTTTATGAGACCTGCCCATAAAATTTCCTTGCTCTATCTTTAACTCTATATCCTCAGAAGTTTTGTAAATGGACGGACAGACGGACAAAGTGAAACCACAAAGCACATTTTTTCAAAATTTTATTTTGGAAATGTGCTAAAAAGAATAAAAAAAAACAATTATTTAAAAGCTAATTAACAAATATAAAAATTCATACTAGGCATAACTAAGTGTATATTTTTTGACATTAACCTATGAAATATTTCCATGTTCTCGTATATACATAGGTATATAATGTATCAATATTTAAATAAAAATTTTTATAATGACATGATGCATTTATTTTATTTAAATGTTAATTATACCTTAAGTATTACCTTCTTTAATTATTTAAAGTTAATTAAAATTAATTACCAGAATTATAATTAGAATTCTTAAACAAATTGGTTAGGGTAGTAAATTTTTCTAATGAAACATTACTAATAATTTAATCCTTTTTTTGTTCTTTTTTTTTGCTGCTTTTAACAAGAACAAAATATTAATACATGTTATATATATATATATATATATATATATATATATATATATATATATGTATATGTATAAATTATTCTATAATATAAATTATAAAAGTTTTATTTTTTTGTTCTTTCTTTGTTGATGTCATTTACATCAACATTAAAATTTTATAGCTTCTGGAAGATTTTCATAATTAGAAAAATCTACAAATCTTTAAAATCAATATCCACTGCCTTAAGCATATTGGCACAGGATTTTTTTTTTTTTTTTTTAAATATGAGTATAGAGTAGCAAACGGAAGATAAAAAAACAAAAAAAAACTTTTACCAATTTGTTTTTAACCTATTCATCTTTCGATATACATATACAGGTTAATCAGCAACTTTGTTGTATGTTTCAAGGGGCATATAAATCATAAATGTTAAAAGCAGCTAGTGGCTGTAAATTAAATATTATATTTTTCTGCCCACTATCAATATTGAAAAACTAACCAACAAAATGAATTTTAGAAACAAACAAAAAAACAAGAAAAAATGAAAATGTTTTTTTTTGTTTTTTCTATTTAAGCTATGATGGGAAAAAAATATAAAAAAAAAAAACAGAAACAAAGTTACCGCGCAGGTGCTTTTAGTATAATTTATGATCCATGTTCTTCATAACTAACAACACAACAAAATTTTAATATACATACCAATAGTATTACTACATATATCTTAAGATACATTTTTATATATATTTGTATAATTTACTGTTTATTTTATTCTTTTTTTTTTTTTTTTGTTCTTTTTATTGCAATTTCCATTTGTGCAGTTAATCAGAGTTTTATTAAAGAATAATTTTAACATTAATTTTTTTAAAAATCATTTTAAAATTTATTTAAATGTTTTAAATAAATGCAGATTACTTGATAATTATTATTCATATTAATCTTGTGGGAAGATAATATGATTTTTAAAAGAAAGAATAAAAAAAAAAAAAAAAACATATTAAAAAAACACGTGTGTCATTAGAGTTAACAAAAGCAATTTGTATTTTGTAATATGTTTACATAAAATCTATTAATAACAATGGGCATCACTTATATAAATGATAAATAGGTAATAGGTAAAAATAATTGAATAAGATAGTATGTAAAACCAAGGTGTTTTAAATTGTGCATTTTATTAAGTCTAAATGAATGAAAACCATTCTAAACTACTTTTCTAATAAAATTTCAAATTTTTGAAGCAATCTTCAATTTTAAGGATCCTTGGTAAGGCAGAGGAATGTTAAGGTTGACATGTTAAAGCAGTATACATGCTGGTAGTATTTGTACAAAAATATAGCTTAAAGTTTATTTTTTGAATTAAAGCTTCAAAAAACCTTTGTAGTTGGCAACTCTTAAATGGAAGTACCAAAATTTTTTCTCATGGTTACTGAAGCTTGTAGTCAAAGCCATCAAATTTGTAAAATTTCAAGATTGTGATTAAGCGTCTCGAAAATGTGGAAAAACCAAAATTTCGCATAACGGTAAATACATTTAAAAAAATTATATAATTTTTATACTATTCTATGAACTTTAAATATTTTCGGCAGTTTGACATTTACAGAATATAAGATACGACACATTTGAAAATTAGAAGCTTTTTTGAATAGTTTTCGCTGCTGTTCTGTAATGAATGATGTTATATACAGAACCTATTTTACATCAATTTGTTTCTTTAGATGTAAACCATTTTTAAAATTGGGTTCAAACGGTGTAGAACTTTTGTAAACCGACAGATGAATGGACGGACAAAAATATACTTATTATAAGCACATTTTATTCAGATTTTTTTTGAAAATCTGCTTAAAAAATATAATTTATGAAGAAATAAAATAAACAAGTTAAATTTTTAATTGAAAAAATTTATTAAACTACGACTTAAGATTTTTTAAATTAACTATTCTGATCATATTCCAATTAGATTCACGCTTTTGTTTGTCAAAAGATAAGAGATATGTATCTTTTATCTTAGTTTTATTAGAATAGATTAATTAAAATCCTGAAAATACTTTTTAAAATAATAAAATTATTAATGGAAAATGTTAATTGAAATTTGAAGTGGAATTTTTTTTGAATCTAAAAATTTTCCGAAATTAATACTTTTGTTTTTGTATTTCTTTCTTATTTCACATTTAGTTTCGTTTAATATGTATTTTTAACAATTTGAATTTGACTTCTTTCGAAGTTATTTAATACTGTTTTCTTATTTTACTTCTCATTTTTATAACTTATTTCCTTAATAAAACCTATAGCTATAGTACACCCTATACCTCTGTAGTGCAGCTTTATTTAAATTTAGAGGAATCTAAAAAAGAGTTGGTATTAAATTTCTTTGCATTTATACCACGATAATATTGTTCTAACAGAAAAAGTCTTGAGAGTTTCTAAGTTCCATGTCGGAGAAATGAGAGTTCATAGACAGTGTTTGAGTTCCGAGAAAATGTCTCTATATAGCATCAATTCCTTCGAAAAATCTACAGTTAAGATCCACATGTATAGCTAATCTTCTAGTATGTACACTAATCATGCTATTTTCTATAATAATACCAACCAATTGTATTATTTCCAATCTAGAAAGAAAAAGTATATATTTGGATCTTTTTCTTCAGAATATATTTGCAAGCTATCGATCTTTGACCAACACACTTTTCTAAATGTTGAATTTGAAGGTTTCTATAGATACGTGGACAGTATTCTCAACACTTAGCTCAAACTCTGATCGGTACTTTGTTAGATCATCCGCCGACTAATTGTTTATATTTCCCTTGTCTTCTAGAAACTAAATCAAGTTGATAGTGTTCGGTACTGAGAATATTTTTGATTCTTCGCAATAGTGCTCTCCAATAGAATGTAATCTGCTCTTAATTGTCCAGGTAGGAAATAATTCTTTTATCTGAAGTTGTCTAATTAGCTAATGCAAAGTGTATTGTTAGAACTTCTGCTTGAAAAACACTGCTATATAGTAAGACAATCTCATTGAAATACGAAAGTACAAAAAGATCGGTATTTTATCTATCTAAAGCAGTCTGTAAAAAAAATAGATATGCACATCGTTTGTATTAGGATATGCACATCTAGGAATACTTCTAAGGAAAGATCGATCTAGATCAATTTTAAGCGTGTCCACCAAGGGTTTCCCTTAGATACAGGAAGGTTTCTGCTGATAATTTGAGGCGTAGTTTTTTATGACTGAAAGCGTCGTCGTCTTTATCTCTACAATTAGATATATTATATAATACAGATATTGCCAATTTTGTTTTTTCAACAGAAAATCAGTTTTCAAAACAAAATACTCATTTTGAATCCAAATATAACAAGGTAGAATGTAAACCAACGGTTTTTAAAAGCGCACATTTCCAAAACTCAATACAAACTGTTTAGAAGTGTGACTTACACAAAAATTTGAAAATTTCATGTAATAAGAAAAAATGTGAAAATAGGACATTTTTGAAATTTTGAGGGGCCGTAAGTCCGGAATCCTATGTAACTAAGAAAAGCCGTTAACACACGTAAAAATATATTATTGAACCTTTAATTTTCATGCCTTGCCGAAGAAAAATTTGCACAGGTGCCTAAGTTACAGGTGTTTAAAAACACCAAATTTTCAATTTTTGAGACGTAATAACAATTTCTGAGCAAACTTATACTAATTCTAAAAGTTCTTTCTTGCCTCAAAATTTCAAGCTTCTATCTAGAAGCGTGCCGGAGTTATGAAAGTAGAAAAATCATGCAAAATTGGGTTTTCACATAACGGTAAATTTAAATACTAAATTTAAAAAAATTGTATAATTTTGATATTAATTTACAAAGATAAAAGAAATACCTGTCGAATGACGTTTTCAGATTGAAAAAATCTTAAGCAGAACATAAGATATATGCATTTAAAAATAGGGCTCTTTCAAAGTTTGAGGGACTGGAGCTCCGTAATGGGGGAGCTACATGAAAAAGTTGTTCCACAAAATTATTTTTTCCTAACCTATAGTTAAAATTTTTTTTCTCTATCTTTAACGGTGTAGAAGTTTTGTAAACAGTCGGACGGACAGAGTGAAACTAATAAGCACATTTTTTCAAAATTTTTTTGGAAATGTGCTAAAAATCATATTAGCTTTACATTCTTGACTGTACGTGAGTAGTGAAACATGGGACAATATTATAATAGTGAAACATGGGATAACTTCCTACTAAGATTCTTACAATGTATTTGACTGTCATGAATATTGAACTATAATTAATAAAGAACTTAAATTACCTCTACAAAATGACTTAACATATTTGCCTGAATTCATAAAATTATGTTTCTAATAGTAGATTTTGTTTAAAAAAGATTCAACTTCAATGCATAAAACGATTTGACCAAATAATTTTATTTGACTTATTTTATTCAATATTCATTTCAATTATGAATTTTTTTTTTTTTTGTTTTTATGTAAGATAATTAATTCTATACCGAATTTCTGTCTTGACGAAAAATTTAAAATTATTTATTTTTATATGTTGGAAATATTTTTACTGTATTTAATTTTCATTACTCTGTACATTATATATTGTTTTACATATTAATATTTGAACTCAAATATTTCAATAAATGAAGGTTTTAGTTCAGATCAGTACCATAAACCTCTAAAATAAATTTCAAAGAAAAAAAAAATACCATAACTATGGTCTAATATAGTCAAAATTATAATTTTTGTTTTTCTGTTTTAAAGAATTTGGTAACTTTTTAAAACTGTACCAAACATTGTAATCAAAATTTAACAAAGATTAAAAAAAAAAAAAAAATGTAACTATAGGACAGTAAATATTTACTTCCCCATAGTATGGTTTTTTTTACTCTTGAAATTATCGAATGTGTATACCTTGTAATATATTCAAATTTAAAGTCAACAGAACGTACCTTTTTTTTTTTTTTTTTGATTTTTAGTCGTTTTTCGCAATAATGAAACGCATATGATTTTCGTTTTGTTTAGTATTGAAAGTAAATGCGTTAAACTTTTGTTTTTAAACAAATATTTGCCTTTCAAAAAAAAAAAACCAACTTATCATCAAAATCGAAGAAATATTGAATTAGATATTCAACACAAAAAAAAAAAACAAAAAACAATCGAGAGTTACAATAGTAAAAGAAAATGGAAACATTTAAAAGTGACTGCCAATTGTTGCAATATATTCAGCAAATTTAATGATGTTTTTTTTTTTTGTGTAAAGCTAGGGGGGAATCACCAAAACACATTATAGACGAGTGAAACGAACACGATTTCTTTATTAGTGTGTGGGATTTTAATCCACTAAACACCAGTTTCCTTTTTTTGATCAAACAATAGATTATAAAACCTTTAGTTACTAATGTGCTGCGCTTGAATAAGCGAAATTAAGTTTAAGAAATTTAATGATCACTTTAAAAAAGATCACTTTAAAAGTTCTGTCAACTTCCAAAAACTATTTTCATATCTAACCAACAAAAAAAAAATCTTCATATATAAAATAATATTTTTAGTAATCAAAAATGACAACCTACAAGTCATTTACAAACTGTAATTTTAATAATTTAGTTTGTGTTCATTGCATATACCTGAGCAGGAAAACCAATTTTTCACTTCATCGTGATATCAAAAGTGACATTTCTTAATCAGTTCTGTCTATACAATTTTTTCATAATATTAAAAATTTAAAAAATCTTTAGTTAATCGTATTAAAATTAAACTGCTTTGATATCAGTACTTATAATCGTATTTAAAAATTCTTGGTAATATGCCACTCTTAACATATATCCAATGTCTTTTAAAAATTAAGACACGTTTGAAAAATAAACTTTAACTCTTCTTTTTTTTTTTTTTGTTTTTTGTTTTGACAGTATAATATTCCAATTTTTAAGTAGCCTTTTCAATACATTTAAAAGATAAAAAAAATATCATATACTATACGAGTATATTCACTTATATAAGTGGAGATAATTTTTCAGTTAATCAATTTTAAATAAATATTTGTAAAAAAAAAATTATGAAAAAAAAACAATTTAGTTTTTAACAGTATACTCTCATTAGTAATCACATTGAAATTTTCCTTGTTGTAATCAATCAAAACTTGGAACTTGTGAACTCTTTTTCGGCAATATTTTAAAAAAAACAAAACCTATGAGACGATATAATATATTACTTATTTTAGAATATGTGGTGGCATATGAAAAGCTGTAATGAATTTCATAATATCAATGTTGTATACAAAATTTTTTACAGTACAATGTAAAATGGCAATTATTGTTTGTAACATTTTATAATATATAATTTTATTTCATTTAACCTATTTACGTACAACAAAATTACCACGACCAGTTTAATAATTTTCTATAATATTAAAAATTTTCAAATTTTAATATATAGTTTTTATAATTTAAATCTTTCATAAAATTTCAAATCTATTTAAAACGAGGAAGAGTGCACTAATGCAGTAGAGTAGACTATGTCAACTCTATGATACCCGTATGAACGTAATATATAGTTTCTCTATAACTTGATCCTCTTTTAAACAATTTCAGATGTTCTAGTGCCGACGTTATAAGTACCGAGATATATTTATGTAAATTGTGGAGTTGTATGACAGCTATCAAAATCTATTGCACCAGCACAACCAAATTTTACAGAAGTTGTTGCCATAAAACTTCATTTTCATTTATAAGATTTCAGACACCTAGCTTCATTAAGTTCCAAGAGTATCAAGAAGTCTGAACCGGCAGCTCTAAACCAACCAAAGTTTACAAAAGTTTTTGTCATGTAACTCGACACCTCTTCACAAAATTTCAGATACCTAGCTTTAATAGACACTGAGATATTTACATTTGAGAGTAGTTGTATGGCAGCTACGCGAACCTGTCGCCCCAGCACAACCAAATTTTATAAATGTTGTTTGCCTATAACTCTACACGATTTTGCAAAATTTGAGACTCGTAGCTTCAATAGATACTGAGTTATTTCCAAATAAAGAAAGAAGTGATATGGCAGGTACTCGAAGTTGGCAAAAGCAAAAGTGAAAGTTGCAAAAGTGACTTAAAAAAATGTTTAGCTTCCTAGCTCCTTTGTTTTTTGAGTTATCGTGCGGACGGACGTACATGACTTAATTAGAATTCGATTCTGAGCTGATCCATACCTTTGACACTATATCTAGCTCGACTTTTTTAAGGTGCCACAAACGTAATGGCAAATTTATTATACCCTTGAACATAGTTCATACGGGGGTATAAACAAAGAATTTTTTATATATAAAACCGTCAACAGATAAATGTCAAAAAATAAACTTCAAAAAAATGTTTTCTAAACAGTTCTAAGTATAGATTTTCTGTTTTTATAAAATTAATGCAACGTAATAAATATTCTGGAAAATGCGTATAATTCTGCTTTTGAATACAACCAAATAACAAATTTACTTTTCACAAAATTTCTGAAAAATAACAATTCAATTATTTGCACATTAAAAAAAATTTGCAATTTGAAATAAAATCAAATTGACTTTATTCCAATTTTTCATTTTGAAATAAGACCAAAATTTAAAAATTCACTTTTTGGTTTTATTTCAAGTATGACAATGAAATAAAGTCAATTGGCTTTATTTCAGGCAACCAATTAAATATCTCTAGATTTTCTTTATTTTTAGCATTTTGTAAATTAAATAACGCCTAAAAACTGCAAAATATTGTATAAAAACAAAACTATTTATTTAATAATAGGTGGAAAAAATATATTTTAAAATCAATATACATATGTATTTTTTTTTTTTTTTATAATAATGACACATTAAATATAGAACATTAGAACTTCAACAATAATCATACAAACATTTAACTTAGATTAATATAACGGTGTCAAAACAAAAAGAGTCAAAACATTACAATTATGTTTTATATGAATTGTAAAAAGAAAAAAAAAATTGGATTGAATATATTCCAAATTCTGTCTTTTTACGTTTTTAAAATGTCTAATAATATAATTAATTCTTACATTTTAAATGTCATTACAAATTTATAAATTTACACCAACAATAAACAAAACAAAAAAAAAAAAATTAAAACTAAATTGTCATTTCATTACCATTTAATTGTTGGTTAACCTAAAACATTTTTTTTTTGCTCTTTTTTTTTTCTCTTTTTATAAAAAATGTCAATAAAGGTTACATAAAAAAACATATATAATCCATATATTACAATTTTACATACATACCATACGTACATATTTATAAATTCATACTACATTTTAAAATAAATTTAACTTATTTGCATAAAACTTATATGTATAAAGTAAAATTTCATATGAAGAGTTACAGTCTCAGAGTCATAGTACCCAATTGACACATAATTTATACATACTGGAATATACACAGTACAAACTTACTAGCCAAGCCATTAAAAAATATTTTTTTTTTTTAAATAAAACAACTAACAAAATATCAAAACGTAACAAAAAGAAATAAAATAAAAAAAAAATAAAAATTTACAACCGTATCCATCACCATATTTTATCTAGTTGTTGTAAATGTATCTATAAGATACATTTATTTATTAATTTTTTTTTTTTTCTCTTTATCTATTTATATTATATGGTCAAAATAAAATAAATCTAAACAAAAATAGTAATATTTTAGGGTGTAAGTGTACCCATTAAGTGAATTCAGTATGTATGGTAAAAAGAAAAATAATAAAAATGAAATAAATAATGATAGAATGCGAGAAAGTAAGAGATAGAAAAATATATAAATGAGATGGAAAATAAGAAAAAAAAAAAAAAAAGAAGCGCGATAATAACTTAACAAAACAAAACTGTTTCGTGCGTATTTTTTTTTTTTTTTGTTTTTCTTTTCAATTTTGTAACGTCCTCGAATTTTTTTTTTTTTTTGTATTTTATTTTCGCTTTTGGTTTACCGGTTCAAATTTTTATAATATTTGTTGATTTGTTGTTTTTCTTTTTTTTTTTTTTTGTTATTTCGATGTTTATTTTTCGTATTTTGATTTTGTTGCTCTACCTATAATGATGGGTACAATGTATGAATACTTAAGATACAAGTGACAGATAAACCAGGTGAAACAATGACAAATCTATGAATAGTAAAAAAAAAAAATTTAATGAAAGAATAAAAATTAACAGTGGCTTTTGATACCAACATAACAAATGGTAATGTAAGACATTTTTTTCAAGAAAAATGAACTTTATTCAAAGGTTCTGTTGGATTTAGTTTAATTGCGTTATAATGTAACAATTATTTAGTTATTTTAAATTGTCATTAAAGGGTGTTCGCAGTATAGAATATTTTAATTAATTTCCTTTAAAATAATGCTATTAAGGATAAAATATGTATTCTGATTTTTAACCCCCCATATATCTATCTTTTAAGACAGTGCGTTGTTTTTTGAATGGCACACTGAGAACAAACTTCATTTCTTAAAATATATTTTAAAGATATTTTCGACATAAATTATTAAGTTATCTTCTTCTTTTTTTTTTTTTTGCGAGGGTAAGTGGGAATCATCGTAGAGAGGAAGTGGTAGTAAAAATGAGGACGAGTCCTTTATGAGTGTATGGAACTTTAAAAAAATATCAGTGTAAAGTTTAAACGCTTTAACTATATTAAAACATTAAAAAAAATATTAGTCAAGACAAGAACCAAGCATTTTGTTAGGTTAGAATAAATATAAGAATGCTATTGATGATCTGATAAAAATAGTTATAGAATAAAATGTTAATTAACTTTATACATATACATATCTACCAAATTAAAAGGTGGATTATGAAAAAATGTTTAAAAAATAAAAATATTGCAGAATTATATAACAGAAAAAATAGACATTGACAAACATAGACCAAAAACATTTAGAAAGTTTAAGAGGAAAGTCTTAAGGAAAATTTTATATGAGATGACTGGACTGGACTGGACTTTTATGACTGGACTTTTATGACTGGAATTTTATATGGAAATAACGATGGATTGTAAATGATAAAATTAACTATTCGCCAGAGCGATGCATATGAAAAGATTTGACCTTAAGTGCATCATGTTTACCTTATAAAATATTTTATAAGTTCATAATATTTTAGAGCAATCTGAAAAATACACATTTTAAAACATGGGTCTTCGAACAGTAATAAAATATGTTACCAGTTAAAGTATTTTGCCATTTAAATTAGTTTAGGCTTTTATTTATTCGAAGTAAATCTAATTTTTTTTACTAAACTAAGTACTAAATACTTTCATTTTATCACATAATTGAATACTGTTTTTTTTTCGTAACCACGTTTTATAATATCATCAACAGATGACTCAGCAGCTAATTAAATCCTCAATTTTCTAGTATTACTTTAGTCAGTATCAAAAATGTTATTATTAGCTAAATCGAAAGCCTTCAATTTGACTTAAAATCTATGTTTTAGTTTTAAATATACTTAACAATATGAACACTCTGTCAAAGTGTCATTTGGAATTTACATAATGACTCTTTATAAAAAATGTTTCGTTTTGGCATGAGTAATATCTATTAGCACTTAAAAGTTCAAATATAGGCACATTTTTTATTTTTTTTTTTATTTTTTTTTTTTTTTTTTTTTTTTTTTTTTGTATATTAGATTGGTGTTATAATAAACTTGTGATATTTTTTTATTTTTATTGTGTTCTTGATTTTCTTTTTTTTTTAAATGGTGATGTTTGCAAATGTATTGTCGCGACCCAAATCGTAACTGTTTTTCAATTAGATACAAAATCCATATGTATCTTTTATATATATAAATATAAATATTATTAAATTATTTTAATTTTATTTAGAATTTTTTTTTTAAAATAAATTTTGTTTTTTTTTTAAGAATTATTTTTATTAGCATTTCTTGATATGGAAAAGAATGTGTTTTTTTTTTGTTTTTGATTGGGCTGCCATTTTGGAAAAAATCAAGGTACCTTTTACAACAATAAAATTCAAACAATAATAAATTTGTTAATGGAAACGTGATTAGAATGTGCAAAAGAAGATTATATTAAAATTATTTTCGTACTATTAAGAAGAAATTTTGTACATTTGTTAGTCTTTGAAACTAAAATGTATCTAGGGCTTATTATAATAATTATATCTACTCAATACTGAATCAAACTGAATCAAACCACTTGTCTAGATATGTTAAACAATGTTAAAAATCTAAAGCAATGAAGGGTTATCATTCGAATATGGACATAGATTAGAAATGTTAAATGATGTGATTATTTGGTTTATATTATGAAATGTTAATTGATTGAGTTCAAATTTTGTGTTTATAGAAAAAAATAGCTTGTTTTTGTTTTCCCTAATTCAAAAAAAGTCATAATAGACTTGAGTAATAACTTAAAAAAATAAAAAACTAAAGGATGCCGAGACATGACATGAATTAACTTTGTCGCTTCAATTTTTGGTACTTCAAAACAAGATTTTACAAAATCTCGATACTCGGATTGAAAATGTTAGCCAGCAAAGAAAAATTTTAGATTTTTACATAAAATAAGAAGAAAAAAGCCCCTAAAAAATATTTGCCTGCAATTAAATTAAAGACCTACAATATTGTTATTCGAGAAAAAAAATACTCTTAGTTCAAAAAAGGAAAATTTAACGAAACACTATATAAAATCAAACGCTCACTTTTTCGAAAAGACAGTAGAAACTGTTTTGTAAGGGGATATTTTTTTACCAAATTTTTTTTTTTTTTGTTAGAAGATTTTAGGTAAGAAAAGTTGTGAAAAATAAAGAGATACTTTTTTCGGTTTTATACCCCCAACATAATTCAGAAAAACCGTTAACACATGTTAAAATATAATTCTTTAATATTTGTTTTTTATTTTAAATAAATTTTGAGCAGAAGTCAAATTAGTTACAAGTATCTAAAAATAAAACATTTTCAATTTGTACCTTTAATAGTTCTTAAACACGGAGAAGTAAAATATAATTTTTTTGAGGAAGGTTATACTTATTCTGAAAACCCTTTTCCCTCTTATAATTTCAAGAATGAACGGAAAAACGAATTTACAGCTGATACGAAAAAAACCAAAATTTTTCAAAATTCGGATTTCCCGTAAAGGAAATTTTAAATACTAAATTTTTAAAAAATTTCAATTTCAATTTGAATTTCTTAAAAAGTGTTATTATAGTAGGGTTTGTTACATTATCTTGTACGTCAAAATCTAATGCGACAAAATATTTTTGCTTTCGAAAATCTTTTAAAACAAAATTTTTTTTCCAAAATCTACTAGGACAAAATCTTGCATGTAATTCAGAATGTCACATATTCTTATACATAACTATTCTGGAAAAAGCAGCAAACCTGCTTCTGAATCCAACTCTAAAATCCCTCCTAACTGAGAATCTCACATATACATATATATATATAACAATTCTGATCTGGAAAAAGCGTATAATCCTGCTTTTGAATCCAATTCTAAAATCCCTCCTAATTCAAAATCTCACATATACATTTATATTAATATTCTGTAAAAAGCGTATTAATCCTGCTTTTGAATCCAACTCTAAAATTCTCCTTAACTATTTGTTTATACATACTTTAAAGACAAAGACACAATCTATTCTTTTAAAAATATTTTGCAAGATTTTGTTCGTCAAAGATTTTCTAATGCAAGATTTTAGAAAGATAGATGTTGTAATGCAAGATAAAAAAAAAAGCAAGATTTTGTCGCAGGTTGTTTTTGGCGTGCAGGATTACGACTACCTAACATTATAGTAACCTAATTTTTATCCTATTATGAAGTTTAAAATATCTCCGGTCATTTGATTTTTTTTAGATTCAAAAAATATTCAGCAGAACTTGAGATATAAACATTTGAAAATGGAGCTTCTTCAAATATTAGAATTCCAACTTTGAGGTCTATAACTCCGATACAACAGGGGTTACCTAAAAACGCTCTTCTGCAAAATCAATAATTTCTAAACAAGCTTAAATTTTCATTGCTTCATCATAAACGAAAATAAATTTTGTAAACTGTCGGACAGACAGGTGTGCGAGCGGATAAACCGACAAACAGATGGGCAGACTAACTGATAGACCGAGTGATACTAATATGCAAATTTTTCCTGTCACTTTTGATATCCCTGGCAATTTTTTGCTAATTCCCTACAGGGAGGAATGCATTTTAAAACAAACAAATTTTTTAAAAAGCCTCTGAAACAATTAATAAAATTTTTTACAATAAAAAGCATTCAATCAAATGTGCTGCTTAATTTTTCTCAATTGCTAGTTAATTGTTAATATACCTAATAAAAATATCATTTTGTATAAAAAAAAACACAAAATAAAACAATAATTATTATGCAACACTTAAAACCCTTAAATAACCTTAAAAAAATACCTTAACTAAATAAGAACTAAAATGTGAAATTTTTTTTAAATATTTCATAATTTTTAAAGATTAGCATTTTAAATATTATCTTCTTTTCATTACAACATAAAATGAAATGCCTTAAATACATACTAACACGTAAAATATCAGTTCAGCAGTCATACAGTTCTAGTTTTAATTATCATATGGTCAGATAGCAATTGTTTTTTTCTCTCTTTTCTTCTTCTAAATACTAACACATTTCGATTGTGAATTTATACATTTTTGCTCCGTCCTTCTCTGAAATTCAAAAAAAAAAAATATATTTTTTTTTTATAAAATAAAATCTTAAAAATCACAATAATACGCTAATTAACAGTGTAAACAGAGAACATATTTAACTTGGTTAGGTAAATTAATATAAAAGACTTAAGTACAGTGGTGGACAAAATATAATGTACCAACCAATATATTTATCTGTTTATTTGCATATATCGCATTCTTTTCCTTTTTTGAATATAATCCAAATCCAAATCCAAATCGTAGAAATATCAAATTCACTTTTAAAGCCTTCACAACTTATTTGCATTTTTAATTGCACTAATTTAATTAAAATGCAATTTGACCCTTTACATGCATAATTTATAATACGGAAAAAAAAAACTTTTATATCTTAGATTTTAAGTATGATACATAAATCTCATTAAAAAATTCTAGCTATTTTCACCAATAAACGATTACCGACTAGCTATGACATATCTTTTTAGTATTTAATCTATGGCATTTGTAACCGTTCTAACTTAAAGTTTAGTACAAAAAACAATGATTGAAAATTCTAATTGGTTATAATGCGAAATTCTAAGCCCAACATATTACAATTAAATGCCTAAAATAGGATCGAAAATGAGACCTCGGTGGAATAATGGGTAAGAACGTATAAAATACGCTGTAAACACCGAGGGAGTGTGGGGTTCGAATACCACGCAGGTCGTAAGAGTTATTTCCCCTTACAACATTTACAACCACGCCTTAACAGGAAAGACTGTGAAATTTCTTGTCCACATTTATGTGGCAGAGAAATGCAATTAAAAATAAAAAAAGAGGTCGTAAAGAGGCGCTACTATTGGAAATCTTTAAGGGGCACTGTTATTAGAAAGAAATTTTTCTGGTTAAGAAATATTAACAATTGGACCAATATTATGGCAATTGGTAATCTAATTCCCAAATTCTAAAACTGCGAAGAATATATCAGCCTATACCCGTAATCTAAAAGAAGAAAAAAAGACACCTCTTGGTATTATAGTCCTCGTATATGCATAATCAACTGACAACAGAAAAACAAAAAGAATTGAAACAGAAGAACATTTTTACTTTATTTGATTTAAAAAAAATTTACAAATTTCATTCATTTTGTTCAATACTGTTTCAAAATTTTTAAAATATCTTCAGATATGCTCGAATAATAATATTTTGTATTATACTATATTCTAGTATATGACAAAAACGTTATTGATCTTCACTATATTATTTGATCATCTAATCACGTACTCACTATAATAGTAAATCTAACAAGACAAATATATCGCGAAATAAAATTTTTTTATGAGCTATTAAAAAAATTATAAAGAAAAAAAAAGAAAGAATACAAATATTTCATACAAAATAAAATTTTTTTATTTCTAATTCTTTCAAAGCCCCAAAAAAAATAAAAAAAACTAAACTTTGTATAAAAAATCAGGAAATTCTGTATAAATGAATAAGAAAATTTTTCTTAGATTTGTGAAGTAATAAAAAAATAAACAAAAATTTAGGATTGAAGACGTGAATAATCAGGACAGAATTTTATTGTGTCAAAAAACACAAAAAAATACAGAAAAAAAATAACAAAATTTAATAAAAAGTCACAAATTTTATGTTAATTTTTGTCTCAACAATAATAATTTACAAAAAAAAAAAAATAACAACCAAAAACAAAATCTAGGGCGCAATCTTGATAATGAAAGTCAAAGCCCTCTAATGGTATAATTATGTAGTAGAAAAATAAAAATAAAAACATAACAAAACAGATATCAAAACAAAATTTATAATTATTGTTACTGGGCAAAGCCAACAAAAGATAAACAAAACAATACATTGAAACTAAAGGTTTTTAAATGCGCACATTTCCAAAATGACACAAAAAACATTTTAGAATATTGTGACTCTACTTTTACATTAATATTTATAATTTTTTTTATTGGTATTATTTTTTATTCTCAACTTTAGACTACTACTTACAGATCTTAAATAGGAAGAAATACAAAATACCTCAAATTATTCTCAACGATTTTGCATTTCCTCAAATTTTTAAAATTCGGAGAAACTATTCGGAAAAAAGAGTGTTTTCGAACTTTTCGCATTTCGCACTGAATACTAGCTAATTTCAATCAGTTAATTCCGAAAAACTTCGAAATATTTTTAGCAAAAATATTAAGCAGCTCATGAGATATAAACATTTGAAAATAACGTTTTTGCTAAGTTGTGGTTTTTATGAGGCCTCACACATCTTAAATGATGTGATAGTTTTGTGAACAGACTGAAGGGCAAAGTAAAACTATTAAGGACATTTTTTCAAAATTAATTTTTTTTGACAATACCTTAAATATAGCAAAAAAAATTTATTAAAATAACAAAATAAAAATAAAAACAATCTAAAGTTATTTTTAGAATATAATATAAATAATTTATCAATATTTTTATATTTTAATGATTGGATCCTTGTCTTTTATGGATTATCTATGGCTCATCTAAAATGTTTAAAATTTTAAGTTATCTTTTATAATATTTTGTGAGAAGTGAAATTTATTTCATAATAAAAAATACTTGCTTTAACCATTTCCTTTCAAAACTACTTGTGAACAAATCCAAAGTCTACTTGTGAACAAATCCAAAATTGCAATTACAAAAGTAATTGTACAAAATATTTTAATATTTTTATTATTTATTTTTTATTATATTTATTTTAATTATTTTTTTTAAGCACGAAGCATGTTTTGTTTTGTTTTTCAATTAATTTTTCTTTTTAAGAGTAATACAGCAATTGAAGACTGAGATTACGTTGCCCCTTAGATCTTAATTTTTATAGATATTATAACATATGGCTCCAAAATTATAAAAAACTTAATCTGGCGGGGTCTTAAAATTCAATCAATTTAACAATCAAAATTCCAAGAAAAACACAAGAATTTTAACACTTATTTTAAACTTTTGTACAATTTTATACACTCAGTGTCAAAGGCCAAGAAGAACGGAGGTGATAGAGAAGTTCATAAGAAACAAAAAATTGTTCTGGAGGGAGGGTTTCCCAAATAACGCCCTTCAATTAATTTCGTTAACTTTTTAAAGAAATAACAACATCTTAGCCCCTTTATAACATAAAAAGTTCGTTTAGCTAACGTCAAAGTGTCGGTAGCTAACTGAAGTTATGGGCTGTCACACTTTTATGTATCTTTCATAGTTGAAGAGTTACAAAGTTTTAAATACGAAAAATATTTATATTTTACACTGTTTTTATAAAATAACTGTAATTTTTCTTCACCTATTCCTCAGCTTCAATTTTAGTTCATACATTTGTCTCTTATCTTTTATCGTTTTCGAGATAATTATCTAAATATGACCATGTGGTTAACTGAAATTTTGTTAAAAAAATTATTTTCCATATTGTTACATAAAAATAATATAATTATGTAGCTACTTAGTAAGTGAGCATTAAAATATATGATTTTTCTATTAGCAATAACTTGATTTTTAAAAAAGAAAATTGTATTTGTTTATTAGTTTTTCTTTGTCCGTCTGTCCGTCTGTCTATCAGCCAATTTAAAAAACTTTTATATCGTTCAAGCTAGAACAAAAAACTTTTAATAAAGAAAAAGTCTTTTAAAAAAATTAATTTTCTGGAATCACTAAATTATGTAGCACTTCCTATTATGGAGTTACATCCTTTTAAAGTTTGAAAAGACCCTATTTTCAATTATATATATTACAAGTTCTGCTTTACATTATTTTGAATCTAAAAACGACAAGACATTTTTCTAGATTTATAAATCAAACTTTTTTACAATTTTTATTTACCGTTATATGAAGATAGAATATAAAATTCTAACAAAATTTATAAATTTTGATACAAGTCACAATATTTCAAACTTCGTTTATTACCTTTTGGAAAATTTACGCCGGATAAACAAAGTTTAAAGAAAAATGTACAATTAAGAGATTAGTGGTATGTCACATTGGAAAAATGATTTGAAATTTAGGCACGAACAAATACATTGCAAGAGTTTGATAAAAGAGAGTTTCGAAGGCGATTTGGAATGGCAAGAAGGTAAACGTAACGCTATCAACTGTTATACTAAATAAAAAAATTAAAAAATGTTTCTAGTATTTGTTAGTAAAACTCACAAAAATGCTTTTTTTCACCAACATTTGTACTAATGAAAGAAAAATTCGTATTTTTTCAAATCTTTTTAATAGAATATTTTAGAATTAAAAAATGTTTTTTTTTTTAATGAAATTTAAGATACAATATATAAAATATTTATAAAATCATTATTTCCTATTTTTAAATTCTTCTTAAGGCTTATACCTTAAAAACGTATCCTCAAAATCTAAAATATTTTTAACAATCACCTATTTTTTTTTTTATTTTTTTTTTTTTTTGAAATTGGGAGCCCTTTAAATAATCAAAAGAATTATGATACCCAGACAAAAAGCATCCGAATCTTCATAAAAACATTTTTTTTTTTTTGAAACAATTTATTTTTATATACCAAACAATATAAACTAAAATTTACTTTTAAAACTGGAATTAGTTAAAATCTTAAAAAAAAAAAAGCCCAAAAAATTTTTTTTTTTTCTTTAATTTTTGATTTTTTTTTTTTTGTTTTTTTGCGAAACCTGTCAATCATCATCATTCTGACATAACCCAGACATGTTCTCAAAATTAATGATCGACCATTTGAAAAATGAAAAGAAAAAATCATTTTAAGAGATTCGATTTCTTTCGATGTTACGTTCCAAGACACCTTACAATATATGTTGATGATAATAACCTAAAAATAAAATAAAATTTGATTCTGGTCACTAAATTTTATTTCCAAGAATTATAAAAGAATTTCGCAATGAAAATGATGATGATGATAATGATGATCATGGAATTGGAAAGAGGCAACCGATCATAAAACCCGTTTTCTAACCCATTTATTAGAATCAAAACATTATTAATGAAGGGCTCTTTTATTCTGGTGTTTAATTTTTTTATTTTCATGTTTTTTCTTTTTTTTTTTGAATAAATTGAAAGCAAAATGAATTCCACATTCCAATTAATTTTAAGTTTTTTTTTTGTCTTTGATACCGCAAAATAAAAAAGGAAAAAAAAAAAAAAAGGATTGGAAAATTTGCACACAATGCAACTTCTCTTAAAAAAAATTGATTTTGAAATTTTTGTTTAAAAATATGATCGATGATCGATTTCAAAAATATCATAATGATTTGCAATTTATATTTTTGTGAACAAAAAGAATAAAATTTAAATGAATTTGATTTAAAAAGCATTTGATTATGTTTAAAAAATTTTTTTTTGTTCTTTTTTTATTTTTAAAAAATGTTAAAAAATTTTATTTTTGAAAATTTTATTTCTATTGAATATAAAGATAATCTTTTACTTTATTTTGCAATAGGATAAAAGCTAATTTAGGTTTTAAATACTCAAAAGCACAACGGCACTCTCAACAATACCATTTCGTTACTTTTCAAATACAAAAAAATTATATTAGTCAATTTTTTGTTTTTTGTTTTGATTAATCGTTATATTTTCATCTTAAAATAATGGATAGTCAGTTTATACTTTGTTTCAAAGCTCCTCTAAATATATTTATAATTGCCCAGAAGAGTTGTAAATTCGTCCTTTAAATTGTTTTAAAAATAAATACCCCATCATAGCTTAGAATTTAATTAGATGTCAAGGTAAAGCAGAAAGTGCAGCTCAAAAAGAATAAAGTTGACGTGATTTAGTGGAAAAAGTGCTCGAAAATTGGGTTCATCGAATTCGTTCCTGCAAAAGAAGTCGTAGAGGCCATTTGAATGACGTTTTATTCAGAATTTAATTGTCTCGATTGTACTTCACATTAAATAAAAAACATTTGAATTTCCTTAACAATTAGTGTGTTTTTTTTTTTTTGAAAAGAAATCATATCACTCAAATTGGAAAACCCTTTAGTTCTTGGTAAGTACGAAATGGCAATAAATATAGGTATCTAGAAATTTCTAATGCAAACAAATAAATAAAAAAAAACATGTTCAAAGACCCGTTTAAAAGGACATGTAATGATCTAGAAAGAACAAAATTTTAATCCTTTAGAAGGATATATAATAATGTTGAAGTATCAAAACTTCTATATTGCAATAATCACAATAGAAATTTTAAAAGAACTATAGATCACTATAGATTTAACGATAAACGCAAATTACCTTCACGAAGAATTGTATATCTTCAGTAAATCTATAAAAGTTAGGGCATAATTAATTGTAAGTATTTAAAACTATAGTTTCAATTTTTTAATAGAGAGTTGATGTTTTGAGTGAGTTAAAATTTCAAATAACTGTGTTGCGTATCTTACAATGATTCTTACCATCCATATCCAAAATAAATTAATTTGAGGACCATGACGAATTTCAGCTCACTTAGATTGAAATGAAATAAAATATACTTTTCCTATACCGTGCATCGAGCACGTAATTGCTTTATCAGAAGCACTTAATCCTCTGTGTCATATTGTTTTTAAATCAATAATAATTAAAATCTGAAAATAAATATTAGAAAATATGTAAATAAATTTTAAAATCTGGCTTCACTACAACTTATCTATGTTTGTTCTAATTGAAACCTTCGAAAACTAAAGGAAATATCCTGTGTACAAACTTCATAAGTAATGTTATGAGTTATGACTATTAGTTGTACTAAAACACTTTATTTAGGTTACAAATTGAAACACTGCAAAAAACAAAAACTCTTTCCCTAAATAACTAAGCAGTTTGGCTGATTTGTGACTAAAAAATTCATTTAAATTAAATTTTTTTTAAATTAATAGGCAATTTAATAGGCAATTAATTAGCAATTTAATAATGTCAATGAACTCTCATCCATATTTCTAAACATTATAATTCATTCTTTATTTTAAAAAGTTTAAAATTCCTTGTTATATATTATAACAATAATTCTTTAGAACATTTTTTATTGATCTAAAAACAAACAAAGTCTTAATTTTAATACCGTTAAATTTTTATACCTTCTCTTATTAAACAAATAAAATATCATAAATTTTTTTTTTTTTTTAATCACTAATTTAATTCTTAATAAACCTAAACTAAATTAATGCAATCAAAACAATGCGCCATCTTTTAATCAAACATATAAAAAAAAATATATACACAAATAAGAATGTTTGAAATTTTTCTAATATAACAGTTAAATTATAACAAAATACATTGTAATAACTCCTTTGTAAGCTAAAACAAAAATACCGTTTCATATTTTGATTATATTACAATAGTAAGCCTTTCTAAAAAATCTCAATAAAAATGTGTTAAAAAAAAAAAAATTCTAAAATAGCTATTCTAGAACGTTAACAATTAAAAATTGTAATTTCGAATATTAAACGGTATTTTTTTTTTTTTGATATTTTCTCAAAACTGAAATTAACGTAAAGGTGAATAAAAGCGTCAAAATCAAATATTTTTTTTTCGTTTTGTTTTATATTCTTTTAATTTTTTAATTTATTACCAATAATCTATATGATTATATTATTAGTAATTGTTTTCATATATATATATACATACATATATATATAAATATAACAATTGATTAATTCTAACTGTATAAGATATAGATTCAATATATAAATTTAAAAAACTTAATGGATACCTTTAATTTAAAATAAATAAATAAATAAAAAAAAAAAAAAATAATACAAAACTAAATTAAATTAATCTTTTAGATGTTAAATGCGTTAAAAATAATAATATAATGGTAACAATTCTTTATGAAATTAAGTTTCTTTTAAGTCAAATTTTTCTATCAAATTTTATAAAATTTACGAAATAATAACGTAAATAGAATTGCCAAAAATATGTTATAAGAATTAACAATGAAAGATAAAATAAGTGTCTACTTTTATATTAGTTATATGGATTTACAATATTTTCTGACTTTTGTAATTGAACTTTTTGAGCATATATTAATCTAAAAAAAACTTTGTCATAAATAATCGGTTTAGTTAAGATAATATATCTTGAGGGCTAATTTTAAATAAAGTCTGAAACTGAGTAATACTGAAATACATTTAAAGAATTATTGAACTTTAGACTTTAGTAGATTTTTTAAAAAATCGATAAAGCTTAAAAGAACTTATTCGGATGTCATAATTCGTCAATAAAGGTGTATGACATTGAAGTCTGGAGAATAAAAAAGAAAGAAAAAATCAGAAACTTTTAAAAGAAAACGAATAGTAGTATTTGATTAGCTATACACGCATATACTCAATGTCAAAGCAGTATTTAATGTTTTAAAAAATGTAATTTATTAAAATAAGAGAATCGGGGTATTTTAAGCATTCAACATGAATGATACCAACAGAACTTTATACAACAAAAAAAAAAAAAAACAATTTGTGTAAAGAGTTCAAGCAAAAGAAGAAAATGACAGAAACTACTGTGAATCGAATGCAAAAAACTGAGCTTGAACTCAAACCTTATTTTTTCAAACAAAAATTTGAGTTGAAGCGAATTTTTGAAAAAGTGAGATTTGAATTCAAGTTCTTTTTTATGCATTCGAGCCTGTATATTGAAATAATTTTTGTAAAATATAACAATAATACACGTATAAATATCTTCAAATGTTTGTAACATTGATTGCAAATAAATATTTCATTATTTTGTAGAATAAATGCAGTAGAGTAATCATTGGCTAAGTGAAATCAATAATACAATCAATAAAAATAAAAAATTCTCTTTACTAATTATTGGAGTAAATTAGAAAAAAAAAAGGTTTGAGACTTGGATTGCAATATTAGCAATACCCATGAAATACTAATAGTAATGAGATATTCACAGAAATGAATTTTCAATCTTTTATTTAGTATCTATTATGTACTTATTTTGTTTTTATTACCAAAATAAAATTCCATTTACTACCTTCAATTTTTAAAAATTAAATTAAATGCTAATAAAAAAAAAAATTAAACAAATGATAGTCGGACAAATGTTAAAATCATATTAGCATCAAATAATCCTTAATATAAAAATCAATATTTACATTTCTACTAAACTTTTCATAATTTTAATAAAAACAAAAAAAAATTAGTGCTACAAGAAAAGCACCCCACCATTGCTTTATTCTAATATCTTTATAATAATAAAATCATTTTCTTTAGTAATTCCTTAAATAAAAATATCTTAAGATATTTTATATATTATATAGAACTTTTACAAAATAAAATGATAATAAACAAAAAAAAAAAATAAAAACAGAAAAATTGCTTTTAATTTTTTGATATTCATTAAAATTTAAGAGTTTTAAATATTTCACACGGGACAAAACAAAACAACACCTGTATTAAAAAAAAAAAATATACAACAAAAAATCACCTATGTTTGATTTAACTTTTTTTTTATTTTTCTAAACAAATTAATGTATCTTAAGACAGTTTTTTGTTTTTTTTTTTTTGTTTTCTTATTTTTGTGTTTTTCTATTATATCTAAAAATTAAAATTTTAAGGTTATTTTTTTGATTTTGAAAAAGTTTCAAGTGAGAATTAAATTTTGGGATTTCTTTTTCTGAAATATTTTAGATTGGATTTTTAGGGTTTCTTTGGGCTTTTAATGAATTTTTATTTGAATTTAAAAAAAAAAATTAAGAAATTAGTTTTGATTTAGGTTTTTTGTTTTGAGTTTAGCTTTTCCCATGGTGTTAAACAAAAGATTATAGCAGAAAAATTGTTTGTAGTTTGTTCTTTTATTTTCTTTATTTGTAATTTTAAGATAAAATCTAAGTCTTCTTTTAAGATTAAATCTAAGTCTTCTTTAAAAAGAAAAAAGAAAGAAACAAAAAAGTTTGGTACGTCATCTTTTACAAATTCTTACATTAATTTGTTTGTCAATGAAGCTACATTCATAAATTTGTTTAAAAAACGATAATTTTGATTAAGAAACTTGAAAAAGTTTAACAAAATTTTATATTTTAGGGATTGTTTTCAAATACAATATAATATATAATTTTTATTTTTCTTCTTTTTTTTTTGTAGTAAAAGTTGCACTATCTTAATTGTTATTATGTTGTAAGATGCAGTTCATCAAAATACCATAAACAATCTTACAAAAAATCAAAACTTAAGAAATTTATAAATTCTATAGATTTTTAAATTTAGAAAAATGAATTTACTTTAATTGAAATTGAAATCGATATATAAGATAAACTTTTTGTAGACGTAGAAATGGTCGTAAAATAAGTAAGACTATAATTTTTTAAATCAAACCGTTCAGGATTATAACTCTTTCAGACTTTACAATTAATTTCTTGGAACAGTTAATCTAGTATGATATTCCCATCAAATTTTTAAAGGATTTAATACCACTGTTTTTGCACGAATTATGCTGTAAGGAAAATTATGTTTATTCTATATATATGAGATACACAAATTTTTCCGTAAAGAATTTTACACTTTATTTAAAATTATTTCATTTCACATGACACTTTGACATTCTGTTCATTACTTTTCTTGTTTATTCTACTTCTTTTAAAGATTTACCATTCACCTGATATTTGATTATATTCACCTGACCTGATATTTGTTTTTGATTGTCTACCAAAACTAATCCTACCTAACTTTCAATATCCCTTGAGTAAGTTTTTAACCTTCTAATTTTTTTGAAATTTAAAGTAAAAACTTAAATTTTATCATTGGAACATCAACGCTTGTTTATTATATCTACTGATATTTAAACAAGTTTTTTGTGCTTTCCTGGCTACATATAGGCAGTCACATTTTAAGACATTTTAATGTTACCGCTTATATGTAAAAGTAATAAATTTTCCCAAGTTTGTAATTTAACAGTCTATCACAAACAAAAATTGCAAAAGTTCAAATCTTTGAAATAAAAATATTACTTAAGTTCAAACCCTTTATATAATAGATAATATCTACTCCAATAAATTGACAGATTTTTGTATTACTAATGTAACTTTATAAAAATCCAAGTTTTTTTACTTTGATCTGATCAACCTGTAATATATTTTCTATGAGCAAAATCAATTACAGAATAAATTACAGAAAAATTCATTCATATAGAAATGGAATTCTTTATTTACAGTTTTGTATTGTTTATTTTTAATTTAACTGTAAATAAACTTCCATTTCAGTTATAAATAACTTCAATTTTGTATTGTATATCTATTATAGTTTTTCGCAAAAAAAAAACAAAAAACAACAAAAAGACAACAACCTCTCTTTTGTTTCCTTAAACAAAACTTCAAAGTAGAAAGTTTTTCTACTGAACGGTTTCTTAGTTTTGTTTTTATTTTATTTTTAAACCTCTTTAATGGTAGCTCTTCAAATTTTCTACTTCAAATTATTTTACAAAAATGACCATTACAAATCCATTTAGGATTTAATCATTGCGTATGATTTTGAATATATTAAATTACTTTATATTGAAATTATTAAAACGGTTCATTTGTTTAGCAAAGAAAAAAATAAAAACAAATTAAAATAATAAAACGAATAAAGTCAAAAGGTTTTATAATTATCCCAGCTCACCGTTTTGTTTTTTTTTTTTTTTGTTTTTTATTTATGCAAATCTCATTAAATAATTTTTCTAATTCTTTCCGTTTAATTTTCAAATAGTCTAAGCTATAAATGCATTAAAAACTTAAAGCATCTATCAAAATTCCATAGAAAATTCAATAAAAATTTTATTAAAACAATATAAAGAAAACTTAAATAATTTGAAAAAATGTACAAATGAAGTTATTCCCATTACTCTTTAGCCAACTTTAATCATTGTTTTGCTCTTCAAATGCAAAAAAAATAAATTTTTCGGAAAAGTTAAAAATTTAATAAAGATTCGACAAAAGCATTTTACTCTACCGTAGAAATTTCATGTGTCACTACGCTCTGAATAGGATATTGGAAGGAGAAAAAGACAAATTAAATTTTTCGACATGATTTCTTATAGAACTACTTTACCCCTCTTAATTCATAAAATACAAGTAGTTAGTTGGAACATTTTTAATTTGTTATTTACCAATTGCAAGTTTTTTATAACACCATCATTTTACATAATATATTAAACAACAGAGAACTCAACATCTTTCACCTAAACAGTCAAACATAATTCTTTATACACATGTATTTCAGTATAAAAAAGAAATCATGTGTTTTCAATGTTTGCTATTTTAAACCAAAAATGTGAAAATCTAAGAAATTATTAGCACGAGATAAAAAAAATATTATTGCATCGCACACAGAATTGCCGTAAATTGTTTTTTCATTTTAGTTTTAATACAAATAATAGAATTCGTAAAATGTTTTGTTGCCAAATGTTTTAAATACATTTGGCAAGTTTCTCACTTAAATCTTTCGTGTTATGAGTTGGAAATTTAAATCGTCTTTTAATAAAATTACTATACTTAGAGGATAAATAATTTAAAAAAATACTTTAAAAATTTCTTAATATCTCAAAGATACATACACTTAAAAGTTTAAATAATTCTAAATAAATTCGAACAAAAAAAAATCAAACAATTGGAATGTGGTAAAAGTATCAAAGATACAACTTGAATCAAAATTCTACATAAAGATCAAACTATCAAATAAAAGATAATGAATAATGCTTTAATCAAATGGCAATTTTCATGAATACAAATAACAAACAACAAGTAAGACCAACTAAAATAATTGTAAATATAGATAATAAAAATATATTTTTTTTTATTTCTGTGATGATTTCAAAAAAGTGCGTCATAAAAACAGGAAATCAATTATTAGAACTAGAAATATCGCGGAAAAATCCTTAGATTTCATGGATGGTTTTCTCAAATTTTGCAGCAAAATAAAATATAAAAATAAATTAAAAAACAAAAACATTTGGAAAATTTATTAGCTTCAATGGTAAAGTTGTTGTTTAAAATTATTTTTCTTTTATCTTTTTAAATAATTCTGGGTTTTCAGCTATTCCATACTGTAAAAATTTTTTTTTTTTCTTCCTATATTTTACAATTAGAAGCAAGTTATTATTCTTTTCATTTTTTTTTTTTTTTTTTTTGTTTTCTTTCTTTTTTACTTTGTAATCATTACATTCAATCCAAATTTAAGTAAAATTTTTTTTTTTAATTTATTTCCGTATATGTTAAAGCTGCAGCAGCTTTTTACGTTTTTTATTGAATTTTCTTCTCATTGAAAATATTTACTAAATCTTGTACAATCTGGATTTTGGCTCTTTAAAAATTTTTGGAAAAAAAAAATTTTGAATATCTTCTTAATTTTCTTAAAACCAAAGATTAAATTTATGACTAACAGAGCGCCTCAGGGAAATTTGTTGGTTTTTTTCTTTTAGAATTTTGGAAACATTAATAAATATTAGCAATGATTTTAGTTAAATTTGTACAGTAAAATGTAAAGAATATACCGCGAAAGATTCATACATAAAATATTGTATAGTTAATGAAATATTACAGTATTATACCAGAAAAAAAGAAATGAGAAAATTAATGTGACATTTACAATACACAAAATCTATTGTAGGAAACAATATTTTTTACTACTCTGAACTAGTATCGCACCATACTTTTCTGTAAAATTTCAATACTTTAGTAAGAAGAGTTTAGTAGGTTTTCTATCTTACCTAAATTAATGATTTCTTTCTATACCTAAAGTAGATTCTTGAATATTAATTTGAAACAGGTGGTGGATATAGTCTTGATACCTAAAACATACGTTCTACACTTTTACCAAATTTTAACATTGACATTTGAATATATGAAAATTTGAAAAGTACTTCTTCCTTCTTTCGCCAATTTAGAAAATTTCACTTTTCCAGACTTCTATCGTCAATTTAGAAAATGTACACTAATTTCAACCATTTTAGTTCCTTTCGAAAGCTTTTTCTCTTAAAAGGCAAAGCACAAGAAACCTCTTAATTGAGAAAGAAGCCCAAGATATTGCAGAAAGAACTTTATGATGCAAACTATTTTTGTATTTTTATTTATAGTGTATTATTTATATGTTTTACATAAAAAATGAGTTTGGTTTTTTTTAAACTTTTATATCAGATCATATTTATATTATTTATATCAGATATATATCAATCATTTTTCTAAAAAAAAAATCTAGTATTTTGTAAGTATCGAAATATTTAGCTTGATTCTAGTAAGTAAATAAATAAAAAACTAATCGTACATTTCTATACTTAAAAGTAGGATAGCAAACAAAACGAGGATTTGGTATTGATATCATAGGTTAATACTTTGAATTCTTCTTTTTAATTATTCGGTTCATTAAACTAATTTTACTTACTGCATTAGGTGTATCCTTTTAGGCGCACCTAAATTTAGTTATGTTTTATTGTCGACCTTATGTTCACTGCTTTCTTCATCTTTCAGAATAATCCAGATTTTATAATAAGCAATACGTTTGTGACTCGAATATCGCGGATTTGGACATCTTCCATTTTATATGTTCCCTTAAACAGTGTTTGATTTCATTTTCAATTTACATAAATAATTTTTTTAAGGAAAACGTCAACACCATTCGTTCATCATATTCCTCATCATATTTTAACTCTACAGAAGAATTTTCTCTTGCTATAATAGTATAATAATACTAAAAGTCCTCATTCCTATTATTTGAACAAAAAGAGAGCTGGTGCTTAGTGGCTTAAAGTTCCATACGTTCAAAGAGGAATCGAGTATGCATCGTTCCTATTTAGCGTGTTTTTATGATTTCTACCTATCTCCCAAAAAAAACTGCAAAATACATATTGTTTAAAAATTTTCCTCTTGTACTGTAATTTCTTTCTTTAACAGTGAATAGAAACAAATACTAGATTAAAATAAAAATAAAAAAATAAACAGGTGTTTTAAATAAATTACATTTTAAAATATGTATTTAAGTGAAAGAGTGAAAGAGCAATAAATCAAATTTTTTTTTTAATTTTAAAAACTATATAATTACATTATTAGAATTGGATGAATCGAATTTTAATCTAAAATTAAAAAAAAAACAAGATTTAAAGGTTATCTACTACACAAGCAAGCGACATATAAATTAATAAAAAAATAAAATATGAATTTAATATACAATTTAAATGAAAATAAACAGGATAATTGGTGAAAGCTGTTAATACAAGCTAAAGCTACTACTATAAATTGTGTGTGTCCATTTTTAGTTTATTAACAAATTATAAAATCAATGTTAATCAATATAAATTAAAATTTGCTCGTTCATTTATTTTACAAGAAATTATTAAATTTATTTAATTCGATTTATTCAATTTTTAAAACTTTTTAAGATTATATCAAAAGACTGATATGGCCCGAAATCGCTTTAAGAGCATCTAATGATCTGCTTTCTCTTAAAATGGCAGTTATTGAAATGACAATAGGTGTAATCACCGGTCACTGTCTAATAGGGAAGCATGTTAAAAGACTTGGCTTATTCGCAAACATCTACTGTAGAGCCTGCAAAGATGAAGAAGAGAAGGAAACGACTCTTTATCTCCTTTGCAATTGCTTAGCCTTGTCCGCCTTGTACTTCGCCTTGTTCCAAATTGGTGTCTGCCAAAAGAAACACCCATTTGGAACAATATCTCTTCAACAACCTAAGAGGTAAGCCATCAATCTAAGATTCAAGCGATCTAACAGGTAAAACATCGAAGAGCATTCTTCGCTTTACAAAAATCTCAAATAGGTTTTGAGGTTTTTTTTATAATTTGGGATAAAAAATTCTCTATATGGTATTACAATGGACCAAATACGGTCAAAGTGTGCCTTTCGAGTAGTCGCTTTAACCTAATTTAATCTAAAAATTTTTACTTATTTACTCATTTTAAATAATCAACATCTCTTTCTTTTCATAATTTTATTTTCTTTCATTCATAATACTCAAGTTGTTTGGTTTACATAGCTACTTTCTAGAGTTTTCTCTTAGAGAACACAAATGAAATGTCGTTTTGATACCATTTCGTCGAATTTTGTTGATTGCTAACTTGATGCCAAATTCAAAAAATTCAAAACTACCTACCCATGTAAAAAAATATTTTACTTAACTTCCTGTAAAATCGTACTGCAAACAAAGATGAAAACATCTATTTACATTATTTAAACTTAATCTAAAAACTATATATTTAAATCTTACTAGCAAATTTTTAAGTAATTTTCTTAAATTTACAAATATTAAACCGTTAAATTGAATTACGTTAGTTAAAATTATGCATTTTTATTTTACTAAACTTATTTCAAGTTATAAAATCGTTAAAAGATTCACTTTTATATAACGATTGCATTAAACTAGATTAAATTTATTGCAATGAATAATTACAATAAAATATAATTTAAAAGTCTTACTATAATCAACATTCATAAAAATTCATATTAATCAATTAATCAGATAATTATTTATATACAAATCGTATTAATTTTACATTCATCGCCATTTTTATTATAGGCATTGAAATATAAGAAAAAAAATTAGATCACATTACAAATTCATTAACTTAATGGCTTTTTTTTACTTTGCTATTAAAAGAAAAATATTTTTTTTTTTTTTTTCATTAAAATATTTAATTAAACTGCTATCAGAAATTTCTTTTTTTTTTTTTGATCCTTAAAAATTTTTAATTTCTTAAACTTAAAATAAACGAATTGGTAAATTTAAAAAGTTTTCGTTTCAAACAAACAAAATGATATTGAAGAATTAAGTTTAAGACTTATTATATTTAAAAATTAAGTATTTTGCCCAAGAAAACCGAGAATCATATCATAAACTTATATCCAAAAGGACTAGGTATATCATCATCTAAAAAAAAAATTATTGCATATTTTTAGGTTCATTCATATAATTTTAGAATTAGAATGATTTCTTTTTTAAATGAATTTTAACATTTTAATTTAAAAATTCGATTTTTCGACAATTTTTTATATTTCAATGATATATTGCATATACAAAAAATGAAAATATCGATTTAATTTATATTTTGATTAATTCGTTATTTTGATATTTTGCCGGCAAAAATAAAATTACTACATCTCTTTTAATAAATTATATGTTGAATAAACTTGTTGAAAAAATTTGACTTTGTAGTTTATTTGGAACACAATACAAAAAAATAAATATTTTAAATTATTATAATTGAATTTAAATAAAAATATTAATATCAAATAAAATAATTAAAAAAAAATTAAATAAAATCCGTCTAATTTGGAAATAATATTTTATATAATTTTAATTTAATATTTTAATTGTAAAAATATATGAGAAACATAAAATTGTCATCTATATTAAAACGATATGAACAAAATAAAAAATTTAAGATCAAACTATTAATTTTATTAAAATTATTTTTAATTAACTTGTTTTTTTATTATAATAATTTGTGAAATTGAAACGTACAAAGCGTAGAAACATTGATAGGAATTGCCGACCATTTTATTTCTTGTAATAATTTCATTTCATTGTACGACGACACCACATAATTAAAATATTGAAATATTATAAAAAGTCTCTTATAACTTGATTTGTGTGTAATTTGTACATACATACATAATAACATATGTACCAGAAATTTAATATTGCATTTAGTCCTTTTAATATTCAAGTTTGCAAAATATATTTATTTATTTATTTGTTTATCTATTTAGGCTCGACACATCAACAAATTCAACAACCTGGACAACGTGGAACAATATGGATATAATAATTACTGATAGATGTACGGAAGCGGATGTTAAACTTAACAAAGCAGACAGCAAACTTGACAAAGCCAGAGCAGCATTCGAACAAACGATGTATTCTGGTTGAAGCAACACCAAAATACTCAAACAATTAAGAAAGACGAAATGGAGATGGAAAATTCACACTCTAAAAAATTGTAACAGAAATATAAATCACATGGCCTTGAAGTGAAATTCCCATGCAAGTCTAAAACACGGGTATCCAACCAACACTTAGAAACGTATCATAATACCCAACCTCTAGCATTGTAACCTCAGATGAAAGAATACAAAAATAACAGCAGGAAATTATGTGAGATAGAAACATATAAGTCCTATGTTCCCTCGCATAGTGAAATGGACAAAAAAGAAACTACTTTATGGACTAGTAATTAAGCACATGGCATATTAACCGAGGTAATACGGTTTTAAATACTGCATAGGTAGCAAGTTTTATAATCTATGATCAATCTATTTTAATAGAATAACATTATAATATAGAATTATGAACTATCATTAAAACTAATAACTGATTACGATATTAAAGGTGAAATACTTATTAATTTACACAGTATAGTATATATAGAATATATATATATATATATATATATTTGTTGTTATATAGCATGAAGATAACAACAATAAATAGTCAAAAATTTTAAAATTTATATTAAGTAAATGCTTCACATTTAATTATATCATAAGGAAAACTTTCCAAAATTATTAACTAACCCCTATAAATATGCAACTTCGTTCATGTTTACATTAACGCCATTATAATTTAAGTCTTAATAGATTGAAATTTAAAAAAAAAAAATTTAATTAAGAACTATCCTTGTCAAAAATTAATTTTCATTTTCTTTTAACATACAATTTTCAATTATATTAACATTTAGATTTTTAATCAAGTACAAAATTTAAGCATAATAATATTAAATTAAAATTTCATAGTTATTACTATTTTTAGAAATACATTCTGGTTTTTTTTTTTTAATGGTAATAAAATTTTATTACTCTTTTCTATAGAATTAATTATTTCTTTATAAAAAAAAAAAAAATAATTATAATTTTATTTATCTTTATTTTAATATAATTTATGATTTGTCATATTATTTTTATTTTCGAAAATGGAAAAAAATTGATATTCCCAAACACAAATCCTTATAATATACACCATCACCAACACCAACATTCCTCATATTTTGATATCTAAAAATTTTAATGAACTTATATTAAAATTTTATTAGCCCTTTCTTAAATAGTTAAAAACTAAAAAACACAAAAAAAAAAAATCAATTAAGTTATCATTGCAACTTAAAGATATTAACACAACTTAAGAACTATTTATAATTTTATATTACAAGTGTATAAAAATGGAGTATATAATATTATATTAAATATATCAATTTTACTGTTATGGAATTTATTTTTACTGTATTTTCTAAGAATATTTAAAAGAATTCAATCTAGGAAATGTTAGTACAAGATAATACCAACTTTTTTTTTTACAAACAAAAAAATTACTATTCAATATAAAATCTAAAATTACCAAATTTCAATTAATGTCAATGTTATTTATTATTTCGAATCATTAAAAACTAGTTCCATTAGACTTTTATATAATTTTTAATTCAAAAAATCAAAATGACAAAATAATAAAGATTAGTTACATATTAAAAGTAAAAAATTATTACGAAAATTAAAGTACATAATTTCATTTTATTTTTATTTTATTAGAGAAATCACAAAATATTATATTGAAAATTACATATTTGTTTTATTGGAGTTTATATGAGGTAATTAATATAATTTTTTTTATTCCAATTTAATTATGATAATTTTACCTATATATATAAATTTTATATTAAAAATAAATAAACTGATATAAAGTAAAAATAAGTTAAGCCTTTTGATACCAGATTTAGAGCAAAAGAGAATGGCAAAAAGGAAATAAATTTTAATATATACCATCTAAATTTTTTTAACTAAAAGGTAATCTTCAATGTTATCATCAATATTTCCCATAGCATCACTGAGTCCAATACAGATCGAAATTTTTAAAAGCATTTAGATCTCATTTATTTTATCTAAATTTTAAAAAATGTATAATACCTAGAATGTATTTGGGTAATAAAAAGCAATGATTTTGAAGGAGGCAACAAATCCCATAATTAACCAGTTGTAGAAAGTTATAATAGCCAAAAATAAGACTTAAAAATCATTCAGATTTATAAACTTTTACTACCTAATGTACTAGAATTTTACCATATTAAAAATTTAAGTCTTTCCAAATAATAGATATATACGACGTCTGTTATAATAAGACGTATATTTTTTGTACTAACATTAGTTGGTTTACAATTCTAGTTGTGCTTCTACTGCGGGAAAATACTGTTATCATTTATTTAGACAGCACTACAGCGAAGATTCTGAATGCATGGAGTCTGTCTGCTTTTCCCCTCCTAAAAATTATATATAAAGCTTATAATTACTAGTAAATATAATTTAGAAATGCTCTCCAAAAGCATGATAAATTTTATATATGTAGGCAATAATAAAAAAAAATATAATAAATAATAATAAATAAAACAATTATGATATTCTAAAATAAAATATAAAATCGTTAAATTATTTTTCTTCTCTCTTGACTCTTACCATAATATAAATAGTTATTTAATCCTTTAGAATTTTCCAAACCAAAAGATATAACCTTCAGAATACATTTCCTAAATAATTTAAACTCTAATGTTTATTACATTTTTATTCTATTATAAACCCCCATGTAGAAATAAACAAAAAAAAAAAAAAATATGTATCTAGACAATTATTTTTTTATTATACTTTATAATAATATAATCATCAGATGAAATATGATACTTCATCAGTACTTCATCATAATTAACACCTCACGATATTTTTTAGTTTTTTTTTTTTTTTTATTTGTTTTTCACGAATCATGATTTTTAAAGTATAGAATATTTTGTGATTTTCCGAAGTTGAGGAAATTAAATCTAATCAAATTGATTTTGTCTTTAGGAAACAATATCTCTATTTACAAAATCATCTTATATAATTATTTTTAACGTCAAAGAATCTCAATACATTTTCTATAAAAATACACTAATATATAATAACAATAATAAATAATTAGAAGAATAATAGAATATTTCTACTACCCAAAATGCATATTATATATTATTCTTATGATTCCATCATTTCAAATATTACAAAAATATAAATTGTATATAAAATTCACTGTCATTACCATATCATCATCTATTAAAAATACAAATATTATTTCTATAGCCGTCAACAATTTACCAACCATTAAACCACTTATTGATTTTTACTACTAACTGACATGATTTTATATTTTCTATCAATTTTTTCTATTCATTACTTTTGAGATTTTCTGAAGTTTATTTCGCGTGTAAAAAACTCATAATAGAAATTTGATATAAAAAAAAAAAAAATTGAACAACAATTTAAAAAAAAAGAAAAACAAAAAAAGAAAATAAATCAGAATCACATAATACCAGTTACCACCCGCTATCACCATCACCGTCATCATTATTATAATCAACATCATCTACCACTGTCGACTAACCAACTGCCATATCACCTTCACCTTAACTTAACATAAAGACGGTAAATTATGATTTTTGTACTTTTTTCTTTTTTTTTTTTTTTTTTGAAATTTAAAGAATTGTTTTTGTTTGAAAAAAAATTGTTTTTCTTTTTAGATTACCATGCGCCATCAGTTTACTGCCACCTACCACTGTAATTTACCAATCCAAACTTTACATTTTTCTTTATTTTGTGGTACATGGGTTCTCCAAACAAATCAAAACGATGAGTACCTATGCTCCAAAAAAAAAAAAAACGTTTTTTTTATAAGCATAAACTAAACTACAATATTGCATAAATGTAGCTGGAATTTTATTTTTGTTGCAATAAATATTGTTGACATTAGATATACTGGCAAAATATTCTATACAATAAAATAAAATAAACACTCGATACTCGATATATGATAACATTTATATTAAAATGTACAGCTATCGATAATATATAAATCGGATAAATGCAGTTACATTAACAATTTCAAAAAGAATTTGCGTCATTAATGGTTTTTACTATCTGCAAATGATCAAATCATGATGAATTGATATGGACATTATTTATTTATTTGGTGAATATATTATGTCTTTTACGGACATATTTATTACCTGTTAAAAATGTGAACCAGCTACATTTTATTGTTATATATTAACTTGACATAATTTTTAAGACCTAATCTTTCAATTGAAATTTAAGACTTAATCTTTCAATTTAATTGTTGACAGTAATAGTCCCATGTTCTCCTCTTCATGTAATAGATTAACAATATGATATTAAGATGTGAATCGCCACAGAAACGTTGTGTCAAAGACTGGAAAAGATAAATTATCAGAAACTATTTTAACTAATCTGGCACAGAAGCTTTTTATCTAGAAGTTTCATAACATTTTTTAAAAATTAAATTAAAAGTTATATATATTATGAATTTTAATAGTTGATATTAAAAGTTAATGTATATTAAAAAGAGTAAATATATTATTTAAGTTTGATTTTTTTTGTCGACATTCTACTGTTTTCATGATGATAAGCTATAAAAACACCACTTTATTACATTAAAAAACGCAAAAACTTGACAGAAATAAAAAATGAAAAAAAAAAGAAAACCACAAAACAAAAACAAAAATGTGAACGATATCTTGAGCTTGACTTCAATAAAGTAACATATCGTAACAAAGGAGTATCCAAAGTATATTTTTTTTTTCTAATAACAACTTTTTTCTCTTTTCTTTATAACACATTAGTTTTATATAATAGAAGAACAGCAGTGTTACTATCTATAGGAATCATTCAATCAATATCAATTTCATGAACCATATCATAATATGATAGCCACAACGTTTGTTATGCGCATTTATTTGATGATGGTTATATTCAACAAAATTAGAATTATTAATACTGGCTGCACTTAAGTTTGAAATAACTGAATCTACAGGTTGTTTCAATTAATTGACAACTTATAAGGATAAAGAATGAAGGTATTATGCCGTATACCACTTAAAGCATAATTTTAATTGCAGAATTGCACATTATAACATTAGATTAGAAATCAGTTTTTTGGAACTAAATATCATTATTTTTGCCTAAACTGTGTTACGACATATAGAGAAATGACAACAAATATAGAGCACAGAATTTCGAAAACAAGAAGTATCTTCGCAAGATTTTGAACAATTTTGAGATATGGTTCATAACTAAGAACATCAGTGGCACGTCAGATGTGGGGCTGAAACTCCCAAAGCAGAAGAAATGTGAGAAGATCTTAAGCTACTTGAAAAAGAAGCGTCCAGAATAAAACAGAAAGAAGTAGAAAGCCTTGGTTAGAAATTAAAAGAATAGCGCAAGGCAGAAAAAATTTAATACGATTTATGGAAACTCTATGTTTCCTAACGACATAATAGAGGAGGAAAAAAAGATGTATTATGCTGCATTTACAGAAAACTGAGCATTAAATAATGTTTATCAACCATAGGAATACTTTAAAACTACTCGAAAATGTAAAACTTATGATTAAGGCTACATGTAATACTAGAAGAAGAAGCGTCCAGAATAAAATAGAAAGAAGTAGAAAGCCTTGGTTAGAAATTAAGATGTATTATGCTGGATTTGCAGAAAACTGAGCATTAAATAATGTTATCAGCCATAGGAATACTTTTAACTACTCGAAAATGCAAAACTTATGATTAAGGCTGCATGTAATAAAACCTAGTACTGCTACCCCATGTAATAATTGAGTGCAAACTGTTAAGATCTATTTTAAAAATACATTTAAAACATATTCCTACTATCCTATAATATGTCCCTTCTCCCATAAATATCATATTTTCATTTCCATACCAGTAGCAATCCTTTCCTCTTGTTTTAGCATATATATGTAGCTCTTGTATGCCTCTCAACATTTCAGTTAAAAAAAAAAAAAAAAAATTCTCATTTTACTACCGAATAATATAATATATCCTATTATAATACCGAACAAAGAATTTTTTCATTTATATTTGAAAAATTTCAGTGTTTCTGTTTTGATTTTAATTCACTTTAATAATTTTATGATATTCGCCCCATTCATTTTCAAAGTCATAGTTTTACCTTAAACTTGAATCTTAGTTATAAGATTTATGCCATACATAAATTTATTTTTTTATTATTGTTGTGGTTATTGTTGTTTTTTGTGTTTTTTTTACTTTATATCTTAAATTTATTTTAGTTTTTATTTATTTTTTTTTTTTTATTTAGAATTAAAATTGCAAAAATGAATACAAATAACATTTTATGTAATTTCCACCTTCACATAACTTTTTTTCTTTTTGCTTTTTTACTTTTTTTTTCAAATAAAGGAAAGAGATAGAAATATTAAATATTATAGAATAATGATTTTAGTTGAATAGACAATTATTGTTGTTGTTGTTGTTGTTGAGTTTTTTGAACCATATTAAATAGATCTTAAATATTTGGATGCAAAAAATAGCAACAATAAATATTATCTATTCGTAATTTAAAAGTTGAATTGTTATTGAGGTTGAACGATAAGTTATGAATGCAGTGTAGTGAATGATGGCGTCTACCTTTAATATATTTTTTTTTTAATTCGCCTTTTTAGAATAAACTTCAAAATAAAAATGCTCTGTATTTTTTTTTTTTTCTGTTTTGGATTTCTTTTGATAAATAGAAAATTCTAGATAATATTTGATTAGACCTTCGCCCAGTAAACATTTGTTTATGATTATTGTAGTATTAGATGTTATATTTTTGCCTTAACATATTTAAAGAAAAGAAGAATGATTTGTACAAGAAAAGCTGAGTAGAGAATTCTCATAATAAAAACGTTAGAATTGTTTAAAAAAAAAAAAAAAAATTGTTATACTTGTAATTGCTGTAATTTTCATATCAATTTTGTTTTTATTGTTATTATCGTTGTTGTTGTTGTTGTTGTTGTTGTTGTTGTTGTTGTGTTGTGTTGTCGCTGTTAAATGTTATACAATAAAATATTTTAGTGTTTTTTTTTTCTTTATGGTTTCTAGTAAAATTTTTAAATGGAAATGCGAGTGTTACTGTGATTTTTTTATTTTGTGTGTGTGTGTTGTTTTTTTTTTTCTTTATACAGAAATTATATTGTTCTACATAATAGCAAATGAAAATCTTTCAATTATTTGCTCGATATTATTATTGTTGTAGTTTTTGTATTAAATTTACAAAAAAAAAAGAAAAAAATTTCTGAGAATGAATTAATCACTTATTGTTATATTAATATCTATTTTAAAGGTACTTAAATAAACCAAGTGGTTAAATATACAAATTTTAATGTTAGTAGAATTTAATTTAAAACATATTAAAAAAAAAAAACACATAAAGACGAAAAATAATTTGAAAATATTCTGTCCATTTGTCGGTTTAAATTTACATTCTTATCCATATACAATTTTTACAAATATTTTTAGTCAATCAATTTGGAAACATAATTAGCAAAACTAAACGTAAAAAAATTCTGGTTGATTTATAAAGGTAAAAAACAATCATGTATTTTTTATAATGAAAATATGTTAAACAAAACCTGAAATATACGCATTTAAAAAGAAGTTTTTTCAAAATTTGAAAAGCTGTCGGTGCTGTAGGATCCCCAGCGTTGAGGGTACATAAAAAAGTTGTTCTTCAACATTACTCTTTTAAGAGACCTATGCATAGTTAATATTTGCTCTTTATAAACAGTGTATAAGTTTTAACAGACGGAGGGACAGAGCGAACCTAATAACAAATTTTTCAAAATGTACTTAAAAGGATAATTCACCAAAACATGAAGTGACATTACTTACAAAAAAAAGTTGATTACATTATGGCCTTTTATAATTTAAATATGATTTTATGTTACGGTATTAACGAATATATTGTGAAAACTCACTTCGCCGTAATTGTGTACTCAATAGATTATTGATTCCTTCTGTTCGCTCTTATCTTCGCTCTGTTTATTCAATTTAACTAAATGTAATAAAAAATAGAATATTAACTACCAGTATCTGAAAATGCATAGTAATACGTGAACTATATTAATTAAATTATATTAACTCAAAAGCAAAAGTTAATAATTTTTATTTCATAAAGCCGATCAAATACTCCGGGCAACGCCGGGTACTCTGCTAGTATGTTTTATAAGTAAAGAAGAGCTGACGTGATTCAAAAAAGAAAACATTAATAAAAAACAAACTTTGGAAAAAAACATAAAGTTTGCCTAGAACGGCATATAAATGTTGAAGCTGCATACGACTTATACAAAATCAGATTACTACAGACAGTTTAAATGTAGATCTTTAAATGTAGCACAAAGTACAAATTTCCTTAGGGAAAGTAGACATATAAGATGTACTAAAAGAAAACATTGACAAAAACTTAATTATTAATCATTTCGACTAGTTTTAATAGAGGACGAGTGAGCTTTAATCAATAAAAATCCGGTGTACATTGTAATACGACAATACGGCGTCATTCTAGCCTTTTGAATATTGCCACTAACCAACGAGAAAAAAAAACATTTGAAGAAACTTTACGTTGCAAAACAGTTAATTAAATAATAAAACAATATTAATTCTATTAATAATTAATAACTATTAATTATACATTAATAGTTGACTTAAAGACCAGCTTATTTATATCTCTATACGGTAGATAACATAATATACAGTACAGTATATTAAAGGTTAAACTATGAAACACAAGAAAGTAAAATTGTTTAAACCAGTAGTACACAAATCTTTTTCTGCAGTTTGTAGTATTCACAGAAAATAATATATAAAAATATCTAAATTTAAACCTCTCCTGTTTCCATTAATATAAATCACATCGAACGGTAACAATCATATTTCATATTACCCTAATATAGACCTTAACAAAAAAATGTTGTTGAAACATTGAACATAACTTTAAGGTTGTTAAACAAGATTAGATCCTTTTTGTTTCCTTAAATCTTATTTTCGGAAATAAATACAATTAAAGGTTCGGAAAGAAATATAATAGAGATTTCATACTTTAACTAACAGTAATAATCACTTTGGCTTTTAAAACTTTCTAAAACTTTAACATAATTTATTTTATCAACCCAACTAATTCTTAACATACTTCTATGATTGCATATAATTAATTTTTTTTTTTTTTTGTGTTTTATTAACAAAGACTGAATTAACGCGTCAGTAATTACTAGACTCTAAGTTCATAGGGCATTGAAAAAAGAAAGTGCTTCACACTCTCTATATAGTATAACATCAATTCCTCTGTAAAATCTACAGTTAAGATTCTCATACATACCTATAATCTTCAAGAATGTCTATCTTGCAAAGAATTAAAAACCTTTAAGTTTTTTTAATGTATTTCTCTGCAACATAAATGTGGACAGGAAATTACACAGCCTTTCCTGTTCAGGCATGGTTGGAAATGTCGTAAGGGGGAATAACTCTTACGACGTGTGTGGGATTCGAACCCACACTCCCTCAGTGTTTATAGCGTATTTTATACGCTCTTACCCACTAGATCACCGAGGCGCTTCATTTAATTTAACTAGTGAATCCTATTAAGTTTTTATCATCATAAAAAAAGAGTGATATCACATACCATCTGAACATTTAGGTCGAAATGGAAATTATTATAGCCAACTTTGTAAATAAGTGGAACAGAATATTTTTTTTTCGTATATCCTTCCACCTTCTTTAAAATAATTGCTTCAAATTTAGGTGCTAAGAATTTTATTTCAAAGGTTTTTTTCTTATTTACCTCATCTAGTATTTTACTTATTAAAAAAATTATCTGGAGGGTTCGGCATATCAAAGATAGCTCAGAAAAAATTTAGCAGATCATAAGTACTTTACTAACCTACTTTTAGAACAATATAATCTAAAAGTTTTAGACTTCAAAATCAATGTAGTAAACTAATTGTCTTTTTTTTCAGTTTATATTATGGGTAATTTCTAAAGCGATTTTATTGTAATCCCGTACAATTTTTTTTTTTTAGATTAGAGAGCACGTTTGTTTTAGTTGTTCTTTGTAACATGACTATGCACAAAAAAAAAAAAAAATTTAAGAACTTAAATTTTTTTTTTATTATATTGTATGTAACATAATTGGAATGACAAGACGACAACTTAAAGAATTTTTAAATCGTTCAAGACAATCAAATAGACAGCAGACCTGTTGGCGTACTTTTTATTATTATTTTGCTTTAATTTTTTTTTTTTTTTGTTAACTTTTGATACAATAATAATAGGTACACTTGGTTTAATGTGATTAAAAATTAAAATTCTAAATTGCGCAATTGTATTAAATTTACATATATTAGAAGAAGAAAGAAAAAATTGATTTTGATACATATTTAATTCAATATATGTACATTTATTTCATATACATATATGTATATATATAGACATACATTATATGAAATATACTTAGAGTGAAATTCCTTAAACTTGAAAGAAAATAAAAAAAAATATTCTTACATAAGAAATAACACATATATACAACGACTGTTATTAATGTTATTGTTGTTTAGAAAATATATCGATCCCTATCTAGACATAAAATGATAACAGTTATTATGATTATGACATTGTTAACATTAGGAATAATTGAATTAATTCTAAATTAAAATGATTGCATATTCTTAGGTAATTGATTTTTTTAAACAATTTGAAATGAGATCATGATTCTTAATTTGAATATTTTTGTCATTAAAGATTAGAATTTAAAATATACCATACATATACATACATATATAAATACATATATAAACAAGGTAGAATGTAAACCAACGGTTTTTAAAAGCGCACATTTCCAAAACTCAATACAAATTGTTTAGAAGTGTGGCTTACACAAAAATTTGAAAATTTTATGTAATAAGAAAAAACTTGAAAATAGGACATTTTTGAGATTTTGAGGGGCCGTAAGTCCGGAATCCTATATAACTAAGAAAAGCTGTTAACACACGTAAAAATTTATTATTGAAGCTTTAATTTTTATGTCTTGCCGAAGAAAAGTTTTTACAGGTGCCTAAGTTACAGGTGTCTAAAAATAGCAAATTTTCAATTTTTGAGGCGTAATAACTCTTAAAGAGGGGGCGTTACCAAAAAATTTTCTGAGGAAACTTATACTAATTCTAAAAGTTCTTTCTTGTCTCAAAATTTCAGATTCCTATCTAAAGGGGTGCCGGAGTTATGAAAAAAGAAATTTCATGCAAAATGTGGTTTTCACATAACGGTAAATTTAAATCGTAAATTACAAAATATTACATAATTTTGATATTGTTTTATATAGATAATAAAATTTTCGATCTTCTACCGGTTTTAGATTGCAAAACTATTACGCAAAGCCCGAGATATATACATCTGAAAATGGAGCTTTTTTACAATTTTGAAGAGCTGCAGATTTGGAACCCTTTACAACTAAAATAAACCTTTCACACACGTAAAAATATATTATTGTAGCTTTCATTTTCATGTCTTGCCGAAGAAAAATTTTTACAGGTGCCTAAGTTACAGGTGTCTAAAAATAGCAAATTTTCAATTTTTGAGGCGTAATAACTCTTAAAGAGGGGGCGTTACCAAAAAATTTTCTGAGGAAACTTATACTAATTCTAAAAGTTCTTTCTTGTCTCAAAATTTCAGGTTCCTATCTAAAGGGGTGCCGGAGTTATGAAAAAAGAAATTTCATGCAAAATGTGGTTTTCACATAACGGTAAATTTAAATAGTAAATTACAAAATATTACATAATTTTGATATTGTTTTATATAGATAATAAAATTTTCGATCTTCTGCCGGTTTTAGATTGCAAAACTATTACGCAGAGCCCGAGATATATACATCTGAAAATGGGGCTTTTTTACAACTTTGAAGAGCTGCAACTTTGGAACCCTTTACAATTAAAATAAACCTTTCACACACGTAAAAATATATTATTGTAGCTTTAATTTTTACATCTTGCAGAAGTAAAATGTGTGCAGGTTCCTAAGTTACAGGTGTTTAAAAATAGCAAATTTTCAATTTTTAAGCCCTAATAGCTCATAAACAGGGGGTGGTCCGAAAAAATTTTCTGAGCAAACTTATACTAATTCTAAAAGTTCTTTCTTGCCTCAAAATTTCAAGCTTGTATCTAGAAGCGTGCCGGAGTTATGAAAGTAGAAAAATCATGCAAAATTTGGTTTTCACATAACGGTAAATTTAAATACTAAATTTAAAAAAATTGTATAATTTTGATATTAATTTACAAAGATAAAAGAAATACCTGTCGAATGACGTTTTCAGATTGAAAAAATCTTAAGCAGAACATAAGATATATGCATTTAAAAATAGGGCTTTTTCAAAGTTTGAGGGGGTGTAGCTCCGTAATGAGGGGGGCTACATGAAAAAGTTGTTCCACAAAATTATTTTTTTTATGAGACCTACCTATGGTTAAAATTTTTTTTCTCTATCTTTAACGGTGTAGAAGTTTTGTAAACAGACGGACGGACGGACGGACGGACAGAGTGAAACTAATAAGCACATTTTTTCAAAATTTTTTTGGAAATGTGCTAAAAAAAGGATTAATAATGAGATATGATATGATATGCTATGATATGATATGATATGAATAAAAACAAAGATTTTGTTACGAAGTTAAAGTTAGAGTAGTTGAAATATTTCGTTTAAGTAAAAGCAACGCATATGAGCATATGAATAAAAGTACTTTAAATGATGCATACATATTGCCATGAGTTTTTAGCAAATTTCCAAAAATTTTGAAAAAATGTACCTGTTAGTTTCACACTGTCCGTCCGTCCGTCCGTCTGTTTACAAAACTTCTACACCGTTAAAGATAGAGAAATGAAATTTTGAGTAGGTCCCATAAAAAAATTAATGTTATATAACAACTTTTTGATGTAGCTCCATGCATTACGGAACTACAGACCCTCAAACTTTAAAATTCTGAAAACGCCATTCGACATCATTTTTTTTTTAACTTTGTATATCAATATCAAAATTTATTTTAAATTTACTATTTAAATTTACCGTTTTGTGAAAACCAAATTTTGCATGATTTTTCTACCTTCATCGCTTTTAGATAGGGGCTTGAAATTTTGAGGCAAGAAAGAACTTTCAGAATTAGTATAAGTTTCCTCAGAAAAATTTTTTGGATCACCCCTTGTTTATTCGCTATTAGAGCTCAGAAAATTTGCTTTTTTTAAACACCTGTAACTTAGGCACCTGTACATATTTTTCTTCGGCAACACAAAAAATTAAAGCTCCAGTAATATATTTTTATGTATGTTAACGGTTTCTTCTAATTGTATAGAGTTACAGTTCCTCAAAATTTGCAAAAAAAAACCCTATTTTCAGATGTATACATCTCAGGCTCTGCGTAGTAGTTTTACAATCTAAAAACACTAGAAGATTGGAAATTTTCTTACCTATGTAAAACAATATCAAAATTATGCAATATTATGTAATTTACTACTTGAATTTACCTTTATGTGGAAACCAAATTTTACATGATATTTCTTTTTTCATAAATCCGGTACGCTTTGAGATAAGAAGTTGAAATTTTGAGACAAGAAAGAATCAGTATAAGTTTCTTCAGAAAAATTTTTTGTATAACCCCTTGTTTAAGACCCATTAGGGCTCAAAAATTGTAAATATGTTATTTCTAGACACCTGTTACTTAGACACCTGTACTTCGGTGCCTAAATTTATTCGGTGGTATTTAGTAATTATGTTGGTATTTTAGTATCTGTGGGTCTTCTCTCAAAGTGGTAGAAGAGACAAACTTTTTCGGTATTTTGTATATAGTTATGTTCGTTCAAATAAATGAACCCTTCTGGAGGGATAAATCTCTTTTCCATAGCATGTTGGAAGTACAGGTCATTGTAATAAGCTGAGTTTTTAATTGTGTTTTTGTTGTAGATAAAATATGTTCTGCTCCAGAATTTTCTTATAATAGATACTATGAAGTTGTCAATTCTGATAGTTTGTTCTTTATTGTAAATATTTTTATTTGCAATGTAGTGTAAATATTGCGTTTCGGGTTTTCTAGCCTCACCTAAACATATTCTTATGCATTTGCGTTCAAAAAGTCTAAGTTTCTTCATAAGAGATGAACTTATGTTAATTTAAAACCGTCAACAGCTCTAAATATAGTTTTTTTATATTTTCTTTGATGTTAAAATATATAATAAATCGAAGGATAAAATAAATCGCTTAAGTGTAAAGTAATAAAGAAGTGATAATCCTATCAAAAAGCAAAATCAAAATAACAATAATTCAATTAATAATCATACATTTTTATTAGTTTCATAAAATTTTATAAAAAATATTATGTATATACCATGTACCGTACAAGGAATAAAAACTTAAATAAACTTTTAAGGAGAAATATCAAAGAATACAAATAAATTATTAAGATTAAATGATGCATACGGTGTGATTAACTACAGAGGCTGATTCAGTCCAAATTAATAATGGGTTCTTGATGGGTATAGGTGTAGAAGTTAATACTTGTTTCAAAACAGCAATAACCACTTATTTAGACCATTTTTTTTTTTTGTGAGAGTAAGTGCGAATCTTGAAAGATACCAATGAAGTCAACGTGAGTATTGGTTGTGATGTTGTTGAACTTGAATCAACCAAACATCACTTCCGTTTTAAACCAAAAGCATTAGATAAGCAACTATGGTACAATGTACTGGTTTGAGAATTGGGGAAAAATAGGAATAAACGAAACTGAGAGGTTACTGTATGTTGGAAAGAGTGTTTAAAACAAAGATGTTGACATTTATATACTAAAAAAGAAAAGAATATAAACAACCTTGTATTGCGAATCAAACCAATTAAAAACTCAAAAAGACAAAAGAAAAATCTCTTTCCTCAATATACACTAAGTATAAACTAATATATAAACTAATATATATTAAAAGTAATGGTTTAATTTGGCCAATATTCAAATGTTCAGATTTTCAACCTTCAAATGGGATGCAAAGAAATAAAAATTAGTCAAAGGATTTTATCTTTCCGGCTTAAGTTTTTTATTGTATAACATCTGTTTTTCTGCAATCTAATTGATTGTTTATTTATTTATTTTTACCTAATCTTTTGCATTTAAACATTTCTAAAAATCTAATATTAATGATGATTGCGTGTCCAAATATAACTACTATAAATCTTTACGTATTAATAACTGATCAAAATTTTTCTACCACACAAACCGAAAAACTCCATAAAAAAAAAATTGAAATATTTAATAAATAAAACATAAATTATTCCCTTAACATAAAAAACTTTAATAGCAAAATGTTATTAAATACTACAATTAATTTTAATATATTAAATTAAGGAAATCATTTTTTTTTTTTAATAATTTTTTTAAACATTAAATGTTAGTTTTTTATTTTTTGTTTTTTAAATGTTATTATTAATTTATAAATGTCAGAAACAAAATCATGTACATGTTCTTTGTTAAGATTCTATCAGTTCTAAAATAAAATTTTTAAGTATTTTAATTTGTTTTTTGGTTTTCTTATTTTTTTATATAACTTCCATAAAAATAAATTTAAATAAATCGAATCTTAAGAACAATTACCACTTATAACAATTTTTCATACAATAACTTTTTAATTTTTTATTTTTTTTTTTGTTTTTTTTTTATAATAATTTCAAAAAAAAAATTAAAAAACAAAAGTGTTTAACAAAATAAACAAATCAACATACAACTCTTTTATTATTTAAAAAATAAAACAAAACAAAAAAAAAACAAATCTAATTTTTAACGATCTTAATTATATTAAAAGAAAAAAACAAATAGCTTCTATAGCTTCTATTCTAAATTAGAATGACTTAATTCAGGAACCAAACTTCAAAAAAATTAATTCTTAATTTTTTCAACAAAATTAACTTTTTTATTCCATATTTCACTCGATTTTTAACAAGTATTTAACATTTTAACTATTTCAACTATTTTTTTTTTTTTTTATCTTAAGATACTAAATTAAAGAGGGGGCGGGGCATCTAAGAAGTGTAGATTACTTATTATAGTTCTTCCTAATGGAGAATATCATTACTCTAAACATTTTAAACTTCTTAAACTTTAACTTACCATCATATAAATGAATGATAATAAATCAGGAAATGTTTAACAATTTTTTTACCAAAAAAATAAAAAAATAAAACAAAATAAAAAAAAAAAAACGGTTTGTTTAACCGACTGTCAGTTTAATTATAAATGTTGTGCGCTTTATAACACAACAAAACTATACATATTATATATACATAAAAAAAAATATATTATAATATTGAAACTGAATTCTAATGGCACGAACTTTATGTACAGAGAAAACCCACCATTAAAAAAAAAACAAAAAAAAAAACCAAAAAAAAAAACAAGAAAAATTAACAAAGAACATAAACTAATTACCAGCAGAGTTACTTTGTACTTTACACAAAAAAAAAAAAAAAAAAACACATAATAATAATTTTTTTATACAATTGCGTAAATTTAAAAACAAAAAAAAAAAAAAATCAAAAAACCAACAAAATACAAAAAAAAATGAACTTAAAACAACACATTACGTCATTCTTGATAAACTGAAAATGTTTCAATTCGCCAAAAAAACTTAAAAAAAAAAAACATGAAAATTATAAAAAAAAAAAAAAATTACTGTACAAAAAAAAAAAACAAAAAAACACTACACTTAAAATCGCCAATTCATATAATGTTAACGCATATTTTTGTTCTCACAAAAAGGAAAATTCAAATAAAAGAAAAAAAAAATCAATTTTTTTTTTTTTTTAAATATAAAAACTAAATTGAAATCGGATCTACTGACTTTAAAAAATTTTTACAAATAAAACTGCTTTCTAGTAAATAAGAATCGATTCTTATGAAAATAAGAACTAAGTTGTATATGATAATTTGTAATAAACCCTCATAGAACCTACAATGGCCTTAGTAGCCGATAGTTTGGTTTTATATATTATTAGCAACGCTCACCAGGTATTAGGGTGAGCGTTGCTGTGGCTCTCAATAAAAACACATATGGATTTTTAACTGAAGATGATGTCATTGAAATAAATGAACACAAAAATTCTTAAAGCTGCTGTGTCAAAAAAATTTTTGAGACTTCCTTTGGGATCAAAGGAGTACTTCATAAAATTGGATATAATTCGCTTCCAGAATTTTTTTCTGACCAATCCAATGGTCAGAAGTTTTGCCAATAAACTTCACTATCAAAGAGCAACACGTATACAAAATATGAAGTCAATTGGTCAAACCGGTTTTGTTTTAGGGCAAAAAAGTTTAAATATTTGCATTACAGCCCGAACTTAATGCTCCGTTAGAGCAAAATGGTTAGCCCAGAAACACTTTTTTTCAACTTTCATGATGATCGGCTCAGGAGTCTATAAATCATAAACAAACAAACAAAAAAGCATTCACTTTTATTCACATACAAATATTAAATCAGCAGGGCTCTAGTATTTCAAAGTTTATTTCTAAGTTTCAATTCTAAAACTAATAGACAAAACTAAACCCCAGAATAACAAATGAAACTCTTCTATTAACCTCTGTCAATAATTTTTGATTTAGAGATTTTCTTTAAAATAACTCCAAACATTAAAATGTGAAGACTTCTATTAAAAAATTTAATACATTATTTATGTTTAAGCCCTATAGATCTTCGATGAGTAATGTGGAACAAATTAAAAAAGAAAGAATAAAAATTAGTGAAAAAAGAAATTTACTTCAATGGTAATGCTTGTTCTCATAATGAGAAACCTCAAGATGCCCAAATTGTATCATATTGTTCATTTCATTCTTCAAAAGACAGGTTGAAATAAACCTAATTCTTAGAAATTTCAAAACAGGAAGAAAGAAAAACTAAGAAGGATAAAAATTGCAAGTAATCTTAGTTCCCTTTCGTTTTTTCAATTGATGAAGGGTTAGCAAACGCAGCAATGATCACTACGATCTAGATTCGTTGTACACCTTACTAAGTAACATATATAAAGAAAAAGTTGTCGTGAATTACGAATTGGACCTAACCTTAATAATAAAAGTTTCTTAGAAGCTATTTATGTTGTTTTATAATAAGTAATAACGTTTCAAAATGTCTACCTAATATAAGTTACATATATCTTAACAGTAAAATAATAGTATTGATAGACGTCATGATTATTTTTCTTATTTATTAGACTTTGATTATATTTTTTGACCAATAAATTATTTTTAGAATTAACAATCAATATCAAATTTATTTGAATCGCAACTTTGTTAGAAATTTATACTAGCTCTAAAACGGTATCAATAATAGCTATAATAGTAAACTTAAGCACATAATAAGACTATTTTTTAATATCTAACAGTTAAAAGTTATTTTTTCTATCTATAGTTTAAAAATTACGTTTAACAATTTTGTTTTACTATACTTTTTCCCAAATTTTTTATACAAATCAGTGAAGACTCTACTTAAAATAAAATTTTTATTTATTTTTTTTTTTTTTGTTAAATATATACAAAAATTTAAAAAAAAAAAAAATTTTAATACTTATCAAAATGTACTCTATAATGGCAGAAGGCAAAAAAAAAAAAATCCACCAAAAGCTTTAATGATACCCTATTCAATTAAATATAAGTACAGGTAACTAACCATACTATTCATAACTTAAACAGCTCTTTGGTTGAAAAAAAAAAACAAAATAAAAAAAACTCAATACAATAGTACTAAGAATACCACCAACAATAATATACAACAACAACTTATAATACATATACAAATAACATTAGTCAGCCTGTCAAATTTTTGAATTTGTTGTTTTTTTTTCTTTTTTAATTCATAATCCCAGGTGTTAAAAATTAAATAGTCGAAATCGAAATATAGACAACAATATAATACTTGGTAGGTAACAACAAAACAACAACAACAATAATGATAATAATGACAGTAACAACAACTATACAAAAATAATGTTGTTTAATAATGTTAACTGCTTTAAGTGCTATTAACAGATTAATTTGCTATTAGAAAAATCCGCTAGCAGTTAACTGCAATAATAAAAAAAAAAAGAATAACAAAAAAAAAAAATAACAAAAAAAAAGCGTTTTTTTTTTAATGTTGGTTAATTGAAGCGAATGTTAGAATTAAAGTAAAAAAAAAAATCATCAATCTGACATACAAGCACTAAAAGCTATCAGTATAGAGTTATAGTAAAAAAAAAAAAACACAAAAGTGCTGGTTTCTATTTTTTTTTTTTTTTTGCTACGATAACCTTGAAAGGGTTAAACGTGTAGATGTCAAAATTAAAAGAACAAAACAAAAACAAAATAAAAGCAATATAAAATACATAAATAAATATTATTGAAAATTAAATTGTTCTGAATTTGAAGTTTTTAGAATTTTTACCTTGTTTTTTTTTTTTTCGTATTTCTAATACAAAAAACAAAAGTTGATCTGGTCAATTATTGGAATTTTTAAATTCTAACTCTATTCATTTCAAAAAAAATGTAAAAAAGACATAGAAAATACAATTATCCAGATAGTCGTAGATATTACGAAAAGTCAACTTTAAAATAAGAGTAGTTTCTAATTAATTTATTTCTTTATATTGAGTTAGTTGCAGTATAAATAATTCTTAGTCATAACTAAATTCAATTTTCTTTCGCACAAATGGTGCTCTTTAAGGTAGAACTAGTAATATTGTGAGCGGCATTGACTTTGAACTCTATTTTCACTATATATAAATATCTATATATTATAACAAACTACTCTTAAATAGAGTGTAAAGTAACACAGAGGAAGTGCGGTTTCGAATACCACACACGTCGTAATATTAATTCGCCATTATGACATTTACAGTCAAACCTATAATTTCCTTCAAAATAGAGAGAGAGATCTTATACTTATGTCCAGTGATCTGGTAAGTTATACATTCAAACATTTTTTCGTAATAACAATTTTGATTTTACTCTAACTGTAGTTTGTTATATCACTCTTTTATCAGAGCGAATGGAATAGTGTAGGCTTTTATCAGAGTCAATGTATAGTGTAGGGTTTCCGAACGATTACCTAATAAAGATTAAAATTTTCAATTATGTTTTAAATCGCCACTTTTTAATTTGACACTTTGACCTTGACGATTAAAATCGTCTACAAAATCGTCTTTTAATTTAGAACTATGTCTTTAATTTTCTTGTAGATTTTCTTAAATTAAAAAAGCTTCGTATCTTAACATAAATGTTTTCGAATTAAATTCAGAAAAATTGTTTCGCTAATTGTTTAGGCTCTGCTAATATTTTACCAGCCTTTTAAATTACCTCAGAATAATATTTGGGACTGTAGTACAGATGTTGTCAAATATTTCTTAATCAAAAAATGCTGACCTCATAAAAAAAATTATGGTGTTTGTGACAGAAGTTGTTTTTCATATTATAAAGCAAATTTGACTTTTATAATATAACATTTCAATAAATTTTCTGATTTTATTTTCATTTAATTATAAAAATATCGAATTTCTTCCTTTAATTAAGTTGTGGTATAGTTCTTTAAATTTTTTTTTTATAATAAACCCTCATATCCTATCCATATCAAATTTATAAAAAGAAAAAAATTTTTGCGTGTTCAAAAGTGCGAAAAAAAATTCAAAATGGCGAAACAAACATTTTTTTTATCTATTTTTCTTTGCACCTTTTAAATTAAATCTGTTTAGGTGTTGCCATCTTAATAATCATTAATGTATAAAACATTTAATATGTAATTAATTGTTTGAAAATGAAAATTATATATTTAATGATAACATAATTATTCTTAAATTAATTTTTTTTTTTTTTTTCAAATAAAATTTTACAAAAAAAAAATTAAAATTAATTATTAACGTTAGTGTGAATTAATTATTTGTTTTCATTGAAGTGAATTAGATGTTGGTTAGTATGAGTTGTTAGTATTTTATTTTTCTCGGATTTATTATAATTTAAATGCTTTTCAAACAATATTAGTTATAGTATTTTGTATTTTTAGTAGTTTATACATTGAATGATGATGCATTTAATAAGATTAATATGAGTTTTAGTTGTTTCATCAAAATTATATTATAAAGATTTTAACAGTTTCAAGCGTTAAATCGTTTTGACATTATCCAAAATATTTTGACAGTTCAATTGAATCTTAAATAGATGCCAGATAAGACTATAGAAAAATTACACTATAATGATTTCTTCAAAATCCCAATAAATTAATAAGTATACAAAGAAAGAAGTAAAAACAGCAAACTAACAAGCATATAAGGAAGAATCGTCTAGAAGAATCGTCTAGAATCGTCTAAAAGAAACTAAAAGAAATCAAAATCAAGCATTAATAAAGTCTAAACAAAAAACAAAACAGGAATCAAAAAAAAATACTGCGATTCTTATAACTTTCTCTTGACTTTAATATTACACTTTTGTAAACTAAATTTAACCTCTTTTAAATCAAATTAACTTATAAGATTAGGTAATTAAAGTAAATTGACGGTTAAGATTCTCTTTTTTTTTAAATTTAAGATCAAACATAAACCTATAAATACATTGAGTTTTTTGAATTTTCTGTATTTAATGTATTTCTCTGCCACATAAATGTGGACAGGAAATTACACAGCTCTTACAAGGTGTGTGGGATTCGAACCCACGCTTCCTCGGAGTTTACAGCGTATTTTATACGGTCTTATACCTACTAGGCCACCGAGGCCCCCTTTTTGAATTAAATTAAATTCATTGTCATCATTGTTTTTTTAAATAAAAGATAAAGAATCTACAGTCAATAACTAAATTTATTAAAGAAATGAAAAAGTATTTACATGATAAACACAAAGCATCAGTCAACGCAACTTAATTACATAAAAGATATTGTTCCTACTAATAATTAATCCGCTACTGGCAATTTCTTCTCAATTAGTTTTCAAGGATTTTTTCCTAAAAATAAAATAATTGTTAATATTTTCCTTTTCCTAAGGTAGGTGAGAATCTTCCAAAGGCACCAAGAATTCCCCATTTTTTGTCACAGATTCTTACTGACTAAACCCAACTTCAGTCAATATAATGCGATGAAACTCCTAACTGCTAATGCAGTATATTGGCTAGGACGTAGGGATAGGAAAAAATAAGACAATAGAATGCGAAAATATTGAATTGGGAGTGGGGCTGTAAGCAAACAATGAATCCGCCTATTATTATTACTATTTTTAGTAAAGTATAAACTTCTTCTTGTAATTGGATTTTTAAGTTAAATTTAGCAGTAGTCTTTATTTTGTTTTGCTATTCTCTTCTTTTTTGTTATTGTTTAGATTTCTTTTATTATTTAAATCTATTTTGTTCCAATTTAAGTTTAAAAATGTTAATTCTTAGTTAGAGTAAATAAGAATTGAACATTTGTGCATAATTAAATATAAAATAGATTATCACCAAATACCAGCATCAGCTGATTGGTGATATGTCACGGCGATAGTATTATTAAAAAAATAATCATTGCCATAATTTGTCAAACGTGTATATTATAAATTAAAGTTTAATAATAAATAAATAAATAAAAAATATTACTCGGCTCAATGATTATTACAACTTTAAAGCAAAGCAAAGCAATGCAAAGTTTTGAATATTACTTAGAAACAAAGCATTTAAATGTAAAAAACTATATAATGTTGTTTTGATATTGCCGAAAATTAAATAACCGTAGAAATGGAAATCTCGGAATACATAATGCAGAAATTATTTAGCTAGAATTAAAATCGATGGAAATTAAAAAAAAAATTAAAAATTATAAAAAAGGATCAGATAAATAAACAAACTCATAAATTTTGATCATAATTTTTTATATCAACTCTTTTTTTTGTTTTATTTTCAAATTTATTTTTAATCTTTAGAATCCTCTATGTCCAACTCTTACAAAAACCGGAAGTCATAATAATTTTTCTATTTTCCTAACAATAAATTATTAAAAAGTGAATTATTATTGCCACATGGAAAAGAGTAAATATATTTTGTTGTTGTTTTTGTTTTTGTTTTTCACCATTATCATAATTTTTATTTGTCAAGCAATTGTGTTTCAACTGCGATACTCATAAGTCATACTACATAACTAATAGGATACTATGATTAAGGTGCAAGTTTTTATTTTTTTCTTTTTTAAGATTTTCTGAAACAATAAATCTATCAAAATTTTATGAAAAGTTAAAAAAGAAAAAAGTTTATTTCATTTGAAAAAAAATTATAAATTATTGTTTAATACTATGAAAGATAATCTCATATTAGAAAGTTCATCTAATTTATATAAGTTTAAATTGTTGAATTAATAGGCAGGAAATTAAAGTATCTATTGCAAATCAAAATCTTATTTTCTATAATTCTACTAAGAAATTATAACAAATAACCTTAGATCTAAAATTTAACTCCAGAAAATTATTAAAGTGTATGAGATGGTAAACATTACGAACTTTATTCTAGGAATTATTTTATAAACAAGAAGATAAAAAAAGAGAGATGATGTAGAAAAGATGAGGATTTTGGTATTTTTTTTTTTTTAGTTTATTCTCCTGCCACGAAAATGTGACAAGGGAAATTACACAGCATTTCCTTTATAGATGTGGCTGTAAATGTCGTAAGGGGGAATTATTCTTACAAAGTGATTGGAATTCAAATCCACACTCCCTCGCTGTTTACAGCATATTTTATACGCTCTTACCCACTATGCTACCGAGGACACCTTACGTGTTTTATTTGTTATTTTTAAAGTATTATTAAAATTAACAATTCCCCGATTTTATTCTGATGGAACAATCAGATTCTTCAGATTCTTAATTCTTCAAACCTTTCTGATGTGTCTACTATCTTATTATCACGTTTATTTAATTTATTACTAATTAAATATTAAAGAGTACAAAAACTGAAATTTTGAAAAAATTTAATATCACTAATTCAGTTAGCATACTTAGTAGTCTGATATTATTATTTCTCCTCTATATTAAATGAATAATAAAAAATATCTCTTAAAAATCTTTAAAATGATATGCTTTTAGGTGAAGTTCAATTTTTCGTTTTGTAAACGGTTTAGAAACCTTTCTATTTGACATTTATTTACAGAAAGGTTAAATTTTCTTCACTAATAACTTTATTTCTTTTTATCCAGTCAGCATCTTATTTAAAAACCGTTTCGGTCAGCTCAACAGTTAGACTTCCCTAGTCAATAACTCTACTTAACTTTTTAGTTTTCTTACTTTTAAAATTGAAGAAAATCCTATTCAATCATCTTTTTTTGAAGAAAATCGCATTCAATTAATAAGCACCTAGAGAGCACTAAGTAATTATAGGTAAAAGTAACAATATGTTACGATACAATACAGCAACCATTTAATGACAGTTTAATTTAAGCAAATAATGACAGAAAAACAAGGCAGAATGTAAAACAACTGTTTTTTAAAGCGCATATTTCCAAAAGATAATACAATACAAACAAAAGATAATAAACTGTTTAGAAATGTGGCTTGCACCAAAATTTTAAAATTTCATATAATAACAAAATATGTGAAAATAGGACTTTTTTGTAATTTTGTACGGCTGTAAGTCCGAAACCCTTTATAACTAAGAAAAATCGTTATCACGCGTAAAAATTTATATTCTGAAGATTAATTTTTATGTCTTGCCGAAGAAAAATTTGTACAGGTGAATAAATTACAAGTGTCTAAAAATAGCAAATTTTCAATATCTAATAGCTTCTAAAGCTCTTAAACAAAGGTCGATACAAAAACAATTTCTGGTAGAACTTATACTAATTGTAGAACTTATTTCTTGTCTCAAAATTTTAAGTTCCTATCTAAAAGTCTGCCGGAGTTATGAAAAAAGAAATATCATGCAAAATTTGGTTTTACCATAACGGTAAATTTAAATAGTAGATTACAAAATATTGCATAGTTTCGATAAACGCGTGCCGGAGTTATGAAGGTAGAAAAATTAGGCAAAATTAGGTTTCATTTAACGGTAAATTTAAATACTAAATTTTAAAAAAAATATACATAATTTCATTTAGAAAGGTAAAAAAAATTCCTGTCGAATAGCATTTTCAGATTGAAAAAATATTGAACAGAACATGAGATATACGCATTTAAAAATAGAACTTATTCAAAGTTTGAGGTGCTGTAACTGCGTAATGTAGGAGGCTACATGAAAAAATTGTTCTACAACATTATTTTTTGTATGAGACCTATGCATGGTTAAATTGTTTTTTTCTCTATCTTTAACGGTGTAGAAGTTTTGCAAACAGATGGACGGACGGACAGAGTGAAAGTAATAGGCACATTTCTTCAAAATATTTTTGAAAATGTGCTAAAAATTTAAAACAATTATAAAATTTAATTATTTTATTCAGTTTATTAAACCTCAAGTTCAAACTTCTAATATTATAACTTTAATTATCAGCTTTAATAATACACTACAAACTAATTTAAATCGGAGTTTATTAAACTTAGCAAAATGAATTTATACTAACTAAACTTTAACCTATTAAACTTGTTCTATATTATAAATTTAACTTATTATTAAATGATTTTTAAAAAAGCAGTTCATATAACCGACTTGAAAAATCAGACAGCCAGATTGTCTGAAAAAAAAGGCAGCATAAATAAAAAAAGTTAACAATTATGAAGAATAGCACAAGATTTTGGTTTTTGGTTTTGTCTTTGTCTTTGTCTTTGATTCAATAACAATAACAAAAGTAAGAAAAAAAACTTTAAACAATTCTGATTTGAAGGGGTATCTAAGTTAAAAAAGATTTCCTTAAATCCCCGGCAGCATCTTTAAAGAATTTTTGTATTTCTTTGTTGACTCGTAAAAAAAAAAAAAATCAATTTTATTTTAGTTTTTTTTTTTTTTGCACAATATTTCAATTCTTTTGAGACTTCAAAATAAAAAAAAATACAAAAAAAAAAAAAAAGAAATAATTCACGAATAATTTATGATTAACTTCTGGTTCTTTTTTTATTTCCAATTTTGTTGAAATAACAAAGCCTAAGTATTTTTATTTTATTTTTTTTTTTTTAGATTCTTCTTTGTACCTTTTGTTTTATTTTTTTTTTGTCTTTAAAAAAATATTAAAAAGTAATATCAAAATAAATTTTCCCATAATTGGGTAAACTTGCAACACCAAATCAACGCTTTATCCAAATGAAATTCATCTTTCTTACATTTTAATCATAGCAACATTGTATCATTATGGCAACAATATAATTTATGAGTAATGTTTATAAACATTCAATTTGCATTTTTTTTTTTTTTGTTTTTAAATTTATTGGTCTACTAACAACCTGTTTAATAAAAATGCTGTATTATAAAAAATTATTAAATTGGAATCTATATAAAACTAAATATTATATCAAATTAAATTTAACTGCTTCAATTGCAGGTTGTTTTAAAGGGCATATTTTCCGAATACCTTTTAATGAAAGGTGAATCTTAGATACACAGAGATTAGACAAGAAAAAACTTTAGTAAATACTAAAATAAAATCTAATTTGATCGTCTGATGTTGATGTGTCTGCTGATCCCTTGTCATCTCTAAAAGCAAAACTGAATTTCGATCCCTTGTCATCTCGGAAAACAAAAATGACAAGAAATCAGAGACCTTTTTAAAAATCCAAACTATTAAATTAAATGGAATTTACAAGGTAGTGTGAAGATAGCGTCTAATTCAAAACATGTTATGTCTATACCAAAAAATAAAAACTGTGTCGTAACAAAATAAAAAGATTTTTAGTTAAAGGGCCCCACCTGTTAGTTAAAGGACGAAGAAAGACCAGAAAAAAAAAGACATAAAGAAAGGATTGAATTTCATTCAGAGATAACGTAATAATTACAGCTTTAAAACTTACAATCAAATAATTTAAATAAATATATATTGAAATTTAATATAACATTATTTATATTAATATTATTTATATTATAATATATATATAATATATATATATAAATAAATATTGAAATTTTTATTTAACTCAAAAAATAGTGAGCAAACATGAAACGAACAAGAATCTACATGAAATATCTTCTCCTACAGAACCGAATCTTGAGAGCTATTAGAAAATTAAAATATTTATCGTCCTTTAGTCTTCCATTTTTGAAGATTATCATTTTGCAATGAAGCAATAAATCCTATACAAATCTTTACTTTCTTAGAGACAGTAGGGACAGAAATATTATATTAAATATTATATAAGTGGAAACAGAATCCACAACACGTAGTAACAGGGGAAGCACAATAGATCTATATCAAAAAGTGGCAGTGTCATTTATACCTCTTTAATAAATCTAATCTAATCATTTTGCAACTTCAAAATTACTAATTTCAGTTAACTTACGTAAACTATTTTTTTCCTAACGCGCCAAAAAAATTTATTTGTTACAGTCGAATAATCGATGGTTTAATGAAAATAATTAACACAAAAAACTAGAACTCAGTCCAACATGAAACGACTTTGGGAATGCTGTAAATCTCTTGAGAGTGCTGAATAGGGAAAAATTCCTAAATTGGGTACAAGCCCTACAAAAAACAGTGGCATATACCTGTTATAGTGGCATATACAATATCCAAAGCCATTACTATATAATTCAAGATTCGATTTTGTTAAAGTCGATAACTAACGGTGTTTTAATATTCTAATAGATTTCGTTGTATAGCTTTAAAAACTGAATTCAGAAAAAATCATAATAAAACTTTGTTAACTTTGTTTTATTTATTTAAATTTATTCTAAAATAAATATTATAATTTAATAAAAAAAAAAACAACAAAAAATAATAATAATTTTTAAAATTAATACAACCTGCGCTATTTTATTTTAGTTCGTGCCTTATAATTAAATTCTACATTAAAACACTTTAAATCGAGAAATGCCAGTTATTGTTTATAATAACAAATTGCGACAATTTAAATTCATATACAATTTCACAAACTGATAATTTTTCAATTCACCTTTATAAAAAAAAAAAAAAAAAAATTTATCCATCAGGTGATAGTGATGGTGATTGTGATTAAGTGAATGAGCAAATAAAATGTGTAAAACAAGAAGCTATCTTTTAAAAAAAAATTTTTTTTTTTATTTTAATTTTTCTTTAGTGTTCAATTTAACTTTTTTTTTCTTTTTTTTTATTATAATTTATTAATGTGTAATTAAATCATAACGTAACTTAAAGAACGCAAAAAATATTCAAAACAAAAAAAAACAATATAAATTATGACCTAAAGTGATAATATGATCACAGGAAGAAATACAGGATTGAAACCCACTGAAAATGTACATAAGAATGTACAGAAGAAGAATAAGGATAAAAAAATGTTGAATTTTAAATTTGTTTTTAATAGTTCAATATACCTATACCTATTATTTTATAGGTATTTAAAACAAAAAAAAAACTGTTCCAACTCTTCTTATAATAATAAAAACTTTAGTGATCGTTTATAGAATTAGAGCATATTTTTCAAAAAAAAAAATTCACTTTGTCTGTCCATGCAAACGTCATTCGATTAACTAATTTTCTACATCGTTTAAGATAGAAATTTTAACTATAGATAGGTATGACTCTTCAAAACGTTAATAGTGTAGAACTGTTTTATGCAACCCCACCCGTTGCAAAACTACAGTCCCTCAACTTGAAAAAACGTATTTTTAAATATATGTATCTCATGTTCTTCTGAACATTTTTTCAATCTAAAAATGCCATACAGATTTTTCTTTTTTTTTACCAAAATCATACAATTTTTTTAAAGGCATTATTTACATTTGCCGTTATGGATCATAACTTCGGCACACTTTTAATTTTTTTTTTCTTACAACTTCCCAGGAAGCATAGGGCATCCACTAAGTCTTACCATCCAATCCTATTTTGTGCTATTGATTTAACTTGTGACCATGATTTGTTAATATTGCCTATCTCTTTCAATATTGTTTTTTCCAACTGTTTCTGGCTCTGCCTATATTTCTTCTTCCTTGTGGTTGCCAATCCAGGGTTTCTCTGGCTATCATGTTTTCTGGTCGCCTGATTATGTGCCCGATCCATCTGTATTTTTTCCTTCACATTTGGATTTCAATAGGATCTTCCCCGCACATACTCGGAGTTGGCTGTTAGAAATTCTGTTTGGCCAGAATATCTGGCAGATTATTCGGCGGTATTTGTTTATGAAGACCTGTAATTTCAGTAAGTCAGTAAGCCTACCGGTGGTTAGCCAGATTTCACTTCCGTATAACCCTGATTTGACACAGGTGTTGAAATCCTCAGTTTTGTTTTCCTTGCGATCTGAGAGGATTTCCAGATATTTCTCAATCTACTAAATACTGCTCTTGCTTTGCCTAGTCTATTATCTATATCCTTCATGGTTCCTCCATTGATGTATTATCTATTTCTAGGCCCCTTTGGTTTCTTATATTGCATCTCATAATCGTTGTTTTGTTAATATTTATTTGCAGACCCACTTCGTTTGCATTTTTATTTTATCTTTTTAATCTTTCTTTCATGTCGTTATAGGTATGAGTTATGAGACATATATCGTCCGCATATTCTAAATCTTCTAGTTTATTTATAATATTCCAGATAATACCATGTCCATTAATTGTTTTCTTCATAACTTCGTCAATTACAATATTGAACAGGATAGGGGAGAATGGGCATCCTTGTCTAACTCCATTATTAATATTGAAGGGCGTACTCAGTTTTCCTTTGTGTAGAACTTGAGTTTCCGCATTCCTATATATAGCCCTGATTATGTTAATAATTTTTTATGGGATGCCTTTTGGATGATCTTTAGGGCTTTCCAAATTGTATCTCATCAATGTTTGTGTACTTTCCTCTGTTTAAGAGCTGTTATAGGGTGTGAAAAATTGACATTTCACTATATTTAGACACTATTTTTGTAATCTGTTTACACCTTATTAGATATTATGTATTATATTTTAATAGCTGCATAAAGTTTTTGTTATTTATAAATGATTTTCTTAAAACTAAAATAAATGTATCTTTATTTTCTATACTTTTTCTTTTTATAAAAAAATTCTAAGCAAAAATTTAAAATTTCAGTCCAACTCAACTCATAAGGGATATTTTTTTAGAATGATAGAACTTTAAATTGAAATAAAACACATTTAAATTAAGATCGAAGTCAAATTTTTCTTTTATTTGAATTTTGTTTGTTTACGTAGCCGATCAACCAAAATGAGTTTCATCATTAGACACAATTTTTCGATAAAAAAGTGAATCAACTTCAAACTGTTCCAGGGCCCAATCAGCAAACAAACGACGCTTATTATGGTCAAGTGCCTTTAGTTCTTAAACTAGTTGAATCTTGTATGGGTGTAGACCAAAATCTTTACGCAAAATTTTCCATGTGGCGGTTGCGTACAGTCGAACTTCTTGTGAACGGAGACGAATAGACAAATTTGAATCTTCATCAACACTAGCTCTTACAGCACCGATATTTTTTCCTGTACGTACAGTTCTTTGTCTTATTGTTGTTGTTTCATCGAGTAGAGAAAATGTTGTCTAAAATCTATCGAGAGTTCGACGAATAATCTGCTCTGATGGACGATTATGTAAACCATAAATTTCACGAAGTGCTTTATAAGTTTGGCGAATAGAACACTGATTTTGATAATAAATTTCAACAATTTGAAAACGTTGTTGCGGCGTGAGTCTTCTCACGATAATTTTTCGTTGCTTACTGAAATCAAATAAAAAAAAAATGTTTGTCTTTTGGTAGATGTGCTTTTTTAAAGCCTTTGGTTTTTATTCTGCCTATTTTATTTAAACTGAAATTATTTAATTTATAACGTATTAAAAAATATTAGAAATAAATTACAAATTCCTGTAATTTTTTTTTTTTTTTTAAGTGTTAGTTAAAATATTTATTATTAAACTAATAGGAAATATGTGTCTTTAAAGATGTTCATCGTTAATTTCTTAATAATAATTTTGAATTAAAAAAAAACAATTACAAGCGAAATAAATCCGAGAATTCTTACAAAAAAATCAATTTTCATTGAAAATTGCAGTACAATTACAGAAAGTTACAGTACGATTATTAAACAACTTTGGTTCATTTTTCATAATTTTAGTATATGTTTTTGTTCTAAAACGAATTTTGAACAAAATGTGCTCATTCATTTCATTCTGTCCAAAGATGTATGTGTGTCTGTTCGTTAGTCTATTTACAAAACTTTTACACCATTTAAAATGAAGCAGTAGCATTTTAACCGTGGGTGAATCTTTTAAAAAACGTTAATTTGGTGGAAAAACTTTTCAATGTATCTCCACTCATCATGGGATGGGGGGAGGTACATCCTCATTAACCATCAAGATTGGGAAAGGTCAATTTTCATAATTTGGTTTCTTTCGTATATCGGAACCGTTTTAATCAGAACTTTGAAATACTTAGAGCACAACGAAGATTTATAAATATGCTCAGGGGAAATTTTTGTATTTCCCCTAATTTAATATAATAATAGGGATCAAAAATTGAAAATTTACTATTTTTAGAGACATTAAAGCTCGTAGCCTCTTCAAATTTTTTTAAAGTAAGTGGCAAATATTAAAACTTCAATATTATATTATTACATCTCTTACCAGTTTTTCTTAATTATGCAGTGCTATCACATCGAGGAATAATTATTCAAACGCCGACTACTTATCAAAATATTTCAAGTTTTGAACTTGATAAAATTATATTTTTTGTGATTTAATCATTGATAGTTAAAATGTGTGCAAATGTGTGAGTGCGCCACAGTGCTGAATTAGCCTATAAGCAAACTAAGCACTTGTTTAGGGCATCACAATAATTGGGTCACCACATGAATTTTGCAATGACGAATAGAGAAACTTTTTTTTATGGTAAAATACAAATAAATTTTACTAAAATTGTTCAATCGTATACTAGCTTTAGATTATAACTATTCTTTTACCCTTGAACTCTGACTGCTGATTCTCAAGATACGAGGAATTTTTAGACTATGCTATTTGCATGGTTGTTTATGAAAATACCTGTATTCATATAAATAAAAATAAGTGTATGCAAATTTTCGAAAAATTTGGTTATGTTTTTGTATTTAGACGATATTTTAATGATTAGTTGAATAATTTTATATACTTCAAGAATGCGTTCACGATGTCTAATGTAAAATTTTGTAAATTTTTTTTGAAGTGTTTAAGGTATCTATGAGTCTTAATCCGGTCCTAGTGCGGCACTGTATTAGGTATCCTATTTAGGATAATATTTAGGTATCCTGTCTTTTTCAAAAACTTGTAAGCGTCACTTAATTGTTTAAAAAAATGCTAACGTCTCTTGATTTAAGCATAGTATAATAAACGTTAACTGCATACATTTAACATATTATGTTTTGAAGATGTTAAATAATTGTTATTAAATAAATTTGTTTTTTCCTATTCACTCTTATGAAGATAGGGCATCCACTTAATAGTCATTTCATATTCATATTTGATTAAGATTCATCTTCAGAAATCATTAGTTTTATTCAGGCATTGATTACTATTGTACAAGACTATGAAAAACTATTTTTTTCATTTCTGCGCCATCTATTATCTTCTACAAGAAATTATTAAATAAATTAATGACCATTAAAAAGCGTTTAGAAAAGAATAGAGATAGAAAAAAACTTTCCTATAATCTATTTGCTATATTTTTTCCTCAACGTTTGTAAACGTATCACAGAAAATATGGAGCTATTTCAAGTAAACTAAAGTCTAACACCTGATATTTCCTCGTTTTTTTCTGAAGTAAATCGCTAAATTTTTACCCATAATCGAAAATAACCAAACATAAAAAACTTTGTTTAATGTCCCTACTTTACTATATTTAATGTTTGATCGAATTCTTAGTGAGACATTGTACTTATTATACAATTTTGAACTATATTTATTTATTACAAAATTTTATTTCAACATATTATAAAAGAATAAAAAATGAAGATTTCTTTAATAAATTGTCTTTCCTACAATTGAAAAATAAATTCATCAAACTAAATCAATAAATTCTATGATTACACCATACATATAACATGTAAGTATTATATACACTTAGAATTGTATACCTATATTATATACACTTAGAACTATTATATAATGTTATTATAAAAATAAAAAAATAAAGCCAATTTACTAAATCAATACTTCATTATTTGACATTTGTACATTGAAAACTTCTAGTAAACAACAAAATGTCATATACTTTTATATTGGCATCATTTACGGTCATCCAACCATCCATCAAATTTGAAATATTGTAAAATTTCAAGTTAAAGTGAATATTGATGACAAAATTACATAAACATTTAATACAAAAAAAAATTAAATATTAATAGAGATCATTTTTATAAATTATTACTTTTTATATATAATTGAATTGTAAATGTGAATTAACTGTGGATGGCTAGAATGTAACCATTATGTCTGTTTATACCCGTACAATAAGGATCGGGTATATTAATATTGTTCCTCCGTTTGTAACACCTCGAAATAAGCTACCTAGATATATCTTCAAGAGTATAGATCGGTTCAGAATTAAATTCTAAGTCGATTAAGCATTGTCCGTTCATCCGTCCGTCTGTCGGGTAGCTCTCGAACACCTAACTTTTAGATCCCCACAATTTTTTTTTAAATAGAGCCATGCAATTTTAACTGCTGATAGATATCATAAAAAAAATTAAATTTATTATTAACAACTTTTTTCTGTAGTCCCACCCGTTACGGAGCTACAGCTCCCCAAAGTTCGAAAAAGCTCTATAGTTAAATTATTATAACACAAGCTGTATAAGGTACATTTTCATTTACAGTTATGTAAAACTCAAATTTTGCTAAATTCTTGATTCCTTTTATCTTCCAAACGGTTTAAGTTAAAAACTTGAAATTTTGAGAGAAGTTCGGCCTTTGAAAATAAGTCATTTCAGAAAATATTTTTGTATCGCCCCCGTTTCGGAGCTATATGGGGCCAAAAATTAAAAAAATCCTTATTTTTAAACACTTGTAACTTGAACACCTGCCCAAATTTGGTACGGGTATCGTACGGGTATCTAAAAGTTGACAAAGGCAACTGTATTCTTCCTCGTTATTTTTAGTTTTGTATCTAATATAAATATTAGTTTTATTTTGCCTCAACATAGTTAATATTAATTTTGCCTTTATAACAGTTTTATACCAGTATAATAGTTTTGCTCCTTTTAATGTCATAATCTCATTCTTTTCTTTATTAAATAATTTCTTTTATTATTCTAGAATGTCAATTTTCTTTAGTTTATGAGTTGAAAACAAAATTTTTAATTTATGACACAGACTTATTTTGCCGAACATTCAAAATTTGCAACCTAAGTCACTTTAAATTGCTCTCATAGTAATCTCAATTCATTTTCATTTTTAGAATTTGATTTATTCTCTATTTGATTTCCTCATTTTACAACTTATTTTGAAAAAGTGTTGACTATCTTCTGACTATAGACTTCCTGTTCTATTCATTAATCAAAAAGTGTTTGCTATCTTCTGACTATAGACTTCCTGTTCCATCCATTAGTCTAGAGATGATTTAGTCTATGCATTTTTCAATAATCGAATGTCGACCATAGACCCTATATCCTTTGACATATACACTAGATAAGTAATAGGTGAAAAAAGAACTCTTATATAATGCATCTTTCTAAATCTTTAATATTGTATAGAAAAGTGTGTATCAGAAAATACCTCATATTATACATTAGTTTTGGTCTCTAGATCCAAAATTAAAATTCTTCATCATTAAAAACAAAAAAAAAAAATTTTTTTGTAAAAACGTTGAATATAGAATTATTTCCAAATTAAAATGGAACGTGTTAAATGTCAAAATATGTATATAGATTGGAATATATAATATAAAATAATTTATATTATACATTATATACAATATAATTGAGCTGACATCTATCATATTTATGTAAACAAAACAATTATTCTATTCAATTATTTTTAATATTAACGGTAGGGTTTTTTTTTAACCGTTTGTATACACATTCCAAAAACCGTTTCTTAATAAGGAAATAATGAACAGTAATTTGCAGTATAAAAGGAATTGAAAAAAGAAAATTGAACTAAAAAATAAAAAAAATAAATAAATTTTCATTTCCTTATAAAATTTTCACTCTATTAAAAGAAAAATTTTTATATTCTCTTATGTGTTAATTAATTTTTTTTATTATTTTAATCATCACTTTAAAGATTAACTAATATAAATTAACCGTTTTTAATGAGAAAGATGATTATTGTAGAAGTGTGCCCATAATGGATGGTACAACAAAGTAATAATTTTGTTTTTTTTTTTTTTCGTTTATTATCATAGAATTGTTTTAATTTAATTAATAAATTTTAATGTGAGGTTTTTATAAATACAACATTGTATTATTTTTAAAAACTTAATTAAATTAAAAGAAAAAATATTAATGAAAAGATAAGTCTCTCAGCTACTTATGATAAATACAAGATAGAGTATCTACAGAATCATGGTTTAATAATAATTTACTTATTTTATGTTGTGACGAAAAGGGTATATATAAGTACTGCTAATAAAAATTAAAAAATTTTTTTTTTTGAAACAAGTCTTTATCTTCCACAATCTGATCATTTTTAATTGAGTCGGATGACTAGAATACAAAAACTACTTAAGTTGTAGGATTTCCTATGAACTGTTCAAAAAAAGAATGTAATTTATCATATTTTATTTAAATTAAATTAAATTTACAAAAACTAATTATTTATGCCTCTAAAGTACAAGGTGAACCAATTTTCACTGACTGATTGCGCAAAATTTGCCATAAAACTTGATTATCATTTGCAAGATTTCAGACGCTTAGCTTCATTAAGTTCGAAGAGGTGCAAAAAGCCTGAACCGGCTGCTCTAGATCAACCAAATTTTACAAAAGTTGTTGGCCTGTAACTCGACACCTCTTTACTTTATTTTTTGAGTTATCGTGGGGACGGTCACTGAGTTATTTTCATTTAAAAAGAGAAGTTGTATGGCAGCTACCCGAACCCGTCGCACCACCACAACCAAATTTTGCAAAAGTGGTTGCCATAAAACTTGATCATCATTTGCAAGATTTCAGACGCCTAGCTTCATTAAGTTCGAAGAGGTGCAAAAAGCCTGAACCGGCTGCTCTAGAGCAACCAAATTTTACAAAAGTTGTTGGCCTGTAACTCGACACCGCTTTACTAAATTCAGGTTCCTAGCTTCAATAGACACTGAGTTATTCTCATTTAAACGGAGAAGTTGTATGGCAGCTAACCGAACCCGCCGCACCACCACAACCAAATTTTACAGAAGTTGTTGCCATAAAACTTGATCATCACTTGCAAAATTTCAGAAATCTAGCTTGAATAGATACTGTGTTATTTCTATATAAAGATAGAAGTTGTATGGCAGCTACTCGAATCCGCCGACCGAAAATGTTGGATTTAAATAGCAAAACTAACAATTTTGCAAAAGTGACATAAAAAAAATTTCAGCCTCCCAGCTCCTTTATTTTTTAAGTTATCGTGCGGACGGACGGACGGACGTACATGGCTTAATCGACTCAGAATTCGATTCTGAGCCGATCCATACCTTTGACACTATATCTAGCTCGACTCCTTTAAGGTGTCACAAACGTAATGGCAAATTTATTATACCCTTGAACATAGTTCATACGGGTATAAATATGGCAATAAGACCAAGATCGTCTACCCTGTATGAAAAAACGAATGAAAAAGGGTTATAAATCAAGGAATGATTATTATCAGATTTGCTTAAGTTTTCAAAGTTATCTAAGAAAATATTTTTTTACATAATAAAATTTATCTAATCCAGCTGAAAATATTTAAAAAATAATGATAAGAATAATATTAAGCAAAAAATTATATTTAAAGCTAAAAATTTGAAATTTTCGTCAAAATCGTTATTATATATATTATTAAAAAAAATTAATGAAACTTCTTCAAACTCTAGTTTTTTATTAAAGTCAATGTAAAATATGTATTTAAAACTTTTTTATAGAAAAGATTTATATAAAAAGTTACTTTTTAAAAATAAAATAACATTTACAAATTATGTTACCCTATTGTAAAATACATTGTATTTTGATTATCTCTCAAAAGTTTTTTTTTTAATATTTCAACTTTAAATTCAAGATGTTTTAAATAGTTTTTATGTTAAACTTTTAAATATATATACATATATATTATATATATATACAATTAATTGTTATGCTTTTAATAAAATAAGTGGAATTTATTTATTATATTCAAATTCATGAATTTCAACTCACTTCAACATCGAAAAATCATTAAATCTAAAATTAAAAATGTAATTTTAATTTAATTTGAAAATGTTAACAAATTCTAAAATTAATTCTAATTCATAAATTTAAAAATTTATATTATAGTTTCAACTAGCAATAATCTCACCTGGGTAAAACCTCATTGGTTATGATATCGCCTCTGTGTAAAGCTAAATTTATATTATATTTTTCAATAAAATCATAGTTATTCAATAAACCATAATGTCCATAAATTCGGACACATCTTGTGAATGATTTAATATACTCTTCCAAGAATACTCTGGGGTTTAAATTCTAGAATTGTAAACTGGAATTTAAAATCCCAAAAAATATAGATCTTTATTATCTGACTTTTAGTGGTTAAGTCGCCAACCTTTCAATCGGTGGATCTTGGGTTGAAACCCCGGTCAGGTCATATAAATAAAAAAATATGTGTAATAATAATAACAATAGTAATAATAATAGGCTGATTCATTGTTTCCTTACAGTCCCACTCCCAATTCAATGTTTCCACATCCATTTCCTATCATAACCCATACTTCCAATATACTGCATTAGCAGGTAAGAGTTTCATCCCATTATATTGGCTAAAAGAAGTCAGTAAGGAGGTTTAGCCAGTAAGAATCTGCCACTACCAAGGGGAAATTGTTGGTGTCTTTGGAAGACTCCCACCTTTCTTAAGAAAAAAAAATTTAATTTCAAAAGACTCCCATGCTTGATTTTTAGCAATCTTATCAGTTACCTTATAGTCCTTACCTTATTGATGGCAGGATTGTAAAAGAATCTTTTAATTTGGCAACCATACTTGTTGATTTTAATCTCCTTCAAAGTTCTTCTTACCCAAATAACGATATTTGTTGTAATTACAATATAAGATATATAAAAAAGTTTCTTCCTAACAATTTATATCTAAACTTAATTTAAAATTATCGAGAATCCTTTAATTAATGATAATTGTAATTCCATTTTATTTTCAAATCAAAATGCACATTCCTCTTTGTAGATTAAATATTTTTTTTAGATTTAATTTAAAATGCTTTTAATACCATAAAAATTATTTAAAATCTTTTAATTTTCATAAAGAACTCTAAAAATTTTAAAATAAAATGACCACCATTGAAGTAACCATTAATTAAAATAAAAAAAAACCAAAACAAAGCTTTACATTAAAATATAGATACTATCGGAATAATTAAAAAGTAGATAATTATAAGCAAGAAAAACAGTTAAAATGAAATTAAAAAAATACAAAAAAACGTGGAAAAGTGTAGAATAGACTGTGATGTCAACTCTATAGGGTATAATATAGATCTATGGAGGAACATAAGTCATCCTAACATAAAATTTAATCAGCTTTTACAAAATTTCAGATATATGACTTAATTAAATACCAACTTAATATTTATGTAAATTTTAGAGTTGTATGATAAGTATTCCAACCTGCTGCTCTAGACTCTAGGCTGACCAAATTTTGTAAAGGTCTTTGGCATAAAACTTAACTTATTTTGACAAAATTTTAAATACTCCCAGCTTATATAAACACTGCCTTATCCTCCTATAATAAAAGAAGTTGTATGGCACCTACCCGAATCTATTGCTTTAGACCAATAAAATTTTGAAGAATTCATTGACATAAGATTTAACTTCTGTTAACAAATAGATACTGAGTAATTTCTATTTACACAAGTTTACACAAGGAAAATATTAAATATTTCAAAATGCAAGTTCGAACGTACGAACGTACGTACTAAGGGTACGGTTATACTTTTAGCATGTATTAGAAGCGCGTACAAGCACATACACGCGCATTCAAGCACTTCCAAGTAAGTAATATACTGTCGTATCCGTAAAAGCGTTCCTCATCTTGGCGAAGTCGATTTTGAAAGTGATGAAATTCTCCTAAAATTACTCTTTCTTTATTTATGGGATGAACAGATATCCTTCTCCGTTTCCGTAAAAAAATTTCAATATAAATAAATATGAACTTAAACTTAACGATAAAGTCATATTGTATATCTTTCCTCTTTATACACAACCAAAAATAATCAAACTTTAGAATATTTAGTAATATTTTTATATGTATCTTACTTAATATATAATTAAGAATATTTCTCATCAACCATAAATTTCGAGCTTGCACGAACTTGTACAAGACAAGCTAAAAGTATAACCGCAGCCTAAAACGAACGCACAGACGTATACATGGCTAAATCGATTCTAGGAAACAACTTATATACTTTATGATGATATCTAACACATCTACTTTATAAGGTATCACAAACGTAATAGCAAATTTATTATACCCTGAAAACTACGTTTTGTACGTTTATAAAAAAAAACACAATTAGAATTAAAATCAAGTATTATTAAAATTAAATTGAAACTCTGCATGACGCTTAAGGTGATCTACAAATTCTATTTAAAAAATAAAAATAAAAATCAAATTAAATAAAATAAAATTAATGCATATTATATATAGTACCATTTAATCAAAAATTAATTCATTTTATTTGAATTATAAATATTTATTCAGTATACCCTGAGATACATAAGAAAAATCAGCTCAGTTGGAAATCATAAAAACTATTTTCCTTTCGTCTCTGTATTCGCCTCTTTATACATCTCTCTATTATGCACACTTAAACACTTGTTGATTTGAAATTAATTAAGATATTAAATGAAAATTTAATTAAATGTAAATAAAGATCATAAAAAAACAAGCAAAAAAAAAAACTATTTATTAATATTATTAAATAAACAATTAAAATTTATTTTTTTTACCAATTTTATTATCAGATGGAATAAAAAGAACTAATCGATCTTAAAACTTTCTTTTGAGTATTATTTAATTTCACAGCTTCTGTAAATAAAAATACTTAAGATGATAAATTTAGATAGATGTATAGTTGTATATTTTAAAATAAAAACGTTATGGCGATTATTTGTAATTAACGGCATGCAATTTAAATATATAACAGATATTTTATTATACTCTTACGGAAATGTAGTTCTCAAGGTATAATAAATTTGCCATTAAGTGTGTGACCCCTTAAAGAAAACCATATAGATATTCTAAAGTACATAACATATTCTTCCTAAGAATTGAATTTTGAATAGATTTAGCCATGTACATTTGTCTGTCCGTCCCCGGACGATAACTTAAAAAACTAAAGTAGCTGGGATTCTGAAACTTCAACCATTTCACCTTTGTAAAGTTGTGTTAGTTTGGCTATTTAAATTGAGCAAGTTTGACTGGCGCGTTCCAGTAACTGCCATACAACTTCTTAATTTGTATAAAAATAATTCAGTGTCTTTTAAAGCTTCGTATATAAAAATTTGTGCAAAACTGTCAAGTTATATGTCAACAATTTCTGTAAAATTTTGTTGATCTACAGCAGAGTATTGGGGTAGCTACCCGACAACTTTTGTTACTTCTTTTGTATAAGTATAATTTAATAAAGCTAAGCATGAGACATCCGAATATTGCTAAAGATGATCAAGTTTTATATCAATCATTTCTGTGAGATTTGATTATCCTAGTGCAACAGGTTCAAGTAATTTGCATATCTTGGAACTCAATTAAGCTATAGGCATCTGAAATTTTGTAAAATTATAGTAATTTTTTTGTTTTATAGTAATAGTTTGGAGGCAAACATTTGGAGTAGCTTTGATACAACTTTAAAATTTACATAAATATATCTCCGCACTTAATTAAACTAAATATTTGAAATTTTGTTAAAGATGATCATGTCTTATGCCAATACTTTCTGTGAGAATTAGCTGTTCTAGTGCAACAGGTTCAGACGGTTCTCATTTCTTACCGCAATAATTAAGATGGACAATCGAACTTTAGACATCGATAGTTTATTAAGTTAGGTAATTAAATTCTGGAGAAGATTTATTTTATGAAAACGGCATATATTATGTTCATGCGAGTATCCTAGAGTTGACACAGTCTACTCTTCCTCGTTTTTCTTTAAATTTGTACAAATATTTAAAAATAATTATAATTATACGCATTTTAACTGTTGTTTTTTTTTTTAATAAATGGGAACAAGGAAAATTATTAATTTTCTTAAATTTACTGATCTTTTTTAAGATGATATTTAAGTTGATAATCTTATTTTAATGGTCGATATACTATAGAATTTTTAAATATAGCAATTAAAAACTAATATTTTAATTTAAAATTATAATATATGTATACATAATTACTTTTTAATTTAAAATTATAATCCTTTCGGTTAATAATATATTATATTTTTAAATTTATGAAATTTATAAATTAAGTGTAAAAATAATATGAAATGAAATAATTAAAATTATATATTGTATTTATAACACGTCTATTGCATTTTTCGAATCTTTAAAATATTATATTTTGTAAAAAAAACTAATTTGGTTTGTGGCATTATCTTAAAAAAAAGCCCCTAACTTAAGGGTAGCTCAAAACTCATAGTAGGTATATTTAACAGCTTTTTTATTTATATTTTTATAAGTTATAAGTATGAAAATTTTTTTTTATTTTTATCAGGCTATTTCAACTAAAAAGACTTTTAAATATACTACAAGTTTTGGGCTACTTCTAGGTTACCATCTTTTTCAATTACAATTCAAACACATATTTAAAAACAACCATTATTTGTTACTAATTAAAGTAATAATAGAAATTTAATACATGATACTATTTTCTTCTCCTAAAAAACATCTCCCGTGGAGGTACAGTAACTTAGTTTAGGAATATACCTCCTCATCTATTTTAGGGGGGTGAAGTGTGAAAACTGGTCCCGTTTTTAAGAGGTTCTTACATATTCTACCTGATTTTCAAATTTAAAGAGTGTATCTTAAAATCTCTTGATTTTATCACATAATTTTCATTTAAAGCCCCAATAGTAGGGCTGCGATCCACTTAAGATTCAAGCCTCAAATTATTTTAGCATCAACTATATCGTAAGAGTAACATTTATACCAAATTTCATTCAATTACTAGGTGCTCTAGAATATATCAAATAACATTTATATTTTAAGGCGGACCCACTGAAGCTAAAAACTTCAAATTTTATGTCCTGATGCAGGAGCGAAAGACTAACCCATATACTAGAAGTCGTATTGATTGAAATCCGATACTCTTTTTTTTCTGATCATGTAGTTCTTCAGAACAAATCATATTTTATTCGAACATTATGAGGGAGTTCCACTACAGTTTCCGATATCAAGTTTATTCGAGTTTTTTACAGAGGCCTTAATCACAACACTAACTTTTATACAAAATTTCAAACTAATCGGATAAGAATTACATGAGTTATGTTGAAACAAGTTCTTGCGGCCGCGATTGCAGACAGGGACACGAAATTTTCTAAAAAAATGTAAAGAAGCATAAAGACTTCCAGTAATTTGTTGTTAAAATATGTATGAAAAAAAATCATTAGGAGGGATTTTATAGTTGGTTACAAATCAAATTTATAAACAAAGAAATTTAATATAAGTTTATTTTTTCAAGATTTTGTCTCAAAAAGTTTTTTTTTTCTAGACTTTTTTACCGACCGCATACATGAATTTATAAAGTAAGTATTGTTTTTTGAAGATTTTACCGCAAAACGATTTCGATTTTTCAAGGTTTTGTTTTCAAGATTTTGTTTTTCTATAGATTTTTATTTTCAAGATAAAAACAGATGACACAAGAAATAATTTATAGCAATAGTTAATAACGTTTTAAATTTAGAGAAATCTCTTAAAACTTATAGAATCATAAAAAACTTAATATATGTATTATATAAATATCAATTAATTAATAATTTTTTATGCTTTCTTGAAATGGTGGTTTAGAAATTTATAAAACTATTGCAATAAAATTATAATGGTTAGAATTACCTATCCATGTACATACAATAATATTAAAAAAAGTAGTCAACAGAATCCTGAACAGCTTTTAGTTAATTTAAAAAATTTCATCAATTTACCACAGAGAATCTACGTAAAACTTAAAAAAAGAACAACTTACTATATCAACTAAAAAAGTGATCCTTTTTAAAGAATTACTGGTTGTGAGTTGTGACGAGTTAAGACATTTATTTGTGCTTTAATAATCAGTAATTACTTTTAATTTGAAACAAACTGTATTCATCATGTGCTCAGTGGGATCTTGATGACAAATATTATGGCAAATCTGCATGCAGTATTCTTGGATATAACATTTTTTTAAACAAATTAGCAACAGAATCTTATATTCGGGAAAACTATGAATTACATATCATGGGTTATTACATATGGGTTACATGGGTTACATGAAGTTATATATTTCTGGATTCTGGCTTTCAAAGTGAATTTCTGAACTATTTTAAAAATTGAAATTTTAAATTTATTGAAAGTTTTTAACTTTTAAATAATTTCACACCAAATAAACGTCCGACTCATTGTATTTCTTTTGTCTTACGATTCCTTTCCAATTTTAAATGTTCCTCCTATTAAACCAGAATTTGTATCGTAGTATCCATAAAGCTATAAGTTTCTGAAGAAAACTGATTAGTTTAACACTGCTGGTTAACATTTTTGCTTTAAAACTTTAAAATTTTATTTAAGAAATATTAAATATACTTTACTTACAAAAATTGTCTCATCACTATTAATTGAAATAATTCAAAAACAACCGCCATTTCTGACAAAAATAGGACAGATAGATTAAAAAATAATAAAGCGAGCACCGGTGTACATTTACATCCTTTTTATAATCAGAACAAAAAAATATTGATAAAAATAATGAAGATTTTAATGGAAAAGCTTTACTTTTTTCTCTCTGACACCAAGAAAATCTAAATCCTGCTGATTGTGTATGACTTTTACCGACTATAATCACTTCCTTCCATTACCAGGATAATAGGAAAACAATCCTAATTGCAAGACTGTATAATGACTAAGGAATAAGGAAAGAAAAGGAAATTTTGATTTTTAATTGTATAAAATTGGAATTTCTTAAGGGAGGTGGGCATCTTCCAAAGACACCAAGATTTCCCTTTCTTAGTGTCAGATTCTTACTGACTAAATGCACCTCCCCTATTAGTCAATATAATGGGATGAAACCCTTATCTGCTAACGTGGTATATTAGCTAGGAAGTAGAGATAGGAAAGGATAGGAGATGGATGCGGAAACATTGAATTGGAAGTGGGACTGTAAGGAAACATTGGATTCGGTTAAATATTGAATTTAATCATTCAAAAATGTTTTCTCTCTAAGCATCTATTAATTTATTTATTTCATCTTTCCCGAGTTTCCTCAAGTAAATTTTACAAATTTTACAAAATTCAATAACCCCGTAATTGTTACCAAATCATTACTTACCATCATGCACTATAATACTTATTTCACAAAATCTACAAAACAAAAAACAAACAATCTTTAGTACTTGAAGATCTTAATTGAATTATTCATATAACTCTTATTCAAATAATTATTTTAATTTTAGTTTCAGTCAATTTACATTTCAAGAATAAAATTTAAATTTTAATCGTCTCTTATAATATGGGAAATTTTTAATGGTAAAAAAAAACTAATTTAAAATTTTTGAAGTTATGTAAAAAAAAAAGTTTTAAATATAACGGTCATAAGGATGTGATTAACTTTACTTTAAAAATAATTTTAAATTCTAACCATAACCTATAAAGACACAAATTAAAATGTCATAACATGTTTCACATTAAATTAACACCATCAACTTGGGATAAATAACAGATACCTTTAAAATATTAATGAGATATTTATTTGAAATAATCACACAAATAAAATTCTAAACATTTTTTTTTTTTTTGTGAATTATCGAAAACTTTAAGATTAATAATTAGATTTGATACAATATTCAGAAACTTCAGGAATATTTCATACATTATTTTTAATTTCAACATTTTGCCTTATTAATCGTAGGTTTTTTTTCTTTGTTAGAATCAGCCGCCTCATATGGAAATATGTAATCATAGAAGTTGTTTATAGTGTAGGAATTTAATCACTTCTCAAGTAGCTAAACTCCAATTAGCACATTGTGTCATTTTCTACCACAAATTTTATCGAATAATTAAAAAGATAATAAAAGTTTAAAAACCTAAGTTGCGCAATCATCATTTTACAATTTCTATAAACATATTCCTAACTTTACCGTAACCCAACTTATTCTAAGGAAAGTTTCCGCCTTAACTACTTATAGATTCAAATCCGCCCAATTATACTTATTTTTATTTAACACATTTACTCCAGAATACCTAAATTTACTATGTGAATTATTAAAATAATATTCTAATAAATACCGTTAAATTTTCGGCAGTCAATTAGAACGTACTTTTTATTGGATAAGACCTATAGTTTTCCAGACAATATTTTTTATTTTACTCAGTAAATTTTTCGGTTTAACCTTTCAATCTGATTTACTGACGTCACATATGATTAAGAAGGCAGTTTTTGAATTATGTCAATTCAAGTCGATGAATTTTTTTTAAGCTTTTTCTATAGTCGGGGAGGAAACAGATTACCAACATAATAGCTATGTTTAATAATTAATAGCTAGTTAAATTCCGAATCCAAACGGAATTGCATTATTGAGGAAAGAATTTGTATATGTTCTTTTAACATTTTCACCACCCTAGAAAACCATTATTTAAATTTGAACATAACGGTTTTTATTTATTTTTTTCAATTTATCGTCTCTTGCTCTTATGATATCTGTGATGTCTAATGAACATAATGAATTTTTTTTTGTTTTATGAGCTGCGTACTAATTAATATCCCATTACTTGTCAAATTATCTGTCAACTTAGGAGAAGAATTTAAAAATACTGATGAAGACTTCACTTAAATTACTGCTCACTGTTCACTAGTCAAAAGTACATCATACTTAATAGTGCTAGTGCTTATACCGGCTTTTTATGCTTTTTTTTTTTTTTTTTTTTATTTAAATTAAGTTTTGCATTTTTATTTTAAGTTGAAACTTCTGTTTGACATTCCATCAGTAAAATAAACTTTTATTTTTTTTTTTCATTTTTTTTTTCATTTTAATTTAAATTTTCTTAAATACTTTAGGAAAAAAAAAAACTCAACTACTTAAATTAAAATAAAAAAAAATGAAATAAAAATTAACAAAAAGTGAAATAAAAAAAAAAAGAATTAAAAAAGTCTGCATGAGCCGAAAAAATTAAAAAGAAAGAAATTAAAATTTAAAAAATTTTTTTTTTGTTTTTAATGTTTTGTTTATTCCAGAATTAAAACGTTGCGATAAGTTCATTGACTTTTAAGTATATAGCTTAAAAATTGCTCTTATATTACATATAATATGAATCTTTTTGGTTTACTTCATGACATTTTCTTGTTTTTTTTGAAAATACATAAAATGTTGCGCGATAGTTTTTTTTTTTTTTTTTTGGAATATTATAAAACCACCTCACATAATTTTTCTTTTTTTTTTAACCATAATTCACGAAAAACAAAAATTACGACAAAAGTAGTATTAAAAAGAAAAAAAAAGAAAAAAACTGATTTGAAGTCTTGCATTTTTTGTTTTACCATTCCTAATAATCACCACCTCACCACCAGCAATATACCATCGGTAGGTACATCATTAACAACCTTAAACTATTCTATAAATTTAAACTATAATAAAATGATTTTGTTCTATATTTTTAGTAAGGTATTAAGAAGACCTTGATGAACCGTCACACACATGTTGCGATTTATTTGATTAGTTAATTCTGAACTACACCACCAGGTGTATAAAAATTACAATAAAATATGCTAGCAGAAAAATTAAAAGTATAGTACCAGCAGTCTGTAACAAAAAAGTTACCCTTTACATTAAGTTCTAATTAAACTTTTTAAAAATTTTTCTCTCTTGCTATCTCTTTTCTTTATTTGTGTTTTTTAGTTTTTTTTTTTGTATTTTGGTTTTTTTGTTTTTTTAAATTCTAATTAAGTCGTAAAAATCAAACATTACGCGAACTGAATTCTATTGCGCGATTATATAAAAATACCAAAAAAAAAAAAAAAAAAAAACCAAGAATAAATAAAAATAAAAACTAACATTTAAAACACGATTTTTGTTTTTATTTTTTTAAATCTCATAAAAGAAACACCATTTAATAAAAAAAGAAAAGCAAAAAAAAAAATAAAATAAAACAAATAAATAAATAAGACAGTTGTAATTTGAGCTTTAGTAAAAATTTACCAACGATTTTTATAGTTCTCAATAATAATAACTTTTATAGAAAAAAATATAAAATGAAATTTAGTAGTTTAGCTACTTGTATTTATCTTAAGATAATAAAGACAAGTTTTTTATTTTATTTAAAAATTTTTGTTTGTTTTTTTTTTTTTTTTTTGTTATTTCAAGATTAAATAGTTACTGAATTTAAATTTTTTAAAGGTTTTTATGTAATATAATTAACCTTAAATAATATTAGTTATAAAATTCAAATAGTATACGTTTAGAATGTATGACTGTTATAGGTAATCCCGGCTATAATAAAATATTTATTCATCTTATAAATAAATACTGTATCTGATCTATACTGCATCTGAACAAAACAGAAACATTACATAAATTATAAACTATAGTAACATATATCGACTTACAATCATGGAAACCTAAAAGATTTTGATCAAGAGCTTGAATATATTTTATAAAAGTTAATTGAATAGTAAAACTAGTAAGCTATAAACTCCACTACCAAGACTTCAATTAATTTTTTTTTTTGTGTCGTTTTGCTACCGCAATGTTTAGCGACCAATAACATGGAAATGAATTATAATCGTTTGGCAAATAAAGTTGTGACGCCTATAAAAATTATATTTCTCAAAGATATTTCAATTGAAAAACTGTAGAAATGAAGTAATATTTTATGAGGAAACAGAACAAAGTCTCAGCTATCTATGATCATATTGTTCAATAAATAAAATCATATAAATATTTTCAAAAAATTTAACCTACAATATAAAATTTCATGTATTTCAGAAAACATAAAGAGATACCGATACAGGCTACAACATGTCATTATATTTGACTGCGTCTCGACAAGTGAATATTAATCTTTTATCTTAATTAACTGTTAAAACTTTGATAGCAGACTAAAAAGACTTTGAAATAAGTTATAATCAATTCATTTCATGGGTATTTTTTCTATTATATCATATGTTATCAAACTAAATATTATTTAAAAGTTAGACATAAAGACTAATTTAAATTTTTAACAAGCTAATAAGATTTTTTAGTGAGTTAAAGTTTCAAAATACTTCAATAAGACAAATAATCTGAAGACTATTTCGATCATTTTCTTCTTACTTTAAAAAAAAACCCAATATTACCCATCATTTATTTAAGAAATATCTTTTTTCTATAATGGCTAATATATACGTTAACATAATAATATTATTATCAAATATCTCATCCTTCATACTTAACACAACTCAATTCATATTTACAAACTAAACAAAGATATATAAACCTTTCATTTCAAACAATTTTTCATTGGTAGAATGTTCTGAAACTCATTTCTCTTTTAGTTTCTATTGAAAAATTAAAATTTTATGAATTCAACTCTCCTTTATACTGTATAAAAAATCTGATTTTTTTTTAACAACAATTAAATCTAGATAAAAGCGACTATAAGGGAGATATGAACGACTATGAGGTACTTATGACCGACTATAAGAAACTTATTATTACAATTACTTATTATAACAACAAATTATGGGGCGACTATTTAACTAAAAGTTACGAAAGTTACAATGGAAATTTCATATTCGTATTTTGCAAAATGTAAAAACAATATCTATCAAAAATCTATCCTATAATAGACAAGAATGGAAAACAGTTCTTTACTAAACAAATAACATTATATTTAATCACACTTAATATAATATAAAGTAACTTATTCTTCATAGATTTAAAACACGTTCTTAAAATCCATACGCATTACATATTATAATATGTCATAGTTTAATTACAAGTGTTACCGTTTCTATTTAAAAAAAATAGTTTTTATTTCTTTTATTTTTTTTTTTCTTTTTTTTTTTTTTTAATTTAGTGATTTGATTGTTTAATTGAACATTGATTTGATGATTACCATTGATTATAATATAATTCGATCGAATTGATCGATCGATCAATGATCTTTTTTTCATGCTAATCATTATCAAGATTGTTTTTAACTTTTTATTTTCAAAGAAAATCAAATTAAAAAAAAATAGAATTGTTTTTATTTTTTTTTTTCTTTTGTACAATTGATTCTAAATTTATTTTTTTGTTTTATTTATAGAATTCTATTTCTACTGACTTTAGATGACCGTGAGAAAAAAAAAATTTTTATAAAATCACCACAGTTTTCAAAATTTATTTTGCTTAGAAGTTAATCTGAATTCAATTTTGCGAGTATTTTGGATTAAAATTTATGTTTTACGTTTGTATGAGATCTTTATTTGTTTCTTTTTTTGTTTTCTAAATTCAAAATTGCTTAAATAAAATTACAAAAGAAGAAGACAAAAGCGCTAAAGACACCTAACACCTTTTTAAACTAATAAACAAAAAGAACGTAATTTTACCGTACTTTAATTGAAGTCAAATAGAATTGAATTATTGAAGAGATTATTTTCATTAATAAGTGTGTTTAAGTATTTTAACTATAACGATCAATATTAGTAATATTTTTTTTACTATTTAAATAATTGAAATAATTAAAGCTAAAGAATTTTAATATAAAATTTTCAATAAAAATAAGTAAAAACTGTAAAATAAGTAAAAGAGAAAAAAATTCATTAAAATTAGTTTTAAATTATAAATCTTCGGATTCAAGCACTAGTAACTTATCACCTTCATTTAATTAATGTTAAGCCTATTAGTAATAACTGTACCTTACTATTACCTAATGATTATTCAAAGTTCCGCAAATTGATATCATTATCAAAATCATTCTTTCAGTGTTTATTATTGTTAGGATGTGAAACTTACATACACATTGTAAACAATTTACTACATTGGAACCCCAAATTCTTTTTCATAAGTTCTTCTCAGTGTAAAATTTCCTCAATTACTTTCATGCTATAATTGTAAAGACTTGCTTTATTAAATTTTAAGCTGATATGAAAACATCCCATATGAACATCATCACCAGTATCTTATTTAATAAAAAACACTCTGTAAAATTTTGGATTTCAATTAAATGCGCCGACAGAAAAGCACAACTGAATTGCGTCATCGCTTTGGTCAACATTATTGTCGTTGTTAGTAATAAATTCAATTGTCATCAACATGAATAAATAAAAAGTAGTTTTTTTACATCTTAGAGGAAGAAGGATATGATGAAGACATAATTTTGTTGAACTTAACTACAGAAATAAATGCAATTAAATGACATGTTCAAAAGTAGGAAAAATGGGGGTGCTTTTGAAATTTTGTTTAAACGAGATTTGTTTAAAAATAAAAGAAAAAACAACGTCCAAGAATATTTCTGTTTGTCAAAATTCTTTTTTTCAAACCATTTCGCATTATATTAAAGATAATAAAGAAAAATTCCCATACAAACATAGAAAAGACATATCTCGAGAAGATAAATTATTTTTTTTATTTTTATTTCTTATTTACAAAATCATTTTAATGGGACGCAAATAGAATTAATGATGGAATATTAGTATCTTCGATTACTTGTATGTTTGATATCAGGAAAAAGCTATACGAGTATTCAATATACTGTAGCTTACGTCCTTAAAAATTGGAAATATTTGTTGAAATAGTAATAGAAAGGAACGTTGAAGTTGAAGAATATGATATAGCGACTGAGGAATGATTATTTAAAACATTTAACTATTGCCACTATGAATAAAATTAACATAAAAATACTTTGTTTGTTAAAAATAATTTTGAAATTTTCCCAAATTGTTTTCAAAAATATGAATTTTCCGTTAACGTAAAATTAAACCCAATTAATATCAAAGCAATTACGGAGTTCAGTCGAACATAATGATGTCGACGAAAATGCACCGCCGAAATTAACGATTCAAAGCCATTCAAATGTTTTCAGTTTCTTTGATTTCAATGCAAAAGTTTTAACGCAATTCAGTTGTATGTTTTGAGCTGCCACGTTTAATTGAAAACCAAACCTTAAATCTTGAAGGCCTTCAAATCTTTAAAAGAACACTTTATTTAAATTATAATCACAATCTAAATGAAATTATTAAATATAAAATTGATTACAATTTGCAGTTGCAGTTCAATTACAATTACAGTTAATCTCTGATTTGTAATTAAAAATAAAAATTAACAATAAATCAGTTTCGAAAACTACAACGCTAATCCTCTAATCAAAAGATTAGCAAATCTAATATTGATCATTTGCGTTGTAGAATTCTTCGAAGGAAAAAAAAAAACCAAAATGTTTTACGATTAAAAAAATATGCGAATTCAGCATTAAAAGACAGGACTTTTAAAATGAAATTTTGTTTACGATTACATTAAATAATTATATACACCCAATTACCGCACTAACTGTTATTTCATTACATAAACCTTCTAATTTTAGCAAAAAGAAAAAAACAACAACATTTTAAACTGTAATTGTCAAAAAGTAATTTATTATTTACATTTCCTAAGAAATACAAACACCTGTTACCTATAATTTAAAATTATATAATATATATATTTTAATGATCACCCTATGATGCCAATAATTAAAATCATTTAGAAAATTATAACAAATCATAAAAATTATACATTAAAATTAAAAACTACTGTATTTCAATTTCAAAATAAACACTATAATTTTATTTATTCCCTACGCATTGATTTCAAAATAATATAACATTTTATATAAAATATAAATTGTAGAATTTTATTACTTTTATACGATTCCTCCTTTTTTTGAGTCATAAAAAAAAATTACAAAAATATCTAGTGTGTCCAGTGATATGAATCCACATTCATGAATGTGCACAAAATGTTAGTTGTCAAAAAATCCAAATGAATTTTTAGCACATTTTTCAAAATAATTTTTTAAGATAAATTTGTTTATTAGTTTCACTCTTCACGTTTATTAGTTTGCCAGTCAGTCCGCCCATCAATCCTTATGTTTGTACATCCGTCTATTGTCTGCCTCCTACACCGTTTAAGATAAAATAATTATACATAGCTAAACAGCCCACCAAACTTTGAAAAAACCCTATTTTTAAATGTGTATATTTCAAGTTCTGCTTAACATTTCTATACCCTACACCTAAAGTATAGGGTATATTAACTTTGGTATGGTGTTTGTAACCACCAAAAAGAAGCGAGTTAGGTATGGACATGTATATATATTCTGAATCAGGATCACTTTCTGAGTCAATTTAACGATGTTCGTTCGTTCGCACGATAACTCAAAAACTAATGAAGCTATCTTCATGAAATTTATATGTTAAGCTACTAATTACGAAAGGAAGGATAGGATTGGACAAAATCGGACAAAATCGGTTCATGGGTTGGGATTTTGGAAGCTTCCGAACGAACCCCAAACCAAACGAGGATATCTTCAAAACCAGCAAAGGTAGAACCTTTAAATTTGGTACAATGGTGTTCTGGATTTTTAAATTAATTCGAATTATTCAGGTGTAGGGTAGATATTAATAACTCGGTTGCATCGACTTACTGTTAAATTTGTTTTAATCTAAAAATGCCATACGACAAAACTGTTTTTTTCTTTAATAAATCATATGAATATAGAGTCTTGAAATTTTGAGAAACAAAAGATCTCACAAAATCTTTACAGAATTAGTACAAGTTGTGTCAGAATTTTTTTTTTTTTTACATTGTCCTGTTTAAGCGCTATTACGAGTAAAAAATTAAAAATTTACTATTTTTAGACCCGTGTAACTTAGGCATTTGCGTACAGATTTCCCCAAAGTAAAACATAAGATTTAAACCTCCAATACTGTATTTTTAACATGTCTTAATAAGTTCTCTTAATTATATAGGATTACAGAACTGCAGCTCCCCAAATTTGGGAAAAGCCCTATTTTCAAATTTGTTTATATGTCCTCAAATTCTGCTTAATATTACCGACCGCATACATTAATGTATAAGGTAAGGTATTAGTTTTTTTTTTTAATGTAAAGACGTTCAACAACAAGACATATTAAAATATAAATCAAATTTATAAATCAATGGTAAAAAAAAATACAGTTATTTGAAATTTAGTATTTGAATTTACCGTTATATATGAAATAAAGATTTCAGAAGATTTTGCTTGCTTCTTTTAAAAGACAAAATGTAAACGTAAAAATTAACACTTCAAGATTTTGTTATTTTGCATATAGTGTTTTCTTTTAAGCTTTTCTTTATTATAAAAGGATTTCCTTAAAACTGAAGAAAATGTCTTTTGATTTTTCACAATTTTTCATACATATATAAAATACGAAGAAAACTTAGAAACTTCGCTTCAAATCCCAATTCTAAACTGTTTTTTATTGTTTTTTTTTTTTTGTAAAATGTGCGCCTTTAAAATCCTTTGGTTTATATTCTACCTTATATTTTATAAAAATGATTTGAATTTAAAACATGATGATATATTTTAATTAAACCGGAAAAAAAAATATGAACATTTTTGTAACTTTTGTATTTATTCCAATAAGAGTAACAACCTCTGCATTTATTAAATTAAAAACAAAAAACAAAACAAAAGAAAAACTTTATTGTAGGTATAGATATATCCAATAGATAGTAATTTAATTAAAGATAACTTATGTAATAACATGTTACCAATATGACTATAGTAATTAAAGTGTGCTTCAAAAAATTATAAAAAAAAAAAAAACAAAAAAAAAAAATATACGCATATACATAAAAAATTATTCTAAAGTCATAACATCAACTGACACTTAAAAATAAAAATTCCTATAACAAATCTTTTATAGAATTTTTTGTCTGTTCTTATTCTGTTCTATATTTAAGTAAAATGCTTCATTTTACTGTACATCTACACAACATTTCATAATGTTAATTTTATATAAAGATAAAGATTTAATTCTTTCATTTGATTTAAATTAAAATCATTAAGAAAAAAAAAAACAAAAATAATCTCTTAAAATTACACTTATGATTGATGCCATCCAAAACATCAAACAGGATACAACAAATCTACTCAAAAAAAAATAAAAACAAAATTTAAATTATATTAAATAAAGGATTAAAACTTAGTATATACGCAGTCAGTTACAGTTGCTTCTGTAATACATAATAATTACTAGGAACATAACTATTTTTTTTTTTTTTTTTTTTTTTTAACTTATGAACATATGTAATCTACTTAATGCGAACTTGTACATACACCATATATTAAATAGGTGGAATCATTTTATACTTAAATTAGATTTAAATATATCTGATATTTAACTTATATTATATTATTTAAAATACGGACATTTATTTTCTAAGCATATTTTTTTTTGTTCGAAATAATTCGAATAAAATTGATATTAATAAATTAATTGAAATCCGTGACTTGATTTAAAATTCTTAACATAACATAAAAATTCTTAATAATTTTCTTAAATTTTATAATTTTTTTAAGAATTGCAGCATGTTTTTCTTATAATAATTTAAAAAAAATTCATGTGTGTAGATAGATATGATGCTACAGCAAATATATACAATTCTTCTTAAGAAATGAAAACTCCTTTCTCCACATCATCATTAAATTGATCTATTAAATTGAGTTATGGAATAGTAGATCTTAGTCGAATAGTGTCTATCTTCAATCAACGGATGCAGATTCAAATAATAGAAAAAATTAAATTAATTCAAGTCCATCAATTAATCTATAAGTATTGTTAAGGAGTATAGAGGTACACAAAATATTTTTTAAAATAAACTGATTAATTTACACTTGATTTTGATCATATCTTTGATCATCACTTTACGATAATGTTTTTCAAAGAATCGGATTAAAATTGAACAAAAGAGAATAAAAAGTAAAGAAGATTTCAGAATGGTTGAATTATCGACTCCTGAATTGAGAAGGCGAATGAATTTACAAAATCAGAATAAAAAATAAATTAATTAAGAAATAGATATGTAAGTGATCGTTGATCAATAGGACGAATACTAAAAGGAGGTTAGAGTTTGTGGACAATGATTGTTCACTCAATATTGCACAAAAAAAATAAAACTTACACAGGTTTTTTTTTTGCCCATGGAAAATCCTTGGCTTACGCATATCGGAAAAAAAGTAAATGATCAATTTACGCTACAGTTTAGTATAAGTGTAGAAAACGATCTCATGATTTTATAAAAACAATCGTAATGATTCAAGTGTTGATTCAAATGTAAATAATATGTGGAAATAATAAACGAAAATTTTTTTCATTACAGATGATTTACATTGAACTGATAATCAAACTGCCATTAAAGCTTTAAAGTTCCTACTAAATGAACTCAGAGATTGTCAGCAACTGTCTTTCAGCCTTAAATAAAGAGGTTGAATTTTTCGATATCAATCTTGTCTGAGTACCTGGGCCTAGTGCTATTTTAGAGAATTGCAGAGCTGACGAACTTGCCAGGAGTGACACAAACCTTCAAATTTGTCCGAGAAAAGGAGAAACTTGGGGTTTCTATCACAACCTACAAATATTGGTTTCAATAAAAAGTCAATATATTAAATCTTAGGTGATTTTCTATTAATACTTAATGTGCTACGATGAAACAGACCTAACCTATATGTTAGTTACTCTTATTCTTAAATTGTTGTAATATCATAAAAGTAATAGGAGTTTTAAAGGAACAGTATCCATTTAACACATAAAAGAACTTTTCATGTGTTCATATTGAACATAAAAACTTTCCATATAATAAGTCATAAAACTTTTGCAGAAGCTGCAATGATTAAAAAGGCAAGGGATAATACTTTCAACTATTGTCCGGCTCTTACTCCAAAAAAAAAGAAAGTTTCTGAAGAAATTCTTCTAAAATAACTTTTTCGAATCGTTTTGTAAATTGATTTACAGTTCTTTGTCATAACCTACCAAAGATTTAATTAGGAGGAAAACTGATCCAAATTATCACAATGTACCTAAACTAGTGTTAGTATACATCTGCAGTCCTTCCTTTCTACTTCTACTTCTGTACATACCTGATTTCCATTAAAGTCCTAAAAAATGATCTTGTTCTTCTTTTTCTAGTTTTTTAAGAAGAGGTTTTGAAAATACATTTTTATATTTTAATATTTTCTCCAAAATACAACTCTTAACTACTAATCAGTTCTACTTAAGACTGGAAATCTGAAGGTAGATATTGCTAAAAAAAAATTTACTTTAACAATTTACAGTTATATTTTATGCATCTTAAATTTTAAAATGGTATTATTATTTTTTTTATACCCATTCAACAGGTAAAAAATTTTTCTTAAAAAATAAAGGATTTTTTTTTAACCTTGAAATGAATTACTGTTAATTTCTTTATCAATTATAAAAGTAAAATTTTGCAAAATAAATTTATAAACCCTATCATTATATTATTTTTTATTTTAGCTCCTAGCTTGTAAAACCCGATCTTTTCTAAATTTTTTACAGTTACAGCTAAAGTGTAAATAAAAAACGAAAGAAATTTTTTTTTGCAACAAATTATTTGCAATTGTTCTGACAAAAATGAAAAATAAAAATTTTGCGATTCGCAAAAAATATTGCAAATTTTTTTTTTAAATATCAGAAATTTCTTAGAAATTTATAAAAAAAAACAATTTCTAAAAAGGATTACAAGCCTTTACTCAGTTTAATAGTATATATCATAAAAAACAGGGATTGTTTTTTTTTAACCAAAATAAAAAGAAGGTAAAATTATAAATTTGCAAAATTTTACGGTACGGTCTGTGAAGTTTAAGGTCATTTTTTTTACTTTCTTTTAAAAAGAATCTTCTTTCAAAACCAATATAATTTTTTGAAAATTTTATGACGATGAATGAATCAACCAAATATTTATGTATAATCAAATTTTTGCTGTGACAATTGCATTATTTCTATATTTTGACACTACAGTATCCCACAACATTTGAATTTATATTGAATCTGTAAAAATATCTACATTTTCTATCATTTTTTAATTTAAGATTTTTTTCAAATTCATATTTCTTTTAATTTTGTAGTAAGTTGGTAAAGATCTTCAACGCATACCGTAGGATTCATGCGATTCTGTTAGAATATGAATGTATTATAGTTTTCTTCTTTTTAGCCAACGAATCCAGTAGTTTTCTTCTTTTTAGCCAACGAACATTGTGTTGTTAAGATCTAATAAGTGCTTTTACATTAGTTTTACATACTCATGTATCCGCAATTCACTTGGTTTTTGATTGTGTATATTAAAAAGTTTGAATTATGTTGATGTTTGATATTTTTGTACACCCTTAGATTTAAATACCGGAAATCCAGACTAGTTTCACCAATGTTAACATAATTTAGCATGAATAACATAATTTAATTTACAATATTTACACTTAACAAATCAGATTTAAACTGCAGGTGCATATTATGCATACAGGATTAATTTCTAATTTTAGAAGAATTCAAGAATCAATTTTCATACACCGGTAAAGAAGATAATATATTTAATTGAAGGATTATGCCAATGGCAATATATTTAAATTGGAAGGAAAACGCCAATTTTAATATTAAAACGTTTGAAGAACAAAAAAAAAAGAAGGAGAAGGTTTTCATAAAAGAGTCAAAATTTATAACATATAAGAACAAATTGAGTACCACATAAAACTAGCTGGGATAGCGTTTTGGGAGACTTTTATGAATCTAGAGATCACCACAGCTAAACAGGGGCATGAAAACTAGAAATTATGAAGCCGGTGTAAAATTGCTTATTCTATACGGCAGTAAAACGTAGCTACTCAAATACAGCTCTATAGCCAACATGTTACAAATATTTGAAAATAAGTGCTTCCGAACAATCCAAAATATAAGATGGTCGACAATAACAAATGATGAACTGCTAAAAATTTCCAATCAATCCATACTTTCGGAAATAACAAAATGCAAATAGAAATGCCATCCATGATCTAGTCATACTTCGAAAAGTACCAGAAAACAATTGCTCGTCAAGCATTTCACTGTAATCCACAGGGGAAAAAGGAGTGTGAAAAGGTCAACTTAGGTGGAGAAGGTCAACAGCGATGGAAACTGAAGACAGCGGTAAAACATGGGCAGAAATTATAGGCAAGTGGCCCGTAACAGAGTACGATATAGAAGATTTGTGAAAGCTTTATGCTCCTGCAGAGAATGAAGTAGGAAAAAAAACATTTAGTTAATTACTTAAACATTTTTACATATTCGTTTCAAGTTTCATTATTTTTAATGTTATTTTTTAACATCGTTATGATTATTATCGCGAAATTGTAATAATTAAAAATATTTAAAAATAAAATCAATAATCTGATATTGTTTTACATCCGTTACAAAGAACATAAAATAAAATATTCCTAAAACTAACCGAAAATGTCTGTTTTATTAATTATTGTTATAGAAACTTAGTTCAGGTTGTATTTGTTTTTCTGTTTGCCGGTTTTTAAATTACAACAAATTTGTATAAAAAGCAATTTATTATAATATTTTTCTTTTAATTATACTAACTGATCAATATTGGAATATAAAACGAGTTTATGAACCAAAAGGAACCGAAAAATATCTTGTTTGAAATACCCAAATTATGCAATATACATAGTACAATTTTAGTAAAACAAAAATAAAAATAAAATCAAATCAAAAATAAAAAAATAATAAAAAACAATAATTCTTTAAATAAAAGTAATAAATTTTTTACAATGAACATTTTAATTATTCTTTAGATAACCAAAATCTATTCCATATATTTCAATGTCAAATCTATTTATTATCTATAAATCTTTACTTTACTTTTCAAAAAGAAAAAAACTGTCTTAAAAAATAAATATAGTCAAAATCTAATTAAAAAAAAATCAAAAATTTAGTACTTTTGGGCAATTTAAATATTTTTTATCCATTCAAAATGTGTACGTCTTATCATTATAACCAAATGGTTGTAACTTAGGAGACCACATTCCAAATTTACCTTTCAATTTCGAATTAAAAAATTCATCAATCCTATCTATTATTTTATTTTAAAATGGTTTCTCATTTTCCATTTTATGTTCTATTGAAACTTCTCTGTATACTAATTCAATACCCGGAAATAATGGACATAAGGCATAAAAAAGAATAAACTTAATAAGACCGCATTTGGAAAATTAGCGTTTTCGAAAAGGAAACCGCATCGAAAAAGAAATAAAGCCGATTCGGCTTTACTGCTTGGGGTATTACTTTCGGTCAACTATTAACACTTTCAATACAAACAGTCATTAGGTTCTTATATAAAGAGGCTTCCGATGTCTACATTTTCAATTAGCTGGCCTCATATAAATTTTAATTTTTTTCATTCTATTCTTTTATATCATCTTAAAAACTCATTTCAAAAAATTTTATTCAGTTACTTTATAATCTATTACAAATAGACACGTATTTAGAGTAAAATTTTCGTTTTAAATGATCACCCATTCACTAAATTCATCTTTCAATTATAGAAACATATCAGTTAAAGATCCACAAAATATTTACATTTTGCATTAAGCATTTTATTTTTTAACGAAGATTTATTACCTTAAAATAGAATTACATATATTAGTTTTGGTTTTTTTATGTTTTTGTTTTTTTTTTTTTTTGCTAAATAACATTCAATGCTTTTAAAATCGGTTAAAAAGTCAAAAAACAAATAAAATTTAACTAAAACCAAAAAAAAAAAATTAAAATCAACATTCTAGTCTAAATAAGTTCAAAACCTATATAGTAAAATAAAATAATTTTAACCACGCATTTTCAACCACATTTTCAAAGTTCTAAATTACGATTCTTTAACAACAAAAAAACGAAAAAACAAAAAATCAAAGGAAAACTAAAAATATATCCAAAATGTTTCAAATTAAAAAAAAAAAACAAAAACCATCGAAAAGTACTCATCTAAGCCTAAAACAAAATAATTATTTTGAAAATTTACTAACAAAAACACTACTATGTATGTATGTACCTATGTATAATATACATTTTGATTTAAACAGAGAGTACTTTTAGTTAAGTACTAAAGCAAAAACTATATTTGAAGTAAGAGCAAAAACTAGGAAAAAAAAACATTTTTTTTTTTTTTTTAAATCATCCAAACGTTAAAGAATATAAAAAAAAAATCTGAGAACAACAGTACTTTGCCATATTAAAATATTCTTTTGGAAAAATTACGAAAATATGCAAATTTTGTTAGGGAATACAACATATAAACGTAAAAACTTAATACAATATATTATGATTCGATTAGAATATACAACATTTATGCTTCGACAGCATTCGTCTTAGCAATGATATAAAAAAATTTAATATAATTAAATTTAAAATAAACAATTTTAATTCATGCTTATATATCACATACGCAATAATTTATTAGTTTTATAAACAAATAAAATTTTTATATTTTGAGCTCTAAATATGCTTGATATCACTACCTTCTATTTGCCAATATATTCTTTTCTATTTAATATTTTTATCCTTTTTTCCAATATATTCTATTAAAGAGATATCATACGCTTCACAAAGTATCAGAAAATATTCCTTCTCAGGCGCTTTACTGGAATCCAAAGGGAAAAGGGAGTGGAAGACCAAAAATAACGTGGAAAAGGTCAATGGCGATGACTATTAAAAGAGAGCGGAAAAATATTTTCAAAAATTAAGCGACTGACAATAATGAAGTAACCATAACAGAATGCAATACAGAACCTTTGTGAAAACTTTATGCTCCTCCAGGGGATGAAGTAGGGAAAAAAATATTTATGCTTTGACAGCATTCGTCTCAGCAATGGTAAAAAAAAATTAATATAATTGAATTTAAAATAAACAATTTTAATTCGTGCTTATATATCACATACACAATAATTTATTAGTTTCATTAACAATTAACAATGGCAAGCTCTACTTTCTATTTTCCAATATATCCTCTTTGGAACTAGTATTTAGTTTACTTCTTGAAACCCATGCATATTGGACTACCATTCATTTTCAATCGATCCAAATAAAATTTTCTTTTGCAATAAATACATTACACAATAATACAAGAAAGTACAATAATGATAAAACCAAATCAAAACATATCAGAATTGAACCTCAAGTACATATCCGAGAACACACAATGACATGAAATAGAAAGAAAATAAAATAAAACAAAAAAAAAAAAAACGAAGAAGTTCGTTAGATAAATCCGCTAAAAAACATACTTACATGTTTAGAACTAACAAAAAACCAAAAATTATAAAAAAAAAAAAACCATAATCAAACACATACTACGAGTATACATACAATCATATACCTATGTACATATTAAGTGATCTTTGGAGCGCAAAATATTGTATATACGATATATTAATATATATATACATATCTATTAAATAATATATACATTCAGACCACAGTAAGAATGTGCAATTGTAAGAACTTCAACAGTAATATAAAGCAACAAACGCAAAAAAAGAATATAATAAATATAGAAAAAAAACAGCTAAAGAATATGAAAACAAAATAACAACAACAACAAATACAAAAAAAAATAAATGAATTACAAAACAAAAAAGCAAAGCAAAAAAAAACACATAAAAAAACCTCAAAAGATACCTCAAGAATTAAAACAGGTAAAACAGGTATACCCGCAAGTTATATCGCGATTCTTATAAATTTATTTTTATTTTATTATTTTCTTATATTTTTTTTTGGTTTTTTCTTTTTGCTTCTTCTCTCCTATTATTATTTCAATTCTTTCTTTTACCTTTACCTATATCCCATATTTTTGTTTAGAATTTTTGTTTGTTGTTTTTATGAATTTTATGTTATTTTTCTTTGCTTCTATTTTCTGTTTCTTTCTAATATATTTTTTTTTTCTCTCTTTTTTCTTAATTTAATTTTTTGTTTGTTTGTTGTTCTATTCTAACTAAAAATTGCCCTTGTACAGCTATAAATTTGCTCAAAAAAAAAAAAAGAGAAAAACAAATCTTATTTGAATTGATAAGAAAAGGATAGATATACAATCTAATATATAAATATTACCAACAGTTTTTAGTTTCAGAAAAAGATAGAAATACTAATTATTTGCAGAATTTATTTTCTTTTCTTTTTTTTTTAACTTAGAATACCTAACTAACTAATACCAAAATAAAGATTAGAACTCTAATTCGATTCTTATTTAACATTATATAAATCGAAACATCGTTTTATAAACAAACACTAATACATACATGAAAATATTCTCAAAAAAAAAAAAAAAACAAAAAATATAAGTTTATATAAATAAAGAATAAAAGCTTCTCTTAACAGAATCGGTGGTAACTGCTGGTAATTCGTAAATCGTAATTAACAATGAAACGGTTAACAAAAAAAAACAAAATTTAAGAGAAACAAAACCAATACCTTTTGTTTTCTCTCTTTTAAAATTTAATTTTAATCTCAACAGTCAACACACGATATAGGTAAATAATATGACAAAGGTTTGAAAATATTTACTCAATACAAATACAATTTTCATCTGAACTTACTGTTAAATGTTAGTTAACTTATATTCACAAAAAAAAAAAAAAAAAAAACCAAATTAAAAACAATATTTCAAGTTCAAAGAGAAAATATAGTTTTTTTTTTTTATTTTTACGATCGTTTTCTCTTTACAAAAACCAAGTTAAAATCCAAGTACTATATAGTATAGACACTAAATATATAACTTTTACTTATACAATTAAAAAAATAGCTGTAAATGACCAATACAAGTTTTTTCATTGCCATCAACCGGTGATTTTTTTTATTTTTGTTTTGTTTTTTTTTTTTTTCATTAACATTTTAGTGTATTTGTATAGAAAGAATGAAATAGCAAAGCAAATAAATAAATAAAAAAAGAGCGAAATTTTAATCGCATCACTGAACGACAACGACGTCGACGTCATTTACCTGTTCAAATGTAAAATAAAATATTTTTATTGTATTATTTTTTTAAATATACGTTATTTTTTTTATTTTATGTTTACTTGTCTACCTTGCGCCACTGAAATTCCGTAATGTATGAGAATGTATTTTTTTTTTGTTTTTTTTTTTTTTTTAATTTTTGTTTTTCTATTTTAAAGAGACTTGGGCTCTTTATAAATAATATTTTTTGTAAAATGTTTGTAAGAGATTATAAATTGCATGAGAGATTAAATATAAGTTTTATGTTAAGTTATGTTATGCTCTCAATAATATAAATATAAACTGAAGTTACAAAAGTTACTTTAACAAATTTTAATATTTTTCCTTAGAAAATAACTAATGGTTTTTTTTTTTTTTTTTTTTTTGTTTTTGATATTTATCTAGAAATACTAAATATTTAGAATTTCATAAATTGCGATTAATTATAAATTTAAAACAAAAATATGATTCATTTTGTGAATGAGTAATTTTTATTTATGACATTAAGTATAGATGAAGGTTTGAGGAAGAAAGAAGAAATGATTTTAAGAATAGGCAAAGAAAAAAAAAAAGTTATGGAAAATTTTGTAACAATACTTTAGTTTAAAGAAGTAAACTTAGTATTTAAAAATTAAAACAGAAATTAGAGGAATCAATACAATATAATTAGACAATAGATATAGTGGTCAACATTATCATTGATCTGTTAATAATATAAAGAGTTTCGTGTATACGATTCTTCTCTTATTTCGATGTAACGCATTAGGGTATATTATTACTTCTCATATAAAAAAAAGATAATTTCCACAATGAAATTTCAATAACTGGTATAGGAATTGGTTCATATTAAATATTTTTCTTATTTCTCCTTTACTATAAAATATCCATAACCTAACAGAAAAACCTTTTGATCAAAGTGATCAAGTGATCAAAGCTTATAAACAACGTTTCTATACAAACTTTAGATTAAACGAAATTTTCTATAAATGCTCCTAAAATAAAAAATGCAAAATTTTTCAATACAAAATGAACATGAATAAATGGAAAATTTCCAATTTAATTATCTGAAATTCTAATTTTATGGCAATATTAATGCCATTTTATTTTTGATATAATAAGAAATAATAAACGTCTCAAATATTATAAGCGTAAAAATTGAAAAATTTAGTTTTAAGTTGTTCATCACTCATAAGTTAAACCGTTATTGTATCAGTTGTTCGACAATATGTTTTTAACGGCAACTATTATGTTCATACTGAAAAAAAAAAAACAATAATTTTCATTTACAACCACCGCTCATGTGACCAAATACTACATATTCAATAAGAATAATCGGCACAACAGAGCCATAGTAGCCAAGGACAAGAAATTTTCAAATAAGTGACTCTATATATTTAATATTAAATATTAAAAAAATAAAAATAAATAATTATGGGAAATAAATTAAATGATTTTATTTTTATGATTAAATACAATAAAGTATAGAATCTGTCCTTTGCACTGAGCATTACAACATTTTGTTTTTTTTTTTTTCATTTGCCTATATGATATCAATTTTTCTCTCATTATGTTTTACTCATATAATTCATAAAAGAATTATCAAACTAACATTCATACATTTATATGTAAACACAACAACAATTTAATTATAAATAAGATTGAAGTAACCATCGATAATAATAAATATGTAAAAGCTTTACAAGATCAATATTTATACCGCAAGAAAATTATCAAAAAAGAGAGCACACATATAAGAATACTTTTCCATAAAATAAAAAAAAAAAATTAATACAATCATAAGAGAAACTGAGAGAGTTCGAAAATAATCAACAATAATATTGTTAAATTTTCTTTTCTTTGCACAAAAGGTGAGAATTGAAAGAGATAGAATATCATTTAAGAACACAAAAAGAATTAAAGCTAGAATATAAATAACTAATATTTTATACATACATTTATCTCTTTCATGATTGTATTAGTATAGTTCTAACTACGGTTCTTTAAATAATTTTTGCTTCTTTTATTATTGTGTAACAGTAAAAAATATGAAAAGAAAAAAAGAGAGAGAAAAAAAAAATAAGAGCGTAAAACAGCTTTTTTTTTTTTTGATGTTTTATATACAGCAAAAAAAAAAAAAAAAGAAAAAAGGAAAATCAAAATGAAAAAGTTCAGTTATCATACTCTGAGTTATGTAGTGTATGCAATTGTCAGGTATGTTTTTTTTTTTTTTTGTTTTCATTTTTACCTTTTTAAATGTATAGGAATATACGGTTCTCGACGTAATATACTGTTTGGAATTTTTTCCTATTTTTGTTTTTCTTCTTTTATATTTTCTGTTGTTTGAACGAAATTATGTTAGTAGTAGTTAGTTAATATAGATAAATTCAGTAATAAGAGTATTAGTTTATGAACTTCATATAGCTAGCTGTAATATTTGAGATTGTATTGTATGTTAGTTAGATCAATTTTTCTGTTATTATTTGAGAAAAGAAAAATAACAAAAACAAAAAGAAAAAAAAAAAATTAAATTATAATAAAATAAAGGTAAAATAAACGGTACGTTAGCGCAAAACGTAATAATTTGATGGTTTTTTTTCTTTATTTTTTTTTTTTCTTATTATATTTTGTATATTTTTGTATGTATATGTATTTTATTTATTTTTATTTTATATATTAAATATTATATTTTTGATCTACAGTTTTATTATTATAAAATTTTGTATAGATCAAATAAAAAAAATCGAGATCTTTTGCCGTTCATTGTATTTTTTTTATTTTCTATTTTTCAGAGTGAAATGTGTGTTGAAAAATTCTTAAAACTCTTCAGTACAGTAAGAGGCAATCCACCGTTGAGGATACACGCGATATAAAATTCATTACGGATAAAATTTTTTTTTTTTTATTATTATATGTTAGTACGGTTCGTTAGCGGTTTTTTTTTTTTTATTAATATTATTACTAAATATTAAATTTTATCATTACTTTAAATTTCATACAAATAAATTTTTGTATTATAAGTATGAAGATATGAAATTCTTATTTATGTTTAGAAGAAATAAGTTCTATTCTCTGTTCTGATGTGGTTTGAAAATTTAAGATTCTAAAGTTTTAAAAAGCAAAAAAAAAAAATAATAAGAAAATAAAAAAATTTTTTTTATTATGTTTTAAAAGTTAACAAAAAATAAGAAAGAGAAGGAAAAAAATGAAATTGTTTTTTTAAAAATAAGTTAAAAAATAAAAAGAAGTTCTTGACTAAGAACTTAGTGTTATTTTTAAAGTGAAAAAGGAAATATAAAAAAAAAATAATTTCGTGAATTATTTAAAGGAAATGAGATAAAAATTATAAGATATTTTAATAAAAAAAAAATTTTTTTTTATATTAATTTTAAATAAATAAAATTAAAAGTTTCCAAACTTGGATAATTTAATATAGTGATTACTAAAAAAAAAAATATATTATTAAACATATTAGTTTAGTTTGTTTTTTTTTTTTTGAAAATATTTTCAATATCTCAAAATTAATTAAATTTAAAACTTAGAAATTAAAAATACAATAGAAAAAAATTAGTGAAATAAAATATATACTTAAAAAAAAACATTTTAAGAATATTTCAAAAATAAAAAAAAATAAAATTATATTTAATATTTGAATATTATTTAAAATCAAATTAAAGTAAAAAAGCACATTTTAATATAAAAATGAAGAAATTAATAATAAAAATTGGACATATAATACATATAAAAGGATTACATTAATCAATCATTGGAGCCCACCACCACAAAAATAAAAAAAAACGTAATTATAAAAAAAAACAAAAACATAAATAAATAAAGTGTTCTCCGAATAATTTTTCGGAGTAACAACAAATTTAATCTAACTTCCAACAAAACAAAAAAAAAAACAAAAAACAGGACAAAGACAAAAAAAAAATAAACACTGTTTCAAAATGCCGAAAATATTTTTAATTAAAAATCGTTTACATCAACAACAGTTACGTTTATTAGAACAACAAAATAATTTATTAAATAAAGATTCGGATGCAAATCGTTTAGTACCACCATTAAGTCCAACACATGATGACGATGATGATGATACAAGGGGTCGTCATCCATTACGACATCGTTTTTCCGATTTCGGTACAGGATCACGAAATTATCATAATAATGATAATGATGATGATATTATTAGAACAAATTCATTTCATCATTTTAATAATCATTTTAATAATGATAATAATATTAATAAAGAATTATTACATGAACAAGAAAAATCAACTGTTGTATTACAAGAAAAAGAAAAATCATCTGAAAATTTAGAAAAATTTGATAATATTACGGATAAAAAAGATATTAAGGATAATTCTAATGATGACAAAGAACATAAATTAGAACAACAACAAAATGAAAATATAAATGATGAACCATTATCATTGGTATCAAAAAATAAACGTACAGATGAAAAGGATTTTAATGATGAAGGTAAGTTTTAATAAAACAAAACAAAAAAACAGATTTTAATTATTAGGAATCACGATAAGGATTTGTTTTTTTTCCAATCACTCAATTCAAATTTAAGAATCACAAAAATTTCCAAATTGATGAAATAAATAAAAATCTATTTTTAGCATTCTTCTGAAAAAAAAGACTATATTATAGGATCATAATTATCGGATTCTTCATTTTGATACTTATTTTTCTTTGACTCGATTTTTACTTTCCCGAAGCCATTGCTGGAAAAATGTAATAAATATTTTCTCTTTTTTGAAAAATTACATTTATTTACATTTTTACTTTACAATATTTGTTATTTCCGGAAATTAACATTTAAAGTACCTAATAAACATTTTATTTTTAGAAATAACGAAATTATTGACTCAATATTGTCAATTTATTAGTTTATAATTTCTATTTATCCTTTTCAATCCTTTTTTATTCATATTTCAAATACTTAAAATTCCAAAAATAAAATAAAAAGAACGAATATGTGAATTTAGAAAATTTTTTTCATTCTAAAACAATTTGTCCAAAAATTCCTGAATAAATTACTAAGACAAAATCCTTAATATTTGATTTATATTTTTAAAAAAAAAAAATTTTGAATTTTATGACTATCCTACAAAATATAAACCTATAAATTAGAAAATAATTTGAATATTTTCAAGGTTTTAATATAAAAAATAGTTGAAATTTTTTTCCATTTTGTATCTAATTTCTAGATTCTGACCAATGCACAATATAATTCTTATATTTTTAAATAAGTATCATCAGATTTAAAAATATCTCAGGTAAAAAATTTTTTTTAAATTTTGAAATTTTTTTGAGATCCAATAAATTATTTTAGAGTGGTCATATATTTTACATAAATAACCAGAAATATTTGTTTTATTTGGCTGTGATCAGAGTTTTTTTTTTGTTTGTTCCTTTTTTGTTTTTTTTTTGAACAGCGGTAAATTTCAAAAAATAAAACCCTAGCTGTTCTAGACGATCATAATTTCGTATTTTACCTTGTTTTCTTTTTTTTTTTTTGTTTTTATAATATTTGCATAAAGTGAAAAAAAGTATCTTTTGCAATATTATTCATTTGAAAAAGGAAAAAAAAAAAAAACGGAGTCGTTCAGACCCGTTAGACCTGTCGTGATCTTTCTTGCTGGTGGAAATATGTTTTTTTTTCTTTTTACATTACCGTAACTATAAATCCTTCTTTTCTTATTTACAATATTTATTCCCGTTCTTTTCTTATGTTATTTTTTGATCCTTGTGAAAATTTATTTTACCACATTAAATTACATATAGATTTATATAATAATAGTTTAGGGAAAGAAAAGAAAATATACTGATCCTTACAAAAACAAAATTGACAATTTCTTTTTTGTTTGTTTCTTTTCTTAAAGAATATTTACAATTAAATCAGGATTTGTTGAAAAATCAGGATTTAGTTTATGCAAAAAAAAAAAAAAAAATTGTTTGCAGATTTTATTTGTTTTGTCTGAGAATATTTTAAACTTTAACCTTTTTTTTTGTTGTTTTTTTTTTTTTTGCAATATTAAAATAATGAAATTTTTGTGTTCATTATTTCTTCCCTTTTTTGTTTTTCCAATATTAAAAAAGGACTCATTCAAGGACTTTGAATTAATTTGAATTCTTCTTTGAATTAGTTCAATCCATACATAATACATTAATTTTGTTTAAAATACCTTCTTTTTATTCGATGTTCTGTTTGACTAGTTACGAAAACACAACTATAATTGATATTGAACAGGTTTTTAAGACACAGATTTTTTTTTATTGTATTGTAGAATGAAAAAGTTTATTCTGTAGAATAATTGAAGATTATGATGATATTCAAAAATATTTTAGGATTGCAATTTGTGAATTTTTCTCATCAGTTATGATCTTGTTTATTTATGTGTGAAAATTGATATTTTGTTTAAAAAATTGCTTTCAGAAAAAAAAATTTTTTTTGTTTTTAATTAGATATGTACTGATATACATATATTTCAATAAATGTTTAAAAAACAGTTCTTTGTCTATTGAATATTGCAAAAAAATTAACAAAATACAAGTGAAAAATAATAAAATTTTAAATGTTAATACTAATTTTTCATATATTACTGGTTATATATTTTTTCTCTATGTAACAACTAACCGTTCTTGCATTATAATGTTATTATAAATATTAGAGACGCTTAATAAATGATAAAATTCAATTACATAATATTTCTATATCTTATTTCAATATCTATTCGATTTTATAATGCAACACGTTTTTTTTTTTAAGTTTATAAAAAAAAAACTCTAAAAGTTCATCAATTTTAAACCACAACCACATAGAGTAATTGTTAGAGGTTTATTTTTTATTTATTTTAACAATATTTTAAGTAATATAATGTAGAATTTCAACTTAAAAAAATGGAAAATGATGATCGAAACAGCGTTTTTTTGATTTTTTACTTAACAATAATAATATTTAAAAAAAAATTTAGAACATTTAATCCAACAATTTGTCTTCAACAATTCCTAAACATCATAAATTTATCTAAATTTACTGATGTGATCATACGAATCACAGTGAAGGTTGATAGATATACTCAAATACATGCTAGAAGCTCTCTAATCATTGTTCGTACATATAAGAAAATCTTCCTGAATACTTTCGTTATTGTTTTCCAAATAAAATAAAATAATGGAGACATACATAATTATTATCAAAGAAACTTTTTTAACTTAAAATAGCATTTTATTTTTTAAACGAAATAACGAAAAACATGCTTTATATAAAGGTGTTGCTAAATTATTTAACAATTTATCAAATGAATTAAAACTAGAAACGAATTTAAGTGCATTTAAAAGAAAAAATATTTTTTTTTTTATTATCATATTATGTTTTTTATTAACTACAGTTCATGATTTTACTAAATAATTAATTGAATTGAATCACACAATAAATAACTTCAGTCATTTTAAAAAAATTCATATTTGTTTTTTTATAAAAAAAAATTTTTTTTAAAGAATTTATTCCTCCCAGGACTTATAATATAATATTTTATAAAATATTCGTTTTATATTAATTTTATTTTTATTTTTTTTTTTTGCAAAATCAGTAAGTAATTTCTACAAAAAAATTAAAATTTCATTTTCAAAACTATTTAAAATACATTATCTATAAAATAATAGAAACAATCAAAGTTCCTACCTTGAGTCTTTCGTTATAAAATTTTTTTCACAAACTATTAAAAGCCGAACATATTATTATTATATATGCCTTAATTTTCAATTTAATAATTTTGCATGTACATAGTAAAAAAATATTTATAAAAATTTTTCAATTTCTTCCCATGGAAATAAAATTTTAATAAAAATCAATATAAATAAATTCACTACATTTTTGGTTTTTTTTTTTTGTTTTTGATTAACTTTAGTTTAACATGACATGTAAACTTCAAAGTGCAGTACATATACAAAAAACTAATTAAAATATTTTAATTTTAAAATATAAATTTTTAATCATAAAATTAAAACTTTAATAACTCTATTATTTTTTAATAAACGAATTTTTTTTTTTTTAAATCTCAATAAACATTTTTAAAGATTAAATAAATTCCAAAGACAAAACCTAAAAGAAGAATTTAAAAAAATCATAATTTTAAAATAAAAAAAAACAAAAAGGCAAAGAACTATGAAAACAAAATAGGTATAAATATAATATTTTTTTTTAATACTTCAAGTACTTCTTTTTTTCTTCTTTAATTATAATGTAAAAAACAAAAATAATAAAAAAAAAAATGTCTATAAAAAAGCCCTAAAATAAAATTTATTGTTTAAAATTCATATTGAATGTGATTCTGAATGAGCATTTGATAGTTCTTGAACAATTTTAAAATCAATAGTAAATCATTAAAAGTTTAAATTTTGTTGTTAGAATTTACTTTTAAAAATTTTAAGTCTTTAAAATAAAAATGAAAATTCGATGCTCAAAACATTTATTTTTTTTTGTTTAAGATACAAATTCTGATAAGTTTGTTTTGAATACAAGTTTGAGTTGAGAGAAACAAAAAAGTAGAAAATATATAATAAATACAATGATGACGAATTTTTTTTTTCCAATCCATTGATTGAATTGAATTTTTATTTTTTTCTAATTTCAAAATGAAAAACCCATAATTCTTGTTCTTTTCTTTTAAAGCTAATTCTAATCTGAACTTAATGGATTTTTTTTTTATTACTAATAATGGAAAAAAAAAACGAAAAGAACAACATTATATTTTAAAGTTGAATTTATTCTGCTTCCTCAGTTCAAAGTCGTTAATATAATAAACTTTAGAAGAAAGCAAAAACTCACAAGAAAAAAAAAATCAAAAAATAAAAAAATAGAATAAATACACCACAAAATTCTGTGCTCAAATGATAGAGACGCAAATACAAAAGGGAACGAAGGGAAAAACGACAAAAACAGATAGAAAGAAAATTTATTACTAAAGCTGGAATAAAGAAAATTTATTAGTTGTTGATAAATAAATAATAATAATGATGGAAGAAAATAAAAATAAAGAAAAATGATAAAAAAAAATACAGAATAAAAGAGACAAAAAAAAAATTAAAATAATACCAAAGTAAAAACGAAATAAAAAGAAAAAAATTATGTAAAAGAAAAAATAAACGAGATATAAATAATGTAATTTATGTTTCATTGAACTCTAGTAGTTAGCGATTTTAAGTAACAAAAAAAAAAAACAAAAAAAAAGAACTAAAGATAGAAAACGATGAATAAGAAATTGAGAAAAAAAAAGATAAAGTAATATAAGAAAGTAAAGTTTTTGACTTTACAAGAAAATAAAAAATATAATAAATATAAAGTAAGAACATTTCCCCAAAAACAAATTTATTATTTATTATGCTTTAATCAATAATCCAGGAAGTTTATTTAAATATATTTTATTATCTATCTAAACTTACATTTATTTATTTTCTTGCAATAAAATCATTATAACAATAAAATGTTGATACCTTTTTTTCTGAGATGTGGGATATTATTTGAATGTTATTAAAAAAAATCCAGATTAATAAATAATAAAATTTAATAAATTAATATCTAATAAAAATTTTTAAATTCACAATTATAGTAATATATGAAAGCCAATTTTAGAGAATTAGACAATAAAGTTTCCCGCTTAAGTCTTTTGTATTTGTATAAGTAATCAAGGAAATTTAATATATAATATTATAAGAGTATACCGTCTTTTTCAATTTATATATTATAATTTCGTATTTTATATGTTAAAAGTTCTTTATTTCAATTTCCAAATTTTGCATACATATAATGTTATTGTAAAATATTTATTCATATTTTTATTTATTTCTTATTCACAAAAATAAATTAATTTTTTTCTAATTATAAATACGTACATACATAAATATATATTACAAAATAATCAAATATATACTTACTAACAATTAGTAATTATAGTTAAAAATTACTTATAATATAGGTAAGTTTTATGTAGTTAAAAATTACCGATAGATAAAAAAAAATTATGAAAAAAACCAAAATCTATAAACTAAATTCTAACTACTTTAAAATTACAAATAACAGAAATTCAATTTAGAATGTCAATTTTAAATTCATTATTGATTGGTATAAAAATGCAGAATAACGTAGAAGAAGATCTTTTGATGCAAATAGAATTTAAACAAATTTAAATAGAAAAATATTAAATATGAAATTATAATAAATAATTAAATTATTTAAAAATAATTTTTTTTCTTCTTAAATTCTTTTTAAAAAGAAATTTTAAAATTTCATATTTATTCACCTTTCTAAATGAATCATCTTAAAAAATAATTCAATAATTTCTTTTGGAAACTAAAAATAAAATTTTTAAGTAATAAATCCAGTTTCTTATCTCATCTAGACTTAATTCTATTTTTTGTTCCATTTTATATTATTATTATTAATTTCTAAAGAATGTAAAATCACAAAATAAAAAAAAAATAAAAATTTTAGATGACAGACAAAGATATTATTTATTTTTTTTTTTTTGTTATTTGTTCATTTATTCTGTTAGTATATTTTGGCATTGCTAATTAAATTATAGTTCCCCAAAATGTTCGCCCCCATAAATATTGTCAATTTTTTTTTTTTTTATATCAATTTAAGGTTTTATTACTTATTTTTGAAAAAAAAAAATGTTTCTTTGATTATTCATATTATTCTGAAATACAATTGCATTAATAGAATTTCATAATACATATACTTTTGTTGACAACATTCTTTGATGAATTATTGAATTGAATTATATTAAGTGATCAGATGATGATTTACAGAATTAAATCGTTATGAAATATTTTATTCATTTTTTATTTTTTGACAATATTTTGAATTACCAAAAAATTTTATTAATTTTATTTAAATTATAATTTTTTTACTCAAAATCTACCAAACATTATTATTATTTTTTTTTTTTGATTCATTTTAAATTAAAAACAATATTAAATGTTAAATGTAAATTAGATACCATGAAACCATGAAAATAAGTTTTTTATCTTTTTAGTTTTTGATAAAACCAAAGTGCTTCTAAACCAAACTATAGAAATTTTACCAAAAAAAAATCAAAATTTATGTAAGAAAAACTCAAGCTAAAAAATTATAAATTCTCGCGGTCATTTTTTTTTTCTCTGTTATTTTACTCTGTCAATAGAATCAAAACAAACTTAAAAAATAAAAAGATGAATAAATTTGCAGTACTTTCGGAAACTTAAATTTATAAAAAGAAAAAAATTCGTTATTGAATGAAGATTATAAAAGAAAAAAAAAATATTTGAAAAAATAAAAATGAAATATTTAAAATTGATGATAAATTTTTAACATAACTGTGACTGAAAAACATTTATTCAATATTGTATAAAAAAAAATAATTTGGTTTTAAAAATAAAATGTCATTGTCATGAGGAAATTATTTAAGATAATTAGTTAAGATTTTTAAATTCAGTATATATTATCCGACACTTCACTTATGAAATAACAACAAATAAAAAAACAATATTATTCAATTTCAATTAAACGAAGTCAGGTAAGAAAATGAAGAGTTCTGAAGGATTCTATTAAAAATTTTTATATCTTATTGTGAATTCATCTTCTTGTATAAAAGTAATCTTACGAGAAAGGAATAAAGCAAAAACAAATTTAATATTTTTGAGTAATTTTAAAAGAAAAATACCAATCCTATTCAGATTATTTTTAAATACTAAAAGAACATTTTTTCATTTTAAAATTCTTCCGTGTTAATTTATTTATAACACAGCAATTTTAAATTTATAACACAGCAATTGTTAATTTATTTATAACACAGCAATTTTATATATATCATAATCATTTATAATCCTTCTGGAAGAAACTAAATTATATAAAATCATTTTGAAATCAACAGTTCCCACAATTACAAGATACACATTTTTATTAAATCAAATTATAGAAAATATTTTAAAATTACTAAAGAAAATCTTCTTCTTAACGGAAATTGAAATTGTTCTCTTTTGTAAACAGTACAAGTTTTTTTTTGTCTGCAGTAATACCGTAAAATTTCTTTTATAAATTCATTATTTATCTTATTTTCATTTCAATTCATAATAAATGTATTTTATAGAAAACCAAAAAAGAGCCTTCATCATCAAAACGCATAATATATATGTATATTATAATTGAATTTGAATTAATAAAGAACATCCTTTCACTTTTAACCTTATTTTCCTTTTCTTTTTATTATCCTTTGAAATCATATTTTTTGTGAAATATTATATACCAGATATTTCATACCATATATCCGTTTCAATTGTTGATCTTGAACTTCAACTTGAAATTTTAAAAGAACTTTAAACAAAAAAAAAATTGAAATAAAAATGTCTGCAATAAAAACGACAGACATATAAAAAAAAAATTTTTTTTTTAATTAAAAGGATATCAAAGGATTAAACACGGATAAAAAATATTTAAACCATTAAATTGAAAAAAAATACATCTTCAATTACAAAACATTTAATTTAGCAAAAAAAAAAATTAATTTCATTCTTATTGAATATTCATTCAATAATCAACACTTGGCCTTGAAAAAATTTCTATACAATTTAATTTGATCCAAAAAATTGGATTTCATGTCCTCATTTTATTTAATTTTTTTTTTTTTTTGCTGTTTTTTTCATATTCCAATCAAAAACAAAAAAAATAAAATATAATTTACAACAACATTTTTATTGTTTTGCACATTAAAAGGACGATTGGCACTCTACATGAATATACAAAAGATTCAAAAGACTTAAGCGAGAAACTTGAAAAAAACAAATTCAACAATTTCTTATTTTTTAAGATTTTTACGATTTCTGTTTTTTTTATGGTTCCTTTAAAATGCACATTAAAAAAAGATGTACACTAGTATTACAGAGAAGGATGTAATTCGGTTCAAATTACATACATTGGAACATTTATAGTTGTAATCTTCTCTTATTCCAATTCTTCTTTCAATTTTAATGTCCCGATTTTTTATTATAAAACATTTTGCAAAAAAGAAAACTATGAAGGAGTTGAGATTGATTAAAAAAAAAAAAATTAAAATGTTATGAAAGGGTATGGGAGCAAATTTCAGGTAAGAAAGATTATTTATGTTTTTTTGTTTTATCTTTCCTGCTGTCATAAAAAATTCTTAGCATCAAAAGAAAGGAAAATTAAGTTTATTACATCATAAATAAATTTAAATGTTATGTAGGAGTTCAAAATGTTTTTTTTTGTAAATTAAGGGTCATAAAAGGGATTTTTTTTTTTTATTATTTTGCAAAAAACAAAAAAAAGAAGATTTACTGGAAATCGATAAAATTAAATGTATGAATGACATTGAAATGTAAAAAATACAGTAATTATTTCCGCATTAAAATGCAAAATAAAAATCACATTAAAATGTAAATGATAAAGGAACTGCGGCCAAAATCAATAAAAAATATAATTCTTAGTCTTAATTGTAAATTAAATCAGAATTTCCGATTCATTTACAAATGTGCCAGAAAAAAAACATACATAAGAGCTTTTAATATCATAGTAACGGTACTTTTCTTTGCTAGACCACTAGATTTTCCTGGAAAAAGAAAATCTAACGGTATTATACCAATAATCATCAAAATTTAAATTTAAAATAGAATTTCTTTATGTAAATTTTCTTTACAGGATGATTAAGCAAACTATAACAAATTTTTTTTTTTTCTTGAATTCTTAATAATGACTTTTAAATAAACATTATTAATAAACCACACTTACATAAAAAGTTATTTAAAAAAATATTAAAAATCAATTTTTAGGTTCATTGATTTCATGAATCGATTGACCGAACGATCGATCGATTTATCTAACAATTTAAAATTCACACTTTTATTTTATTTTATTTTACTTTATTTATTTTTTATATACACTTTAATTTGAAAACTATTATATTGTGTTATGTCTTCTATTTTCATATTTTTTTTTTATATAAGAACGAACCTAAAGAAAAACAAAAAAATATATATATTATTCTCTTTTCAACCAGAACTAAACAAAAGAAAAAAAAATACAAGTATATATACATGTTCATACAAAAACAATCAAATTATGAATGATCATCATCATCACTCATCTAACATACAGCAGCAAGTTACACAAGTTACTTACAAATTACACAAGTTACTTATATGAACTTGTACCTGTATCTGTATCTGTAAATAAAAACTTAAAAACTAAATTACAATTTTTGGGGAGGAAAACGATAAAAAAAAAAAAAAAGAAAATGGAAGAACACAAAAATAAGAAACAGAAAGAAAAAACTACTCTTACTGGATCCTCGAAGATTCAACTTTTCATATGATTCGGTTCAGTTCAAGAGTTTAATGAATGTTTTTTTTTATGGTTCATTTGGTAAATTAAAATTAAATTTAAAAAACTCTTTAATACACACATACATACATAAAAGTATTCGTTTTTGTTTTTTTTTTTTTGAAAATCACTCGGTTGATGAATTTTATTATTTCTTTTAAAGGCCTGCATACATCTTCTGAATCTGAAGAAAAACCAATCAAAAAAAAAAAACAAAAAAACGTGGAGAACTAATGATTTTTAATTTGGAAAAAAAAAAAAAAAACAACTGGATGTGATCTATGTGATCATGATGATGATAAATAAGAATAATAAAAATAATAATAATAAAAATGACAGACAGACAAGAACTAATAATGAAAAATAAATGGATAGAATTTTTTTTTTTTTCCAAGTCATCATTCACAAATTTGGATATCTAAAGATACAAAAAATACATGTAGTATATTTTAAAATGATTTCAAGAAAACGGATTCAATTAAAAGTTTTTTTTTTTAAAGAGAAAAAAAAAGTTTTTACTAATAAAAACAACAAAAAAATTTTTTTTTTTTTACAATTAATCGAAATTAGACATGATATTAAAAACAGAATAACGATAAAAATAAAAAAAGAAGATTTAATTTTTGATTTTTTTTTTTAACTCCCCGTATTCCTCGTGTACTAATTGTATTATAAGATTTTCAGTTGTTTTTTTTTTTTAAAATAATGTTTGAAGAAGATTTAAAAATATGTACTTAGATACTATGAATTTTAAGATTTAAGCTTTACTTTTTTTTTCCTATTTTGAATTTTATTTTTTTTGAAAAAGTTCTATACAAGGTTATTGCGAGAATCTCATCTCTGAAGACAAGTCTAATATGATAAATTGCTTTTCAGTTTTGTTTTTTTTTTTGTTGTACTCTTCTTGTCTTAACTCGGTATTTTTTTTTCTTTTTTTTTTTTTTGTATTAAAAATAAATTAATTTGTTTAAGAAGAATCTTAATATGGTCTATAACAGGTTGCGTTCTTTTTTTATAAAAACAAAAAAAAAAAAGGAATTTTTAAGAATATCACATATAAATGTGATGTTATGTGATGTGATATGTAAGAGACATACAGTAACTCGCGATGATAAATGATTTTGAAAATTTTTTTGAATTAGTTTTAGCTCAAAAAAGATACCAACTAGATAAATTTATAGTAATTGTAATTAGAATTGATATTATATTTATTTTTATAATTATTATTATATAGATATGGATATAAAAGTAAAGTAATTAAAAAATTTTCGAGAATATTTTTTTTTTTGTTTGCTAATTCTTTATTTTCAAGTCATTCAAATTTTTTTAATTTAAGAAACAAAAATTAAATTTGAAAAAGGAAACCAATTAATATAATCGTGACTTCTAATGAATTAGAATTGACACTATAAAAACAAAATAAAAAAAATGTAACGAATGGATTTGATGACAGAAAATGATGTAGTTATGTTATTGGTTTTAATTACTAATTGTCTAAAACAATAATTTATATAATAATATTAACCCTAGATTGTCTAAGTGTCAACCAAAATATAAGTTAACAGATATAGGAACTCGCTAAGACTTTTAAACATATATTGGGATACACTAAATTTTTTAAAATCTGTATACAAATATGTAATAAAATTCGAGCAAATCTGTTAAAAATTACACAAAGTTTTAAATATGAAAAACTTATTTATGACAAAATAGTTAGCAATATAGAATAAACAATTTAAGGATAATTTATGTCCGTTCCTGTTCTTATAACGTACAAAAAAGCTTTCATACTATGATTATAGCGCACAAAATGAAATAAACTCGGAGTTTATATTAGGATAGTAACTAGTATGCTAGTTGACCGTTCCTTGATTATTTGTTTTTAACTATGTAACGGTCTATTAAGGAACGGCTTATTAATTATCATTTACTATATCTTCATATTAAGCAAAATCAAAAATCATGCTAGTACGAGGACAATAATGAAGATAGAACCAGTGCAAAGAATAAAATACTTCGATCATACATATTTCGTTAATTTCTGTCTTTTTTTATGTTCCTTAAACATAAATAAAAATAAAAATTTTAGATACAAAATAAATACAATTATTAAAAAAACATTAAAAAAATTAAAACTTATTATAAAGTTAAAATGTCACCAGCTAATATACAACGATAAGCTATAGCATGCTAGTTAATAACTAATGAAAATAACCGTGGGTAATCTACAATTAATACAATATTGAGTAAACATTTCTTTTAAAAACAGACAACACTTTATTTCTTACTCTTTTTCCAGTTCACTGTTAAGATAAACAGGAAATTTTACTATTATTTAGATAAATTTTTTTGATGTACTAACTAGGAAAGTTTGATATCGAACAAATTGTATATATACCGGGTGATTCGAAAGTATGTGCGCATTTACATAAACCATCATGTATGGGATAATGTGTAAATAAAAGTTTTGTTTATTTTAATTTAGATAAACTTCTTTCTCATGCTTTTAAAAACATTTTTCAGAGTGATTTAGTCTTGCTTGTAACAGAAGTTATGGTCACCAAGAAAATTGTACCAAATGTCCTTTAACACATAGCACAACTCAAAAATTATTGAGCCCACAACCTCCATACAAAACTTTTCTTAACACATTATCCGCTACACGATGGTTATTGTCAATGCACTTACTTACAAATTATCCTGTAAATTTTTAACAAATAAAATTTCTTCAAAAAATAATTATTTTATAGCATTAAGACATAAAAAAAACAGCTGCTGTTCTGAAAATTATTCAAATTATTCAAATACATTGAACAGTCTATTGATCTTTTTTTAAATTAATACTTAAATAAACTATGCAATAATGTAGTACCTATTAAAATAATAACCTCCACAAATTCAAAACAAAAAAAAAAACAAAAAAAACAATAAAAAACAATCAAAAATTCTATAGATACATTCTATATTATAACAAATTAAAATTTTAACACATTAATTTTAATCTATAGTAGGCCTACTTATTTTTGATAGATATTGTAACCCCTATTGATCGATTGAATAAAAACGCCCATGTAAAAAAATTTTGCAAATAATTAAAATATTTATTAATTTTGATTTTATTTTTATTTATTTTTTTTTTTTTTTCAATTCAATATTTTGATTTATTTCCGTGTAGTAGATTAATGAAAGAATTTAATACAAAACGCAAAAATAAAAAAAAAATAAAAATTTTATTTATATACAAAACTGGTATCTGCCAGAAACAAAATTAAAATTAAAGTAAATTGTATTTTTTTTTTTTTTATAATCAAAATGTTGATTAAAAGCTTTCATAATTGTTATTTTTAAATATTTTCTAATAGTTGTTCTATTCTAAAAAAAAAAACTAAGAAACCAAAAATATTTTACAGAAAGTTTTGAAAATAAAAGGACATAATAAAATAATTAACAGTATAAAAAAAACTTTTATACATATATATATATATATATATATATATATAAAAATATTATTAAGTTTTATTCTAAAGATAAAATAAATTTATTTCTAAAATAACCTTTTTATTAAAAAAAAAAACAAAAAAGATCAAAGACCTTTTCTAATTGAAAAACAAGTTAAAAATTAACAAAAATATATAATAACAATAATAACAGCAAAAAACAAAAAAAAAAAAAAAAATAACAACGAAAAATAGTAAACTTGAACTGAAAACTGGTATGGTAAATTTGGTTTGGTAAAAAAAACAAAAACTGAAATAAATTGTAATTTAAAAACAAAAAAAAAATATGCAAATTTTAAATTAATTTTATATTCATAAAGAATTTTATAAAAAATATTTTTATTATAAAAATTTTAAATTTTTTTTTTGAAATTCTAATAGGATTTTTTAAATCATCCTTTTCTTTTTTAAAGTAAATGGAAATTTTTAATAAAAATTATTAAAAAATTCTATCAAAGTTTACAAGTTAAAAAAAAACAAAATATTAAAATTAAGAAAAAATTTAAAAAAAAAAGAAAACCAGAATGACGAGACAATATGGCGTTTTATTTTTTTTTAATACTATAATTTTATATTAAAACCAATTATCAATACATATGTATATATATGTGTATATGTATGATCGAAATCCTGTCTGAGAAAATAACTTGTTTCTTCAATATTTGTCTGTCTTACTTTAATCGATTTTTTTTTTTTTGCCAACTTTCTTTCTTACTTTCTTTCTCAACCATTATATACATTTATTTTTGTACTGTTTAAGATTATTTAAACAAACATCATAAAATGTTGCAGTCTAGCTTTAACCTAATATTTTATTTTTAAGTATCCCGATAATTTTCTAAACCGAATTTTGTAGATTTAATCAGAATTTTTAAATTATTTATGGTGTAAAATAGCTTTATTATAACATAAATATATTCTAAATTTAAAACTCGTTATCTTCACTAACTTTATTACCATAAAATATGGCTGCTATACAATTCAAAATGTCTGAATATATTCTATTTTTGATCATCATTAATTTTAGGATTTCTTTTAGAACTATTTTTAATCATGCGTATATTATTAAAAAAAAAAACTGAATCCGATTTTTATTGTCCTAGCATATTAATAGGTTATATTATAATATATTTAATTTATAAATACAAAAATTCATATTTTAATCTGCCTGTGAAATTGATCAAACAAAAAAAAAAGTGAAAAAATCAACAACAATTTAAATTAATTCAAAAAACTTGAGCGAGAAACTAGCTTTTATTTACTTTTAAAGTTATCGATTTTTTAAATATATATTATTATATATATATATATATATATATATATATATATAATATAAATCTACAAATATAACTATTATTAATGATAACGGTAACAATTTTTAACTGGTATTTTCCAAAAAAAAAATAAACATAATAAAATAAAATAACAGTATTATTATATTGTATTGCGAAAAACAAGTTTCCCACTTAAGTTTTTTTAATTTAATTCATAATTTTATCAAGAATTTTTAAAAATTTCCACAAAATGATTTATAGAATTTTATAATTATGACAAATATTTTAAAAGACATACCTTCTTATTTGATTTAAAATTTTGAGCAAAGTAAAATAATTAAAAATATGTTATCAGTAATTGATTCTCTTCTTTTATCATCTTTTCAAGATTATAGGAATTCATTATAATATTTGTTCAATTTAAATACAACATTTTTTTTTTAATATATATTTAAAGTATTTTAATATTATTTGTTTTTTTTTTGTTGCTTTTCGTTTTTATCAATTCTTTTTCTTTTTTTTCAAATTCTTTGTCTAGCCTTTTTCACTAGACAAGAATAATCGGATTTGCAAAAAAAAAAAAACACAACTTTTAAAATTGCAAAAAGATAAAAAAAAAAAAAGTAAAATAAAATTTAAGCTTTTAATTGAAAAATTTTTAAGATATAAGTATTACATATTTATTTGATAGATTTTGTTTAAATTACACTTACAAATAAGTATATAGCTATATGTATAAGAAAACATACCTTGAATCACAATTGCGTAATGGTGATGGTGATAACCTGCTGAGTACAAATTTTTTTTTTAAGTCAATATCATATATTCAAAAAAGTAAATAGAAATAGCGCATTCTTAGTAAAAAATAAATTTTTTTTTTTTGTTTTTATGTATAAATAAATTTATAAATTAACCCGTATTAGTAAATTTAAAAGAAAAAAAAAAATAATTTGAACAAAAAAGGACATGTTTCAGAAAATTTTATAATAAAGACTAAAAAAAGATACCGTATGAATCAAGTTCAATAAATTTAATCAGAAAGGTAAGAAATGTATATTTAAACCCGTTTAAAACCAGATTCCTTTAAATTTTAGAAAAATATTTTTTTCCCCAAATTTATTCGAATTTCAGAGTTAGCATATTCGTTATACCGGTTTAAAAAAAATGCATTTTAATTGAAAAGTTTTATCGGGCTAAAAATGGAAACGATATACCTAACATTTTTCCAGTACAAAAAAGAAACATTACTTTTTGATGATTATGATGGTCTTGAGCCGAAATTTTTAGAATCCTTATTGAAATTCCAGTTTAAGACGAATAATACTGATGATCACCAAGAAAACTCCTGTGACTAATTTGCCCGAATAAGAACCAAAAAAAAAAAATAAAATTAGAAAATATTATTAAGTTAAAGTATATATATATGTATATGTATAACTTATAAAAATTGACTATGAAAAATTAAAGTACCGCAATTTTTTTAAGATATGGAGTATAGGCGTAGATCAGGGTAAATTCGATAAATTTGTGTAAAACGAAATTTTATTGAACATCTGACAATAACAACTGAAATGAACACAAAAAAAAAAAAAGATGAACCAACAAACTGACAAACAATTCACTAAAAAGTTAAGAACTTTCTTTAAATTTTACATGCAAAAAAAAACACATATTTTAATGTACATCAAATAAAATATTTTTTTTATCATATTTGAAAGTCAATTTAATACTCATCTCATCTTAAAACAACAAACCAACAAAAAAAAACACACAAAACACGAAACTTGATAAAAAAAAATGAGAATTAATTAATATTTAAAAGAAAAAAAAAAATTAAAAAGAAAAAATTATTACCATTATTTATTATAATCTCATCATTTCAGAGTGATTATTTTTTTCTCTTATAGTTTGATGTTTTGTTTTTTTTTTTTGTTTTTTATTAATTTTATTAAATTAATATCCAAAATTAAATTTATTATCTATTAAAATTTCGAGGTCTTTATTTTTATTATTTTTTTTCTTTTTTTTTTTTTATTAGACCTTTATATGTCAATAATTAGATACTATTTTTTTTATTGTTTTTTATTTTTATTAAATTTATTTAAATAAAAATAAAAACAATCAAAGAATACAAAAACTGCATTCAAAAATTATAATATGCATAAATCATAAAAATAAAAAAATATCTGATATATATGTTAGTTTTTACTTAGTTTAGTTCAATTTGGTAGATGTCATCTTTATTGTTGTTTTGTTTTTTTTTTTTTGTTTTTCTTAAACTTGACCGAAAATATTTTATATATTATATGGTACATATTGGACAGTGACATTGTACCCAAAATTTGATTAAAAACGAAAATTATATATACAAAAAGAAAAAACATTTTTAACCTAGACAAAAATTTTTTTTTTTGATGTTTTTTGAAATTTAGATATTTAAAATTCAGTTCAAAATATCTTTTTATGTCATTTCCGATAAATTTCCGATATTAAAAACTATCTCGTTTTTTTTTCTCTATTTATTATTTGATAATTAATTGTCGGTGTCCAACTGCTCTTTGTTAATTTTGTTTTCTTCATTTTTTATTAAATGGAAATTATACAAAAAGACAATAAATATATAATATTATTATATAGTAATACTATTATAAACATATATGATGATTTCAAAATCTTAGTTTTTCGATTGGAATTGAATAGAATAAAATTGCATTAGAAAAAATAAAAATAAAGAAATTAGCACACTGACACACTACTTTGAAGTAAACTAAACTTAGCAGTTTGTTTTTAGTTAGTTTGACCATTTATTCTTATGGTATCTTCTGGTAATCTTCTTATTAAAATATTCAATTGAACCAAAAATTTAAAGAATGACTTAAAATGTTGTGTAAGGTTTTCGAGTGATTTTATTCAAATTCGCATATTTCATCAGGTATTATATAATTTTAAATTTAAATTTTTCTTTAACGACATAAAACGTGGAAAATCTATATAAATATGAATAAAAACAATTTAAAACGCATTTGATTCTTTTATAATATGCAACTGATATGGTCTGACTCTGTAGTAAATAATAATAATATTAATGGCAAAATAGTAATAATAATATAATAGGTACATTCATTGTTCTCCTACAGTTCCTCTCAAAGTTCGGATTCTTTGTTTGTTTTAAAATCCTGTCCTCTCCTCTTCTATCCCAACTCCATTACTCATTAGGCAATATACTGTGTTAGCCGTTAAAGGTTTCATCCCATTATATCACCTGATGAGTGAGATGGGTTTAGTCAGTAAGAATCTGACACTACCAAGAGGATATTTTTAATGTCTTTGGAAGATGTGCACTTTTCTTAGGAAAACAAAAGAAAACAATATCAATAAAAATTCTGTAAATTCTGTTCTTTAAAATTTCTTATTACTACTATGTATATATTTTTAACTAGGTAACAAAAATGGTACACTATACTAAATTAAAGTACCACAAAACAATTTGCCTAGCTACAAACATCTGACTTCATTTGAACTTTATAATACTGACATTAAAGAAATTATTTCGTTTTATTGTGACAAAAATAAACCCTATATATTAAATAAATTCTAAAATTATTTTAATTACAAACACTTTTTTCTGCACATGTCATTTATAAGATGTTATTAAAGTTATTTATATGCATCATCATATTTTTAATTTAAAATTAAAATTAATAATATTTTAATACAAAAAAAATTAAACTACTGCTAAAAGTTTTTAAAAATTACTAAAGCATTATTTTTATTATTATTTTTATTATTATTTTCTTCTCAAATTTCTGTGAACATTATTTTATAATAAAAGTGAACAACGGCACACCTTTTCACCTTTTGTTTTATTTTTATTTTTTTTTTTTTAATTAACTTTATTCAGAGCGAAATGACATTCAATTAATGAAAAATTTTTAAGTAAGCGAAAAATAAAAACAAAGAAAAAAACATAACTGACTTTTTTTTTCATTTTCATATGTACATATTAATTTATACAGAACGGAAGATTCGTAATTTTCTTTACTATTAAATTCTTATATTATTTTTCGTTTTTATTAATGTTTTTTTACAAAAGTTTAAATTCGTTTTTTTTTTTTTTGTGTTTTGGTATTCAGAAAATGATTTGAAAATTAATATTTTGTATTCATTCATTGTGGTTTTAATTTTGTCGGTTGATGGTAAAATAAAAATAAAACTGCGGTAAATAGAGAAAAAAAAGTATTTTTTTTTGTTATTTAATTTAAAAAAACGATAGTCGATATATAAATAATAAAATATTATGAAAATTAGTAATTAATATATGAATGATATTTTTTTTTTTTTTTGGTTCTAACAAGCTTAGAATTGATTGTATTTGAATGATTATTAAAGAAAAAGTTAAAACTATATCTACTATATTTGATTCCAGACATACTAAAAATGAAAGACTAAAGAGGGAAACTTGATTTGAATATTAAGTTTATTTTACTTTTTTAATATATTTCTTTTTACATTTCTTTTTATTTTAAACATATATTATATAAAATTAGTTAAAAACTGTTTATTTTAAAAATATATTGCTATAAAATATCAATTTTGTTTTCATTAAAGAGTATTTTTTTACTTGGCGTAACGTATAATTCGCTCAACCGTTATTTTACTTAAATTGTTTTTGCTATTACCGAATGCCTTTTCTCTATTTTTTATAATTTACTCAACCGTTATTTTACTTAGCTTGTTTTTGCTATTACAGGATGCCTTTTATTTACTTTTTATAATTCGCTCAACCCTTACTTTAATTAGGTTGTTTTTTCTATTACAGCTAGCCTTCACCCGCCTGCTTTTATTTAGGGTTTTATTTCATTTAATTTCCCGTTTACTTCCTACGCTCTGAGTCTATACAAAACATATTTTAATTCTAGATAAATATAGTAGATATATGATCAAATTTAAGAAGGCTGTGATAGAAAGTTATTTCAAAAATTCATACATTGCTGTATCTGCATAGTATATAATGAATAAATGCATAAATTATGTAACTCAATTTGATCATTTAAACTAAGAGTTTTTTTTTTTTAATTATATTTTGTAATTTAACAATTATTCATTTTCTTATTAAAAAAAATTGATTAAAATCGCCTATAAGATAACAAAAATTGTCGTATACTGGTATATTATATAATAATATCAATTTGAAGTATTTCTAGTAGTAATAGCTATTAACTCTTCATAGCATCATTAAAAAAAATCAACATTTTAAATCAAATGTGTATAAAATTCGAAAAAAAAAATTAAATTAACAACTGACATATTTTTTTAAAACTCCAAATACAAAAAAGAAAAAATAACTCTAATCTCATCTAATTTTAATTGCATTGAAATAAAACGCCTTACCAACAAATACCAAAATTACAATTACACATTACAATTCAAATTCTTTTTCTTGCATCTTTTTTTTTTTTTTGTTTTTTTTTTGTTTTTAATTGAATATGAAAACAAAAATAAAAAAAGCCATTATTTCCGCAAGTCTAAAGATAATTGATTCATTCATGAATCATTTTCAATTAAATTTTACGGAAAGAAAACAAAATATCAGCATAAAACAAAAAACGAATAACAACCATATGAATCAAAAAAAAAAAAAAAAATTGAAAAGAATACTTCTCAACATAATAAATTTTATCACTAATGACAAATTGAATTTTTGTTTTTCTAGCTTCTATTATTTTCCTCATGGTTTTGTTGAAATATTGCAAAATTATTGAAGATTCCTTAAACATTTAAATTCATTTAAACCATGTAGATACTGATCATAATATTAGAAGTTTTTTGGTCCCAAATGTTCAGACTAGGTTACAAAATTAAAAAAGAAGAATACCTTATTTAAGTTTAGTATTAAAATTTGACATAAAATTCACCTTAAAAGCAAGCTATTGCAATTGTACATCATAAAAATTTTGTAACCATACAATTTTGAATTTCAAATCATTATTATAGGCAACTTGAACACCTATAAAATTTTTCACATTTAGAAAAACCATAAAAAAAAAAAATTAGCAAAAAATTGAAAATGGAAGGTGTTGGCGGATATCATAAGAATTTTTTTCTATTTTATTACTTTTTTTATCATTCTTGTTCCTAAACGAAACACCTGTTCTCTTCAATAAAAATCAATTTTTCCTTATTTTATAGTTTTTTTTTCTCTTTTTTTGCTTCTATTTTATCTTCAATACTATTTAAATTTTCGATTATATGTTTTTTTTTTCTGTTAATACTTCAACTATTCTTTGCAATTTTTATACACTTTGTTCTTTAAAGAGGCATGATGTACTTAATCAGTTTTTTTTTTAAATATTATTTAACGAAACAATAAAACAACAGATAGATTTATAAAATCCAGTCAAATGCAAAAAAATAAAAAATATTAAAAGATTGAGTATCTGCTCTAAGCTTAGGGGCATTAAATAAAAAAAAAAATAACATAATCATAAAAGCTTCAGGTAAATTTAATTAATTTTAAAAGTTAAGTTCATTAATTGTATAAAAGAATAACAATACAAAAAAAAACACAATAAGCATTTATTTGAGGGTTCAGATTAAAACTTAAGTATTAAATGATTTAATAAATTGATTCTTCTTTCCTTTTATTTTGTTTTTAGTAAATTTTGATTTAGTTTTTAACCCGTGGAAGCGAAGTATTTAAGAAATGGAATATCATACTTTTATTGTTTTTTAAGTAGGTATAAAAACATATTTTTTAAAATCTTGGATTTTACTGACTTAAATCTATATAAAATAGTCAATATAAAACAATATAAAAAATATAATACATAAAATAAAATTCGGTTCTGTACAGAAGTAATTTTACCTCATATTTTCTAATAGATAATTACAATTGTGGGTAAATTTATTTATAAATTTGTGCATAACTGGGTTAACTTATTGCATATTTAAAAATAAAAAAAAAATTATTTTGTAAGTATAAAAAAATTAATAGGTTTTTTTATTATTTTTGTTTTTCTCATCATTTTAAACTTTTTTTTTAAACGCAAGTTTAATTAATTGAACTTTTGGTGGCTTTTTAAAACATGCCATCTGTTTACATATAAACAAATGTTAGGCAATTAACAAATAAATAATATTCTTTTTTTTTTCTAAGTAAAGCTTTCATTGCGAAATTTTTTCATAAATTGTTTTGATAATATTGTGGTATTTTAAAATACAAAACTGAAGTCAATTAAAAATACGTATATTAATCTGTAAATAAGAAAACCAAAACAAAAAAAAAAAAAATACAGTATTTTAAAATTAATCTGTAATGTTTCTTTTTTAAGTTTTCGGTATATTTTATCTAGATTCTAGAATTTATTTTATTATTTTTTTTAAGTTCGCCTACACATATTCAACTTTGCAATACTCAAATTTATGCAAATATGTAGAGCTATATTTTTTTATTTTAATTCTTAAAAGAAATAAGTAATAACCGTTATATCTGAAGTAAAAAACCATATGTGGGAAGGACGAATCATTTAAATTCTAAATTCTAATCAAATAGATAATAATAATTTATAACAAATTAAAAAGTTTCTCACTTAAGTCTTTTGTTTTTTTTTCTCTATTGAAAATTAATTTAAATTGAAAACATTTTAAAAATGTAATTAAAAAATAATTTTTATTAATTTTTACTAGTTTATTGAATATAAAATTTAAAAATTAATAGATTCTAAACTTGTTTTGTTTTTTGTCTAAGTAATTTTTTTGTTTTACTTTAATTTTCCATTTTCTCAAGTTTTTATGGAAAAACAAGGTGTCAAACCAAAAAAAACAAATACTTATATATACAATTTCAAAATTTGACATTAATTTACACAATTAATCTCAATATTTATATATATATACATATATATATATTTATGTATTTTCAGAAATCAAAAATCAAAAACTCAAAAATAAAAAAAAATGAATTAAAAATGACAGTAGATACTGTTAAATTTAACCATAAATTAATGAATTATCAAATCACTAATCATATTAAATTTGTTACAATTTCAACTATAATTGACAATTACATAAAAAAAATTTAAAAAAAAAACAAACAAATAAACCAAAACTTACTAAAACAAAAATTTGACATATTGCTCTAAATAGTTCAAAAAAAAAATCAAAAATTCCAAATAAAGAACCTAGTACTTGCTTGCTTGCTTTTTATAAAAGAAAAACCTTAAAAAATTAAAAAAAAAAATATTCTAATAAAATTCAGTAAAAAAAACACAAAAAACCAACAGATATATATTTAATTTATATACATTTTTTTTTTTTATTTTTAAACAACTTTATTTAGAACAGTTAATAAAACTTTTAAACAATTTTTAGAATATACTAACTACAAAACTATAATAAAATTAGAATCTTAAAATAATTAATTCTGTCAATATACCATGATACATGATCTTAAATTAGAATTCACCTTCAAAAACTAGTAAAAAAAACAAAAAAAAAAAAAAAAAATTAAAAATGTATATCACTGACTCGAAAAATAACTGTTATATAGAACATTATTATAATTCTACTATTTTTACTTATTTAATTCTAGTTATTTTCGCATGAAAAAATCAACAAACAACAACAAAAAAAAATATGTTTTAAAACTTTAGTTTTTAATTAAATTGTATTTTTGTTTTAAACAGATATATACGTGTATATAGTAGAATCATAATAATATGAATCTAAATTTGCAAATTACAATGTCAATATAACGTTTTTAAATTTTTAAATTGCGAAAAAATTAAAAATCTTGAACTAACAGTACTAACTTTTAAAGCTCTTAAAGAATTCTGCTTCAGAATTATTTAAATTCCGAATGAATAGTGGTTTGTTCGTCTATCGATTAATACAAGTTTTATACGATTGTTGTTCAAATTTCCATTACCATTACCATTTTTTCAAATACATGAAATTGGTATTTAAAATAGCGATTGAAACGATTATAAACAAATGCTACTCAATACCTTATGCTCTTTTATGCTTCCAGAAACTTCAAAAAAGAATATTAACAAGCCGATAAATCAAAAATATCATGAAATTTAAAATTAAATCACTTTTTGGAAGTTAAAAATCCTATAATTTCTTTAATTATTATTATTTGTTATATAAATATTTTCATAATTATAGATATATAATAAATAGATTTTTTATTTACTTCACTTCTATAGGTACTTTGATATAAGTATTCTTTCAAGGAGTCTCCATAAATAATATTCGGCGAAAGTATATGACATTTTGGTATTGTAATAATAAATTTTTAGAAAATTTCCAAACTTTAACGCTGTTTGTAATCAAACAAAGTTATTTCAGTTATAAAACTGTTGGAGAATTACTATCTTTATAATAAAATTCAATTATAGATAAAAATTGACAAATGTTTTGTAAATCATTAATATTAAAAATTAAACTGTTTATTTTAATTCTTGATGTTGTAAAAAAAAAAATTTCCTTTAATATGTATATATAAAACAAAACTAAAAACATTTATTCATTTTAATTTATTTCTAGTCCATATGTATTTTTATTTGAATAATAATTTTTTATTCAAATCTTAATTTAAAAACAAAACAATATATATATATATATATATATATATATATATACCTATATATACATATAATATAGAAAAACCGTATTATTTCGGGACATTGTACAGTTTGACACCTAACATCATGTATATATTTTTTTAACATATTTTATTGTATACATACATAGCTTTCAAGTTTATGATCTAAAAAAAAAAAACAAATTAGAAATCTAACATTTATCTCCATTAATTTACATAAATTGGACTAACTACTGTTTTTTGCTTTTTTTTTTGTTATTTTTTTTTTGTTATTTAATAGATTTTTTATTTTCCCTTGGTCATTTTAATGAAATAAAAATCAAAAGCAAAAACAAAACAAAAAAAAAACCTTTATTTACTGGTGTGTTTTATTTAAAAAATCAAATTAAAAATTATAAATTGTAGGATGTTGGAATGTATAAGAATTTACTTATTTATGATAAAAAAAAAAAAAAAAAAAAAACTGATCAAAGTAAAATATCATATGTTAGTTAAATAAATCATGGCGCCAATTTTTTTTTTTTTTTTCTTTCCTTATTTATTTTAATTCTTCAAAAAATTATTAATAATTTATAATTTTTTTTTACATTTATGGAAAATATTTGAAAAATTACTTTAATTAATAATAATAGAAATTTGGGGGCTTTTAAATTCTGGTACCTACATATATAATGGTAATAAAACAACAGCATGTAATCAAATGTATGTCATTATTATTATGGTTGTATGTATAAGTAATGTAATTACATTATGGCATAAGTAATTGTATGTTATAATGTTTTTTAATTTAAAAAAAAAAAAATTTTTTTTTATTATGTACGAAAAAAAAGTAAATTTCATTGAAATAATCAAAAAAAAAAAAAATTTTTTATTGCATTAAATCTCAAATACAAAAACAAAAAAAAAATTTTTATTAAATTATATATTCACATAAATCTTATGAATTTTATTATTTATTAATTATTATTTATTAATTATTTTCCAAAGAAATCAATTTTTTAATTAAAACTAAAACAAATAATTATAAAACTTATATTTTAACCTTCCCTTAAGAAAAAACAAAAAAAACAATATCATATACAATTATAATTCACACTTCTATAATAATATAATTTAAATGATTTAAATTTATAATACATAACAATATTTAAAATCTTATAATTATTGTACACCCTCTTTATTATAACCTCTTATTTTCCACACATAAAAAGTGGATTGCCCTAATAACAGAAAGAAAAAATTGAACAAAAAAAAAAAAAAAACAACCTGAGCAAAATGTCGTTGCCAATATCAACCACATTTTTTTTTCTTATTTTTTTTGTTTTTATGTATATTATTATTATTTTTTCTTTTTTTTTTTCTACCGTAATAAATCGGTATTTAACTAACCATTTTTAGAAATGTGATTAAAAAACGAAAAAAAAAAAACAAAAAATAGTAAACCAAAAACTATTAACTTTAATTTCAGCAACAAAACCCCCATATTATGACAAAAATATAAACATTATATATATATACATATATGTACTAAAATAATGTATATCATAAATACCGCTTTAAATAAGTTTAACTTAAAAAAAAAAAAAAGAAAAAAAATTGAAATACTAAAAAGACAGTTTTAACTGCGATCCAAACCAACATTTATACATGCATACATTCATTCATCCAAACATATGTATAATATTTATACCCGTTTAAATGATAATCATTACCATTATATAATATTATATTGTACATATTATGTTTGTATATATATATATATATATTTAAAAAACACTCTCTAGTATATATACTACAAATTGATAAAAAAAAAAAATATATATATATACATACATGTACATACAACAATAATACAACATTATTTTGTTAAAGTTTCTGAAAGCTAAATAAAAAATAAAAAACAACGACAACACTAAAATAGCAACAATTTTTTTTCGTTATTTCAAATCAAGAACGAAATTTTTTGTTTTTTTTTTTTGTTTTTTTTTTCGTAACACAGAAAATTACAATAACGATAACATATAACAGTACCTAGTTTAAAATAACCAGCAACTAAATTTTTTTTTTTTTTTTTAATTATAAATATTACCCATATAGATAATGAAATTTTACATATGTACATAGATTTATAACACAATGGCAACACTAATATAAATAAAAATAAAAAAAAAAAGACAGTAACAAAAATTAATAAAAAAAAAAAAAGTAACACTTTGTTTTAGGTCAGGGTTGACTTGTGATATTGTCTGGGACTCTCCGGTCGCATATTAACGAAAATAAAAACAATAATAATAATAACAACAACAACAACAACAACAAAATATAATTCAACTAAAACTTAATAAATATATTATTGCAAATACTCAAATACTGTTATATACGTTCTCATAGATACATACATATTTATAGTATAGTTAATAATAATAAATATAAACAGCACCAAAACATACAATAAATTAATTTTAAAAAACAAAAAAAAAAAAATTATTTTTATGATCAGTTATTGTTCAATTTTTTTTTTTTGTATACATTTTTTCCACGCTCACTGATTAAATTTGTACAGTTATTGATTCTTTATGTGGATTATCGCATATGATAATTTTTTTTAGTTTTTCAGTTATTTTTTTTCTGTTTTTTAACTAAACTTAGTTAAAACTATGTATGTATGTAAATGTACATATATGTATATATGTGCGTATATATACATTAAATTTTTTTTTTTTTAAATACATATATTTTAAATAAGAGCCGTGCCTACCAAAAATTTAACATCAACAAAAATAAAAACTGGATTTCAAAACAAAATAAAAAGATGATTTTAAACTTTAACAAAAATGGTCAGTCCTGATGTTTATTTTAACTGCTTTTTAACTTTAACAAAAAAAAAAAAAAAAAAAAGATGAGTTTAAACATGAGAAAATATATGATTAAATAAATGATTAAATATGGTAAAAAAGAAAACAAAATAAAAAAAAAATTTTTTTTTTGTCATTATTGTAATCGTATAAATTACAAATAATAAAAATCTAAAAATGGAAATTCATTGAAAATTATTACAAGAAAATCCAAAAAAAAAAAAAAAAAAATAAACAAAAAGAGACAAGTATAAAAAAAAAACACACAAAAGAAATATTAAAAAAATATAGATAACTATCATTATTTGTCGCTTCGGTTTGAAATTATTGGCAAAAATGACAAAACAAAAAATAAATATTAAGACAACAACAGTTAAAAAGAAATAATGTCAGTTAAAATATTATCACGTATCGTACATAATATTATTGATTTTCTTATTGTTTTATATGAATATGACCTGAAAAATTCAATTTTTTCATATTTAAAGTCTACAATAAATTTGAATAAAAATATAAAATTAAATTAAAAAAAAAAATATGATTGACATAAAAGAATTATTCGACTCATTCTGATTCTTATACATATACATATATATGTACATATATGGAACTATAATAGTTGACCTAAATCCACTTCGCAAAAAGACATTTCGCCTAATGTCATTTGATAAAAAAGACTTTTATGAAAATGGGCACTTCGCAAAAATAGATTCACTTCAAGTCCACTAATATACATATGGGAGCCACTTATATAAAGGGCCACTAATATACATGGGAGTATACCAGTTTGCCTAAATCCTATTCATAAAAAGACATTTTGCCTAATGCTATTTGACAAAGAAGATTTATTGCAAAATTCCCTTTCAGAAAAAGACTTTTATTAAATTTCGCAAAAAGATTTTTAACCAAAGGGTCACTTCGCTTCCGCTAATATGCATATGGGAGCTTTTTATATAAAAGATCATATAATATAAATGGGAGTATCATAGTTTACCTAGAATTCAGTTCGCAAAAAGGCATTTTGTCTAATGCCATTTTATAAAGAGACTTATTGCAAACCAAATGCCCTTTGGCAGTTTTTTTATGAATTATCTCTTTTGTAAAAAGTCTTTTTTGCAATAAGTCTTTTTTGTCAAATATCATTAAGCAAAATGTCTTTTTGCGAACTGGGTTTAGGTTCATTGGGATACTCCCATATGTATATTATATTCAAAATTTACTTTTTAATATTAAAATATGAATATTTAGATAATATTATGATTTAATTTTAGCATACAAATTTTTTAATTAGTTAATCAAAAATTTCTGAAACCAAAGAATAATAATATTTTTTATTTAAACAATTGAATATAATAATCTGATAAAATTTTTGAATTGTGAAACAGAAGGTTAAGCAAAAATTTAATTTTAAAATATACTGAAAAATCTTTGTAATTTTATACGTATACATAACTATAGATTTTTATTATACTAAAGAACATAAAGTTTTTTTATGAATTTTAAGCTTTTAAGAAATTTTAAATTTAAAATAAAACAAAAAAAAATTTTTTTTATTATAAACTTGTGTCTATCTGTACTTGTATTAAAATATCTAATAGCCTGCTTTCGATAATGTCGTTTGCGATGCAACCATCAAAAATTCAACTGTAATTGAAATTTTGGTTATGCAGTTGACAAAAGTCATTCTTTCGATTATGCAAAAAAAGTCGAAATGTCAGTCAAATGTGGACAATACAAAAATACGGTGTGGACAATACAAAAGGAGAAATATAAAAATATTTTTGTTGAAATGGATCTGAAAAAGAAGTGTTTGTTTTTAGAAGTCTATCTGTCAAAAGGCTTGTCAACATTAATATTTTACTCTAACATTTTCCATTCCTTTCTTTCATGAAAATTGCTATTTATTGAGCACTGTGGCACTTCAGATAATAACTCCAAAATTAAATTCGTAATTAGTTTCAACATATCAAATCGGAAAAATCCTTATTATATTACATATACATACAAATATAATTTTCAAAAAATAATATTCTATAGCTATTAAAACATGTTTATTATTATTCTATCTAAATATTTAATTTTCCCGTACTTATAATTTTAGAAGTGAAAAAAAAAAAAATTAAATAAATAAATTTCCCATATCTTATTTAACATCATTTACACATCCAACCTTAAATGTCTCTTCCTGTTTATACATGTATATGAATTGACCTGTCAAAAAATATTTCTGTCAAATAATTTAATAACAAACATAATATAATTTTCAATTGTGCACTTAGTAGATCATGACAAGTAACTAAAAGGTTTGTCAAAAAATAAACGCGTTACTAATTTTTTTTTTATTTTTTCCTTTTTATTTTTTCAACTCTCTTAAATTACCTGTGACAGTAAAACATATGCAATACTTGACATTTATACGGGTTAAAAAACAATAATATTCATTTTATAATGTGCAGAAAAAAAAAAAAAATTTTTTTGTTGTATGACAATTTAATAATCAAATTCATTGATTTGTTAATGGGTGTGTGTATTCAGTACTTGAAAAAGTGCAATCCGACAATGAAAAAATAATTTTTCTCACACGTGATTCGTAAAAATTCTCTATTGAAAACAGAAAAAACAAAAAAAACAAACACTCACTTAAATTATATTTATTTATAGTTAATACAAACGCACGCAAATTTATTAGACATAAACAATAATTTGCAAGAAAATAAAAATTTATTTTGTTGTTTTTTTTTTTTTTTATTATTATTATTATTTATTGTTGTTAAACTGTTACTGTAGTTTCTATTGTTACTTAAATTCAATTCACAATAATTGCTGTCGATTGCAAATTGATTTATTTGAACAGATGAAAATTGATTGAAATGTGATAACTTGATCAGCTTATTTATAAAAAGTATGCATATATGTACATATTTATTTTTAGAATATTAAGTGTATATTATTTAAGTACTGTAGGTGTCATAATAATGTGCTTGAAATTTTAAAAGTAAAGTATATAATATGTATAAGTAAAAATTTTCAATAATGATTTTAACTCTTCTATATGAATGGTGAATTTTTATATTGAAAGTGTAATTTCTTTTCAATATTATTATCAGTATTTTAATGATTTTCAAATGATTTTGATTCTATTTTTAGATGTTTAAAAGTAAAAATATGTTTTATAGGTCGCAGTCCTAAGTTATAAAATTCATTACCATTTACCAGCCTGTATGACTTATAAAGATCAGTATTTTCAGTACTTGCTATTCAGTACTTGTTAATACCTACTTTTTTGAATTAAAATGCTTACCGCCTACTATCTCTTTGTCATCTATTGTATTTCATAAACAGTTATCGCCTTCATTTCACTATAAATTCTGGTCTGGAATAAGAGGATTTTGTAAGTACAAAAAAAAATCCAAAAATAAAGAAGATATTCTAGAAAATTTACATTCATTAAAAAAAAACTTTTGAGAATATTTTAAAAATTCTTAAATAACTACAAGATAAAGAAAAATTGAATCTTTAGACTATTATATACTTATGGCACCAACTATAAATTCAGTAAATATAAATCGATAAAAAATCAAAATTAAAATTAAAAAAAAAAGAGAAATAATTTTCACAGGTTTTTTTTTCTCTGTTCATATTAAATGTATATATACCATGAGATTTTTACCTGATCGTATTATTATTACCTGTATATATAGAAAAATTAAACATATTTTATATCCGCTAAAAATACATTTTTCTATTTTTGTTTTTAAAGTTCTTATGAATGTATGTGTAAAAAAGAACAAAATATATGCATTGAAATATTGTAATAAAGGTATTATATATTTTTCTCAGATATGGTCAAGGTGGTGACAATTGAGAGAAATATTTTATAATTGATAAGGGTTTAATGTTTTCTTTGCTAATTGAAAAAACAGAATAAGAATAAAAAGAAGAAAAAAAAATGGGAAATGAAAAAAAAAGCCTTCTCTTGATATTTTAGAATGAATATGACATTTGATATTTTAAAATTTATTGTTGCATTTCTTTACTTTTTCGTTTTTTCTTCTTTTTTTGCTATAAAACCGGAAATCCTTACCTGATGGAAAACAAGTTTTTCATTTCATTTAAATTCTAAATGCTTAAGAATAGATCAAATAGTTAAGAAGAGTTAAAATAAAAAAAAATAAATAAATATAATAATTAAAAGTTTGTTTTAAATTATGAATATTATAATATTGTAATATGAATAGAATAATATGGGATTATATTTAAATTAGTTTAATCAATTAAAATGCACAGTTTTTTTTGTTCTGTAATTTTAATAACTTTAGAACAAGTTTAATATTATACTCAAATTATATCTTTATTTTTCAAATTAAGATTGCATTTAATTGAATAAAAAAAAAAATAGGTACAAATTTTCATCGGAAATATAATTATACGGAAATTGTACTGGTATTATATTATTATATTTATCATTTTATTTCCTCAAAACATCCCTTTAATGTTTTTTTTTTTGTTGAACAGCATTTCATTTCCTTAAGAAGTTATTTGATAAATTTTACAAAATGCTAGGAGTGTTTCGCTTTTCATATTACTAAACTCAACAGTAAGAATTTGAAATGTTGAATTTGCCTATACAACTAGTGTTTAAGCTGCTGATTTGTTCTAATACTGAAAAAAATTTCTACATAAATCATCTGCGAGTTATTAGAACAAATGAAAAACACTTTTACGAAAAACCTGTTTTAAAAAAAGATTATTGAAAAAAAAAAATGTTTTCTCAATAAAAATGTTTAATTAAAAAGTAATTAAATTATAACACCCTTTTTAGAGCCTTCTTTATATACAAATAAAATTATTTTTTTGAACGAAACAAATGCATAGATATGTTTTACATATCAATATATGTATACATATATTTTTATTTCTTTGATAAAGTTTAAATTAAGTTAAATAGTAATTTTTTTGTTCAATTGATTAACAATGTAATATAATATATAAATTTTTGCGATGAATTTGAAAATATTTTATGCAATAAGCTAAAAAAATTAAATTAAATATCAATATATAAAACATTCTTGCTTCCGTTTCTTGAATCCTTTTCAATTTAAGCCGAACAGGGGATTGGCCTATTGCAACCGATCCTAGTGTTTGCTAGGAGTATAAGTTTTTTTTGGGCTATATTGAATTATTGAATTATTAATTATTGACAACTTAATATATCTGTGAGTTATATTTAGGAAGTGAAAATACCTATGCATATTGGTTATTCTGATATGAGGATTATTGTAAGATTATTGTATCTGTGAGTTATAGATATGAATTGAAAATTTGTTATAATAATATATATGAAAAATTACTTGATATGAGAATTATGCTAATATTAATTACTATATGAAGGTATCCCCCATCGGGAATCGAACTCGACAAAAAAAGCTACAACTGGTATGATTGCAATATTTGCACTCCTGCCAGCTATACCAGGGAGGGAATGAACATTAAACATTATCATACAATTTAAATAAAAATAAAATTAAATAAGAATCAGAATAATTGAATCAAACAAAAAAAAGAAACGTTGTAAAAATTTTGTTACTATGAAATAAGATACAGAGGAACAAAATAAATTACATATTTTAATGTACTTACACTTTAAAGGGTTCTTTATTTTTACGATTATAACGTATACTTATTAACTTAATTTCAATTTATAATGAATTTAACAATAAGAACAGTATAAATGTTTATATAAAAATATATTAACTACCTCCTAAGCTTTCCTTCAAAAAAAAAAAGCATCTTCAATTGCTCAGCGTAATAACGTCAGACGAAACATCATCCAAAAGTAAAAAATTAAATAATAACCAAAAAAAAAAACAAAAACAAAATATTTTTGGATATTATTTCGTTCTTGTTTTGACCGTATTTCATTTACGAAAATAAATCCAAATATATTTTTAGTTCTTTTATTTCATTTTTCTAAAACATGTTTTTGGTTCATATTTCATTTTTCTAAATTTCTAAATTTTTGTGTTTCAATTATTGTTCTGATAACGGGCAAAGCCTTTTTAATGACTATATGACCTATGTATAAACAGATTTCATTGGCTTATTGTTGTATTTATTGATACATTTTACGTAATTCTGTTTTTATATTGATCGGAAAGATTATTAAATAATTTTATTGATGTATTACATTGTTGTTGATACCGAATCTTGTTGCTATCCTTTGGGGATTAGTCCCTAAAACAATAAACGAAATTTATTTCCAAAATTTGTAGGAAATTTATATACAGAGAACAAATAATTAGGATGGATTAAAAAATTATACGCTTTTTCCAGAACATTTATTTACGCGCGAGATTATAAAATAGCAAGAATTACCAACCAAAGTAAACAATTCTCGAACTAAAATCCATTCTAATCTCTGCCGAGTCCTATCCCTCGTGCCACGACCATCTTCCGCACGTAATGCAGAATATTATAAACCAAGATTTCGTAATGTTTCGTAATTTTTTTTCAAATATTAACTGCTCATCTTTTTATTAAGACTAGAGTGTTGAAGCCATAATGGTAGTTTGTTGAATTTTTTAATTGCCCTATAATAAATATTAGTTGACCCTGATGTTTTCATTGTTCTTATTGGTTTGGTGTGAATATGGTATTGTGACCGTGAGTTTCGTTTCGATGAAAAAAATTTTGTATTTTATATAAAATATGCTCAGTTTGTAGGATTTTCAGTTGTTGTTGTTGTTGTATTGTATTTATATTGAATTTCTTATATAAGTATGTTGAGCGTGTTCTATACATTCTAGATTGAATATGTTTTTAAATGCTTTATTTTATAATGTTTGAAGCTTCTTTATATTTTGAGATGATCTTACTCCCCAGATTAATAATCGATATGTTATATTTGAATGAAACAAACTGAAATAGAGGGATCTTTTTACGTCATGATATTCTTCTGAAAATTCCCTTTTCTATTTATGTATAGGTATATAAACAGATCGTGATTGTAAATATTTTCAAAATATATTTCTCATAAGTTAATTATGATCTAAGACTTAACTCACTTTTTCTTTTAACTTTTTTTTTTTTGTTGTTGAAAAATGACTGACCTATGATTTAAAAACCATATTTAAATGCATATGTATATATTATAGTTATATATTTATATAAATACTCCTTATAAAATATATTATAGAACAATTCCTTTTTTGAAAAATTCAAAAGAAACTTTTAAATCCATAAATTTTAAAAATTTAATATTTTTTTTTTTTTTTTTGGTTTTTGTCGGAAATTGTTTGATTTATTAATTTAAATTTCCCATTAACTTTTCATTTTTGTTTGTTCCTAACGATTTAAATAGAAAAACAGAAAAAAAAAAAAAAACATAGTTATATGATAACTATCATCAAAGTTAGAATAAATTGTTACTTATTCTTTTGTTTTATTTTAATTTTCTCTAAAAAAAAAAAAACTAAAAATAAAATTCTAACTTTCAATTCTTGCAGAACTTTTTTATTTTTGCAAAACAATTCACTATACTGCAAATTCACATTGTGACGTTTATCTTTATTGAAAATGTTTTGTTATGTTTGGATATATACATACATATATATAAATATGCATATTTTTTTTTTTCAGAAGAAACTTTATATTAGATATTTTGTTACCTTCTTATTTCATTTTTTAAGTGTTATTATTATTATTTTTTGTAATTCTCTTCTTTTTATAAAAAAAAAAAAAAAAAAATTAAACAATAGAACCATTAATTTTATGCTATTGTCTTTTTAAATAATTTTTTTATTTTTATTTTTAAAGAAGAATATTATTCTCGATTTTTTTTTTTTTATATTTATATATAATCTTACTATCTCTTTCTTGCTCTTGAGGTACAGTTTTTTGTTTTCTGTTTTTTTTTTTTGAAATTTTAATCTGACAAAAATTTAAAAATAATTTGCGCCATTTTGTATTGTTATAAAAATAATAAAAAAAAAAAATAATAATTCGCCATTTTTTTATTTTATTTTTTTTTTTATATAACAATCAAAATGTCATTAAAAACCGTTAAAAGGTTAAGAACAGCAGTTAAATAAAAATAAATTATCAACAGGATTTTCTTGACTGACTGACTGATTTGTTTTTTTTTTTTCGTTTTTTTAATTGTAATTGTTGGTTTTTTGACATTCAAATTAGCACGAAAATTGTTTGTTTCATTGTTTTTTTGTTTTTTTTTTTTTTTGTTTTTTTTTTTTTTGTTTTTTCTTAATAAGAATGAGATGTCGTATTTACTGTATTTTATAAATTAAAAAAAAACAAAAAATTAATTTAAAAGACAAATTATTGTCTTATTTTGTTTGACAAAACAAATTACAGTTAGTAAAAACAATTATAGGAAAATTAAAAATTTCTTGAAAAGTTAAAAGAAAATTAAATAAATTTAATTTGATGTGTGAATTTGTATTAAATTATTTATTTAATTGTAAATAAACAAATTTGATGTCAATTTTATGTCACTGTAAACAAAAATACTATAAGAATTTTTGACAGTTTTGTGATTTTAAAATGTCACTCCTAAATTAAATAACTACTTAATATCGATTCTCGAATGGTGTCTGAATGCTGAATGAGTGATTGGTGTGTAACTTTACCGTCAAACTATTTTGAACATATTATGTAAATGAATATAAGCTTCTACAATGCTGTTGTGTAACTTTTTTAAAGTTGAAGTTGAGCAATGAGCAATGTTGAGCAATGGTCAGCTGAAAAACAATATTTACTTAGAGACTAAAATAAAAAAAAAGGTGGCGTGAAATTTTTTTAAAGTTGAAGTTACACACCAACGCCAGCATTACAGAATAGCATTTATTTACAATATCGTCCGTAAGCATATACTTTTAACCTATAAATTTTTGATTGCCGTTATATGTCACTATATATTCGAACATTTTTGTACTCTCTAAACATGATTTATGCTCCATCGAAATCTAGTTTACTGTATGGTTAATGGTTATACAATCTTTTAAAAACTAATATGAATTAAATTATAAATCTTAGGTTAGAATATATTAAAAACGAAGGTTATATTACATATTAAAAACATATTGAAAACGAAACATTCACCTCAAAAGACTTTTAGAATTTATTCAAACATTTTTACAGAAAAAATATAAATTATTTTAAATTTAAATCACGTTCAATGCACTAATTTTTTTTTTTTTTACATAATAACATATACATTATATGATTTAGATCAGAAATTAACCAGCTTAAAATCAAACTTTAAAATACAAATAATAATGAAAAAACCAAAAAACAAAAATAAAAAATAAATAAATGTTCAATTCTTTAAGAAAAAAAAATGGCAATAAATTACCCATAAAAATTCTTGACAATACAACATATCACAAGAACAAAAAAAAAAAAACAAAAAAATTAAACCTCAAAAGAAGTCAAAAACAATTTATTTGAAATTAAAAAGAAAATTTTTTGATTAACAATCATTCAACATTAATATTAAATTGATTTAAAAATTTTTCATATGTATATTTAAATTTTTAAAAATTAGGAAATTAAAAAAGAAAAAAAAAAAGAAAAATTGTATGATAAAATACATAACAAATAAATTTTATTAAAATGGTTCGTGTCTTCGATGTTATAAAATAATTTATAATATGTCAACATAATTTGATGATTTGATAAATTTATTGATTAATTTGAAATAAATTTTTTTTAAAGTTTTGCAATGTTATAGTGTTAATTTTTTTTTTTTTTGTCCCATTTATTATTTTTTTACTTTTATACCATTTCTATTTTTTTATTATGAGACATTTGAAGAATTTCTAGGCATAAGTTCAACTGTTATAGTCATAATAAAATTCCTTACGGGCTGAATTCATTCAGTTCAAAATATTTATTCTTTGAAAGAAATTTTTTTTTATTACACGGTGAGTTTCTTGTATTTACTGTATTACAAATACATATTTATAATATCCGACAACATTGAAGAAATTAATGTTGAAAACATAAGAAGTATGGTATAAAATATATTATTGTTTGTCCATTTTTTTAACAATAAGGCTTTTAAAATACGAAATCTAGGTATAGCTTTTTTTTTTACTACATGGTTGGTTATGGTATCTTTTAAAAACCAATTTGAAATTCAATAGATGTTTTATAACAGTTTGGTAACATTCTTTTTCCTATTTCAGTAACTTTTTAGTCTCCTCAGCAACACTTGTCTCCTTTTTTACTGATATCGATGAAAAATTTTAAGTAAATTGAAAGTAAACTACATTCCATCTATTATTAATCTCAGAGTATTTTTTTAACTGGAATCTATGCAATTGATCGAAATTTATGGGTTTCTGATGAAAATACAATAACTTAAATGAATAATTTTTAAAAATATATCTTTAAATCTTGTTACACTACTAAATCTTGTTACACTAATATCAACAGACTTAAATCTTAATTTTTAAAACTATGACGTTCTTAAACCATCGCATAATACTACAACGAAATGTATATATTATAATACAATATATTAGAACCAAAGAACATAAAAGAAGGAACAGAAAGTTACAAAAAAAAACTATAAAAATGTTATGTCGCTTATAGATACTAAAAAATTAATCTTTTGAACTTTTTTATGAATAGTTCAAAAAATATTTAACCAATAATCACATAAGATATTATTAACATTAAAAGGTGTCACTTCAAGTTCATGTTCTTTATAAATTTTATTTTCCAAAATTTTTTTTTTGTTTTTTCTTTAAGTATAATTACTATAATATAACCTTTCAATATACACTTATGTAGTTATGTATATCTTTCTCTTTTTCTCTTTCTCTTGCGTCATTTAAAAATATTTCTTTTTTAATGATTTGTTACTTTAAATATACATTTTGTATGTCAATATTATGTGTGTAGGCATATTAAAAATTTTTAGAAAAAAAAACAACTTCCTATGTTATTGACCAGTGACATATTGACCAAAGTACATATAAAATATAAATTAAAATAAACAAGGCAGAATATAAACGAAAAAGTATTTAAAGGCCCACATTTCCAATACAAGACAAAATAAACTATTTAGAATTGTAAGTTGCTCCAAAATTTGAAAATTTTCATAGAATTTGATCCAATAAAAAAAAATGTTAAAAATAAAGAGGCACTTTCATAAATTTTAAGAAAACTCTACATAATAAAGAAAAGCCATTAATTCTAAAATTAAATCCTTAATTTTCACCTTTTATTTTGAAAAAATTTGCACAAATGCCTCCTTTTATTTTGAAAAAATTTGTACAGATGCCTAAGTTACAGGTGTTTAAATATAGGAATATTTCAATTTTTAAGCTCTAATAGTCCTTAAACGGAAGGTGGTATAAAAGAACTTTCTGAGACAACTTACATTAATTCTAAAAGATCTTTCTGTTCTTAAAATTTTAAGCTTTTAACTAAAAGCGTGCCGGAGATATGAAAGAAGAAAAATCTTACAAAATTTTGTCTTCACATAACGGTAAATTTAAATAGTAAATTGGAAAATATTGCATAATTTTTATATTGTTTTATAAAGGTAAGAAAAACTCCGGGGTTTTAAACATATTTAGATTGTAAAACTATTATACAGAATCTGAGATACATTTGAAAATAGGGTCTTTTTTAAATAGTAATAGCTCTTAAATAGGGGGCGGTGCAAAAAATATTTCTGAAGCAACTTATACTAAAAGTTCCAAAAAAAAAACCTAATAGTTCTTTCTTGTCACAAAATTGCAAGACCCTATCTAAAAGCGTTGTAAAGGAGTCCCTATCTAACAGAGTTAGTTATAAAGGAAGAAAAATCAAGCAAAATTTCGTTTTCACATAACGGTAAATTTAAATACTAAATTTTAAAAAATTGTATAATTTTGATATTGATTTACAAAGACAAAAAAAAAGTCGTGTTGAATAACCTTTTTAAATTGAACACATATTAAGCAGAACTTGAGGTATTACACATTTAAAAATAGGGATTTTTGAAAGTTTAAGGGGCTGTAGTTTTGTAATGGATGGTGCTATATGAAAAAGTTGTTTTACCACATTAATTTTTTTATGAGACCTACCCAAAATTTCATTGCTATATCTTTAACCGTTTAAGTTTTGTGAACAGACGGGCGGACAGAGTGAAAGTAATAGGCACATTTTTTCAAAATTTTTTTTGTAAATGTGCTAAAAAAGAATGAAATAAAAAGATAACTAACTAGATTTTAAACTGTGCTATAACTTTAGTAACTTAACATCATATTTACATTAATATTAAATACATTTAACAGTTAATTTACACATTATATTCTTCATTACTTACTTATTATTTACTTTTTTTTTTTTTTTATTTTTATCTAATTATAATTATTAACAGTTAAAATCATGATTTAAGCTTCTTATTATATGTTAAATATTGTTATATACATAGCTGAAGGTGTGTGTTGAATATTGAATATGTGATGTACTTTTGAATGTATAGTTGAAAATTCGATAGAATTATAAAAAAAAAAGTAATTAAAATACCACGTGATTAAAAAACATAAAATAATATTTAAATATGTGTATATTATTTAGTTTATATCTATTTATAAATATGTATATTATGTATTATGTATTTACTTATAATGTATATATGTAATGTATATAATGTAATATTTATATAAATTTTATATACTCGTATATTTAATCTAACTATTAATTACCTATTAAATTGCTGTTATGATAAAAATAACAGTTATTAAGTTATAAATTAAAAAAATAAAAACACATATATGTAAAAATAAATACATATATACATTTACATACATACATACTACTAATTTTTGTTTTTTTATTTTTTAATTACTACTATTAAAATAATGTTTGAGTATAACTTTTAACATCTTGTTATTTATTAGTAGTTAACGATTTTAATATGGACAAGTAATTAAAATAGTTTTAGAATAAAATTTTTAATTAAAGTTTTATATTATACATAATATATGTTCACTCTTTTTTTTATGTATATATAAGGGTATCTTATATAATTGTTTCGAAGTATTCTAACAGATTAATAAAATAGATAAAGAAACGAAGAAAAGAAAAGAGTTATAGGGCTATGAATGATCCTACTAAAGTGTATGAAATTGAAAGGTGCGCATAATGCAACCTCGATAGAGGATGGAGAAATATCTATTCTATCTGACAGTTAAGTAGATATAATGGCACTAAACTCGTAAGCAATTAAATCTCAATTGTGAGTATTTGTTAGTAAAACTAAAGCTCCTGCGAACAAACTATGAAATAACTCTCTACTGCGGGTATCTGGACAACTTTAGATAAGGAGGGAAATGATCGTTCCACAAGTCGCTGATCTTTTTGTGGTAAACACAAAATAAGAGAAGTAATAAAAATGAAAGAGGAAACCTATGAAACTACTTATACTATGAAAATATCCGTGCTCAGACAATCTAAGGATTTTTGGAAAACTATAACCCTAAAAAGCCATAGGATATAGTAAAATATAAGCTGAGATTTCTAACAAGATTCCTATCGGAGCACTGTCGGCTTAAGAGTCATTTAAAAAAAATTCGAATAGAGAAAGATAACACATGCAAATTCTGTCAAGAAGAAAGATTCCAGAACCCTTACTCAAAAATTGAGGAGCCATACTCGAAGCAAGATATGTGTATCTAGAAGTATATTGCTTTGCCGAAGGCAAACTGCCAGCAATAAACCCAATACAAATCTTTACTCTCTTAGAAGCTGCAGTACTGTCAGAAATATTATGAGTATAGGTAAAATCGATAACACGTAGTAACACGAGGAACACAATATATTTACATCGAAAGATGTTGATGTCACTTACATCCCTTAAATAACAATTACGTAATGGATGCTCCTGTCTCAAACAGTTTTTCAAACCCTGAAACTATTCGTTATTTTTCATTTCGAAATCGGTTAGTTAGTCACACGAAATTTTTGTCTTGAAACTTTTCGTTCTTTTAATTTATACCTATACGACATTTTCGAATGTACGTACAAATTTTGCGACACTCTGTAATTTTTTTTTAATTTTTTTCCCTTTTTTTATTTCTTTGTTTTTGCAAATTTCCTAAAAAGTAATTCACTTTAAAAAATTCAAATAATATCCATAAAAGTTTACTTTGTATTAAGATTATGGCGAATTTTAATTAATAAGAAAGAGTATTATAAGGTTTAGTAAACTGAACTATAAATTTAAATAAGATTCTTTAATGTCTAAAAGTGATCTAATAGAGACAAAAAAAAAGGTCTCTCAACAAAATGAAGAATACAACTATAACAATGTTAATTTATTTTATTATTGGTACTATAAGACATTGTAAAAAAGAAAAAAAATTCTACATAAATACAAACTTTTTTAAGCTGATCCTTATAAGATATATTTGAAATAAAAGGAATTAAATGGAATGATCACGTTACTTGTATAAATAAGAGTTTAAAAAAATACCAAAATTGAGCTGTTTTGATAAAATTAAGAGTTGACCTAACCTAATATTATTAATACGTTATTGTTAAATGATGATAGCCTTATAATTTTGTAACTTATAAATATAATTGTAATTTTTTTAAAAATAATCTATTTATGAAAGCCATAAACGTTTACAATAATAACATTTTCATAGGAAAAACTAATACAAGAAAAAAAGAATAAAAATCATTGAAATTATAGGGTTGGGTACGTAATCCCGAAAATCAAAAACCTAAATTCAGAATATCGAAGACAAAATCAAGAAATTACGAAATCCCGAAGTTACGAACTTCCGAAAATTAAATTACCGAAATTTTAAAATCTCAATATGAATATAAATATTTCGAAAAAGGGGGATACTCTGATTTTGAATCCAACTATTAATACTTACAGTATACCTACACATATATAACAATTTCATTAAAAAAAATTAAATTTTCACATTTCCACATGAAAAATAATTAACTAAAGTATTCAATTTTCACATTTCATTTAAAAAATAATGAATTTTATACGAATTTAAACTTTTTTTTTCATGAAAAAATTATTATTAAAGGAACGGAGGACTATTACCCCAAAACCTCCACTATAAAAATTTTCTTTAGTTTTCTTAGTGTTGTTATCTACGTTTTAAGGTTTATTTAAATTAATTCCTATTCTTATTGTAAACAGTTAAGTATTCTTACTGATGAAGGGAACATAGTTCTCAAAAAACGTTTTTAAGATAAATAAAAACTACATTAGAACAGAAAGATATTTCTTTTTATTTCATTAAAAAGAACCAATATTATTTCTAGATTACCAATTTGGTTTTCTTATATTAAGTATGTTCCAAAATAATGATATTTTTTCTACAACAAATGTTTCAAAAAATCTGTAATAAACCTAAAATAAAATTTTAAATTTCAAACTAATAATAACTTGTAACTTCAACTTGGGCACGTTCTTTTATTTTAAGTTATTATTGTTTTTTATTTATTTTTCTTTTTCACTTTTTTAATAAAAATTAATTAAAACCTAATAGTCATTTATCTTTTTAAGGAAAAACTATTATTGTTATATTATATTTCCCATTTCTTAACGGTATGTCTAAAAAGAAGTGAAGACATTTTATAACTGAGGAAAATTTCTATACCAATTTAGGATCAAATTCCATATGGTCGTAAAAATCATTTATTCAAAATCAATTTGAAAAAAAAAAAACATTTCCTTTACAAAGTATTAATAAAATGTTTGTTAAGATACCTAAATTTAATGAAAAAAAGGAAAAACAAGACGTATAGGCTTATAAAGTTTTCAATTCTTAACCACAATTAGCGTAACCATCACGCAGAAATACTACTTTAAAAGTTAAATATATGGAAAACAATACATATGCACATAATGAATGTAAACATCAAGTTTTCATCGCAGTCATCGTGCAAAAGTTATTCAACTTTTAACTTTAACGCATAATTTCAACTTTGACAAATGACAACTAATTGTTGCCATAATTGTGCATTGTTATTGTTATTTGCTTAAGTCTCAATAAGTGATCATTAATTAAATAAATGTAAATAAATTTGAGCAAAAGGTATTGTTGAAATTTGGAATTAATTATATTTAGATATATAAATATTTTATAATATTTTAGTACTTCACTTATTTTATACACTTTATATACAAAATTTTTTATTTTACTTTTTTCATTTAAATGTCATTTTAACGCTTTCAATGTTTTGTTTTGTACTTGACAAAATTGATGGGTATACGTTTTTTGACATTTTACAACTTTATGGCTGGGTGATGGCTACGTTCATTATGCTCAAGACAACATGTTTGAAAGTCCATATAAATAATTTTTAAATAAATAAATAAATAAATAAAAAAAATTAACAATGATCCAAAAAAAAAAAAAACAAAACAAATAAAAGAATTATATAACATCACTCATAAAAAATGCATTAATTATTTTCCACACATATACACCAATATTAAAGTGAAATTGTAAACCGTTATTTTATAATAAAACACTATTAAATTATTTGCAGTTTTTTTTTTTTTTTTTTTATCAAATACTACTGTACTGGGTGTAATAATTAAAATAACAATAGATAATTCACATATACCAACCTACACTTTTGATGGTAGGTACTGGTAGATTATACACACCAATTTTATAAAAATACAATTTTTTCTTTTTTTTTTATACGTACACTCATGTAGGTAATATCTTTCATCTTTAAAATTCAACCCGGACAATTCTTAAATTTATACGCTGGTATTTCGTGTCTATTTGGTGCGAATATCAATGAAAATGAAACAAAATTAAAATTCAAAGCAATTTGTGAAATTCATTAAAGACATTTAATAATAAAATTTTAGCACGTACGTGTACGTATATTTGTAATTTGTTATTATTTTTTTTTTTTGTGTTTTTTTAGTGCAAATTATAAAAAGAATTTATGGCCGCTAAGAATAAATTCTTGTTACGCGTTTTTATACGCATTTGTACGTATGTATATAAATGAAATTTTTTTTTTCAATATTAAAATTAAATTATTCTAACATTCAAGTTATTTCGTAAAATGTGAAAAAGTTTAAAAAATTTTAAATATTTAAATAAAAATTTACTTCGTTGGCACTATAACAATAGGGGAATATCACAACCGAAAAACTTTTTCTTAATAGCAAATTCTTTATTTTTTTGGAAAAACCATTACAGTTTATTTGTAAATAATTATTTTTTTTTTTTGATTGTAATTGTAACGATTTTAAAGTGATACTAAAACGATATGAAGTGAGACTGTCAACAATTTAGATAGTTTTACTTAACAAAAAGTATCGTTCGAACTGTATCTATGGTTCATATCAGCTTTAAAATATATAGCATAAATATTTTACTTTAAATCAATCTAATTATTGTTTCTTTAATTGGCCCTTCATCAATTTTTTTTTGGCAAATAATATAACCTTTATTTATATCCACCCAATAGTACATAGTTAAGACATCACACTTTTCATTCGAAACCGTTAGAGTTCAAAACTCGGCTGGATCATATAGATTAATAAAAAAAAATAATATCCATTTTTCTTATAATAAATAATTAGTATAATATATCTAATATTTTTATAATAATATTATTATAGTTATTATCGATATGATATTAACTATATAATAAGTATATATATATGTATAGTTAATATCATATCGAAATATATATTAAAATAATAATAAAATAATTCTTGTATAAGATAACAGATGTCGCTCAAATAAAAAAATATTTGTGTTTCATAGTGTACAATAATTACATTACAGCCTACTAATCAATGGTTTAATGAAACTATAATGAAATTGAAGTTTAGTCAAATATAAATAATAAATGATTTAGTGGAAGCTTCCTATATACTCCATATAGGAGTGCGGGAAGTAGAATAAAAATATTACTTTTCATATAATATACTAAATGAGTTTATAACACTATTAAAGTTAATTATGTACTTATAGATGAGCTTATTAAGTATTCTGAATAAATTCATTTAATTTAAATTCAACATTTAGTATAAAGATTTTTTTCTTTTTAACATAATACATATATTATAATTGCACTATGGTATAATAAGAGTTCATTAATTTATTAATTGTTGTTAAAATGCGTACAAAATTACCTTTGAAACTATCATGTTTAGTTCAAAGTACTTAAAATCATTAATTGAACACCAGCATAAATTTTTTGTTTTTCTTTTTTTTTGTTTTTCTTTTTTTGGTTTATACTGTATATAATACTATATATATACATTATTCATTATTTCACCTCTATCTGATAAATAACTTATATACATAACTATATGCATATGATACTGTTTATATGTATATCTTTATGCCAGGGACTATTTTAAATATATTTACTTTTTCTATAATGATTATGACTTTTATATTATACCACCACAGTTCATTTTAACGCATTTATACGAGTACTTGTTCCATTAGAACTTTGATTCTAATTTGAAGCTTGTTTTTGTTTTATGTTTTTTTTTTTTCTTTTTCTTTTTTTTTTTTTCTTATTTCTTTTTTAAATATGTTAGAATAGTTCAAGCTATTAACAAATATGACAATAAAATATACAAGTGTGTCAAGTCAATGATGAAGCCTAAGAATAGAATAAAAAATTAAAAAAAAAAATAAAATAAAATCTTGAAATACATTCATTGCGTTCGTAATGTAAAAAATAAAAAAACAACAAAAAATATACAATATTATATATTTATACAAGTACATATATATATGTACATACAATTATATATACAAATATATAATATTTATTACAATCAATTTGTTTATTCTAAGCATTGATAAAATTAGAAAATGTTACATTCAATACAAGTTTTTGTAATAAAATAAAATAAAATAAAAAAAAAATAAAAAAACTTTTAAATATTATATACGTTATTTTTGTTTTTTTTTTTTTTTAATTTTAAATTCTAAACTCTTCTATAAATGCAAAGTTTAATTATACAAGGTTATGATTTTTTTTTTTTTATTGTTTTACTCTTTATTGTAAAATTACTTACTATGTTAAATGTTAGAACAATACTAAAAATTATTCTATTAATAATTTTTATATCTTTTAATTAACATAATAATTTACTTAAATTTTTATGACTTAAATTGTATATTCATCTGAAATTTTTAATTTTTAAGAACAAAAATTATAGTTCTTATTTAAATTATATATTATGAGTTAATTATACATTTTCATCATATACCTATACTTATTGTTAAACTAACTAAAACTTAACTACTAAAAACTAAACAAACTGTACTTAAACGAACTTATGAATATTGTAAAATAAATTAATATGAAGCAAGGCAAAATATCAAATTTTAATTGAAATAATAACGAATTTTCTACAATTTTGATTCGAATATCGAAATTTACACATTCAATCAAGAAAATTCAATGATAATTTAATAGGGTTGATTCAATAGGATTTGGGTATTAAGCTAAGTTAACACGGTAAAACAAAAATGGAAAAGTTGAGAGAAAAACTTAAGTAAAGCAATCGAAATGTGTATAAATTCTCGTTTGAGCTCTATTATAAAGCTGTACAACGATTCTACTATAGAGATTTTTTACTAGATATGTCAATATTGTATAAACACTTTCAAGTAAAGAAATTTTTGTATCTACGATGATTCTTACAGAATATATATCCTCAACCCTTAACTTATTTAAAAATTCATAGAATCCAAGAGTTCATATATAGAATCCAAAGAGCATATGTCTATTTTGCATCGATTTTCGGAAGCAATACTTCCCAATTTTTTTTTTATGTTTTTTTTTTATTAATCAAATAACATACGATATAGCTGTAAAAATTTTTAATTGTTTCGAATTCATTTTTGCAAATACAGCTCAAAGGCAACAAACTGATCCATCGTAAACTACAGTATTTTCAATTAAATTGTATTTATTGCTCTTCAATAAATTTACCATAGAGAAAAAAATACTTATAGATCGTGTAAACAATCGCTAGAAAAAACATTTACACCTCTATCGAAAACTTCTCCACCAAAGTTTTCATAAAGTAAATTTTCTGTGGAGTAACACTCTCGTGTAATGTTTTACCACAAGTTGGGAACCTAAGAAATTACAATTTTCAAAAATTTAAAGTGAATCTTAACAAATTTATCACTGATATATACCCTATTTGTAAACGTTATCATCATTATCCTCATATCCCCTTATCCTCATTTTTTCGATCATTACCCCATCCCATATAATCACAACTACATAGTACAAAGGAATATATTATTTCTAGTTTGTGATTATAAAACACATTCTGTATGAGGAAATATTCCGGTATGAGGAATTTTCGTATCGCGCTCCACCAATTTTAGTCTTCCGTGTGCACTTAGTTTAAAAACTCAAAAAACAAAATAAAGAACTTTTTAAATTGTTGAGCAAATTTTGCTCTCTCTTTTTTCTCCATATTTTAAATTGGAAACAAAAACACAAAAAAAAAAAAAAAAGATATCAAAACTTTTATTATTTTAATTTGAAATTTAAGTTCATGTCCTAAAATTCCAAACAGCTAAAAAATTAAATATTATATAATTACATGAAAATTTACGATATTAAAAAACATTAATCTTTTACATTTACAAATCGAATTTAAATTTAAAGTCAAAATAATAAATTAATATATTAAAAAAAAAAAAAAAAAAAAAACATATTATATTACAGATAACCAAATATTCAATTTATATCCAAATAACATTAATTCTGATGTGTACACCTTACCATATACAAAACTAATGGATAAATTTATATAAATTTATGCTTGTACCTACTACCTACATTGAAATCCAGTCTATATGTAATAAAAATTAAAATTTTAAAATTCAAGTAAGCTACAAATAATATTATATGAAAAAAAAAAATTTAAATATTTAAAATGTGGACAATAAATTTATAAATAGTTAGAAGTAGTTGTTGAAATCTAACAAGAACGACAACAACAACAAAATTAAACAGTACAGGTAAACGCACTTAAATCTACAGATATTCTTTTGTTTCGAAATAGTAAAAAAAAACAAAAAATAATGAAATAAACAACAAGACAAGACAAGAGCTTAACTCTCCTGTATAACTGTTCTATTGCGCGTTTAATGTGCTTTACAGGTTTTTCTTATTTTGTTTGTTTTTTTTTTTTTTGTGACAGTAGTTACACACATATGTACAAAGTTCATACAACCATTATAGTAAAGTATTTAAAACTAAATATTCTAATGGTGTTCTGTCTATACTGGGATTTGATATTTATAATTTTTATTTGTTTTTTTTTTTTGTTTTTGTTAAAAGAAGAAAAATTTAAATTCTTAATAAGTCGCCTTTGAAGATTTCGTTTTAAACATTCTTATTTAAATAAGAGATTATTATCAGCTATTATCATAATTTTTTAATTGCTTAGGATTTTTAATGGATGTGTAATTTAAAATTTAATAATTTTACTATATACATAATTTAATAAAATAAATTTTGAAGATTGATTAAAATGACCGATTGACCTTATTTAATAGTATCTCATTTAAAGGTACTACGTTGAGATATAATTTTTTTAATATAGTGCCCCTAATAATCCTTATTTTTCTAACACCCACTCACTGGTGGTGAAGATTATTTTTGAAGATATGGTGAATATTTCTGTCATTTTAAATGTTAAAGAGTTGAGCAAAACTGTACATTGAAATCAGAGTGCCCTACTCACATGTCTTCTGATACAAGTAATCAAAACAAGTGTTGAGTTTGAGCCAATGGACCGTGTTAATTAAAAAAGAACTGGAATTTCTGTCATGAGTTAATAGCAGCATTACTGTATTCCAAAAAAAAAAAAAAAAAAAGCTTTGTACCAACGAAAATAAAGAAATGCACCGTACCAAAGAGTTTTATTTCTTAGCAAGCATTCAATTTGTTTCTTAACAAGCTTTTATATGTTTATTCGCAATTTTATTGCCTTCTATATAGCATGTCAGCATCTTTTTGAACTTTGGCAACTTTAACACTTTATTTGCGACATTAACGCTTATCTTGTTATGACAAGATTATCCTATTATTGACAAGATTATTAAATAATTTTTGATTTGTTTTTTTCTTAAACTAAAATTTTGCTAGACAAAAATATTTTTCTTTTATTTTTAGGTTATTTATTTTTATTGAATGCTACGTTTTAATTTTTTGATTAAAAATCATATATAAAATTGTTTTATTTTTTTTTTTTCAATTGGTAGATGTTTAATATGTACATATAAAAATTTAACGATTTTATTTTCCAAAAAAAAAAAAAATTTATATTAGTGTTTATAAATAAATAAATAATAAAATTTCATTGATTTTGACATTTAGGTCTTTTTTATTTTTGACAATTTCATAAACATCTATTATAAATAAGCTGTCAAAAATTATAGAATATGCTTATTGTAAATTACATAAGGCATTTTTTTTTTTTAAATTAGAACAGACATAAAGTATTGTTTTTTATGAGGTAGGTATTGTTTTCACATCAAAACGTTGTACCGGAGATTTTTTTCAAAAATGCATTACTTCGATGCGTTTTAGCTTTCGAGTTCCATTGCCTCGAAATTTTACATAACGGTATCCAGTTAAGTAATCTATATTTCATAGAACATGACTTTGATCGACAAGATCATTTAAAGGTCAAATTTATTATTTTAAATTTTTTCTAACATTTTGATTTATTTTACTTAAACCGTTATATTTTCCCTCTATAATAACATGCAGGAACAGATTTTCAACTACGTTATACTGTCTGATACTGATACTGTCTGAACATGATACTGTCTGAACCTGATACTGTCTTTAATATACACCTTGTTCGATCTTAATCGGTACTACCATTTTTGAGATATTGCAGTTAAAAATCAAAATTTTGATATAAAATAAAAATTTTCTTCAGAATTTCTAGAAACCACTATACTTTAACAATTTTCAAAGCTAGCTAAGCTAAAAGTTTTACCTAAAAACCTTGGCACCACTTCTTCGGCATAATTTCTTAGTTCTTTTGTTATTTTTACATCATTATTTTCAAAATAATTTTTTTTATCATTTCCATCAAAAATCAAATTAAAAGCTTTTCTAATAACTTCAAGAAATTTAAACCATTGTGTGCCTAGATCTATGCTCCGATTTAAAAAAGAAAAAACAAAAATGCCTATAGTATGTTAGTACATATGACAATTTTTTATTTATGCTTATTTAAATGCATACATCAGGTACTTACTACCAAATGGAACTATATAATATTTATTTATATTTGACTGACATGACATAACAAATGAAAATGGTACATTTAAAATTATGATATTATTAAGATGACGTTAAATTAAGGTACATAAAAAATATGTATTTATTTTTAAAACATTATTAATTGTATATACATACTATAAAATGAATGAAAAGTATAGCGGTCAAATTTTGAAATAATTAAAATATGTATTTAAAAGTTTTTAATTTTAAAAAATTTATTAAAAAAGAAACATCTTAAAAGTATAATTTTCTTACTCCTCTTTAGAACATAGAGCATGCACTAAACATTTCCATTGAACTCAATTAGGTGCTGTTGTTTTTGCACTCTTCCAGATTATACCTATTGACCACGTCTTCTGGAGCCTTCCGAATTTCATTCTAGATCCATTCTCGCTATGTTTTCTTGATGTTTTCGCAGCATGTGCTCTATCCATCTCCCTGTTCTTTTTCTTATTTTCTCTCTTGTTAAGTTTTATAAATCTCTATTTGTGATTGTTTTAGGCCAGAATATCCTGCATAAAATTCTAAGGTATTTATTTATGAATGCTTGTACTCTGCTGTTTGTATTATTCGAAGTTAATCAGGTCTCACTACCATAAATTATGATGCTTTTTACGCATGATCGGAAAATTTATTATTTCTGGAGATTTGTAAGTTTCTCCATACAGGTTGTAATATGCCAAACGCTGATCTATAGCTTTCTTTAATCGGTGATCCATGTTTAATCAGTGATCCATGTTTTCTTGTGGTTTTATTCTTCCTCTTTCTTACAATTAAATATAAAGTTTATAATGAATTAATTAAAAATTTACAAAATGATACAAATGAGTTTAAATGGGCGTAAAAAATAAAAATAAATGATTTAGATAAAAAATTAATAATTTATCATTTTCAAAACATATATATACGTATATATAAATCATATCTATAATTTCTTTTAAATAATAACAAAAATAAATTTTCATGATCAGAACCATTATTATTTTTTTTTTTAAACTTAAGTTTTTTTAATTTTTAATACGAAATATGAAAATTTATTTTGCAGCATGTTACTCTTTTTTTTTCCATATATTTTACATCCAAATATCAGAACATAAATCAGAAATAAATATTTAATATTTTAATATTTTTAAAAAAAAACCGTATGGTGTGTAAATAACATGTCTTAATTATTTTACATGTACATATTATGTACCTCATAATAATTGTAACATGTTTTAGATTCTTTTAGATTGGAAACCAAAAGAATAAATTTGTTAAAATTATTTAAAAAGAAAAAAAAACTTAATAAGTACTAAATGCGAATCATTTAAAACAAAAAAAAAAAATAATTGTTTTAAAATACAATTAAATTCTATATTTTTTTTTTTTTGTAATTATAAATTTTAAAAATATAGAACATTAAATCGAAACAATCAATCAAGCCGTGAAAATAAAAAAAAACCAAGTTAATTTAAATGATTTATTAAATTTAGTATATACTTTAAATGTATTTGAAGATCAAGATTCCTAAATTAGAAAATGTTTAATGTATTATTAATTTCACCTCAAATACAACTAATGTTGTAACGGTTAACGACCTTTTATTCAAAACGTCTCATATTTAAACTTCGGTTGGGTCATATAGATCAATGAAAAATAATATAAAATAAATTTTTCTCTTTATAATATATAATTAGTATAATATATTTAAAATAAAAACTAAGTGCATATATATATAGTACTCGTATATAGTATATATCCTATAATTAATTGCATATAGTTCTATAATAATAAACAAAAAAAAAATAAAATAATTATTGTATAAAATAATAGATGTCGCACTAATTAAACAAAATAATTGTATTTAATAGTTTTGTATAATAGCTACAGCCGAGTAATCAACAGCTTAGTAAAACTACAATGATTTCAGAAACTGAAGCTTTGTCATGAATATGAATAATAAATGATTTAGTATATGCTCTATGCTTTTTATAAAGTACAAACCACAATTTCGACCATCGACTACCGATCACCAATGAAATTCGCTCCGCTTAACTATTTTTCGTCATAAGAAATATAATTGTAGCGAAGCGGAAAATAAAAAAAATATAAACAAAAAATTAATCAAAAAATTTACAGAAATGTAATATTTATTCGTTTATTTGTTTGACTGCAAAAATTTATAACGGAAAAACTTTTAAAAAATCTGTCAAATGCAAAAAATTCTTTTTGACATTTAAACCAAAATCCTGTGAAATTCGACTACAGCGAAAAAATTTGAAAATAGATCTATTTCGACGACGACGACGAAAATTTTCACAATAATGTGGCAAATACATAAGAACTAATCGTATGTTTTAATTTTTATGTCGTGAATTTATGGTCGGAATTGTGGTTTTACCTTAAGAATGAAAAGAAAAAACTATTTCTCCTCAAAACATGTCAAGTTAATTAGAGTTCTTTTAGAATTAGAAAATATTTATATGGACATTTATACCCATATATATACAAATTTAAATGTTCAATAAATTCTAATCTATAAAAAAAAAAAAACTTTTATTCGATACTTTAAACTTTCAAAAGCAGAATTTAAGTTTATTATAATGTAACCTTACACTTATTAAACTCATATTTTATTGTATTATAAGTTATGCTTACAATAATTTTTACGAACTAAAAAAATCAACAATTAATACTTTCAAAGCAAAATTTTATATTAACTATAGGTGTTAAAGTCTAGACTCTGGCTGTTAAAGTTATTACTTTACAATTTATTTTAATATGTATCCTAAAATTTTAATAATCAGTTAAATTTTTTTTTCTTCCTACAACAAAAGTTCTATACAATTCCCATTTTTTTTTTTTTATTAAATTTTTTTCATTCTCTCATATCTGCTTAACTCTTATTAAATAACTTTAATAAAAATTTTACCACTAACTCTTTTATACATGGGGTTGTATCATTATTATTTTATTTTATTTTATTTTAAAATTATTTTTTATAAATAATTTATTGAATTTTTATGTGTTAATATTATTTGTACCGTAAATTTATGTTAAGAATTATTTATGTTTTTTAATTAATATTTATTAAAATATTATATTACTAATAAGTGTTCATTTTTTTTCCATGTTTTTATTAAGAAATCTTAGTTTATTGGTTGTTAATATTTATTTTTCTTTTTTTTTTTCATTCTTAGTTAATTACATAAAAGATAAATCATTTTTATCTTTTAATTTATATTCTTTTATAAAAAAAAAAAAAAAAAAAGATTTAATTAATAATAATTAATATTATTATGTTTAACTAAATTAAATAGATTGATTATTTTTAAAAATAATGGATGTAATTAGGTCAGAACAATTTTTTTTTTTTAATTTATTCAATTTTAAAATATATACAAATTAAATTACAATAAATTATTATAAAAAGTTTTGACTGTACAATTAATTAATTAATTAATACTTTCTAAATAATTGATAGAAAAATTATATTAATTTAAATGATAATATAATATTCTTAACAAATTAAAAATTAAATTGTTAATCGTCAAATTGCTTTTATTAATTTTGATTTTAACTAGATATATTAACGCATCTCATAGATATTTATTTATTTTAATGTTTATAATAAATACAACTAATAAATTTAAAGATTAATTTAAATTTAATATGAATTATTTAAAAAAATTTGTTTCATATTTAAATATTTTAAATATTATGCTAAATTATTTTAGACTTAAAATATATACAAATTATACAAGAACGCACGCATGACACGCTCGTGACACTCTCTCTACGTAGTCTACAATTAAATGTACATGGCAGCGTTTTTTAATATTGCTTTGTTTCATACAAATTTCATAAGTCAAAAAATTTTAAACAACAGAGTGTAAAAAAATTTTAATAATTTTTTGTTTTATATCGAATTTTAATATCAAAAAATATTATTTTGTTATTTAAATATTGTTAATTGAATTTTAAATTATTTATTTTAAATATATTCCAAAAAAAAACTAATATACATACGTTGTAAATGGTTTCTTCTCGATTTTTGTTTTAAAACTATTCAATATTTGACATTTGAATGCGTTTAGGAAGCGAAAAATTTAAAAGTTGTTTCTAACTTTTTCAATGGTTGCGTAAAGAGAGTGTCTATTGATACTTTCATTTAATTCAGTACATTTAACTTTAGTTTGACAGATAGTTGCGTGTAGAGAGCGTTAAGAAAACATCAAGAGAGCGTCCATTGTAGAGGGGTAGGGGTTTTATATATTAAAAATGACAACAACAACAATAACAACAGCTGATTGTACGAAGTCTAAACGTTTAAGAAATTTGTTGTAAAAAAATAAATATATTAACTAAAAAAATAACTTTTTTAACACTTGAATACACATTGTATTGGAATTGGAAGGAACTTTCCCGTAGGAACAGTTACATTTAAAAACAGTTTTATTTAATATACATTTCAGTTAATGTACGTTAATATACGTTTAATATATGTTTAATTATAATATAATGTTACACTTATTAAACTGAAGTTAGACAGTTTACAATAATTTTGACAGGTAAAAAAGGCGGAAAATTAATAACTACTTCTAAATGAAAATTTTCTTCTAATATTCTTTCTTCTAAATCTAAACCAAAATTGAAAATAAAATTAAAATAGCAGCAAAAACTAATGAGAATGTTATAAAGTATTAATAGTATTAATATTAAACCGAATTTAAAATAATTTCTTAATATTTAAAATATTTTTAAATTTTTGTCCCAGTATTTAATATAACATACTTAATTTCAATTTAAAACCAAATTTAATCAGGTTTAATCAAGTTTAACTAATGTTTTTTTGTTTTTAAACATATAAACGTGCAATTCGAAATGATAAACTAATGAAATGATGATTTAAAATGGAGTTATATAAGTTAACCCGTTCCATACACTTTATACATACAAGTATATACATATAAAAACAAGGTAGAATGTAAACCAACGATTTTTAAAAGCGCATATTTTCAAAAGACAATACAAACTGTTTATAATTGAGATTTGCACAAAACTTTGAAAATTTAAGAAATTTTTTGTAATTAGAAAATATGTGAAAATAGGACTTTTCTGGAATTTTGAGAGGCTGTAACTCCGGAACTCTATATAACTATAATATATGCATAATTTTGATATTGCTTTATGGAGATAATACAATTTTCGGTCTTTTGGCGGTTCGGTCTTCTGGATTGCAAAACTATTACGCAGAGCCTGAGATATATACCTCTGAAAATGGGGCTTTTTCGCAATGTTGAGGAGCTGTAACTTTGGAACCCTATACAACTAAAAAAAACCTTTAACACACGTAAAATATATTACTGACGGACAGAGTGAAACTAATAAGCACATTTTTTCAAAATTTTTTTGGAAATATGCTAAAACGAATAACAATTAAAATTAATTGATGAAAGTTCATCTTCAAAATTAAATTTGCAAATCTTTATAAAAATAACATAAACTCTAAAACAGGTAGTAAGATTGTAGTCACCTATATTTAATTGTCAATTTCAAGTATATTTAATTTCTTCTTTTTTTTTTGGTTTTCTTTTCTTTTTGTTTTTTTTTATTAATTCATTTATTCCAATTCGTTTTTTTTATAAATAGCAAAATTAAACATTTAATGAATCGATTAATAAAAAAAAAAACCGAAAAAGTTAAAATTAAAATTGTAATCGTAATCGAAAAATAAAAAAAAAATTAAAAAAACATACAACCGATTATTCCAATTATATAAATGATTATTATCAATCATTATAATTGATTCAATGATCGTGGCCCAAAACACTTCCATTTTTTTTTAAGATTTTTTTTTATTTTTAATCTTGCCATCTCTGTCTCATAATATAAAAAAAAAGTAATTTTATTCAAATTTATAACCGTTTTGTATTTTTTTTTGCATAAATTTATGCATGCAACAAGTTTATATTTAATCGAGTTTACACATTGATAATATTATAAAAATATGTGTGTACACAAATTCGATACGATACATTTTTTGTTTTTGTATCGATATGAATTCGGAATATTTGTTATTTTTTTTTGTTCTGTTTTTTTTACAGTTTTTTTAAAAAAAAAGAAAAAAAAAAAGCGGTAGGTATAAAAATTTCAATAACACGACATAAAAAATGAAAAATAATAAAACACACAATATTTTTTTTTTTTTATTTAGCTTTAAATTGTACCAGAGTTTGATGGCGGTTTTTTTTTTTTTATTTTTATTTTTATTTCACTATTAATTTTTTTTTTTTTTATGGTAAATTGAACATGGTGTTAACCTTGGTCTTGGCACAGTTTATCATATTTTTCATATAATATTTATTTATATATGTATGTATGTATGTTTATATGTTTTTTTTTTTACTTTTCTTTCGAATGAAAATTGGAAAACTGTAAACAATAAAAAATAATAGATAAAAAAAAAAAATCGATTTTTCAATAAAATTTTATCGATATTTGTCACCAAATGAAATAGAAAATAAATGAAAAAAAAAAGAAAATGCAATATTAAATCGAAAAATTAATTTTAATTAATTTTGAATTTTTTGATTAAATTTAAGTTATGGTAAATTATAATAAAATTAAAAAACAAAATTTATGTAAAGAAAGAATTTTGTAGGTGAAGTTTTATAAAAAAAAATGTTTTTTTTTTTATGAATATATTATGTATACCTGTTGTATTTAAAGAAAAATAGAGGTGTGTAATTACGTGATTATACGTAATTGAAAATTCGATTATATAATATTTATTATATAATATGAACGATTAGTTAAACTAATATCAGATTTTAATTAAATTTAAATATTGGATTGGAGTGCAATTGTTGAACAAGAAATGAAACAAAATCTGAATATTGTAGTGTATACTCTCATAATAGATTTTAATTTTATATTATGATACTTCTAGAGGAACGGATATTGACAAATTTTCTTTTATTACAAAAAAATACAACCCAATTTTATTATCGCCTAATATTCATTATTTTAAAAGAAGCTGGTATACTAACATAGTATATACTTTTAATTGAGTCGAATAGAGTTAAGAAAATTAAAATACAGGATACATATGATGTTTCTGTCCGATTTCTGATATTTAACTTTTATTTATTAGTTTAATTTCTTAATTTTTGATATGATTCTTATATCTATTACATTTTTTTGGATATAAATTCTTAATATTTTGTTCGCAGTTTACTACAATTTTTTTTATTGTGTATTCTTAAATATGGACCATATATGCAATGTTGTGTTAAAACCTTTAACATTAGTTTATCTTATTTGATCCTTTCAAACCTTTGAATCTTATCATAAGTTGAAAGTACATAATATGTAGCTTCCATAGTTTTTTTCTAGTGCTTCTAGAGTCTATTCTGGTATACCTCCAGAGTCTGCTTCTAGAGTCTGTTCTAGTGGTTCCACATTCTATTCTGGTATGTTTCCAGAATTTATTCTAATTCTTTGTCCTATAATTTTCAATTTGTCCTATATACAACCATCATTTATTTATCCAAACCTTTAACTAAATTTAAATTTCGTATATGTATCATAGGTCAACTTCGGTGTGCTTCTTAGTAATGATAACTCTATAAATAAAAAAATGAAATTTTGTATAGAAACACGATATATTACATAATATTGATTAACCTTCTCTTTAATAAACCAAAAATTTACATATTGTTGCTTATTGCTCTTGAAATTTTCATTATCCTTTAATATACCTTTTATATAAAATAAGACAAATCAAACAAAAACTTGTAAAAAAAAAAAAAAACAAAAATAAAAAAATGAGACAAAAAATGGGACAATTGAATATTTTTTTTTATTTTTTTTTACAAAGAGTTGAATAAAAACAACAAAAAGTTCTGAATGAAATGTTTAATGGTAATAGCTTGTAATACTAATAATATATATATATATATATGTGGGACAAATATATATATAGTAGATGGTGTTGTATTAAATATGTACTAAATACTTTTAAGGCGGTTCAACCTTGTAACTCTTTATATTTATATACTTATATAAATTTTAATATACATTTAATATATTACTATCTATATACTTTGTATATATATATATATATATATATATAATATATATAAAATAAATGATTGTTTAAATATTATGAACTGGTTTCATTTATTCCGAAGTTCGGAAATAATATTTATAATGAAAGTGAAAACAAAATGAAGAAAATTATAAGTTGTTGACAGCTGGTTAATATTTTTACTGAATACAATAGCAGTATATATGACGGTATTTTGATATATGACAAGTGAATTATGAGGATATAATTAATTTTTAGTATATATTATCTTCATGTAGTTTTTATTTTTGTTTTGTTTTTTTATTTTTAGTTTTTTTTTTTATTTTTAGCCTTCCTTAAATGAATGTTGTAATAATTTTTTTTCACACTTTACTGTAATATTCAATGATCTTTGAATATTAAATAAGATTCATTTCATTTAAATATGTATGAATGTATATGTATGTATGTATGTATATATATACATAATGAAGATGAGATCACAAACTAAAAGATAATTAATAAGTTTTATTGTTTGTTACTGGAATTTAACTGAACATAGGAAAATAAATTTATAAATAAAGAATTACCATTGAGGGTCTCAGTGGTCTAGTCGGTAAGAACATAACGTAAATACACTGTAAATATCGACGTTGTGTGGATTTAAAAACCCCATATACGCCATATATGTTCCGTAAGAATAATTCTCCCTAACGAAATTTACCGATGCACCTGGAAAAGAAAGGCTGTAAAACTTCCTTGTCACATTTATATGACAGGGGAATAAATCATAAAATAAAAAATTACCACAGATATCATACAGGTTTATTTATGAAATGAATGTTGTTCTTCTCTTAAGAGAAATTATTCATTATACTGAAATTGTTTTAAATCTAGCTAAATTTCTACACATATACATACAAAAATGTACAAGTACTATCATTATTTTATTATTCAGGGGTAAAGGTTAAATATGGACCTCATATCTAGAGTATTTACCAAAGCTAGAGCAAATTATCTAATATTACCTTTATTAGTATAAATTCTAAGTACATCAACAAGTGTATCTTAGAACTTCCAAAGATTTATATGATAATATGATTCTTCTAGCCTATTATATTGTTCTTTTGTAAATTTTTTGATTTATTTCGAAGTTTTTCCAAAGACTTTTGAACGTTACATTTTCAGTGACTTTTTTTAATTTTTTTTTGTTTATATAAAAAATAAAACATCTTAACTAAAATATTTCTATTTCCAATCTCAACATATTCAACTTCTGCAACTATAAGAAATAATCTTTATTTTATAAGCTGACTTAATAAACAAAATACTGAAATTGATCATAAAGGTCGATTTATCATATCATTAATGTTAATCTGTAGTATTTAAAAATATATTTAATTATTGATATTTACATCAAATAACAAAATTACTAATATATATATTTATATTTTTCTTTTTCAGGTATTGTAACGTTCTTAATAAAAATTTAAAAAACAAAGAATAAAATTTAAAGATGAGCTTTATGGTATGTTTTTTTTTAAATGATGGTTAATTAAAAAATTTTAAAATAATCAGAAGTTATTTTAGAAGTCATTTTTAATATATATATATATATCTATATGCATTTAATTCCCCAAATTTGTATTTTAATTAAAAAGAAAAAAATTATACCGTATAAGAATTTAATAAAAGAATTAAAATAATATAAGTATCATAATATAGTTTTAATTAAATTATAGTTTATTCTCACTTTTTGTTATTAATTTAAAGTAAATTGTCGTTATAAGTAAGGATTCGTTCACATGGGATGAATGCCTGTGGATCTAAGATTTTGATTGATTGAAAATACATAGATCATATTCATGACATGCTCTTCCATTCGCATATTTAAGAAGCAAAAATGTTTGCATTCACGGTAAGATGCAAAAATGTTTGCATTCACTGTAAGATGCAAACAAGAAGCAATAAGCATATTTTTCAAACGTCAAAACGTCAAATAATATATTTGTTTTTAAAATTCTTTCAAAAAATTCACCAAGCAAAATATCTCAAAATAAAAATTTGTCGCTTACGTGCAACAACGAACGGATGCATGTTGAATGCATAATTTTCATTAATATTTCCGAAGAGTACTCGAAGTCTAATCGAAATATGTTTTGCATCCGCAGGCATGCAGCTCATGTGAACGCACTCTAAGTTTCAACAGAAGCCATTTTATTTATTTTTTCTCTTTGACTTTCATTCATTTTCAATCAAATTCATATAATCTTTTAAATCGAAAAAAAGAATTAAAAAAATGTTCACAGTTTCTTTTATATACAATTACCTATACAACAACTTAATAAAATATTAAATCTGTTTTAAGCCAAATATTGTGTTGACATAAATTCTTTGTTTTAATATTTCCTATGTACTGTTCTGTTATCTATTATAGGTATCAAATTTCATAATATAACCAATTTATTAAATTATTTTTAAGTAAATATTTAACTTCTTATTAAAATTCTTATCTATTATTTAATTAGCTACAAGTAATATTAAAAAAAAAGAAAAAAAAAAACAAAATATATTTTTTATGACATTTGATTTTTAATTTTTTTTTTTTTATTTTTTTTAGTCTTTTTATAAAAAAAATCAACAATTTAAAATAAAATCTTATTAACAATCTAGAAAAAAAAAAAAAAATCAAAAATACTTAATATTAAATTTGTATCTTCAGTGTGAAGTTTAAGTAACAACACAAATAATTGCAAAAAAAAAAAAAGTTAAATAAAAATAATGATAAGTATTAAATAAAAATAAATTAAAAAAAAAAAAAAATTTACTAAAATCGTGAATTATCATTTATTATTATTATTATTTTATTTTTTTTTTTATTTTTTTTTTTAACAATTTTGACTTAATAACACATAACCCTGTCAAAAACAGTCAACAGTCAACAAATCTACCATAAATTATAAATTATTATTTTATGTTTTTAAATATTAAATATACATATATGTATGTATGTAATATTCATACAGGGTGTAAGGTGTAAAATGTAGTATATGTATATGTGAAATAAAATATAAATAGGAACTAGAAAAAACAAACAAATCATTTTCAAATAGCTCTTCTTCGACTTAAACTTAAAAACTTCGAAACTTAAATTTAAAAATTAATAGTACCGTTAAGAGTTTTAAATATCTGAGAAGATCTATTTATATTGTATTATATATACATATAACAGACAACATTTAGTTAAAACTTTTATTTAATTTTGCGCATTTTTCTTTTTCTCATCAGATCAATGCTCAGAGCAGCTGTCGTTCGCTCAGAACAAATAATGCTCAGAGTAAACTTTTATCTGAACTGTGACCGCTCTGAGTTAAAAAAGAAACGCTCAGAGCAGAAATTGTCAATTTTTTTCCAAATTATTTCCCAACGTTATTATTTTTTATTTTATATTATTATTTTAAATGTAATAATATAGATATAAAAAGAATTTATTTAAGAAATAAAATAAAACAAAGTTAATTTATGAAAAATTTCATTTAATAAAATTGAAAAAAAAAATAACTTAAAAAAAAATGTATTTCTATGCACGAGATTTTTTTTTTAATGATGGTATTGTTATTTTATTCTTAATTTGACGTTTTATTTTTTGACAACTCTATGAAATCTAAGAAATTTTTTACAAGCTCACAGCATCGCCCTCTGGGCACACTCCGAGTTAAAAAAACAAACACAAAATGGTTAATCTTGATAATCTGAACATAAAAAGAAACACAATTTTTTTGCTTGACAGCTCTGATTCTGCTCTGATGAGAAAACGAAAAACACTCTTTAACTATTGTTAATAAATTAATATTTAAACTGAATTCTAACTTAATTATAATGAAAGTATGTTCAACATTATACAGTAAACCCTCAATATAGAGAACTTAATTTTAACATAAAAAAATTTTTGACAAACTTTTTATTTTAAAAATTAATAAATAATAATTGTTATGTGGTTGTAAAATAATAAATTTCTCTGTTCATCAGATCCATTAAGTATGCCACGAAGATATTAGGCAGACATATTTCATTGCCGAATCAGAACATCCATACATATATAGAATAAATAAATTGAAAGGGGGAATACTAAAATATTTTAACTGAATTTTTTTTACATTAGAAAGTTGGAAAAAACATTTTTTTTTTTTTATTGAGCTTAAAATTATTTTAATTAATTTTATTTTACATTTAGTTTTGTGAACATTCTCATTTAAATCAGAAACAACCTGTCTTTTTTTGTTGATTCAAGATTTGAACTGTATTGACAAAGTAAAAAGGTTTTAAATACAAAACAAATAATTGATGGTGTATATAAGAAGATAACCATTAATTGAATTAACATATAAAGTTATATTTCTTTACAAATTTAAGTAACGGTATTTTTACTTTTCTAAAGGAAGTTTGAATTTTCAAAATACATACTAAACACACCTCTTCTCGTGGTCAATATATCCCAATTACTTTCGCAAGTACAGTAACTAGGGAGTAAAAATGAAATAAGATAGAATAAGAACGCGAAAATTTTTATAAAATTGGTGTTATACCTATAATGTATGTATATAGCTTTCATTTAATTTATATCGATTTTTGAGACATAACAATTTTTCTTAATAAATTCACTTAATAACGCAGTCAACCGTTAACACCCTGTGTAAGAAACCAACAAAAATTTTAACTGTTTAGTACTATATAAATACTTTATACAACAATGTACTATACTTACATAATTTAAGTTTAACACATAAGTTCAGAACGCAGTACAGTTCAAATCTTAAGATATTATTTTTTTATAATATATTCTTTTATTTTATTCTAAAAACAAAAAACTAAAAACAAAATACAAATTACATTGTGGAGCAAGGTTAAATATTTTCAATAAAACACACAACATTGCAATAGAATCAACCGCACACTTTTATTTTTTTTTTTTATTTATATTTATACTACTTAAAATTATTTTTCTTTTTTTTAAAGAATTTTATGATAAAAAAAAAAAATAAAAAAACAAAATCTCAATAATAAAAATATAAAACAACCGTTTTAACAATTATCATAATTTATGACATATTAACAAATTAATTAAAAATTTTTATATATGTACCTATATATTTTGTTTTTGTTTTTGTTACCTTTTTAAGTTTTTTTTTTAAATTCTTTTTGTTTTTATTTTTTTTTGTTTTTTAATTTTTTGCAAACGAACATATGAATTTATTTTCAATGATTTTTATTTGTGTTATTTAATTACAAAAGTAATTAACTTAAGCGGCAGCTCATATAGATTTTAAAATTTATTTTAAAAAAAAAAAAAAAGAATTTTTTAATTAAAAAAAAAAATATATACATATAAGATACATAATATGTATATATTTTGTTAATTTGTGAAAATCTAACAAATTGCAAAAAAACAAAAAATAAAAAATTCAATTTAAAATGAAGCATATCCAATTAGTTAATTTTAATAAAAAACCAAAAAAAACTGTAGGTATATAAGGGCTTAAATAAAAAAAAATTAATTAAAAATCTGCTTTTATAAAGTAAATTTTCATTTCAGACAAAAAAAAAACAGATAACAGTAAACAGTTGTTAAAATTTAATAATAAAACCAAAAAAAAAAAAAAACAGTTAACGGTTAACTGTTAATACACAAATCAAATGACATGTCAAAAGTTTAATATTTGTAGGTATATAAAATTTAAATGAATACATATGTCAAATTTATTGTCAATCTGTTATAAGCTTTTCAAAAATAGCTTAATTTTCAATTGGATTCATTAGGTAATTAAATAATTTTTAATTTTAATGTAACTTTTAGTTTAATTCTAAATATATAATGTTCTATTAAATGAACAATTCTATAGAAATGACTCCTTTTTGGTAAAAAAAAAAAAATAAACAGATCTGCCTTTTGACATTCTTTAATTACTGTATACACTGTGTGTTATAATAAAATTACTAAATAAAACCGCTTAAACAGATTTATCTTTAAACAAATACAATAGACATAGCATTATGTAGTATCTTAGAATGTATCATAGCTGATATCAGCTTAAAAAATGTTAACCACTGGAGTGCGTTTCATTTCTTACTTCGAGTAGAGTTTATGCTTTTATAAGATTAAACTTCCACACTCAGTTCCAGAGTTAATTGTACTCTCTACTCTGCCATATCGAAACGACTAGAGTTGAATTTGAACTGTCAAAATTAGATTTTTTTACTTCAAACAAATAATGGAGTTTTCCAAAAAAAAAAATGTAAGATTAAATAATTTTTTTTACAATTATTCTAATATGTAATTTTATAATGATAAAATTTGAAATAAAAAAACAATAATGACATTTTAAAAAAAAAAAAACTTAATAAAACTTTGACATTTGTAACACTTGTAACTAATACGAGTACGATTAAAAAAAATTAACTCTATTAACTCGATTCTATTGTGTTTCAAAACGATATTTATGACGTCAGAGAGTTTTTTTTACTGAATTCCGGCATTTCGAAACGACTTTTATCTGTCATAGTGTTAACTAAAGACTAGAGAGTAAGAAACGAAACGGAGTGCTGAGTGCTGAAGTAGTTTCCTTTTTAATCTAAATGTACTTATAATGTTTGTTTAGAGAATACAGATGCCGTGGCACTTTTAAAGATTCATGATTTTTTTTTAGATTTAAGATTTTCTAAACATCAGTAGGTACTTTATTAATATCTTGAATTTTTTTATATTTGAAGTATATTTTTAGTTTAAAAAAATCAATCATGTTTTTTTTTTTCAAAAAATTTTTACAAAAAACTTTTGCATTTTTTTTGTTCAATGTAAAATATGCAATTAACAGTAACCAATGTGACATCACTTTAAAAAAAAAAAAACGAAAAAAAAGAAATCACTAAAACAAAATTTATTTTATCAATATTCTTAATAATTGTTTAGACAGTCAAAATAATTTACAAATTAAACAAAACGTAATAATTCAATAAACTTTAACACTTTATTTTTATTTATTATTTAATTTTTTTTTTTTTTTTAAATATTTTTCTTATAATTAAATTTTATAGGCTATAAAAATAATGATGTGATGCGTTTAAATTAAAAAAAAAAAATAAAATAAAATAAAATAAAAAAATAATCAGTATATTATTCATAATAAATGTTTTTTTTTTTTTTTTACTGTAACTGTTAGTATTTAGTGTTATTGCTGTATCATCATTATTAGAATCTAATATGAATGAATTCAATAAAAAAAAAAAACAAAAGAAAAAAATCAACGCGTAATCTTAACCTATAAATAATTTTCAAAGTTGAAATAAATAAAAATAATAGAATATCTATTAAAAAAAAAATAATAATTTGCCATAAATACTACAAAACGTTTTTACATATTATTATTATGTACATGATATATTATATATATATGTACATATAATTATTGTAGATATGTATTAGATTTTTTAATGCATAGCTCTCAAAAAACCGCCATAATTTGTTGATTGTTGGCGTTCCACTATACAAAACTTTTGTTTTTTTTTTTTTTTCTGCTTTTATTTTATGGTTTATTTTTTTTTTTCTGTTTGTGATGGCAGCCAACAGTACTAATAATTATTGTACTGTTGCAGCAGCAGCAGCACTCAACAGCACGATTCAATACAATATACATTATACAATTCATGTAAAGTTTTTGTCGTTTTTAGCGATGCAAGTGAATTATTTTTTTTTTTTGTTTTTTATATTATTATTATTGTATTTTTGAAAAGAGAAGAAGTCCATGTTTGTTATTTATTTTTGTTTTTTTGTTTTTTTTTAACTTGATGCGAATAATGCGCCACAAGTGTTTAACTTGCTGACCTTGAATTTTTCTGAAATGGAAATAAAAATTGCATGTGATTTTTTTTTTTTTTTTTGCAGTTATATTTATTTTTTTTTTTTTCTTTTTTTGTTTAACAAATAAATTTTAAATGTTAAAATATTATTAGCAATTTAATTTATATATATGTACCTATATGGTATTTAATATATATAGCATATAATATAAACAATTACATAATATAAAGTATATATGTATGTATGTACGTATATAATAATGCTACTTGGTAGTTGATATCAAAATAAAAATTATAAGAGATGATGATTTACCGCCAAAGAAGTTAACACAAAACAATATAATGACAGTTTGTCATGATTTAAAGAAATTAATTAAAGATAAAATAATAAAGTTGTGAAAAACAAAAAAAAAGTAAAAAAGTAAAAAAAAAAATATTAAAGATTCAAATAATTGGTTTCAGATATTAATATAAATATTTATTGTATATAAAATGCATCCTATGATTTATTATCAAAAATTCTTTAAAGTTTTTTTTTTTTTTTTTTAAATTAATTAAATATTTTTTTTTTTATATTTCAAGATATAATATGTTTATTAAATTTAGCTGTTAGGTAAAATTAATTTATATAAAAAACTACCTAATTTAAATATTTTTTTTTTTTATTATTAATGTTATAGTCATGATTATTTAAGAATTACTTCAAAATTTATCTAACTCTTATTTTCGATGTTCAATAGTTTTTATAGTATTTTAATATTTTACAGTAATTACAATTAGAATTTAACCGTCCTATTTAAATATTGTAATTTATTTATTACATATAATGTTTTGGTCCTTGTGTTTTGGTACAGTGTTTTGTTTTTAATGTTTTAAGTTTGGTGTAAGTTGTTGCATCTATGGATATCTAATGTGTGCCGAAAAGATTCAATAATATTTATTTTTTTTCAATATTTGTTTAGGTAAATAAAATTAAATTCACTAATTAATTATTACAGTAAGGATGCAATTCTAATTTTCTTAAAGAATAGTGATTCGTTTACAATATCATAAACCCTTTAGCCCCTATTGGCTGTTTATATACGAGTACACATTAGCTTCAAAAATAATTAGTTACATAACCTCAAAAATCTTTAGTAACCTCAAAAATGCAATTTTTCTGTTATCACTATTACAGAAATATTTAAATCTTCGTAAAATAAAAATTTTATTAAGTGATCACTATTATTCTGGGCTCTGGAGTACATTTATATGAAAATCCTTTATCATAAATTTTATTAAGCTATAAAGAAAAATATAAAATTCAAACAAGCGCAAGAAAATAATTAGTTAATCTAATTACATTAAAATTTATTTTAAACAAAACATTAAATATAGTTGGCTTTGGATTGCTATACAGGGGAGCTATCTTTGGTTATATCATGCAGAAACGTTTATACTATTGCACGTTGTAATCCACTAATGGCCCTGACTCTGTAGTAAATAATAATATTAATAAGTAATACTAATACCAATAATAAAGATTCTACAGTGACAGTGCGGGTTCCTTTCAATAATTACCTCGTGCAGAAAGATGTTATATACTACTGTACGTTAGTAACTGTTGTAACGGCTATTGTCACTGTTAGCAAAATAGTAATAATAATAGGCGGATTCATTACTACAGTCCCACTTCCAATTCAATATTTCTGTATCCTCTTGTCCTATCGTTTTCTACCCCTACTCCCTAGCCATAATATACACATTAGCAGGTAGTAGTTTCATCCTAATATATTGGATAAAGGAGGGAGTGGGTTTCTTGGTGTCTTTGGAAGATTTCCACCTCCCTTAGAAAAAAAAAATCGAATAATCCTAAATGAACTTTACGACTTCCATATATACATATGTACATATTAATAAAAGAAGAATTCAAAAAAAGGATATAATATGAGTAAAATCAATCAATCTCATAATTTTTTAAGTTTTACCATAATATTAATCAAAAATAAATCCCATAATCTCTACTTACATATTCAAAACCATTCTTAGAAAAATCACTATTTTGCCATTTCATGCGTCATTTAATCAATTTAAAACAATTTATTATTTTTATCCATGATTAAGTTTTTTTTTTTGGCTTTTTTTTCTCCAAAACTTAATTATAATTAAAAGTGTTTAAATTATATAATATTAACAAAATTAAAAATAGCAATTTTCTATAAGTTTTTTTAAATTCTATATAAAAAAAAGCAAAATGTTTCAAATCTATTAGTTATGACTTTAATTAATCATTACGCAACTTCATAAAACATAAAAATTTTCATGTTACACGTTCAATATCTAAATAATTAATTAACAAAAATTCTTTAATATATTTTAAATTAAGAAAAGAAAAAAAAATAGAAACATTAACAAACTTTTTAACACAAATCTTAATCAATTATCTGTCAAATAAACTGTCAAATTCATCTAATGTCATCAACTAACGAGTAAGAAAAAAAAAGTATGAAATAAAGTTTGATTAGAGTTTTAATGTTATTGTTTGTTAGTATAAAACTTGCGTATAGCTACTTCTTAAATAATTGGTTATTCTTTTTTTGTTCTTTAAAATTTCTATTTAAAAATAATGACAAAATCTTTTTAAAAATAGTGTCACACTATTTTAGATAATAATAAAAAAAAAATTTTTTTTTTTTTTCATTTTCCATTTTATTCATTAAACCATAATTTATTTACAGTTAATTAAAAAATTTATTCATAAAAATTCCATTGATTTTTTTTCTTTTTTTTTTTAAATATTTTGTTTTAAAAATAAAATTAAAAATTATGACTTTAATGTAATAATTCAATATTTATTAATATTAATTTTAAAATATTGTATTATTAAATACAATGCATGTATACAGGTTATGTACATGCATTTTTCTAGGGCTGAAATTTTTATTTTGTATTTAATTTAAAAGCAGAAACAAATCTCTGTTAAATGAATTATTGTGTTTTTAGCCATTTGAGTTGAAACATAATGTTTAAGTTTTAATTTGAAACAATTTGTACCGGTGCCTAAATTATACGGGGATTTAAAAATTATAAATTTTCACTTTTTTATCTCTAATAGCTCTGAGGTAACTTATGCTAATTACAAGAATTTCTGAGGCAACTTAAGCTAATTATAAAGGATCTTCCCTCTTTTAACACGTTGAATCCCGCACGTTCATCAGTGAATATAAAATAACTTGCATTAGGTTCCAGGTATTATCACCGGTGAATACAAAAAAAACTTGCATTAAGTCGCAATGTATTACTACTTAACATTTTCAAAGGTAAAAAAATAGTACACTAAATTGATTCGGCATTTTGAGGAGCATTCAGCAATACCTGGAATACACATTCGATTTAACGCAAATCTATTTTTATGTTCACCGGTAAACACGAGATTTTGAAACTTTTGAGTGAACTTCATCAATCATCAAAAACTTGAACTTCATCTTCATCAATCATCACTTCATCAAAGAACTCAATGTGTTAAAATTTCAAAATTCTAACTGAAAGTCTGCTGGAGTTATTCCATATTTTGAATTTTTTTTAAAATTGTAGGTATATAAAATAAGAAAAAGTTGTGAAAATCAAATGATGTTTTTTTCAATTTTCAGTAAACTCTAAATTATTCATAAAAACTGTTAAGACATGTTAATAAAAAACATAAAAAAAATACCAAATACTAAAAAAATATAATATTAAATTATGTGAATTAATTTGCACAAATTTTTAAATAGATCCCTAAGCTAAACAGCTGTCTGAAAATATGAAATTTTTAATTTTTGGCCCCTAATAGCTCTTAAAGGGGATGGTACAAAAAATTTTCGGAGGAAATTAACGGTAATTCTGAAAGATCTTTCTTCTTGTAAAATTTAAAAGCTCTATCTGAAATGATTTCGGATATATGAAAAAAGGAAAATCTTACAAAATTTTCACCTCACATAACGGTAAATTCAGATACTAAATTTTCAAAACATGTATAATTTTGATACTGATTTATAGAGCTAAAAAACATCGTTTGGCGTTTTTTGTTTGAAAAAATATAAAGCAAAACCAAAGCTACACATATACACATTTAAAAATAAGATTTTTTCAAAACTTGAGGAGCTGTATCGTCGTAACCGGCGAGATTACATAAAGAAGTTATTTTACAATATTAATTTTTTTTTAAAAGACCTAATCATGCATGATTTAAAATTGATTGCTTTATCTTAAACGGTGTAGAAGTTTTGTAAACAGACGGACGGACAAGCGGACAGAGTCAAATTAATTGAGAAAATTTAAAAAAAAAAATTTTTAAACGTGTTAGCGCAAGTAATTTGTTTTTTTTTTTAATTATTTATACAGTACAAGTTTTTCTTCAAATTAATTTAAATATTACAATATTAAAAGTTAAGATTAAAATGATGTGATCAGTTTAGTATTTGATAATAACTGTTTACAAATTAAAATAAAAAAAAATAAATACTGTTACTGTTACTGTTTTAAACTAATACTGTAATAAACAGTTAAAATGTCAACTATAAAATTAAAAAAAAACAAAATAATAATAAGATAATATTTAAAAATAATTTGTAAGAAAAAATATTTAAATAAAAAAAAAATATTTCAAAGAAAAAACATAGTAAATTTTTCTTTTAATCGATTTAAAAATATTTTACTTTCTTTCTAAAAGAAAAAAAAAATGAAGATTTAACTATTTTAGTTTATTAGTTTAGTTTATTCTATAAAATATTTTAATTTATTTCAATATATTGACATTTAATATTAAAAATTAAATTTAAAGTTTATATATGATTTATTAGACTCTTTTATAGATTTATTTTATTTCAAATTTTTATTAATTTTTGCAACTGACCTGGAATAGAACTGCAATTTGTAATTTAAAATAAAAAATATTTTTAGAGCAATTAATTCAAGTTTTTAATTTTTAGAATAAACAGGAACTATAATCTGTGCTATTTGCCATACATTATAATAATATTACATATGTATATATAGATTAAATAAATCGTCATTAATTTTATTTCTTTTCGAGTTTCAATGACATTTTAATAGAATTAATTCCATTTATTTTAGATATGAAATTTATAATTGAAGACTATCCAATTAAACAATACATTAAAAAATTATAACTATTTAAAAGTAAAAATACAGTGTATATTTGACTTTGTCAATTCTAGGAAGTTAGGAATGTTACCATAAAATTTAATCATCTTTTATAAAATTTCATACATCTGACTTAATTAAGTACCAAGATATATTTGGAGTTTTTTGGAAATTTTCTGGAGTTGTATGGCAGTTACCGGAATCGGGCAGCTACTCTAAACCTAATATAGACACTGACACTATATAAAAATCACTATATAATATAAAACACCGGATTATTTCCATATAAAAAAAAAAATTGTTTGGCAGCTGCTCAAAACTGCCGATCGAACTTGCTGAATTTCAATATCGTAACTAAGAATTTTTACAAGGTTAAAGGTAAAAATTTAAGAACCTTAGCTTTTTTTATTTTTTGAGTTATCGTGCCCATGAACTTGCATGACTTAATAGATTCAATATTCGATCCTGAGTAAGATCATCTATCTTTAATTATCTCGGCTTATTTAAGGATAAAAATACAAATTAGCTACACCACACATTTAAAGAGTTCTTGCATAGTATTTAATAATTTGATTTTTTACACTGCTCTGCTTAGAATATTCACATATGCTTTTAATTTTAATTTCACCCTTTTCAAATCATTGAAACATTCAAAATAAATCGTTAATCTTCAATAAAGATTATAGGAAATCCCTAAAAGATATTTTAATATACTTTTAATATTTTATTATTATTTAAAAATTTTTGAAAAAATTTGCCAAATGTTTGATAATTCGTGCAAATCATTTTTAACCATTTTTATTATCAATAAAATAAAATTGAAAAAAAAAAAAAAAAAAACTAAAAATACTGTACACCTTTCTAACTTCCTGTGCTAAAAGGAAAAAATTAAATTATCTAAAAGTATCCTCTCTCAAAAAAACTATAATTCAATTTTATTCAAAAAAAAAAACAATTTATAGAAATGCTTCTTTTGGACATTTGCCTAAATTTCAATTTAGTCAAAAAAAAAACATATTTTATCTATAAGAAACAATCTCTTAAAATCATTTCTATGTTTTTTCTGTTTTTTTTTTGTTTTTTTTTTTTTGTTAAATCGTTTTATAAGATACATATAACAAAATATATCCTTTCATTTTGTATTTTACTTTTCACTTTTTCACAAAACAGCGGCAAAAAAAAAAAAATTAATAAAATATTGAAAAGAAATTGAAAGGATTGATTCTTTTTTTATACCATTTCAAAAATATTAATAAATAAAAAATCAACAGGATAAAAGGAAAATGCAAAATCCCTTTAAAAAAGGGAAGGTGTTTTTTTTTTACATAATAATTTTGTAAATGCGCGTGAGCAATTTCAATTATCCTCAAAATATAAAGATAAACAATAAATAAAAAATATCAAGGTATTTAATAAAATATTGAAAATATTTTTATTGTATTTATAATTTTAAAAAAAAAAATATATATATATATATATATATAATTGATAATAAAGACAAGAATTAAAACTTCAGAATTTAGGATCAGCTTTTTTTTTTATTAAAATATTATTTCACATATAATCTAAAAGATAAATTTTAAGTTCAATATAAAAAAAAATGACCATTAAGGTTTTTTTTCTCCTAAGGAAGGTGGAAATCTTTTAAAGACACCACGAATACCCCCTGGATAGTGTGAAATTCTTGTTGACTAAACCCAATATAATAGATTAATTGTTCTTATTCAACTAAAGAGTCAGGATTAACAATAAATTACAAGCATGCAATAGTATATAATACCTTTCAGCATGTTGTAACCAAATGTAATTCCACTGTAGCAGTTATGAATATTATTATTGTCATTATTATTATTATCATTATTATTATTAATTATATGATATAGATTACTAGGATATAAAATGACTACTTATTTTTTTATATGAGCTGACCAAAGTTCAAACCGAAGACGGTCCGATTGAAAGGCTGGCGACTTAACCACTACGCGATCAGTCAGATGTATTTTAAATATACTTTCAGATTTTTTTTTTTAAATAAAGTTGCAGGCTTTTTCAATATTTTCGTATTAAAAAAATAGTAAAAAAAATCGATATTGAATTAAATTAATTCTATATATGTATAAAAAAAAAAATTTATGTTTAAAATTTTATGATAAAGTGAAGTAAAAGATAAGATAAAAGTCGTCTTTGAAATATATCAATTAACCTTAATCAACGCTAGATATTAAAAGTATGTAAAGAAATCAAACATTATGACAATGTCTAATTTTCTTTTAAAGTTCTTAGTTCTGTTTTGTTTTAAGAATAAAATTAATTATTTAAAAATCACTACCTATTAAATTATTTTCTACTTGCAAAAATATATGCTCAGTCCTTCAGCGCCTAAATATCTGCAATATTTAAGAAACTTCATATACGAATTAAAAAATATTATTACTTGGGGCTTCGGTAGCCTAGTGGGTAGGCGCGTGGCTTATTAACCGAAGGAGTGTGGGTTCGATCCCTGCACAGGTCGTAAGTGTTTTTCTTTACATGCCCCCCTTACGACCAAATATAATGTAAATATATAGTATATAATATAAACAAAATAAATAATATTAGTATATAATTTAATAATAGTATAAAAACCTATAATGGCCTTGGTAGCCGATGGTTCAATAATATTGCATTACATTTATGTATGCAATGTTAATATAAATAAATAAATAAATAAATATTATTACTTAATATATTATAATTTACTGATTATATACCTACGTTTTTTATTTTAGCTGAACACATTTTTATTTTAAGTGAAGAAATTTTTACTTTAAGTGAAATTTTTGTACTTAAAGTGATGATATTTTTACTTTAAGTAACGTTTTCTTATAGTAAAGACAATTTTACTTTAAGTGAAAAGATTGTTGTTGTAGTAATCATATATATATATATATATATATATATATATATATATATATATATATAAATACATATATTAAATAAGTAAAATAAATATATATATTACCTAAATTACTGAAGTAAAGAGTTTTCATTTAAAATAAAAATTTCTTCACTTAAAATAAAAACAAAGTCTTTAGTTAAAGTAAAAATGGTATATATATATCTACTTACATTATCAATTTTAAATCTAAAGCTGTATGCACGTATGTGCATATGTCCTTTAAAAAATCCTTACAATTTAAAATAAAACCGACAATTGTATCAAATATAAAAAAAAAAAACATTTCACTTATTTTCTTATCCTTCTTTAATCTCCCCAAAAATATGTGCACAAAATTTTTAACCAAAAAAAAAAAGTCAAATTGCCAAAAATTTTTGGAAATTAAAACAAATGAAATTTTTTTATTTTCTTAATATGAGTCAGGTGGTTTCAATTTCATTTTTAATTCTTTTTTTACCTTTTTTTTTTTTATTTTGTTTTTTATTACATGTTATTTATTTGTCTTACGCACGATTTAACCAAATGAGTTTTAAAAAAAGGAACAATTTGTTTGTTTTTTTGGCAAATCTTTAAAAATAACTCCATTTTTAATCGAAAGATACATACCTAATAAATATAAGTAATTGATAATAATCATCCATCTGAGTATTTAATAAAAAATATAAAATATAAAAAAGTGAAAAAATTATTTAAACAAAAGGTGTTTGATAATTTAATTTCTTTATTTTGTTTTAAATTTTTTTTTATTTAACAATTTCACTTTAATCACTACTACAGCCCTTTTAAAAAATTGTCTTGGATTTTTAAAATTATTAAAGTTCATTAGGATGGTTTTTTATTTTTTGTTTGTTTGTTAATTTTTTATTTAAAATTTTTTGTTATTTAAAAATTTGCCACCTTTATTAAAATTTTAATTTCTTAATGACCAGTTATTAACACTTTATATTAATTAAAGTCTATTAATTTTCAATGATTAATAATGCATATTGCATATATCTAAGAATAAGCATAAATTTTCTTGTTTTTTTTGTTATGAATTTTAGAAAAAAAAATCCAGGGTTGAACTTTAATTCTTAAGAATACGGTGTAAATCTTACACTCACAAATATTTTATGATGAACAATGAGGGAAAAAAAAATTAATCATTTCTATACTTAGGTAGAGTGTATTTTTAAAGAGTTATGCTTAAAGAGGATAACTTTGCTTTATAGAAATTCAAAATAAAATACTTGGATACATACTCTTTAAAAAAATTTGGAAAAACTTAAAAATCAAGGCTGCTTAAACTAAAACACTCCAAAGTAACATAACCTTATAATAAGTACGTGTTCTTAGAGGGAGCGTATCGATATCTCGCAAACTAAAATCTCGTGCTCTTATAAATCTAGTTTTCTAAAATCTCGCGTTTTTAAATCTCGTGTGTCAAAATCTCATTTTTAAAAAAATCTCGGAAAAAAGTAGAAACGAAAAAAATACAAGAATTATTGGGAGCCAATCTTTATGTTGAAAAAAAATGTAGCCAAAAAAGTTTAAGAATAAAATGTAGAAAAAAAATATTTTAAAAAAAAATGTGAAAAAGAGCTGAAAGAGTGGGATTTTAGAGTTGTATTAAAATCAGAGTATTTGCTTTTTTAAGAATTTCCACATTATATATCCGATATTTTAGAGAGTTAAAAGCTATATATGTGAATTGTGAATTAGGAGGGGTTTTAGAGTTGAATTGTATGTACAACATTTATGTACAACAATTTAAATTTGAAAACCTTTTTATGAAATTTTTTTTGTGGAATTTTTTTGTATAAATTTTATTTTTTAGATTTTCATATTCACCCAGCCTATTTCATTAATGAAAAAAAATTAATTGGTTTTAAAACGCGAGATTTTGAGATACGAGATTTTCATACTCGAGATTTTAAAACGCGATATTTTAAAACATGAGATTTTGAAACGCAAGATTTCGTAACCAACCCATTCTTCAGAGAAAATTTTAAACATGTTATTAATATATTTATGGGTAATTTTGATTAAAATAGAATTCTAGCTTGCGAAATGATTTCAAAATTGATTTTATGTTGAGTAAAGATATTAGTAACAAATAAACAATTGATTTTATTCCATATTAATTTTCTATATTTTTCATTGTATATGATATCAAAAACTAAAAACATTTCTTTGAAAAGTTCATCTAAAAAGTTTATTCTTAATTTTTCACCCAGACTTAATTCAAACCCATTAATTATAATAGAAAAAAAAAAAATCTATTTTAATCAACCCAAAATTCTGATCTTTATTTAAACAACTCGGAACATCTTTTCAATTAATTTATTTTTTTTTATTGCTGACTTCAAAAAATAAAATCTATATAAAAGAAGAGCTTCAGAGTTCACCGTATAACTTACAAATATTTGATGTAATTTTTTTTTTTTTTTTTTTCCTAATTACATATTAAGTAGAAAATAATTATTCTTAAACATTACAATTAACTTGAAAGTTATATATATCCATCATCATTTTCATTAGAATTATTCCCTACCACATGGCACATACATAATTTAAAAAAAAAAATCTGCCATTATTATATACAGCATACTTTTAAAATTAGAATCAAATATCAAGAAAATATTGTAGAAATCTGTTTTTTGTTTTTTTTTTTATTTTCTTCTTTTTTTTAACGATTATTTAGGTACTACTGCTGGTTACCTACTGATACATCTTGTATGTCGGATTTTATAATTTAATTTTTGTTTTTTTTTTTTTTTTGTTTTTTCATTCCATCCACATTTAATATTCTGATGGTATTCTGATGAGAATGTTATTCTATAGAACTTTTTTTTTTATGTTCTTATACAAAAAAAAAAAAAAAAAAATCATAAAAAGATAAAAAAAAAAGAACAACTTCAATCTTCCAAATGGTCATCCAAAATGAATAAAAAATGATTCAAAAAATAAAAACATAAAACAAGAAAAGTTGCAATAATATTTTACCTTGATTACTATACTATATATATATACAACTTGCGCTCAATGTTGTTAGAGCTGTTATTGCTTTTAGCTGTTTTTTTACTAATTTTATTTATTTACTCGTTTATTTTATTTTTTTTTTGCATCTTTTGCAGGTGTCAAGCCCATATATGTTTTCATATACAATATATATATATGTATATACAAATATGTACATATCAAATATGATCATGTGTACATAAATTTTTGATATAAAGGCAAAAAATCAAAAACAAAATTACATTAGAATTAAAGAGAACAAAAAAAAACAAAAACAAAGAAAAAAAAATATCCAAGAAAATTTTTTAAATTACAAAACAAATCAAAGAATGTTAGAAATTTTCCACAATATTTTAAAGAATTTTATTTTAAATAAACCTTGAGGGAGATAAAATTAAAAAATTCAATTTCTAACTTGGTAACAAATGTATATATATATGTACAAAAGAACGCAAGTTAACAAACAAGATGTTGATATATGCATCCGTTTTACAAAAAAAAAAAAAAAATCTATCTTTAACAACTACACATTTCATCTTAATTTATTATTTAATCTAATATGTATAATGTATATACATATAATGTATATAAGTTTATTTGCCCTTAAGCTTTTCCTTATTATTATTAATATATTGCAGTTTGCAACTGTAAAAAGAAACCTTCTTTTTTATTTATTTATTAAAATCAGAATAAACAGCTTTATTAACAATTATTAGCTTCTGGAACTTCACTTCTTAATTTCAGGATAACGTTTTTTTTTTTTTAATAACGGAAAAAACGATCAAATGCAAAATTACTTAAGTTCAGGATAACGTTTTTTTTTTTTTAATAACGGAAAAAACGATCAAATGCAAATTAAATTAATGATTATAAACTTTCATTAAAACAAAAATGAATTAGTTAGAAGAGTTAGAAGAAGTTTTCTTTTATTAAAGAAAAATCCTTCTTTTATATTTGATTAACAAATAAAATAAGGATGCAAAAGCAGAGATGTGGACATATTCTTTGCATTTATTTGTAGTTAATTGTGTGTTTTAATTGTGTGTTTGTCATAAATGTGACAAGAAAGATACACAGCCTTTCCTTTTCTGACGTGACTTTAAATATTGTAAGGGGAAATTATTCTTACGACATGTGTGGGATTAGAACCCACACTCTCTCGGTGTTTACAATGTATTTCATACGCTCTTACGCACTAGACCACCGAAGTCCCTTAATTGTGTTGTAATGATTTTCGAATAAAATGATTTTTTTCATTTTGTAATTGAAATAATAAAAACTCTAAATAAATAATTTTATATTTAGATCAGTGTGGTATTGCACCAACCACTTATCACTAATCAAATAATCATTTTTTTTATAGGGTTTTATTGCACCAAAACAATTTTTGATAATAACTGATTACTGAATAAAGTTAGGATTAGTGAAAAACACTCACTTATCAAAAAAAAAAAATGATTATTTGATTAGTTAATATGTGGTTAGTACAACAGGGCCCCAAACAGATTTAAAATGATTTCAAAAATGATTTCTTTAAAAATAAATAGAAATGATGCTGCGCTTTAAAGTATATGAAATAACTAAAAATTACATATACATATTTATTTGAAAAATTCAAAATATGTAAGTCAGCTCTGGCTCTCAATAATTGAAATGTACATTGTGATCTTAAATATAGCATTGTAAGGATTACATGATATCTTTATACTTTTAAGATCTAAAAGTTATTTTATACAATAATTCTTAATACACATTATTACACATTTATTTTTCTATATACATATAATAATTTCTGTTCTACTTTAGTATAACAGTTGGCAAACTATTATCATGTCCTTTGTATTTGAATCTGTTTTGTGCCGCAATCGTTCTTTAATATTGAAGTTTAAGGTCCCTTTACATTACGATACATGGGGGAGCTTGACCCCATTAACATCTTTAAATTCATTTGTTTTTAAATAATTTAATAAGCTCTCATATATTACTTTAACACCATATAAAAAAAATATTCAGGTACATTTTTTATTGAATATTTAACCAATTTAGTCCATAACATTGTTCTTCAAAGTGTAAATCTGCTACATTTAAGGATTGCTCTCATCGCTTTTATTTTGCAGACAATTTCTGAAGTATTTCTATCTGTGATTGATTGACAGAACGAATAAAGAATTCTTTAGAACAAAAATTCAAAATATGATTTAACAATGGATATTAATAGACTTTTTTGTATTTTAAAAGATTAACTACTCGATTTTAATATATTTTTCAAAACTTTTAATGAAATTATATATTTATAAAGAGTTTTAATAGAACTATAAAACAATTAAATGGAAATTATTTTATGTCAATTTTATACTAACAAAAAATTTTGTTAAATTTATATAAAAAATTAATCAAAAATGTTCTTAAAAAAAAAAAACATTTGCTATAAATAATAAAACCTTTAACAAAATTAAAAACATATTAATTCTTTAAAACTTGACCACCTCCTATAAAATTAAAAAGAAAACTTATAGAAAGCATCTGCTAGAATCTTTCTAGACATTAAATTAAAACCTATATACTCGTATAACATATAATTTAAAAAAAAACAAATTTATATAAAATAATCAATTTTCAATGGAGGATTTCTTTGTTTTAAAATTTTTCTATTTCATTTTATTATCAATAAAAAAATAAAAATAAAAAAAAAACATAAACTTTTAAATATGCTGATAGGTTCGTTGAACAATTATTATATACTCAAAATAACATGTTTTTTTTTTCTAATCAGTTCATGAATTTTTATTAGAAAATTTTATAATAAAAAGCATCTGCCTACAAAAATAACTAAAAAATACATATATATATGTATCTATAGATACCTAAACATTTAAATTTTAGCAAAACATTTTTTTTTTTTTGTTCCTTTTTTTTAATTCCAATTAATTTTTGACCAAATTGATAATATGTGTAAAGTTTTGTTCATGTCTATAAAAATTCTAACATTTTATAGCCTCAAGATGCAAAAATGAAAAATACAAAAAAAAAACAAAAATCGATATGAAAAGTAAAGTTTATCCTAATATATTTAACCTATCTACATATAGTGGGTCTGCTTTCAAGAAACAGATTAAACCATATTTATGACAAAGATAAAAAACCAAAAAAAAAAACAATACAAAAACATTTTAAATTTTTTTTTTAATTCGCCATTTAATCGTTTTAGTTTATCACCAATATGAACTATAAGAAAACCTAAAAAAAAAACATCCACTTTCAATTTCTTTACTTATATATAACTACTTAGTTTGTTTTTCTTTTTTCACCCCTATATAATAACTAATTAACACACAATCAACTATATAATTTGCAATCGATACCATACCATAATATAGTTCAAATATTTTTCACCTGAATTTAAAAAAAAAACTAAAACCAGACAAATTTTTTTTTTTTTTTTAAAGAATATTAACTTAGGTTATAATTAATACAAAACGTTTTATAATCTAACCTCAAAAAAAAAAAAAACAAAAAAAAACAAAATTTAAGACAACAAAGAAACAAAAAATAACTTTTCCTATTAACCTGAATAATAAAATTATAAATTCACCACACATACATACAAATTATGGTGAATTTATTTATTATATTCTAATACAAAACTAATCCTTTATTTTTATTCGGGCATGGGGAGTTTTTTGTATTTTTTTGGATTTTTAAATAATAATTCAATCATCCATCACTATTTACATATATATATATATATATATAATATATATAAAAAGTGGTATAACATTAATAAAAAAAAAAAAATTGCCTAACATTGTAACATAGTTGCACAATTTTACATAATAATACACACCTAAGCATAGCATATACAAAAGTAAATTAACAGTTGCTTTTAAATTTGGCCTAAATCTGCATTAGGTTTTTTGTTTTTTTTTGTCTTCGGAAGAACAAAAAAAAGGACATATCCTTTCACTTTTTGTTCTTTTATTTTTTTTTGATACTCTTTGACAGGACAGAACTGTTGGCTATTAGAACTTTTATCCAATATTCTTCTTTGTTTTTTTTTTGTGTTTTTTTAATGTTTCAGACTTTGAAGAAGCCTTTTTTTTTAAGTCGTTGGTTGTTATTGTTAAATGTTCTTGGTTGTGCCATTTATTTGGAAAAGGAAACATACTTTATATCAAATGGCCTATTTTTTTTTTTTGTGTTCTTAAATGGTATTAGTTTTTGTTTTTTTTTTTTTTTTTTTTTTTGGTAGGGAGCATTTGAAAATATTAACAGAATAATAAAAACACAAGACATAATAAAATGAAAAAAAAAAAAAAACGATATTTGACAAGAGAATAAGAAGGTGCAATCAAATAAAAAAAGTAAAGGATGATAATTTACCTTAAAAGCAGGTGTAAAAAATTACCAAATAACTTTTCGTTTTTTTTTTTTGCCCATAATTTTGTCTAAAAATTGAAAAAAAAACAAAAATTTTTTTTTTTTTTATGTTGTGAGAATTTGAAGAGTTTATTGTCAGACAGAATAAGAACCCAAGTTTTTTTTTTTTTTTTTTTATTTTATTCTTTATTGAATTTGAAATGGATATTATCTAAGCCTTTTTTAAATGTTTTCAGATGTTAAAAGTTTTAAAAATATATAGGTGAAATGTGGGCACATAATATAACATTTCTCTAATATACAATATTTAATATGAAGGAGACAAATGATTATAATATGTACTTAATGTTTTTGGTTGATTTAAGAAGGAAATAATATTTTTTAAAGTAAATAAAGTACCTATAGAGTTAATAATACAGTATATAAGATATATAACAGTTTTTTATTTAAATGTTAAAGATTTTAAAAGTTTTCTTGACTAAAAATATATAGGTAATATTCTAACTAAGGTACAAGGATAATAGAAATTTTGGAAATCTATGGTTCAACTTTTATATAAACGTAAATTTTATATCCAGTAGGCTAATGGTCATTTCCTCTTCTTTTGGACAATAACATCTTGCTGCTTCTTTTACAAAATGACAATTCACAAAGTGTATATGAAGAAAAGAACACTTCGAAATAGGGATTAAGTTTTCAGGGATCAAATTTCGATTCCAGATGTTAATTTTTAATAAATAATTTAATTACACTAACTGACGTAACTTTTATGACTATAATTTCACATTTAAGTATAGTTTGATTTTTTATTTTGTTCACTATAATTATTTGTACTATAGGGACAGATATACAATTTGAAACTTACTAAAGTTCTTTTTTAAAAAAAATTTCAATTCTTTCGAACTGTTCAGATAATATTTCTTGGATGAATTCAAAAATAAATATATAAATTAAAATGGGGTTCCAAAATATTAATTATCAATTTATGTTTACCATATAGCGTGTCTATTTAGTAATAAAATCAAAAATTCTAATTTATATCGATTTTAAGAATAGATAATGAAAATTCCTCTATCAATTTCTATATAATTTTTTTCGCCAATTTAAAAAACAAATTGTATAACCTAATCTTTAAGTCATTAAAAAATTTTTGAATTTTAACCCTTCAGGATAAAAATTGATTCACCAAAAACAGAGAAAAAAGTTCAGATGTTTCCAAAAATGTATGAAAAAAATCCTTTTTTAAATTAAGGGATCAAAAGATAAACCAAAAAAGAGATATAAACAATTCTTAAGTTTTTTTGCTTTGAACCATTTAAAAAAATATATACAATGGATAAAGATGTTTCAATTTTTTTTTTTTTTTTTGAACATACATAGTTTAAATTGGTTAATTTTTGGTAAAATATTTTTTTTTTTTTTTGAAGCAAATTATTCATAAGTAATTTTAACAAGTTTATTTTGACCGGTTGTTTTTAATCTGGGTAATAAATTATTTTATAGTTAAGACATTTTTTTATATTTATCGTTATTCAAAATAATTCTATTTAAATTTCGTTAATTTTTGTTTTTATATTATAGTTGAACCTTGGATACGGGTCTAAGTATTATTGACATTTTAATTAGCAACTAAAACTTATAAATATTAAATTTAACATAAAGTTATAACTCATTTTTTTAATAATCATATATTCGAAAAAAAAATAAAGTAAAAGCTTAATTTTATGCAAATAAAATATAATTTAACTAAACAAAAATATAAAATAAAAAGTAAATAATATAAAGTTCGTTTTTATTTATTACAATGCAATAACACAGAATATTAAAAGTAGATCTACAAGTTGAAAAATTTAAAAAATTTAAAATCTTATAATTTAATAACCTTCGGAACTGATTCAATGATCATTACAGATTCATTGCGGGAATTGATAAAGTCGGGAGAATATAAGTACTAGAAACTTTTTATATATTCAAGATTTATAGATCGGTTTTTTTTTTTTTTGTTTTTGTTATACTTATAGCACCCGTTCAAAATCTAGTCACTGTATATCATATTATAATGTAATTAAGATAACCTCAACTGTAGTTTTATTCGAGAATTGGTAGGGAATTTTAATTATAAGATGCTGAAGATTAACGGAACGAGCATGTGACCTTTATTAACGAAATAGAATTTAAATCTATACTAAACATCATATCTATTTTTTGTCCAATCAAATTAAAATATGGTTCCACATTTAAAATACCATAAACCAAACTTCGTCACCTAAGAACTTGAACGACTTGGTGATGAAAAACTCTTAGTGGAATTCTTAGTTTTAATTTAGAAAACTTTAAATGGATCCCAAGCACCCCAAAAGCTATATTGCACCCTATATTTCACCCAAAACTATATTTCTCATCAGTTAACTCCCAAAAAACTATATTTTCCGCAATTAAGAATTTAGTAAAAAAAACAAACTTTTATTATTATTTAAAAAACTAAAATTTACAGTTATATCTAAAATTGTCTAGATAAAACTATATAGTGTAATTTAATATAAAAATGACATAAAATACAGTTGTCCTTGTCAACTCTTAAATACTCTTTATTGTGATCAAAATACATAATACACTAACACAGTTTCCCAATATACATTCATGTTTAAGTTTTAATGATATAAGTTTTGAAGATATGTAAACCAGGTTCAGAAATTTGTAGAGCGTGCAACAACAACAACAAACAACGAAAAATAATAAAAAGCTTACAAATTGACAAGAATATTTTATGGTAATTTCATGATGTTAGCTTTTTTATTTTTTGGATTATAATGCTAACAGACGGACAGAAAAATCTTAATCTATTAATTTTTTCGCGATTCTTATCCGATCCATTCGCTTGAGTCTATATATATCTATTTATTAGTACATATTACAAACGGAGGACCAATTTGTAATACATACCGGACTATTGTGCCGATAAAATTTTTTTAATATCTAATAAGATTTTTTTTATCTATTACTTATTAAATATTTTTTAAATAAAGTCAAAAAAAAAACAAAACAAAACAAAAACTGTAGGTAAATAAATATAAAAATTTAAATAATTAAAAATATTCTAAAAATACTAAAATTTAAGTAAGTCTTTTAATATTTTATTAAATAAATAAAACATTGTTAAAAATTTGAATTGCGAAACTAAATAAAAAACAAAAAAAAAAAAATTTAATAAATAATTTAATTATTTATATTAAAAATCCGTCATTTTATTATAGATTAAAATTATAGATCATAAAATAATCGAAATGTACCAATAGATAGATAAAAAATTAAAAAAAAAAAAAAATGGATCTTAAGTTTAAATAAATAAAAATAAAAAAATTTTTATTCAAACATTTAAAATAACAATTGTCACACCTTTTTTTTATTGATATTAAAAAAAAAAATGTTTTTTGTTTATAATTAATTTTTTTTTTTTTTTTTAATATTTAATTGTTCTAATTATTCGACATATTTTTTTTTAGAATGATATTTAAATAAAATAATTAAAATTTTGACGTCATAATTTTAATTCCATCATCTCTAATATAAATATTATTAAAAAAAAAAAATTTGATTTTTAATTGTTTTAGATATACCTAAAAAGTAACTATTTGAAAGTAAATTATATTAATAAAATTATTAATATAAAATTAGATCATTAATAATTTATCTATGATTAATAAAAATGAATGACGTATTTCAAATATTATTGAGAAATATTTTGAAAAATTATTTAGAAAGAATAAAAAGTAGAAATTATTCTAATAATATAAAAAAATGTAAGGTTTGATTTTTTTTTTACTTATATTATTTATTAGAGTATGTCATTTGTATATTAATTTAATATAATTAAATATTTAGTATCTATTTAATAAATATTACAGTCAGAATTTTGAAATTTTTTAAATTAAATTTAAATATTTCATTTAATTATTGATTTAATTCAGTTCCTTGATTAACGGTTAGATGTCATCTTTTTGTATCTTTAATCAATCGTTTTATCTCGTTTTTATGCTCAAAGTGTCACCTTTTCATTTCTGTTGTCAACCCTGTTAAACAATCGTGTTATCTCTTTTTTATACCCAAAGTATGTATCACCTTTTCATCCGTGTTTGTTCACTTTTTTTTCAAAACTCATAAATAGAAATTTTTCTATTTGGAATTCACTTTTGATCGACTTTTTTTGACATTTCTTTTATACATCTTTTGAAACTTGAAAATTTGAAAACGGTGAAACTTGAAAACTTTTCTGAAATTCTGAACTTTTCTTTTTAAAAGTAAAATTTTTGTTATTGTATGGCCAGTCACAAAAAGTAAAAGATAGTCAAAATTCAAATCTATAGATAGTCAAATTAAAAATAATTTTCAAATTAATATAAATAAACGCTTCAAAAAAGTAAATTTCTTCAATTTTATCATTCTATTTTTTAAATGCTTCAAAAAATTTAGACTCCTGTCATTTTAAAAGAGTGTAGAAGAAAGGGTATTAAAAAAAAGGGATAGAAAATATTGACGTCTAACTACAGTCTTTTATTTGGAATTTCGTTTAATATTTAAAATTCACTTTAAACAAATATTTCTTTTTAAGAACAATTGATAATTTTACGACACCATTTTATTTATTTTTTTATATTATATTAACATTTTTTAATTATTATTAATTTTGTTTTAAAAGACAAACATAAATTATGTTATTTTAAACTAGTATTACAATAATTTTCTTGTTTAATACCAGTTATTTTTTAAACGGACTTTTAACTAAGAAAGTCATTTTTTATTTTTTTGTTCATATATTATTCAAAAATTACTTAAAAACATTAATTAATACTTTGACAGTTCCGTTTTTCTTATTTAATTATAGCATTTACATTATGGATAATTTAATTTAAACAAAACAGAATGTAAAACCAAAGGTTTTTAAGGGTGCACATTTTCACAAAAGAAAAAAAACAATGAAAACAGTTTAGAATAACTGTTTATATAATGATTTGCACCAAAATTTGTAATTTTTCTATAAGAATTGAAAAAATTATATAAAATCAAGTGTCACTTTCTTCAATTTTAAGGAAACCCTATATATATATCTGGTAAACCCTATATCAAAATCTGGTACTACATGTGAAAATTAACTTGTACGTTTTAATTTGAAAAAATGTGTGCACATACCTAAGTAACAGGTTTCAATTTCCTAATAACTCTTAAATATGAGAAAATAAAAAAAAATTTCCTTGGATAATTTCTTATTCGAATTCTAAAAGATTCTTCTTGCTTCAAAATTTCAAAGTTCTATCTACATAGATAACGGCTATATATAAATTATTCAATTTTATCGTTCTATCTTAAATGTTAAAGTTAGAAACAGACAGACGAATAGATAGAATGAAACCAATAAGAAAGATAATTTTATAAAAAAAAATTGTAGATCTTTGGGAGTTCAACGTTAAGTATTAAAAAATTATTATGGAATTAATAAAATGGAAAAATGCTTAAATTCATAAACTACACATTTAAATTTTCAATCAATATATCAGCAGATAGTTCGATATATGTACATATATCACGAATGTTTTATTATTTAAAAGTTACAAAATGGCTACAAAAAATTTGATCACCTAAGCAAAACTAAAGCAATTCTCTCTAATAAGTAATAAAATATTTGAGATAAAAAAATGAATTTTTAAAAATCAACAATAGACAGTTAGAGCACGGCATAATATTGACATCCTATTTATCACTCAGTAAATAAAATGAAATGCCAAAAATAAGTTATGTTTTAACCTACCTTTTTGATTAATACTTACGTTAAATAAATTTTAGTTCCTTGAATCCTTGATCATTTATTACAGCATACATATACAATTTCTATAATAAAATTTATTTATCAAATCATTTACAAATATTACATCAATATTTGACCGCTACAGCAAATAAATTGCTTTAATTTTTTTTTTTTTCTAACAGTAAATTACTAAATTATTTATTACGAAATAATAAATGTTTTATATCGGAATTTATATACGTTTATACTTATATACATTCATAATAAATAACATTATATACTTACTATATTCAACAAAATCACATAAGCTGTCTACACAAAAAAAAAAATCTCAAAGCGTCAATTCTCTCGGTTATGTTAGAATTATTATTTACATAGGTTAATGTTTCATTTGAGGGACATTTTTATATTTTTTTTTTTTTTTTTGTCAAATAGAAAAAAAAAAACGTGCAACTTTTTAAAATAAAAAACAAAAAAAACAACAAAAATAAAAGCAATAAAAAAATATAATAAATAACAAAGAAATTCATCTATATACTATTTATTGTTAAAAATTAAAAATTCATAGACATAAAATAGTACGCAATTTAAATAACTATCTACACACCTGTATATACATATATAAATATTATATTTATTATACAAACAAACAAAATGTATAATACATATATAAAAATTGTATATGAAAAAAAAAATTTTTTTTTTTTAATGTATCTCAATTGTAATTATTATGCTAAAAATGAAAACAAAACAAAAAAAAAATTTCTAAATAAATTTGTTAAAAATGATGGGTAAAGGTACAATAATTCTAATAATAAAATTCTAATATTCAATACAACATATTTGAGTCTGAAAATGTACTTTTCTTTTTTATTAATACGAAAACATTTATGACCATCATCTTGAGACTTTTGTGCATGCCATTTGATTCACGCCTATTTTTGATCCTTGACAGATTGATCATATGACAAATAATCAAAGTTCATTCCTTTATGAATCTCAAATATATTTCTTATCTAAACCATAGAATTCCTGATTGATGTTCTATTGGATGAGTAGAATCATATAACATATTACATACATATGTTTTAGAAAATTGTCGTATATATTGTTGGTAATTTATTTTGATTTGTCTGAAAGCTGATAAATAATGTGATCTTTATTAAAAATTTCATAGTCAAACCAGAATTCGTTCATTTATAAATTGAAAACACAAAACTTCTCTGTTAAGGGAATGTTCTCTGAAATGCAAATATATTACAGTAGAATAAAATCAATAAAACAAGTATAAAATGAATATAGTCATATGAAAAATGGTGCTAACGTGTTACGTGAACTTATTGTCACTAGCATCGGCATCATTCACTTATACCAATTAACCAACCATATAGTTATGTACTTATAAATACACTACCTTTTCAAATGCAACTACATTTAAATATTTATTGATGAATAAAAAACTATATCCAAATGCCGTGAAAAAACATATTACAAGCCCACTTGAAGGATTGTGAAGTTGGATTCTCTCTAATTAATACTTTGGGTTTAGCTCTAAAAAAAAAAAGAAAATATAAATACTCGATTTTTATTTTGTAACTCAGAAATATTTTCTTGTGTTTGCACAAGCATTATAAAACAATACTATAAAGTGTAAGTACTGACACACAGTAAGTACTGACACACAGTAAGCACTGACACACAGTAAGTACTGACTTATATTATTCGAAATATTTATATTCGATATTTATTCTATATCTGATTTTAACACGGGAAATCATCCTCATTTTTTTTAAGAGAGGATATTTGTTTTTTTTTATTTTCTTTTTTTTTTTTTTCGTAATTCGTTGTTTAGAGATTTTAGACTTCTGGAGTTATGACGTGAATATTTAATTATTTTTTTTTTTTTTTAGTAATTTAAATATAGGTGTACCTTGGAGAATCATCAGCTATAATGTATGCATATATACTTATATATGTATGTATAAGTACATAGATTCGTACATATACATTAAAACATGTGTATAAAATGAAATGGAAAAAAAATGTGACAATTTTATATTTTGTTGTTCTTCTTTCCTTTTCTTTTTTTTTTAATGTTTTATTTAACGAAATATGAACGGTACATTTGCGATAATAAAATTACGTATAAAGAGCGTTTTTTTGTTTTATTTTTTTTCTGATTTTTGTTTTTTTTTTTTTTTTGTTTAAGTTTTAGAATTTAATGATGTCATGGAATATTGTTTTTAAAAATATTTTATTTTTATAATTATTAATTCAAAAGGAATTTTTTTTTGTTGTTTTTGTATTGTGTTATATGGAATAACTAAATAATTAAAAAAAATTTTTATCAGTTGTCACGTTATCCTTTTTGTTATAAAATTTTGATTGTTTTTTGATGTTATTTTATTGCAATTGTTAATATTTCAATTCAAATTTGAATATTTCCAAAAAAAAAGAAAAAAAAACTATTTATTTAATTCAATTATTTAAATAAAATACGATTTTTTTGTTTTTCTGTTTTGGCTCAGGTGAAAAAAATCATTAATATTTTAATATGTTTTATTTTATTGTAAATTTTTTGAATATACAAAAATTTCGAGAATACTAAAAAGTAAATTTTAAAATAAAATTAAATTAGAACTCATCGATTTATTTTACTATGTTTGAAGTTGAAGTTAGAATATCTATACTCTGGAAGCGGCACGAAATCTCAAAAACAAAATCACAAATGATAAAATTCCAAAATTACCATAAATCCCAAATTAACCATAAATCCCAAATTAACCATAAATCCGAAATTCCAAAATCTCAAATTTCAAAATTCCAAATTACCAAATCCCAAAATGCCAAAATCGCAAATTGCAAAATCCCAAAACTTCAAAACTACAAAAGTAAATACAGATTTAAGAATTATCCACGAAATGAGAGATGTTTAGTAGGGGTTTTGAGCTGAAACCCATCAGGATTATTAAGAAAAAAATAATTTCATAAATACCTATTTGACAAAAAAAATTAATGCGTTATTTCATGTCATTTATATATGTATATACATATAGAACACTCATGTATATATAAATGCAAATGCGAAAATCTGAATTTGTAGCAACTTTAGTTGGTTATTTTAAACGCTTTTTTCAAAATATTTATATATATGTATGTGCGAGATTCTGAACTAGAGGAGGTTTTAGAGTTCAATTTACAATCATAGTTATACGCTTTTCCAAAATATTTATATATATGTATACGCGAGATTCTGAATTAGAAGAAACTTTAGAGGTAGATTCAAAATCAGGATTTCAATCATTTGTTTAGCGGGGTAGCAGCTATATTTTTAATATATATAAAATAAATAATTAGGAGGAACTTTCTAGTTCGTTACAAAATCAGAGTATATACATATATATAAATACTTTTTACAGAATATTTATATATGATGTATATACGATATTCTGAATTTAAAGTGATTTTTTGTTGGTTATGAAATCAAGGTTATAGGCTTTTTCTAGAATATATTTTAGAAAAAGAAATAATGTAGGCATACATTCTTTTTTATATTTTTTTTTTTCAACATTTTTCGTATTCAACAGACTTTTTTGTTTAAATATTTTTTTCTAGAATTTTTGCGTTCAATTATTTTTATTTTCAATAAATCGGTCCACATTTGAGAAAAAAACAATTCAAAAGGAATTATTTTTTATCATAATTCTGCGGCTGTAGTATTTTGGGATTTTGGAATTTTGGATTTTGGGATTTTGAATTTTGGGAATTTGTATTAGGGATTTCGTAGCCAACTCCTATACTCATATTTGTATTTGTTCCAATATATCTGTCTATCTATTTTTGATTGGTGATTGGAAAAGAAATTTTGTTTAAACCAATATACTATTACTCGTAAATAATAAGATAATAAACCATACTATTAGAATTTTGAACCACGACATTTATTTCCCTAAGAACGTGTCTCTGATAGTTCTCTAACATTGGGAGTATTCTTCTTTCTCTTCTGTGGCATATTAAATTATGGATAATTGATAAAAATGTTAAATTATAGTGTCAAAATTAAGTGTATATAAGAAAATTTGTCTTAAAAATATTTTTTAGGTTATCTATATGTATATTATTTTTAGAATTTGGAAAAAAAAATCCGATTTAATGCCTATGAAAAAAAGGAATTTTTATGTTAATGATACTTATAAAATCCAAGTTAAATGGTAACTTATGGATAACATAAAAATAAATAATTTTTTTGTCGTAATACACATGTAACATAACACATAACTGATAACCTAAAAAAAAGTTAAAGCTCCCATACATTAAAAAATGTTATTGAACCAATAATTTATTTTTATATTTAGATATTTCTTAGACAATGTCTTATTTATAAAAGAAATTATATATATGTAATAATTTATTGATAATAAATTGAATTATGAAAATATTTTATGGCAATGAGGACAATATCCTAAGAATGATAAGAGAAATAACGTTTTAAAAATGTTATTTTAATAAATTTAATGTGTATTTAATTATATGTATATTCAATGAGGAAATATTTAATTTTTAAAATAATTTGAATTTTATTTATTTATTTATTTTCGCTTCCCTACAACATACAATGTGATGAGGAAATAAATCAACCTTCTCCTTTTCAGATATAATTGCGGTAGAAGTATTTAATTGTAATTATAATATTTATTTTGTTTATATTATATTATTATATTTTATATAATATTATGAATTGACGGGGGTTGGAACTCAAGATATTACGCTTAAAAAACCGTCGACTTACGTACTAAGCTATCAAATTATGAAAAGAAAATGTAAAAAATTTCAAATTCAATTCATCAATTTGAGACAGATTATATTAAAAAATAAGAATATATTTTCAATTGAAATTTTAAGATTGATCCTTTTTAATTCAGATTTAAAAAATTCAATTTTGTGTATATTTAATAATACATTGTACATTTTTTTATTTTTTATATAAATATACATTACATATAAGATTAATTAATCCGAGATTAGATTTAGAACAATGAAATATTCTAGTATATATATATAATATGATCACAGCTGAACTCTATAGTTATTAATTATATACAAATGTTTCCTTCCCTTTTTCTTTAGAATTTCCATCCTTTCCTTCTTTCCCTCCTTTTCCCTCCTTTTTCAAATAACAATAACGGATTAATTTCAACTTTAATATAGGTGCGAGGGATGGTTAAATTGAAATCGTTGTTTTGTATTTAAAAATCCAATAAACTATTTACAAAAACAGACTATGGAATAAATAACTTTCATTTATCATATATCAAAATAAGAATCAAAATAAAATATAATCGTCTACATTTCATATATTAATTTTTTTTTTTTTTTAAAGGAGTAAAAATAAATTACAACTAAATACAGGTGTGCACCGGTATGATTAGTATAATTTGTATACATATATATAATAGTGATACCTAATTCCAATACATATGACAAATTCAATATGCATTTCCATTTTACTTTTTTCAATTCCTTTTAATTTATAATCATCCTTCCAAAGTAAAATAACAAAGAAAAAAAATCTCATATATTACAATATTAAATGATGATCTGGATATAATATATAGTTCAGTTATTTTTATTATTATTATTATTGGTATATATGTACATTGGTTGAAAATATATTATTATTTATATTCCATATGATAAGTGGTATTTAATTCACGGTCAAAAATTTACTATTGGTACAGCTATGCGGGTTATTAACTATAACAGCTATAATACCAATTAGAACAACTAAAGAACAAAACAAAAATAAAAATCCAAAACCAAAAAATCACAATAAGTAAAACAGAAAAAATCTGAAAAAATCGTGTTCACCACTAAGAAAATAAAATAAAAAAAGAATTTAAAAAAAAAAAAAAAAAAAAACAGAACCTAAAAAAGATTACGTGAAAAACGATAAGAAAACAAAAACCATATTATAAAGTAAAAAATTTACACCGCGCCCTGATGACCACCTTAATATATATATGAGTAAATAATATATTTATACATATATGTATACACACTTGTATTTATTCTTTAATTTTTTCTCTTTATTTTTATTTCAACTTTAAACTGAAATTATTCCAATCTAAAACCAAACCAACACTATACAAATGCATAATAATTTCAAATTATAACAGAATAGTTACACAGGTCATATATGGTGGCAAGAATTACATAAGGATTAATTAATAAGTAATTGAAGTTTTTTATTAATTGTTTGTAATAAATAAATTTTTAAGGAAGCATCTATTTTAATGAATCAAACTTTATTTAACAGGTTATACACCATTTTTGTTTAGTGAATGTGATAACCGCCTAATTATTACGCAATTATTATTATTCTAAATCAAACGAAATCATATACCTAACATAGACAATATTATAATTTAACACACAACACAATATATATTTTAGTTTTTGAAAACACCTTCTTCAAGAAGATTAAGCTTAAAATTTTCTTAAAATTAAAATTTCCGAGCAATTTATTTATTTAATTAAGAATTCTATAAATAAAATAACCTATAACAGCGGTATTAAATATGCATTATACAAAAAAAAATATAAAAAATACCTATTATTTCAACATATTAAACCATCATGTAAATATATCATCAGTATAATAAAACAAAAAATGAACATTTGATTCTTAATTCTTTTTTACCATTTATTTTCAAGTTTCTATCCTAAGTCTTTTTTTTTTTTTTTTTTTTGCGTGTTTTTTAACGTTTTCTTTACATCATTATACATATATATTTTTTTTATCTTCTTCTGTAATTGCTAAGGTTGGATATTTCTGACTTTTAATTTTATTGTTGATGTTGTTGTTATTTTTGATGTCAATAATAAAAAAAAACAAAAAAAGGGAGAAAGAACCTTTATGAGGATTGGATTTTAATCAAAGTTAAAAAGTTAAAAAAAAATATTTTTTTTTTATTATTTTTTTTTTTTTTTTGTGTAAGTAACATTAAAAATCAGTTATCATGATTATCGAATAAAAAAGAATTTAATTGTATATACAAGTATAATATTATATACATAAATATCTATATAGATACATTTATACTATAATGTACTATAAATTCTGTTATAGTATAAATGTAAAGAAAATTTTATAAAGGTAACTTACTGCTGGTAATGTTATTTAAAATTTTTTATTATTTGAATTTTTAGATCAAATTAAATTCTGACTTCTTTAATAACTGGCTCAATGACTTTTTACGAATCTATGAGAGTTTAATATCTTGTCAATTTCTCTCAGTATTTGTAAAAAATTTTTGAGGAAGATTTCTAAATTTAGGTCTAATATCACAACTCATATAGCTAAAATAATTTCCTTCCTATAATGGAATGTTTTTAACAAAAATGTCTACCTAACCGTCTAATAAATCAATTGTTCGGATATAGCGGTGAAGGAATGTAGATGTTATAATGATTTTATATAATAATATTAAGATTAGATAAAAATAACTAATATACAGATATTATTAGATAAAAATTCGTAAAACTTTATATTTTGTTAAAAATATTTTTTCATAGAAATTAATTTTGAAATTAAATTTAATGATTGCAAGTAAAAAAAAAATTAAAACTAATTTTATTTTAAAATTAAGACATTCAAAAGATGCACAAGTTATTTTGCTTTCACTTTATTATGAAAACAATTAAATCTATTATATACCATACCATATAATATATAAGTATTCCAAATTTAATCTAGTTTTAATGATATTTAATCTTTAAATATCATTTAAACTAGATTAATAATCTTTAATCTGATTAATAATCTTTAAAATACTGATTTTTTGATGTCAATCTATTTTAAATTCTAAATAAACTATGAGTAAATACTGAAGCAACTGAACAATAATATAAATTAAATCAGATAAGATGGACTTAATTATTAAAATAATTCAACTCAATACGGTTAGGGGTAACTGAATACTCTGAATAAGTTGAACCGAAATAGTTACTTAATAAACTGTTAATATATATATATATATATATTTTTTTTATATACCAACAATAGAATTTCAATGTACATTGAACAGATTTTCATGTTCATTCAACAGATTTAAAGTAAAACTTGTAAAAGTACATAAAATGTTGTTTATATATGAAACAAGAATTACATATTACGTACAATTTTTTTTTTTTTTATAATTTCTATTTAAATATGACATTATATTTGATATTTAAAGTTACTGATATTTAAAAACCCACCTGTACACCTGTAGATACATAAATGCATTTATATTTAATTGTGACGTATAAATTTCCCCTGTAAAAAATTAAATAGCGAATAGTCAAGTGTTATTAGAGAACAAAAACACATATAAAATAAAATGAAAATAGTTTATCATCAAATTGACGTTTAATTACACTTTTTTTTTTTGTTTGTAATCACTTCAAGCAAAGGTAGAATTTCACCTTCTCCCATGAGCGCAATAAGTATTAATCTTCTGCTTAAAAAATTATTATTTTTAGTCTTTTGCTTAAGAAATGATAATTTTTTTTTCTGTAAATACTGCAAATAAAAATTGTAGAACAGTAACTATACAGTAATCTTCTATCTATATGGAATCATATTATATAAAATAGATATTGATTTTAACTAAAATAATTTTTTTTTTTTTATATATTACCAGTATAATAAAACCAAAAAAAAATACTTGTCATAAATTAATGCTATTAATATTTAATATTAGATTATTAGACAGAAAAAATAAAATATGATCCAGTCCATCCAGTTCCAATCTCTTTTTGCATACAAACACGTCGCACTTATTTATATGTCTAAAATATTAACAATAATTTAGTAGTTAAGTATATATTTAATAAAATAAATAATTAATTGGAATTTGACTATAATTAAAGTGTCTATCAACAGAGAATTCTAAAAATAAAAAAAAAAATAAAAAATCAGTCAAAAATAATTAAAGTTTAATTAGAAGTTAAGACCTGATATTGAGATTTAGTTGTATATAAAATTCATATAAATGTATATACATATATATGTATCTATATATATATTTATTATTTTATATACAATATTAATAGTATGTTAATATACAGAATATCTAACATATAAATATTTTTTAATGATCAAATCCTGCATGATTGGTTACATATTATATATATATATATATATGCATACATAATTGATTGTATGATTATTTTAGTGTTGCTTTTAGGGCTATTAAAATATAAAAAGACATTAAACTGAATTGAACAGGTTTTTCTTTATGTAATTTATATAGTCAAACATACATATATAATATAACATCATACATATGTACATATATATATAGCATCAAAACTGAGGTCCTGTGTACTCATAAAAATCAAAATCTCTGTTAAAAAGTGAAAAAAAAAATTTTTTTTTTTTATACATACATAAAAAAAAACAACTTATAGTTACTAATAAAGAAAAACGGAAAATTCATGTTTTATATATGTACATACATACATATATATACATCATAAATACATATGTATATATATAAGAATGTATGAATATTATTGATAAAAAACCAATTTAGTAGTTTTTTTTTTTTATCGCATCTTAAAAATATAATTTGCTTTTTTTTTTTTTTTTATCCTATTATATATACAGTTTAATTCTCAGTATGTATGCGTTAAAAGTTACTTGGATTGTAGGTTTTAAGTAACAAATGCAACAACGGCAACAACAACAGTACCTAACAGCAATAATAATAAAAAAATAACACAAACCAAAAAAAAAAAACAACAACAAGAACAATAAAAATTCCCTATTCCGTTCCGTTGGTTTTCTTTTCCTTTTATTCATTTTGTTATTTTTTTTTAATTTTGTTCTCGTCTCGCGCATAAACCGTAAGAAATTCTTTAAAATTTTTATTTAGAATATAATATTGCGGCATATATATATATATATATATATATATATATATATATATATAATATATCAGTGGTTTAATTCTTCTTCCTCTCTTTTTTTCCTTCATCTTTTTTTTCATCATAGAACCCCCTAATAAACTATGTATAGTGTTATGCACACAGCACAGCATAAATTTTTATTTAGAAAAAAATAAACATTAAAAAATTATTGCGCAGATTCAAGTCAGACAACGCACACAGATACTAATATACCTATATATATATATACATATACTCAATTGGAATGCAACTCTAATACGATTAATTTAAGAAAAAAAAAAAAACAAAAAATAAATGAGATAGAAATAACAAAAAAAAAAAAAAACAGAACGAGATGGAATAATATTCTAAAATAAAGAAAGAAAAAGTAAAGTATAAAAGCGGAAAGTTAAGAACCTTACAACAAAAAACAAAACAAAAACACTAAATAAAAAATATTGTTAAGTAAATTACTTGGGCGCAACGAAGAAGAACAACCAATTTGAAAAATTACAACCCAAAAACAACAACAACTTAAAAAAACAAAAAAACAAAAAAAATAAAAAAATAAAAAAAAAGAAATGAAAAGAATTTTATGACAAAAAAAAAGAAAAATACAATATACATGCATACATACATACCTCTATATGTTTTTTTTTTTTTACTTTTCAAACAGGTACAAAATACGTATTTATGTATATATGAAAAAAAAAAACACAAAATATTATATATATATATATTTATATATACATAGGTGTATACAGTCCTTAGTTAAATAATAGGATGATGATTTAGAAGAATTAAAAATACAACAAACAAAAAAGAAAAACAAAAAACACAAATCCTAAACCTAAGGTGTTCAATGTTTAATATGAAAAGAAAAAGAAAGAAAATAAAAATGATAAAGATAAATATATAGAATAATAATAAAATATATGTTATTTAGACAGTCAGGTTTATTTTAAACAAAAAAACAATAAAATATAACATACATATATATATATATATATATATATATATATATGGATGTATATATATATATGTATGCATATGTATATAAAAATAAAAAGAAAAGAAATTAAATAATAACAGAATAACATTCAACACTGATTTATTGTGCAACTTTAAGAAAAAAGAAAAAGAACAAAATTAAACAAAGAAAAAATAGCAACCAAAAGAAAAAAAAAACAAAAAAAAAAAATCAAAAGTTGCAGTTAATAGGGAATATAATTTGATTTAAAAATTTACCTTAAAACTTTAAATAAATCAGTTACTATAAAAAATATTTTTAACTAAAAGAATAAATGAATATTAACAAAATGTTACAAACAACATAGTCTTTCAGTACACATAACATTGAGTTTTTTTTTTTCTAAACCTATACTTTTGTATATTTTATATGTATCAGTTGATGACAAAAATTAAGTAACTGACATTATCAAATGTTTAATTATTAATTTGATTTTTATGTTTTTATTTTTCCTTCTTAGGCATATATGTAAGTGATAATCTTGCAAATATATTAAAAAATTACAGTTTCATTTTGATATGTAAGATTTTTAATCACTATTAAACGACCGCTCTCTTATATACATATATACATATTATAAGGAAATTAATTTCTTAAATGAAATATGTTACAATTTTTTGGTATATTCATCCAAATTATAATTAATTATATTTAAAATTATAATAAATACATCTCTATGTTATGTTAATACATAATATCTACACCATAGTATTACGTATATTAATTAATTGAGATTTTTTTATTGATTTTACATAGAATCTAGATATAAAAAAAAAAAAAAGCTTCTGATTAATTGATATGATTGTCATCGATTGATCTAAATCCATAAATTCACGATTTTCACGATTTTAACTTCATTATAATATGTAATATATAAATTTCTTTGCATATATTTAAATTTAAACTTTAATGAAGTTATCACGATAAAACAAAAATAATGACAAATGCAAAAAAAAAAAATTTATATTATGTTGTCTACAATCATATAAACTATGTTAACTTCAATATGTTAATCATATAAATATAACATATTGAAATAAAACTAATATTTAATTTAAAATTTATTCTCGATTTAATTGCAAACAAGATGTATATGATTCTTAGTTTTTAAAAATACATAATAGTGTTCTCCTTTTAAATTTAACTATACCATATTATATAGAAAATATGAATTTTTAAAAATAATAACCACTTCTGGGCATCTCTTCTAGTTCCCAGATTTTCAAGAAAGCAAATAAAAAAGTAAAACCCAAATTTTTGACATTAACAAATCTATACTTACATGTATTTATTAGATAAAAATTAGATCAAATTTTTTTATATCACAGTTTTTATTTTAACTTTATTTATCTTTATCCTACTATCTTTTCTTCCAATAATCCAACTTAATCCCAAAATTTTTTCAGAAAACTAAATTTTAAAACGAAATAATTTACCTAAATTATATTAGTCTCAATTAAAACTAAAATTAATTATTATGTTCTTGATTTTTACTTTTATATATATGATTTATTATACATATTTATTTCCCAATATCGGATCTATCTGAAAATTTATATTAATATTGAAGTAATATGAAAAATATTTTAAAAATTCGTTTATATTAAATCTGTGCCAATATAATTGTAAAAGTTCACTTAAAACAAAATTAAGTTTATTTTTTTTGCTAAAAGAGGTGGGAATCTTCCAAAGAAATCAAAAATACCCCCTTGGTAGTATCAGATTCTTGCTGACTAAATCCAACTTCCTCTTTAGTCCATATAATGGGATAAAATCCCTAAATGCTAACGCAGTATATTGGCTGGGAAATAGGAATAGGAGAAGATAAAACAAGGATACGGAAACTTTAAATAGGAATGCAAAGATATATAAATTCAGCCTATTATTATTACTATTCTGCTATCAGTAACGAAGTCACAATTACCATACGTACTGGTACATAACAGCTTCCTGCATTAGGAAATAATTGAAGGCATTCCCACTGTCACTGTACAGCAACTTTTATTACTTTTATTAGTAGTATATTAGTATTAGTATTAATAATTGATAATACATATTATTTTTCGCAACAGGGTAAAGGTCATCAGTAACTTATAATATGCGCAGTAGTATATTTATATAATACCTTCTTGCATATTTTTCCAACTCAAGTTATCATATGCAAAATAGAAGACTTAAACAAATACATAATACAAGTTTTGTATATATAATTTTCGTAATATTATAGTATATTTTGTTATCTTGATATATCTCGTATAACACATATAGTACTGCCATTTTTCCTGCTCTTTTTCTATAAATTACATACCTATTTATAAAATAAAATAACTGTCAAATCGATTGGAGACACAAACCAATCTTCAATGATTATCATTAATAGACACAAACCAATCTTAAATGATTCATTAATAGACACAAACCAATCATTTAATACTAATTTTAAAAACACTTTGATGACAAATAAAGGAATGATACATTAGTAAATCAGAATTTTTCGTAAATTCAGAATAAAACGTGTAATGAGAAAAATAAAAACTACTATTTATTAGCAATAGTAATAATAGCTTAATAGGAAATAGTATAACGTTTCATCTATGTTAAAAACTTACATTTAGACTATTTCCAAAAATATATTTAGTCTTAGACTATTTCCATAAATATATTTTTTCTTCAACAAGAGTTTATTAAATCATAAAGTGATAAGATATTTAAGTGTTAATTATTTTGATTTTAAAACATTTTGTACAATATTTAATCTTACTCTTCGCTTTTGTAGCTATACCTAATATAACCTATCACAAATGTCTTTAAAACTAAAATTTATCTTATCCATATTTTAATAACCCATATTCTTTTTAATAAAAACGAACGATTCTGTGTAATAAAAATATAAAAAAATTTTCAGAAATAAATTTAATATTTTATAATAAACCATTTATTTAAAATTATAATTTTAAGACTTAAATGATTTTTACATTTGAGAACCAAAATTATTCATTAATATAATCTTTAGCTTTGTTTTTATATTCGAATATTATGCGTACATTTAAAAATTATTATATATCCATCGAAAAAGATTAAATTCTTTTGATTTGTTTAAATGTCTGCATAACCATAACATTTTGATATGATTTATAAAACTCACATTTAATCATCAAAACTTCATCAAAAAACAAAAAAACAAAATTAAACAGGAAAGGAATTTTTCATTTCCTATCTGTTACAAAAAAAAAAAAAAAAAAATAAATTCATCATCATCATAATAATAATGACGGCACGGCGATGATACAAAAATCCATGATCTTCAAAACTTCACCAAAAAAAAATATAAAATAAAAATTTCAAAATCAGTAAAAAAAATTATTACTTAAATTGACATTGAACTTGAATTTAGTTCAAAATACATAATAATAATATAAAAAACAAAATAAAATAAATCTAATTTTCAATACCTACCCAACTGACACGATATTTGCAAAAAAAAAAAAAAATATTATTACATCTTAAAATCTTTTCTTTTTTTTTCCTTTTAATAACACACCTATTTCCACCTCATTTAAAATATCTTTCCTATTACCTAGGTACCAAATAGATTTTTTTTTTTTAATTCAAAATTCATTTTATTCATTCAATTTTGTAATATTGCTTTTTTTTTTTATGTTTTTTTGTATTTTCTTTTTATTACTGTGATTTTTGTTGTCGATTTTCTTCTAACAACACCAACAATTTTTTTTTTTTTTTTTCTTCCCATTATAAATAGTTTTTTTCATTTTTTTTTTTTTTTTTCAAGTTTAAAGGTAAGTTCAAGTCCAACCAAGTACAAAAAATAGCAAAACAAAAACGAAAAAGAAAAAAAAAAAAAAAGCAGTACAGTAACACAAGTAATACAGTACTATTATTATATGAATCTATGTATCTATAAGATATAAATCAAATACAAATATTTTTATATTTGTTTCTTAGTGTTATTAATGATTAATTTTTGTAAATTTTTTTTTTTTTTTTGTTGCTAACTATTTTTGCTACAGATTTACAGAATGTTATTTATTATACAATATAGTTAGTGTTCTATAACTATATAATAAGTTATAAGTATTAGTAAATCTAATATTAACCACAGAACCTAATATACATATGTATAATACAATATTATATTATATGATATCTATAGATTATTTTGCAAATTTAACGTCTTCCTTTTTTCTTTTTTTTTTTTTTTCTTCTTTTTTTTTTGCTGTTACAAAATAGAAACAGAAGTTAAGTTAATTTAATCCAGTCACCCAGCCAGCCATACCATACAACCAGCCCAAAAGCTATAACAAACAAACGAACAGATACATTTATTTCGATATTTATATACACTATATATTATAGATATGTATATATATATGAATATTATTAAAAAAAGGAAAGACAAAAAAAAAAAAAAAAATATTATAAAAAATATAAAATAGAAACCGGTTTTCTTTTTCCAATGTGAATATAATATAACAGCGAATTTGTATCTGATAGATATATACGATATATTAAAATGCAAGTGAATATACACATGAATATATTTTACTGAATTTTTCTTTTCGTTTATTTCTATGATGCTTTTAAAATAATTTCCAATATAAGTATTTAATACTTATATATTGTTGTTGTAGAAATTAAAAATGAAAAAAAAAAAAAAAAAAAAAAAAATAAACGTTAAATAAATTTTCAAGTTCGAGATTAAAAAACATATAATAATAAACCACTAAAAGATGAAAAATTATGGAAATTTTTTTTTTTTTTTTATATTTTCTACCAGTAAAAATTGAAAATGAAAATTTTTTTTTTTATAAATTAAAAATTTAAATATTTATGTTAAATTTTATGTTAAATCTGTTTAATTTTATGTACATACTTTTTTTTTCCCCATCAATTTATTTTATATTTCATAATTTTTTTGCTTTTTATTATAAATATATCTTATAAAAATGTTGAAATATAATTATATTTAATGAAATATTTATAATATTTACTGTATCGCTTTAAAAATTCGTTCTGTAAACTATTTGCAATTAAAGTAAAATGGATGAATATGAATAATTTTTGTACAAGATAATAGATGGCGCATAAATAAAAACAAATAGTTTAAAAAAATTGAATTTTTGATGAGTAAATAATCGCTTATTGAATCTAATGATTCAAGAAACTGCAGAATATTCTAAATTGAGTAATAAACAATTTATATGTGGATGTAAATAGTATACTAATAAATTATCATAAATATTTAGATAATTAATCTGATTTCAAAAAAGTTTAGGTTTTACTTAATTAAAAAAAAAAAAAAAAAAAAACTTTTCTTCTAGTAAATAAATGAAAAATATTTGTAATTTTTTCATTTAATTTACATATTTTGAAAAATTTAAGTTGCTGCTGCTTTATAATATATATGTATATGTATATTTAAACACCTATTAAAAAACGGCTCCCGGAAAATATCCTCGCAAAAAATAATACCTTAAAAAAATTTGTAATACCCGTAAAATTTTGTATGGAAAATAACGCCACGAAAAATAGGTAGTTATTTCATTTTTTTTCCGTCTTATTTCATTTTCTTTTTGGGGCCTTATTTCGAATGAAATAATCCTCCAAAACAAAATAATTTTGCGAATAAAAAAACTCCCCAAAACAACTATATTTTTTGGAGATTATGTCATAATTTGGAAGGATAATTTCATTTTCATAATTATGAAGAGAGGCTAATTCAGAATCTGGCATATACATATAATATTTCGATATTCTGGTAAAAGCGGGATACCTTAATTTTCAATCTAACTGTAAAATCTGTCCTAAGTCAGAATTTCGCATATAAATATTTGTAAATATTCTAGAAAAAGGGAATACCCTGATTTTGAATCCAAATCTAAAATCTTTCATAACTCAGAATCTCACATATTAATAATTCCTAATTTGTAGAATTATTTCATTTTCATAATTACTGTTAAAAAATGTAATTTTAACAAATAACATCTTAAAACAATTGGGGGGCGGGGAGGTTATTGGAGATTATTTCATTTTAATTTGTGGGATTATTTCATTTTGTTGAAGGATTATTTTATTTTAAATTTCTGGTATTATTTCATAATGAAATAATCCCAAATTTTTTCGGTGTTATTTCATTTTTTATTTAGGGGGATTATTTGCAGCAGCTTTAAAAATAACATATTTAAAAATAATATCATAACTTTTATTTAAATTTAGTTTACAAAAAAATAAGTTGATTCTCTAATGAATAAAATTCTATATATACGAACGAACGAATATTTAAAAAAGTTATAAAATTTTCACTTCTAATACAATAATCTTTATTTATTTAAATTTGTTCAAAAAAACATTTTTTTATTTATTAAAAAAGAATATATAAACAAGACATCAAATAATAATTTTTATATTCATTTTGGAATTTTAAATATAGAAATCTTAAGAGAATATGAATATGGTCATATTTCTTAGAGAATAAAAAATAAATCGAATTCTGTAAAACTATGAACATTAATTTTTTTTTTAGATCTTACATACTGTTTTTAATCTTTGCATCTCTGCATGACATCATCTCTTATTATAATATAGAATCACAACGGTTATAAATGCTGCGTTCAAACTTAGTAAACTTTTGAAAATTAATAAATCCATCATCGCAATAATTACTACTGCAATCAAAAATTTTAATTTTATTATATTAATGTCTAAGAGTTTATTTTAGATAAAATTTAGATAATTTCTATATTTACATAACTATAAACACTAGGAACGGATTCTTTTGTATTAATGTATTGATTTAGCTAAATCGTAGAAGAAAAACCGGAAGGAAATAGAGTAGTAAGGATGAGGTTGACGGTAAATGAGAAATTAACCTAAAGTGGTTGTTTTTGTATTGTTGCAAATTGTACAATGGAACATTATTGACAGAGAGGAATATACAAGGTGGAAGTATGTTCCATATGTTAGCAATTCTCACAACGAATGAATTTCCATAACCAGTTTTAAACCACTTAAGAATTTCACAATGTCGAAATTAAAAATTGCTGTTTTTCTGTATTTATATGTATGTATTATAACAGTATTGAAAACAGATCTTATAGCTATATAATGTGCAAAGATTCAAGGTGAATATAAACAACTTTGTTCACAATATGCCTGCCAATTTGAATTCTATTCTCATTCCTTAACTCAACTTCCTATGACCAGGCAGTACAGTAGTACTAAAGGTCGTATAACCTAATTGTTTTGATCAAAAAAGAAAGGTGGTGTTTAGTGGGTTAAAGTCCCTCACACTCATAGAGGAATCGTGCTCGTTTTCACTCCTCTATAGTGTCTTTCGATGATTCCCACCTACCCTCGCAAAAAAAAAAAAATATATATAAGATAATATATTAGTTTAATTTATCAATACAAGTTGAGCCCAATTTAGTTAAAAATGACGATGAACCTCAATATTGTTTATTGAGAGAGTTAAATAGTCAGTTAAATAGTTAAATAGTAGATAAATGAATCAAATTTTATATTTTATTAATTAATATAAAAATTATATTGATATTATAATTATTTTACTTTAAAAAAATCTTTAAAATCATGTATATAAATGTAAATAATCATTATAATAGATTAGCATTGTCTTCACAATATTTCTTTTAAGATGGAGTACAACTCTTTCGCTGGTGCCACTTAAACTTTTATCAATTACCTCGAAATAGTCAAGTTACCTCGTATATTCGATCTATTTTCAATACTTTATAATACGTACATATAAATACATAAAATCCTGTGACATCTTTTTCATATCCAATTTTCATAATAAAAGAAAAAGTTATGAATTCTAAGAAACTTATAAAGCAGTCATGTGTTCATGAATATTTTTCATTCTGTATTCAAAAGTTCTCTCCTATTTCATGCAAATATACAAGAAAAAAATAATTTTGTTATTCCTTTAGAATTTCTAATGATCCCATCAATTTATCATATCAACACCAAAACTTAAAATTTAAATATACAAGTGCAACAATTCTTTTCAATACTAAAACTTTTGTCGATCATTATAATGAATAGAATATTCTTTTTTTCTTATTGAAAATTAAAAAAAAAAACAAATTAACATTAATAATAATTAAAAAAAAAAAAAACAAAAAAGAAAAAAACAAAATTAAAACATTTCTCATCATTATAATTTTGAATATTAAAGAAACGTAAAATAAAAGGAAAATAAACAAAAATAAAAATATGACCAAAGAGCCTTGAAAAATGTTCATATGTTTTAAAGTCAAGAAATTTTTTTTAATAATAATTTAATTTAAATAAATCATTTTTTCTCTTTTTTTTGATAATATCCATCTTTGTGAACGGTAATTATCTACTCTAATTTCGTTGTACGTTTCGTTTCGTTTCGTCGTACTGTACCCCTTACGTTCTTTTAATTACACTGCAATAATAAAAAAACATATATATATACAGTTTTTATTTATAAGATTCGTACGTTATGTCAGAAGACGGATTTACTACTTATATAGCTGATACAGCAATTGTCTTCTTTTTAAAAATCAACATGATTTTTCTGAAAATTTCTGGGGTACTTATGTCTTTTATTATGTTTTTTTTTTTTCAATTGATGAAAGCTGAGCTAACGCGTCAGTAATCACTAGACTCTAGATCCGTAGTGCACCTTCAAAACGTCGCATTACCTAGAGTTGGTGTCGGCGCATTTAGTTAGAGTTGGTGTTAAGTTTCTCTAGATTTATGCCACGATGTTACCATTCTGACAAAAGTATCTTTAAAAGCTTTTCAGATACAATGTCAGAAAATTCACCTAAGTAAATCTTGGAAGAAAAACTAATTTATTGAATAGGCTATTTTTTTCAGAATATATACATACATACATAATTTTGTGATTTATGTCTACATTTTCAATTATTTCATTATCTCTTACCATTAATTTTCAATTCTTCCTTATTAATCTGACTAAATGCTCTAGGACTTAGATCTCTGATCTGTGAGTTAAAAAATTTCGGGTTCGAACCATGATCCCACGACCAAGTCCGTTAAACTCATAAAAAAAAAATAATGAAAAACTATACATAAAATTAATAATAGTATAGATGGCCAACATGTCTAACAGGCAAAGATTCCGTAAAATATCTCGACTAATATTGACACAGGATATACGAGTGCTAGATTCGTACAAAGTACAAAATAAATAAATAAATTTCCAATAATTTTGCTATGAACTTATGACACCGTATAATTTTAATTTGCAAAAAATTATAAAACTCTTACACAAATTAATGGTAGGGTATGATTTTTTTTTTTTTTTTGACAGGAATGACAGAAATGATTCTTTAACTAAATCTAATCCTTGAACAAAAGTCTTTATTTTATTACACTGGATACACAAAAACATACACAGTAAAAATGAAGAATGGTTGTTTTCAGAGCAGAGCCGGAACGGTCAAAAAAAAAAATTTATGATTCTTTTTTCACTCTGAAATGATCAGAGTTTATCTTTTGTGTTTCTTTTTTCATTCAGAGTATGCGCTTAGAGTATGATCTAAATGTTCGATTTTAATTTACAGATATCGTTGAGCATTTGAATTTAAATGTCAAAAAATTTATTTTGTTATATGATATGAAAGCTCTATTGTGTTTCAAAATTATTTTTAATCTGTTTAGAACGTACTCGATCATCTATGTTCTATGTACTCGATATCTGTGAGCACAAAACTGAACTAAAAAAGAAAAACACTCAATGCTTTCATTGTCAAGTTATTTGATAAAATTTCTTCCTATTATATGTCACTCTGACATCTGTTTCAAACCAATACCTACCAATTAATATTTTAATAAGTAAAACAATTTATAAAATTAAAATTATCTACCTTTCAAATATTTTTCCAGTACATTGGCATATTATTTATGTTATTTATTTGTAAAATCATGTAAAAACAATTCAAATATTTTAATTTAATTTAAATTACAAAAATAAAAAAAAATATAATTAAAATTAAAATTTGAAAAAATTAATAAAAATAAGGAATTAAAAAAAAATTATCGTGTTTTGTGAAAAATAAATTTTTTATTAAATTATAGAAATAATTTAATTTAAAAAACAAAAAATCAAAAGAAAATTCATTTAAATTTTCTTTTTGCATTGAATTCAGTGAGAAAAATGTTTATTTCTTTTTATATAGGTATTATAATTTAATTCTATCGTCATCAATCATAATTTAAATAATATTAATTTTAATTATAATTATTTATTTTCTTTTTTGTTTTTTTGTTTTTTGTCATCAATATGATTTACATTTCCATTAATTTGGGTTTTTTTTTTCTCTCTTTTTTAATATTTAATTAACATTCGATAAACTTTTAAGAAATCAACACCTTGATCTTGAATATGAATTACCTTTAATTTTTTTTTTTATTTTTTTTTATTTATTACATATTAAAATAATTTTATGTTTTTTTCTTATTTTTTTTTTCTGTTTCTGTTTTTCTTTTCTATTTATTTGTCTCTTTAATTCACCATTTCATTTCAATGGTGAATTTATTAAAAACCAACACACTAAATTTTTTCATACTTTGAAAAGTCACATGTATTTAATTCACAGTGATTGACAAAAATAGTTATAAAATTTATTTATAATTAATATGCTTTTAATTAATTTCTTTAAAATCATTTTTATAGTAACAGATACAGTCAGACAAATTATTGGAATTTATAATTCTTGCTATTATTTAATAGAGATTTAACTCTGTAATTGGTAGAATAGCATTACACTTTATTCTAAAAACTTTTTGAAAAAAAGCCTTTTCCATTAGTTTTAATTAGGATTGTACCTTTAAATTGATTTTTAAGTATTTTTTTTTTAACAATATTGAAAACTACTGTATACCGTATTAAAATCTTAAAGTAGCAATTTTTTTTTTCTTCGTTTAAAAATAATATGTAATAAGTTTTTTAAGCGTTTTTTGTTTTGAATAAGAACATATCTACATATGTATCTAAGCAGACTAAGGGTAAGTTCATATGGGATGCATGCATCCGGATGCAAACATTTAATTGGTTGATAATATATATCGTATTCATGACATGCTCTTCCTTTCACTCATTTTAGATGCAAGTATTTGCAGCATTCTCAATAAGAAGCATACAAGATGCAAATTTGTTTTAACGTCAAATACAGACGTAAAATCAAAAGTCAAAAATTTTAAACGTTAAATATTTTGCAATATTTTGAAGATGGATCTAATAAAAATGAAAAAAATTGCAATGGCAACTATTTATTTGCAGTTAATATTAAAGAAGAAAAACCATTTTGAATTTTGTAAATAAAAAATTTGTTCATCAAATGTCAATACAATATACACATACTAGCCTACTAGGTACTTTCAAATAAAACTTTTAAAATAAAAATGTCGCCGTTTTGCATCTCGTGAACGAGTGGATGCATAACAAATGCAAAATATTCGTTAATATTACCGAAGATTACACGAAATGTAACCGAAATAATTTTTGCATCTAGATGCATCTATCCAACGTGAACTTACCCTAACTGCGTACAGAACGAGCTCAGATCCCTTAGATTTAATTAAGAAAAACGATTTGTTTTATCTTCACTAACCAACGTTCGTTTCGTTGAAATATTAAAATAAAAAATTTAAATTGATGAATTAAATAAATTAACTAATCATTTTTCTAGACTAAAAATGGATGTCTAAAATAACAAAAAAAAAACTTTGTTTTAACTTTACTTTCTCATATAAACGTCAAAATATACATGTCAAATTATAATACTCATTACTCAACCGTATTAAAAAAAATTTGTTCTAAGCATATAGAACGTGATCTGAACATACTCTAATTTAATAAAAAAAAAAGCATGTGATTTGAAAAAACAAAACAAGTTTTAATATGAAAATGTGTTCAAAGTTTTTTACCTTTTCGTGTGCATGAATTCATACTTTGTTGCCAGAAGAGAATGAAAATAATATTGATTTCGATTTTAGTTATGTTTATGTATAAAAGTATATATTTAAATGAATATGTTATTTTAATATTGAAGCATGCAATGTTAAATTTGCATAAAATAACTTATGCGAAAAAAAAAAAAATTTTATGTTTTCGTTCATCAAAAACAAAAAAAAAGCATAGTTTTATATTTTCCTTGCATATTTTAACATAATTTTTTTTTTTTTTTTTTATATATTTTATATCTTCTGATGCTGTTACATATACATATTTATCTCTCTTTCTCTTTGGTTTTTCTTTTTTTTTTTTCTATTATTTATAATTTTTTCATTACAATTCGTGTTGCATACATTATTAGCTTTAACATGCGAACTGATTTTTAAAGCAAATTCAGCATGCTTTAATTTTTTTTTTTTTTTTTACTTCAGTTTCTTAAAAGCAACACTTTATTCATAAAAACAAAAATAAATAAATATAGACGTGTATTATTATTATATTAAAAAAGTAATAAAAAAATTACAAATTTTATTATAATAGTCATTAGAGGATAATACCGAACCAAGTAAAGTAATAAATGTGTGAACTCGTACTTATGTAATAAAATTAATAAAATATTGGTATATTTTATTATTGAGTTAAAAAAAAAATATTACAATATTTTATGTATAATAGGAAATTTATTTGGCATTACATATATGTATGTACATACTTACACATACATATTATTCCGGTGTTAAAGAATTATTATACATATAGGTGCATATTTTAAAATTTTGATAAATGGCTGATTTTTAATCCAACTGGGATTGTTGTAAAATTTAAATGATTTTTAATACTGTGTTGTGGTACAGTACTTGACAAGTATATTACACATCAATGTTTTTATCCATACTGGTCCATTAATGGACAATTAATTGGTGAAAACTGGATGAGAAATTAATTGATGATACTATTCTCATCCAGTTCTCATCCATTTTTTCATCAATCTAGTTTAGTTTCAAAACCAGCTGTTTGAGAAAAATGGCTTCTTTTTTTTAAATTTTTGGGAATGTTCAGAGTTTAGACAATTTTGTAAATGTCATGTGAAAAATAAATTCAGTTGACATTTAAAAAATAAAGTCTTTAGTTAATTTGAAAAATAAAGAGAAAGACATTGTAGGGGAAAATAAAATAAAGATAAAAGATAAATAATATGAATGTAAAAGTTAAGTTCTCTAAATTTATTCTTCTTTTACATTTAATGTACGATTTATTTTTTTTACAAATTCTATTATTTGTTTTTGAGAAAAATTTTTATTTCTTTAAACTAATTCTGTCTTGCATATAATATGTAGAATATTTACTAATATATTATTGATTTATTATAGATAACAAAATATTTCAAACAACGGAATCCATTCTTTATCCATACTTTATTCAAAAATTTTAATACTAACTATAAGAATATTTATATAGAATAACTAGAAGAATAGAATATATATGTATTACAATAATTTTAATTCAAATATTTAAATACTTATTTTTTGTAGCGCCAAATTATTTAAGTTAAAAATTTCAATTTTCTCTTTTATATAAAATTTGTTTTAAAATTTATAGATATCAACAGATCAATGAAATAAAAATTTGTGCAAAAATTACATTTCAAATTCAATACTCGTACATATTTAAAAAGACACACAAAACAACGTTTTATTTTAGCTTTCAAAATTAAATTTGAAATCAAAAAAATTTGTTCAGAAATTATATTTCCAATGTGATAAAATTATATATATGTATGTTCTGAAATTATATACATATATTCAGAACACATCTACATATGTCATCGTAAAATGTCAAAAAAAAATGGATACGAAATTGAATTTTTCAACAGGAGTATGTTCAACAGAGTCCTCATCAATTTAATTGTCCATTAATGGTCCATTAAATTGATGAAAAACTTGTCAATCAATTCATGACAATTTGAGTTAATATGAAATTTGGTAAAAATTGACACATATATAGGTGTTTACATCAAAGTTAAGATAAATTGACAATTATGTAATTCATTCTTTCTTTTAGGTATTCCTTAACTCCTTAGTAACGTCAAAAAACGAGTTGATGACTGATTTCTTGTCTTCAAAATGTTTAAAGCTTCAGAAAACTACCTTGTACCGTAGTTTTACACTTTTTTTTTGTGTTTGCTTTATCTACATATGTAGGACATTTTTATTGTATGTGATAGTTCTTACATAAGATATTAAAAGATAAAAAATCTATTCGTCTGATTATAACTACATGCATATGTATGTATGTATTTCGACTGTAGCTTATTAATTTTCTAATACTATATGGAAAAGGACTGAATCTTTATCCCAAACTTCTTTATTTTAAAAATTAAAAATAACGCGGAAGTTACCTTAATTATCTCTTGTTACAATTTAAAATTTTACTATCCTTTGATGAATTTAAAATATGATTTTATTACAATGTCACCATATCTAGGTTATAAAAGGTCTAGGTCATTATTTTTGTTGCACTTAATTTGTTTTCTTATATGTAAATAAAAACCAACATCTTAAAAACTTTAATGAAAAGATTTATTTATACTAATTTGATAAATTTTTAGTTTTATTGTTATTGAATTTATAAAAAAAAAATCCATATATTAAATAAAAAACTCTATTTTTAATATGAAGCCTTGAAATATATTAAAATGAGTTTTATTCAAATTTCTTTTATTTAACAAAAAACGTCTTTTTTTTTAAATTAAAAATGAATAAAAGGTAAAATTTATATGTATTATGACCAAAAATGTCACTTTATTTTTTGCTTTGTTTTTTTTTTTCAAAAACATCTTTCTTACGTTTGTGTTAAAAAATTATTAACAAAATTATTTTTACATTTTTTAATTAGACCGAAAATATTAAGAAAGAATTTTAGGTACATACCTAATTAATTTTTCCAATGGTTGAAGTGTATGTACATATAAAGTAGAAAAACCTACCAAACCATATTAGTATATATTGTACATATGTATGTATATGGATACATACATATAGTATTTATAAATTTTTTGTAAACATTATTTTTAATTAAACATTAATCGCATAGTTCTACCCTTAAAAATTAGAAAGAATTTTTACATATACCTTGTCTACACATGTCTTATCAGTCATCACTTTGAGTTTCGCTCTTACATATTATGTATTTCAGCGATACTCATACTGTTCACTTTTCTTCCAGCATTTGAATTTATCATACTGAAATTTGAAATATCAAAAACAAGCTAATAGTAATGAAAATGAAATGTTGTAGTCTAATATGTATGTTATTGATGTTTGAATAGCTTTAAACCTGATTAAACTTAAATATTAAAAGTAAATAAAATTCTGTTAATATTAGTAAAATAAATGAAGGAAAATGATTTTTATTAGATGTACATACATATTTATTTACTAACTAGCTAGTTAGTTTATTGACTTTTCGACTAGTGAGGAACCGCTAGCTTAAGTACTTTGCTACATATTCAATAATCAAAATTCATACAAAATTAAAATCTAATAAAATTTAGAAAAGAAAATTTTATTCTGCTTACGGCTTATAACGGTACTAACTACTACGTAGATTAAAATTTTAAAAATCTTTAAAAAAAAGATTGCTATTCTAATGCTAAAGGTGTAAAGTATTTATACATGTTTTCAAACCTTAGCTACAAACGTCAAATTATCTAACACAATATATTTTAATTTATGCTTGAATCAAAAGAGTAATTCTTTAACACACGACTTTAAAAAAAAAAGTTAAATTTAAAATAAATTTCTTTTAAAATAACAAAAAATAGAAGAATTTCTTTAGTTAGTAACTTTTTATGTGATCCACGAAAAAAAATGATGTTTCTATGTAAATACAAAGTGTGTATTATGAAAGTCCATACAAGTGTTATATTTAGGTACATTTTATTTAAAACATTGGTTTTAAACTATATTACCTTGGTTTTTCCCAAATTTTCTAATCGTATTTTAAAAGTCGTATTGCAGGTAGGAGATTTCCCTTCCTATGTACATATTTCAGTAATAGTAATACATACTTATCCTAACATACATATGCATATATATGTACATTCATAACAATTTACTAAAATTAACAAAAAAATAATGAATTAATCAGACAAAAACCATCATTCTAACAACCAGCACCGCTAAAAAAAAATATGTATGGATGTACATATCTATGCACATACATAGGTAGTTAAAAAAATTAATAGTAATATAAAATTTTTGCAAAAAAAAAAAAACATAATATGTACATACATATATGTATATAGGTACAAAGTTACAAAATAATACAAAACTGTAAATTATAATCATTATAAATTAAATTATATCATTTTTTATTATTTTTGATTTGTATTTCAATTTCTGAAAAAAAAGTAAAGTTTATTTTTTTTTTTTAATCTTTTGTATAAATTCAACCTTCACATACTTAAATTCAGATTGTTTATTTTTTAATTGTCAGCTTCACAAATAAAAAAGTACAACAAAAAAAATAAATAAATTTACATATCTGCCCTAATAAATACAAAAATTGAACAAATAACAACAATACAAAATAAAACAAAATTATTAAGAACAGTTGTTTTAAAATTAAGAAAAAAAAAAACAAACTATAAAATAATATTCATTTTTTATTAGAATAACGGTAATTGATTTACAACATAATGTGAAACACGTCATTAAAAAAAAAATATTGTACAGTTTGAAATGCTGAATTTATCGAGCTTATATAATACTTTATATACATAGTACTAAATTTTTGGTGTCAAAAATGAAAAAAGTACTAAAATTTTTTTTTGAAAATGTACAAAGTTCTTGTAACTACTTTAAATGAGTACTGAATAAGAGTAGTAAAGTTTGTAGTTGTCTATATTAAAATGAATACTTGCATAAATAATGAGGGAACATAGATTATAAAAATAATTAATTTATTTATTTGATTCCAATGTCATTTTGTTTATCATGTCATTTATATGAATACATATTTTTTCATATTGTGCAGACGTCAAATACCACAGATGCACTATTTGACAATTTATTAGATTATTATAATAAGATATAAGATTTTTTTTTTTGTACAGATGATTTTAATAGTAAAATTTAATTATTTTTAATACCATAAATTAAAAAATAATTAAAGAATTCGAATATTTAATTAAAAATACTCAATAATTTTAATTCTATTCAAAACTTTGTTACATTGTACATACATACATGTTTTTACATGACATTTAAATAAATTTGTAACCGATGCCTGCATAATTATGCATATGTATTTGAACTAAAACAAACATATGTTCACCTGTGCTATGCTATATGTTGTATTGTATGTATTGTATGTATGTGAAATTTTTAAATATTTATGTCGAGACGAACAAAACACTGTATTGGAGGGGGGAGGGGGGGGTCTATTCTGGACCCTTTTCGAGATTTGAAGGGTTAAAGATGTTTTAGCGAATTTTCATAAAAAAATCTATAACTTGTGAACGGCTTGTTATAGGAAGATAAAAAAATATGTTTTGTAGAGTAAATTTTAAGCTTTAATTTTTGTGTACTAGCGATTCTCAATTTTTTGTTCCTCTCGACATGCCCGATCATCCATTTCCAAGGAAGACTATTGAGTGGGACGCACCCTGTTTATGTAATAGGTGCTTTAGAAAAATGTATCTTCAATTTTTTAAAGGTTTTTAATACAGGTAATCATTTTTAAAGAACGGTATCTTCGAAAAAAATTCGAATTTTCATAAAAGAAATATTTATTTAAATATAATTTAAAATCTATTATGTAAGTATGTACATACTTTGTAGAGAAAAAAAAAATTAAATAAAATTTATAGGTATTTAAATAAAATGCCCATTTCAATTAAATTTTCGTTCTATTTCAAAACATTATTAAAAACATATTAATTATTAAAATTTAAAAATAGCTTTTATAGTATGTATATGTAGGCATGTATTCGTATACATATGTACATATATATTTTCTTTAATAATACGTATTTATTTGTTAGTTTTTTTTTAAATACAAAATCTTAAACATTAATCAAATATGTTAATTATTTACTGAATGTACATACTAACTAATATTTATAAAATATACATACATACTTACGTATGTACATAAGTATGTATAAATAATTACAATATAATTTTTTATGAAGAATGTGATTAACTTCGAGAAAATAAAAACAAGATAGATACAATGACTCGTTTTGCATAAATTAGTTACATTTTATAATAATTTTTTTTTTTTTTTTGTTTTGTATGAATTTTCTTATTTATATATGGGAAGCAGTTCCTCTTTACACCTTTTAAAAATTAATAATTTATGCAATTCATCAAAAGCAAAATAAAAGCATGTTAAGAAATAGAAAAATAAACTAAAGTGATTGAATAAAAAATAAAGCAAAAATAAATTCCCTTTAGGAAAATAAAATATTTTTTTGGCTAAAATCACGAAATGGGAACATTTTCTTTGGATTTAATATAATATTTAAAAAATTTTATTGTTTTATTCAAAAACAAAAATTAACACGAAGTTCGAAACACTTAAATTTACTGGTACTGAGATTAATAAAAATTAAATAATATATAAAAATACTGAAATTAATAATGTAATTCCAGAAATTGTAAGCATATATATAAAATATAATTTAAAAATGTATATTGAATAAAAATTGAATAAGACAAAATTAATTTGAAAAGTTCTTATTTAAAAACATTAAACTAAAAGTACTTTTCCTTTGGCGTTCGAACAGAATTGAATTGTCATTTAATAAACGATATGTTTTGGTAAAATAAATGATTTTATTAGGTTATGATAATGGTTTGATTATTGCGTTAGTAAAAAAATTTTTCGAATTCTAATACTATACATACCTACAATGAACGCTCTCATCCACTCTTTACGCAGCCAGCCAGATAGTGTTGTGTTGACAGTGTTACTCACTCATGAGGTACCTCAAATGTCCCACTCATTTTCGAAAAATGTCACAATTCCTCAAAAAAATAATTTGTACCACCTCATGTCACAATACCTCAAAAAGTTATTTGTACCAAAATGAGTTATGAGTAGAAAAATAAAATTTTATTTTTTGTACTGTTACAAAATTTTCTATTCATAACTCATTTTGGTACAAATAATTTTTTGAGGTATTGTGACATGAGGTGGTGGAAAACTAACTAACGCGTAGCTATCAAACAAGTGTAGGATTAACGCATCATTATAATTTGGCCTTTATAAATATATTCAGCTTTCAAAAATATTTTAGTAAACAGCTGGAGATTGGAATGTCTCTACGTACTCCTAGACCCTAGTAGAGCTTATGCTTTTATATAGGATTAATTACCACACTCACATACTCTGCTCTGAACGACTAGAGTTAAATATGAATTTGAACTGTAAAAATTAGATGGATAACATTTATTTATTTCAAACAAATAATGGAATCTTTAACAAAAATTAATTTTAAGAAATATTATAAGCTCGACAGAAAATATATTTGAGAGAAAGACTTGCCATCTGCTCTCTAATATACTATGCTATGTAGGTACATACATGAGGACGTAAAACTTGGTAAAACTCGGATGACAAATATCTATTACGATTTACGCCTAAGTTCACTTATCTTATCAAAAAAATCAATTAGCAATTTTCTCACTTAACAAATTTGCGATTCGCAAAAATATCCATTTGCCAAGATATTAAAAAAAATGTCTCTTTAGCTAATTTGGAGGGATTTTATTGTTGGTTACCAAATTAGAGTTATACGCTTTTTTTTTAGAATATTTTTATATACATACATATGTATATGTGAGATTCTCAATTAGTCAAGATTTTATAGTTGGTTTCAAAATCAGGGTTTTAATAATGTATTTAACGGGGATTTGGAGGTGGCAGCCCCACTATCTTAAATATATTGTTGTGGAAATATATATATGTATATGCAAAAAAAATAGGTGAGACTTATAGTTGATTACAAAATTAGGGTCCAAATAATTTGTTTGGGAGGTTTGGAGATAGTAGCGCCCACTATTTTAAATGTCTTGTTGTTGAAATATGTACATACATATGTATGTACATATCTAAAAAAATGTTAGGAGCGATTTTAGAGTCGAATTTGAAATCAGAGTATTCCCTTTTTCCAGAATATTAATGATTTTATTTATGCAAAAAGAATAATTAAATGTATCGTGAGATGAGAGTTATACGCTTTTTCCAGAATAATATGTACACCTGAATGTCGCCCACATACATATACCCTAAGCTAGTTTATGTTATTTGAAAATTTGCCAAACGGATGTTTTGCAAAGTAAAAATTAATCTTATTAATTTTTTTTTTATTTAATTATACAATATATGCTATAATAATTACACAAAATGAAATAATTTCATAAAAATTCATTGAACTCCCGAATACATATGTATGTATATATACAAACATACATACATATGTATCATGTATGCATATTTTTATTGCAATACTCCCTAAAGATGACCTAAGTAAAGAGCATATGGTAAAAATTTAGAAAAAAGTTTTTTTTTTTTTTTGTAATAAATTGTATTTTCGAACAATTTAAAAGATTCAAAATACAAAAAAAAAAAAAAATATTCAAGTAAAGTTTTTATATTAAAAGTAAATATACATATACTGTATACTGTATGTGCTTACAATATAGATAAATTTATTTTACATGGCACGAGTTAATTTTTTTTTCTTTTAATATGAAAATAAAACTAAAATAATAATAAATAACTTAATAAAAATAAACATAATGCTACATATTATTATAAACGTAAGTAACAATGCAATTGCGGAAGATGAGCAGTTTATTGACCTTAGTATAAATTACCAAAAAAAAACAAGAATAATTTTTTACAGTTCTATTGCAATGCATTGCAATTTGAATTTTGATCAAATTGAACACACATGTTCTAACTTCTTAAGTTCTTACAGTTTTTGGTAAATATAATTTACCATCTGCATTAAGCAATTATATATTTTTGGCAACAAAAAAAAAATAGAATTTAATTTCCTTTAATTTTTATTGTTAGCAAGTATTTTTTAATTTTATGAATTTTTGTTTTTTCGATAGTACACTAAATACATAATTGTATTGTATGTTCATCCCTTTTAATTACATGACATCTAAAGTACTAAATTCTAATTGGTTGATAAAAAAGCTGTACGAACTGTTAGAACATAAAAGAAAAAAATTCCTTTATATTGTTTAAGTTTTTTTTTTTTATGCGATCTTATAAAAATAACAAGTTTATTTTTCTTGGTCTTGCACTTCATAGTTCTAAAACAGCTTACTGTTTAAACCGAAAGAAAGTATATAATTGAAAGATATATTATAAATAAAAATAATCCTTGTTTTTTTTTTATCTTTAAAATGGCTGTAATTTAATACATAATATATAACGGTATAATCCTTGCTATCACAATGATGAATGTAGTGTAAGCTTTTTAAATATAGACAAATTCAAATCCAATTATGGTTCTTTAGCAATATTTTACAAATTAAAAACTAATGGCCATTATTACACTGCATTATTTACAACCGTATTCACTTCCTATTATTAGTATTATTCATAACCTCCCAATCAGTGAAATCACCCAATCTTGAATCTTCTATAAACTTCTTTAAAAAAAAGCTTTACATGTTGTTACTTGCCCGTGTTCACACTGTAGTACAATTACAATTGCAAGATGTAATTGCAAAAGCTCTCCGCGTTCACAATATGTTGTCAGTTGCAATTGCAACTTTATATGTGTGGTTCAACCGGTTTATTGGTTCAACCGCTAAATTTTGGTTGAAAAAGTTGCAACTACTTTTTCGTCGTTTTTTTTCGCATAAATTCGTTTTAAAGCTTTTTTTAGGAGAAACGAGGAAGTAGGAAAGAAAGAAAGTGGGAAGTGGAAAGGAAGTGGAAGTGGCTCAATATTATTAAAACAAGTTTGAGTAATAATCTAAACACAGACACAATGGCTTCAATTTTATTTACCAAAGATGGTGTAAATGAAAGTGATGGCTGTATTAAATTTGAACCGGAAAAGAAGTTACTTCATTCCAAAGTATGGAATGAAATATATAAAAATAATGAAAAATAAATGTACGAATGTAAATGTACTGGGCAAAAATACTTTGCTTCCTTTAGATAATCTTTAATAATCTTAATAATGAAGTTCAATATTATTGTGCTATTATATTTTATATTTTAATAGGGTAATTTTAAATATGTTTGTGGGTAATTCCGCAAATATTGAATGGCAACACTGATTTTAGGTGACTGTTGTTAATTAAATAAATTCTCTGTTGTTAAAAATCACACATACAAGGAAGAAACAAAAAGGTGCCGGCAACAATTTTGAAATTCAAAGTTTGTTGCCTGTCAATTTATTTTTTTTATTCCAGTTTCATTTCAAATAATAAAATGGTGTGAACAAATAGTTATGACTAAATGACTAATGAAACAAAATTAACCAAATAGAAGGCTAAGTAAACAAAATGTTTCTTGCTCGCATTAACTAGGTTCAGAAATATTTCAAACGTTTCAGAAATGTTTCTTGCTGACAAAAAGTTTCTTGCTTTCATTGTATCTAACGTTTGCTTAATGTTTTTATTATATCTAACATTGGCTTAACGTTCTTATCACTTTGTAAATAATAACAGTGTAATAATGCCCAATAACTAATATAGCAGTTAAAACTGTTATAGCTTTTATAACTTTTAAAGCTTTTATAGCAGTGGATTTCTTTTGTTTAATATTTATGCAAATTTTTAGACCCGAAAATAATGCGCAACTGAGCCGGCAATACTTTTTAGTAACAAAAAACAATTAGTATAAACAATTATGCAATTTTACATTTATAGTATCAGTGTTTCTTCAAAATTTTGAGAACATCAATAAATATTTGGTACAAAAAATTTTTTTAAAACTAAATTTATTAATTTTGAGTCGTTTTGACATTTTATAATATATTAAATTATAAAAATAACAAAAAGTAAGGTATCAGCTGAATGTTTTTTTGTTATCTTATATTATATTATTTAAATTTCAAATAAATTTGGAGTTCGTTTGCCGTTGTAAATAATTTTGGTTTAGTTCAAATTTAAACTATTTATAATTACTAGTTTAGTTATGATCAGCTGATCAAAGTTTATTTATAGATATTAATAACACGAATATTATTTATTTGGTTTTTTTTTTTAATATTGTTCTATTTTAATTCATTGTTTTAGTTTTATACTCACTGGCAACTATTTACAAAATTATTTATATGTAGTATTGATGTATTTTTTAAAATATCTATTTTCATTATGTATTATAGATAAATATATTTTGAAAACAATTAACCAAGAATAACGAAAATGGTTGACTTATGCAAAATAATTAATTATTTGAAATGATTATTATTATAGCTAAGACCGATCTTACACACTACGCATTCAACTAAAAATTCATTAATTTTCGAAAACAACTACATCTATTTTGCAACCGCGTATGCACTTCTGATTGTACGGTGTTAGTTTGTTCACATATGACGTTGTTTTGGCATTTTTTTTTCTCGCTAACTTCAATTTTATTCCACCCACTTTTAAAATTTTGTTTTATAATTTTTGGCAGCAAGTTACGTTCAAAACGTCTCTTTTTACTAAATATGGTACACTTAATTTATTAACCGACAATTTTGTGACTGAACTGATAATGTATACTTATACAACTGTGAATTTTCATTAAAATAGCAAAAATTTTTGGTATTCGTCAGTTGTACTGCATTATCAAACTGACGACTGTCCTGAACTAATAATGTATAATATCCTCCTTAAGTAATAGTACGTAAAATGTTTCACTGATTTCTTTTTCTTTCCAATTTAGCGTTAAAATATTAATCAACCTGCAGCCAAGCCACGCTTGTATTTAAAAGAAACGTTTTAACTTTTACTCTTCGTTTCATACTCTCTTTCCAATAAACTAATTTAGGCTTTCTGGAAAGAGTATGAAACGAAGAGTAAAATATTATTCATAAATACTTTTACAATTTACAAAGACAATTTGTGAATTGTGATGTTGGGGTTGGTGTTTTGTTTTTATAAAAAAATGTTTAAACAAGTTGCGTACCACTAGTCATCCGTGCACCCCTGATATCAAATTTTGAAAAATCCGCTTGTTCTACCAGAATTCGAATCGAAAATTGAAATTTGAAACAAGAAAACAGCTTTTATTGACAGCTTCTTATAAAGGTAATGGATTGGAACGGTAAAATATAAGAAAGTAAATGTCAAAACAAAAGAATTTTTGTATTGTACAATTGTATATAAAAATAATGTATGGACGATATTTGCATAATGGTATGAATGTAATATAAAAATGCATTTTTATTTTGGAAATAAAATAAAAATTAATTACCTATTTGAATAAAGTATTGTTAATTTGTTAGAATTTGATGAATTTGTCCGAGAAATTAAAAAAAAAAACGAATGACCAAAACTCAAAGCTTTTGCAGAATATTTTACATAATTGAAAAATTAGTTATCTCTTTTACTCTTAAAATGTTACCGCGAAAAAATAAAGCTTTCATTTAAATTAAAAATCGCATTAGAAAATAATTAGAATTAAAAACGTAGTTGAGGGAATTTAAACTTAAAAAAAAAAAAATTCTAAAGAATTTTCTTAATTAATTTGAAATTGTGCATTTTGAAATTTCAGTTAACAGTTTTATTTTATTTTTGTTAACAGTATAAATAGTAAAAAAGATATTCTATAAATAAAATTCATTTAAATCTAAATAAATTTTGCGATACATTTTAAAAGCATTTTAAAAAAATTAAGAAGCCATCTTTAATTTTTTCTTAAAAAAGAAACCCTAAAAATTGCAAGTAATTGTTCACAATTGTCATAAATTCCATTTATTTTTTTATAAATATTTTTTAAAAAAAATAATGTATTAATATTTTTTTTACCTATTTTCTACAGGTCAAAGTGCTTTTGATAATCGTTTGGGATTATCATCTCGATCTCGATCTTCAATTGATGAAAGAAAATCACCATTTTCAGTAGCTGATTCAACATCTTCCCCACCACCACCAAAAGAAACAGAACAAATTACTGACAAAATTGAAAGTGAAGATAGATCAACAAGTCCCAGCAGTTCCACTGATCTAACAATTAAATTTAAAAGTTCAAATATTGACGATACACCATCCACAAAACTTCCAAGTAGACGTCGTTTTATTTCTTCAATTCTTGGTGGTGAAGTACCATATGACGGAACATGCAATAAAATTATCCCACGTCCAGTGTTAACATTGGGTCAGCGTAAAGAATATCCACCGCCACCAATTAATCCAAGAAATATATTTATTGAAAAAAGAACATCAGCAAATTTAATTAGAGAAGAAAAGACTAAACAACCACAAAGGCCAATAATAGTTGAAGAAAAACCTATAATACCTTTAGATCTAGAAAGACCACTCAGGGTAAAAAGTTTAAGTCCATCAGCCCCACCATCAGCTGATAAAAGACCAAGCCCACCTCCTCCTCCAGAACCCGCAGTACGTTGTTCTGTTATACAGAGGACACCGAAATCTATTTTAGCTCCAGGGATTTTAGGAAAAGGTAATTTTCTATTTGCAGTTATTTTTCTTTTTGTATAAGCAATTTTTTTTTAATTTCATAGTTACGGAAGATAATCATTTGGCATTACCTTTAGGTACATCACATTTATTGGGACCAGAACAAGAACAACCAATTAATTACGCAGTTCCAAAACGTAAACAACCAAGCCCAACACCAAGTCAAATTAAATCAACATCAGAATCTCAAAAGTTGTCTGATGAAGATGAATTAGCTGAACGTGCTAGAAAACATCATATAGCTAGACGTAGAATTTTAGCAGCATTAAAAGCACAATATTTTCATCGTTTACGTCAATTACCTAATTATAATAAAACTAATGGGATTATGTCGGCCGCAGCTGGTCATGGTCGAAACTCAACAAATAATGCAAATGGTTCACAATCTGCATCTCAATCAAATGGTGGATCTTCTAATAATTGTAGCCAGGGTATAAATTTCAATGGACAGTTAGGTGGTGGTGCTACAGGTGGTTCCGGTGGAGGTTTAAGTGGTAGTGGTGCCGGTGGAGGTGGTATGGGTGGTGGAAGAGACGGACGTTCCAATTATGGACCAAATAGTCCACCAACTGGTTCTCTGCCTCCATTTTATGAGAGTTTAAAGTCTGGTAATGGTAGCGCATTGGGGCAATTTAATGCTGCAAGTAGTAATTTTTTAATTGCTTCTATGGCAAATGGTGGTGCGAATTCATATTTATCCATGACAAATCCGAATGTTCAGTCAGATTGTGGTGATACAAATGGTGAGTCAAATGGCGGTACGAATGGTTTCACAAATAATGATAGTTCAAAATTTCCTTTAATGAATAATAATTCGGCTTATGGAATTGTTGTTAAAGATGAATTAGATTTAGACTACGAAGGAAAATTAGACATGTCAAGTTTAAGTGCTAATTTGTTATCAAGTGCTTACAACAATTATGATATGTGTAATGATTCAATAATGGCAGATTTGGCAGCAAATGGTGTTGATCCATTACAATTTACAGCAACTTTAACATTTTCGGGCGCATCAGAGAATGCTTTATTAGAAAGTTTATCGGATCCAGTAGATTTGAGTTCATTTTTAAATAGGTTACCGAGTGATGGTAGTACGCCATCACCAGGAAATCAAGATTTGGATTTAACATCAACTCCATCTTTAACACCTGATTCTGTTTCAATTACTCCTGTTGATACATCAAATGGATACGATAATTTTTCAGAAAGTTTATTACAACAGTTGCAAAATAGTACTAGACATTGTTATGAACAACAACAGCATAATCATTTGAGATATAATTTACAAAATGGTAGCAGTAATAAAATGTATCAAGAATCACCACCACCTCCAGGATATCAACAAAATCGTGAAATGATGCATCTTCATCAATTACAACAACATCATCAACAATCACAATCTCATCAAAATGGACATGGTCCGTCTAATAATAATAATCATAATAATAACAACAATAATCATAGCTTTTCGCAACATAATTCAATGTTACATGGTGGTAGTAATCATCATCACCACCATCATCATTCAAACCAAAATCATAGTAATAGTAATGGACATTCACATTCATCGCATCATTCATCACATCCACCGCCACCTCCTCATCCTATAATGTTAAATACAGCTATGATGACTGTTGCACAATTTCATAGTGGTTTAAATTGTAATGATAATAGTAATATGTCATTACCATCACCAGGTGGTAGTAGCAGTGGTCATTTACATAATCAATTAGATATTCCTCCAGAAGCTAAACCAATTATACAAAGTGTAAGTTATATTTCTAATAATTCATCAGATTCAAGTTCTTCTCCTTCCTCTTGTTCGACTAGTTATAAAACAATTATTTTGACAAATAATGGAATAATACAAAATAATGGATTGAATAATTTTACAAATGCACAACTTTTAATTAATAATAATAATAATTTTGATTTACAAAATAATAATTTATTTAATAATAATAATAATAATGATAATACAAATATTATTAGCAATTGTCCAATTAATAATAATAATAATATTAATGATAGTTATATTGACATTGATGACAGTTGTGATCTAAAAATTATTAAAACTCTTTCAAATTTTAATTCAAATTTAAATATAAATACAAATTCAAATGTAAATAATAAAAAATCAAAACAGCAATCAAATAAAAATCGGCCTAAAAGCCGTTCAATTATACCAACGATCACACCAATGTTACAAGAAACTAAATTGCAATTGCTGAAACAAAGGGTAAGATGTAAAATCAAAAAAACAAATCAATTAAAAATTAAAAAAAATTGTTTAATATTTGTATTCTGCTATTTGAAGCAGCATTAGTCAAGTAGATAATTTTGAAAATATTTATTCAGAAAACAAAACAAAAATATCATTTTTGTTTTGTTTTTTAAAAATAACATTTTTTTTAATTAAACAGATTTTCGTTAATAATTTATTGTTATGTCTATAGGGAAACAAATGTTTGTGCTGTCTTGTATTGTTTTTGTTCATCATAATTTGTTATTATTCTTAAATATAATTTTATTATCTTTTGTTTTTTTTTTTTTTCATTATTTTCATTAGTTTAAATATATATTTTTTGAAATTTTTAGCTGGGACTTTCACCAGAAGTGCAATTAGAATTTGTTAATGGTGGACATGGTATTAAAAATCCATTGGCAATTGAAAATATACATGGTCATAGATTACGTGATGATGATAAAAAAAATGTGATTACATGCGATGATGATCCAAATAAATTTGTTTGTCGTGTATGTTCAAAATCATTTAATTTACAGAGACTGTTAAATCGACATATGAAATGTCATTCAGATATTAAACGTTATTTATGTACATTTTGTGGTAAAGGTTTTAATGATACATTTGATTTAAAACGACATACAAGAACTCATACTGGTGTTAGACCATATAAGTGCAATTTATGTGAAAAATCATTTACACAACGTTGTTCATTAGAATCACATTGTTTAAAAGTACATGGTGTACAACATCAATACGGTTATAAAGAAAGAAGAACAAAGGTAAAACAGTTTTTTTCTTTTTTTTTTTTTTTAGTGTGATTTAAATTTAAGAAAATTAATTAAATTTGAATTTTTATTGTATTATTGTAGATGTATGTTTGTGAAGAATGTGGTCATACAACCAGTGAACCAGAAGTACATTATATTCATTTAAAAGAGTTACATCCATATTCACCAGCTTTATTGAAATTTTATGACAAAAGACATTTTAAATTTACAAATTCACAATTTGCAAATAATCTTTTGGGTCAATTACCGATGTCTGTTCACAATTAAAATACAAATTTTGGATTTAAAAAACAAAAAGAAAAAACAGGAAAATAAGAAATAAAATTTTTAAATTTTAAATGAAATTAGATAAAGAAATAGAGCAAAGTAAAGGAGAAGGATATATCTTAGAATAAAAAGAAATTTATTTTGAAAATGTAATTTCTAATTTTTTAATAGAAACGAATATAAATTCATAATTTTCAAATTTATTATAAATTATATTTACTAATATTATTACTCATCTTTAAAAGATGATTTTTATTTTATTTTTTAAATTATTTTAAATATGAGGTAAAAACAAAATTAACTGAAAAATAAAATTTAAAATGAAATTTTGTGAACAGAAATTTATTTTATATTTATATGTAAACCGAATATATTTAATGAAAAAAAAAAAAAAAAATTAATGAACTTTGAAGAATAAAGTTACTTAATGAATTTTTATTATTTTTTTTTTTTTTAGATTAATTGTTGTTAATTCTATTTTTTATACTAATAACGTTAAAATAAATTTATAAAATTAATATTTGAATTAAAAAGTGGAATTGATTGTTCACTTTTGAGATTAATAGTATATACTCTTCTTTTTTTTTTTTTTTTTTTAAATTTATGTATGTAAAATAATTATTTCTATTTTATTTTAAATTTTAAGATTTTTTTTTTTGTTTTTCTTAAAAAATAATATATAAATATGTAAATGCATATGTATATTAATTTAAAATTGCTTTAAATTTACAATTAAATTCCACTTAATATTTAAAAGACATTTAAAAAGAAAATATTTGAAAAAAATTATGAAAAGAAATTTATTACTATTAATGTAAAATTAATTGAATTGTTAAAATAATTTTTTTTTTTTCATGTTAATAATTAAATTGGTTTATTTAACTAACACTTTAATTAAATTTTTCTTTGAAATTTTCATGTTTGTTAAATTATAATAATATTTAAATATGTGCATAGAGAAATTTTCATTAAAAAGAAAAGAAATATTGCAATTTTATTTTAAATCCAATCTAAAAAAAAATATTAATTTATTTTCTAATTTATACACAATATTAATTTGGATTTTCTATTATCTTTTTTTTTTTTTTTTGTTTTGTTTTTAAAACTACATTAATTTTATTCACTATTTTTTTTTTATTTTAAATAATTACATATCTTTTTTAATCAAGTAAAAATTTAAACTTAAAAAAAATATATATATAAAAATATTTAAAATTAAAAAAAAAAAAAAAAATCATATCACATCTTTTTTTTTTGTTTTTAAACTTGATTTTATATACCTACTTGTTATTATTTCGATATTACAAATTTATTGTAATTTTAAATAGAAAAAAAAAAAAAAAATAAATAAATAAAAATAAACAAAATTATGTTTAAAAAACTTTATTTTAACAAAATAAAAACTGCAAACAATGTATATATAAATAATGTTAATATAATTTTGAAATTAATTACTTATAAAAATTTGAAATTGCAGAGCAAATATTACATGAATTTGAATTATTTTTATTATAATTATTTTTTTTTTTTGTTTTTTTTTTTTTTTTTATACAATAAGATTCTTAAAGTTAAATATTATGCAATAAAAACAATATTTTTTGTTTTATTTAAAAAGAACCTATTGATTTTCTATTTTTTTTTTTCCTTTTTTGTATTTTTTTTTTATCGTAAAATTTTTTTAATAGAAAAAATTACAATTTTTTATTTATTACTTTTACATAACATAAAAATTAAATTTTAAAAACATTAAAACAATAAAATATCTCAGGAAGTTGTGAACTAATTTGTATATTTTAAAGAATGATTTAAAATACAAAAAAAAAAAACTTAACACTATTATATTTGTAACTCCAGTATTCAGACCTGGCCTTAGGTTTATAAAATATTATTTTACTCGGTAAAAGATTTATTAGAAAATCGCTAGACCTACACCCTATAAAAAAAGAACTAGAAGAAGCAAAACTTTCATGCTTGTTAGAATCCTAATAACATTTTTTTTTTTTTTTTTAAAGTACTGTATAAAATAAATTTCATTTAAATTATTGATTGATATCTTTAAAATATTCAGACTTTTAAATTAAACAATGCCAAAATAAAAACAATTGTAATTCCCTTTATTTTAAATTTTGTAAATTAAATATAAGTATGATTTAATTGATTATTTTTTTTTCTCAATTATTAACAACGACTGCCTTTTTATTATTAATTATTATTATTAAAAAATAACAAAAAAAAAAAAAAGAAAACATTAAATTAATGTGATTAAAATGCTATTAAAAAATACTTTTGACATAAAACTCTTTTTTTTTTTTAATTTTGAATAACAAAAAAAAAAAAAATATTAATTTAATATTTATATTAAATAATATTAATAATAATTCATAAAATATAAATAAATAATAATTTTTACCTTTTTTTTTTTTTTTTAATTTATTTACGATCAAAGATTCTTCAAAAACATCGACACACAAAAATATAATATACAAAAAAAAAAAAAAATTAATTAATAGATTAAAATACTTAAATTATATTAATATAAAAATATTAACTATTAATATAAAATTAATAAATTTATATAAATAATAATAATATAAAATAAGATAAATAAAATTAATTAGTTAAATAATTATGATAAATTTAATTAATTTAAATACAAAAAAAAAAAAAAAAAACAAAACAAAAAATATATATTAAAATCGGGTTTACAGTGCAATCTCGGTGTTGGATAACCATAAATAAAATAAACTAAATAGTAAAAATGTAAAATTTAAATACATATATAAAAAAAAAAAACAAAAAAAAAAACACAAAAATGAACAATAATATTATAACAAAATTTAAATTTTTAAGTTAATGTATCTTAGAATTTAATTATAATGATAAAAATAATTTTTATAGTAAGATCCAGTTTATATATTTTTTTTTTTTTCTTTTCGTCTAACATTAAGTATTAAAAAAACACAAAATTATAATTAAATTAACAAAGTAATTTTTATTTTTTTTTGTAATAAATTTCATTATTTACCTTGTTACAAAAAAAAAAACCAAACTTTTATGAAAAAAAAAAAATTTATTTTAAAAAAAAAATTTTTATGGAAAAGAAATCAATATTATGTTTTAAGTTTTTTCTTAAATTATTGTCCTTATTTTTGGAACAAAAAAAAAAAAAAAAAATAAAGAAAAAAAATTAAATCAGTCATTTTTAAAAATACACATATATAAATATTATGGGAGTTATTAAATATATATATTCTTCGACAAAATAACAAAATATTGAATATAATAATTAATATTTTGTATTTAAAATAAAATATAATCATTTTCAAATTGAATTAGAAATTTTCTTTTTTTTTTTTTTTTATAGAAAAAACGAAGAATTTATTTAAAATTTTATAATAAATAGTTTAGAACTTCAGAGAAATTTTAAAGTTTAAAAATTGTCAAAAAGGTGCCAGTTATAGCCTTATATGTTTCATTTAAATGCATACGGAAAAAATGTTTTATTGAAAATTTAACATTTTTTTTTTCGTATAGGCGATTATTATAGAAATCAGAGAAAACTGTCAGTAAACTTGATCTGTCAAATGGCAAATGACAATACTGACGCCAAAATAAAAATAAAAATAATTTAAATTGTTGGCAACGTTATTTCGATGTTTGGAAAATAAAATTTTATTATTTTAATTTATTTACTCATTATTGATAGAAAATGGTACTAATAAAGAATAAAAAAAATGATTATTTTATTTAATAAACAATATAATAAAAAAAAATAAAATTGTAAGTGTAAACTTAATAGAAATACAAAATTATAATGAAATATGTGAAGAATTGCATCAGAATTTTTTTCAATGATAATTTTTTCCAATTTTTTCATTGGAACAATTTTCTTTCATTATGAAAAATTACTGATCTGGAAAATTCTGGTTTGTTCAGAAAAACAATTACCAATCCGGAAAATCATAAAATTGAGTTTTCCTTTAAATATTTAACTTAAAATTTAAATATTCTTTAGAAATTATTTAATCATTAAATCAACATTTTTGTTAAATTTTATATGTCTTTGCAGCAAAAAAAAAAAAAAATTGCAAATAAACATTTTCCAGAATCATTTCAATGAAAACTATAAACTGGCGCCAAAATTGGATTCGAAATGTCAGAAAAAAAATAAAGAAATATTAAAGAAATATGAAAGAAAAAATAAAAAAAAAAGTAGGAAAATTTCGTAGTAGTAGGATTTCATTTTTTTCAAAAATAGTGAAGGAATATGGAAATTACATCTAAAAGTAATTTTAATTTAAATAATTTTTAAATTACATACATACATACATATATTAAATTTGAAAAGATTCCTAATTTGATGTGAAAATGAAAATATCCTTAAAATATTTATATAAAGAAAGAAATGAAAAAGAATAAATTTAAATTAAATAAATTTTTAAAAATAAATTTTTAAAGATGTGAAATACAAAAATATTCATGTATTTTTTTTTTTTTTTTCAAATTCTTTTCAAATTATCAAATTCTATTTTTCACAATTCTTCCAAAACTCGAAGTAAACTTTTTTTTTTTTATTGTTTTTATTTTCAAAAAATAAAATCCCAAAAAAAAAAAAATATTACAAATATTTTGAAACAATTTTTGATTATTTTAGTTTTAATAATATTTTTTCCTTTAAATATTTAATTATTATTCATTATTGATTTATAATAAATATTTATAAATTTAATTAGTTTAATATTTTCTTTTTTGATATTTTTAAATATATTTAATTTAAATTATTTAAAAAGCAAATAAAACATAAAAAAAAAAAACAACTATAAAAGCTTTTTACTTTTCTACTTATTCAATAAAAATTATTTAATTACATGATATAAATATTAAAGTTTTTTAGTATATATATATATATTACTTTATATACTTTATATAATTATTATAAAAAATAAAACAAAAAAAAAAAAAAAACAATTACAAATTAAATTCTAATTCAAATAAAACAAAAATACCACATAATTTAATTAAAATTAATATTACCATAAAAAGAAAGAAAAAAAAAAAAACAAAAACAATAAATATTAAAAAATATTATATTTTATATCTATATGAATATTTAAATATAATATATTAAAATTAAAATATTATAATTAATAATTAATCTCTTTTTCAAAATAAATCATTTTTTGAAATAAAGAAAAAAATTAAATAAAAAAAAAAAACACAAAAAATACAAAAAAAAAACATAAACAAAATAAAAAACGAAAAAATTTAAAAATAAATTAAAAAAAAAAAAAAAAGGTGTTTTAAATATTTTTTAATTGTTTACAGATATACCGATTACAATTATTTTATATACCGATTGTAGTCATTAGTAGGACTAAAAGGTCAATTACAAATTTCAGCTAATAGCATAACAAGATATAAGGCCGAGTTCCGCCTAGTTTTTTTTTTTGACAAGATAATCACTTTTTGCTAACCAAAATGAAAAGAGACCACATGTAAAATTTATGCGATACCGAAACAGAAAATAAAATTTTCAAATTTCAGAATATTTTTGAAATTCTAAAATGCTTTGTTTGTTAGGCACTAAGTAATATGTAAAAATCCTGCACCCAAAATCTTCATTAATCCTTGTATCGTAAACCCTAAATCCTTGTATCGTAAACAAAAAAATTAAAGTATGAGGTTAAATTTTATAATTAAAAATGAACAATTTGGGCACGTATGCGTTGAAACGCTATTTTTTAGCGATTGAAACAAACGAAATTTGGCGGTATTAAAATAGTTGACGCCGTGTGTTCTTTTGAAAGATAAATGAACTTTTATATTTAAATTTCAATAGTAAAAAATTAAATAAAGTATATATTATACTTTATTTAATACTTTTAGTATATTAAAAGAATTTTTTATAAAAATAATAATAAAAAGAAAAAAACATGTTTAAAAAAAAATTGATTGAATTTAAACTAAGAAAAAGAAAAATGATATTTTTTGATGATGAAATTTATTATTTTGGAGAAGCCTCCTTATCTTAGGAACCAGAAGTCAAACCGATGCGATTTAAAAAATGTACTGGCGGATACTGCAATAAAAACTAAAAAAGAAAAAAAAATAGAAAAAGTTTCGGAAAGTGCCACCTTAATGTTTCAGGTTCGTTTTTTGGGACGGGCTTAAAAGTCGAACTTTTTTATTTTTTTTTTTGCTATATTTAAATTCTACTACAAAATCGTTGAGTACGTTTTTTTGAATAATGTCGATCTGATTTCTTATTCCTAAAATACGGGGGCTTCTTGCAACCTACGCTATTGAAGTCATATGTTGTTTATTAAAATGTCCATATTATATTTATACTTATAATTTTGTTTTTTTTTTCTAAATCCAATTTATTTTTATTTGTTTTTTTCGTATATTTTTATTAGGTACGGTTTTTGGATACGTATATTTTATGCAAAATGTACCTTGAATCAATTGAATCTAAAAATCGCAGCACGTAAAGTGTTTCAAATTTCAGGCGATTCACTTAAATAAACGTTTCAAGTTAGTGCTTTCACTTTTTTTTTTAAATAAGCTGGCATTTTGTTTCAACTGAAGCGTTTGAAACAAAGTTACGTGTTTCGACCCCAGGATTATTAACATCAACATTTCTTTAATATTTAATAGAAAATTCATTTTCTTATATTGCTAGAGAGATCAATTTTTTTTTTTATCATAATAAAATTGATTTTATATTAAATTTTATAATATTATTAAAATATTTATATAAAATAGAGACAAATGTCAACTTTAAATACAAAATCAACTTTTTTTTTTTAACACAACTCTTTGTTCGATTGAATGACTTTTTTTTGAATGATTTGATTGATTTAATTGATTTTATTCAATATTCGGACACAACCACTTTTGTTTTTTCGGGAAAAAACTGTTCTTCCATCTCTATTACTCGTATGTGTTTTTCGTATCTTTTATAACTTTTTATACAAAAATTTGATTAACACTTATAAAAAAGACTAGGTGGAGCATGTACTTTGGATCTATTTATATTTAATGAATATTTTTTTCGTACTAAGCTGGAAACAACATCACGTACATTTGTTTTATAATACATATTAGCCCTAGTTATCAAAATATGATCTTATGATGTATTTAAAACCTAGAACATTTACCTTTTCTTAAATACCTTTTATAATTGAGTCATTATTTCTCTGAAAATTTTCTTTAACTTCAGACGTTTATTCAAAACGGTAAGTCGAAAATTTAAATTGTAAATTTTTTGGTTAACTAGATGGAACTAGATGGAAGATATTTATACAGATGTTTATGGACAGAAAGCGAAAACAGTATTTCATGTTCGTTAAGTCTTAAAGCCCATTTATAGCTTTAACAATAATAGCTTTAAGAATAAAAGCATTGGGAAAGAGATACTTGGAAAAGTTCTCTGTACACAGAAAGCATTCGACAAGTGATCAATATCGTGATAACTTAACAAATCACTGAAAGCGGATTGCGCAACCGGTTATAGTTTCAAAACTACAATAATAAAACTTATAAAAACCTAATTTTATTTTTTAAATTTGAATTATTATGTATATAATGTATGATGCGATGTTAATTTTTAAAAGTATCGTTTATTAGTGTCTATTATTAATTGTGCAAGACTTTTTACGAAGCAATAGGTATTTTATATCATCTTTGCTTTGTAAAACGATAAATATCACTTAATTTTAGAAAATTATTACAAATGATCTATTGTATACTTTTACATAAAATATTTTTACTTTTGTTTACGTTTTAAGATAAAATAAAAATATTGAAATTTAGGTTTCAATATCAAAAAAAAAAAATTTTTTTAACAAGAGTAGCAAGTTCTACCAACATTACGAAATTTTTTTCACGGATTTTAGATAAATACATTTTTAAACTGAAATATGTACAGCTTTAAGCTTTTAATTATATAGGCTGGTAACACTACACATTGTTAACAAACCATACTTTAATAATCCTACAAAAATTAAAAATAATTTTTCAAAATTTAAATATTCGCCTTAAAATACTTCATAAATATTATGAAGATTAAGATTATAATTGATTGTATTAATTAAATATTTCTTTAAATTTAAATTTTGTGAAATGAATTTTAGAAGATTCTGTTTAATTTTAAATTTAATTTAAATACATATCTAAATTGAATTGCATAATTTAGAATTTTTTTGCTAAACAAATAAATATGTTGATAATCATTGTTTATGAACATTTGCTTCGCAACATATAACAAAGCGAATAACGTCATTCGATGTATACAAATCTGTAGCCTAAAAATATGCAATTTTTTATCAAAATATTTTTTTTGTAGCTGTCGACTTCAGCAGCTACATTTTATGAAGCAATTATTTTTCGTACTGACAGATTTTACAGAATTTAAAACAAATAACAGTAAGTATAGAAAATATTTAAGGATTTTTATATAAAGGTTCAAATAATTTCAAAATTAGAAGGAAAAACATCAATTAAATACCTGTTGCTAATATTACAATATGTAATTCGATAGAAAACGATAGAAATAGCGTGTTAAAAAAATTTTATAAAACGATATTTAAAAGCGTTAATTTCGTCCTTTTTACATTAGAATACTTACTTATCGTCTGCAATCTAAATTAACGTATAATTTTTTAAATAGAAATTATGCTTAGAATATGATAGAAAATTGTTAAGTATATCTAACTTATTCATAATATATATTATGAAGATTATATTGAAAAAAGCTTAAAATCGGTTGCCGTAACGGTAATATGTCATTTTTGCTTGACTTAAAGAGAAAATTGTATAGATAACGCGTTTCCATTTATTATGAACGAAAAGAAGGTAGCCTAGTGGGTAGGCTTGTGGTGTATTAACCGAAGCAATGTGGGTGCGATTCCTGTACAGTTCGTAATTTTTTTTTCCTTACACACCCCCCTTTATTCTTTACGACCAAATATATAGTATATAATATAAACAAAATAAATAATATTAGTATATAATTTAATAATAGCATAAAAACCTATAATGTCCTTGGTAGCCGATGGTTCAATAATATTGCATTACATTTATATATGTCATATTAATATAAATAAATAAATTAAAAATAATCGTTTAAGATTTGATTGTAGGTACAATTGATTTTTTTTAATAACTAAATGGTGGTACTTTATTTTTTTACAAAACTTTTAATAATGCAAGAAAACATTGAAATAAAATTACAAATATGAAATATTTGATCAAAAAAAAAAAAAAGTGGTTTGTTTTTACTCGTATAAAAATTATTTTAGTATTTTATTTAGTATTTATATCTAGCAGACTGTAGACCTTAATAAGTTAAGCTGGATTTTTTCCATGCTCAGTTTTTCTATGATTTGCGGTTGACAATTTTTGTTATTAATCAGTAAAAAACGACTTTTTTCCGTCGCGGCGAAAAGATAATTTAAACTTTTCTTTTGAGATGACAGAATTCACACACATTAAGAAATTTAACTGATGACATCTAATAAATTTATATACATTTTACAACAGAATCAACTTTATTTACCGAAAAAGGAAATTGTTTTTAAATAAATAAAATAAACAAAAAAGAAAAAAAAGATAAAAATTCAAAAATGTCCTTTGAATAAAAATTTATTAGAACTATGGAGAAATAATTTTCTTTTCTCAGGAATGACTGAATTGTGTCATGTGTGGAAATCATAGCCAACAAACCGTCACAGAATGAGTGAATTCCGTCATCATAGCCAAAAAACAGTCACAGAATGAATGAATTCCATCAAATCATAACCAAGAAACCGTCACAAAATGACTGGATTCTATTATAAGGAATAGAAAAAATAAAAAATCCTTCCATATAAAGAAATCCAACTTTAAGGTCTTTGATGTATGTATTAATTTTGACTGATAACTAACAAAGACTGATTTTTTATTAGGTGTATAAAAGTATATTTATAGTATATTAAAGATTTAATTTTTGACTAAAACACTTGTTAATACATTATCATATAAAAGTCTCAAGTATAAATATATATATATATATATTAAACCTACATTAATTTAATTAGAACCTTAATTAAGTAAATAGGAAATTAATTTTATTGTAAAATGTTTACAAAATTTTTCTATTTAATTTTTAATTATACCACTTAATAAAATTATTTTTTTTTTTTTTATACATATATGTATAAACTATAGTACCTAATCCTTAAAAATGTTTATAAGAACGTGAAAGAATATTATTTCGAATTAATAAAATACAAAATTATGTATTCGATTTGTAATATGATAATTGGTGTGGAGTTTTTCTTTTATATGTATGCGTATGTATATGAATAATTTGTTTTTACTTTTATTCATATATTACGATTTTTTTTTTTATTTTCATTTTGTATACCTTCTTTGTAGTATTACTAATAAAATTTAGTATTGGGGAAATATTTAAGACCTAAAAATAGTCGAAAAATGGAAAGATTTATATTGCTTTTTATTTTATTTATAGTATCCTTTAAATAAAATATACAATGTATTGAAATTTATTGATATTTTGTTTTTCTTTGTGGGGGAATATTTTCTTTTTTTTTTGTTTTTTGGCATTCTTTGCTAATTTTTTACATATCGTTTAATTTATGAAGACGAACAGTACTGGAAAAATTATTGTACTCAGATACTATAAATTAAAATTGGTAACATTTTATTTTGGAATATGATCTTTAAGGGTAATTTCACTCAATAGTGAATGTATGAGAGTAAATCAATAAGAGTGAAAAATATATAAGAGTGAGAGTGAAAAAGAATGAAAATGAAAATTAAAGTGAAACGAAAAGTGAAATAAGAGCAAAGTCAAACAAATCACCGAAAATCACTGAAAATTTTATCTTTTTTATTTAGAAATATTTTCTCTTTTTGCTTTTTCGTTATTATTGATTCATTTTTTTTTTTATCATATTGGATAGACCCCCCTCTTTTTTCTTTTTTATAAAAAATTATTAAATGTAAGAAAAAGTTAAGAATTCAACTGATTGTCTCTTAATATAAATTTTTGAGGTAGTATTAAAAATTTATGAATGAATGAATAATTCTAGTGATTTTTCAAAAGTAAGAATATGCATATACATCTTTGTTTGGATTTTTCTTTCTATTGAATTTGTGTAAATTCAGGTTTTTTCCAAAATTTCACATATGACTTTAAACCTATAATTCCAGTTAAATGGACGAAAACGAAGCACAACACAGTTTATATGCTACTATAATAATTCGAGGTAGATTTATTTGGTTTTCTTTCACATATTATCATGGTTTCGATCATTAATAACATGGATATTCAATATGAAATAAAGATCGAAATTCTTTTTTTACTTTCTGATCCTATTGAGAGCACAGAGCATTCACGAAGTCGTTTATTATTATAATATTTAACTAAGCTTCGGTTTCTTTTTTATAATTTTTTTCACTAAGCTGTTGATTATTTGGGACCATATCTATTGTACAAGATTATGAAACTCAAATATTCTACTTGTGCCCCATCTATTATCTTATACAAGAATTATTTTATTTTTTATATTTTATTTTATATTACAATATTAATTATTATGATATGAACTATTATTTAATATTATAAATCACTTATTATATATGAGCTGGTCGGGGTCTGAAACCAACATCTTTCGATTGAATGGCCAATGATTTAATAACAACGATCGTTTGATTTCAATTATTGCGACTTAAAGTGTACTTAAAAATATTTTGATTTAGTTTAAATTAAACTCAGCGTATTAAACTCATTTTGGTGTTAAAAATTTAGTTTTCTATACAAAAAATGGTTCACATAAAGTTCATACGACAAAAAAATTTATAACCAGAATTTGACCATGTCTTTTATAAAACAAAAAAACCAAAAAAAAAACAGAAAATATGAGAACGATAAAAAGGTCTAAAACACTTTAAAATCAGGGTTCGACAATTTAGTAGCCTTGTCATTACTACAACCACCAGTACAACTATAAAAATAAATAAAGATAAAAAAAAACAAAAACAAAAACAATAAAATGATCCTGAAAATGATAAAAAAAGGCAAAAAGTTAAAATATCCATAAGTGTGAGAATGAGAAGAATATGGTAAAACTAAATTTTCTTTTCAAATTGAAATTTTTTTTTTTTTGAAGGGGTGAAAATGTAGGGATATTATTTGGAATATATAGAGAGGTAAATGATTAATGCTAAGATATAATCTAGGATTTTATTATATGGAAAGTACGAAAAATAAATCTTAAGAATTTTTTATTTTTGTTACCAAAATTTGTATATTGAAATTTTCATGAAAAATATTTTTTTTTTTTTTGGTTTTTATTACTCAGTAGGGACTAAAATTTTAAAGCTTTAGGCTTTAATTTGAAATAAATAAATTGTATATAAAGAAAAATCGTATAATAAATTTTAAAGCATTTCTCTATTTTATGTAAATTAAAATAACTTTTCTTATATATGAAAATTTATATATTTTTTTTTAAATTTGAAAACAAAATTTTGGAGATTTTGAGAAATTTTTATAATTTAACAAAAAAAAATTTTTCTATGAGATTTACAAAAACTTTTTCAATAAATTTCTTAATTAAAAACTAATAAATCTACTAAGAATTATTTATAATAAACATAAATATAAATATAATTATAAGAATATATATAATAATACGAATGTCTGGTATAAATAAGGCTTATATCAGTTCTATTCTTAACATGTAACTTATAAAAGTTTTGTTTGATAAAAAAAAATGACTAAATATATGAGGAGAGGTGATAGAGGTGATGAGAGGTGATTAGAGGCATTATATGTTTTTTCCAGAATTTATTATATTATGGGGATTTGGTAATTTGGTATTTTATGATTGGGATTTTGAGAAATAAAAATTGAGGCAAACATCTTCCACGATCTTTTCTTGTTCGAGTTGAGGAACTTGACTTTTATTTTGATTTTTGAAAAATAAATTTTGTTTTGGATCTCATTTAAGTTTTTTTTAGCACATTTCCAAAATAATTTTGAAAACATTTGCCTATTAGTTTCAGTCTGTCCGTCCATCCGTCTGTTTACAAAACTCCTTCACCGTTAAAGATAGCATTGAAATTTTAACCATCCATTACTGAATTATAGCTTCTCAAACTTTGAAAAATGCAGTTTTTAAATATGTATATATCTCAAGTACTGCTTAAAATTTTTTTAATTTAAAAATGCCATTCAACAGGCCTTCTTTTTGCCTTTATAAGTCAATATCAAAATTATACATTTAGTCCAGTGCAATTAGTCATTATAAATGGGAAATGACGGAACCCTAGGCATAATGAATGGATTTGAAGGATTTTTGGATTTCCAATGCCATAAATTAAAAGGTTTACCCATTAAAAATGATCGCAATTTTAATTTATTCGTACAATTGTGCTTCTTTATATGAACTACAGAATCCCAGAGAGTTACAAATATCTATTATTTTTGTTGAATCAAATTTACGATGAAGTGTTACTGATAATGCTATTTGAAAAGGAGATAAAATGACCGAGTATGTACTGGAGATATTATTGCATGAGCTATTGAGCTGCATTTAGTATCATAAAAAATAGCATTTTCAGGTTTACTTTTTTTATCGAACATAATAATTTCTGAAAGAATAAATAAAAGTGATGGTGGAATAGATGAGTTAATATCTTCGAACTTACTGGATAATGATTATTGCGTACAACAACTGTTCGAATATGCCGTCTGATAATTTCGCAAGCAGCTTTTAAAATTCTATATTCTTCATCTGTTTCATTTTCTCCTCTCTGATTATACCATGCGGTTGGGAAGATTTCATAGTCATGAAGATTTTTTTCTGAAACAAATTATCATATTTGTACCAAACTTATTTGAGATAATAATATCATCTTTGTACCTACTTGAATATTAATCGGGCTTTAATGGTTTTTTCAACTAATCTATAAATGTATGTTCGGATATTTTTTAACTCCTGCATCGAAAACTAACATCATTCGTTTTCATTCTCTTCTATGCACTGATCTATTTGCTTCATTGCTGCATCCACTAATAATACATGTAGATGATTTTTTTTTTCTTTTTTAGGTACCTTAGCAACTAAATTATGAGAAATAACAATCACCATAAGATCTTGCCTTCATTGCTCCCAAATCCATTGTACCGGATATTCTTTTGTGAATTTCTCAGTAATAAATGAAATAAATAAAACAATTCTCGAGAGAAAAAATGAATATAGCTGTAAAAAGAATAGTATAAGAAATTGAAAAAATCTGGAAACATTGAAATTCATTTATTATAACTGGGGTTCAGAGGTATAAACCTAATTGCGCTCGACTAATTTTCTTTTTTAAATTTAGTATTTAAATTTTTTAATTATATGGAAACCAAGTTTTGCGTTATTTTGCTGGAATTATGAAGTGGAAACCTTAATAATTCCAGCACTCTTTTAGATAGGAACTTGAAATTTTGACAGAAGAAAAAACTTTTAGAATTAATAGTGTAGGTTTTTAGATTAATTTTAGAAGAAAATTAATCTAAAGGAAATTTTTTTGTACCATCCCCTATTTAAGGGAGGTTAGGGTTCAAACATTGAAAATTTGCTCTTTTTAGACACGTGAATGAAATATTGAATTTGAAAACTAATATTTTTTAGTCAATTATATCTTAACATAAACTAAAAACATTTCTCTAGTTCAATAATTTGTTCTTTTTAATAATATTTAAAATTTGTAACTGTACTTGAATATTTTTTTATACGTAATATGTCGTATCAGCAATATCGATCTTTTCATAAAAATCAGAAAAAGGTTCAATGGAATATATTTAATTATCAGTAATATTTCTTATATACTGATTCAACACATATGTTTCTAAGTCGATAAATAAAAAGAATGCATTTTGTTTATTTAAAAATTTGAATTTAACAGTTTATTTACATTTGATAACATTTCGTCATATTTTTCATTTTTGAATACTATGTTATTTGGAGGTTCTTCTTTTTTATTTGAAGGTGAACAGTTATACATAACTTGTGCGTACAAATTTTTTCAAGATAAAAGTCGAAAATTAAAGTTTCAACTTTATAATTTTACATGTGTTAATTGGTTTTCTTAATTTTGTATAGAGTTCCCTTAAAATTAATGAAAGTGTTTCTTTTTTTTTACCCATTTTTTCTTATTATATGAAATTAAAGAAAATTTTCAAATTTTGATGCAAGTCATTCAATTCTAAACAGTTTGTATTGTCGTTTGGAAAATGTGCGCCTTTAAAAACCATTGATTTAAATTCTACCTTGTTTAATTTTTAGATTAGTTTTAATTCATTATGTTATTCCATATCATAATTAGATCTTATTTCATCAAAATTTTTAGATGATATGATATGAAATATCATTTTTTGGCACATTTCCAAAAAAATTTTGAAAAAATGTGCTTATTAGTTTCACTCTGTCCGTCCGTCCGCCCGTCCGTCTGTTTACAAAACTACACCGTTAAAGATAGAGAAAAAAAATTTTAACCATGGGTAGGCCTCATAACAAAAATAATTTTGTGGAACAACTTTTTCATGTAGCCCCATCCATTACGGAGCTACAGCCCCTCAAACTTTGAAAAAGCTCTATTTTTAAATGAATATATCTTATGTTCTGCTAATAATATCAAAATTAAACAATTTTTTTGAATTTAGTATTTAAATTTACCGTTATGTGAAAATCAAATTTTGCATGATTTTTCTACTTACATAACTCCGGCACGCTTTTAGATAGAGGCTTGAAATTTTGAGGCAAGAAAGAACTTTTAGAATTAGTATAAGTTTGCTCAGAAAATTTTTTTGGACCACCCCCTGTTTATGAGCTATTAGGGCTCAAAAATTTAATATTTGCTATTTTTAAACACCTGTGACTTAGGAACCTGTACACATTTTACTTCAGAAAGATATAAAAATTAAAGCTACAGTAATATATTTTAACGTGTGTTAAAGGTTTATTTTAGTTATATAGGGTTCCAGAGTTACAGCTCTTCAAAATTGCGAAAAAGCCCAGTTTTCAGATGTATATATCTCAGGCTCTGCGTAATAGTTTTGCAATCTAAAACCGCCAGAAGACCGGAAATTTTATTATCTACTTAACGCAATATTAAAATTATGCAATATTTTTTAATTTATTATTTAAATTTACCGCTATGTGAAAGCCACATTTTGCATGAAATTTTTTTCATAACTCCGGCACGCCTTTAGATGGGAACCTGAAATTTTGAGACAAGAAAGAACTTTTAGAATTAGTATAAGTTTCCTTAGAAAATTTTTTGTACCATCCCCTGTTTAAGAGGTAGTAGGGCTGAAAAATTAAAAATTTGTTATTTTTAGGCACCTGTACCAATTTTTCTTCGGCAAGACAAAAAAGCTCCAGCAATATATTTTTACGTGTGTTAACGGTTTGTCTTAGTTATAAAGGGTTCCGGACTTAAAGCCCCTCAAAATTCCAGAAAAATGTTATTTTTTGTGTGATTTTTTGTGAAAAGTGTAAATTTTATTTTTTAAATTTTCAAATTTTTGTGCAAGTCATAATTCTAAACAGTTTGTATTGTGTTTTGGAAATGTGCGCTTTTAAAAACGGTTGGTTTACATTCTATCTTGTTTATTTTTCAATACTATTTTGCAATGCCAGTCAAATATCATTTAAAACCAGCCCCCCCCTTTTGGTTTTGTGTTTTTAAATATATATATATGTATTTTAGCCATAAACTAAACTTTCGACAAATTAATTAAATATTAATTATGAAGTACAAATAATTTATATGATAGTTAAAAATATGAACTTATATACATCGTACTTTTTAGATCCTTACCATATTTTATTTAAGAATTTCTTTTTATTTTATTTTAACATGTTATCAGATGATTATTTTATTTTGTTTCGTTTTTAATAAGCTGACTATAAATTCTAGGTTTTGCCATGCATTAATCAAGAAAGCTCTGTAATCTCTATATCACTAAACATATTTTCATTACTTATGTAAGACATATGACTTGAATATTCTGTCAACATAGCTACTTGACTTACCGTTGACCTATCGTGATTTTTTGACGTATTGAATCAATTAAAAAAAAAAAAATTCTTCGTTTTGTTTTACACAATTTTGCTTTGGTTGATCCGATACACTTTTCGATGTATGTATGACGAAACATCTTTTTATTACTTATGTAAAACCTATCCTTGAATATTTAAGTCACCATACTTGATTTATCGTTGATTTATTGATTCCACGTATTGAATCTGTCAAAAAAAAAATTCTGCTTTGGCTGATCCAATACCCCTTCCGCTGTATGAGGCTCGATTTTTTTTTTTGATAAATTTGAATACCCTTTAGTGGCTGATATCGTATTTATTAGTCATCTTTTGACATAACAAATTACATTCGTTTTTTTTATTATTTCGATGGTCTGAATAAATTTTCTGGGTTGTTTTTTAGGAAAGATATCAAAATACTTGAAAAAACTTTTAAAACTAATTTTAATTTCAATGTATATAAGGATATAAAAAATATCAATTTTATTTGATATTATATATTTAATATAAATATTGATATTTTATATGATATACATATATGTATTTCTTTTATCTAATATATATACAATTTATTTTAAAAGAATTTTATTAAGGTATAAATTTAATACAATTTTAAGTGTTTCGTGACAACAATTTAATTCTATTTAATTTCCTTAAGAATGTTGAACTCATTTTTATGACTTAAATTATTTCAAGGTTTTAATTTTTTTTTTCTTTTATATTCCCTATATAATCATTCTTATATAAATATGTACATAATACACTATATATCAGAGCATAATATATGTACTCATAATTTATTCTATCTTCAATGGAATATTAAAAAGTTATTAAGTTTATATGTCTGTCATATTCATTTACATTTTCATCGCAGACACACTTGATGACATCTATAAATAACCTATTTCAATTCTATTTGATGACATTTTAAGGAAACCATAATATGATTAAAAGTATGACTTTATTTCCATAAGGTTCTGATATTTCTCTAATAATATCCATATGTATGTTATGTGTGTATTAGGTGTTGTATTTTCGATTAGGTGTTGTATAGGTGTTGTATTTTGTATTATTATGGGTATTGTTTTATAAGAAACAAATGTAGAATAAAGTAATTTATATTTTTAATATTCATTATAAAGTGATTTTAGTTTTAAATTATCAAGAGGTGGAATTTAGAAATTAACAATACATAAAACAAATATTTAAAGTTATAAATTTTTCTATAATGTTTGCAAATTGTTTGTTGTTTTAAATTTTTTAAAATGAATTTTGAAGAAATATTTTAGAAGGATATTAAATTTAATTAAAATTTTTAATAAATTTTTTCTGTTGTTGTTTACAATAATGTGACAAGAGAATTAACAATTAAAATTATGTTATAGGAAGTTTTGATTCTCTCTCATTTTGGATGAGATTAATTTGTTTTGATGATTCATTAAAAGAGATCCTAGTTTGGATGTAAAGAATTTTATTGATTTTAGATTGTTAAAATGATGTTGTTGCATTTTACTTTGTTTTTAGGTTTTGAATTTTGGGTTAAAGAGTTGATACATAGTTTTTCTGACGATCATAAAATAATAAAATAATACAAAATTGTATTAGGCTTTTAGTAAAAAAAAAACCAAAAATTTTTTTTCTTGCTAAGGGAAATGGGAATCTTCAAAAGAATTTCCCCTTGGTAATGTCAGATTCTTATTGACTAAACCCACATGCCCCATTAATGCCCAGTGATAATAGCCATTTGCTTAAGCATTTTGGGTATCGAGCTTAATCAAAAATTGATTTGGTCAAATCAAATTTTTGGTATAGCCAAAGATGCAGCTAAGTTCTTCGGTTTTTTGTACCGATGCAAAACTTACTTCTCCCCTTTTGTCCCCCCCTATTCCTACACGAAACAAGGAATGCAGCAGATGCTCATCCCTACATAGTAGAGCTTTCAAGATGTCGTAACACAGCCTATGAAAATTAGTTTGTAATGCGCCCATCGCGGATTTGGAACAATATAGCATCCTATGTGTTTCCCAAAATTAGTGATTCATACGTGTACGATATAAAATACCCATATATTCATACCCATCCACCTTAATCCCAAATTTCCTAATACTTATTTTCCCAAAAATTCTTCTTACTTCCTTATCCCTAAAACCAAACTATACATTTTGTATTAAAGGTGTCATCCTGAAGTTTGGTTTAAAAGGGTGGTGGTGTTTAGTTGGTTAAAGTCCAACACGAGCTTAGAGGAACTTCGAGTAATTCCCCAGGTGGCTTTTCATGCTTTCCACCTCCCTCGTAAAAAAATAAAAACAGTTACAACATTTAGTAGTATATAACACCTTGCTGCTTGAGGTAACTATTGTAGGCAACTCCCACTGCCACTGTAATAGCTATTATTATTAGTATTAGTATTTCTTATTAATATTATTATTTACTACAGAGTTGGGGCCATTAGTGGATTACAACGTGCAATAGTAGTATATAGCACTTTCCTGCATGATATCCAAAGATAGCTCCACTGTAGCAGTCATTATTATTACTATTATTATTATTACTATCACTATTATTATTGCTATTATTGCTATTAATTTTAAATTACTTCATATTTTTTTTTTATTTATGACCTGACGAGGGTTTGAACCCAATACACTCCGATTGAAAGGCTGGCGACTTAACCACTAGCCCTGAGTCAGTCATTTATAGTTAATTAATGATAGTTTAAAAAAGATTATACTATGACGTATATAAAAAAAAGTTCTTTTACAATAAATTTATATTATCTAGTAAATACATAAATAAATAAATTATTATATAAATTAAAATACAAAATCTAAACTCAAAAATTAAGATTATGTGAAATTATTATTAATTTTTATTTATTTACAAAGTTTTGAATATCATTTCAAAACTTGCATTCGATAAGAAAATACTTGCCTTCAACAAAATTAAAAAAAAATTACTTGCAATTAAAATGGAAATTCTTTTTATTAAAGTAAAAAAGGTATATGTAAATAAGTTAACCTATTGAATTTATACCTGTATAATTTCGAATATTTTTTGCCCATGATAATAATTCTTTCCTATCAAATTTTCTTTTTCGTTCGATTTTGTCGTGCACTATCAGTTGTAAACGTTCATATTTATTATTCTGTATTATATGCCCAAAATATGCCCAAAAAATCTTTCTTTGTTTTTCGATTTAAAGGAGTTTTTTCTATTGTCCTATAATATACGTCTTATAGTGTCTGTATTTTAAATATGGTCTACCTATAAGATCCATTACATTTTTTTGTAAATCCACATGTCTAAAGCTTCCATTTTTTTCCTATATGAAATCTTTAACGTCCATGATTCTAAGCTATATAATAACAGAACAGACCAAAAATATCATTTAGCGAATAGTAAGTATGATGCATATCGATTTTCCATTTTGAAATTTCGGCTGCAAAGTATAGTTTTATTCTTGTTGAAAAATATTTTGACAATTTTTATACGACATCAGAGTTATTGAACATGGCCCCAGGTTTAAAAAGTGAATAACGGAGATAGATATTTAAAATTATTAACTTTTTCAAAAACAGTTTTTATTTTAATTTTTATTTAATAATATGCTGAAACTTTTTTAGATTTGAATATTGTTAAAATTAATAGTATACCGAAAAATTATGTTAACTCAAAACAATCTGTGAATGCTGAAGCGTTTTACTTAAAATTGGAATGATATAAATTTAGTTTAAAGAATTTATGACATTGTGTCTAACGAATAATTTGACTTTAGAAATTATTCATTACGTCATAGCCCATACTCATCAAATCACTCGAATAATAAAAAAATTTCTAAAATAATTTCCTAGTTCCCAAGCAATTTGATCCATAAATATTGAAGGGATATTCGAGGCAGTCTGGCATGGTGGTGATGCTCTTATTTTCAAAAATGATAAATCTTGATCTTTCTACCCTACCTAATAAAATATATTCAAAGTTTTTTTTAATCATTATTTATAAAAATCAATGAATGCAAATCTGATAGAAGAATAATAAATGCAGTGCCCCTTAGAACATTGAAATTTTATTTAAGATTTTTGCTTCCGATAACAGGAATAGCTTGTACGCTTACTTATATAATTTGTTATTATTTTGGATCTCTTCCATTAACCTTCTTTTTCGTTTTGTACAACTACACACTCTACATATAAAATGATTATATTCTTCAATAAAATTTTCTTTTTACTTTAATGAATTTTCCAGGTTCTTCTTAATTCTTTACACCATCAAAGTTTAAATTTAATCAATAAAAGCAAATAATTGAGGACCAATAGTAATGGAAAATAATTTTACCGTTTTATAATTATCATTACACATATACTACTGCTTCTTAAATTACGTGAAACGAAATATCCTTTAATTTGAATTAAAAAACGTTTGGTCGTATTTTAGTTAATTGCGGGCATTTTGATCAAGTAAATCAGTTCATAGACTCACAGTTACAGTTACAGTCACACAGATTCACAGTCTCATTTACTAAACAACACAGAACTAACTTTGTACCAAATGCTAAATATATTTCATTTAAATGCTAAAAAAAATTATCTTCAATATTCACAATTTTGAAGAATCTTTTTTCACTTTTGGAAGCCCGACTTTTATTCTTATAAATTTTGACAAATAGTAATTTGATCTTCATTTTCGGAAATTTTATAATGAGTATAGGGATTTGAGATTATGCTCTGAACGCACTCTGAATGAAAAATTGGACAATATTTTTTACGGTTTTTTTTTTGGCAGATCGGGTTCTGCATTTTTTTTTATAAAAACGCCCTTTTAAGTGAATAAAAACTTTTGAAGTGAAAATGTATTTCGGGGTAAAGGGGTTTTTTCCACAAATTAAATAAACGATATTTAATATTAAATTTAACGAACATTTTTGTTTAAAAAAAAAAAAAAAAATCTGTCAACAAAATCAATTATCAGATACAAAAAAAAATATTTATTACTGTTGTAATTTTTCTCTGTCAAAAAAAGTGTGAGTTTTTTTTTTTTTTTAAATGTTTGTTGATTGCTGTTGATATTTCTTAGAGGTATTTTTTCGTGATTGAACTGTAGATAGTATAAAAGAAATATAAAAAACAGGTTAAAAAATAAATATAAAAAATTTTTTTTTTAATATATGGTGGTAAGTTGAGAAATTTCGTCGCGTGACTAATAAATAACACAGACTTTTATTTTATTTATTCTTATCTGAATAACACATTCTAACATGGCGTTACGGTGATAGGAAGATTTGGTAAAATTTGAAACGTTGTAAATTAGAATGAAAAAAAAAATTTTATAAGAAACACTATAAATAATAACCTTTTTTATGTTTAACCTTTATAAAAAAAAAATTGTTTGAAATTGTTGTGAATTTCTTTCCTCACTACTTACACAAAAAAACAATTTTTTTTTTTTTATAGATTGACATGACCGTAAACAGATCAAGAGATTTTAAAATGAGGACCCATTGTTCTTGAAACAAAAATAATTCTTTGAAAATACTTGTGCTTAAATATAAATTTTTTCTCTAAAATTTTCATTGGTTTTCTTTTTTTTTTTATTTATTATCAAATTTTCCAAAATGCCTGTAGAAAAGAAAAAAAAACAAACTATCCTTATGGAAAAAGGAAGGAAATAAAAAAGTAAAAGCAATAAATATAACAAAGCAATAAAGCAATAAAGATTTAAAGGTTATATTCGGTATATTCTTTTGAATTTTATTACCTAATGATTTCCTATTGATTTTTCCTGCCTTTTTGTATTAAAAATATCGATTCACTTCCTGATTTTTCCTGACCATATGTTTGCTTTGGTCATTGGTTTATCGTTCATTTTTTTTAATAAAAAATAATTTTCATTCATTTCAATATAGTGATTCTGGTAGCATTCATATACTTATTTTAAGCATTTTCAGTTTTACTATGTAAGTATTAGGTATTTTGTAGTGCTGATTCAATCATGCTTCTTTGAATTCTCTTTTCTTAAGTATTAAATAGTGATTTTGTTCTTAAGTATTAAGCATTATGATTTTGAATATTTTTTTGTTTTGTAGAAAATTGAGTTGCAAAATTATCTAAAGTCATCCCTTAATTGAAGCGAAAGATAGGTTTTATACAGGGAATGGTTTAAATTAAATTGAAGCGAGAAATTCATGCAAAATTATATGTGTTCTGTTCCAGAACAATATAGAGGTCGCGTAAATTGAAGCATAAAACATATTTTAAATTAGAAGATAAGTATTCAAAAATTGCCTAAACCATGTATTTTACCATGTATACCATGTATTTTTAAAGGCAAGATATATAAATTAAAAACAGGAATATCATTTATATAGAACAAGATAAGACTCCAAAAACATAAATAAAAAGTCCTATAAAAAAGTCTTTCGTGTAAGTTCTGAGTAAGTTTTACAGGCGTATTTTAGTTCTACTATACTTCTCAGATCAAGTGCCACAAAATTCTCTTCATCACTGCATATATTTTACACTATAAGTACTGAACAAATCTGACAGAATATTTTACACTTATTCGCTTTAAAAACTTAGTTAACAATCTTTGTGTTTTATTATTAAGATCTTGTAAATTTTCAAACTATATTTCAAAATCATTTAAAAAGCGAGGGTTAAAGCGAGTACGCGTCGAACAAGTATCGCGTAAACCGAATGTTAATTGTATGTATGTTTAAAAGTTGAGAAGAAAAGTAAAACAGATCGTAAATATTTTTCAGTTTTAATTTACTTTTAATATTATTTTAAGAACTTAAGGGCACTCAAGTTAAACATTTAAATGAAACGCTTTAATATTCCCATATTCCCATAAATATTGACTTTTTAACCAAATATTAGAACATGCTTTTTTCCTCACAAAATTTTGAAAGGACTAAGTAAACCAAAAAAGGTTTTGGAAGCAAAAAAAAAAACAAGGTAGAATGTAAACCAACGGTTTTTAAAAGCACACATTTCCAAAAGACAATATTGTTAGAACAACTGTTAGAATTGAGACTTGCACAAAAATTTGAAAATTTCATGTAATAAGAAAAAATGTGAAAATCAAACTTTTCTGGAATTTTGAGGGGCAGTAACTCACTAACTCTATATAACTAAGAAAAACCGTTAACACACATAAAAGTATATTACCGGAAATTTAATTTTTCTATCTTACCAAAGAAAAATTTGCACAGGTGCCTAAAAATAGCAAATTTTCAATTTTAGAGGTCTAATAGCTCTTAAGCAGGGAGCGGTACAAAAAATGTTTTTAGAAAACTTATACTAATTCTAAAAGTTCTATCTTGTCAAAATGTGGTTTTCACATAACGGTGCTAAATTAAATGCTAAATTAAATGCTAAATTTAAAAGAAATGTATAATTTTCATAAATGTATATTTTGACAAAGATAAAAAAAATACCTGTCGCATGATGTTTTCATACTGAAAAAATGTTAATCAGAGCATGAGATATACGCATTTAAAAATAGGGCTTTTTCAAAGTTTGATGGGCTGCAACTCCATAACGGATGGGGCTACAAGAAAAAGTTGTTCCACAAAATTGAATTTTTTATGCTACCCATTTTTTTTCTATCTTTAAAGGTGTAAAAGTTTTGTAAACAGACGGACGTACAGACGGACAGAGTGAAATTAATAAGCACATTTTTTCAAAAATTTTTTGGAAATGTGCTAAAAAACCATTATTTTCTTAAAATTCAAGGTAATCACCGTTTTATGAATGACAATTTATTTTCTTTTTAACAAATGGTTTTTTGTTTTTTTATTTAATATGCGATCCCACCCTTACATTCTTTAAAGAAATGATGTATATATACATATATTGTGGTTTTAAAATGTTTCCGACGCTTAAAATATTTAATATATTTTATAATAATTTTTTTTATATTATTGTATAATAATTTTTTTTAAAATTAAAATTGAAGAAGTCCTAAATGCCTTCGAAAATATTTCTTTATTTTTTGGGTCCTTAAAGATTTTGCAACAATAATTTTTATACAATTAAGAATATAAATAATTAGAATCAAAAAGAAGCAACACAATAATTTAACGCTAAAAAACAAAAAAACGGTTAAATATTTAGGAGTTCACTTACATCAAAACCTAAATTACATCGAACACATAAATAATGCATTTTTTTTTTAATTGCATTTCCTTGGACAGGAAATTACACAGCCTTTCCTGTTCAGGCGTGACTGTAAATGTCGTAAGGTGGAAAACTCTTACGACGTGCGTGGGATTCGAACCCTCACTCCCTCGGCGTTTACAGCTTATTTTATACTCTCTTATCCACTAGGCCACCGAGGCCCCACAATGCATTAGATAAAGCAAGCAAAGGATTCATGGTCTGCAAAAACTTGATTTTTTTTATAATCAAACGATAACTCAAGTCAAAATCATATGTTATAAAGTAGTCATAAGACCAAGTATCACCTATGCATCTCCAATCTGGTACAATATTATTGCCAGCTCAATGGAAAAACTTCGCAAATACGAAAGTAAGTGCATAACAACATGTATTGATAAATACAGTAAACCCGAAACTAATTATAAACATTTTTATTCAAATAAATACCTTACAAATAGTCAAACATGACACGAATTTAAAATTTTATTATAAAATTGTTTAGAAACCATTTTGACGGATCATTGAAAACTCTTGAGAATAGTTTAATATCCCACATATATCCACATATCATAACGAGGACGAGTACATAAAGAAAACATCGGGTTACATATTGCACCCGAACATTTTGTTTATTTGCATAAAGAAAGGTATTTGCAAAATCAAAACCATGTTATTTCATTATAATAGACGGGCTACATAGAAAAAAATTTAATCCTAGTAATATTAATCTTCAAGACCTGAGATTTGACACGCATATCCCCTACAAGGATACTATAGATAAAACGAGGAAGAATACAGTTGCCTTTGTCAACTCTTAGATAACCGTACGAACCGTTAGTACATTCACAGCCTGTCACTCTGCTTACAATATTATTATACCCGTACGATAGGATCGGGTATAATAAAATTACTCCTCCGTTTGTAACGCCTCGACTTCTAAAATTCTAAGACTTTTGAGCCATGTCCGTCCGTCCGTCAGCACGCTAACTCAAAAACTAAGAAAGCTAGAATCTTGAAATTTACACAAAATATTCTGGGAGTAATTTGTAGGTTCCCTATTTTTTTTGGTTGAGTTTGGGCTAACCGTTTTATAATTATAATTTATAATTTCTTATAATCATCTATACTCTTATCATTCATTCATCAGTGACATATACGATATGTAAATAAACATGATATTATATAAGTATGTATATATATCAATATCATATAAATAAAAATTCTTCAAGCAACCTTTATGTTGTTTATTTATTTACATTTTTTTGTACTACGCATTATATCCTCAACAATTTCAAATTATCGAGTAAAACAAAATGTAAAAAATTTGTTGAAAAAATTTGTTAGAAAATTTGAAAAAATCAAGTAACACTTTCGTCAATTATAAAGTAACCCTATATTATTAAAAAAAGTTGTTAACAGAAATAAGAGTATACAAGAGTACAGGTGTTCAAGTTACAGGTGTTTAAAAATAAGAAATTATCAGTTTTTGACCCCTTACAGCTCCTAAATGGGGAGTGTTACAAAAAAATGTTCTGATATGACTCATACTTATTTTCAAAGATCTAACTTCTGTCGAAATTTCAAGTTTCCAACTTAAACCGTTTAGAAGATAGAAGGGTTAAAGGATTTTGCAAAATTTGAGTTTCGCATAACGGTAAATTAAGACACCGTATGCCACAAACATATATTTATTGTATATATACTTTTAAAGCTAATAAAAGCAGTAATCGTTTGCCGTTTTCAAATGAAGATATACCTTATACAACTTGTGCTATAACAATTTAAATATAGAGCTTTTTTGAACTTTTGGGGAGCTGTAGCTCCGTAACGGGTGGGGCTACAAAAAAAAGTTATTAAAAATAAAATTAATATTTTTGTGAGATCTATCAGCAGTTAAAATTTCATAGCTCTATTTCAAAAAAAATGTGGGGATCTAAAAGTTAGGTGTTCGAGAGCTACCCTAAGTTTCGGTCCAAACTCAACCAAAAAAATAGGGAACCTACAAATTACTCCCAGAATATTTTGTGTAAATTTCAAGATTCTAGCTTTCTTAGTTTTTGAGTTAGCGTGCTGACGGACGGACGGACGGACATGGCTCAAACGTCTTAGAATTTTTTTCTGATCCGATCCATACCTTTAAAGGTATATCTAGCTCGCTTATTTCGAGGTGTTACAAACGGAGGAGAAATTTTATTATATCCGATCCTATCGTACGGGTATAAAAAAGAAAAAGCATCTATTTTGTAAACTTTTTAGGATAAAAAATGTAAGAATTTTATATTGTAAATTAAAGTTAAAACGAGGAAGAATACAGTTGACTTTGTCAACTCTTAGATACCCGTACGAACCGTTAGTATGTTCACAGCCTGTCACTCTGCTTACAATATTATTTTTTTAACATTTTAGTATTTTAAAATAATTTGGGTAAATTTTATAATTTCTAGTACTATGGGTTGTACATATATTCAAACTATATGTTTATATGTACATTCTTCAAAAGCAGATTCTAACCTTCCACATAACGATTATCAATCCAAAACTTTTTCAAATATTCTATAGTACCATTTAATACTAAGCGGTAAATGTATATTAAATTTACTTAGTACAAAACAGTAAATATAATTTTAAATATTATATTATATTATATTTATATATTACATTGACAGAATAATTTCTTATAAGTGCAATAAAATACATATATGTATGTAAATACGGCACTATATAATATACATATATACTCTTATCATTCACTCACTAGTGGCATATACGATATGTAAATAAACATGATATTATATAAGTATGTATATCAATATCATATAAATAAAAATTCTTCAAGCAACCGTTATGTTGTTTATTAATTTACATTTTTTTGTACTACGCATTATATCCTCAACAATTTCAAATTATCGAGTAAAACAAAATGGAAAAAATTCGTTAAAGCAATTTGTTAGAAAATTTGAAAAAATCAAGTAACATTTTCGTCAATTATAAAGTAACCCTATATTATTAAAAAAAGTTGTTAACAGAAATAAGAATATAATGTTGAAGCTTTAATTTTTGTGTATTACTTCAAAAAAATTTTAACAGGTGTTCAAGTTACAGGTGTTTAAAAATAGGAAATTTTCAGTTTTTGACCCATTACAGCTCCTAAACGGGGGGTGATACAAAAAAAATTTCTGAAATGACTCATACTTATTTTCAAAGATCTAACTTCTGTCAAAATTTCAAGTTTCCAACTTAAACCGTTTAGAAGATAGAAGGGTTAAAGGATTTTGCAAAATTTGAGTTTCGCATAACGGTAAATTAAGACACTGTATGCTACAAATATATATTTATTGTATATATATTTTTAAAGCTGATAAAAGTAGTAATCGTTTGGCGTTTTCAAAATGAAGATATACCTTATACAACTTGTGCTATAACAATTTAAATATAGAGCTTTTTTGAACCTTTGGGGAGCTGTAGCTCCGTAACGGGTGGGGCTACTAAAAAAAGTTATAAAAAATAAAATTAATATTTTTGTGAGATCTATCAGCAGTTAAAATTTCATAGCTCTATTTCAAAAAAAATGTGAGGATCTAAAAATTAGGTGTTCGAGAGCTACCCTAAGTTTTGGTCCAAACTCAACCAAAAAAAATAGGGAACCTACAAATTTTTCCTAGAATATTTTGTGTAAATTTCAAGATTCTAGCTTTCTTAGTTTTTGAGTTAGCGTGCTGACGGACGGACGGACGGACGAACGGACATGGCTCAAAAGTCTTAGAATTTTTTTCTGATCCGATCCATACCTTTGAAGGTATATCTAGCTCGCTTATTTCGAGGTGTTACAAACGGAGGAGTAATTTTATTATACCCGATCCTATCGTACGGGTATAAAAAAATCAAAAAGAGACTGGAGAAGTCAAAGAAGAAGTCAAATTATTATGAAATGAAATTTAATTGATCTTCCATGGTCATAAAAAATGGTTTAATTTCAATTCATGTTTTAATGTTGCCAAAGTTTATGCTGGGTTTTCTAATGAAAATAAATTTTCATATTTAATCTCTTATAAGAGGAAATCTTTAAGGCATTATATAAGATTTATATAATTCGAACAGTTTACATCTCATTTAAAATTCCAAAATGTTAATTTAAAATATTTCGAGCTTAGAGTATTATTAACAGAATTATGGTTTTTTTGATTTCAATTTTATTAATCTGTTATTCTACTAAATTATTATTAATTTAAGAACAGTGTGTTTATAAAGGATCAGTAAATATTTCTTCAATTTTATGCTCTCATTAACCATAGAGTTTCTCTCACAGTCAACTGTCATGACGCAATAAAATAAAATATGACCGAAAACCGGGGGAAAATTTCTAAATCTAAAAAAGTATAATGAAATAATTTACCAACATTTGAGGATTAGTTTCTTATTTTTAAGTGCTATTTCATTTTCTATTTGAGGTCTTATTTTATATGATGTAACGCTGAACACAAAATAGCAAATCAAATTTCCTCCCAAAACTATTACTATTACACTACACAATTATTACTCTGTTGGGGAATCAAATCTGTTGACACCATTGTCTAAAGATTCTTTTAATTAATTTAAGGGATGTTTGGAGACAACGGCATTTATTTTAATTGTGCTGTGGTTTAAATATGTATGTAATATAAAAATTACTAGTGATTTTATAATTGTTTAAAAAATCAGGGTTATACGGTTTTAATGAAATATGTGTTATGGGAGATTCTGAATTGGGAAGAATTTTAGAGCTCATAAAAAAATTATGATTTCAATCATTTGTTTGGTATGGTTGCATTCGTTTTTGTAAACAACATATTTTTATTACGCAGATACGTGTGTAAATCACCTTTTATTTAGATTTTAAAAGTTTCTATTTTTTAGATTTGAATTTTAAAATTTTCTATATTTTTACGTTTGGATTTTGACGAAAGATCGTATAAGATCCATTTTATTCTTGTTAGTTTTAGAAGTTTATCTTGCTAGAGTAGTGCGAGCTCAAACCTCTTCGAGCCGTTTCTAATGTTGAAATTAAATTTTTATTTTAAATGTCAACTAATCAAATGTCAGGATTTTATTTGTTGATTTTATTTTCACCTTAGTGATTAAAAGTATCAAATCACTTAACTATATATTTTGAGATAACACTTTAGTAATTCAGAATCACTAGCTGTACATGGGTGTTTGCAAATGATTATATAGAAGATATTTTACCTTTAAAGAAAAAAGAAGAAAAAATCAACAATTTTCTTTTTTTAATTTTTTAGGAATGAGAAATTTGTGGTCTCCTCCTTTAATTTAATTTTCAACTTGATCATTTATTTAAACCTGAAAACTTTAACTTTTTTTTTTTTGTGGTTTTGTTCACTTCAAATTGTGGAGGATAATTTTCTTTTTTCGTTTTTTATTTAAAAATAAAAGGTTGAATAATGATGCTCTTAAAAAATTTTACTTTAATTTTGATGACAAATTATTGGCACGGACTCTTAAAAAAATTTTTTATGAGGGTTTGAGAAAAATACGTGATTCTAGTAAACTAAAGTAAAGGTATTTTGTTTTTTTCTTTAGAAGATATTAAAAGTGAAAATTGAAACAATTTGTTAAATTAAATTTAGAGTAGAGTGTTTTATACCTATAATAAAATTAAAGGTATGATTTTATTAAATTGTATTCTTTTCTGTAATATATAAAAGTATGTATGAGTGTTATACCAAAATTTTATTTAGCAATGCGGTTTCTCACAAAATATTGTATTCGTATATTATGTATATTTTATTTTATTTCATTTCTTTACTTGGAGCAGAAATTTTGGGAGGAGAAGTTAAATTGTATAACTGTTTCTAAAATTTAGGATATATTAACAGGGATATCGCCAAAATTTTTCTTAAAATACTTAAAATTTTAATTTGTAATTAAATGTTTGTATGATGTATATTTAATGCTTAGTAAAGTTAATACCCTAAATTAGACTAATATAGACTTAGGCTTAGGAAAGAAAGAACAGAGTAAATATTTTTATACATAATAAATTGTGTATATTTCATTCTTCGTGATTAAAGCTTCAGGGGTTTATACGATTGTATCGAAACTTTATCTTAAAATATTTTAATTTTTGTTCATCTGAAGATCTATAACAAGTCAGTTTGGAGTCATATCTAAAATTAGCGTTAAAAGAAATCTTTTAATTAAATAAAAGAATATTCATATGGAATAATATTTTGAAAAATCTAGTTTTCAAAACTGTAGTTTCAGAAGACCAGAATTAGAGTAACAACTAAAGAGTTGGAATAATATAGAAATTTTCTAAATTATAAGAGTTAAAATAATTATGTTAAAATAAAAGTTATTTTCCGAGGTTAAAGTTGAAAGCGCCAATGTAGTTAAATTAATATATTTCTAACCTATGATTTTCTTTTTATTCATAAGCTCAAATATATAGTGAAATCTTATAAATTATTAAAAATAACACTCTTCGACCGCAATTATCAGTTTACTTTTATTTAATCATTTATAAACATAAATTTATCATTTTTATACTTAACTTCTGATGAAGCTAGAAAAAATTTCTACTAAAATTATTTTTTGAGTTGGAATAAACTAACCCTATTAACGGAAGAGTGTCATCACTCAAAAACACAAATTGCATGAAAAGGTGGAGCCGCTTAATAAAAATATTTTACGTATATGTTATGTAGTGTCACACTAAACCCTAATTGTTCTTTCGATTATATTTCTTCCTTGAGCATGCTTTTTATTAAATTGCACTTTCAAAGATCCATCTTCAATATTTCTATAAAATGAAGTCAATAAATAATTTGCTATCCTGATTCTCCTAAAATTTTTCAAAGACACCAAGAATTTCTCCTTGGTAGTGTCAGATTCTTACCGACTAAACCCTCCTCCCCCTTTAGCCAATATAATGGGATGAAACCCATACTAACGCAGTATATTGGCTAAGGAATAGGGATAAGAAAGGATAGGAAATAGGATGCGGAAACATTGAATTGAGAGTGGAATTGAACTGTAATTAAACAATAAGTCCCTATTATTACTATTCTGCTAACAGAGACTATAGCTGTTACAACAGTTGCAACATGCAGTATTATATAATACCTTACTGCATGAGGTAATTATTGAAGTCAACCCCCACTGTCACTGTAGCAGCTATTATTATTGCATTAGTATTACTTATTAGTATTATTAATAATATTTTACTACAGAGTCAAGGTCATCAGTGGATTATAATGTGCTTTAGTATATAACACCTTCCTGCATGATATAAACAAAGATAGCTCCACTGTACCAGCTATTATTATTTCTTATTATTATTATTATTGTTACTATATTATTATTATTATTACTATTAATTATACGATATACATTATTACGATATGAAATTACTACATGTTTTTTTTCATTTTATATGACCTGACCGGAGTTTGAACCCAAGATCCTCCGATTGAAAGGCTGGCGAATTAACCACTACGCCATGAGTCAGATAAGTCAGATATATTTAAAACTGAAAACTGAACTTGTTTAGAACTAAAATGAAAGTTTAAAAATTAAAACTACCAAGAAGTCAAAAATCATAGTTGCAACCAGTCTATTGAAATATTTATTTTCAAACTTTGCTTTTAGAGCTGATGAATTTCGAAGATGTGAGTCATGATAGCTACCCGAATATTTGGAACTGTCTTATATCATCTTCGGATGTCTTATAATTTTTATATGGGTGTCATCTAATAGCGATACTACCTATGTATATATCATTTTTTAAATCCTTAAAACATCATTTCCAACAATCAGTTGATAGCTTACCTAAGCGAAAAATTTTAAAACAGTTGCTAATTTGATTAATATTGGGTACAGCACGTTGTGTTTTAGTTACTTTAAATTTATCGTCGCGTTTCTGAAAATAATTCATGCTTCTTCAGATAATGCTTCTTCAGATAACGTCAAATGCTTCTTCAGATAACTCAAAGTTTTGTATGAATCTAAAAGAAAGATATATTAGAATGATAACGATTTGTTTTTTTAAATAACATTTTACGTTTCATTTTGTAATTCTAAAGATTTAGAAGGAATCACCTCTCCGTATGTTAACAGTTACATTATTATGTTTAATATCTTCATTATGGAAATAAAATCTCAAAAATTTTTTTTAAAGGAAATTTTTCAATTTAAAATTAAAAGAAAAAAAAAATTGTTGTGTGAATAGCTTTCATTTTTATCGTTTGTAATAAATTTTATCGCTTATCGTTTTGTAATATGAAAAGGAACGATAACCTATAAACATTTTTAATCGGAAATTGGCCGTTAATAATGTTGGTAACAGTGTTGCATTCTGCCTTTTTTGTAAAGTGCCAAATTTTTTTTTCATATATAACTTCAAATTATGACTTTAAATGAAACAAATTTTTATTGTTTATTTATTTATTTGTATTTATTTATTTATTTTATTGTTTATTTATTTATTTGTAAAAAAAAAATTAACATTTTAAATAGTATAAACTTAAATTATTTAACATATTATCGTGAAATTTTTTTATTCTTTTTAAAATATCTTTTATCTGGTTTCCATAGGTATAAAGAGTCATTACTATTTTTTGAAAGATATTTTGTGAAGAAAAAAAATACGAGTACTATAACTTAAAACCGTAATTAAAGCCGGAAGTCGGAAAGACAATTTTTCATTAGTTGGTTTTCTGCAACAGTTTACTTTTAAAAGCAAAAATTTACTTTACTCCTATATGAATTGAATAAACATTTTTGTTCTAAACAATCCTCCCAAGTTTCAAAATCCAGTAACTTGCCATAATTCCCATAATTTCCTTTATTCCTATTTTTTTATTTTTTTAATCACCAAACCAAACAATACATTGTACCATAGGTTCTAACCTAATGTTCGGTTTAAAAGGGAGATGGCATTTCGTTGGTTAAATTTCAACACTACCAGATACAATTCCCGTATGGATTTCATTGGTGTCTTTCGAGACTCTCTCCTAAAAAAAAAAAAAAAGCACTATAATATTTTTTATTTTGGAAGAAAGTGCCAAATATCGCAAAATGCAACACTGATTTGTAATAACGGCGATTATAATAGAAATAATTTTTAATTATATTTAAAATGTCAGTTATTTATTAAAAAAATTTTATTTAAAATGATGAATGACTTATTTTATTTAAATGTTTGCTTTGTTTTTGTTTTATTTATTGTATTGTCAATAAATTATTTGCATTTAATAATAAAATAATAATTATTTGAATATATAAATTTTAATTATTTTTGTAAAAAAAAAAATGTTTAAGAGCATTTTTCAAAAATAAAAAAATTTTGAAAATGTGTTCTTATTAGTTTCATTTTGTCTGTCTATATATCGGTATATCCTATCTGTCATATATGTCGGTCAGTACTACAAAACTTTTACACCATTTGAGATAAAAGATAGAAATTTTTAAATTATATTGAAATATAACTTTGAGGAAGAATTTTTTTGGTTGGAGCAATCCAAAGATGGAAAAAGGCGTATTAAAATATTTGTTTTATTCCGAAAACAGAAAAATTTTTTTTTTTTTGTAATTTGAAATTTCAAAGTATAAATTTGCTTCCAAGTTTTAGGAGCTGAAAACTTCTTTAATTTGGTAAGGAGTGAGATCTTTGAGTTAAGAATAGGTTAGGTTAGATTGAAGTGGCTACCGGAAAGGTACACTTAGAACGTATTTGGTCCACAACGTTGATACCACATAGAAACCTACTTTTCTATTCCACTCGTTAAAACTAATTTGAGCTTTTTGCAAAGCGAAGAATGCTCTTTACATTTTTAGCTGCTAGATCGCTAAGGTTGTTGAAGAGATATTGCCCCAAATGGGTGACCGTTTGTAACCGATCGAAGTAAAGTTTGACCATTTGTTAAGAATAAGTTGTCTCAGATTTCAGAACAAATTTTTGTATTCTTCTGCATTTAAAAGTTAGGAAAAAATTTTAAATTTCTACAAATGTAGAATATTGATTCCAATGAAAATTTTTTCAAGATAAGATACAAAAATTAAAGACCAAATATCTTATGATATCTTTTCAGAGCTAAAACATGATTAAACCCTCAAATGATACCTCAATAAATTTTTAAATTTATATTTTTGCTTAAAATTATTGTTATAGTGACATTTTGCAATTGTGCGACTTTAAAAAACCCTTGATTTTATGTATTACCTTGTTTTTAAAATTTCCACATATGACAATGTTAAAATTTGGCTTTTGTTTTTGAAGTGAAATTGAAATTAATGGTTTGAAAAAAGTATATTTCAAAAATATTTTAATTAAAAATTACTTATACAAAAGAATCAAGTGAGGTAAATAGGGAATACCATATAGGATAGTTGAAAACTGTGCTAAACAAACTTAACAATTATAATAAAATTTTAATGGTATGGAATGGAAAAAATTTTTACTGGAATTTCAAAAACTCTGCATTACAAAATATAAATTTCTGAGATGGACTATAGTACCACAAAACCACAAAGAATGTATGTTCATCAAAGTTGTTCTAAATTTCTGGTTCTACTTAAGAAAGAATTTCAAGAAGCTATTACTTATTTTTTAGTGTAGGTATATGAAAGAATAATAAAAATAAACCAGATTGAAAAAATTCATCTATTTTATTAAAATATAAGAAGAAAAATTGATTTCGTTTAATTATAAAAACTAGAATGCATCACCTAACTAATACTACATTTGAAATAATATGATTTGCTTGATCATTCACTTCATCATGTACTTCATCTTAAAGCAAACTAGACGAAAAAAGTAATCCAGGTAGACGTTTAATTCAATTTTTTTATTTTAAGAATATTTCGTCCTTCAAAGCTACTGAACTCTTCAGCAGACATTTAGTGATGAAATGCTTAGACAACTCCGAGTTTGAACTTTCGATTAGTGTACAAGTACAACTTAAATTAAATTTTATAAAAATCATCTGTGAAGTATAAAAATAATTGAAAAATTTTCGTATAGCCTTTTTGATGATATTTTTTTTTTTTTTCAAACATGTTTATTATGTTTAATTTCATGTCTAAAAAATTTATGATAATGAATAATGAAACAAATTTCAAACGGGTTGGATACGAAATTCCAAAATAAAAAATGCATTTCTAAAATTCCATTTACAAGATTCCAAAAACCAAATGAACTTACAAAAATCGAAATTTAATAGCAAGCACTGAAATAGTCAAACTTCTGTTTAATAAATTATTAAAACCCTGATTTTGTAACCAACTATAAAACCCCCTTTAATTCAAAATCTCACATACATATGTACATACGAGTATATATACAAATATTCTGAACAAAGCACATAACTCTGATTTTGCATTCAACTCTGAAATGTCTACTAATTTAGAATTTTGCATAAAATTTTTTTGCCTCTATTTTAACTGGACTATGTTTTGATCCAAAAGTCGGTTTTCTATTTTTATGGTTTTTTTTTTTTATTTTTGAAGTTATTTTAGGAATTTGTTTTTTTTTTTTGAAATTATGACACCATCCCATTTCAAGCGAGTATTAATCGATATGTTATTAATATGTAAGATCTTTACGCTGTACGAAGTCTTTTTTTGATATAGAAGAAAGCAGTAGATCTACAAATGTATTTTCTGAACTCTGATTTATTTTTTTTTGATAGCTAAGATTTTTTTTTTTTTAGTTCATTTCCCTACCAATAAATGTGGCAAGGAAATTACACAACCCATCCTTTTCAGATGTAGGTGTAAATATCGTAAGGGGGAATTAAGGAATTATTCTTAATTTCGACTTATGTGAGATTCAAATCGACATTACCATTAGGTGTTTTAGAGCTTTTTTTGTACCACCGAGGCCCCTGAAGCTAAGATTTAACTTTAAGAGCGTTTAAAACTCGTACAAGTTGCATTTAAATAATAATTTGACAAAAACAAAATGTTAATAATAAAACAGACTAACATCAGAATAAAAAACATGTAAAATTAAAGAATTTAGTTAAAAAAAAATTTTTAAAAGTAATTTAATGTTTTAACGAATTATTGCAAGGTTAATTTTTAGACCAATTTATATACATACATATAACAAAAATTTATATTTTATTGAGACCACCAACGGTTTAAATTATAAAACTACAAAAAAAAATTTCAAAATCCTTTTAATATTATGATATGCCGAGATAAAATCTGAATTTGTATTAAATGTAATACATTATACATTTAATTATAGTCATGCTAAAATAATATCCCAGCAGGGAGTATCTACACTATATAGATTAGTTTCAATAAATATATTATGTACATATATATTGCATAATAATATATTGTATCAGCATCTCCTTTTTGCTCTTCTAAACCTTTATTACTTGGATATATTGGAAAAATTTTTATTAATAAACGAGAAAGAATACAGTTGTTCTTGTCAACTCTTAAATACCTATACGATTCTTTATTGTGTTCATAGTCTATCACTCTGTTTATAATATTATTTTTTTAATTTTTCAGTATTTTAAAATATTTTGGGTGAGTTTTATAATTTTTAGAACTATGCGATTTATATATTGTTCTTGAAACGCATAAATTTTAACCTTCCACCTAACGATTATCAATCCTAAACTTTTCCAAATATCCTATAGTACCATTACCTTATAAAGACACTTAAATATACTACGAGTTTTAAGCTACCCTTAGGTTACCAGCTTCTTTTTTTATTTATTTCAAATTTTGGGTACAACGCATCATTTTCAACAATTTTAAATTATCGATAGATACAAAAACAAAAAAAAAAACAAAAAATTCAAAAAAAAACGGTAGAAAAATTTGTTAGACAAATTTTTAAAAATTGGAAAAAATTAAGTCACATTTTCGTCAATTTTAAGGTAACCCAGCTGTTATATTGAGAAAAGTTGTTAACAGATATAATGTTGAAGCTTTAATTTGTTTTGCATATTACTTCAAAACAATTTGGGCAGGTGTTTAAAAATAAGGAATTTTCAATTTATGACCCCTTACAGTTTCCAAACGGAGGGCGATACAAAAAAAAATTTTTGAAATGACACATACTATGTTCAAAGATCTAACTCCTCTTAAAATTTCAAGTTCCTAGTTTAAACTGTTTATAAGATAGAAGGGGTAATGAATTTTGCAAAAATTAAGTTTCGCATAACGGTAAATTAAAATACCGTATGGCAAAATTAATTATTAAATAGGTAGTTGTAAAGCTAATGAAAGCAACTATCACTTTTTAAATTGAAGATATACCTTATAGAACTTGTGTTCTAACAATTTAAATATAGGTCTTTTTCGAACTTTGGGAAACTGTAGCTCCGTAACGCGTGGAAATACAGAAAAACATTCTTCCGTAAAATTGATTTTTTTTTGTGATGTTTATCCGTAGTTAAAATTGTAGAGCCCTTTAAAACGAGTAGAATTTTGAAAAATTTGGAGATCTAAAAGTTAGTTTTTTGAGAGCTACCAAGTTGAGGTCGGGTCTCAAACAAAACAGTAGGGAATCTATAAATTGATCCAAAAATATGTTGTGTTAATTTCAAAGCTCTAGAGTTTTTGAATGATCGTGCTGTCGGACGGAGGGAAGATTAATCGACTAATTTTTCGATTCTGATCCGAGCCATACCTTTGAGTCCTGGATCTAGCTTGCTTATATCGAGGTGTTACAAACAGAGGAGCAATTTTATTGTACCCGATACTTTCGTACAGGTATAAAAATGAAATACATAGGTATAATATAAAAAATTTAAGATATTTTGATTTATTATAAACATTTTTTTTTTGAATTATTGTTTACTTTAAATTAAAAATCAATTAAAAATTTAATTAAAATCTGCATTTTTTTTTAATAAATTTTTTGTTTTTAATTGCAAAAAAATTAAAATTAATTAACTTGAAATAATTGTTTTTTTTTTTATGTTTTCAATTAATTAATTTAAAATGCAAATATTGAAAGACTTCTGTTCTGTGAATTATTTGTTCAATTTAATAATTCTTTTTTTTTTAAAGGCAAACCATTTAAAAAATATAAAAAATTTTAATATTTAAGTATTATGAAATTTGCAATTTAAAGTATTTAGTGAGTTATGGCTGAAACCATTGCTATATGTAATGTTGTAACCAGCTCTAAGGTTTACTCAAATTATGTGTAAATCAAACGGAAAATTTTCTTTTCAAAAGATATTATCTGTGGCAAAATTTAATTTGCGAATTGAAAGAGCAAAATTTAATGCATAAATAGTTAAAGCCGCAATAAAAATTTTTAACTTTTCCATTAATAATTTTGAAAATTTAAAAATTTCGCTATTTCCATGCACAGTTTGCCAGGTGAAATTTTGTCATTTATATTTTTAATATCGCTACATGTAAACAAATTGAATATGATCCAGGTAACATCAACGCAGATAATATGAAATATGACATGTCGATACCAGATATAGATAAATCAATAAAAAATAATTATTGGTGGTTAAGCACGTTATAAACAAAAAATAATTTATTTGTATAAAAGATTAGTACATTAAATTATTAGATTAGTGTTATTTTAGTATTAAAATAATAATTTTTAGTTATAAGTTTCTTAATTAGTTGTAAGAATAGGATAAGTTAGGTTAAGGTTTTATTTAAAAAAAAAAGTATAAAAAAAATTGCCTTTTTTAAATTTTTTGCAATTAATTAAAACTAAGGAATTAATACATACTCAAAGGTATGATTAAGATAGTAAGTAAACATTCATAATAATTATTAAGACAAACAATTTAACATAAAAAAAAAACATTTTATTTTTACATGTTAATTTTTAAAGCACGAAAAACCTTTTTTGTTAACTATTTTTGTAGGTTAAGTTATCATAAGTATGTAAGCAAACAACAAAATAAAAGTTCAATAAAAAAATAAAAAAAAAAAAAAAAAATATTTTTAATATCAATTGTAAAATTATAGACAGCATGACCATGACCATGACTAAGATCTGAAAAAAATTTGCTGATGGAGTAAAGTAAATCGAATCGACTTCAATTCTCTTAAAATCCAAAGCTGTCTAATATCAAGGGAAAAAAAATTCCTTTAATCTTGCTCTTAACATTAAAGGCAAACAATTTGCAACGGCTTGATAGGAATGAATATTTTATAGGAATGCAAAGGCTTGCTGACCAAATTCACAATTTTCAAAAAATCCATAACTTCAAAAATGTGCGATAAATATTCCTGATTTTGTAACAAATTTTAAACTTGTTCCTAATTATTTTTATTGTATACATATTTCAACATCAAAAAATATAAAGCAGTAGGGGCTGCCGCCTCCCAAACACCCGTTACACAAATGATTGAACGCTGATTTTGTAACCAACTCTAAAGTCCTTTCTTATTATTTTTACATACATATTTCCACAACTAAGTATTTAAAATAATTGTGGATGTTTTTTTATGACAAAAATCATTATGGATTTTGTTTTTTGTGAATCACCCGAGACTCACCCGAATACAAATTCGTAAAATACGATATGGAAAGAGTAAATTTTCAATGTTGCTAAAAGTGCTGCAAAATGTTCAGGTTCTTTAAGTCGACGTAAAATTTATTTTACTACCCGGCAGTTACTTAATATTTATAAAGCTTTTATTCGACGCAAGATGGAGTGAAATTCCTATATTTGGGCGAACACATCTGCATTAACACGTTGGATCCCACGCTCACCGACAGCAAAAAAACAAAGCAACTATTAGTATACTACTTAAAATTTATGTTACTTAAATGTTACATATGTTTTCAGTATAGATATTAATTTTCTGTAAAATATTTAATTTCTGTTCATAAAATTGAATTTTAGCGGAAAAAAATTTTATTGTAAAATAACCCTAAAAACACGTTTTAAGGGGCAAAAATAACATTTAAGGTTTTTCAAAGTTAAATGTTTATTTGAAACATAAAAAATCACTAGTTGTATCTAAAATGTATGTTTTTTCTAGAGGTTTCTTTGGTTTTAATGTTATTTTGGAATGACGAGCTAATATTGTAGGGCATTTTAGTGATTCTTTTGCTTTTTTATCAACCAGTTCGTTGCCGAAAATTTTACAATGGTCAGAGACTTTAATTATTTTTGTTTTACTGCTTGAACTTGGCATTTATTTTTCTTACTTTTTTAATTAACGATTGTTTATTTTTCACATTTATTATAGCATTTAGTGAACTTAGATTATCTGATTTATTTTACTTTGTTTTGATTTTCTAAAAAGCAAAAAATGTTGATTGCTTCATACAAAGCAATTAATTCTGCGTTATATATTTCAATGTGGGGGTCTAGATTTTAAATAGTAGTTTAGTTTCATCTATAGTATTACCAGAGCGACTCATGTCTATGATTTAGTAGAATCTGTGTATACATTGAGTTTATTAGATCATAGTATATTAATTCATTTAGTATAAAATTTTTTATTTTGTTTAAAGTTAAAAAAAAATTTTTCAATAATTTATCTTCCAAATTACAATTCTTATTACATGTGAACAATTTGATTTTGCTCTGACTTTTCCAATAAGCTGGCATATACTTAACTTTTTGATTAACCATCCTTTTCAATTTTGAAGAAAAATTTATTTATTTATATTAATTTTACAAATCACACAGGATATTGCAATATTACAAAGCCATCGGTTACTAAGGCCATTATAGGTCGAATACCATTATTAAATTATACATTAATATTAATTATTTTTGTTTATATTATATATTTTATATTTACGCTATATTTGATAGCAAGGGGGATTTGTTTTCAATTAATAAAACTTGCTGCCTGTGCAGGATTTAAACCCGCATTCCCTCGTTCAATAAGCCACGTACTTAACCACTAAGCCACCGAGGCCCCCTTTGAAGAAAATACTTAACTATTTTTTTTTTTTTTTTTAAACTTTTGTTTTATTGTGTATATATCTTGATACAAGCTTAACCTAAAAAAAAGTTTACAAAACGGTTTAATTTACGGTTTAAACGGTTTACTATAAAGAGTAAAAATGTACAATTAAAATTGCATATTATTAGGCGTTCATTTTATATTACAAAACAATATTAAAGTAATTTTATAAAATTTTATTCATTTCGTATTTAATATACAAAATTTAAATAAAATTTAAAATTTAAAAGCTTTTTAAGAAAATTAAAGTAAAAGGAAAAACAAAAAATAAAAATATGTACAAAATATGTATAAAACAAAAAACTTTTAAAAATTTTCTAAACTCAAATTGACTAATCAATCATAAGTTTTGGGTTTATTTTAAACGTTTCAAATATTTTATAAACACGAGTATTGAAAATACAATATTTTTTTTTTGTTTTTGGCTTCCTAACTAACTTTATTTTAATCGCCTTTTAAACTTTACTCTTAAAATAATTTTTTATAATATATACTGCGAAAATTTTATGTACTTCCGGTAGTAGCATGTTTAATATTAAAGTTAGAATATATGTATGCGGTTTTATGATTTTATGTAATAATAAAATAACTCTGAATTCCCTTAAATTTTCCTTTTCTATATAATACATATATATATATATATACATATATACATATATATATATATAATTTATTCTTTCTTATTCAATGGAGTTCATTTTTTAGCTTCTCTATATAATAAAATAAAACAAAAACAAAAACAAAAAAAAAAAAAAATAAGATGAAAACTTTGTCTGACGGTAAAAATGGAAATATGTATACCCATTATAATATTATGCTTATATTAACTTTTCTTCATCATCATTATTTGGTTACCGGTTATGGCTGCCGTTGAGAAAACAATGAAAACGATGGAGAAATTTTTAGTTATGGTACAGTGGTAAATTTTACTCTCTTGGTTTTTTTTTTTTTGTGTTTTTAATAAAACCATAAAATTGGAAGCTTAAGTTTATAAAACCATGTAATAACTTAAAAAAAAAAAAAAAAAAAAAATCATTTTGTGGCAAAGTTCTTCGTATTAAAAATTAATTTTATTTTAATGTTGATTACATATGAAGTACCATAGTATTTATAAGGAAATTATAATTAAATTAACAAAAATAAAAAATGGACATTTAATAAATTATTTTTGAAGCTTTTTATTATTATTTTTGTTTTAGGAAAATGAATGCAAAAATAAGCTTTCCAAAATTCCGCCAAGAGAAAATCTTAATATTGTTAAAAATCCTGCTTTAAATCCCGCCTCTTTTGTAATTTAATTTGTTTTTTTATTTTTTATTACAGGGAAAGACGATAAATAAAACGCAAATATTTTTTTTATAAACAGCTACATATGGAATTTTATTATTATTTTTTTCTATAAACAAAACAGTACAAATAAATATTTATGTAAGCAAAATTAATTCGAGGGAATTTTAGAGTTGGTTACAAAATCCGGATTATAGTCTCTTTCCAGAGTGTATATGATTTGGGAAGGACTTTAGAGTTGGGCAGAGTTATACGCCTTTTTCAGAATATTTATGTATGAATAAATGAGATTCTCAAAAAAACGTACAACTTTTTGCAGTTTTTAATAATTAAAAAAAAAAACCACTAAAAAAAGAGGGATTTTGATTGTGCGGGATCCGAGATTTTGGAAAGCGATCTTTCGCACTAGACGCAAAATAACGAATGATACAAAACAAAAAATTTAAATTATTAAAAAACGGTGTAAACGTTTTTTTTATTGAAAAAAAATTACTTTACTTTATCAACTTTTATTGAAAGGTAATTTTATTATATCTGAAGATATTTTATACCTATAATTTTTTTTATTTCTTTTTTTTTATAATTTAAAATTAATTTAATTTTCAGTTTCAATTTTTCTAGAACTAATTCTAATCAATGGATGAAAAAACGTGAAAATTATAGGGGCAGAAAATAAAATGTGAATTAAATATGTACTAAGTTTGCAAAATTGAAAAAAAAATCGGTTATTGCAAAAAAAAAAAAAATTTTGCGGTTAGATCGTATTCATATGGTTAAAATATTATCGCATTATCTTAAAGTTATCGGAAATACGGACGATAATCGGAGTTCTTAAAGTTAAAACATTAGGTACTAAAAATTTTAAACACCCAGAACAATACAGAACAGGAAGCACAGAAATTATATTCATAAGGATATGGCAATAGAAAGGGCTGTAAGCCCCAAGTAAAACGATTAAAATAAGAAATGGATGTCTTTTCATTAAATAAAACAAAAGGAAAATAAATTTAACTTTTAGTATTATGATGTTTATTGTATCGTAATATAAAAAATCGAAATGACAGTCTATAGAGGAGAATATAAGGGGTTGATTTCTATAAGATGTACAAAAGATCAAATTCATTTCATTTGCCTTGTCATGAAGATCGATTACTTTTAATTGATCTTCATTCTATCTAACTACTATAGTAAATTAGTGACCGATATCTCTTATCCACGTAATAGAGTCTAACATTTATAACGCAATAGACCCGAATATTTATGATCAAATGTTATTTACAAAAAATTTGAATATCTCAGATTTATTGCATTGTTTAATATGGAGAATCATAGAAATGATTATAATCGAAACGATCTAATTTACAAGAATGTTCTGTGATATCAATTCATATTTTTCTCATTTCAATATTAATGTTAAGAAATTTGTACTAACTAGACTTACAATATTTTCAAATCTAACGTTACTTACCAATTTCTATACTTTTTTTTTTTTAGCCCCACAATAATTTGTATTTCCTCCTCACAATAAATCTTGATTTCGAATTTTTCATTACAAGATAATATCCTTTATTTTATATTATGTATTTATATACACAATATATTTCTATCTATATCTCTATATATATCTATATATATATATATATATTATATGCGTTTATAATAAAAGGATATTATATTGACGATAAATATAGTTATATGTGTGCAAAAAAAAAAACAAAAAATAATCCTTAAATCCATTTTCTTGTAAGCCTAATGGTACCATCAGCTTATAATGTAATTTGTACCATGCTTTACACAAACAAAAAAAAAAAAAAAACAAACAAAATACATAAATTTTTTTGCTTTTTATAATTTTCGCTTCACTTTTATTTCTTTTTTAGCCGCAATTTTGTTTTTCGTGGTTGGAATTCAGACATTGAAAGACAATATTATGGAAGATACAAAATTTGTTGTGCCTATGGCAATTTTAGTAAATTGATTGTGGTAGTTTTCGTGGTTTATGGAATAAAAGCAATTTTTGAAAATCTTTTTATTATGCAATTAAGAACATAATTGGGTTCTTTTTTGGATAAGTTGTGAATGTTATGTTACAGGTACGATTGAATTAAGTTAATCTTAAAATGTAATAAAAAATTTTCGGCTAATTTAAGATATTTTAAAACGGCTGAGATTTTTTATTCTTGTACATATTCCATATGATGGGTGTACATGGGTGCACATGAGTATACTGTATGAATGATTGATTATATTCTGTCATGCTAAACCAAATTAAATCTTTGACAAATTTTTGATAATCATGACTGTCAATCATCTGTTTTTTTTTTTTTGTATTAAAAATAAAAAGTGGATTGCATTCATATGAGTCAGCTTGGTAAACTTTATATCTTTTTTTCGGAAAACCTTTCCAAAAAAAATTTAAAATTCCACTACACTCTTTAAGTTTGAAACATTAAAATCATTTCGATTTGATTTCTACATAATTAATACCTATAGTAGACTGGAATTATCTATTTTGGAATTTTTTTTCTTATATTTATTTTTTGATGTAATTTATTTAAATTATAATGCTTTTTATCAGTACATCTTTTGCTCATCATTTTTGTTTTTTAATTTTATGTTATTTCATTATTATTTTTTTTTTTCTGTTTTATTTTGTAAGTTGATTACATTTGAGATTTATTTTCTGTTGCAATCTCACTTTTTTCTTAAAACTAAACATATTTTATTTATTATGTTTATATATAGGGATCAGAGGGGTAATATTTGATTTATTTTTCTTTTGAGTACACCATAATAATTAGAATTAAGATTAATCTAAATAAAAAATTTTCATTTCATTCTTTCGAATAATGCCATACTCGTATGTATAATTTTCTTCTTGAAAATAAGTGTGTAATGTATAAGATTTTGAAAGATAATGAGATAGATAATAGTAGTTGTTAAGATGTTCCTTTTAGAATTGTAGAAAAATATTTGAGAAAAGATTTTTGTTTATTCATGATATTAAATTGTGGTGAAATCAATTGGAAACACAAACCAAATCAAAAATTTGGCATGAAAGAAAAACAAGGTAGAATGTAAACCAACGGTTTTTAAAAGCGCACATTTCCAAAACTCAATACAAACTGTTTAGAAGTGTGTCTTACACAAAAATTTGAAAATTTCATGTAATAAGAAAAAATGTGAAAATAGGACATTTTTGAAATTTTGAGGGGCCGTAAGTCCGGAATCCTATATAACTAAGAAAAGCCGTTAACACACGTAAAAATATATTATTGAACTTTTAATTTTCATGTCCTGCCGAAGAAAAATTTGTACAGGTGCCTAAGTTACAGGTGTCTAAAAATAGCAAATTTTCAATTTTTGAGGCGTAATAACTCTTAAAGAGGGGGTGTTACCAAAAAATTTTCTGAGGAAACTTATATTAATTCTAAAAGTTCTTTCTTGTCTCAAACGGTAACACATAACGGTAAATTTAAATACTAAATTTAAAAAAATTATATAATTTTGATATTAATTTACAAAGATAAAAGAAATACCTGTCGAATGACGTTTTCAGATTGAAAATATCTTAAGCAGAACATAAGATATATGCATTTAAAAATAGGGCTTTTTCAAAGTTTGAGGGGCTGTAGCTCCGTAATGGAGGGGGCTACATGAAAAAGTTGTTCCACAAAATTATTTTTTTTATGAGACCTACCTATGGTTAAAATTTTTTTTCTCTATCTTTAACGGTGTAGAAGTTTTGTAAACAGACGGACGGACGGACGGACGGACAGAGTGAAACTAATAAGCACATTTTTTAAAATTTTTTTTTGGAAATGTGCTAAAAAAAAACTAGGATTTATTTTACTTTTCTTTTCATAAGGAAGGTGGGGAGTCTTCCAAAAATACTAAAAATACCGCCTTGGTAATGTCAGATTTTTACTGACTAAATCAGTTCCGTCCATTAGCCAATGAAATGGGATGAAACTCTTAACTGCTAACGGAGTATATTGCAATGTAATTGCTAGGGAGTTGCGATAGGATAGAATAGTATGAGAATACGAAAACTTTGAATTAAAGGGTGTGATTGACAAAGGGAATAATGCAAATTTACTCATTATTATTACTATTACTACTATTTTTCTATCAGTGACGAAGTCATAGACGCTTATAACATACATTAGTATACAATATCGCCCTGCATCAGATAACCAAAGGTAACTCCATTGTGGCAGCTTTTATTATTATTATTATTATACGATTTATACATTATTGTGATATAAAATTACTACAGTGTACGCTCGATGGTACGAACTTATCATAAAGTAAAACTTTGCGTTTGTGTGAACACATAATTTTTAATATTGACCTCCATATAGTATGAACAAATTGACAACTCGCTAGTGGGAACAACTAATTTAATAGATATAAAATGAAATACATATATTATACCTATATATAAAAACAAGAAAATATAGTCTATATTTGTTTTTCTTTCACTAATTTACAGTTATCAAATGAGATAAGTAAATTGACATTGTTTGTTTTTGATTATTTTTTTTTAAGATATTTTGTTGATTGAATGCAGTTAAAAAGATCACAATTCTTGTCTGAGGCGTAAAGAATCTAAATATGAATTAAATAGCTCCCTCTCAAAAACGAAAAATAGAAGTTTTAAAGAATCTGCAGAATCTGCAAACAAGAACAGTTCAAACCACTATTAAGTATTATATGTATTATTTTTGTTAATTTACAATAAATATTGTTTATTTTGTTTTACAATTAAATTGAGTTGATATTTTAAGATTATTGTGTTATTAAATAAATATTGTTATCATAGTATTTCTAAAACAATGCAGTTTATTAAAAAATTATTAAATAAGATTTATTATGAACTTAAATTATAAAATCTTCAGATATTTGCTACCTTCGATAATCCAAACAAACTCGGTTTTGTGAACAACCTTAGAATTATTGTGTTCACATCATTGCTAGTCTACTGTACTTATATTTTTTTTTTTAGTTTTTTATATGACCTGACAGCGATTTGAATCCAACATCTTTCAATTGAAAGGCTCGCGACTTACCCACTATGTCATAAGTCAGATTAATAATTTTTGATGTGTTATGACCCATATAGGAATCATATAAAAATAAACTCTTATTTAACTTTTAACTTTTTAGCACATTTCCAAAAAAATTTTGAAAAAATGTGCTTATTAGTTTCACTCTGTCCGTCCGTCTGTCCGTCTGTTTACAAAACTTCTACACCGTTAAAGATAGAGAAAAAAAATTTTAATCATGGGTAGGTCTCATAAAAAAAATAATTTTGTGGAACAACTTTTTCATGTAGCCCCTCCCATTACGGAGCTACACCTCCTCAAACTTTGAAAAAGCCCTATTTTTAAATGCATATATCTTATGTTCTGCTTAAGATTTTTCAATCTGAAAACGTCATTCGACAGGTATTTCTTTTAGCTTTGTAAATTAATATCAAAATTATACAATTTTTTTAAATTTACTATTTAAATTTACCGTTATGTGAAAACCAAATTTTGCATGATTTTTCTACTTTCATAACTCCGGCACGCTTTTAGATAGAGGCTTGAAATTTTGAGACAAGAAAGAACTTTTAGAATTAGTATAAGTTTGCTCAGAAATTTTTTTTGCACCACCCCCTGTTTATGAGATATGAGGGCTTAAAAATTGAAAATTTGCTATTTTTAAACACCTGTAACTTAGGAACCTGTACACATTTTACTTCTGCAAGATATAAAATTTAAAACTACAGTAATATATTTTAATGTGTGTTAAAGGTTTGTTTTAGTTGTAAAGGGTTCCAAAGTTGCAGTTCTTCAAAATTGCGACAAAGTCCCATTTTCAGATGTATATATCTCAGGCCCTGCGTAATAGTTTTGCAATCTGAAACCGTCAGAAGACCGAAAATTTTATTATCTATTTAAAAAAATATCAAAATTATGCAATATTTTGTAATTTACTATTTAAATTTACCGTTATGTGAAAACCATATTTTGCATGAAATTTCTTTTTTCATAACTCCGGCACGCCTTTAGATAGAAATCTGAAATTTTGAGACAAGAAAGAACTTTTAGAATTAGTATAAGTTTTCTCAGAAAATTTTTTGGTAACACCCCCTCTTTAAGAGTTATTACGCCTCAAAAATTGAAAATTTGCTATTTTTAGACACCTGTAACGTAGGCACATGTAAAAATTTTTCTTCGACGAGGCATGAAAATTAAAGGTTCAATAATATATTTTTACGCGTGTTAACGGCTTTTCTTAGTTATATAGGATTCGGGACTTACGGCCCCTCAAAATTTCAGAAATGTCCTATTTTCACATTTTTTCTTATTACATGAAATTTCAAATTTTTGTGTAAGTCACACTTCTAAACAGTTTGTATTGAGTTTTGGAAATGTGCGCTTTTAAAAACCGTTGGTTTACATTCTACCTTGCTTCTTATAACATGAAATTTTCAAATTTTTGTCCAAGTCAAAATTTTAAACAGTTTGTATTGAGTTTGGAAATGTGCGCTTTTAAAAACGGTTGGCTTACATTCTACCTTGTTTAACTAACTTTTGATTATAAATTCTCCGGTTATATTGGTAAGTTTTGAATATTTCATTGGAAAATCTAAGCTTGAAAATGAAGTTTTAATACAATAACCGGATGCTAAGTAAGCTTCAAACATTTCAATTCTATATAATACATTAGTATACCTGAGCTGAAGCGGTAAGAAAATCCAAATACATATGAGATGAAAATTTTTTTGTAATTTTATTAAAAATAAAAATAAATTTTAATTTTTTTATTATTTTCATTATCATTCCAATATTTAATGATAAAAATAAATATTTTTTTTTTTAAAATCAATAAAAAAGTTAAACAAATTTTGAAAGTAGATAATCTTTTCGATAACTTTTTTTTTTTTATAAATATTGTATTTTTATCTTATAAATTTATGTAAATAGGGTAAAAAGGAAAAACTCAAAAGTAACCTTGAATTCAGGAAAAATTTTACGAAAAAAAAAAAAATAAATTCATTTATTTTTCAAATTCTTCGAAAATAAGAAAAGAAAAATAGAATAAAAGAAAAAAGTAAATATTTATGTTTGTGTTTTTTTCCTTCAATGTCTTTTAAAATATGACTCTTTTGAAATCTTAAGGATTTAATTTTTTTTTTTTGTAGATATTTTTTGACGTTTAAATACGAAAAGTCAAAGTACTGCGATTAATTTAAATTTATTTATTTTTTTTAAACTTTTCTAAATTTTTTTTTTTTTATATTTTAAAATAGCTATTGGGTGGATTCTTGTTCAAGAAATTTTTCGATTTACTGTACTTTGAATAACTTAAGTTTTCTATGATCCTTAATCATGATTGAAGTTTAAAATTTTCAACAGTTGGCTGATAAATGTCAAATGCGAAAATCTTGGCTCTTAATAGGCTAATCATTTTAATTTTGAGGATATGAGGAATTATTTATTTTAACTTTTCTATTTATTAAGATGATTAAGATAATTTATTAAGATGATCTTAATTAAGATGATTTATTAAGATGATCTTAATTAAGATGATTTATTTAGATGATCTTCAATTCTTACTTTGATTCCATTAATTCCTTCAAAAACTTTGACAGCTGAAATGAATTATATTCTTCTTATTATACTTGTCAAAATGCACAGAGTATTCAAAGTAACCAAAGTAACGATTTGACGAATTTTTATTTCGACGCTTTGCTTTAAATAATTTAAGAGTGTTTCACATTTGCATATTTTGATAATTTAAAGATGAAACTTTCTTGTAACTCCATTGTAAATATTTTAAAAATAAATTCTTTAAATCAATAAGGTTTTTACCAATTTTTCTAGATCATAAAAATATTTTAATTTAAGAAAATAAAGCAACTAATTTTTGTTTTTTGTCCAAAACCATTAAAAAACGTTTGTTTACTTTTCATAAAAAATGACATATAAGCAATTTCAAAGCAACTTTTCAAAGTTTGCATTGAACCAGTACTTACTTAATAATTTGATTACTTTGATCTTCTTGAATTGAATTTTCTTGAAATAATTTGGAAAAACCAACAAGGGAAAGCAAGCAAATAACCTTCGGCCCGTAACCTTTATATATGGTTACTCAGCAACATTTATTTTTATTTATTTTTTATTTATTTAATTATTAGTTCATTGCATTTTAGAGGACTATAGCCTTTTAAGTGGGTAACAAAGGCTATTTAATAAATATAACATTAAAAATTAATCATAAATCTTAAAAATTAAATGAAATTATATTAAAAAATACATAAAAGAAAGAATAAATTAAATTATTCAAGACTGCCTCATGTAGTATTCCCGCAAATCTCATAGTTGCAAAGAGATATTTGAATAAAAAACGATAAATGTCTGAAAGGGCTCTTATGGCAAGAAATTACAAGATTCAAACAACTTTCTGACCTTCCAACAATTAATTTGTCTACTAGATATGATGGAACTATTTTAATTATATGATGTTTTTTATGAAGTATATGTACAAGTATATCTCTACTTAAAAAAGGTTTTAAAGGTAAGACCAAGTACTCACACCAGTTTTCGAAATATCGCTTATGCTGTTACGAGTTGCATGTTCGTGAGGAAACCTGTGTGAAGTATTAAAAATAATTTTCAAATTGCATAATTCACTCTCTCATACCTGAATACACAACATCCCACATCGCAGGAAACAATATGTGGTATGATAACGGTCTGTACTAATTTTTTTTAATTCACTCACAAGAAACTTTCCATAGTTTACGTAGCGTTGTAAAAATTTTCTGAGAAATGTAATTAATATGGTTAATCTCTATATGATAGATTATATGATGATTATTCTTATATAACGAACTTTGTAAAGTATTATAAACGATTTCGTCTAATATATTTTATTCATTAATGTATAGTATTTATTCATAAATCATAAAAGACAAGGGGCCTCGATGACCTAGTGGATAAGAGCGTATGAAATACGTTGTAAACAAACAACGTATTTCACACACGAATCGAATCGAATCCCACACACGTCGTAAGAATGATTCCTCTTACCACATTTACAGTCACCCCTGAAAATGAAAGGCTGTATAATTTTCTTGTCATATTTATGTGGCAGGGGAATATACTAAAAGAAAAAAATAACAGACAAAGCTTGAATTACAAAGGAAATTTCTTGAATGATTATTTTCAATAACATGTTGATTACCTGTCTGTTTGGTATTGTATATAAGATTAAGTAATAGAAATATTATATTTATACGCCATCTATTATCATGTACAAGAATTATTTTTTTTATATTACGATTATTTTTTATTACAATAAAAACTATTAGGATATAAACTATTACGACTATTGGATATGATGTGATGGAAATTTGAATTCAAGACTTTTCGAAACGCCGGTGACTTAACTAACACTCTATTAGGCAAATCGTAAGTTCTTTAAAAACGTAATATTCAAATATACACTTAAGAATTTTAGTTATATCTAGTTATATATTTAGAAGATTTTTATATTTTTTATAAAAAAATACAATACTTATTTTAGACAGTTAAATAAATTTTTGGCGCCAAATTAATTACTATTTATTGAATTTTTGTTAAATTATTTGAAAATTTTATATTATAGTAACAAGAAATACTTAAAAACACAATTAGTTCTTATGGAAATAACAAACAACAAAAGAAAAACAGTCTAATAATAAAAACAATAGCTTTAAAACTTATAGTAAGGAAACAGAATTACAAAAGACTAAGAGGTTTTTCTATTTAAATTTTTATTTTCTTTGTTTTTTTTTTTTTACAGAAATTAGAAAAGTTTTTAGAAAGTTTTATCTTTAAATTTCTTCTTTTTTGTTTTTAGTATAAAAAAATGCCGCCTCTTTAAGAAAAACAAAAAATAAATCTGTATAGTATGGTTTCAGTATATACAGTACATGGCTCTAATTTTACCAACAAAAGAAGTCCTTATTAATGATTTAATTGAAATTCCTGTTGACTGGTTTTCTTTTGTTAAAAAATTTTCTGTTGTCTTATATTTAAGTTGGAAAAAAAAAGGTTTTGTTTTTTTTTGATGGAAATTGTATAAACATTTTCTTTTTGTTTCAAAATATTGGACACTCGTGTATTTCTCCTAAATTTGATTTTAATTTTAAAATAAGACAAATAAACTAAAAACAGATTTCTTTTAAAGTTTTTTTTTAATTGAATTGAAATTTTAAATTAGATTTTAATGTTCCTTTTAAATATTTTTTTAAAGCAATTTGAATAATAGAAAGGATTTCTAACAATTGCACAATCAAAATGTGGGAAAATGTAACTTAAAATCTTCAAAATATTATAATAATAAAATGGTCAGTTGAATTTTTCGTAATATACGTTATTTTGAAACTAACATTATTTTAAGAGAAAAAGACATAGCCCCAATTTGGTCCAGTAAAATTTTTTTCATATTGATTAACTAAAGTAAAATGAAATCTTCAAAAAATTTTAAAAAATTGTTGAACCTTTTCACGTGAAAATTTAACTTTTTAAATCTAAATTAACTAAATAAATCTGTACGTTTTTATAGTCTGCAGCATAAAGGTGCGAACACATTAGCTTTCGTAAGTATACGAAATTTAACAAATAATAAAAAAATACATCTTTTATGAAATATTATCTAAAAGTTGATACATTATTTTGGTAGCATCCCAATTTCCCTAAATTTAGTTGGTAAAAAGATATTTCGCCTAATGCCATTTGACAAAAAAGACTTATTGCAAAAAGACTTTTAACAAAAGGAACATTTCACAAAACGACTTTCAACAAACAAATGTTTCACATGAAAATTTAACTTTCTAAATCTAAATTAACTTAATAAATCTGTACGTTTTTATAGCCTGCAGCATAAAGGTTCGAACACATTAACTTTCGTAAGTATATGAAATTTAACAAATAATAAATAATTACATCTTTTATGAAATATTATCTAAAAGTTGATACATTATTTTGGTAGCATCCCAATTTCCCTAAATTTAGTTGGTAAAAAGATATTTCGCCTAATGCCATTTGACAAAAAGACTTATTGCAAAAAGACTTTTAACAAAAGGGACATTTCACAAAACGACTTTCAACAAACAAATGTTTTTGTAATAAGTTTTCATTTAAAAGATATACATAGATATGTATATTAGGAAAGATTTTAGAGTAGTTTTCAAAATCAGGATTTTAATAATTTGTTTAACGGAGGTTGGGGCGGCAGCTATTTAACTTATTTTAAAAGTTCTGTAATTGAAATATATATGTATGTAGAAAATGTAATTAGGAGTAGTTTAGAATTGGTTATAAAATTTGGGTATCTGGGTATTACGAAATTGTTTTCCAAAAATATGTGTTGTTCAAACCAATTCATCATTCTTTTACCATTATCATCCACTTTTTTTAATAGTTTGCCATAATATTGCGAATGGAATTATGTGGTACAGAAAACTTATGACCAAAATTGCTGTCATTTTCAAAGAAAATTTTTCATTTTATCCATATTTTCTTTGAAGGAATGTTTTTAACGTATATTATTATACATATTTTGTTTTTTCTTTTGACATATACAGCGTGTTTCCGACTCGATTGTCTTTCTTGAAATGGGTGATCGGGCATATCGAGACAAACAAAAACTTGTATTGGAGAGGGGGTCTATTCTGGACTCTTTTCGAAATATGAGGGGTTAAAGATGTTTTAGCGACTTTTTATAAAAAAATCTATAACTTTTGAACGGTTTCCTATAGAGAGATAAAAAAAATGCATTTTCTAGAGTAACTTGTCAGCTTGCCAGTACTAATGATTCCCATATAATAACAGTTACAAAGTTATGAAGTTTCAAAATGATTTAAAATGAAAAAATTATGTTTCGAACTCAATTTTCTTTTGAAACACCCTATATTTGGGGTACTTTTTATAGCGTATTTCAAAATAGCTGTTCAAGCACTATATTTAGTACCAAATAACATTTTCTCTATCTCTAACCGTTTTTGAGATATAAAGTATAGATATAAAGAGAGATATAAAGTATATAAAGTAAAGTAAAGTGTGTTATTTACAATCGCTTTTTGTAAAATGGGTTTAGCTCAACTGTCACAGACTCCATTGATTTATGGTACAGTACATATTTACAAAAAAAAAACTTTCCTTATTAGTTTCACAGCTATTAGACATTTCGTCCATTTGTCTGTTTAGAAAACTTCTATACCGTTTAACATGAATCTATGAAACTTTAATCGTTGATAAAAAAGAAATATTATGGTATAAATATAATATGTACTACCCCTACTATAATAATATCCCTACCCATAACAGAGTTACTTTCGCTGAAAGTTAAAAGAAGCTCTATTTTCACATATTTGTATATAAAGTTCTGTACTTAATATTTTTTTAACATAAAAACGTCAAAGGACCGTAATTCTTTTAAGCTTTAATAAATCAATGTAAAATAAAAAAGGAATATATATTTTGCAAATGCATATTTAAAAATTTACCGTTATATGAAATGAAAACTTTGCAAAATTTCAATCCTCTTTACTTTCGGCATGTTTTTAATCAAAACAGAACCTTGAAATGAGGGAAAGATAATCCTTTAGAATAATCTCTATAAGTTGCATTAGAAAATTTTGTACTTCTTTCTTTTTAACACCTCTAATAAAGGTGTAAAATTAAAAGCTTGCTGCTACAAACCTGAAACTAATTTTTTTTTAAATTAAACAGAAATGTTAAAGCTGACCAAAGTTATATTCTTACATGCTTTTCTTTTCTAAATTATATTGGGTTTTTTTGAAAAAGTGGCTTTTGAATTTCAACAATTTTTTTTTAATTTAAAAACTTTAAAAAAAATAAAATACAAATTTTGTTGCAAAAGTAATCAGAGTTTTTATTGACTTTTTTAAAGTGTACGACTTTAAGAACATATGGTTTTACATTTGCATTTTTAAAACAACTCATAAAGCCTGTAATTTGTCACCTCGGCTAATATCTTACGAACTTCTTTGCTTCTCTGGCTGCCAGATCTTTTGCTACATTTTGTACATCTTCCACATTTTCCTTTTCAATAAATAAGTAGCTTTAATAGCTTTCAACTTTCTGCAAAATTCGATGCCCTTCATTAAGTACTGGTATTTTCATAGTTTTCCCTAAAAAAATAAAATTAAATAAAATATAATATATAAAAATTCGTTAAATATGGAAATTTGTAACGACTTTTTTTCTTTAAAAATCATTTGAAATATATTTAAAGTTTTTTTTTTTCTTTATTCCAACCATATTTACTGAATATTTTTGATAAATTTTATTTATTTAAAAATTTCTTTAAAATTTTTCTTTTAAGTACCTACCAATTTTTAAATCAAAATGATTTGGATTGTGATAGTTTTCCAACATCAATTTTGAATTCTTTAAATGTAACAACACTCGTAAATACAAAAAAAAAGAAAAGAAAAACAAAACGTACTCGTATAGACAAAAGAAAAACTAATTTTACATTTTACAATTTTGTTAAGTAAACGCCTTACAACAAACAGGCGGAACATATTTTTATTGGAAAATGTTCAAAAAATAAGTTTAGATCCTTGTTTTTTTTTTTTTTTTTTGGTTTTTTTGGTGCCACTTCAAATATGAACAAAACTATAAATAGGATAAGAAGTTTCCTGTTTTTTATTACGTGTAAAATTGTTAAGTTATAAAAAGCATTAAAATAAAAAAAAAAACTTTTAAATGTTTCTGGTATTGTTTAAAATTTTATTTGTAAAATAAAAGAAAATTTAAAATTCAAAATATTAAGAAAATCTTCTCTAGAAAACATTCTTTCTATTATTTGTCATATTTGTCTTGGCAAAAGAAAATTAATTTTTCAACACATACAGTTTCCGTTTGTTTATATTTTATTTTGGAAAAGGAGAATGAAAATATAAAAAAAAAATTTTAATAAAAAAGTTTAGTGAAATTACAATTTCATTGTTATTTATTAGAAAAGAATATAATTTAATTTCCTAATTTTATATTTTCGACACGTCCTGAAGTCTATTTTGTTGCAACTTATATCCTTATATATAGTAATAAATTGTGTTTTGGTAAGTAGGAAGGTGGAAAGAGTATAGGTAAGGGTAAGTAGATAGAAAAGCTGCAGATGATAGTCTTACACATTTAGGTCAGTTTAGATCGATTGTGATATCCTGGATTACTTTTTCTATTGATTACAGCATTGGGAGCTTATTACAATGTGTAATTCCTGCAAATATAAAAGGTTATTTATCTCCCACAAACATTCTTCTTTGTAGAGCAAGAGCCCGATATTTGTACAATACCTGAAATATTGATTTGTCTTCCTCTTCATCTTTGCAGTTTTTGATAAAGTCATAAAGGAAGAAAAGTTCTAACCTCCTGTTAGAAATGTAATGTATGCTAATCGGAGAGCGTCCCGTTACCGATATTACCGATTATTGAGGCGATTTACGGATAAGAGTCTAGTTCATTGTTTAAGGTCTAATATATAGCTGTTTCGTATTAATAGAAAACCATTTACAGTTTATGAATATATATTGACTTCTTGTTAAGACTAAAATTGACAGATATCATTACCGAAATTGACAGATATCGTTATTTTTAGTTTATCAGCTCTACAATTGCCTAAAAAACTACTAAGACAAGATAAGTATTGAAAATTTCAATTTTCTACTTGTGAAAAAAGTAGAAGGAATTTTTAGGAAAGAAAGAAAGGATAGAATTTTTGGCTATTTATAACTCTTATAAACGTTGGAAAATACAAAAATTCGTTCAGATGTAATTTAAAGATTTTACTTTTATACAAAGAGTCGAATTTTCTTTAATATATGCAGCCTTCTAGTATAAGACGTTTTATTTTATCCGGTTAATGTAGAACTTTGAAAAATTCTTTATTTATAAAATGTATACATTTCTTGCCGTTTGGCTCATTAATTTTTCAATATAGGCCTTTTCTAACTTTTGTAGTTTGTTGATCCCTAATGTTTAGGGCAAGATAAAACAATTATTTTGCGTTACTTATTTTTAAATAAGATCTAGTAATTGTTTATGTTTAATTTATTAATCTCAAATAATGTTGGTGGGTAAGCAGATGGGATGACAGAATGAAAAACCTGTTTCAATTAAGTTTTTTTGAAAATAAACTTTTTTAAATATTTGACAAGCACTAATAGCTTAAAATGTTTTAAAATACTAAACAACAATACTACAAGGCGAAGTATTAACGGTTTAGTAAAATCAATTAAATGCAACAAACAAATTCTCTATGCTCTTGAAAGGAGTGAATTTCCCAAAATAAATATAGTTAAAACTTACTGCTCCCACCGACAAAAAGGTCACCTCGGTTTTTATTAAATTAAGTACTATAAATGAAACTTTATGGTAAGTACCATATATAAGTTTTCTCCTCTTTATTAATTTTAATTTTATTCTCTTTATTGTTTATTTTTGGAATTTAGATTTAAATCATTTATGTAGGATTGAAAATGTGAAGCTTATCAGATATTATAAGGCGATATTATTGGCTACTAAAAAGTATCCTTTCACTTCTATTTTTGTGAGTGATTGTGATTAAATAAATTTAAAGAAATATTGAGTGGAAGAATGATATTTGCCTTAATTTAATATAAAAAATCATAAGAATTTTTTTTAATAATCATTACTTGGTATAATAAATACACCCATCAGGGTGGATCATTTTCCTTTGGGATGTGGACCATTCATAAAAATTAAACATAAATAATTAAATATGATAATAAAAATTCAAATCATACTGCAATCTATTCGTAAAATTGATAAATTTTAATTTAATTTTTTTTATTATATTATAAGGTTAATTACCATAATAATAATGAATTTGACTGTCATTAAAATTTTTAGTACCGCTTTTATGGCATTTTCTATATGACGGTCACGGAAATTAATTTTTTTATTTATTTAGATAAGATTAAAATGTATTTTCTGTGCATACATTAAAATAAGATAAAAATTCATAAAAATTTCAGATTCATCTTAAATTCACATTGTAAACTTTTTTATGTCCAACATTTTATTGGATAATTAAACTTTGGTCCTTCTTATGAATAATAATTATGCAAAAAAGATAGGAAATTTTCTTTTAAAATCATAAAATTAATCTTTTATTTTTATTGGAGCTATTTTAAATTTTTTAACCAAAAATGCCTTTCATTTGCTAGAATATGAAATTTAATAAAATAATGAAGAAAGTACAAATATGTTAATCAACAAAAAGGGGAAAAAAATGTTTTAATTCGCGAATTAAATTGTCCTTCTTAAAATTTATGCTTCCTACATTTGCCCTTCGCAAAATTTATGTTATTGAATTTATTAAAGTTTACCTCTAAAGGAGATACTCCCAAAATTGACCTGTGTCAACCTTTCTCTGTATGAAATCCTTGCTCCATTGTTCCGCATGCAAACGAAATTGACATATCTATTTTCACAGACGGCTCTAAAATAGGCTCAAAACCGATCTTGGAGTTTTTTCTGATGAATTAAATTATCGTGTTTTGATGAGTTTGCCCTACTTTTGCAGTCATTTTTAAGCAGGAGCTCTAGCAATTAGGGGATATGAGGGTATTACAGGAAACGAGTCTGTGGATGAGCTAGTTAAGCACGAATGATAAAAACATTCAAACAAACAAGCACGAAACCACCTGTACAAACCCTTAAATTCAATATTAAGAAGAACTTTTTTCAGTTCTCCAGAAGACGGTGGTTAGTAAATGCAAATTGCAGTACAAGCAGAGCCTTAGAACACAGCCATATTGGCTTCAAATTAATGATAAACATTATACACTTTATACATACATACATGTATCAAATATTCAAAATATAATAAAAATAAATATAACAAATAAAAAAGATATAATTTCAACTTATACTTATTAGCTTACAGACAATAAATTATTCTAATATAAACTAACGAATATTCAAATATCAAATAACGAAACAATTTTAATTACAAAGTTATAAACTAAAATTGTAAAATTACATCCAACTAAACACAAATAGATTTTAATCTAATGCAATTTTATAAGGTCTGGTACTGCCTCACTTGTAGTAATTAAATGCGAAATAATTGGGATCAATTCTAACAATAATAATAAGAATGTATTTCCAACATCCAACTTCCTTTATATATTATCCAAAATATCGCTATTTTCTTAACAGACCTTTATTTTTTTTATAACATATACTTGTAGTGACAGTTTGGTCAGCTAGCCTCAGTAAAAATGAGGTTATCTTATCTTGTTAATATTTAATATAAAACCCTACAAAAGGTTGTAAACCAAGATTACTAGTTTGTGTTAAAGTTTCTAACATATGAGATGGAAATCTTCAAAAGACACTACCAAGAATACCCCCTTGATAGTGTCAAATTCTTATTAGTTAAACCCACTTCACTCTTCAACCAATATAATAGGATGCAACTTCTTACTGTTAATGTAGTATATTCACTAGATAGTAGATATAAAAGAGGATAGATCGAGAATGTAGAAACTTTAAATTTGGGAGTGAGACTGCAAGGAAAGAATGAATCCACCTATTTTTATATTACTATTTTGCTAGCAGTGAGGAAGCCATCAACATTTACAAAATGCAGTAGTACATAATATATAAGACCTTTTTTCTGCATGAGATAATAGTTGAAGGCAACTCCACTGTTACTGTAGTAACTCTTATTATTAGTATTAATATATTAATTATTATTTTTATTAGTATTTGGTACAGAGTGAAGGCCATGAGATGATGCATGCAGCATGCAGTATTATATAACACCTTTCTACAGGAAGTAACCAAATGTAGCTCCACTGTAACAGTTGTTATTATTGTTTTTATTACGAAATAAAATAACTCCCTTTTTTGTTATATCACTTGACCTAACCTTACGATTTAAAGGCTGAGGACTTAACCCTGTGTCAGATAGATTTCCTCTTATGTTTTAATACAACTACAAATTGTCCAACAGTTTCAAACTGGGTTAAATTTTTTTAATTAAATTAATAATTAGAGAAGATTTTATGTTTTTTGTGTGTCTCTAAAAAAGGGGTTCAGAAAAAATAACAGAACCTTGACAAAATAATAAGATCTTTAAGGTGGATAATAAATAAATTGCATTAAATCAAACATTCATTCAAATATAGTATTAAAAACTTTGAACAAAACCTTTACTATATAAATCAAAAAAATATTTAAATATTATTTTGGTTAAAAACTACTGGTTAATGTTATGTATTTTTTTTTTTTTTTTTGCTAAATCATTTTCTTTATAACATTTTTGTGTTTTATTCTTAATTGTATTGTTGCGTGTTAAATTTCATATAAAAGAAAAAAACACTGAAATAAACTAAAAACTATTTTTACGATGATTATGTTTTTGTGATTTGGTTATGCTTTTAACAACCGTAAATGTTTAAGAAAATGACTTACATTAATTTTATCAGGATTATTTATATAATAAGTAAAAGTGGTCTTTAATTATTTCATAGTATAATAATATAATAATTAAACTTATATATACATACATCATCATCATGGTATAAAAGATTATCAAAAAATAAACAAACAAAAAAAAAAAAAAAAAAATTAAACGACCGGATGTAGAAGGATAGGTTTCGTATATTAATAAAATAATAAAAGGATATTTTTAAAAGTGATTCAAATGTATTGTGTAAATCTAAAATTTTGCTGTCAACTATTAATAATAGATATAAATAATATACTATGTACAAGTACCTTATAGGTGGACCGTACAACTTCTTATGTTTTCTTTAGAAGATAATAAAATTTAGTGCTTTTGGGAATGTTAATGTATTGAAAATGAATCGATTGATAAAACTTTTCAAAAGTAAAGACCGTGAAAAACTCATCTAAAAATCATTAGAATAGATCTTCTAGCTAGATCATTTAAAAATCTATATATAAGATCCGATAAGCGAAGGAATAAAAATAATATGTTTTAATATTACCATTCAACAAATTTCTTATTAATTTTTGATTTGAATTTTTGTTTAAACTTTAAATTAACTTTGAATATATCTGATCATAGATCTGTGATCGTCCCACCTTCCTTAAATTTGAATTTAACTAACTAGACACTGTATTCTGGACATTATGCATAAAAACTTATCATAAATTCAAAACTAATAAATCCTATGTACAATAATCATTGAATATCAATCTATTTACCTATCTTCCTGTGAACCTTCTTACATATCTTCTTGTTAATCTTCTTACCGCGATTAACCTTGTTACCGATTAACCTACTTCCCTATTAATCAACCTTAAATTCGGCTCATGTTCTGTATACTCAAATCATGCAACAATGATATAATTTGCACCTAACTACATATAAAAAAAAGTATTTAGTTATTTAAAAGTTACAGCAGACCTATTAAAAATATAAAAAAATTGAAAAAGTTCTAAAAGTTCGTGACCAGGGAAAAATTTTTTTTTTTTTCAGAAGTAATGTAATGTGTTGTCGTTATTATTTGCGCACTAAAAGATGTAAACAGGAAATGTCCTTGTCCTTTTTTTTAGTTTTTTTTTTTTTAGAGGTTTTTTAAATACACAACTCAAATAATTATTAATATTTATGTTAAAGAAACTTTTTGTTACAACTGACGAAAAATAATGAAGCCAGAATCATTATCTTATTTAAGAACTCAACTCAAATAAAAAAGTGAAAAAAAAAAATGTTAAATATATATAAAAAAGTAAAAATTTCCGACCAAAACGCTACCATTAATTTTTTTTTTTTTTGTATTACTGATGAAATTTAATTTATTTAAAAATAAAGAAACCGAAACGAAGAAGAAAATTAAGTGCTTTAAGTTGAAAATAGAAAAAAAAAAAAATATGGTGAAAGTAGAAAAGTAAACATTATACAATAATTTTTTTTTGCAACTTGTATAAATATGGCTGATTTTAAGGTTAGTTTAGATTTATTTTTTAAATTAATGATTTATTGATAATCAACTGAAGTTATATTAAATATATAAGCTTTGATTTTCAAATGTGATTGTAGTTAGATTAGATTATTATTGTTTAAGGTATATCAGGAACACTGGAACCTTTTCATGTAGATCTATTGTGCTACACCTACTCGTATTAATTGTAATACTTCTGTCAGCCCTACTGTCTCTAAAACACTAAAGAATTGTAGAGGATGCATATTACTGCCATTTAATCTTCTGTAAAGCACACATCTTACTCGGAATAAAGTTCCGCAATTTTTTGGTATGTGTCCTGTGGACTCTTGTTCTTCTTGACAGAAGTTAATGGTTGTAATTATAGTTTATAGTTATATAGTTTTAATCAAGATTTATTATTCTTAATCAAATCTAAACTTAAATAAATTATAAAATTTTTAGAAGGGAATTACATAGAGTTACTCAAAATGAAAGCGTATTGCTGACATTAGCATATGGATATTGTAAAAATCGTTATTTTTGTGTTTTATTACAAGGGGCGATAAAAAACCTCCCAAAAGTTACCCATAGGAGCTGCATAATGTACCTCTAGGAGTAATTTTGGATTTAACCAATCAAAATCAAAATCACACCTTAAGAAAAACCATATTGTAAAATAAACGTTGAATATAAATGTATACTTTTTAAGTAAACTAAGAAGGATGTACCGAAAATGTTTAGAAATATGAGTTCTTTATTTATTTATTTTTTAATTTAAGATTCGAGGATTAGAAGTACCATAACAAGATTAGAAGTACTATAAGAATAACTTTATTGGCAAAATAAATTAGGTATTAAATCAAGCTTCACTTCAGTAAAAAAAAATCACTAATAAAAGTAAGGGAATGCGTTTGTTCCATTTAAAAATTTCATGTTACGGCCCCCTATTATATTTGAGAGTCATTATTAGAATGGAATACGATTTTTTATTTTTATTATTTGTCAAAGTAACTTTTCAAAGCAAGCAAAGCAGCATAATTTTTATTTTTACATTATATAAAAAAAAATTCCGTTTAGTGAAAGCAAAACGTTTAAATGTATTATCCTTATAATTAAGGACTGAAAAGATTAATTAAAAAGAATAAAACAAAATATTCTTTATACAAAAAAAAAAAATTCTTAAATATGTAAATGGTGCTTTAAGCACTTTAAGACATTTTCATAAACATGGAACGGAAGTTCTAAATTAAAAAAAAAAAGGAAAAAAAAATTTGGGTTGGTTTGGGTTGGGTTGTTGTTGTTGGCCTAAAGAAAAACAAAAAAGGATAAACAAATAAAAACGACAAAGTAAAAGAAAACAAAAAAAAAAAAAACTTTTACAATGATACTTTTCGTGGTTATTTAAGTACTTGTTTTATTTTTTGTTCCGTTATTGTACAGTTAAAAGCCTCAAATGAACCATTTTAATATAAGAGTTGCACATTATGGTGCAATTCATCATTAAGTTATACAAGTAATGTTTTTTGTCCATTTTGTTTTGTTTTGTCTTTTAAAAATTTATGTCTTTTTCTATAGTGCTTAAGAAAAATTGTTGTTAAATCACTTCATTGTTGCAATAAATCGTTTTTTTTTTTGTTTAGATTGAAGTGTTAACAAAGTGCACTTAAACACGTTTTTACCAGTTATATTAAACTGTTATTACTTATTTTTATTTACTATATATACTTACAATAAATGATAATTTACTGCAACAAGAATGGATATTTAGAGATTCTTATTTTTGGTTAAATTATTGGTAAGGATTAGAAATGAAATGGAAAAAAAACCAAAACCCAACATTTTATTATTAATACAGAATTTACTTAAACTCTTAAAATGGGATAACTTTAAATAAATAAGAAAAGATTCGATAATCCTTTAGAAAGTATATTGAAACTTTTAAAGTCCTTTAATGGAAGGTAAAGGTATTTACTTTTAAATATTTTTTTTTGACATGGTTGTTTTTTTTTTGTTATTTTTGTTATTAAAAAAGTTTTTAAAAGTTTTTTTTTTTTTTTAGTGAATTTCGGATATTTGTAAAAAAAAATGTCAATCTTTTGTGGCAAAAAAATTGAGAAATGATTGAATGAAAATTGGAAAGTGAACTTTTCGGATTATTTTAGATATAGGTTTTATTATGGGAATTTTTTTTAAGGATAATTAGATTTTAATTATTTTGTATTCCAATTTAAGAGTTTTAAGTAAATTTTAAAATTTTAATTTTAAAATTTTTATGATATTAAATTTTATTTGGAATTGAATGCTTGAAACATTTAGTAAGCTATAAGCGTTTATAATTTTGTCAGGGTTCAAATTTTATATGTACATAAGATATAATTTTTATAAACATTTAATTTAATATGGGAGTATAACAAAATTTCACTTTTATTAATTTCCACTTGAAAAATCACATTTTCAAAATATTACTAATTTTTTTTTTGTTAATATTCGTTGGTGACTTCTCCTTTTTGAAAAATCTACGTTTTCCCACAAAATTTACTTTTTTAATAAAAAATCCGCCAGTTTTCATAACAAAAAAAAAAAAAAAACTTGAAGGGTCTTAGAGTTTGTTACAAAATGAGGGTTCCAATAACTTGTTTAGCGGGATTTGAGCCAGTCCCATTTCTTTTTTGAGATCTGACAAAATTTCACAAAAAGGACTTCAAATGATATAAAATCTTAAAGAAGAAAAAATATTAAAAATAATTAGAAGTAGTCGGTTATAAAATTAAGGTGATAGGCAGTTTTCAGAGTATGTATGTATATAGGTATATTTGTGTAAAATTTTGAAAAACGAAAGTCTTTTAAAATGAGATTTCGTAGTAGACACAATTTACTTAATCAAGACTTTTATGATCGGTATAAAAATAAGATATTCTATAATTGTATTAGATTGTTATGCTCCTACCTTAACTCTAAACAATTTTTAAATGCATATTTACAAGAATTTATTTATATTTTTCTCCTTTCGACTCATATAAGAAGTATATAGACCATCCACTAAGTAATTTATTTTTCATATTTGACTAAGATTCAATTTCTGCAATCATCAGTTTCATTCAGCCGTTGATTACTCAGCTGAAGCTATTGTAAAAGACAAATATTTTTATTTGTGCGCCATCTAATATCTTATACAAGAATTATTTTTTATTTTATTATATATTACAATATGATATTAATTATATGATATACATATATATTTATTTTTTATTTTAATTATATTGTGCTATTGTCTATAATTATATATTGTAAGAAAAATCATTATTATTTCTTATTAATCTATATGACCTAAGCTAGGTTTGAATATGAAATTTTTCGCATAAAAGGTAGGTAACGATATGACCTTTACAAGTATTTATGAAAAATATGATTTAAAATTAAAGAAGTTTTATTTATTAGTATTCAAATTATTATATTCATTAGGAATTAAGGTTTTAGTTTTATTCTTCAACATTATTAGATTTTTTCGTAGACCTGTAATGCCGAATTGAATAGTAAACTCTAGCTTAAACTTTTGATTAATTTTATACTTATATGAAATTTTATAAAAATGATCTGTGAAATATAAGATAGATCGAAAATTTTTTAGCCAATGTTGATTTATTGTGTAGGTGTGTGTTATTATATGTCACGTAAAATTTTTTTGCCTAATTATATATGTTAAATTTTTGTAAAATTTTTAATTAAATACTTTTAAATATTAAAAAAAATTAATTATACAATAGATGTATTAAATTTTACAAATAATTTTTTTAAGAATCTCTCTAATTTTGTTGTAAAAAAAAATCAAAAATAGGAACTGAAATATCCTAAAGGAAAATATCCTTTTTAATTTACACAATATTTTACACTACGCATTTATACTTTTTTGTAATTATAGAATTTTCTTTTTAGTTTATTAGAATAATAAAACTTTAAAAGTAACAAAACCCTTTAAGGTTAAAGAAAATTTTAAGGAGCCGATTAAAAAGTCAAGGTAAAGAAAAAATTACCAAAGTATTTCAATTCTTTTTAAAATATATTTTAAAAAAATAAAGAAGAAAGTTTTTTTTTCATGTTGTCATTATATTAAATTTTTAATTTGGTAAAAAAATTCTAGATATATCCGATTACCCTTAATATCAAGGAAGAAAATTGTTACTTGTTATACTGGAAACAAATAATTTTTTTTTTTATTTATTTATAGAGTCATTATTCCAATTAGATGAACACATCAACGTTTTTTTTACCAACCAGAAAATTTACTAACTATTTAAAATTGCAGCGCTAGCTAATAGGTATATTATAAAACTGTTTTTTTTGTTTTCCTAAAGGAGTTGGAAAACTGTCACTGTCACTGTAGCTGCTATTACTTTTGGTAATATTACTTTTTTTTTTCCTTAGGAAGGTGGGAATCTTCCAAAGACACGAAGAATCAAGCGGTAGTGTCAGATTTTTACTGACTAAACCAACCTCCCCCTTTAACCAATATAACGGGAAGAAACCCTTACCTGCTAACGGAGTATATTGGCTAGGAAGTAGGGGTAGAAAGGATAGGAAATGGATGCGGAACATTGAATTGGGAGTGGGACTGTAAGGAAAGAATGAATCCACCTATTATTATTACTATTTTGCTAACAGTGACTATAGCCGTTACAACAGTTACAACATTCAGTAGTACATAACAACTTACTGAATGAGGTAATTATTGAGGGCAGTCCCCATTGTCACTTTACAGCTATTATTATTGGTATTAGTATTACCAATTTTAGTAACGCAATTTTTTTAATACAAACTCAGGGCCATCAGTGGATTACAACATTCAGTAGTACATAACAACTTACTGAATGAGGTAATTATTGAGGGCAGTCCCCATTGGCACTTTACATCTATTATTATTGGTATTAGTATTACCAATTTTAGTAACGCAATTTTTTTACTACAAACTCAGGGCCATCAGTGTATATAATAGTATATAACACCTTCCTGCATGATATAACGAAAGATTGCTTCACTGTATTATTATTATTACTAATTTAATTAGCAATAAAATTAAAAAATATATAACAAAAATAATTGGAAGCAAAAGCTTGACTTAAGATGAATATTTTACTATAACCTTCAGCATTTATTTGTGACGGCACATATATTATTATCATTTATTTTATTATGCATTATAGTGGATAAGTCTTCAATATAGTCTGTATATACAAAATTATTTGTTTGATAGATTCTTGGTTATAATATAACGCGTCTATTCTAAAATCTTAATGTAATTGCTATTAAAATGAAAGCTTGAACTTCCAATAATACAAATGTTTTCCTTCATATTCAGTCGCAAAAAAATTTTATTTCTACATTTAAACATGCATAAAATTTCTTTGCAACCAAAGCTACAGTAAACTTAAAAAATATTTGCTATTGCTTAAATTTCTTTAAATATTCAGAATAATAATTTTTCGAAGCGATTCGTTATTCTCGATGTATCAGTAATTAATAAATAATAGAGCTGAAGCTGTTTTAAAAATGCTAGAAAGTACTTTAGTTTTTGACATTTCTCAAATTGCTATTATGCTTTTGACAAAATTTGAAGTTTCTATTTGTCCTCCTCTTGTTTTGTTATACTTATACGCAAGTCTTAGGTGTATTAAAATTGCTCCTTCGTTTGTAACATCTCGAAATAAACATCATTGACATGAATTCAAGTTCGCAAGGATTAGATCAGTATCGAAAAATTAGTCGATTAAATTTGTTTCATCCGTCCGTTCATCAAGACGTTAATTCAAAAACTAAGAAAACTAGGGTGAGGAAATTAAAACAAATATTTTTTTTTGATAAATTTCTAGGTTCCTTATTTTGTTTGGTTTTAAGGCAATCCGCCAAAAACTCTCAAAAAATAAATTTTATGATTTTTAAATTAATAACTACATAATCGGATGCCTAGTGGAAAACTGTTTTATTTCAAAATTTTAAGTTTCGTTAAAATTACAATCAAAGTTTTATTCAATTTTGTATGGAAAAACGAACATTGCAGTATTTTCGCTACTAACGAAAATTTTACATTTAACTAAGTAACTATTTTGTGTATGATGCAACAAAGTAAATTTATGTATTCATCCCTATTCATCTGTATTCAATATATGGCGGGCTTATTTTTAAATTACTCAGTTGAATAGTGCCACAACTAAAATGATGGCATTAGTTTCTTAATAGTCACAGTTGAGTTGATCTGAAGAAAACTGCCAGCATCGTAAAAGAAGGAATATATTGCTAAAAATGTAGTAGTTATTTCAGGCGAAAAGGTATGTATACCTGTTCCAATGAAATAAAACAGTTAATGTCTCCACTCAAAGTTTTCCAACGAGAAACTAGAAGGGCAACAGAAGTTCATCCCTACCATGTAGATTTATGAAGATGGCAAAATACAGCTTATGGAAATTCGTTTGTCAATGCGCACGTCCTGTTTGTGGAACCATATACCATCGCATGTGTTCCCTAAAGTTGGTAATTCATATGTGTACGATTTACACATGCATAAGTTTAAGAAGCTACCATGCATAAGTTTAAGAAGAACATCATTAACATCTTTCTTCAAAATGTCCCTCCAAATTTTCGAGTGACTTTCGAGTTTTCCACCAACCCTCGTAAAAAAAAAAAAAACACAGATGAGTCAGTCTTCCATTTTCACAAAAAATTTTCATACAAAAAGTAGGTTAATAAAAAATAGTGTACAGCGGCCAATTTCTTAAGTTATGTTGGCTGGAGTAGACTAAAATGTACAAAATAAAACCATGAATTTTTCTGCTATATTAACTTATATTTTTCATTTTTTGATTTGTTGCAGTATTCTTCGGAGAGTGCGATATATGTATTAGTTAGTATATATAAATATATGTATTTGTATTTTATACATATTATGTAGTTATTATTTTGTGTAGGTAAACATTGTCATAAAACTCATCTAATATTATTTCGAACGATTTGTAAGTCCCCTATTGTTTTTTGTTGAAATCAGATAGCACATCTTTGGAACTGCTCTAAAAATTTCTGAACCTAGTTTACATATCTTCAAAACTTAAAAGATTAAATATGACGAAGTTTGAAATTATTGGACATTTGGACCAAAACTTGAGGTAGCTACCATGCAATTTTTTTTTTTATTATATTTTAAAAATAATGAAAAGTAAAAATAACAATATTATAAGTAAAGTGATAGTATATTGTATTTTGAAAATTATAAATAGTTCGTACGGATATTTTAGAGTTGGCAAGAGCAACTATATTCTTCCTCTATTTTCAATAAATTTTTTAAAAACAAACAAATAAACTTGAAAACTTTTTTGAACCTTTTAATTTTATTGTACTTTCAAAACGAATTAAAGAACTTTTTGTGCATATAAAGTAACAAAAAAAAAAAAAAAAAATTTTCACCTTAGTTTGTCAACCATAAATAAAATAAATAACTTTTGTTTTAAAAGTTTAAAAAGTGAGAATTTTATGGAGCGTTTAGAAATAAAAAATTGACCCAATAAAAAAACTTGCAGTCATTAAAATAAAAACTTATTTTTTTTAAGGATGGTTAATAGTTATCCGGAAGTTGTAGGCACGCTTATATCTTTTATCCCACCAAAGTATCTTTTCGAGATACTGCAGAAGAGCAATTCACAACCTAAGAATTAAAATATTATACAAGTTATGATTAAATAAAAATTTTTTATAATATTTAAAGCAGATCAGAAAGTGCAGTTTAATTAAAATATTGTCTGATATTAAGTAATATCTAAATTTTATAAAATCCTTAAAATTTCACGATCATTAATTGCTGTTTAATATAATAATATACTTATCATTAACTGTCACAATAGTTTCATGTGACATGTGATTACAAACATATGATTAAACGTCACTTATATGTGGCAAAAAATATAAAAACAAATTGTAACTTTACTCTATTCTTTAAGATTTTATTTTTAATTCACTTCAGTTTTTATGAATTCATAATACTTTTTCGTGCCATAATAGTTTATAATTAGGATACTTTTAATAGAACTGGCATGTTTAATTTATTAATATGTAAATTTTGTTAGGTTAGTTTCATGTGGTAATCATAAAAAAACCTTATATGGCGAACATCTTAATATGATTTTCTTAAATTTACATAAACTTTTAGTTTAATAGTCGTTGAAGTAAAAATATTGAAAATCAAAAAAAAAACAGCAGATTATTTTAAAATGCATATTTAATAACTTATTAAATTTTAATTTAATTTTCTAAATGAAATTAATTTTTTGAAGAAGATTTAAATTAAATATAGTCATTATTGTTGTATCGTATAAAAAGGTTGAATTTTTATAATGTGAGTTAAGTTTTCTATTAGTCGAAAGCTTTTCTTTAAAAGTCTAATACCAAATAGAAATACTGAATTTATATTTCAGGCAACAGGCAAATTTAATTACAAAATACGAATATATGATAAAAAATTGGAAATCCTATACGCAGCCTACGCACGCTACACATATATTTTTATTATTTATAGATCTTTACTTTTTGTGTTTTTTTTTTTAAATATAAAAGTTTTGACAAAGTCCATTTGTTCAAAAGCAAAGCATTACTATCACAAGACTGTATTTCTTTTAACTGTTCCTTACCTGTTTTATCATTTGACTAAATTATCATTTGACTGGATTCATTTGGTTGGATTCCATTTAAAATAAAGTCTAAAATTCCCCCTAATTATATATTTTACATACACATTTCATATTATACATACACATTTAAAGTAGTGGGGACTGCTGTCTTCAAATACCTGCTAATCAAATTATTAAAGCTCTGACTTTGTTGCCAACTTTAAAATCTCTTCTAATTATATGTTTAACATACAGTCAAATGAAAAACAGGTGAATGAAATGCAGTCTCATGATACACTTCCAAACAAAATATTTTACTTTTAATTTTCTTTTATACTTTTTTAAAGCTTTTTTCAATTTTTACTTTAATTTTTGGCCATGTTTTTATAAAATTTTGTGTTTTTTTTTTGAGGTTATTTTTAAAAAATAAAAAAAAAAATACTTTCACCTTTTTTGCAGTCGTAAGCAAATATAAAAGATGTTAAAAAGAAATTATTTTATTTTCTTTTCAGATTTTTGAAGGAATTTTTAAAAAATTATAGAAAAGTTTAATAGTTTTATTTTTATCGTTTAATTAATATTAAATTAATATTCTATTTTTATAGAGAAACTTTTTAACGTTAATGGAAATTAATAAAGGTTAGAATTAAATAAATTATTAAAATATATGTTAATTGAAACTGATAGATTTAAAATGGGCTGTGTATGTTAAAATGTCAAAAAGAAGAAAATGAAAAGAAAATATTTTTTATTAAACTTTCTTCATCTTTTTCGCATTCAGATCTCTCATATTTGTATTATCACTCAAACATTTTAGTCGAGTTAACTTTATTCGCTCATTTTATCATTTATCTAAACTGCTTCATCTTTTTGCCATTAAGATCTCTCATATTTGTATTATCACTCAATCATCTTAATCGGGTTATCGTGCATCTAATATGATTCATTTTTTTCGCATTCAGACCTCTCATATTTGTATTATCACTCAATCAAATTTTGCAAAAATGCAAAAAAGAAAATGATGAGATTTTTAAGTTTTTCATTATTTAATATTAATTTTTAAGTTTATAAAACTTTAACTAAATATTACTTTAAAAAATTTATACATAATAAAATATTTAGGTACATAATTTTAGTTATTTGATTTTTTAATGTTATTTTTCTTAATTAATTTCAAAATAACCATATATTTATAAAAGAAAAAGAAAAACATAAAAACATCAAATAAATAAAATATCCTAAAAAAAAAGGATAATAAAGGATGTATCTAGATTTGTTAAGAAAATATTGACAAGAAAATTTTATTCATTCAATCTAAGAAATTCTTTTGGCTCATAAACTATTATTGAATTCATATCTTATAGATCTATATCTAAAAATAGAGTATAATTATATTTTGAGATAACAGCAAAAACAGAAATAACAGAAATTGCTTCAATTAAAAATTTTTTTTCTTTTTTAATATTTTGAATTCTGTAAAAAGAAATTATATACAGGGTGGCCAACTTTAAATAGTTTTTTTTGAAATGGATGATTGGGAATGTCAAAACAAATAAAAAATTATATCAAAGCGAACTTCTATATTTTTAACAGTTTTTCAGATAACGGTATTCAAAGTTTTTCGTATATTTTTTTAAAAAGAAAATCATTTCTTTTTAGGTGTATAATATATACAAATTTTAATTAAGATATTGAACCTGAAAGCAAGTAAATATTAATTTTTTTTGAAAATGTTAAAATGATTATAATCTAAATATTAAATTAATTAATGAATATAATATCTTTAAGCAAGGTTTCAATGTTTTACTGCTCAAAATATTAATATTTATATTTAAAATAACTTGCCACGGTGGTCTTAGTGGGTAAGAGCGTATAATGTACTCTGTAAACAACGAGGGAGTGTGGGTTCGAATATTTCACACATTTTCTAAGAATAATTCTTCCTTAAAATATTTACTGAAACATCTAGAAAGGAAAGACTATACAGTTTAATTATTCCCTAGTGAAATTATGACAAGTGGAATTGTCCGAGTGAAATATATGATTAGCGAAATTGTGTCTAATGGAATAATTCTAGTGGAATCGACCTGTTACCTTATTTTAACATTACCTAAATACTTTTTAAGTCTAGTGTTTTCGTACAATTAGATTTTATCCACCAATCGTTTTTACACGCGCCCATAGTTTATCTACAGTTTATGTAATGCACTAGATATTGTAAGATATGAAGTAAAGCGTTATACGGAAATTAAAACGCTTAAAACAAGTATAATATTTTTGATTTCAATATAATAGTTCCACCTACTTCCACTAAAAATCTATTACAAACAAATAAAAATCATAGAATCCTTTGGTGTTCAAGGTTTTTTTTTAAATCGGTACACATTCTTTATTTAAATTTAACACTCTTGAGTTTAAACAAAGATAGTAATAAAAATATTAAGAGTAATAAAGAAACAGAATGTTAGACATAATAAAGGTATATCCATGAGATTCTATTCATCCTCTATATAAGTCAGTTTATCATGTATGTTTTTTTATAGATTTCTCATTCTGTTATTTTTCTAAATTTATCGAACATCTAGATGAGTGATAAAATGAGATAAAATTATTGAGATTAAGATGATTAAGTGATAATACAAATATGAGAGATATGAATGCGAAAAAGATGGAGAAGATAATATAAAAGAAATCTTTGACATCAGAGAATATAAATTTGAATATCGGTAGACGAAAAACATCAAAACTAAAAGATATTGGCAACTGCATGAATCCAGTTATTTAATTTTAAGACTGAAAATAAAACAAAATTTGGAAAATAACCTGTACCATGGATTTTCACTTCTTTTAATTGTAAATTTGAAATTTTAAACATTGATTTCTAAACAAAAAAACACTGGTGAATCAGTTCAAATGATAAATCATCATAAATTTACTATCAAGATTGGCACTGAAAATTGATATTTCATAGTCATCTCATCTGACGTCAATAAATTAACCTTTTTGATTCATTTTGTGATATATGTATATTGCTGCATCTATCACTCACTGGTCGACACAAATCTTAATATTTTAATTTTTCAATTAAATTTTAATTATTTATAATAAGTCATTTTTTCTATCCTATATAGTTTCTGAGGTAAATGATAAAATGTCTTTGACGAGTTCGTAGTGCACAAGATAATAAATGCACCCTATACATGATACTAGTATGATTTTAATTTATTGGATAAAAAAAGGTAATTTATTTTATGTTTTTGATTAATAAAAAATGTATTTTTAAAAAATTAAATTTGAAAAGTAAACATAGACAAAAACTAAACCGCAATGTTGAAATTAAATTGAATTGCATTTAAGAACTTTTATTTGAACAATAATTTGTGGTATTTATTTGGATTTTGGAATGATTAATTAATGTTATACAATATATGTATATATACGACCATATAATGATAGTGGTTTTAATTTGTAAAATTCTATTATTTAAATTTAAGTGCAATTTGTTACCTAATAATAATGCAACAAGTTTGGGATTGAAACGAAATTTTTTATTTTAAAATTTTGAAATTGCACAATTTTGAAGTTTTTTCAACTTTGCGTTAATAAAATTCTGAGTTAAAAAAGTTTGAATTACATATAACTTTTGTAATAATAATATTTTATTTGATTTATGTTTTTTTTTTACATGAACAGAATAATTTGTTATATTTTTGTTTTTATATAAGTATGAAAAACTATATCATTTAAATGATCTCCATTTTCTTGTTGACACGTAATGGCTCTACATTTTGCAATACGGTACGAAACTTTTCTGACTTTAAATTTTATAATTCTTCACGAATATTTTGTTTAAGCTATTTTAATATTTGGGGTTTAATTAAATAAACCTGTCGCTTTAAAGGGCTTTAAAAAGAAATGAGGCGACGTTAAATTTATGGAACGGAAAAACCAAGCGAAACCTGAATTTTTCAAGATAAATCGGTTACCAAAAAATTCTCTAAGATTCATCATTGTCACTATCACACAATATAAATCATACCTCCATCTTGTCGGAACCATATATCAGAGTTATTCACTACCCCTTCACTAGATATATGAAATTTTGTATCATAGTTCGGTATATCGCCCCTGAAACGGTTTGTAAAGGTCCATTATCATCGTTTTATATATCCAATTAAATTCAAATGTTGGAACATAAAAATGGACGAAGTATTTTCTTTGCGTTGTAACAATCGATCGTCGGGAAACATAATAAAATGATTTTCTATCATTTTGATCCGATCTTGCACTGAGTATTTTTTAAAATTTTTTACTACCTGCAAAAGAAAATGCTTTATTTTTTAAAAATTCAAATTTTATAAATATTTTAAAACAGTCTGTCCATGTTGGTCCATCATATTATTCACCCCATCTGTACTCTACGATTGAGCACGCATGGGTCTCATTGACTATGTATGCCCACTTTGCACAAGCTATTTTAATAAAAGATTATAGGTATATTTTGTGAATAGGATTTTCTAATTCAGAATTATATACTGAATCTGGTAAATTTTTAGAAAATTTTTAATCTATTGTAAAAATTTAATTTGAGTTCAATCGATAATTTAACATTGACCTAATTCTTTTGTGATGATATGCATAAAAATTTCAATTTTTTTTAGTTAATTTGATATTCAAATAATTTAAATTTCTATAATATTTAAAAATTTAATTTTTTGTAGTGAATTTCAATTTTGTTTATTTTTTAATTTTAAAATTATAGAGACTTTCGAAATTATATGTATAATTGAAGTTTAGTTTCTTTGAACATATTACAGATAAGGTCTGAAATTTGGGTTTGTTACGAATGCTCGTCTCAAAAACTGGTTTTTATTTTTTTTTATTTTTAGCACAATTTTAACAAGAAATATATGGATATCAGAGGTCAGATATTTAAACTCTAAAGTACCCCCTAATTTTTTTTTCATAAATTTTGCAAGATGAAACCCTCTGAAATAGTGGAGGCTGCCACCCCAAACTCCCGCTAAACAAATTATTGGAACCCTGCTTTTGAACTCAACTCTAAAATCGTTTCCAATTCACAATCTCACGTATACATATATACGTATATATTATATTCTGGAAAAAGCATAAAACCCTGATTTTGAATCCAACTCTTTAAATCCCTCCCATTATTATTGAATAACAATTAAAAATTACAATTTCTTATTTTTTCTCTATTTTCTAAACAAAAAAGAAATTTACCGCGATTTTTAAAGAAACGAGATTTTAAAAAACGAGATTTTGATGAAAAAATATTTTGATAAAACGAGATTTTAAGAAACGAGGTTTTAATAAAACGAGATTTTGAGATACGAGCATTCGTAGCGTTTCTCTGAAATTTATTAATGAGTTTACGCTTCAAAATAAAAAAATAAAATGTAAAATAAAACATTATTTACGTTGTATTTACATGATTTTACTTATAAATAAGATTTAACTTTATGTTTTGACTTTAACTTTTTAACTTTATGTTTATAAGAAACCCGAAGGAAAGCAATCACTATGGAGTATTAGAAATACAATATTATATAATACAAAATTAAATCTTGTATTAACGTTCGAATATTATTTTGTACAATATCTATAAAAAAAAAAACTATTTATGACACAAAAACTATTTTTAATAAATAAACATTTATTATCTATCATAATTGAGCTCATATGATAGCAGCTTCTTCTTTGGAATTTTTTTTTTTTTATTATGACAGTATTATACTTTTTTTATAAAATATTTTTAAATACTTTTAAACCTTCACTACTTGTGGTATTAAAAATGTAAACAAAAACAAATTTTCCAAAAAAGCTTTTAATATATATGTATATACATGTGTATATTCAAAAATTAAGGCATGGAATTTTAATCATTTTGAAAGTTTTTATTAAATGATAAATTTTATTAACATAAATTCTTAAAAAAAAAAAAAAAAAATGCAATAAATTTCCCCTTGAACTTTAACAATCTTTCATATACTAATATTATATAAGTATTGTGTTTTCAACAACATGTTTTCTCACCAACAAATATCTTTATTATCAACTCACCAACATGTTTTCTCATCAACATTATCAAAATATTAAAAATAAAATTTGATGCTAGATTGCTAGGTAGTAAAGATGCTTTTTCTTTTTGTGTTTTTTCTCCTTAGATTTTGCGCAGATATTTATGTAGCAAAGCAACCAACAATGTGGTATTAAACTTCTATTTTCATTTTGAATTTTGTTGCTAACAACATTTTATATGATTCGATTATTATATAAAGATCCATTTCGTAAACAAATTGTTACTACATACAATTGCAAATTTTTTTTTGTTTTTGTTTTTTATTACTTTTGCGTCACATGTTTTGAACCACGTTAGTATGCAACAGTCATCGGAAATGCTATAAATAAAAACAAAAGATTTGGAGATAATAAATTATTGATGTAAAATTTGTTGTGTCATAGGATAAAATTTTCTTTAAATAATTCTGTATGCGAGAAAAAACCTTTGGTCCTTGGATTGAATTAGATTAAGAAAACGAAATTTGAAGGAATGTAAACACTATATTATAATAATTTCGACATTCTTCCTTTTCTTTACAGACTACATATGAACACATACTACTATAAATTAGAGAAATTATGAAGAAACTTATTTGTCTGATTAAAGCTGACAAAATTTGGTGAACATGTTAAAGAATTGAAGATTACATGCATAGTTCGATAGCTAACAAAAACATCAAAAAAACAAGGCCATTTGAATAAATTTATTATATGTAATTAAAAATAAATCAATGAGTGTAAATTTTAAATAGCTTAAAACAATTTCAAAAAAAAAAAAAAATAAGTAAAAAACAAGGAAAACTCCAGTACTAAACTATAGACTCTAGACTACTAAGTTATTGGCATTAAACATCTTTTTGCATTTTTTAGAAAATTTCACATGACTAGCTTTATTAGCTTAATTATCAATTTATGGGGATATAAATTATGATTTTATGAAAAAAGAAGTTGTACGGCAGCTCCCTGAACATGCTGCTCTAGATCAACCAAATTATACAGAAATTGTTAGCATGTGACTCGACATTTTTCCACAAAATTTCAGATACCTACTAGATCTGACAAAATTTCAGTAGACACTGAGTTATTTTCATATAAAAATAGAAATTATATTGGCCGAACTTGCTGGATTTAAATAATGAAACTAAGAGTTTTACATAAGTGACGTAGTAAACATTACAGAATCCTGGCTTCTTTATTTTTTGAGTTATTAATCGTCTCAGAGTCTCAAAACGTCTTCTTTATTTGTTGAGTTATTAATTCGTTTCTGATCAAATCCAGACACTTGAAGCTATATTTATCTCGAGTTCTTTACGGTGTCACAAACATAATGGCAAATGTTTTATACCCTTGAACATACGTTCATGCGGGCGGATATAATTATATAACATGTAACATTTTAGTTAGTGATAAGTAAAAATCTCTTCGGTTCGGTCGATCTAAATCTCATGGTTTTTGAAAATCTCAAAAGTCTTGAAAATTAAAAATTTCGGAATGAAAAAATAATATAAGAATAACTGTTAATCTAAAATTTAGTTTTCTCTATTTAAACGAATAGAGAAAATTAAACTTTTATTTGAGAATAAAAGTTAAGCCACATGATGACGGTTTTCAATAATTGGGTTAGTAAAAATTTGTGAAGGCCCGTTATTTTATAAGTGTTAATTTGGTTATAGCGTTAATTTGTTTAGTGGAAAGCGATTATATACCCGCTTTGTTGTTAATATATATCTGGAAAAAAATAATTAGGAGAGATTTTATAAATGGTTACAAAGTAAGTGTTACATACATACATTTTTTTTCGGAAGAAGTAACAAAAGTTACATTATGAAGAGTAACAAAAAAACGAAAAAATTAAACACAGACCGTTGCACCACAGAATCGAGAAATTTTTAATATGTAAAAAAATAACCAATTTCTTTTGAATTTTTATTTTTATTGCAGTGTTATGTTTTTTGCTTTTATTTCATGATGTGAAATCAAAACATTAAACTTTTATAGAAAGTTTTATTGTTCAATTTTCAATGCCTAGAGTTGCAATTGTGTTAAATTTTGTAATTAAAAAAAGTAAAATAATCGTAAAAATTCTCACTTTAATTGTCCATAATAATGTTGTTAAAGCAAAAAAAAAAAAAAAAATGTTCTTAAAATTATACATTGTTGTGCTTCTTTCCATTTTATTTGTTGATTGCAACATAATATGAATTCAAAAAATAGTTTTAAAGGATATACAGAGAGGATCTATATACTATCACAAATAGAATAACAAACATTAAATCCAAACAATATAAGGAAATCACAATAGGATATGACATGTACTTATATATTCAACTTATATGAGTATATTCACATTTAGATTTGGTATATTGCGATTTGTTGCAATTTTGTTGCACAGAAAAAAAAAAAAAAGTTTTAAAAGTTTTTAAAAATTAACAAGCGTACAATGATTTTATTAACATAATTACATTTGCTGTACAAATTTTTATTGTCTTATATGCAAATAAAAATTACTAAAGGAAAAATGTTTGTTATATAGGAAAATAGTAGATTTTTCTTTTATAACTGTAGTTTTATAATTTGTAGTTTTAATTTAATTTCTCCTCTGAGAATAATAGAAAGTGACTTTTATTTTAATATTGTTCTTTTTTTTTTATGAAATATTTGGAACTGAAAATTATAATGTTTGCGTTCTTTTTACAGAGCAAACCACTCTTTTCTACTCCCAACTACACGAGCCTTCGAAAAAGATTAGATAGGAGTAAATACGATTATGTTAAGTTATCGTTCCATTTACCAAATACTCCTAACGTGTAAAAGGAATGCAAATAATTTAAACATTCGGATTTATTTATGTAATTTTCGGAGTTATGTTACAGCTACTCTATTCCTTTGCCCCAAACCAAACCAATTTTACAGAAAGTTTTGCTATATAAAACTTAATCATCTTTTAAAATTTTTTAGATATGCCTATAGCTTTTTTAAGTATACCAAGATATGAGTATATAAATTTTGCAGCTATCCGACGAGTTGATATTGTGTTACACTAAACAAACTTTGAAGAAGTCGTTGGTGTAAAACTTTACTTCTTTTGACCAAATTTTAAATATCTAACTTAATTATACAATGAGTTATGGTCACATATAGAAAGAAGTTGTAAGACAAACTCAATCGCGTCGGTCGAATAAGGAAACTCTCATTTTTATAAAAATGAGATGATAATAATGTCAAAATCTTAGTTATTTTTTGACTTACAGTGCAGGTGGACAGACGGATGTACAATGCTAAGCAGACTCAGAATTTGATTTGATTGATACTCTTTTATATGTATTCCCTTTTTTTAAGATTTATCAGTTATAAACGAAATAGCAAATTAATTATTGTAAATGTATTATGAATATTATACTATATTCAAATTAGTATAAAAATGAGACTGTTATTCATTTCTAAGCCATGCGCTATTAAGCTGTAATGGTCTTATTTCGTCTTTGAATGAGAAATAAAGCCATATCACCAATTTTTTCGCGTATGACTTTATTTTCTTTTTGATGAAATTAAATCTATTCTCTTCAAATAGAAGTAATTTAAATTTTGAAAACAATAGTAATTATCAATTTCCTTCCTAAATTTTATATACATATTATGTACGGCTTTAAGAAAAAATTTCGCCTGATAAAATATCACAATAATTAATTTTTATTTAATTGGAAATATTTTGGGAAAACGAATATCTTGATTTTAACTAACTTTAAAATTCCTCCTAAAAAAGGAAACATCCCTGATTTTGAATCGACCTCTAAAATCTCGCCTAATTCAGTAATTCATATAAGACATGTATAAATATTTTGTAACAACTCTAAAATCTCTCGGCGAATTCAGAATATCGTATATAAATATATGTAAATAATCTGCAAAAGGCATAAACCTTTGATTTTGTAACCAACTATAAAGTACCCTTCGAATTATTTCTTTTATATATATTTAAACATATAATAAGCGTTGCAACTCTCAAATTCTCTCTAAACAAACGCTAAAATGATTTTGTAATTGTATCTGCAAAGTATATTATTGTATTACTGCATTTATTTAAAAGTACTTATTTTTTTAGTCTTTGTTTACTATAAAATTATAATTTATAGCAATTATACTATATGGCTTTAATTCATATAGTTTTAGAAAACGATATGGCTTTATTTCACATTTAATTGAGAAATAAAGCCATATTCGAAAAAAATTGCGATATGGGTTTATTTCTTATTCAAAAGCGAAAGAAAGCCATTATTGCTGTATTGTGTATAGCTTTATTTTACTGCTCTTTAATATCTATCTAATTTTTATATCTCATAATTGTATCTAATGTCTCGAAAAGGCAAAAGAACTGTAAATAAAATATCAAAAAATTAATATAATATACACAATAAAATGGTGCTTCCATCATAAGCTTAGGAAAGCAACAGAATAAATCTACATTCAGCCTGCTGATTTGTGTTGTTTCATGTTCCATATGGTGTTAAACATATTAATAAACTTTTGTTATAAAAGTGAATGAATTAGTTAAATTATCTAAAGATTAAAAGAAAGATTAGAGATGTGTTATAGTGGATCCCTTTTTAGCAGTTTCCATTTTTTAAATCCCAAAACAACAAAATAAAAACTGTTACGTATCTATTTCTTGAATAACAAATAAATTGTTTATAGAATAAATTTGATGTGATGTTCTTACCACAGGTGTTCAATGGTGTTCTTACCATTAATATACACGAAAAATAAATATTTATTGTTTATAGTATAAAATGCTGAAATTTCAAAGGTTATCTAAAATTGAAAAAAAAAAATTGATAAAATATAAAAAAAAATAGAATTTAACATACATTAATTTTATACAGATTTATTTATACACAATACTATATATACTTACTATGTATATAAATTGTATATGAATACATTATATAATCATTTATTTTTAGATATTTTAAAAAACCACCTGTAATCTAGTGAAATTTTATTTTGGAACCAAATTGAAATAGTATCGAATAAATTTATGGTTTGTGGGTTACCAAAATGAAAAATATACAATATGTAAATATACATATGGTTTTATTTAAACCTTTATAATATCAGGTATAGGTATATATACCTATATAACTATTTACATAAGTTTATTTGTGGGTAATTTTTACATCCATTTATTAACAATATAATATAAATAAATGACTGTTGGCTATTTCTGTACCTTGTTGTGCTATACAGGGAATTTGTATATAGTTGCAATGGTTGAAAAATTGAAATTTTTTGGTTTTATCAGCCAATAATTGTTGGATCGAATAATTCACAATTTTTTGAATATTTGTTTAAAAAATTTTTGAAAAATTTAGTTATTAGTTTCATTTTGTCCTTCTGTGGGTATGCTTAGAAAATTTCTACAATGTTTAAGATGTGAAGGCTTTAAGAATGTCTGATTATAGAATTAATGTTGTTGGACAACTCTTTTATGTAATCTCAACCATTATGAAATTACAGTCATTCAAAGTTGGACTGTAAAATTTTCAAATTTCTCATATAACTCCTATAAACTAAAATTGTCAAACGACACAAAATTTTTTAAGCTTTATAAATCAATATTAATTTTTTTTTTACGCTACCTATAATTTCTATAGGAAAGGATTCTTTTACACAAAATTATTCTAAGGTTTGGGTAAGAGGAGGAGGACGTATTGGAGGGAAATAGGAAGATAAAGGAGAGTTGTTAGTTAAATTGAGACATTTCTGTACAGGTTCGTTTTGAAAATTGTAGATTGTATAATGACCATTTTCATTGGAGGGGAACACGGTTGGATAGCAGCATATATTCCACATACATTTTAACAGTTTTCACAATAAATGAATTTCCATATCCAGTTTTAAAACAACTAGCAATTTCTACCGTGTAAAAATGAGCATCTGAGATTTATCTAGTGTTGAGTTGAACTTGTTTAAAAGGAAGCGTTATTGATTTCAAGTCCATAGAATATATGTATTTTTTTGTTATGTGGAAACAATATTGTACAAAACTTTTCACATTATATTCTGCTGGATTCATTCTATGGTGGATTCATTGTATTCTTACAATGCCACTCCCAATCCAATGTTTCCGCATCTTATTGTCCTATCCTTTCCTATCCCTATTCCCTAGCCAATTTACTGTTTTAACAGGTAGGGGTTTCATCACATTATATTAGCTCCCAAGGGGAAGGTGGGTTTAGTCAGTAGGAACTTGACTATTAATTATATATAAACTTAGAGCTTACATATATAAAAAATTACAAATTTTGATGCATAAGTATAGTTACAAAATCAAGAATGGTTTTAATTGAATTTTTAAATATATGCTGCTTTAAAAATCTATGGCTTTACATACTGCCTTATTTATTTTATTTTGCCTTAGATTTTTTTTTTAAATTTACGTTCCTACCTTTTGTATAATTGTATCCATTTTTACAAAAATTTTTAGAGCTGAAATATTACTTTAAAAACTTTAAAGACAAACATATACTTATATTTATTTTTATTAGCTACTGTTAGCTGAACAAAAGTCAGAGATAGTAAGAAGTTTAAAGTTTTAAATTTTTTGTTTTTTAAATTATATATGGATGAACGAAATGGTATTAACGCTTTAAGTTTGTAACTTTATCCGATTATTAATTTTCACCCCTCCTTTCTTTAGTTTTGATAAAAAAAAAATACATGCTTTTTGCTTTCATTCTGTTTCAATGAATTGGTGTTTTAGTTTGTAAAGATTTCACTGTACAACTATGTTATGCTAATAATCTTAAGTTAAAATATAGAAGTAAAAAGGATCATGTAAAAACTATTTTTAATATTTTCTAAATTCAACAGTGAAATTTTAAACTTTTTACATTTAACGGCGTAATTGAACGAAAGTCATTTATAAAAAAGTCAAAATGTCAAAACGTCAAAACGAACAATTCTGTTTTTTGTCCTTTAAGAGATCAAACTTTTAAAATTTGACTAAAAGAAAAATTTATTTAGAAAGAAATATTTATCTTCTTCTTCCTGATAGCTATAGAAGCTATAGCTATATAAAAATCTCCTCAATACTATTCTAGATAGAGATAGCTATAATAGTATTGAGGAGATTTTCTGTATTCATTTTATATATATGAGGAATTTTAACATTCAGTTTTATTATCATATAGTTATAAGTTTATAAAACTAGTAATACTTTGATTGATACTAAAAAATGAAGAAAACACAAAAAGATATAACAAAAAATAGATAAACAAATAAACTATGCCATTTAGAAGTTTTTCATTTAGGTATTAACCAAAACTCAAAGAATATATGTGTAATTTAAATTATAGGTTTGTAAAAACTAATAAAAGATTGAATAGAGTCTATTTTTTTTTATAATAGTTAAAAATTACAATTTTAATTAATTATCAAAGATAATTTTTTTGAATTATATTGTAAACTTGATAAATCGTATACAATTTTACTCTTATAAAACTTGTATAAATAACATTTAACAACCAGTTCATTAACCAAACTAAAAGTAACTCGTTCATGTATAGAGAATTTTTAATTTTGAGAACATTAAGAACATTCGGGTGTATACTTCGGATTAGGGTCGGTCACGTTTTGATATACCTTTATCACATTATGATACTTTATGACATCACTATTCTGAATGTATAGGGTGTCTACAGTTCAATGTCATAGACCTGGTGGTGAAAAAGGTGGAAAAGGAGACTGGTGGACAAATAAAAAAATACGCCGCAAAGAGAGCTCTATATTACCTTCTGGTCGATTTAAAAAATTTCAAAATCTTTGAAGTGCAATTTGTCATTCGAATCAATATATCTAATCCTGCAACTGCAAATACCATATATTTTGTTTTTTTGTTTTAAATCAGTTTTTGTCAATTTTTAGATAGTAACGGTAAGTGAGAGAGTACAGAGCACTATAATTTAAAAAAAAAAAGAGTAATAATAAAAAAAATTTCAAAATATCAAAGGATTTGCCAGAATATCCGTTATCAATAGATTTCTAGTTGGTCGTACAGTTTTACATTCTATTTAGATAACGGTTGGTTAAAATTGACTAATTTTTTGTCTTACCATAGTAGTGTATATTCTCTTTGATCATTTTTTTTTTTGTTAAATTAAGGCAAACATAATAAAAAGAAAAAGTAAATTTACTCTGACATTCTAAAGGTGTTTAATGTAAGGGCGTATGAAAAATTAGGTAAAATACACTTTCATAAGTAATTAAAGATTTTTTATTTTTTCATTTAACAAAAATGATCATGTTTTATATGTCATGTAAAATTTTAATAAATTAAAAAATTTAAAAAAAGAAAAGAAAACCTATAAAAACATCACAATATCTTTTCTGTATTCAAAAAAAATTTATACACTTCTAGGCATTTCTGTATAATTACATTGTTACTACATTTATTTAAAAAAATTTTTTAATTTTTTATTGTTTTTTTTTTTTACTGTGGTTCTTTCTTTGTTTTAAAATTAGGCACTTGAAATTGAAATAAGTGTACTTATATAACCATGTTAATGTCCAAGTATAAGTATTCATGTATTATTAATATAAAGTAGTTAAAATTACTAGTTTATGTATGTTATTAGTATGTTTTTAAAAGTGTATGGTATATACACTAACAGTATTGATTTTTTCAAAATATTAGAACAAAAAAAATAGGATAATTATTTTCTATCTATGATTTTTCTATTATTTTAGGGTTGCCATATATGTTATAATTAATAAAACATAATAAATAATAGAACAAAAAAAAAAATGATAGTTTCAATATTAAAGGAAAGCGGGAAGTACAGCAGTTTTAGTGAAGCAGCTTAATAAAATATGCATTTGACAAAAATATGTTTAAACAAAACAAAAAAAAACCGCCCACTTTAAACGTTAGATTTCTAGAAAAAGCGATTCAATCTATCTCAATTTTTTCAAGAAAAAGCGATGTAATATATAATATATAATATATTACGTAATATTGTGTTTAATTAAATGGTTTTTTGCTTCAAATGCCAATTTTGCGAAGTGTATTAAATATTTAAAATTTGTAAATTATTCGTTTTTGAGAAAATTTTTCTGATGAAACGTCCTTTTGTAAAACGAATTTTATAATGTGTTATTCTTCCTTAAAATGGTGGTACAATAGTAATAAAATAAAATTAATCTATACATTTATATATATAATTTGAAAATGTGTGTTGATTATTCCAGAATAAAAATAAATATGTTGTAAAACAAAAGAAATGAAATAGGAACTTTTTTTTCCTAAGGCAGGTGGAAATCTTCCAAAAACATCAAGAATTCCCCCTTGGTAGTGTCAGATTCTTACTGACTACACCCACCTTTAGAACAATAGGATGCGGAAATATTGGGTTTGGTGTGGGATTGTAAGGAAACAATGAATCCGCCTATTAATTAATTATTATTTTTGTATAATCAAAAAACTAGGAACAAGTACTGCTTTTAGCGTACTAATTTTTTCAATTTAGGGCTTTGTATTAGTTAGAAAATAAATTGGAAAGACTATTAATAATAAAATTACCATTATTTAGATTTAAATTGTTTATTTTCATTTACAACTGGATTTTTTTATTTATTTTTATTTTTCTTAATTTGGGGTAATAATGTTCCTTAAGATTTTCTTATTATTATTATTTTTTTTTTTTAACGAGGGTCGGTGGAAAACTTCAAAAGTCCCCAGAAGAAATTCACGTGCTTCTTTCGGATAGTTGAACATCAATCAAAATCACCCTTTTTAAACCAAACTTTGTTGGAACCTTTGATACAAATGTACAGTTTTATTTATGGGATAGGGATGTGGGAGGGTTCTTGGCAAAAAGGGATTTAGGAAAAAAAAAATTAGGATGAAGGATGGTTAAGAAAATTTGTTCAGAAAAATAATTTGAAGAAATATATTAATGTTCTTCTTAAACTTGACTAAATCGTACACACATGAGTTATAATTTGAGATATATTTCTAAGCATCACTATCCAATAATTGGTGAATAGTCAGTCAGTATAGAATAATATATTGAACACCCTAACTGCTGCTTAATAAGTGAATTAGTTTAGAAGTGGAAATACAAAGTTAATACAAGAAAAATAAAATTTTGGAGTAAATGTTAAACATCCGTTCTTATTTGAATTTTTATTAGATCGCGCTCATTTAATTATAATTATGCAATGAAAACTTTAAAACTTCAAATATTACATAGTAAATTAAAAACCATAAATAAAATACTGTTAGAATTCGCGCTAAATTTGATTTTCGAACAATAAATAATTATATAAAAAAATGTAAAATGACAGAATCTTAAATCATAGCTTTTTATAGGCGTACAAGAATTTAAAAAAATGGTTTAGGCATTTAAATACTGTGACTTACACTAAAATTTCTAAACTTTTTAGATTGAAAAACTGTTAGAAAAAAAAACTGAAAAAGGAAAATCTAAGATATGCACATTTGAAAATAGGAATTCTCCTAACTTAGGATTTTTCTAAATTTTGAGTGGGTATATCTCTGTCGTGGATGTCATTACATGAAAAAGTGGTTCTAGAACATTAATATTTTTAAGAGGCTTATCCATGGACTAAACTAATAATTTAACTAAAACTATAAACTAAAAAAATCTTTATTCTTTAAGCAGCATTTCAATTTATTATAATTTCATATTAAGCCATAATTATTTCAGTAAATTTGTATAATTGTATATATTAAATCACGTGATCAATGAAATTTTGTATAGCTGAATCATATGGTTATTCAGTATGAAGTGATTGGGTTAGTCATTTAACCTAAAATATTCCCTTGTAAATTGGTATCCTATAATCAAATATATGGGTATAATTTTTGTACCCAAACTCATGCTTTTGTATGTTTTATTGATGATAAAATAAAAAAAAAAATTAAATATTAATAAAATCATTGCATGAACTTATATAAACAGAAATTCAATTTTATCTATATCCCTAAATAAAATTTTACTATTTAAATCAATTATCCAGGGTAAGTATTTATATATAGTTCACCGATTTGGTCTAAAACTGTTCAATGTCATCAAAATAAATTACAAATCGTCTAAAATAATATGCTTATAATGATTCAAAATTTTCCTTGTTATCACAGCATTCCAGACTTCCCCAAAATCTTAAAAAGCTTTATGATAGGTGAAAAAAATTTTTGTGAGCAATCAACAGTTTATATGAATTGAGAATTCATCCTATTCGCAATCGATAAGGTTAAATTTCTATTTATAAGCCTATGCAATGATTTGAAATCAAAACAATTTAAAAAAATCAGCTGTCTCCACCACAGGACCGACCGCCACTATACGAAAAGTACAATGCCAAAATTTATAGATTTTTTACATAATAATTTATATCATAGCAAAATAACTTCTAATAATTTAACAACATTTTGTTTTATTCAATAACAATATTAAGCAATGAAATCGATAATATATGTACATTCATTGAAAAATTGAAATTTCAGTTGAAGTTAAATTTTATGCATTCGACCCATAAATAGTTAGAAAAAAATTTGCAACTATAGAATATGTTGTACCACGGTTTCTGGATATAAATAAATAAATATAGAATATGTTTTGTAGTCCCGAATATTATATGTAGTAACGAAGAAATTTCAAATGGTTATAACTTAAGTTCTCTTAAATATTTCCCTAATCTGAAAATGTCAAATGATCGGAAAATAAAAGTAAAATAATTTTTGTTATCCGATAATGTATATTTACTTTTAAAATTTATGCAACCACAATTTCTAAAATTTTAGATCCTCAATTATCTTCCAAGGGCTCAAAATTTATAAGGCTAAAACATTATATATGTTTCTACGTATATTATGGTAATAACTTTTATTAATGTTATAAAATTTATTTTTATAAATAGGAAAATTTGGGTTTTCACAAATTTCTTTATAATCAACTTCTAAAAAAAATTACAAAAATTTAATAGTCAGAAATAGTAAAACTTCTACAATACTTTACATGAGCATTTTCAGGATGTGCTTCTTTAAAAACCTTTGTTTTTACAAAAAGTTCTTTTTGTTTTTCTTTTTTTAATTTTTAAGTTTTTATTAAATATTTACTTGAAATAAATGAAAAGTTTTTAGTTTTCTACATATTTTTGGGGAAAAAGAAAAATATAAATTTTAAGAATTGAGAAAAATATATCAGATATTGCCTAAAGTAATAAAAAAACATTTTTGTTAACCAACTGTTGTTGTGTATAAATTTTTAAAAAATTTTAATTAAATAGAGAATAGAGAAATTGAAATGTTATCAAACTTTAATTAACTTTTTATAGTAGGTACCTATATATATATATGTATAGGTACACAATTATATTATTTTATACACATACATACATAGGATATGTAGTTCGTATAATTATATAATATTCAACTCACTGTATTTAAACTGGTTAAGAAAAACAAAATTCTTTCTTATTTAACTTGTAATGAAACATTTTTTGAGATAATCTAAAGTTAAGAAAAGAGTTAGAAGTACTAATATGTGCGGTGCAGTGACAGAACGCTCGAGGAAATAAAGTCCGAGGGCGTTAATTCCTTTTTGAATTGGAATTAAAGCCCATAATTAAAAGGAATTGAAACCCGCGGGCTTTAATTCCTTTTGAATTGGAATTAAGACACACACTATTTTTGTTATTAAAAGAAAAGAGTAATAGAATATGTAGAGCAAACATATTATGAGGGATTTTAGAGTTTTGGATAAAAATTGGGGTATCCGCTTTTTCCAGAATATTTACTAATATCTAATACTAGCGCGAGATTCTGAATTGGGAGGGATTTTAGAGTTGGTTACAAAATCAGGGTTATATGCTTTTTCCAAAATATATATATAAGTAATACTCCTATTGTCAGAGATTTTAGAATTGGATTCAAAATCAGGATTTTACGTTTTTTATTAAATATTTAGATATATGCATATGCGAGTTTTGAATTAGGAGGATTATATACATATTCTAGAAAAAGCGTATAACCCTGGTTTTGTAACCAACTCTAAAATCCTAAAATTTATTTCTTTTTCGAAATGAACTTAAAGCCCACGATTGATCGAACCTGTGGGCTTTATTTCCTTCGGCTTTCTATCACTGCACCCATATGTACATATATTATATACATTTTGATTTATTTTAAACTTAATTATTCCAAAGTTATTTAATTTTATCCACATATTTTTTAAATTTATAAATGTATGAATTCAGGCGAAAGGTCTCGGGTTCAAACCCCAGTCAGGTCAAAAATAATATATAAAATATAATAAAATAATGTAAACAAAGTATTAAATATAATTATAATTGAATACTTGTACCGAGATGTCCCACATGCTAAAGGCAAAAGGGCTCTAAAAATATCGGTAGATATTTATATCTGCACGATATAATATGAGAAAAACGAGAAAGAATACAGTTGCCTTTTCAACTCTTAGATACCCGTACGAACCGTTAGTATGTTCACAGCCTGTCACTCTTACAATATTATTTTTTTAATATTTTAGTACCTATTTTAAAATAATTTGGGTGAATTTTATAATTTCTAGAACTATGGGTTGTACATATATTCAAACTATATGTTTATATGTACATTCTTCAAAGCAGATTCTAACCTTCCACATAACGATTATCAATCCAAAACTTTTTCAAATATTCTATAGTAACATTTAATACTAAGCGGTAAATGTATATTAAATTTACTTAGTACAAAATAGTAAATATAATTTTAAATATTATATTATATTATATATAAATATTCCATTGACAGAATAATTTCTTATAAGTACAATAAAATACATATATGTATGTAAATACGGCGCTATATAATATATATCTATACTCTTATCATTCATTCACTAGTGACATATACGATAAGTAAATAAACATGATATTATATAAGTATGTATATGTATCAATATCATATAAATAAAAATTCTTCAAGCAACCGTTATATTGTTTATTTATTTACATTTTTTTGTACTACGCATTATATCTTCAACAATTTCAAATTATCGAGTAAAACAAAATGGAAAAAATTCGTTAAAGAAATTTGTTAGAAAATTTGAAAAAATCAAGTAACACTTTCGTCAATTATAAAGTAACCCTATATTATTAAAAAAAGTTGTTAACATAAATAAGAGTATAATGTTGAAGCTTTAATTTTTGTGTATTACTTCAAAAAAATTTGAACAGGTGTTCAAGTTACAGGTGTTTAAAAATGGGAAATTTTCAGTTTTTGACCCCTCACAGCTCCTAAACAGAGAGTGATACAAAAAAAATTTCTGAAATGACTCATACTTATTTTCAAAGATCTAACTTCTGTCAAAATTTCAAGTTTCCAACTTTAACCAACTTGATAGAAGGGTTAAAGAATTTTGCAAAATTTGAGTTTCGCATAACGGTAAATTAAGACACCGTATGCCACAAATATATATTTATTGTATATATACTTTTAAAGCTAATGAAAGTAGTAATCGTTTGGCGTTTTCAAAATGAAGATATACCTTATACAACTTGTGCTATAACAATTTAAATATAGAGCTTTTTTGAATCTTTGGGGACTTGTAGCTCCGTAACGGGTGGGGCTACAAAAAAAAGTTATTAAAAATAAAATTAATATTTTTATGAGATCTATCAGCAGTTAAAATTTCATAGCTCTATTTCAAAAAAAATGTGGGGATTTAAAAGTTAGGTGTTCGAGAGCTACCCTAAGTTTTGGTCCAAACTCAACCAAAAAAAATAGGGAACCTACAAATTACTCCCAGAATATTTTGTGTACATTTCAAGATTCTAGCTTTCTTAGTTTTTGAGTTAGCGTGCTGACGGACGGACGGACGGACGAATGGACATGGCTCAAAAGTCTTAGAATTTTTTTCTGATCCGATCTATACTTTTGAAGGTATATCTAGCTCGCTTATTTCGAGGTGTTACAAACGGAGGAGTAATTTTATTATACCCGATCCTATCGTACGGGTATAAAGAAATCATATGCCAGCTTCTTGAACCTGCTGCTCTAGACCAACCAAATTTTACAAAAGTTGTTGACATGTAACCGAATATATTTTCATAAAATTTTAGACACCTAGCTTCAATAGACAATGAATTATTTTCATATAAAAACGGCTGTTGCATCAACCAAATTTTACAGAAGTTGTTGGCATGCAACTTGATATCTTTTCAGAAAATATCACATATTTAGCTTAGCTTAGCGAAACAAATAATCTTATAAAAGTGACGTGATAAAAATTTGAGAATACTACTACACTTTAATTACACTACTATGCTTTAACAATTATCGCACTGACGAATGGATGGACCAACGTATATGGCTTAATCGACTATCCATTCTAATTCTATCGATACACTTAAGTCTATATGTAGCTCTACTCTTTTAACGGGTATAAAAAATATAAACTTAAATAAAACAAAATAATATATAAGATGTCTAGTAGATCTAAAAGGTCAGAACGTCAATTCATTTCAAGTTTATTCATCGTAAAGATTGACATTGTTTAATTAAAATCAATGTTGGTACTACTTTTTCTTTAATGTCTTAAATATTTTAAATTTTTCTGTATTTTAACGTCCTCAATGAATTGTGATATTTGTTTCCTATTGATATTTACGTAATACGGTATTTCAAAAAATAAAATTGAGGTTTTATGAAAAATTTTGGGGCAGAATATTTCAATTATCTTAATTTAATGAATATTTTTTCTTACATATTTCTTTTTTTTTATGTGAATAGCTTTTTTGGTGATATAAAATTATTAGAATATAATTCTCTATAAAGTCGGTCTCAAGTCGGTCTCTGTAAAGTCGATCTCTTTAGATTGGACGTGAGGAAGTGGGAAACTTAAATCTATAATGCAGTTGAACTCGTTACACATTAGTCATCATGGCTTCAACATATTTCATTAGATTTTCCTAAACAACTATATCTAGACTGCATAGCTCTCCATAAATGGTCTTTAGCTTAATATTAACAGTTATATTCTGTTCTGTCTAAGAGATATTTGATAATTACAAAACTTTTTTTTTTTGTATAGGAAGAATTAAAAGATATTTTCTTAGTACGTAAGTATCGAAATTTTTGGGTTGTACAGATTTTATTGGGAATAATGAAATTATCTTAACGTTGCACATTAATATTTGGAAAACAAATAAATGAATCCCTTATTTGACAGATGTGGCCACAATTTTTAATATGTTTTTATAGGTTCGTATAAGAAATATTGGTTTTTACTTTTTTATTGATATCTTAATCTCGGAGTTGTTAGTTGGTTGGCCAAAAATCTTTATGTTGCCAATAACTAATGTAGTGATATTTTGGGTACAAGTTCAAAAAGATACAAAAAAGCATATAAATATTATGTTGAATAAATATACTCACGAATTTTTGTGTGTAGTCCCGCCGATTAGAGAGCTTGAAAGGTAGGGTAGAGTGAAGGATTAGTCCTGCATGAAAATCGTTATAAATTAAATATTACTCCAAACAGCGCTTATCTCGACAAAGTACAAAACAGAGGTATTCGTCTTATTGGCAGTGTTATCTCAACGTTCACTTCACTCTGCCATCGCTGTACTTTTGGGTCATTGACTCTGTTTTAATAGATACCTTGTAGGGGTGAATACTTGTTCTAAGGAAATAAAACAATTAATGCCTTCACTCAAAGTTTTCCAACGTGAAACATCCTTCTGCAAAATAACTATCCAAATTTTTCCCTTGATCCTCCATAATTTTAATTATCCCAAATCCAATTTCCCAAGTAATCCTTCCCTCATCCTTTTCCCCAAAATCAAACTGTACATTATATTACTATGTATTAAAGGACCCAATCTAAAGTTTGGTTTTGAAAGGGGGTAGTTTGGTAGGCTAAAGTTCAACACTAAGCAGAGAAAGCTCGTGCTATGAGTGACTTTCGATGTTGTCCACCGTCCCTCGTAAAAAGAAAAAATTAAATAATAACAAGATTCTTACTGACTAAACCCACCTCTACCTTTTAACTAATATAACGGGATGGAACCTCAAACAGCTTACTTACAGTATATTGGCTTTAAGTTTAGGATAGGAGATAATAAGAGACAAGGATTCCGGAAACATTGAATTGGAAAGTGAAATTGTAAGATAACAATGAATTCGCCTATTATTATTACTTTACTATTTGATATCAGGGACGAACCCATTAACAACATGTAGTAGCATATAACAACATGTAGTAGTATGTAATATGTAGTAGTATATTACATCTTCCTACATGAGATAATATTTGAAGGCAACTCCACTGTCACTGTAGCAGCTTTTACTATTAGTATTAGTATGAATTATTATTATTTTACTGCAGAGTGAAGGGCATCAGTCGATTACAACAAGCAGTAGCATATATGACGTTCCTGCATGAGGTAATCAAAAGTAGCTTCAATGTAAGCGCCAGCCTTTCAAATGGAGGTTCTTGAGTTCAAACCTCGTGGCAGTAGTAAATTACTATTTATTTTTTTTATATAAGCTAATCGAGGTTTAACCTCAAGAACCTTCGTTTGAAAGGTTGGCAACTTAACCATCACGTCATAATTCAGAAAAATTTTGTTTTAGAAAAATATTTACTTTTAATAAAAATAAATTTTTTTAAATTAATTGACAATGAAATCTGTTTATGCCGGTCCCAAACCCATTTGAAAAAATGATGATAAATTTTAGATTTAGATGTTTCGGCTGATTGAATTTTTGTACTTTAAAATAGTCACATATTATAATGTACTTAGATTATGGCAATGATAAATATATCCCTTATTTTTTAATAAAAGTTACTCTATAAAATAATAACCAAATCTTTGAATATAAAATTTTAGTGAAATAATTTTAATTTCTTTAAAATTTCAAGCAAAATTTTTTGGATATTTGATTTTGATTTTTGTTGATTGATTTTTTTAAGGTAAGGTATTCCCAAAAAAAAGAAAGATTTCATATAGGTACATATAATAAAAAAAAATTTTTTAAAATCAGGTTTTTTTGAACTAAAAAGTAGAAAATAAATTTTTAATTGCGAATTTTTCTATAATTTTCTAAATTATATTGTTACGGTGGAAGTTTCTTTAAAAAACTTTGTCTCAATATAGAAATTGTAATAATTCTGTTAAAAAATCTGTAATATCTTTGTATTAAATTTTTATTCTGCTAATTTAGTTAACTTCTCTACTGTTTTTTGGTATTATTATTTTAGAATCATGTATTGTTAGCGGAATCTAAACTGTGTCGAAAATTTCAAGTTTCTAGCACAACGGGAAGTGTGTCCAAAATAGTTTGCAAGATTCCATGATTCCTTTAACCACGAGTAAGTTCAGTGAAAGCTGTTAATAAAAACAAAAAGTTTTGTGTAATTTACATACATATTATGTAGGTACAACGAATAGATTCATATGATCTAATAAAATTAAATATATTTTTTTCTTTTTTTAAATCTTTTAAAATTTTATAATCTTTTTAACGATTACATAATAAATTTATTTTTCTAAAACAAATCTTCATTATCAAATGTAATAGTTTTAAAAAGAGATTTTTCAATTTGTATATGTAAAATCATTTTACAAGTCATGTTAAAACAAACCCTATTATACTGTTATACAATACTACTAGACTTTTCTAGAGCTTTTTCTGCTCTACATGAATAAAATAAATCTTATATACTTATAATATTGTATAATATTACAAAAGTTTTTCATCATGTAAATAATATTAATGGTAAATTAAGCAAAACACTGGAGTTCAATTTCGTTTTAGCACATTTCTATAAAAATTTTGAAAAAATGCGCCTATTAGTCTTACTCTGTACGTCCGTCATTTTACAAAGCTTCTACACACTTAAAGATAGATAAATAACCCCTTCTGTTACGGAGCTGCAGCCCCTCAAATTTTGAAAAACACCTGTTTTTAAATGCATATATTTTTCTTTTTATACCCGTACGATAGGATCGGGTATAATAAAATTACTCCTCCGTTTGTAACACCTCGAAATAAGCGAGCTAGATATACCTTCAAAGGTATGGATCGGATCAGAAAAAAATTCTAAGACTTTTGAGCCATGTCCGTCCGTCCGTCCGTCCGTCCGTCCGTCCGTCCGTCAGCACGCTAACTCAAAAACTAAGAAAGCTAGAATCTTGAAATTTACACAAAATATTTTGGGAGTAATTTGTAGGTTCCCTATTTTTTTTGGTTGAGTTTGGACCAAGCCTTAGGGTAGCTCTCGAACACCTAACTTTTAGATCCCCACATTTTTTTTGCAATAGAGCTATGAAATTTTAACTACTGATAGATCTCACAAAAATATTAATTTTATTTTTAATAACTTTTTTTTGTAGCCTCACCCGTTACGGAGCTACAGCTCCCCAAAGGTTCAAAAAAGCTCTATATTTAAATTGTTATAGCACAAGTTGTATAAGGTATATCTTCATTTTGAAAAAGCCAAACGATTACTATTTTCATTAGCTTTAAAAGTGTATATACAATAAATATATATTTTTGGTATACGGTGTCTTAATTTACCGTTATGCGAAACTCAAATTTTGCAAAATTCTTTAACCCTTCCATCTTCTAAACGGTTAAAGTTGGAAACTTGAAATTTTGACAGAAGTTAGATCTTTGAAAATAAGTATGAGTCATTTCAGAAATTTTTTTTGTATCACCCCCCGTTTAGGAGCTGTAAGGCGTCAAAAACTGAAAATTTTCTATTTTTAAACACTTGTAACTTGAACACCTGTTAAAATTTTTTTGAAGTAATACACAAAAATTGAAGCTTCAACATTATACTCTTATTTCTGTTAATAACTTTTTTTAATAATATAGGGTTACTTTATAATTGACGAAAGTGTTAGTTGATTTTTTCAAATTTTCGAACAAATTTCTTTAAAACGAATTTTTTCCATTTTGTTTTACTCGATAATTTGAAATTGTTGAGGATATAATGCGTAGTACATAAAAATGTAAATAAATAAACAACATAACGGTTGCTTGAAGAATTTTTATTATTATTTATATGATATTGATATATATACATACTTATATAATATCATGTTTATTTACATATCGTATATGTCACTAGTGAATGAATGATAAGAGTATATATGTATATTATATAGCGTCGTATTTACATACATATATGTATTTTATTGTACTTATAAGAAATTATTCTGTCAATGGAATATTTAAATATAATATAATATAATATTTAAAATTATATTTACTATTTTGTACTAAGTAAATTTAATATACATTTACCGCTTAGTATTAAATGTTACTATAGAATATTTGAAAAAGTTTTGGATTGATAATCGTTATGTGGAAGGTTAGAATCTGCTTTAGAAGAATGTACATATAAACATATAGTTTGAATACATGTACAACCCATAAGTTCTAGAAATTATAAAATTCACCCAAATTATTTTAAAATACTAAAATATTAAAAAAATAATATTGTAGGCAGAGTGACTGTGAACATACTAACGGTTCGTACGGGTATCTAAGAGTTGACAAAGTCAACTGTATTCTTCCTCGTTTTTAATGTATTTATCTCCCACATAAATGTGGACAGTAAATTACACAGTCTTTCCTGTTCAGGCGTGGCTGTACATGTCGTAAGGGGGAATAACTCTTACGACGTGTGTGGGATTCGAATCCACACTCCCTCGGTGTTTACAGCGTATTTTATACGCTCTTACCCACTAGGCCACCGAGGCCCCTAAATGCGTATATGTTCTCATGTTCTGTTTAACCTTTTTTCAATCAGAAAATGCTATTCGACAGGAATATTTTTACCTTTGTAAATCAATATCAAAATTATACAATGTTTTTTTTAGTTAAGTATTTAAATTTGCCGTTATGTGAAAATCATATTTTGAATTATTATTTTTTTTTCATAACTCCAGCACGCTTTTAGATAGAGACTTGCAATTTTAAGGTGAGAAAGAACTTTTAGAATTAGTACAAATTTCCTTAGAAAATTCTTTTGTACCACCACTAGTTTCAGAGCTAATAGGGCTTAAAATTTTTAAAATTTCCTTTTTTTAAACACCTGTAAGTTAGGGACCTGTAGAAATTTTTCTTCGGCAAGACATAAAAATTGAAACTTGAGTAATATATTTTTACGTGTGTTAATGAATTTTCTTGGTTATATAGAGTTCCGGACTTTCACCCCTCAAAATTGCAAAAAGTGCTATTTTCACCATTTTTAGCACATTTCCAAAAAAAATTTGAAAAAATGTGCTTATTAGTTTCACTCTGTCCGTCAGTCCGTCTGTTTACAAAACTTCTACACCGTTAAAGACAGAGAAAAAAAATTCTAACCATGGGTAGGTCTCATAAAAAAAATGATTTTGTGGAACAACTTTTTCATGTAGCCCCCCCCATTACGGAGCTACAGCCCCTCAAACTTTGAAAAAGCCCTATTTTTAAATGCATATATCTTATGTTCTGCTTAAGATTTTTTCAATCTGAAAACGTCATTCGACAGGTATTTCTTTTATCTTTATAAATTAATATCAAAATAATACAATTTTTTTAAATTTAGTATTGAAATTTACCGTTTGGTTTTCACAACCAAATTTTGCATGATTTTTCTACTTTCATAACTCCGGTATGCTTCTAGATACAGGCTTGAAATTTTGAGGCAAGAAAGAACTTTTAGAATTAGTATAAGTTTGCTCAGAAAATTTTTTTGGACCACCCCCTGTTTATGAGCTATTAGGGCTTAAAAATTGAAAATTTGTTATTTTTAAACACCTGTAACTTAGGAAGCTATACACATTTTACTTCTGCAAGATATAAAAATTAAAGCTATAGTAATATATTTTTATGTGTGTTAAAGGTTTATTTAAGTTGTAAAGGGTTACAAAGTTGCAGCTCTTCAAAATTGCGAAAAAGCCCCATTTTCAGATGTATATATCTCAGGCTTTGCGTAATAGTTTTGCAATCTAAAACCGCCAGAAGATCGAAAATTTTATTATCTACATAAAACAATATCAAAATTATGCAATATTTTGTAATTTACTATTTAAATTTACCGTTATGTGAAGATCACATTTTGCATGAAATTTAGTTTTTCATAACTCCGGCACGCCTTTAGATAGGAACCTGAAATTTTGAGACAAGAAAGAACTTTTAGAATTAGTATAAGTTGGTAGCACCCCCTCTTTAAGAGTTATTACGTCTCAAAAATTGAAAATTTGGTGTTTTTAGACACCTGTAACTTAGGCACCTGTACAAATTTTTCTTCGGCAAGACATGAAAATTAAAGGTTCCATAATATATTTTTACGTGTGTTAACGGCTTTTCTTAGTTATTTAGGATTCCGGACTTACGGCCCCTCAAAATTTCAAAAATGTCCTATTTTCACATTTTTTCTTATTACATGAAATTTTCAAATTTTTGTGTAAGTCACACTTCTAAACAGTATGTATTGAGTTTTGGAAATGTGCGCTTTTAAAAACCGTTGGTTTACATTCTACCTTGTTTTCTTATTATATGAAATTTTCAAATTTTAATGCAAGCCACAATTCTAAACAGTTTGTATTCTTTTGTGGAAATGTCCACTTTTAAAAACCGTTGGTTTACATTTTGCCTTGTTTTTTTTGTAAATAGCAATAAGAGTAAATAACTTTTAAAAGAAAGAAAAATTTCAATTGTAAAGTAAATTTTTTTTTTGTTCATTTTTAACATTAGTTTATATTGTCGCATATTTTTACTGCAGTATAATGCCACCTGTTATCAAAATCTTAAATTAAAATTATAATATATTAATGTACATAAATATTTATTTTTAAATGTAATTTTTTTTCTGACTGCAAGGCACCAATGCAATTTTCTAAGAATCACGTATATGTTCTCTTATATGTTCAAAATGTATGTACGTTGACTCCAAAAATGTTGTGGGTTAGAAAATTGTATTTGTGTCGTATACAATTTAAAAAAAAAAGGAAGACAAAATATAAAATAATGGGGTTTTAAAGTCGCACATTTTCCAAACAGGTAATAAAAACAGTTTGGAATACTGTTATTTGTGCCAAAATTTTGAAAATTTTCTTAGAATTTTGTATAATATAAGATAAAATTGTGAAAAATTAAGAGACACTTTCTTCATTTTTAAGAATATCCTATATATAATTAAAGAAAAGCTGCCAACCGAATGTATAAAATTATAATGATAAACTTTAATTTTTACGTTTTATTTTGAAAAAAAAATTGTACAGATGTGCCTAAGGTACAGGTATCTAAAAATAGTAAAATTAAATTCTGAAAGATCTTTCTTCTCTCAAAATATCAAAGATCTATCTAAAAAAAATTGTTGAGGAGATATCAAGGAATCAAAATGTAACAAAGTTCTATTTAAACATAACGGTAAATTTAAATACATAGTTTTAAAGAAAATTTAAATTAGATCATATAGAATTTTGATATTGTTTTATTAAAAAATATTAAGTTTTTTCGTTTGGCGTTGTTTGATTGCGAAAGCATTACAACAGAACCTGAGATATATTCATATTTGAAAATAGGGCTTTTTTTCAATCTTTGAGAGGCTGTCGTTTCGTACTGAATGGGACTACAGAAAAAAGTTGTTCAAAAATATTAATAATGTTTTAAAAAACCTATCCATGGTTAAAATTTAATTGTTATATGTTGAACTGTGCCAAAAAGTTTTCTAAACAGACGAACGAACGGACGGACGGACGGACAAACATGAGAAACTAATAAGCATATTTTTAAGAATTTTTCCAAAAAATGTGAAAGAAAATATAAAGCAAGGTGAAAAAAGAAAAACATTATATTGTTATAAATTTCGAAAAATTTACTATAGGAAATATAATTTTTATAAAGGATATAATATTGCTTGTTACAGTTTTTGATACTTTACAAGAACATAGATCCAGATACTGTCAATATTGAATGATGTGTGAAACCTCGGTGGCCTAGTGGGTAAGAGAGTATAAAATACCCTGTAACCACCGAGGAAGTATGGGTTCGAATCTCACGCACGTCGTAAGAGTTAATCCCCCTTACGACATTTACAGCCACGTCTGAACAGGAAAGGCTGTGTAAATTCCTGTCGGAAAAAAGCAATTAAAAACAAATGATTTGTGCATTACTTGATGTAGTAAACTTTCATGAGTTGATGATTAATTATTCATTAATTTCTTTCGCTATGTTGTTGTCCTGGTTATTTATTAATTATGCAAATATATTAAAAAATTAAATTTGTGGAATTTATACTACTTAAACAACTTAATATGTGGTAAAGCAGCTAAGTAAATGCAGTAAACAGATTGAAGAAAGCTAGATCATCATCATTTAATTTACTTTCACATCGAAGTTTAGTTAAATAATTTTATAAATAAAAGACTAAAATATGGATTTGCTAGCTCTTCATAAAGACTGACTATAGCAACGAACTCATATCGAAACAGATGAAAAAAAGAAAGCTGTTTTTTTTTTTTGGTATAGAACTACTCTGTTGGGATTTTTGGTATAGAATTACTCTGTTCGTATTTAAATACGAATAACAGTAAAATCTATTCTATAGCTACCAACCAAATAACCAACGATATTAAATTATACCTTGGCTTTGTATGAAAGTATTTTGATTTTCATTGGTATAGTTATTAGCAATGAATAAGTCAATAGATCTTTGTATTTCTATTAGTTAACGTTTAGTTTTGATATGTTCTTTCCAATTCAGTTAGATATGTATAGAATTACAATTTAAAAAGTTTCATAATTTTTTTTTTTAAAAAACCCATGTCTGTCTTACATTTTTTTTTAAATTGATGTTAGTATTTATTATCAATTTAAATGGGTAACAATTTGACTAAATTCAAGTTACACACCAAGAATACCAATAATATTAATTTTTGCTAACCTTAACATCTAAACAAATACCTAAACAATCAGTTTATAGACACTTCCTTTTCAGATTTTAGTAACATGGGTCGCTACATGTATCCTCGTTTGTAGAATTTGTTAAAGTAATATATCTAATATATCAAAAATAATTGATTCTAATTTTGAAAGCCTTTAAGATTTCATGAATCATGTTTTTATAAAATCTCTTTAAATTTCATCAAATACAATTCCATAGTAATTGAGTCACTGTTCTAGGAGTATTCCATTGCACTGTAGAACTAGGAGTGTCATATTGCACGGCAGAATTGTTGAAATGGTGTCACATGTAGCTTATGAAAATTAAATGGAAATTAAATTAGTCAAGTGTAAGTCGTGTTAATGGAATCTTATGCCATGTCGTCCACAAAAAACATCTCAAGAAAACAAACTACATTTTGTATTAAAATTTCCATCCAAGATTTTCCAAGATTTTCTTTCATAAGCAAGTGGTTTATGTTGTTTAAAGTTTTTACCCATAAGTACTTCGTAAATCTGCTCTGTGTGACTTTTGATGCTTTCCTACGTCTGTCATAAACAAAAATATATATACATATATTTTATTAAGAAAGCATCGATCAAATGAAAAATTCATGTGAAATAGTTAGGTATTTATAATTTGTAATCAGATTGTTTTTGAATATTGACAACAAAGACATGCCTATATGACGTATACTATATAATATTATCTGAATATATTTTGAGGAAATTGGTTATCGATTATGAATTTTTTTTTCATATTTTGTTTTATTTTTTATTTTTTTTGTAATATGCCAAGTACATATTTGTCATTCCTTACATTATTTTTGTTTTTTATTACAAATCATTTTATATGTTTCTAATAATTTTCGTTTTCCTGAATTTATAATGATTACATTTCATAAAATTCACGTAACGTCACATAAAAAATACAAAAAGGGAAAACATTATATATAAATAAACTAGGAAATTTACTGAATAAACAAAAAAATCATTCTAGGCACGTAATTTCCGTGCAATCAGCGTTTGATATACAAACAAACCTTAATGAGAAAACATTAAATTGCCTATTGATGCTAAAAATACGTCAAGCTATATGGTATGCTTGACAGAGACAGAACGTTTTTGAATTATTTTATGAAAATTTTCAACCAAAGATTTTCTTTTTTATCTTTGTGGTTATGATTTAAAAAGCTCCATAACAATATAGTATAACTATCATATGAATCTGTAAGATTCTGTTAAAAAAAACTTTAATTTTATTACAAAATATTTGAATTTGAAATTTTTTTAAAAAGTTCTTTAAAATTTTTGTTTTTTTTTTGAATGAAAGTTAATCAAAATTTGTCAGAATCAAAATTTATTAATTTTAAGAATTTTTAATATGATTTTTAGGATGTGATCTCATATAGATTTTACAGGTTTCACAATAAAATTGATGTTTTGTAATTTCACTTAATGAAAGTAAAAAGATATGTACGAGTATGGACATATGTAAATATAAAACATTTGGCAATAAAAGAATAAAATAATAAGATTTAAAACGTGTTAAGATTTTTTAAATAAAAATTTAATAACGCAAATCAGTATATAATTAAAAAATTTCAATAAAACTTGGTTAAAAGTGATTAGTTTTTGTTAGTATCAGCATTAGAATGAAACAAATTGGGTTAAAAGAAAAATCTAGCCTGGCAAACATGTAAATTTCTTTTGTCTTGAAACCTGAATTAAATGTTTTTTGAGTGATGTCTATCTATTCTTGTGAGCATTTGTACAGCTCAAATGGTTGAACGGAATTCGATAATAAAATACATTTAATATTTGGACGTAAATATCTCGAATTGTAAAGCTTTTGGTAGAAATCTGTTATTGTCAAGTTCCACTTTATTAGTGCCATTTTTACATTTTTTACAAATATTTTGAAACAAAAAAATATTATAAAAAAATCAGCTGTCTCCATCACAGGACCGACCGCCACTACACGAAAAGTACAATGCCAAAATTTATAGATTTTTAGTATGAAAACAATACCTACCTTATACATAAATGTATGCGGTCGGTAAAAAGTTATAAACAGTTGTTAAGGAAAAATACAACAGTAAAAAGCAAGAACTTTTTCATATAGCTATATACATGGTTCATATACATATATATATACATAAAAAACAATCAGCTTTATCCACTGCAGAACCGATCGCAGGAAAACTAAATATTTGTTTATATATATATATATATATAAATATTTGTTCTTTTAATAGGGATAGCTCTTATAAAATATAAATAACCCTATTAAAAGTACAAAAGTACGGTTCTGCAGCTGATTATTTTTTTTGCTCACTTAATTTTTTTTTAACTTAAATTTTTTAAAAATATTTAAAGTATAAGTTAAAAATTTTTAAAATTAGTAAAAACAAGTCTGAAAATTTATGATTAGTATGGCAAAATTAATTTTTCAAAAGAAGCTCTATTGCTACCATTTCATAGACATTGACAACAAGCAATTAAACAAAATGATTGTACAAATGTCTTCTGTATAGCCATGTAATAAATTTTTCAGTAATTTACAAAATTGTTTATGAAAAAAATAAGTTGGGTATTTAAATTTTTGTCGAAAGATTGTCAAGTTTTATGACAATAAGTTCTGTAAAATTAGGTTTGGTTCGAACTTATTTAAGTAGCTGCGAAATTTATATCGTTTTTAAATACCAAATTAAGCTAGACATCTGAAATTGAAAATATGATTCAAGATATGAAGTTTTATGGTAATAATTTCTGTAAAATTTTGTTGGCAAAGGAGGCGAATAGCTATCATATACACCTACGAAATTTATATAAATATATTTCAATACTTAATTAGATCAGATATTGGAAATTTTCTAAAATTTTGTAAATGCTTGATTTTTCCATGTAATATCATTACTTATTAAGCGGGGTTTATACTCTCAGTTAAATTGTACAATTTCATCTGAATCGACCAGATTGTCAGATAAGTTATTTTTTTTTTTTTTGTGCTTTTCTCTGCCACCTAAATGTGAACAGGCAATTTCACAGCCTTTCCTATTCAGGCGTGACTGTAAATGTCGTAAGGGATAAAAACTCTAGGCCACCGAGGCCCCTAGATAAGTTTGAAAGTGTAAATAGAAATTGACATTTGTGCAGTTCAAAAAAATTGAACTGTAGGATCATTTCTGTTCCATTTTGAAATTTAATCTGTGATCTTTGCAGATTATACGATGAGTTTAATAATGTAAATGCTATGCAAACTTATCATTGGAAATTTTTTAATGAAATAAAAGCAAATAAAATCAACTGATTCGTTGGTGTATGAATTCATTTATTTTATTCGTTTTATAAAATTCAAAACGTATGTATTTTATGTTAATTACTAAATATTTAAAATATTATGAAATATTGCTATTATTTATTCATTGTAAATAAGCAAATAATTGCGAAAATTATTTGATGCATTATGAAGCTCCTTTAATAAATTTATATGAGAAAAGGATTCTCTTTTTAGTAACCAGGCTTATTGATAATTTTATAGGTTTACGTATAGATGTTATTTCATTAGAAGTTATTTTTTCGCTCTTATTTGATTAGACCTTCTTTCACGAATCCACGTTTTATGTTTTAATATAGCACATTTTTTTTTTTTTTAAATCGAATTAAAACTTTAAAATATACTCATGTAATAGTTTTACTAGAAAAGGTTATTTTAAATATTTACTGTTCTTTAACTCTTTAGTAAACATTTTCTCATTTCCCGAAAAATTTTCTGTGTGAATTCTGCTGGGTGCTGTGTTGGTATAAAAATAAAAGGAATATTTATTAAAAATGACATATTGTGGCCTTTGGTTTCATTGTAAAAAAAAACAAAAAAAGTTATTTATATAATATTTTTTTTTTTTTTTGGTTTCTTTTTTCACTCTATTGAATTACTCAATTTGAAAAAATTTACGCTGCAATAAATATTTGAAATGTACTCCAAACATTTTTTTAATTCTTTTATTTCATTTTTCAATTAAAATTTTTTATTATTTTTTTAAATTCAATTTTAACAACAATTGAATTTGAAAAGAATTTTGTTTTGCAAAGAAAAAAAAAAAACAAAAAAGAGAATTATTTAAATTTAATTTAAATTCAATAACATGAAAAAAAATATTTTGTTAAACTGAAATTTAAATTGTTTTTTTTTTCAAGAAATTTTTTTAAATTTTTGTTTTGTTTTTGATTAAAGTTTGAAATTTAAAAATTTTCCTCCCACTTCAATTCGAATTTCATTTCGATTCTCTTTGCTTATACATATTTTCGTTCAACATTGTTGAAAGACTTTATTACTGTTCACAGAGCATTTATAATTACACACCACCATATCTCACAGTACATTTTCATCTATCAAATTGTGACCGTTCAAAGAGATTCCAATCACAAAAGGAGCCGAATTCATACAAGTGAACTTAAATGAAGATAAAAATTTAGAAAAACTTGTTTTGAATTAAAATATAATCAACAATATAATTCAATCAGCAAAAATCAGTGAGAAAAATTCCAAAATACTATTTCACAATAAAATAATTCATCAGCGTGTTAAGATAATGAGATAACAGATCTTACGTCATTTCAAAACTTGACATTTCTGAATTAAATTAGAAAGATTAAAAATGAAATAAGTGCGAAAATTAGCTGAGGCCATCTGCGGCGTCCCTTTTCACGCGCTGCGTTCGAGTTCCAGGGTTCTGCAATCAAATTATAAGACTTCTGACCATGGAATTTCTGACACGTCACCAAAATCTGTTAAAAAAATCAGGGAGAAAGAATTCCATAAAAGTAGCAAATTAGAAATTAGAAACTGAACGTGGTGCTTCTATTGGAAAAGGAAAAGAGAAGAAAATTAAGCATCGAAAAGAATGAAAAATTAAATGAACTATTAGAAAATGGTAAAATATCCCCAATGACGTTCTTAAATAGTATTACATAAAATAAGGATAATAAGATATTTGGGAATTTTGATGGATTTGAGGATAATGAAAATGGAAGCAATGTTTCAAGTGAACCGGAAGTGGAATCGGAGCTCTCAAATATTATTCATTCACAAGAGACTTTCCTAAATCCATGCTATGTTTGTTTGGCGAATTTTTTCAATATAGTTCTTCTTCCGTACCGACATATTAAAATGTGCCACTTATGCCAAATGTCACTTATGTCTGCAGCACTTGGCAATAACAAAAGTAACTACTACTGTCTGTATTGTAGAAAAATTATTCAAGAATCTATTCAAGTTTTTTGCTCATGGCTTTTATAGCTCATGTGCATTTAATTTTTTTCAACAAATAATGTTTTATAGACCTGTTGCATGAAAAAAAAAATTAATTACAGTTCGGACAATATTAAGGGTGATAACTTCAAATATGATATGGGTATTACACATACACCTATTAAGTATACATGTAATTTATAGAGAAAACTAATAGTGGTTGAATACTTCATAACATATTTATAAATAAAAATAAAATAAAATTAATCTTGTAACTAACAAGTTAGGTTAAGTTTGGCTGGGTTAAGCTATAGGTATTTAAAACAAGGCAGAACAGAATGTAAACCAAGAGTTTTTAAAAGCGTTAAAATTAATTTTTATATAAAATTTTAGTTTTTTTTATAAAATTAATAAATTTTATAAGCTTTAAAATAAAAATTGACTCGTTTTGAATTTTCTAACTTTTAAAGTTTGAAAATTAGTTTTCCTATCTAACACCCAGTACTTTATATAAGCAACATTTATGACATTTATAACGTTTCAAAGGTTAAAATTTGCATCCTGTTTTAATTTAAATAATGTTTTAAAGATTTTGTTTACAATTTTTGTTGCTAAGAATAGATATAAAGGATTTTTAATGAAATAAGATTTAAATGGGGATTCGATTTGTTGTTCATGTATTCCTAAAAATATAAATAATAGTAATAGTTATAAGCCATAAATAAAATAAGAAGCGCAATATAATTTTAAAGCAAATATACTGTATATACATTCTAGTATGGTAAAATAAAATGGTCATTCCTTTATTAATTTTACAAAAAGCAAGCCATTCATATAACTGTATTTCGTTTGTCTGGAATGTTATTTTTTTTTTTTTGTTTTTCCTAATTGAGGTGGGAATCTTCCAAAGACACCAAGAATTTCCCCCTTGGTAGTGTCAGATTCTTACTGACCAAACCCACCTCCCCCTTTAGCCAATATAATGGGATGAAACCCTTACCTGCGAACGCAGTATATTGGCTAGAGAATATGAATAGGAAAGGATAGGAAATGAATACGGAAACATTGAATTGAGAGTGGGACTGTAAGGAAACAATGAATCCGCCTATTATTATTACTATTTTGCTGACAGTGACTAAAGCCGTCACAACAGTAACAACATGTAGTAGTAGTATATAGTACTACATGAGGTAATTATTGAAGGCAACCCCCACTGTCACTGTAGCGGCTACTATTATTGGTATTAGTATTCTTATTAATATTATTATTATTTTACTACAGAGTCAGCGCCATCAGTGGATTACAACGTGCAGAAGTATGTAACACCTTACTTGCATGATATAAGCAAAGATGGCTCCACTGTACCAGCTTTCATTATTATTACTATTATTATTATTATAATTATTGTTATTATTACTATTACTATTATTATTATTATTGTTATTATTGTTATTATTTTACTACATAGTCAGCGCCATCCGTGGATTACAACGTGCAGCAGTATATGACAACTTTACTTGCATGATATAACCAAAGATATCCCCACTGTAGCAGCTATTATTATTATTATTATTATTATTATAATTATTGTTATTATTACTATTATTTGATTAGATTTTTTACAAGTTACCTGAATTATCATTTGAATACATTATCATATGATTGAATTTCATTTGACTGGATTTCAATAAGTAATTTATTGTTAAAATATATCTATAAAAAAATAATGAGGAAAGATTTTATAGTTGGTTACAAAATCAGTATTAACATTTTTTTTTTCAGATGCAAATTTCTAAATTAGGAGGCATGTCATACTTGGATGTAAAATCACAATTTTAATTATTTAATTAATAGGTTTTTCGGGGCGGCATCCCAAGCTATTTCAAATGCTTCACAATTCATATAAAACAAGACTTATCGTTATTTTTGAAATTTTATTTTTAAATAAAATTTTATCTGGAGTATTTTTAATACTATAAGATTTTAATACTTTGAAATTATTGAAAAGTAAATCACATATTCTTTTTATAGTTCAATTTATAAACATTGTTCGTAATAACTGATTTAAATTCTTAGAACGGAGGATTGTGTTGCCTGTAATAATCGAATACAGTATAGTTTAAATGAATTACAATGAAATGACAGTACAAGTAAATGACATTCAATTAAATGAAATAGAGACTTATGATAGTAACCCAACAAAAACTAAAATAGTTATATGTCTTAATTAACAACTTTTCGTATTACTAAAATATTTATGTTAATGTCAAAATAAAATAATAATAATTCCTATACCATTTATTCCACGCCTTAAAAAAAATTATTACTATACATGTAAGTCAAAAAAAACTCCTACAATAAAAATCACCTACAACAAATTAAGTGCCTACCAAAAAAAAAAAAAAGAATATGTAAAAAATAGTAAAACTTACACAAAAACCTTCAATGGGAATAATTACAAGAAAAACTAGGATTTATCACATCGTAAAAAAATTTTATTTCTTCAGAATATTTAAATGAAAAGACGTATATACACATATATACTTAAAGATGTCAAAATCCTGTTGGATGTTTTATAAACAAAAACGAAAGACATTATTTTTCTATTTTCTTTTTAGAAAATAAAAACAAAAGTCTAATGAAAACCAAATAAAATTTGACACATGAGCATCATTATGACTATACATATATATTTTATAGTATTTTTATTAAATGTAATATTTATGCATGTGTCATTCCACTTACTAAATTTTCTCATTAAAAATACATTTTTTATTTTATTATCATATTTAAAGAAAAAACTTAAGGAATGTCTTAAGATCAAAATTGTACATACCATATATAAGAGTTTTATTGTTAACATGAGGTTACAAAAGATATTAAACAATACCCGTGCCTACAAAAACTATTAAATATTTTATTATGATTTAGATAATTAATAAAAAAAAAAATTTGATTTTTGTTGAAAAAAAAGAAACTAAAATTTGGGGGCCTCGGCGACCTAGTGGGTAAGAGCATATAAAATATCAACTGTAAACAGCTGTAAACAACGAGGGAGTGTGGGTAAAAATCCCACACACGTCGTAAGAGTTATTTCCCCTTACGACATTTACAGCCACGCCTCAACAGAAAAGGCTGTGTAATTTCCTGTCCACATTTATGTGGCAGAAAAATGCATTAAAAAAAGAAAAAAAAAACTATTAAGATTGTATTACCAGTGGTTGGTGGTTGTTATATAAAACTACTTGTTGTAAAAATTAAAGATTTTATAATTCAGAAATTTTCGAAAATTTTTGATTAACCAAAATTTGACTTTTAACATACCTATAAACAAATTAAAAAAATTATTTTAGTTTGATTAATGTAAATTCTGAGCTGTACATATTATTATATCTACTAGGGACCCCTGCTAATGTGTCATTAAATCTTATATTGCATTCAAATTCATATAATCGACAGCTACAGTTTGAACAAATACAATTTATCGAAAAAGGACAATTGAAACCAAACATCGGATATAATTGTTCATTTTGAGATATGCATACATATTTACTTATTAAAGATTTATTAAAAATCAAATATTAAACAAAATGTTAGCATAAACGACCCCAAATCCTTTGTACTACGGGTTTGTTTATTTGGTTTTGTGGGTCCTTTAGAGTCTAAACCTTTTGTGAAATGCGGAAAAAATAACATACATACATAAGTACATAGGTTTTCATATTGCACCCACAAAACGAAATAAAAAAGTACTAATACTCTTTTTCTTTGCTTCGCTGTTTGCATAACACAAAATTGATTTTGTTGTTATTTTTTTCTTTGTTTTTTTCAGGGCATTCAATGAAAAAACAATAACAAATTTGTGTTATAATTTATAATATGTAAATCAAATTGTAGAAACTTGAAGTGCCGAAAAAAAAGAAACAGCAAACAATCAAAAATAAAAAAAATTCTTATCTAAAAATAATTTAATTTTGTCCTCTTTATTTCTCTTTCTTATTTTCCCCTATTCTATTAGTTAAAAAAAACAATGTTAAACCTGCTTGGTTAAAAAACTTTAGTATAATATTATTATAGATTGTTCTTCAGTTAATTTTATCAAAAATTATTATTTGAACTTTTTAAATTTATTTAAATCGAGTTAAGTTTTAGTTTTTAAAAATATCAATCGTCGAATCTAAAATTCGGGTCAGATGATCCTTTCAGTATGATAAATTATTTTATACCATTTAATTTCGAAATAAAGTTTTTACATTACATTCTAAATCTTATATTTTCCAACATCTTTTATTCCTATTACTTTTTTCCTATTTTTCACAATCCGCCAATCAAATAGAAGCTTGCACCATAGGTTCAAGAACAACTAGCGCGTTGATCTTATTGGTGTCGCAATTACCCTTGAAAAACAAACATGTTACATGTTTATTAAGCTTCTACATAATATATTAACAAATATAAAATTCTATAATTATGATGGCATTGTTTTTATTCTTTCTTCTATTCTATAAGAAATAATATATCACATCCATAAAGTCACTCTTCTGATATTAAACTACAGCTTTATTTTTCTGAATTATTATTTTCATTATAAGCAGTCAAGCAGATCATTATTCGGCTATAACAATAATTGTACAAGATGATGGAACACAAACATTATATTTGTGTGCCATCTATTATTTTATTGAAGAATTATTTATTTTATATGTTTTATATTTAAATATTAACGATTCCGATACAAACTATTACTATAGTGTATAAGATATAACTAGATTTAGAATAGAACAAACAATCTTGTATTAAAAAACCGTCGATTAGAATCACTGGCATATATTGGCAATCGGCATATATTTGAAAAATTATCCGTAATTTTTTTTTAAGAAAGTATCAATGATAATGAAATGAATTCATCTCATCGAAACAGAAAGTATATTTTAGTTTGTTCAATTTCAAAAATAATTTTAAATATTATTAACGATAATTTCACTTCATAAAAAATATCATATACTGTATCATAATTTTATTTTTGCAACATTTAATTTAAAGAATCATCTTATCTTTATTTTTTGTTTCCTATTAATTTCCTACTTCTCTTTTAAATTACTTCTAATTAACATTTGCGTTACAATGTTACTTATACTTACAAATACATTAAGGAATTTTCTAAGTTTTCCTTAAAAATTTTCCTCTATTTAATTTTTTTAATATTTTCATTCTCAATTATACTAAGAAGTTCAAGGTTGATTGTTATTTTTGTTGCATTTTTTGTGTTCACAAAAAAAAAAAACAAAAATAAAGCAACAAAAACTTGTTTACTTTAAAAATTCAAAATAAAATAAAAATTTAGGCTGAACATATTACATATATATTCAATTTGTCGTTTGTGGTGTGATTGTGATATATTATTACAATAAGGGTCACTAACGGCGGAGTTACAATTATTTGAATGTTTGTTAAAAAATAATAATATTTGGTTTAGTTAAAGGAAGGAGTAAATTAAGGAGTTGTTTTAAAAGCTTCTGCGCAAAATCTCATATATAGAATAAAAGCTTTATTTTATTAAAAATTAAATTTTTTTATATTATTAGTTATGGTTTTTCTTTGTATTTTTGTTTTTTGTTTTTTGTTTTTTTTTTTTTTTTTGTGGAGAAAATAACCAAAAATTTTTCAATTAATTCTTTGTTGATGATTTTTTGTCTGATCAATTTCATTAGATTATACATATATTCAAAATATTTCATTGTTGAAAATTTATTAAAAACTATGTCTAATTTAAAAATATGTTTATTTATTGGTACTTCACTACTTGGTCACGGAGTATTATTGATTTAATTGCATACAACTAGGGGTATTTTTTATTTTTTTTTTTAAATATCAAAAAAGTTTGTAAAAGTAAATTATGTTCAATACAATCATCACATTTTTTATATTAAGTTGAATGATGCAATTTCTATTATTATTCAGTTTTGAATTTAAAAATATTAATGCCATTTCAATTTGTTGTAATTAAATTTTTTGTTAAGAATCAATAATTTGTAACTGATTCTTTGTTACAAAAAAAAAATAAATAAATAAATAAATAAAAAGCTAATAAAATTATTCAAGAACAATATCAAAAACAGATCAGTGAAAATTATTTGTCAAATTTCCATGATTAAAATTATAACAATTTCATTTGAATACATGTACAATCAAAACTTGTTGCAAGCATTACTTAATTGAAATTAAAAATGAAAATAAATTTTAAATAATATAAAATATTTGAGAAAAAATTTCCTCTTTAATCTTTACATAAGTAGTACAAGTAATGGAAATACAGAAATTCATTTGTGACTCGAACATCTCGAATATGAAACCATCTTCCATCTAATGTATTCCCAGAATTTCTTTGGCACGATACAATACAATAGTGCTAAAGGGCACTTACCTTAGTTTATGGTTAAAAAAAAGGGTGATGATTTGTGAATTAAAGTATTAAAGTACTTTGTGCATTTATAGAGAAAACTTGGAGAAAACTTGGAGAAAACTAAATTTAGTGGTATACCGAATTCACAATAATGACTAAATTATTATATTACTCTAAGAATTTTAAGAAAAATGATTAATTTATTATGTTTATCAGCATAAGACGATAGATGTGCATGTCGATCTTAAATGCAGATTTTGCAGATAAATTGATGCTATATATAAAGAGCTTGAACCACTTCTCTAAGTTCCACTCTGTCAAGAAAAAGAATGAAATATTTCAATAGATTTTTTTTGCAAGATTTCAAGAAATTTTCAAAGCTTCTTCCATCAGAGCGGTGTCATCGCTTAACAAAATCTCTGGACTAATAAAGTCTCCTATGTTTTAAAGGTATACTGCGGATCTAGATCAATCACTAGGCTCTAGTTAATTAGAGCAATTATTATGAATTAGCTTAGCCTTCATAAGTAAAACAAAAAAAAAAAATGTTTTTTTTCGAACAAGTGAGATGATTAAAAATATGAGACGTAACGATGATATAGAATATACTAAATCAAAGAAACAAAATAATATAAAGAATGTTTTGAATAGGGATACCCTTTTGAGGGAAATAATATTTTAAAATTTATAGTATGAAGAATCTTTTGAATAGGGATCAAATTAACTTTTTATATTGGAATTTTAGTGAATGACAAAATATAATTTTCTTTTATTATAAATCACTTCATATCAATTCGAAAATATTTTACAATACTTGTTCCTTAATCCTTGTTCTATATAAGGTGGGATTATCATTAATTTCATTGATAGTATATGAATATATAAGTTTTAGTTATACCCTAATGCCTTCAAATTAAAAATAAAAGAATCTAAGGTATAATAATATACTTTAGTTTAGATTGTTTTCGGCATACGAGCTTATGTTCATAATATAAGACTTGTCAAATAATTACTAAGGATATATAGAATATGATTATGATAATTAAATGTCGCGTAATAAGTCGCGTAAAAATTAAATATAAAAAAAAAAAACATTAAAATATTAAAATTTCAACTAACAATATTTTGTTATTTGCAAATGACAATGGAAAAATGATGAAAAGAATTAAATATGAATTTTAAAGAATATAAGAATTTTTCATTAAATTCATTTTTCTTTTTTGCTAACATAATTCTAATGAAATAATTAATTAATATAAAATATAATATCTATTATATTCTATTAAAATAAAGTTTCAATACAATATTTAAAAATATTTTATTTAATATGTCTCAGTAGAACATTAAAATGTTGTTAAATTTTAGTATGTCATATTCATTTATACGTTCATTTGTTATTTAAAATATTCTCTATAGTCACTTCTTTTGGATATTTTGTTTTGTATTGTCTTATCTTATCTAGTCATGTCTTATCCTTGTCTTTATTTTTGTCATAAAATGGCATTTAGAGATGATGGGGGAAACCATAATGTGATTAAAGTTTACCTTACTATTTTTCTTTTCTTTTTTATCCATATAAGAATATACATATATATGTATACATATAATATGTAGATTTATAGTTTTTTATTTTCATTTTTGTTGTCAACTAATAGAAAAAATATGTTTTTTTTTATTATTTGAATGTTTTTTACTTGAAATGATTTTAAATTGAATTGTGTTAGGGATTCAATATTGTTGTCTAATACGTTGGTTACGGTATATTTAGAAGAAAATAGAAAGAGAGAAAAACAATTTTTTTTTTTTATTTACACTTAATTTTTATTCACTCAATCAATTGCAAATAGATAATTCTGTTTTTTTTTTTGTATTAAAAATGTTTAAGGACATTTTATTTCATTTGTACCGTTCGTTTATTATTTTTCTTTTTTTCCTTTTTTTCCTCTTTTTAAAACACATATATAATTATAAAGTGTATTTTATTATGTTTTTTTGTATCTTAAAACACACTTATTCAATGTTTTTTGCTGCGCTATTTTTCAAACTATTGTGTTTAGTGGACGTTCTAGTTTTGGGTATATTTAGTTTAAATTTGTTTCTTGTGTTATAATTATGTATTTCGTTTCGTTTATTTAGTATCCAATTTGACTTTAGTTTTTTATTTACAATATTATGAATATATTTACACTTTTCGAAGTAGATTATAGTTGATTAATATCTAATTCTTCTGTTACCATATATAGATTTTTTGTGCTTTATTCACTATTGTACCAATTTGTTTTAGATGAAAACTTGAACATTGGCTCCAGGTAGTAATGTTATATCTAATTTTGGATAAAATATGTCCATTATAGATGAGTTTAGCTACTTTCTTAGAAACTCCACCCGATCTTCTGATAACCATTACTATAGGAATTACACTATTTTTAATTTGTTTTATGTGCTTATGCCATTTTAGATTTTCATCAATAGTGACTCCCAAATATTTTACATCATGTACTCTGATTAGTGACTGATTGTTAATTTTTATGTTAATTTCATAACCGCTTCTCAGATCACTCTTAAAAATCATATAATTGGTTTTTTTTTATATTCATAATAAGTTCATTAAATTTCAGCCAATTACAAAATTTTTCCAAGTCCTCATTTAGTACAGTTTCTAATTCAGAAAGAGCGCTTACCTTAGCAACAATATTTGTGTCATCAACATAAATATTATATTTTGACATTATGCCACAGTTAGCCATATTCATGATGTATAATAGTAAATATAATAGAGGGCCCATTAGTGATCCTTGTGGTACTCCAATTTTTATAGGCAGATTACCACTCAGTGTATATTCTCGTACATTGCGTTCTATTTGTTAAGTAATCTTTTAATAAATCTTTTGCTACACCTCTTATTCCTATATCCTCTATAATATTTAAGAGTTTTTCATGATTTACAACATCAAATGCTTTAGGTAAATCTACAAAGATTGCTGCTACATATTTTCCTTCATCAAGTGCTTCCTGTATTTGTTTAATTGTAGTACTAACAGCTGATTCGGTTCCACTATTTTCTAAAAAACCATACTGATTGTTGTCAAATCTAATTGTAAATCTACAAAGATTTTTTTTGTGTTTACAAAGGCTCTTATTCTCATATTAATTACTTTTTCAAAAAATTTTACTTAATGAGTTTAGTATGGATATTGGTCTATAATTTCCACAATCCGTTTTCGATCCACTTTTGTAAACTGGGGTTATTATAGCTTCTTTCAAGCAGTTAGGAAATATACCCATCGATAAACTTTTGTTTACTATATTTGACAATGCTTTTTTATTACTGATGCAAGAGCTTATATATCTTTCACTGTAATTGTATCCAATCCTGCTGCGGCATTTTTATTTAGGCCCATTATTATATTAAATATTTCATTTTCATTTCTAGGCTCTAAAATAATTGACTTATGATTAATTATATTACTTATTGCAGTATAATTAGTATAGGTCGTCTTGTTATTTTTTATTATTTCCTCGCCTATTTGATTGAAAAATTTATTCATAGTTGTTGCTATTTCATAATCATTTTCCGTATAATTTCCCGTATCCATTCGTATAGTGTTTATATATTCCTTTTTTTCATTGTTCATGTTATTCCTTATTGTGTTGTTTATTACTCTGCACAGTTTTCTTGAATCGTTACCAGCTTCCGCTATACTTCTTTCTAGGTGATCTTTTTTGCCTTTTCGTATTAACTCCGTAGTTAATTTTTTAGACCTAAAATATTTGTTTTTTTTCTCTATGTTATTTTTATTTTTCTTATAGGCATCATATAATTTTCTCCTCCTTATCATTGCAATTAGTGATAATATGATCTATTAAAGTATTTGTATTCGCAGTTTCTCTTGTTCCATCAGTTTCATTTATAATATTATATCCTGAACTTGTCAATATGGCTATGTACTTTGTTGTAGTATTAGTATTTTCAAATAGGTTTATATGATTATATCTCCATATACAAACATAACTGCATTCCTATATTTGAAGATTAACTAAGGTAGCACTCCTTAAGTTAATATTAAGCTACTTTAGTGAATTTCGTAGTAAATTTAGATTTTTTCTGAGCTTTACTTTTATTAGTTATTCGAATGATCAAATTTTTTCCTTCAGAATATTTCTATATAGAATATCGACTGAAAGAATGATAAAAACTTTTTTTCTGATTCCATTTTAAAAATTTTACTTTAAAATGCAAAAATATTTCGTTCAAATTTTAGTTATGACAGAATATAAAATTTAATTAAAGTAAATTTAAACAATTAGTATTTAATTTAAATAAAATAAGTAATTTGATACTTTAGATATAATGACCTTTCCATTCAAAATGTTATCCATATAATTTCATATTAATTTCAGATAAAATGTTATAAAAGTTTTACTTTTATTAAAAAAAAAACATAATTTGAAAATATAAAAATAAAATGGCATTGAATGAAACATAAGACAATATGTAACTATCAAATGAAAATAAAATAATATTTTCAAAGAATTTTATTATTTATTTTAAATTTTTCCTTTCATTAAATTAATATTCAACAATTATTCATTTTGAAGTTTCTTTGGAAAACTGGTCAACAATTTTTATAAAATAAAAGTTAAGTTTTTATTTAATGTCCTAATATTTCTTTTGCTAAAGTTTGAAAATTTTCAATTTTGTCATTCTCTCATCTTTCATTTTGAATACCTAATATTAAGAAGTTGTAATAAAAGTAGGCAATTATGGTGAAAGAAAATAACATTTCATTTTATTTAATGATGTGATATACTTGTAAACAATTTTAATTTAAAATTTAAGGAATATACATAATACAATTATATAGATTTGTATTAATTTGTAAAAGATTAATTTTATATAGAAATACCACTTTAAAGTATCTATTAAAATATTTTTGCATATGAATGAGAATATATTTTAAATGAAGAAATGATAAAATAATTTTAGTACATTTTTAAACCATTTTTTAAAATGAAAATTAAATCAATTTATGCCAATATTAGGTTATTAATCAAATTATAATTTAGATAAAGTAAAAATAAAATTGTATGTTAATAAAAAAATTTACCGAAAATTTCAATTACCGAAATTATAATCAGATTATATTATTTACATTAAAAAAATTGTAACATGTTTCAGCCTATAAATATGCAATTTGTTAATTCATTTTTAAAATTACATAATCATTTCTCGTTGGACCTCAATGGATCAGTAATTAAGCTTATTAATGAAGGGAATGCTGGTTCAAACCCTATACAGCAAGTTTAATTAATTGAAAACAAATCCTCCTTGCTACCAAATATAGTATAAATAATAAATATATTATATATTAATTTCTACCTTTTCTTATTAAATTAAATCAGTTACTAAAACATTGTTTTATTGCTGCAGCTTTGAGTGCATTTATTTATCTATATTTACTTTGTTGTGTTCTAATTTATATTTTATATAATTAATTAATAATTCTCTAAATCATATTGATCATAATTAAGTTTTTCTAAGCTTAATGGTTCTGCAAAAAAATAAGCCAAAGTAAAAATGACAAAATAAAGACAATTAAATGGCTGAAAAACCATAAAAAATTAAAAAGAATTTAAAATTTAACTAAGTTCTATAATACATTTAGAACTAGGTCCTTTTCCATTTTTTTTTGTTTAGTGTATTCCTCTGCCACATAAATTTGACAAAGAAATTACACAGCTTTTCCTTTTCATACGTGACTGTAAATGTCGTAAGAGGGAATTATTCTTACGTCGTATGTGCGATTCGAACCCACTTTAGCGGTGTTTACAACCCAAGTCATACTGTCTTACCTATTGGGTCACAGAAACCCCCCTTTTGATTTTAATATAACATAAATACAGTACCAGGAACTTACAAAAAAAAAAACTGTTTGAAAAATAAAATATTATTAATTTCGAAATTTTTTTTAGAGTCAGATTTTAAGGCTATACTTTTAATAAAAAATTTACTTTTTATTTTAGTTATTTTTTTTTAAACTAATAATACAAAACTATTTTGATAAGAATAACAAACTATTGCTTCAGCCATTACAGGCTGAGTATATTTAATTCAAATATTATTGTTATTATTTTTTTTTTCGGGATATAAAACATTAAGCTAGTATCTAATGATCCGAGGCTCTTGCAACTGTCTAAATTTTGATATATTATAATCTACCACGGTAAATGTATACGGTAGTATATTGTATACACTACGCTATGTACTAAGATAATATATAGGCTATCAACGATAATGAACAAAAATATAAATACAAATAAACAAAGAATTTAAAATTGAATTGAAATAAAAATAAAGTGTGAGAAAAAAAACAAAGAAGTAGACCGACAATTTATTTAAAATTGAATCAAATATGTTTTTATATTCAGAGCTACAGAAAAAATGATTTTTGGAGACATAAATTTTTTATCATAAAGTGATATTTGTTTAAAATAAAATTGTCGAAATTCAAAAAGAAAAACTATACATATTACAATGTAATTGAGTTGTACGAAACTAAATACAAAAGTAGATTGGTTTAAATAAAAGATTCATTTATTATTTTTTTCTTTCACATTTTGTTTTTCAATTTACATTAATTATCAAGCAAAAATTTAAATATGTCCTTCAGCAACACTTTAAAAGAAAAATTAAAGAGAATTTTAAATGAAAAAGAAAATTTTATTTAATAAAATTTACAAGCCCATTAGGATTTTCTTTCTAGATTCTTTCAAATTTTTATATAACTTTGATTTTCTTGCATGTGAAAAAAAAATCAAGGTTATTTTGACTTTGTATTTTATAAAAGAAACGAGGAAGAATACAGTTGCCTTTGTCAACTCTTAGATACCCGTACGATACACGAAACGGGGGATGATACAAAAATATTTTCTGAAATGACTCATACTTATTTTCAAACACCTAACTTCTCTTATTATTTTTATGATATCTATCAGCAGTTAAAATTTCATGGCTCTATTTCAAAAAAAATGTGGGGATCTAAAAGTTACGTGTTCGAGAGCTATCCGAAGTTTTGGTCGGATCTCAATCAAAAAAATATCTTATTATCTTGCTGACGGGCGGACGGACAAAGCTTAATCGACTTAGAATTTGATTCTGATCCGATCCATACCTTTGAAAGTATATCCAGCTAGCTTATTTCGAGGTGTTACAAACGGAGGAGCAATTTTAATATACTCGATCCTTATCGTACGGGTATAAAAACCATACATTAACTTAACATAAAAAAAAAATATTTTTTTTCATAAAAAATGTGCTTCCCACAAATTCCTTTTTAATGATGAAAAATGATTCTACCAAATATACTTTCAACTTTTTAGCATATTTCCATAAAAATTTAGAAAAAATGTGCCTACTAGTTTCACTCTGTCCGTCCAAATTTTACACCGTTAAAGGTAGAGTAATGGAATTTTAACCATTAACCATGAGTAGGTCGCATAAAAAAATTAATGTGGTAGAACAACTTTTTCATGTAGCTTAATCCATTGCTACAGCCCCGCAAACTTTGAAAAAGCCCTATTTTAAAATGTGTATATTTTAGGTTCTGCGTAAGAATTTTACAATTTAAAAACGCTAGAATACAAGAACTTTTCTTATCTTTATAAAGCAATACCAAAATTATGCAATATTTTGCAATTTACTATGTACTTAAATTTACCGTTATGTGAAAACAAAATTTTGCAAGCTTTTTCTCCTTTCATAACTCCGGTACGGTTTTAGTTAGAATCTTAACATTTTAAGAGAAGAAAGGTTTTTCAGAATTAATGTGAGTTGTCTCATTAAGGACTCATCGGGCTCAAAAAATGAAATTTTGCAAATTTTTAGACACCCGTAACTTAAGGTACCTGTACACAAATTAATATTTCAATAATATATTTTTACGTGTGTTAACGCTTTTTCTTAGTTATAAAGAGTTCCGGACTTACAGCCCCTCAAAATTTCAAAAAAAATCCTATTTTCACAGTTTTTCTTAATTGAAATTTTAAAATTTTTGTGCAAGTCACAATTCTAAACAGTTTGTATTATCTTTCGGAAATGTGCGCTTTTAAAAACCGTTGGCTTACATTATGACTTGTATTATTTAACTTTAAAATTTTGAATGTTGTGTAAAAAATATAATAAAAGATTTTACGGCAAACATCTTATCACTTATTATAACAGTAACATTTTTTAACAATAAAATAAGTAAAAAAAAAAACATAAACTTTTCCAGGAAATTAATTGTTGTAATTTTTTCCGCCATATTATTTTTTTTTTCTAAGGTGAAAAATGATTTAAAGTATTTTCACAGGTCATAAATTCGGTGATACGGTGCCATGAGTTAAAGTGATAACAAAAACTGCATAGGTATTTACATTTTTATGCGCCAAAATCTTATTGTAAAAATAAATTTATTTGTTAGTTTAATTCAATTTAAAAATATCCTTTAGAGCTAAGCGATGTCCTTATTTAATAGTAATATTTGTGTTTTTAAAATTTCTAAGTGTGTTATTTCTTAAATTTATTTTATTCGTTTGTTCCTTTAAGAGTCTTTTTTTTTACTTTGATTTCATAATAAGGACATACATATATCATGTATTATAAACTTATTGCAAAATTGATTAACTTACACTACAACATTTCTAAGCTTCTGTTTAAAAGAAAGTATAGCGTAATATTAACTTTGGTACGGGGTTTGTAACCACCAAAAGGAAGCGGGTTAGATATGGACATGTATATATATTCTGAATCAGGATCACCTCCTTAGTCGATTTAGCGATGTCCGTCCGTCCGTCCGTTCGCACGATAACTCAAAAACTAGTGAAGCTATCTTGATGAAATTTACATAGTAGGTTACTAATTACGAAAGGAAGAATAAGTTCGAATCTGGACAAAATCGGTCTATGGGTTCGGGCTCCTCCCATACAACTCTCAAAACCAAACAAGCATATCTTCGAAATTAATATAAAAAGAAACTGCAAATTTGATACGAGGGTGTTGTTTCCTGAATCCCTGATTTGCCTAATATTTCAGATGAATTGGAATGGTTGTTCGGGTATCTCCCACACAGCTCCCAAGACCGAACAACCATATTTCGAAATTAATAAATATAAAAACTTGAAATTTGATATAAGAGTATTCTGCCCTGTTCTGATGATGTCTCTAAAATTTGAGATGAATTGGGGTGGTGGTCCGCGTGTCTTCACACATTTCCCAAGACCTAACAAGCATATCTTGGAATTTAATAAAGATAGAAACCTGAAATTTTGTACAAATGTTGTAAAAGCATTTATTTTTTTAGCTTATATTAAATACCTAACTAAAATTACTTATGGATTTTTAATTTAATTTGAATTTTTTAGGTGTAGGGTATAAATAAGTCAGTTGCATAGACTTACATTTACTTATTTTATTAGTAACTAAAACAAAATATTCATTTAATAATTAAAAGTTTTATCATAAAATGAAATTAATCTTGTTATTTTTTGAGATACTCATATTTTCAAATACGGTAAAATTTCTTTATTTTAAATAGTATGTATAAAAAATGTTGTAAGAAATATTTTAAACAATGATTTTAATGTTTCTTTTTTGAATTTTTGATTATTTGTAGGAACTACTTGCATATCATACAGAATGTACAAATTAAAAATAAATCATTATAATAATAACTATACAATTTGAAAAATTGTATTATATATAGAGGTGGCATGAAATTTTTAAGTTGAGTTTTACAAAATGATTTTATCTTGGATTTTATCACGTGCGTGTACTACAAAATATCTTTAAAATAAAGTAATTGCTTCAACTACACATCAATATGGAGTATAGTGAAGAGAATGTAAAGATAATATTTGTATCGTTTATTAAACAGCAGATCACTTTGTTTATTACTTTATCTATATATACGTATCAATATGTACTCTGAAGAAGCTAAAATTCAAATATTCGTATACCGTCTACCATTTATACTTTGAAAAACAATTTCAAGATTGCTAATTAGACTAAATTGTTGAAAGGGTAGATTCAATTTAGTATTTTATTAATTTAAAATGTAGATCTTCTTAGTTATTAAATGAAATCATTTATCATTTAATTGAATAGAAGATTAATGTATTAGTGAACCACAACTTTATGCGTCAGTTATTTAATTGAATTTTTGGCACATAACCAGACAGCAATAACGCCAATAATGGTCTGTATTCGTTTTATATTTAAAAATAAATTATTATTTCCTTCTTCCTTATGTATTTTATAAAATAATTATTAATATTTATGGTTCACTTCTTTAACGTTTTCCATAACATAAATAACAATTTTCCGCATGAAAAATTTTCCGCGAAAATTCTAAAAATTTAAAATGGTCGTTTATAAAAGACAAGAAAAATAATATTGGTAATAAAATATAGCAGAGCAACAACGAGAACATAAGTTAGTAATGAAAGGAATAATGGAGAAGAAAAAAATATAAAACTAAAAAGTAAATTAATAAATTTACCATTTTTTCTATGGTTTAACAGATACAAGAAAAGGTTAAAGGGAACTAAAACAAAAAAGTAAGGGATATATAGAATAAAAAACACAACACATTTGGTATCAAAAAAATATATTTGTTGTTTACAAAAAGGTGGATACAGTTCTATAATTATTTATTTTTAGAAATAAATTTTTATTTTAAACTTTAAAAATAAATGTAAGAAAAAAAAAAGAAAATCTCAATTGAATAATAAACAGAGGAATCTTATGGTTGTTATAGGTTATGTTTATTTAAAAAATTGTATTGAAAAAGAACAGTAAAATTACTGCAAAAAATATACGATTCATGTCACCAACAAACGAATAATTGTAGAGTGATCAACAAACGAATTTTTAATAGAAATAGTTTTAATCACTTTTGGAAATTATAAAGTGTACAATTCATCGCAGACATTGTAGTTTCATTTGTGCCTATACCCATTTTTTAGTTTGAAATTTTTACTCATTAAACACACTTTTGTTGTACCTAATATAATGGAATGATACCCAAGATGATAAGATGAAAATTTTGCATTTTTGACCAGATATTTTTGATTTCGTGGAAGATGTCACCCAAAATATATTTATAGAAAAGACAAATAAAGCTGCTACAATTTCGACGACGTTAATGGTGCAGTGGTTAAGATACCGGCCTCCATTCGAAAAGAGTCGAGTTCAAACGCTGTTTGGATAAATAAAAAATAATATACATTTTTCTTATAGTAATAAATATATAATTTGTTTAATGAAATTTATCATAAAATAAGAATATATTATATCTTATAATGAATATCATATTGTAATATGTAATAAAATAATAATAAAATATTTTTTATATAAAATAATAGATAGCGTAGAAATAAAAGAAATATTTACATCTCATAGGTATAATAGCTATAGCCGAGTAATCAATGGTTTAGTGAAATTTATTATTCTAGAAACTGAAGTGAGAAATGCTAATAATAAATGAATTAGTGGGTGCTCTATGATCCTTATCGGAGTGGACAGGAAAACAAAATCGTTTCTAACTTTAAAGTTATCTCTGATTTTAATATCTTAATTTTGTATTTTATTTGTATACTGGAGAGTAGTACTGGATGCAGGGGTGAAAATATGTGAATTATATTCCAGTTGTAATCGAATGTAGGTTTTATAGATTTGAAGAAGATTTGAAGATATGAGGAATTTTTTATTTCAACATTAAAAACCTAGCCTAGGCTAATTGATGAATTTTTATATTGTCGTTTAACTTTTAAAATGTTTCATAATGCTTCTACGGAATTTGAGCTTAGTAAAATTACTCCATTGACATTGTAGTAAAGTTAAGATCATCATAGACAGCAATAAGGGTGAAAAAATAGGCATTCCTCGACTTGGAACTAAGTGAAAAAGTTCTGCTATTTATGAATGAAATAACTGAAGTTTTTCAGTTATTTTGATATGTGCAAAAACTATTAATAAGCCACGATGTATAATCATTCGCATGTGGGAGAATGTGGGATCTGAAATAGTATTTGCCATTGCCAAATATATATTGCTGCTGCTACTAATAAAATAAACCTATATAAAATATAAAATTAATGTTTAGAGCACAGTTTAAGTCAAATCAAAATATCATGTTTGCAATGAATCATTAAACATCATCATCACCATCATTATCTTTTGCTACTACAGTCCGGGATATACTCATAAACTCTCTAATTAATCAATAAACCTATAGTAAGTTGCCAAAAATATATTTAGAAATATGTAAAAAAAAACATTTTAACATATTAAATGTTTTATTGTCATATTAACTGTCTTGATTTTATTTAAATCAACTAGAATTTAGTTATGATCTTTTGTGAGGCAAATTTGATGTACCTACATGTGAGTTTTGGGTTCAATAATGAAATTTTTTAAATTTATGGCCCTGTAGGTTATTGTTTAATACTTTTTTATATTTTTTTAATGAAAATATTACAATTATATATTTCGTGTAGTCTAAGTACATTTTATTTTGACAACGAAATTTTTATTGACGGAAAATTTCAGCTTGTTTTGAACATACATAATCATCTAGCAAATTTTTCCGTTTCTTATTGATCGTTTTTTTTTTTTTTCGTATTTCTTGTATTTAGTTAAAAAGAATTTTTATGTCAAAAATTTGAAACATTTCATTTAAAACAAAAATTGAATTGAATTTTCGACATAACAATTAACATCTTATGTTTTTGGCACAAAACATTTGTCACACAATGGCAATATTTGTAGAAGATTTTTCAGATCTGGTAAATGTAAACTTTTTAGCACATTTCCAAAAAAATTTTGAAAAAATGTGCTTATTAGTTTCACTCTGTCCGTCCGTCCGTCCGTCCGTCCGTCTGTTTACAAAACTTCTACACCGTTAAAGACAGAGAAAAAATTTTTTAACCATGGATAGGTCTCATAAAAAAAATAATTTTGTGGAACAACTTTTTCATGTAGCCCCCCCCCCCCCCCCATTACGGAGCTACAACCCCTCAAACTTTGAAAAATCCCTATTTTTAAATGCATATATCTTATGTTCTGCTTAAGATTTTTTCAATCTGAAAACGTCATTCGACAGGTATTTCTTTTATCTTTATAAATTAATATCAAAATTATACAGTTTTTTTAAATTTAGTATTTAAATTTACCGTTATGTGAAAACCAAATTTTGCATGATTTTTCTACTTTCATAACTCCGGCACCCTTCTAGATAGAAGCTTGAAATTTTGAGGCAAGAAAGAACTTTTAGAATTAGTATAAGTTTGCTCAGAAAATTTTTTCGAACCACCCCCTGTTTATGAGCTATTAGGGCTTAAAAATTGAAAATTTGCTATTTTTAAACACCTGTACCTTAGGAACCTGTACACAATTTACTTCTGCAAGATATAAAAATTAAAGCTACAATAATATATTTTTACGTGTGTTAAAGGTTTATTTTAATTGTAAAGGGTTCCAAAGTTGCAGCTCTTCAAAATTGCGAAAAAGCCCCATTTTCAGATGTATATATCTCGGGCTCTGCGTAATAATTTTGCAATCTAAAACCGCAGACCGAAAACCGAAGACCACATTTTGCATGAAATTTCTTTTTTCATAACTCCGGCACCTTTTTAGATAGGAACCTGAAATTTTGAGACAAGAAAGAACTTTTAGAATTAGTATAAGTTTCCTCACAAAATTTTTTGGTAACACCCCCTCTTTAAGAGTTATTACGCCTCAAAAATTGAAAATTTGCTATTTTTAGACACCTGTAACTTAGGCACCTGTAGAAATTTTTCTTCGGCAAGACATAAAAATTAAAGGTTCAATAATATATTTTTACGTGTGTTAATGGCTTTTCTTAGTTATATAGGATTCCGGACTTACGGCCCCTCAAAATTTCAAAAATGTCCTATTTTCACATTTTTTCTTATTACATGAAATTTTCAAATTTTTGTGTAAGTCACACTTCTAAACAGTTTGTATTGAGTTTTGAAAATGTGCGCTTTTAAAAACCGTTGGTTTACATTCTACCTTGTTTATGTGACTTTTTAACAGATTTTTGTAAGACAATTTTATTCGATTTTAGTACACTCAGTTATGATTGACCAAGTTATTATTTTCAACACAGCTTAAACATAGTATGAATTAAAAAAATAAAACTTATTTAACGACAAAAAAATTTTATATATTTTATAATTTAGAATTGAAACTACAGGTTACATAATTTATTTCATCAGTTTTTGTTTTAAAAATCAGACAAACAAATATTTATAGCCATATGAACATAATTCAAGGTTATAAAATAAATTTGCCGTTATGTTTATATAAATTCTTCTTCTTAGTATCATTCATCCGTCCGCATGATAACTCAAAAAATAATGTAGGCAGCATGCTGAAATAATTATCAATTTTGCTTCTATAAAAATTCTAGTTTTACTATTGAAATTGAACGATTTTAACATGCGAGTTTGAGTAGATGTCCGACAACATCTTTTTTTTATATATGAGCAGAAATCATAGTGTCTAATTAAGATAGATATTTTAAATGATTTCAAAATATATGCAAACGATCTAAACACAATTTGGTTGATCTAGAGCAGCAGGTTCTGGTAGATGTAATAGATCCTTTTTTGTTTTATGAGCTTAACACAGTGGATATTTAAAATTTTTTCAAAGTTAAATTTTATGCTGACGACTTCTGTAAAACTTGGTTATAGTCTTAGTTAGTTAGGCAACAGATTCGCGTAGCTGCAAAATTTATCGGAACTTTAAAAGGCTAAAAATATCTGTATAATTTTGTAAAAGATAATTCAATTTTATGAAAGTTGCATTTTGTTTGAGTGGGTGCATTTTACACTCTTTCTCATTTAAATTATAAAGAAAACTATGGTTTCAGTTTCGGTTTTCTATAGTTTTACCTCAGTATATACTTCCGCTTAAAAAAAATTTTTAACTGTATAATATGTTTAGAACAAAAATGATTTTCGTATTACAAGCATAAAAATAAAAGCAGAATTTTACCTTAATTATCTAAATTGTTTAAATATCTCTTCATATAATTTTAATTAATTTAGTTCTCCCCAATTTAATACGATAGTAAAAAAAATTTTTAACTGTTAATACAAAAATTTTATGAAAATTGGATGTACAAATTAGGGTACACCTCATAAAAGAAAATTCAATGTAATGAAAAATATAGAAAAAAAAAATTGTTTTTACAATTAGAAATATAATGACAATTAGGTAATAAAATATTATTGTGACACATAAAAAAAAAGATATTACTTTTATGATATTACTACAGTTACAAGAAATTTTATTCATTAAGGTACAACTTAAACCTTTAAAATACAAAATATGTAATATCTATATAAAAATTATATATATATATATATATATATATATGACATAAATTTTTAAAAGGATATTTTTTTATCTTTTATTATTACAAATATTATATTTATTAATTTAGAAAGAAAAGAAATTATTATAAATAGTTTGTTTTATTCGAGCTAACACAGAGAACTCCTATGAATCTAACCCCCAAAAGTTTAATATATTAAAACTTGCAGATTTCAGGGACATGGTTCAAATTCTACACATAAACATCTGACTCATGACGTAGTGGGTATGTCGCCAGCCTTTCAATCGGAGAGTATTATGAATTCAAACCCCGGTCAGGTCATATAAATAAAAAATATATAGTAATTTTATATAGTAACAAGGAAGAATACCGTTGCCTTTGCCAACTCTTAGATACCCGTACGAATCCGTTAGTATGTTCATAGTCTATCACTCTTATATTATTATTTTTTTAATTTTTCGGTATTTTAAAATAATTTGGGTGAATTTTATAATTTCTAAAATTATGGTTTGTACATATATTCAAAATATATGTTTATACATTCTTCAAAAGCAGATTCTAACCTAACGATTATCAGTCCTATAATTTTCCAAATGTGATTAAGTACTATTTAATACTAAGCGGCAAATGTATATTAATTTATACTAAACTTTACAAAATACCAAATATATATTAATATGCATATGTATTCCTATCGTCACATATATGTCACAACGTATGTGCTTTTTTGACAGTTTTGAGTTATATCATGTAATCGCGTTTTTACAAAGCATTATGCTATCTTTGTGATAAAACATAAGAGAAAAGAGGCTCAAATGAAATTTCATCTTGAGCTTTGATTATATTTTAAAACATGAAAATATTACAAATGTAAAAATGATATTAGATAGCTGAGGTGGCCACTAAAAAAATCCCATGTTTCAATGCGGCAATGTGTTTGCAACCATAAAATTTTGGAAGAAAGTGATCATACATTTTTTGAAACTGGGCACACATACACATTCTAAATTGAGGAGAAATCCAAGCATGTTGCAATATACACGCCACACTGTAGGTCCCAAATAATACGGCCAGCTAGAAATAATCCTACTGCTGTTGAGGTAACGTACGATGACTTTTACGAATTGGAAGCATTAAAATTCACATTTAGCAATTTTTCTTTCCAAAATGTTTGTGGGTTACAATACAGAAAAATACAATACTTTGTAAATTTACTTATGCAAATAAAATATTTTAAAAACAAAATTTTAATGACGAATTTTCAAATTTTGATGTTAAATTAAAGAAAGGTCAACAACAAAAAAAATTAGCAAAAGCTTCATCAGATTTTGCCAATCAAAGATATCAGATTTGCCAATTTCCGTTCTAAAATATAAGGATTTAATGAAAATGCTTAACGATTTCACTATTCCCAAAAGTTATCACGGCTATTATAAAAATTTTAAAACCGATAACAAGAAAAAAGATTGCTTACCCGATCCACATGCCGAAGAAGCATTTTCTGTTTTTTACTGAATTTATTTTGTGGCACTTATTGTTTTTATTTTTATTGTTATAGTAATTTAAGAAATTGACTTATTTTTTTTGATTGTTTACTTTAAGTGAAGAAATTTTTACTTCAGTGAAAAAAATTTTTACTTTAGATGAAGATTTTTTACTTTAAGTGAAGAAATTTTTATCTTAAGTCATTAAGTGAAGAAAAAAATTTCTTAAATTGAAAAAAATTTTTACTTTACATGAAGATTTTTTACTTTAAGTGAAGGCATTTGTAATAAAACCGAGGAAGAATACAGTTGCCTTTCGCAAACTCTTAGATACCCGTACGAACCGTTACCATGTTCATAGCTTGTCACTCTGCTTATAATATTATTTTTTTAATATTTTAAAATAATTTGGGTCAATTTTATAATTTTTCGAAGTATGGGTTGTACATATATTCAAACTATATGTTTATACATTGTTCAAAAGCAGATTCTATCCTGCCACATAACGATTATCAATCCAAAACTTTTCCAAATAGTCTTCCAAAAAACTTTGTTGAAGAGAGGGTGAAGTTGTATAAGATGATAAAGGTCATTAAGCTTTTGAGCTTTTTCAACTACTATTTGAAGCCGACGAAGCTTCAACAGAATTTTGGCTTCTGATATGAAAAGACTATTTGAAATATTAAATTAAATATACGGTCCAAAACGTTGATAAATACTAATTGCTAATTTGTCCACAATTAGAAATAATTCTATTAAAAAAATTAGGCTTAAGTAATAACTTACGTCGATTTATTACTTACCTGTAATGTATAAAGCGCCTCCTTCAACTTACTGCAGATAAATTTGAAATGGAAATTCCTTAAAGGTAAAGATTCCTCTTTTTCATATTATGTTAAAAAATTTTATTACATCTCTTTAACTAATAGTCCTATTGACAACCTTTTATGCTTATCTGAACGGTCTCGAGATTTCCTTTTTGAAAATATGTACATACTTTGTTAGAAAATGTAAAAAGTTTGGTTAAAAATAGAAAAAATAAAAAAAATAGATTTTATGTATAGTTATGCTATTTTTATTTTAACAAATTTGTTTGAAATATTTGAAAATGTAAAAAATATGGTTACAAAAAAATTAAAAAACTAAAAATTTGCTTTATTTCTGGTGTGCATGCAAACCTTTCCAAATTATTTAAAGAATTATTGTAACAACTGTTTGTAGTTCTAAATTTATTTATTTCAATTACAATTAAGTTAATATAACTTTTTTTAAAACTTAGTAGAAATTAAATTATGGATTAAAAAAATTTCTTCTTGATGTTAACTTTCTTTTACCATTTTTTTAAATTTTTTATGAAGTTGTCATACATGATATTTAAATGAAATTTTCTTACTTATTTAAGAATTCGAGTAAATCTCTACCGAATCTACCTTTAAAATGTCTTTGTTCTACTTCAACTTTATCAACAATGGCTGCGTAATGCAAAATTCTTCTATTCTAATATTCTTTAACTTTGATTTCTTTTTTAAGGTCATGTCAGCATAATGTAAAAGTGTTGCACCTATCATGTTCTTAACATCAATTTTATTTGTGATACTAAATGTATAGCCAACCATTTTCAAATGACCAGAGTTTTCCCATCACAATCTTTAACATCAAATTCACTTGTAATACACTTGTAAAAATTTAAATATTTATGTAGCAGCTAAACTGGCGATATGTAGTGGAAAATAATTTTTAAAATGTACTTCAAGACATTCGGTTTTTATTCGTTCTAAATTGCTCAGTAAAAGAGATCTGTATTCGACAACTTCTTCATTAAGAATCGCATTTCAACAGCTTCCATATTATCTATACATATGTACAGCAAAATGTAGTACAGTTCCATTTTCATTAACATTTTTATTAATAATTGAATTTAAAATATTGGGTTAATTTGGCCACATTTGGAATTTCTTGAAAGTAATCGTTTTTTCTTTGAATTGTACAATTTTAAGACAATCCTGTATAACATCAATACTTTTTGACGATTTCATACTCAATTGAGTGAGGTATTCTAACCAATATTTCTCATTAAAAAAACATAATTTCTCCCATAACTGAAATAATTTTGTAATACCACCACGGTCAAAAACATTTTTGACTAAATTTTGTAATTCTTCATTTAAATTAATTTTTTCTATGTTTAATAAATAATAAATTTCATTAGCAGTCAAATATGCTTCTGAAACATTAATTTTATTTAAAACTTCAAATTCTGCTATTCTGTATTTGAAATCTTTAAATTTTAAGATTTCCTGTTTGGCCTTTTCTTTTGCTAAATGAATGTTTTTTCCCTTTTCTCTAGTAAGCTTTACCAGACTTTTAGCTACTTTTGTAATATTAGTGTCTTCTAAAAAGTTAAAATCGAGGTTCTTTTCAGTAATATCGTTTAAAGTTTTACAAATTTCTACTATAAATTTATCAAAATCATTTTCTTCATAAGAATTAAATATATTATATATTTCTAACCAATATGACAGAATTTTCACTTTCTTATCCATTTCATATTTCAAAAAATAATTAGAATTCGATACCGAATTTATTTGAAACATTTTATTTTCAGAATATCGATCTATACACTCAATAATTAGTTTAAATATTTTATTATCTAATGAACAGTTTTGAAGATTTTCGTAGTCGTGTGATTCATGCGCTACAGTTAAAAATTGAATAATGGACTGTGCTTGTAATAAAAATTTTGGCATATCAACAGAAAATTGTATACTGCCGCTTCTAAGTAACATTGCAATTTTATCAAAACAGTTATAATTTTGTTTATTAAGATAAAAACGTTTTGAAATATAAAAGTCCAAATTAAAAATTTCACGTGTGATAATTTCTAAACTTTTGGTGAAATCAAATCCATTATTTATTAAAAGTTGTGTTATTTCTTCATCATATTTATAGAATAAATTAAAAGTGAACGCATCATTGGTATCTGCATTCTTAATAATATTACCTTTTTCTTTTTCAATTATCAGTTTTATTAAATCTTTTGGTGCTTCATTTTCTATACAGTATACAAAAACTGTTTTATTTTCCTTCAATAAATAATTGGTATCATAATTCAAGAGGTTTAATTCAAAACAACGTTTAATCAAATTAAATTGATGTTGTTGTAGTAAAAATGTTAATAAATCATACCCTTTTGGATCAATCCAAGTAGTTTTATAATTGTATACCGTAATAAGTACTTTTGCTGTTTCAAAGTGCTCATTATACAAAGCTAAATAAAGAGAAGTCTCAGTCCAACCATAAGAACGTACTTCAGTATGAAAATTATGTAATTGTTTTAAAGGTCTACGTAAGAAATAAATTATCTTTGTATATCCTTTTTTTGCAAAATATTTTAACAGCATTTTTTTATGTTCTCTCTGCAACTTTCGACGAAGATATTCTATAATTTCTAGATTATAATTTTGATCCATTTTGATCCATGATTCAATTATATTAAAGACTAAATCTATGGGCATAATTTTTTTTTCATTAATGCTTTTATTATCTTTAACAAACTTCTCGCATAGTAATTCAAGCAATATATAAAATTTATAATTTTCGTATTCTTCTAAAATTCTAAATTCTAAATCTTCTCTTGCAATTGATTGTAAAAAATTGCAAATTTGCACTTTCCAGGCAGTTATTAGATTTTGGATTATAACGATTGTAATAAAACGTGTTACTCTTCGTTCTGGAATTGATTTAAACTCCTGCCAAATGTAATTGCCAATGAAATTTTCAGCAAAAGTTAAATGTACAAAAACAGGCCTTTCATTAATAATTTTAATAATTATTCCTGTCTTTTCACTACCTATTTTTATTTTTTCTAATAAACTTGATATATCGCTCACCTCTCGAGTCGGAAACATCTTTTTCAAATTTTCAATTGAAAACACGCTTTGTAAAGCTAATTGCGTGTGATTTCTAACAAGTTTTCTATATTCATTTTCTAGTAAACATCGGTTACCTGGTTTGGTTAAATTTATATCCTGATGTAAAATTTCATAAAACTTTTTATCAAGAAATGCTTTGTATAATGTGGCTAAATTCATTTTTTTATTAAGTTGGCTTTTAAGTTCCTCAGAGAGTTCAATGCAGTTGGATGCGTAAAATAATCTAAATTCGTCTTCGAAACATTCAGCAACCATACAAATGTGCAAGGGTATAGACAAAAATGTTGTACCCTGATAAAAAATACTTTTAGATATCTGTTTGAATAATTGATTAGCAAAAGGAAGAAATTTATTAGTATCTAGCTCGGTTAACCCTAATTTAAATTTCCAAAATTTTTGTAAAAAGTTTATTTGATCGTTCTCAGAAAATGGTTCCAACGAATATGAAAATGATCCTAATTCATTTTCTAATTCATCTAATATGTTATAGTTTCGGCTAGTTATCCACAAAACATGGGTCTGTGATTTTTTAAAATACTTAAATAACGCAATAACAATTATTTTATAATCAGGAGCGATTTCATCAAATCCATCAAAAAGTAGAATTAATTTGCCTTGATTGTAATATTGAATAAACAATCCCAATTCTAGTAAATCAGTTCCTCTTACATCAACTTTGTCGTTTGTTAAGCTTATCTTATAATTGTCCTCTATATTTACAAACTCCATTATAATACTATCATTCGATTTTTGAAATAAAATGTTTTTAAATAAGAATTGTAGGGTTTGTTTGACAGTTGCACCGTTTTGTTTCCATGTAGAAAATTGACTAGAACAATCCCGTAAATTTATTTTACAAATCCAATTATTATGATTCACATTTTTTAATGTTTTCGCTATTTCCGTTAATATCGTTGTTTTACCGATTCCAGGATCTCCACCTATAATCACTATTTTATCATTCAAATCTTTGATATTCATTTGAAAGTGAGAGGCAGAATCATGACAGTATTTCCGTAATTTAGACAAATTATTGTGCGTTTGTTGCCACACAAATTTATTAGCTTTCAATTTAAGCCAATGTATGTTATATTGTTTGTATTCCTTACATAGTTTTTCAAAAATTTTTATTTCATTAGAAATTATTATTATATCTTGTTCTGGTAGAATACTTATATTACAGATGTCTTCATATAATTTAATAACGACAAAACTTTCATCTTCTTTAAATGTTTCTTCTATATAAACTTGTCGATTGAATGTTCTACTAATAAAATAATTCTTAACATCAAGTGAATCCATTAATGATTTGCCAATTTCTATTTGTTCTTTATTTATTAGTTTTGATAATGTAAATTTATCAATTAAATTTTCTAAATCCATACTTTCTATTAATGTGCCCAAATTTAGTTCTTTTCCTTGAAATGTAACTTTACTATTCTGCAGCAACTGTTCTTGTGAATCACTTTGAAGATCAGTAAAGTTATTCTGATCATCTACTATCTCTTGATACTTGTTCTTTATTTGATTTTTAAATAATTTAACTAAAATATCATCTGGTTTAGTTATTAAAATAATGTTCTTATTTTCGTCTTTTTCAATTATACTTAATAAATCGGAATATAAATCCTCTATTTGACTATTCTCTTCTTCAGATGTACAATCAATTATTAAAAGAAAATCACGTTCATTGAAAGTAGTTATGACTTCACTTTTATTTTCTAAAACGGATTTTAATTGCATAAAAAAATAATTATCTCTAGATTTCATCTCATTTTTATTTTGTAAGACTTGGTATAATTTTATTGAAGTTAATGCACTTTCTTCTGATACAATGTTAAATATTTGATTTGTAGGATTGCCTAAATCTAACTTTTGTACAATGTTTGATTGAAAAAATATGTCGTCGTTTTCAATTTTATATTTAAATTTTATTGTTTCATTTTCTAATTTTAATGTTCCGCTTAAGTTATGCTTTAAATTTTGAAACCACTTTTTACCATCTTCCTGTGAAATAAATTCATTTCCTTGACCATTAGCCCAGTTTAGCATTTCAACAAGTATGACATCAAATGAGATATCTTTCAAAGCATAACCAAAATCTTTACTAAGATTATTCTTAATTATTTCATCTAGTTCTGATTGTCTAGGTTGATCAACTGCAAATACTAAATGTTCAAAAAACTCTTTTATAAGAAAGTTAAGATTATGCTCGCACACATTCTTATCTTTTAAGTTTCCAAATCCTTTAGATAAATTAAGACCTTGTTTATAAGCATGTATAGGATTTATTTTAACTTTTTTTTTTTTAATTACCATTTTTTCACAAATTTCGTCATTTATTTTTTCTAATGTTAGCAAATGTTTTGATGTAAGTTTAACTTCATTCTCCAAATCTTTTTTTAATCTTTGGGCTTCTTCAGATATTCCCTCGTTTCTTATAAACTTATCATAAAATTTTTTGTTTTCAACGTTAATGACTTCTTCAGCTAAAACCTTGTGATAAATATGAAAAATATCTTTTTTTGAATTGTGGTCTATAAAGCTGTTTTCTAATAAACATTTAGTTAATCTTGTTACAAGATATCGCTCCAATATTGTTTTGAAGTATGGAAATATATTTTCACTAAATTTATAAAAGCGAGGTTTTCTTTCTAAATTTTCATTTTTAAAATTTAAAATATCATTTTCATAATCTATCTCTGTTACTATATCTTTAATTGAAATATAATCACCACTATATTTTTCAGCAACTTTTCTGTCCAAGTCAAAATCAATATTTGTGCAGAGAATAATATCTTTTATTTTTCCTTTTTTAAAAAGCTCTTCATCTTTACATTCTTGATACGAAAAGAAATATTTAAGTAAGGTGTAATCACCTTTCGAAAGATGTCCGTGAAGTAAATCGTTATTTAATCTTATTTTTGTAAATTGCTCTATTCTGTGCTTTGCTTGCAAAAGAAAGTATTGCTTTTCTCCATTTTCATCTCTTAGAAAAATTACGTCATCAAATTTTTTGGCTTCTTTCAGTTCTGTGCTTAAACGAAAAGAGTATTCTTTTCGGACACCACCTACAAGATACAACATTAATAATTTAGTTTGGTAGAATACACCATGTAAGCACAGAAGAATATTTGATCGCTTCTTTTGTTCTAAATTAGACTCATCAGAATTATTTCTATATGCAACGTCATCAACTGTGTTTAAAGATTTTTTTGCACCTTCAAAAGTTCGTTTTATTGACGACATGATTTTTGCCAACTGTACAAAGATAAAAAATAATTAATTAACTTTATATAAATCAAAATAAATTTAATTATTTGCTTTTTATTTAGTAACCCTACTCGAATAAAACTCATTCGTATGAGGACAAAAGTAGATAATATTTTCGCGTTGTATTCAATAACTTCGGAGAAATTTGGTTCATTTAGAGCAACAGGTTCAAGTAGCTGTATCGTGTCACTTAGTTAAGCTATATAGACATCTGAAATTTTCTAAAAGATGATCGAGTTTTATTGAAATAACATCTGTGAAATTTGCTGGTTTGGGCCAACGCCTTCGATGATTAAATTTTAGCGTAACAGCATAACTTATGTTCGTTGGCTCAGTCTCTCTCTCGTTTTTAATATATACTCGCATAGCCTTTTTCAGAAAAGTTAGGAAAACTAAAAAAAATAGGAATGATAGAGTTGCTGTTACTCTTGTCAATTCTCAAATACCTGTAAAAAAAGATTTTTAGGGATTATAAAGGAAACCTACAAATTCTTCAAAATTATTTTGGGTGAGTTTTTTGATTTTGTGAACTATCGTTCATATGAGTTTAAAAAATAATTTTCAAACTAATACATATATTATGTATGTTTGTATGTAGCTATTAAATTAAAAGTCATAAAATTTATTTTAAATTAAAGTTTCATATACATACATATTTAATTTAATTTGTATAAATAAGTATATTGAATATTATGTTATTTAACATATGTTAAAAACCCGCATTGGTAGTAGCTTTTTTTATTTAAAAACAAATCCACCAGAGCCCAGAAGCCTACATCCGAGAGAAAAAAAACCTTTACTTCTTTGCTACAGCACTGCATGTTTGTCAATGAAATAAATAATATACGTGTGTTTGTACATACTTACATATTATATAACAAAATAAATTTTATTCTTTAAATGCAGATTCGAACTTACTACCTAACTATTATCTTTACCAACTATGCTACAGAACCATTTTATACTAAGCAGATTACTAATGTGTTTAAAGCATATATTATACATACATATACTTATAGATACATATATACATATATATATAATTATAATTTAGGGAAATCTTTATTATTCATTCATTAAAAAAAGCAACAACATAAATAGAAGCACACTAAACAATGTCAACAAAGCGGAGAAAAAAATCAGGATTTCCTTTTTTTTCGGAATATTTATATATATTTATTTATATGCGAGATTCTGAATTGGGATGAATTTTAGAGTTCGATTCAAAAACAGGGTTATAGGCTTTTTCCAGAATATTCATTTGTATGTATGTGCGAGATTTTCAATTAGGAGGGATTTTAGAGTTGGTTTAAAAATTAAGATATTTATTTCTAATATTTTATTTATTAGAAGTTATTTTGCTTTGATATTTTTTAAATTATTATGTAAAATATCTATGAATTTTGGCATTGTACTTTTCATGTAGTGGCGGTCGGTCCTGTGGTGGAGACAGCAGATTTCTTTTTCAATAACAATAATAAGCAATCATAGATATATTAACTAATAGATAGGCAGTGAAAAAAATGTTCAGCCAATTTTGAGAAGCTGTTTCGTATGTATTACTTTAGTTTCCTCAGAAATAGATTCCTAAAAGATAAAATAATTTCATTTTTAATTTTTAAAATAATTTATCACTTATTTTGTTACTTTACAAGTATTAAAATTTTGAATAACCTTAATTAAACTAAATTTTAATTTTAAAAACAAAATATATCAATTATTAAGTAATATAAAAACTTAAAATCTCAGAATGAAACTGATTATGAAAAACTACTTTACATTATTTTAATAAATATAAACAGTTGAGTGAACGAAATGTATACATATTATAAAATGCATATTATGTATTTTTTTGACTGAATATCTTAAGATAGGAAAACACATAAAAAGAAAAGAAACGACTATACCTAACTTCCCATCTATTAGTTAATACATATATCTAGATACGTAGATATCTAGCAATGTAGTCGTAAAAATATATATGTACATTCTATAATCTATACACAAGAGAATAATATGCATAGATATAATATACATACATATAAGTTTTTAGAGATATAAAAAAATTTTTTCATATAATTCATATGGCGTGAGGCGTGTTATAAATATGTATGAGATTCATAATATTTTTCTGTTACGAAATATTTGTTAAAAACTTAAAAATGACACTTGTAAACTACTACTCCAGTTGTCCGATTTACTCCAATAGCTTACCAAATCTGAGAAATTTACATCTAAATCTTAAATATGAAATTTCAAAAAATTCCGCTCAGTCGTTTAGGTTGAAACGTGCCCACACACACACTCACGCACCCATACACGCACACACACACATAGCCAGGCAGACATCACACTAAAAAAATCTTTACAGCCTTCTAGACACCTAGTGCTAGTGCAAACAAATTCAAATGAAAACAATGCCTACCTTATACTATTGAGTAAAGATAATAGAAAGAGGCCCAACTTCATATAAACTCTTTACTATGAAATATTTTTGAGAAAAATAAAATTTCTTCAATCATTTGATAGGACATTTCACTACTCTACTCTATATAAATGAAATATTTCTTATTAAAACAAAATTTTGTTGTGAGAAGTAGATAATAAATACGAGAATGAAATGTATATTGTATCATGTATGTATGTACACATAAAAGTTTTTTGACCCTCATAAAAATTTTTATTTGAGGATTTGTTGGGGTTAGTGGAGTAAATTTTTAAGTTTTAAAATTTTGGTTTAAAAAATTACTCCTAAAAATCCCCACTACAAATTTAGTTTATAAGCAAGTGAGAGTAAAACGAAGGTAAAAGTAAAAAATAACGAAAGAGAACACTACTCGTGTGGAATGGCCCATTCATATTCGGATTTATTGATTCATATGATAATAATACCATAATCATTAATCAACAATATCGCCTTTTCTACAATCTCATATAATTTTTACGATTTTTTCTAGAAGTAGAAATTTTGCAGTTTTGAAAAATATAGCATTTTTTATATCCTACACCTAAAGTATAGGGTATATTAACTTTGGTGTGGAGTTTATAACCACCAAAAGGAAGCGAGTTAGATATGGACATGTATATATTCTGAATCAGGATCCCCTCCTGAGTAGATTAAACTATGACCATCCGTCCGCCCGTTCGCATGATAACTCAAAAACTAATAAAGCCTTGATGAAATTTAAATAGTAGGTTACCAATTACGAAAGGAAGGCTAAGTTTGAATATGGACAAAATCGATCCATGGGTTCGGATTCCGGAAGCTACCGAATGATTCCGGAGCAAACGAGATTATCTCCAAAACCAACAAAGATAGAACCTTTAAATTTTTTAAAATGATGTTCCTTCCCGTTTGATTTATCTCTCTGAAATTTAAGAGGATTTGGTCCATGGGTTTGCATTTTGGAAGCTACCGAACGAGCCCCCGAGCAAATGAGGCTATCTCCAAAACCAACAAAGATATAACCTTTAAATTTGGCAGAATGGTTTTCTTTCATGTTTGATTTAAGTTTCTGAAATTTGAGAGGATTTGGTCCATGTGTTCGGATTTTGGAAGCTTCCGAACGAGCCCCAGAGCAAACGAGATTATCTCCAAAACCAACAAAAATAGAATCTTTGAATTTGGTACAGTGGTGTTCTTTCGTGTTTTATTTATGTTTCTGAAGCATGGGTTCATGGGTTAGGATCTTTCTGTTGATGGGTTAGGATCTTGGAAGCTTCCGAATGAGTGCCAGAGCAAACGAGTATATCTCCACAACCAACAAAAATAGAACCTTTATTTTTAGTACAAGGAATTCGAATTATTCAGGTGTAGAGTATTAATAAGTCGGGTGCATCGACATACTGTTACATTTACTTGTTTTATTTTTAAAAAAGTATTTTACGAAAGTTATGACAGACCTGTACTATGTTCCTATGAAATATCCAAAATTTTTCATATTTTCAAAATATAAAATTAAAAAAAAATTTTTCTTGAAATAGGTATCGGGAGAGCTTCAAAGTCAATTTTTCTAAAAAAAAAAAATAATCATATACATACATATGTACATAGCTAGAGAAAAACGAATAAACTTTTTTAATAATCAACAAAGCTCTCAGATATTTAAAAGCTTCCAAAAGTTTCGGAGATATTCTTCTTTTATTACCTCAATTTTAATTTTTGATATGATTCTAGTAAAAATAAAACTATAAATGTATTTTTCAAATTACATATGTAAAAAAAGTGTAAACTGTAAACTGATAGACATACCCATACATATGCATATGCATTGAAAAGTGTGTAGGTAATAGATATTATTATTTATTAATAAAAGAAAATCTCTTTATTTATTAATAAAAGAAAATAGAGTAGAGTAAAAATGTCCACTAATACTATCAAATGATTGAAAAAATTTTATTTTTCTCAAAAATATTTCATAGTCAAAAAGTTTATATGAAGTTGGCCCTCTTTCTATTTCTATTATCTTAACTCAATGCTCATACATAATTGTATGAGGTCGGTAAAAATAATTGCTACACATCACAACACTAATTATCCACTACTGTGTAATGTCAAATATAATTTGTTTGCAACTTATACAATAAGTGAAAAACAGTAAAATAAAAAATTAAAGACTATAAATTTAAAGTATTGTAAAGTTAATATTGTAAACGATGAACAATTTTGAAATTTTAATAAGTAAATAAAAAAAAAGAAAAGTTAAAATTTTTATTAGACATTTGCTTCTTTTACAATGCATCAAAACAAAACCCTAACTTTGAAAATTCTAAAACGAAAACGAAAATTTTTTTATCATTTTATCATTTTGGTGGTCAATTTACTGATTATTTTAATTTATCTAGAACTTCACAATCTTATAAGTATTATCGTTTTCCTAATAATTTTTAGCACATTTCTAAAAAAAATTTGAAGAATGGTCCTATTCTACACGGTTAAATATAGAGGAATGAAATTTCAATCATAGATAGGTCTCATAAAAAAATTAATGTTGTAGAACAGCTTTATCATGTAGGCCCATCCATTACGGAGCTACAGCGCCTCAAACTTTGAAAAAGCCCTATTTTTTAATGTGTATATATCAGATTCTGTATCAGAATCTGTATGTATATATATCAGATATATCAGATTTTTTTAATTTAAAAACGCCATTTACGGAGTTTTTTACCTTCAACCAATATCAAAATTATACAATTTTTTTAAATCTAGTATTTAAATGCCCGTTAAGTGGAAACAAAATGTTTCAGCTTTCAGATAGAGACTTGAAATTTTGAGATAAGAAAGATCTTTTAGAATTACTATAAGTTTCCTCAGCAAATTTTTGTGTACTCCCCTGTTTAAGAACTGTTAGGGCTCAAAAAGTGAAATTTTCCTTCATTTAAACATCTGTAATTTGGTACCTGTACAATTTTTTTCAAAATAAAAGGCAAAAATTAAGGCTTCAACTTTATAATTTTACATGTACTAATGTTTTTCATAATTATGTAGAGTTCGCTTAAAATTAAAAAAAAGGGTCTCTGCAAGTTACAATTCTAAACAGTTTGTATTGTCTTTTGTAAATGTGTGCCTTTAAAAAACGTTGGTTCACATTCTGCCTTGTTATTTATAGATTAACTACTTGATAAAATATCAAAATTAACGTTTTCAAATATTAAGCAATAACTTCTAATAATTTGGAACTGTAGGACAACCGTACCAATGTAATATAGTATAACTTTAAGATTTTTGTAAATTAAGAGTTGTATGATAGCTACTTGACTCCGTTACGTCAAATTTTACAGAAATTCTTGCAATAATTTGATCATTTTTCAGATGTTGTTTAGCTTTTTACATTATTAAAATATAAGCATTTAAATTTCACATGTACCCGAACCTGTTGCATTAAAATTAACCTAATTTTGCAGAAGTTATTGACATAACAATTCAATTCTTTTAACAAAATAATAAATATGCAGCATATATATAAACACCAAGGCTATGCTTATATAAAAGAAAGTTGTATAACAGCTACTCGAATCTGACTCTTTAGACCAAAAAAATGTTACAGAGGTTTTGGGTATAAATTTTAACATTTTGGGATAAAATGTTAAATATACAGGTTACTTAGGCACCGAGTTATGCTCATATGTATGGCAGCTACATAAACCCGGCGTTGGTCGAACTTGTTCAATTTAAATAATAAAATTGTATTAAATAACAATAATTTAACAAATAATTCAAAATCGTAGATTCAATATTTTTTCAGTTAACGTGCAGACAGACGGTCGTACTTTGCTATATATTATACACTTTTATTTTATTATACCATTAAAATATGTTTTTACATAAGTACATATTGAAAATAATGAAAATGTTAAGTATATTAAAAAATTTATTCGGTATGGTATTATTTAAAAATTTAGATTTAATTTTAAACATTATGAAATGAAATTTTTATAACGTAATCAACAATTCAACTTACATTTAATTTATAACGTAAATTAATTATAAGAAATTTTAATTTAAAACAAAAATAAATTTTTAATAACTCTTTTGTTAAAAAATAAATAATTTTGAAAATATTTACAAAAAGAAAACTTTTTACTTATTAAGAGAACTTATTACTTCTAAGTTTCGATTTTCGAAGTTTACTGATCAAAAACTGTCTGTGTGTATTAAGAGTAGGTTAAAATTTAAAAGCTATGTCGAACTCAAACTTCATGTAAAAATTCGCCTACGTATTAGTGAATATAAAAATGAAAAGCTTTTAAAGTTCAAAAAGTTCTTTTAATTTTTTCATACATTTTTCGCTTTATCTATTGATCATGCACACCATTAATAAACACAATCTTAAAATTTTAAATACAATTATACGTTCAACTTGATTGTGTGCAGTTCTCTATTTTTTTTCTCGCAATCAGATACATAAAATAATATATAAATTGTATGTACGACGTATCACGTTACACGTATACGTAAGCATATAAGCACTTAAAAAAAAATTTATTCATAATATTTTTTTTTGGGAAATAAGAAGATTATTTAAAAATTTATTTATTTAAAAACAATCTCCTACCACATACAATGTGGTAGGAAAGAGAGCTCTGTCTTTCCCTCACAGGTGTCGCAGGAGTTTTATTTTACATTGTTTAAAAAGTTTTCTAAAATTTTGTTATTAAATTGCATGTTATGTCCTTTTAAGACCTTTTATTATACCCGACCTTTAAGACCTTTATTATATATAAACCTTGTATATAATATAGACCTTTTTATTATACCCGTACGATAGGATCGGGTATAATAAAATTACTCCTCCGTTTGTAACACCTCGAAATAAGCGAGCTAGATATACCTTCAAAGGTATGGATCGGATCAGAAAAAAATTATAAAACGTATGTATGTATATCAATATCTATGTATATGATATTGATATACATACATACTTATATAATATCATGTTTATTTACATATCGTATATGTCACTAGTGAATGAATGATAAGAGTATAGATGTATATTATATAGCGCCGTATTTACATACATATATGTATTTTATTGTACTTATAAGAAATTATTCTGTCAATGGAATATTTAAATATAATATAATATAATATTTAAAATTATATTTACTGTTTTGTACTTAGTAAATTTAATATACATTTACCGCTTAGTATTAAATGGTACTATAGAATATTTGAAAAAGTTTTGGATTGATAATCGTTATGTGAAAGGTTAGAATCTGCTTTCGAAGAATGTACATATAAACATATAGTTTGAATATTATGTACAACCCATAGTTCTAGAAATTATAAAATTCACCCAAATTATTTTAAAATACTAAAATATTAAAAAAATAATATTGTGAGCAGAGTGACAGGCTGTTAACATACTAACGGTTCGTACGGGTATCTAAGAGTTGACAAAGGCAACTGTATTCTTCCTCGTTTTCTTATAAATATGAGACTTATTATAAACTTTGCTCTTTTCACTTTCAGGCATTTTAATTTTATTAAGAGCACCTATTTTTTTTTTTTTTTTTTCCAAAACAAAGATTGGAAACGCCAACAGAAGATTAATAATTTATTTTTAATTTACCGCTGCGAGCAGTTTATAATGGATGTGGCGGTCAAATTTAAAAATTAAAAATTTGCTGAATTTATTTTTATTGAAAATGTGTTTTTTAAGTATGTACTTCTCCTTTTTTGACTGTACTAACTTTTAATGAACGGTTTGTGTCTCTGATAATACTTCTAGTGGAAAATTTAGTCTCTGGTAATAATATTTACTAAATTTATTTATATTTTTAATTAACGGTTTGTGTCTCTTGATAATACTTTGAGTCAAAGATTTGTGTCTCTGGTTATAAAATTTTAAATTATTAAATAAATATACAGAAATATCATCATTGCCAGTTTAGTTTACATTCAGTGTGAGGGTTTTATTATAGATATAAAATATATTTTTTTACATGTTGGCAAGGTCTCGCCAACATCTTGTGTATTATATTATAGATATTTAAAATTATATTTACTATTTTGTACTAAGAAAATTTAATATACATTTAGCGCTTAGTATTAAATGGTACTATAGAATATTTGAAAAAGTTTTGGATTGATAATCGTTATGTGGAAGGTTAGAATCTGCTTTTGAAGAATGTACATATAAACATATAGTTTGAATATATGTACAACCGATAGTTCTAGAAATTATAAAATTCACCCAAATTATTTTAAAATACTAAAATATTGAAAAAATAATATTGTAAGCAGAGTGACAGGCTGTGAACATACTAACGGTTCGTACGGGTATGTAAGAGTTGACAAAGGCAACTGTATTCTTTTAACTGTTTTTTAAATGTAGTCTGTATGCTCGCACCATTTGAGTTTACTATCTATATAACTAAACCTAGATAGTTGAAAAATTTAACAATTTCAATTCTTTGGTTGTTAAAAATAATTTCATTATTAAAAAAAATTTTATTTTCAAAAAATATAATTTTTGTTTTGTTTGAATTCAAAATAAAACGATGTTTTGAAACCATTCATTAACAGTAGCTAAATCATTAACTATTGCATTCCTTATCTCTCCTTCACTGACACAAGCAAATTTTATTAACGTGTCATCTGCGTGAAGCTGAACTATTGAGCTGCAAGGAAGCAATATCATTCATACATATTTTAAATAAATTTGGCCCTAAAATCTGGCCCTGTGGAACGCACCCGATTCAAACGAGTTATTAACAAATTTAGTTATTATTAGAACCAGCCGAGCAAATAATTTAACTAAAATTTTAGCTGATATACCATCATGCCCGTTAGCCGCAGAAGGATTAGTGAAAAACTCATTCATTGCTTCTGAGACCCCATTGATCTGAAATTAGTGTATTATTATGTTCAATTAGCTTTCAGGTTTTTAAATTCGCAGTATCTCTGTTTAACATAATTTGTTTGTATACATCCCACAAGTTTTTCCCGCTTGTAGGATTTTTATCTATTAAACCTGAATAATGTTTTTTTTTTCCTTGTCAATTTCTAATTTTATTTTTATATTCTCTGTATATTTTGTACATGATTATTGTTAAGATATTTTTTCGAGTATCTGAAAGCGTTCCGGAGTTATAAGGAGAGAAAAATTAGGCATAATTTGGTTTTCACATAACGGTAAATTTAAATACTAAATTTAAAAGAATTTTATAATTTTGATATTAATTCACAAAATTAAAAAAAGTACCTGTCGAAAGACGTTTTCAGATTGAAAAAATGTTTAGCAAAACATGAGACATACGCATACGCAAAAATAGGGCTTTTTCAAAGTTTGAAGGGCTGTAGCTCCGTAATGGACGAGGCTACATGAAAAAGTTGTTCCACAAAATTACTTTTTTTTATGAGACCTACCCATGGTTAAGAAATTTTTTCTCTATCTTTAACGGTGTAGAAGTTTTGTAAACAGACGAACGGACGGACAGAGTGAAACTAATAAGCACATTTTTTCAAATTTTTTTTGGAAATGTGCTAAAAACAAATTAAAATAAAATTACTTAAATTGAATAGTTTATATAATTTAAAAAGAAACACATTAATAACCAACAAATTACATTTTTTTACCTTCTACTTCTTCATCAGATTCTACTTCGTCATCAGATAGTTCTATTGTAAAATATTATATTGCAATTTTTTTTTATCTGTATACTTTTGTCGTTAAAGACATATACAGAAAAATCTTTAAAAAATCATTAACTTTTTTCTGTCGTTAAATTGTATTTTATGTCACTAAAGCTTAGAAAATTCACCTAAATATAGCGACAAAGTCGCTAAAACGGCAACACTGCTCGTATAGTTATCAATCAGTTAACAGTATTTTGAGTATAAATTAAATTTAAAAGCTGACTAAAACATAACATAGAAAGGTTTTTTTCTAGTTTTTCTTCAAAAAACAAAATTTGTGTTTATTTATTTTTACTTGAAGATACTCAGATCTGATAGTTTGTTATTCATGTTTTTTAAAAATTTATCACTTTAAGGCCAAGTGATCCCAACAAAATCAAGAGATATCTATATCTGGACGGAAATAAAATCTGGAAATAAAATAAAAAAACCAAATTTAATATCTATTTTGAAAACGAGAAATGTTGACAAAAATGTTCCTAAATCCTAAATTTTTAATCTCCTTTTCCAACGAAGAAAAAATATGTTTTTTTTACGTTAATTTTGATTTTTCCATTAGCATGTAAAAAATAAGACATATTTTTATTATTATCGTAAATTATATATCTTTAGAATTTTAATTTTATAAAAATTGTAGTTAATTAAATTTATATTTTTTATAAAGGCTAGGAGCATACACCCAATATACATACATACATACTTAGCTCACTCAGTTTGCTCAATCAAATATCAATATAAGTGACACGTTGTTAATTATATTGCAATTCTTTATCAATTCAGGTCAGTATGTAAATTTTTGTCAAATGTTGTATGGATTGTAATCGATGAAAAGTTCACTAAAAGAAAAATAAATTACTTTTTTAATGAAAATAAAGGTAATTCCAAAAAACTTTTTCTTGAAAAGAGGGTGAAGTTGTATAAGATGATAAAGGTCATTAAGCTTTTGAGCTTTTTCAACTACTATTTGAAGCCGACGAAGCTTCAACTGAATTTTGGCTTCTGATATGAGTAGACTATTTGAAATATTAAACTAAATATACGGTCCAAAACGTTGATAAATACTAATTGCTAATTTGTCCACAATTAAAAATAATTCCATTAAAAAAAATATGCTTTTATTACTTACGTCAATTTATTACTTACCTGTGATGTATAAAGCGCCTCCTTCAACTTACTGCAGATAATTTGAAATGGAAATTCCTTAAAGGTAAAGATTCCTCTTTTTCATATTATGTTAAAAATTTTATTATATCTCTTTAACTAATAGTACTATTGACAACCTTTTATGCTAATCTGAACGGTCTCGAGATTTCCTTTTTGAAAATATGTACATACTTTGTTAGAAAATGTAAAAAACATGGTTGCAAAAAATTAAAAAATTAAAAATTTGCTTTATTTCTGGTGTGCATGCAAACCTTTCCAAATTATTTAAAGAATTATTGTAACAACTGTTTGTAGTTCTAAATTTATTTATTTCAATTACAATTAAGTTAATATAACTTTTTTTAAAACTTAGTAGAAATTAAATTATGGATTAAAAAAATTTCTTCTTGATGTTAACTTTCTTTTACCATTTTTTTAAATTTTTTATGAAGTTGTCATACATGATATTTAAATGAAATTTTCTTACTTATTTAAGAATTCGAGTAAATCTCTACCGAATCTACCTTTAAAATGTCTTTGTTCTACTTCAACTTTATCAACAATGGATGCGTAATGCAAAGTTCTTCTATTCTAATATTCTTTAACTTTGATTTCTTTTTTAAGGTCATGTCAGCATAATGTAAAAGTGTTGCACCTATCATGTTCTTAACGTCAATTTCATTTGTGATACTAAATATATAGCCAACCATTTTCAAATGACCAGAGTTTTCCCATCACAATCTTTAACATCAAATTCACTTGTAATACACTTGTAAAAATTTAAACATTTATGTATCAGTTGTTGAAACTGGCGATATGTAGTGGAAAATAATTTTTAAAATGTACTTCAAGACATTCGGTTTTTATTCGTTCTAAATTGCTCAGTAAAAGAGATCTGTATTCGACAACTTCTTCATTAAGATTCGCATTTTAACAGCTTCCATATTACCTAGACATATGTACAGCAAAATGTAGTACAGTTCCATTTTCATCAACATTTTTATTAATAATTGAATTTAAAATATTGGGTTAATTTGGCCACATTTGGAATTTCTTGAAAGTAATCGTTTTTTCTTTGAATTGCAAAATGATTATTCTACAATTTTAAGACAATCCTGTATAACATCAATTGTTTTTGATTTAACACCTAATCGAACGAAGTGTTCTAACACATTTTTATCATTTTTTATAAGTCTTAATTTCTCCCATATCTCAAATAATTTTGTAATACCACCACAGTCAAAAACATTTTTGACTAAATTTTGTAATTCTTCATTTAAATTAATTTTTTCTATGTTTAATAAATAATAAATTTCATTAGCAGTCACATATGCTTCTGAAACATTAATTTTATTTAAAACTTGAAATTCTGCTATTCTGTTTTTTAAATCCTTAAATTTTAAGATTTCCTGTTTGGCCTTTTCTTTTGCTAAATGAATGTTTTTTCCTTTTTCTCTAGTATCCTTTACCAGCCATTTAGCTAGTTTTGTAAAATTAGTGTCTTCTAAATCAAAATCAAGTTTCTTTTCTGTAATATCGTTTAAAGCGTTATAAGTTTCTACTATAAATTTATCAAAATCATTTTCTTTAGAATAATTAAATAGATTATCTATTTTGAACATATAATATGACCAAATTTCCACTTTCTTATCAATTTCATATTGCAAATAATTAGAATTTGACACCGAATTGAAACCAATTTGAAAGATTTTATTTTCAGAATATCGATCTATACACTCAATAATTAGTTTAAATATTTTATTATCTAATGAACAGTTTTCAAGATTTTCGTAGTCGTGTGATTCATGCGCTACAGTTAAAAATTGAATAATGGACTGTGCTTGTAATAAAAATTTTGGCATATCAACAGAAAATTGTATACTGTCGCTTCTAAGTAACATTGTAATTTTATCAAAACAGTTATAATTTTGTTTATTAAGATAAAAACGTTTTGAAATATAAAAGTCCAAATTAAAAATTTCACGTGTGATAATTTCTAAACTTTTGGTAAAATCAAATCCATTATTTATTAAAAGTTGTGTTATTTCTTCATCATATTTATAGAATAAATTAAAAGTGAACGCATCATTGGTATCTGCATTCTTAATAATATTACCTTTTTCTTTTTCAATTATCAGTTTTATTAAATCTTTTGGTGCTCTATTTTCTATACAGTATACAAAAACTGTTTTATTTTCCTTCAATAAACAATTGGTATTATAATTCAAGAGATTTAATTCAAAACAACGTTTAATCAAATTAAATTGATGTTGTTGTAATAAAAATGTTAATAAATCATACCCTTTTGGATCAATCCAAGTAGTTTCATAATTGTATTCCATAATAAGTAGTTTTGCTGTTTCAAAGTGTTCATTATATAAAGCCAAGTAAAGCGGATTATCAGTCCAATCATAAAAACGTATTGCATTATGAAAAGGAAGTGATTGTTTTAAAGTTTTACGTAAGAAATAAATTATCTTTGTATATCCTTGTTTTGCAAAATAATTTAACAGCTCTTTTCTTTGTTCTTTGTTCACTAACCACCCAAGAAAATTTTCTACAATTTTTAGATTACAATTTTGACCCATTTTGATCCATGATTCTAATATATTAAAGACTAAATCTATGGGCATAGTTGTATTTTCATAAATGGTTATATTAGGAATATCTAAAAAAAACTTCTGGCATAGTAATTCAAACAACATATAAAATTTATAATTTTCGTATTCTTCTAAAATTCTAAATTCTAAATCTTCTCTTGCAATTGATTGTAAAAAATTACAAATTTGCACTTTCTTGTCAGCTATTAGATATTGGATTATAACGATTGTAATAAAATCTTTCACGCTTCGTTCTGAAATTGATTTAAACTCTTCCCAAAAAAAATTAGCAATGAAATATTCAGCAAAAGTTAAATGTATAAAAACAGGCCTTTCATCAACAATTTTAATAATAATTCCTGTCTTTTCACTACCTATTTTTATTTTTTCTAATAAACTTGATACATCGCTCACCTCTCGAGTCGGAAACATCTTTTTCAAATTTTCAATTGAAAACACGCTTTGTAAAGCTAATTGCGTGTGATTTCCAACAAGTTTTCTATATTCATTTTCTAGTAAACATCGGTTACCCGGTATTGTTAAATTTATATCCTGATGTAAAATTTCATAAAACTTTTTATCAAGAAATGTTTTGTATAATGTGGCTAAATTCATTTTTTTATTAAGTTGGCTTTTATGTTCCTCAGAGAGTTCAATGCAGTTGGATGCGTAAAATAATCTAAATACGTCTTCGAAACTTTCAGCAACCATACAAATGTGCAGTGGTATAGACAAAAATGTTGTATCCTGATAAAAAATACTTTCAGATATCTGTTTCAATAATTGATTAGAAAAAGGAATAAATTTATTAGTATCTAGCTCGTTCAATTCTAATTTATATTTCCAAAATTTTTGTAAAAAGTTTACTTGATCGTTCTCAGAAAATGGTTCCAACGAATATGAAAATGTTCCTAATTCATCTTCTAATTCATTTAGTATGTTGTAGTTTCGGCTAGTTATCCACAAATCAAATAATTCAGTTGCTTTAAAATATTTTAATAAAGCAATAACAATTTCTTTGTAATCGGGAGCAATTTCATCAAATCCATCAAAAAGTAGGATTAATTTGCCTTGATTGTAATATTGAATAAACAATCCCAATTCTAGTAAATCAGTTCCTTTTAAGTCAACTTTGTCTTTCGTTAAGCTTATCTTGTAATTGTCGTCTATATTCACAAAATCCATTATAATATTATCATTCGATTTTTGAAGTAAAATATTTTTAAATAAAAATTGTAGGGTTTGTTTAACAGTAGTACTATCTTGATTCCATATAGAAAATTGATTAGAACAATCTAACAAATTTATTCTGCAAACCCAATTAGTATGATTCATATTTTTTAATGTTTTCGCTATGTCGGTTAATACCGTTGTTTTACCTATCCCCGGTTCTCCAGCAATAATCACTATTTTATCATTCAAATCTTTCATATCCATTTGTAAATTAGAGGCAGTATCATGACAGTATTTACGTAATTTAAACAAATTATTGTGCGTTTGTTGCCACACAAAATCTTCGGATTTAGATTTAAACCAATGTATGTTATATTGTTTGTATTCTTTACATAGTTTTTCAAAAATTTTTATTTCATTAGAAATTATTATTATATCTTGTTCTGGTAGAATATTTATATTGCAGACGTCTTCAAAAAATTCAATAATCACAAAACGTCCATCTACTTTAAATGTTTCTTCAATATGAATTTGGCGATTGAATGTTCTACTAATAAAATATCGCTTAACATCCTCTAAATCCAATAAGGATTTGCCAATTTCTATTTCTTCTCTATTTATTAATTTTGATAATGTAAACTTATCAATTAAATTTTCTAAATCTATACTTTCTATTAATGCACCCAAATTTAGTTCTTTTCCTTGAAATATAACTTTACTATTCTGCAGCAACTGTTCTTGTGAATCATTTTCAAGATCAATAAAATTGTTCTCATCATCTACCACTTCGTGATATTTGTCAATTATTTTGCTTTTATTTATTTTAATAAAAATATTGTCTGGTTTATTTATTAGAATAATTTTCTTTTTCTTATTTTGTTGAATCATACTGAATAAATCATCAAACATGGTATGAAATTCTTTGTTGCTTTCTTCAGTTGTGCAGTCAATTACTAAAACAAAATCATAATCTTTAAAAGCTGTGATAAGATCACTTTTATTTTCTAAAACCCGTTTCAATCGCATAAAACAATAATTGTTTCGAGATCCCTTCATATCATTTAAAACCTGATACACTTTAACCCGAGTTAATGCGCTTTCTTCTGATAAAATGTTAAAAATTTGTATTGTTGTTTTTTCTAAGCAAAGAAAATTGTTTAGATTTAATTTCGCAACGGCATGAGATTTAAAAAATATGGCGTCGTTTTCAATTTTAGATTTAAATTCTGATGTTTCAATAATTAATTTTACACTTATAATGAAGTTTTGCTTAAAACTTAACAAATTTTTACCATCATCATTTGAAAGAAATTCATCTCCTTGTCCTTTAGCCCAGTTTTGCATTAGAACAAGTATGGCATTAAATTTTATATCCTTTAAAGAATAATCAAAATCTTTACTAATGTGATTCTTTATTATTTGATCTAATTCTTCCTCATTAGGTTGATTTACTGCAAACACTAAACGTTCGAAAAATTCCTTTATAAAAAAATCAGAATTATCATTTTTCGGAGAATTTGTATTTGTATTTTCGAATCCGAATCCTTCAGCCAAATTTAAACCTTGTTTATAAGCATGTATAGGATCTATTTTAACTTTTTTGTTTTTATTTACCATTTCTCCACAAATATCGTCATTTATTTTTTCTAATGTTAGCAAATGTTTTGATTCATGTTTCACTTCATTTTCCAAACATTTTTTTAATCTTTGGGCTCCTTCAGATATTCCCTCGTTTTTTATAAATTTATCATAAAATTTTTTGTTTTCAACATCAATGATTTCTTCAGCTAAAAACTTATGATAAATATGAAAAATATCTTTTTTTGAAGTGTGATCTATAAAGCGGTTCTCTAACAAACATTTAGTCAATCTTGTTGCATGATATCGCTCCAATATTGTTTTGAAGTATGGAAAAAGATTTTTATTAAATTTATAAAAGCGAGGTTTTCTTTCTAAATTTTCATTTTTAAAATTTAAAATATCATTTTCATAATCTATCTCTGTTACTATATCTTTAATTGAAATATAATCACCACTATATTTTTCAGCAACTTTTCTGTCCAAGTCAAAATCAATATTTGTGCAGAGAATAATATCTTTAATTTTTCCTTTTTTAAAAAGCTCTTCTTCTTTACATTCTTGATACGAAAAGAAATATTTAAGTAAGGTGTAATCACCTTTCGAAAGATTTCCGTGAAGTAAATCGTTATTTAATTTTATTTTTATAGATTGCTTTATTCTGTGTTTTGCTTGTAAAAGAAAGTATTGCTTTGCTCCATTTTCTATTGTTTCAAAAATGACGTCATCAAATTTCTTGGCTGCTTTCAGTTCTGAGCTTAAACGAAAAGGGAATTCTTTTTGGACACCACATACAAAATACAACATTAGTAATTTAGTTTGGTACAATCCACCATGTAAGCATTGAAAAATATTTGATCGCTTCTTTTGTTCTAAATTAGATTCACCAGAATTATTTCTATATGCAACATCATCAACTGTGTTTAAAGATTTTTTTGCACCTTCAAATGTTCGTTTTATTGACGACATGATTTTTGCCAACTGTACAAAGATAAAAAATAATTAATTAAATATATATAAATCAAAATAAATTTTTTTGTTTTTTATTTACTAACCCTACTCGAATAAAACTCATTCGTATAAGAACAAAAGAAGATAAAATTTTCGCGTTGTATTCAATTACTTTGGAGAAATTTGGTTTAATTAGAGCAACAAGTTCAAGTAGCTGTCATATCGTGTTACTTAGTTAAGCTATAAAAATCTGAAATTTTCTAAAAGATGATCGAGTTTTATTGAAATAACATCTGTGAAATTTGCTGGTTTGGGTCAACGGCTTTGATGATTCAATTTTAGCGTAACAGCATAACTTATGTTCGTTGGAACAGTCAATTATAAATCTTATTAATTTCACTCTGTCCGTCCCCTCTGCTTACAAAACTTCTACACCGTTAAAGATTGAAGAATGAAATTTCAATCACGGGTAGGTCTCACAAAAAAATTAATGTTGTAGAACAGCTTTATCATGTAGGGAACAGCTTTATCCATTACGAAGCTACATTGCCTCAAACTATGAAAAAGGCCTATTTTTAAATGTTTATATCTCAGGTTCTGCTTAAGATTTTTTCAATTTAAAAACGTCATTTTCGGAATTTTTTACCTTCAACCAATATCAAAATTATACAAGTTTTTTTAAATCTATAGTATTTAAAATCCCGTTAAGGGAAAACAAAATGTATCAGCTTTCAGATAGAGACTTGAAATTTTGAGATAAGAAAGAACTTTTAGAGCTACTATAAGTTTCCTCAGCAAATTTTTTTGTACCATGTCCTGTTTAAGGACTGTTAGGGCTTAGAAAGTGAAATGTTCCTATATTTAAAATTCTGTAATGGTACCTACACAATTTTTTTTAAAATAAAAGGCAAAAATTAAGGCTTCAACTTTATAATTTTACAGGTATTAATGGATTTTCATAATTATGTATAGATTTCGCTTAAAATTTAGAAAGAGGGTCTCTTTATTTTTAACATTTTTTTTTATTATATCAAATTCTAAGAAAATTTTCAAATTTTGGTGCAAGTTACAATTCTAAACAGTTTGTGTTGTCTTTTGGAAATGTGCGCCTTTAAAAACCGTTGGTTCATATTCTGCCTTGTTATTTATAGATTAACAAAATATTAAAATTAACGTTTTCAAATATTAAGCAATAACTTCTAATAATTTGGAAATGTAGGATAACCGTACCAATAAAATATAGTATAACTGAGAAAGATTTATGTAAATTTGGAGTTGTATGATAGCTACTTGACTCCGTTACGTCAGACCAATCAAATTTTACAGAAATTCTTGCTATAATTTGATCATCTTCCAGATGGTATTTTGCTTTTTACATTACCAAAATATAAGCATTTAAATTTCACATTTACCCGAACCTGTTGTATTAAATTAACCTAATTTTACAAAAGTTATTGACATAACAATTCACTTCTTTTTACAAAATAATAAATATGCTGCATCTATATAAACACGAAGCTATGCTCATATAAAAGAAATATATAACAGATACTCGAATCTGACTCTTTAAACCAAAAAAATGTTACAAAAGTCTTGGGTATAAATCTTAACTTTTTGTGATAAAATGGTAAATATACAGGTTAATTAGGCACTGACTTATGCTCAAATGTATAGCAGCTACACGAACCCGGCACTGCTATAAATAATAATTTAACAAATAATTCAAAATACTAGATCCAATATTTTTTCAGTTCACGTGCAGACAGACGGGCGTACTTTGTTATATATTATACACTTTTATTTTATTATACCATTGAAATATGTTTATACATACATACTCGTATATTGAAAAAATTTATCCGGTTTGGTATTATTTAAAAATTTAGATTTAATTTTAAACATTATGAAACGAAATTTTTATAACGAAATCAACAATTCAACTTACATTTAATTTATGACGTAAATTAATTATAAGAAATTTTAATTTAAAACAAAAATTAATTTTTAATAACTATTTTGTTAAAAAATAAATAATTTTGAAAATATTTACAAAAAAAAAACTTTTTACTTTGTATTAAGAGAACTTATTGCTTTTAAGTTTCGATTTTCGAAGTTTACTGATAAAAAAATGTCTGTTTTTTTTGATTAGGTACCTACATACATATGTACATATATGCAGATAATTTTATCAAGAAAATATATTATAAAAAAAACATATACATATTTATTATCGCTAAATCAATAAGCAAACTTAAGCTATACAATACTGATTAAATACGTACTGGTATTACGTATGACTTTTATGTTTTCTTATTGAAAATATTTAAAAAAAAATCAGGTGCGTCCACCACAGGACCGACCGCCACTACACGAAAAGTGCAATGCCAAAATTTCTAGATTTTTTACATAATAATTTATATCAAAGCAAAAATATTAGAAGTAAAAAATAATAAAAACTGTAAACAAACATATGTACATAAGATTAATATTGAATCTGCTAACAAAAATTTTACCGTTTTAATTTTATGTCAGTTTAGGAAATACAGCTTATCAAAATTTCTTCCACATATGCATTTTTTACACGACTTTCTATGTATTTGCATATTAATTTTTTCTTTCTTTTTAGTACTTGCTTTTTATTAGTTCGTAAATCATAGTAGTATTTTTTGAGATAGCGATGTTTTGAATTTTGGATTCCGTTAAATTATTTTTTAATAAAATTAGACTATAAATTTGCTTAGTTTTTTTGATGTTTCGATCAGTTTAGGTAGAAATTTAGTACTAATAACAATAAAACAGAATAAAATTTTAAAGTGCCCGGCACAAGAACTGAGGGTAATGTGATACAGGTGATTTATTTTCAATACTACAAAGGCAAAACGGCAAAGAAATATTGCAGATGTACAATTTAAAGCTCAGAAAAGTTTATAATATCATCGAGCGAGCAGAAAAAGAGTAGAGAATAGAATTAAAAAATTCAGAAGGTAGACCTAAGAAATTAACGGCAAAAGATGAAAGGAAAATAATAAAAAAAATTTATGAAAATCCTCGTGTGGATGGAAAATCAAACAAGCAGCAGAGGTGATTAATGAAAGCGGAGTAAAAATTTGTTTTGAAACTGTTCGAAAAGTACTATTAAAAAATAAATATAAATCTAGAAGTGCAAGAAAGAAACTTCTGTTACCACGTTTAAATATAGAAAAACGATTTTTATCTGCCAAAAACTATATAAATAAAACTGATAGCTATTGCGAAGATGTCGTGTTTTGCGACGAAACAAAAATTATGCTTTATTATAATGAAGGTCCGGTTAGAGTATGGAGAAAGCCGCTAAAAGCTTTGATAATAAAAATACCATTCCAACTTGGAAAACTTTCTGAAATGGTTTGGGCATGTATTTCAAGTCGGGGTGTAGGGGATATTGTTTTTATCGATGATAAAATGGATAAATATCAGTATTTAAATATTTTTAAGAATCATTTGCTTACCAGCGTTGATAAATTTAGACTTACAGGACATTACAAATTTTATCAAGACAATGATCCTAAACATAAATCATATATAGTAAAGAGCTGGTTGCTATATAATTGTCCGCACGTTATCGATACTCCAGCGCAAAGCTCTGACTTGAACGCTATCGAAAAGGTACGGGTGTTACTTAAAAAAAAAAGTTGCCAAAAGACAGCCAAAAAACAAAAATGACCTAAAAAACTACATTATTGAAGAATGGTCAAAAATTCCCAACGATTATGACTTACCGAAACTAATAGAATCGATGAAAGAAGACTAGAAAATGTGACCGACGCTAAAGGTGGCCACACTAAATATTAAAAACAATTTTCTATTAAAAAAATAAATTATTTTAAAATATTTAATTAGTAGATATTAAGATTTGCAAAGAATTAATTGACAAACTATTTTATTGAAGTTTTTTGTTTTTTTTTTAATATTGTTGTTTTTATTTTTATATTGAAATAATTTTTAAACTTTTAATTTCTTAATTTTTAAGAAATATTTGTAGTTAAGAAGATTAATGTAAAAAAAACTTGAATAATAGCTCATTTACTACCATTAAAATTAAAATATAAAGTAATTTTATCATATTTTTTTCATTTTGCAAAGAATTAATTGACAGACTGTATATGATAAATCATATTATATATTTATACTGAGTTAGTATAGAATATGAATATGATTATATGAATACTAGGGGCCCCTGTTAATATGTAGTCAAATTCTATGTTGAATCCCAATTCATATAATAGACAGTTGCAGTTTAGAAAAATAGAATTTATGGAAAAAGTACAATCCGTAAAAAATCAGCAAGCAAAATCAAATTCGTCAAAACACTAACTGAAATTATTTTTAAAATAACGCCAAAACAGAATTAAATTGTATAAAGACGCTGTGAGGACTATTATGTCTATTTATTTATCGAGTTCGAAATAAATGTTTTAAAGATACGTGGGGAAAACAGAATAGATATCCGTAAAACATTCGTAAAATGCATTAACAAAGTTTGGAGCAAAATTCAGTTAATTTTTTTTATAGACCACGTTGTCGGTAACAATAATACCGTTGTTCGTTTTACCTTGCCCTAATATAAAAAATTTAAAATCTGAAAAGACCGTATATTTGGCATACAATCCTTGATTAAGATTGTACATGGTACAGAGGGCGAGAAGTATTACCACAATTGTACAAACGGTAACCCTGCATAAAATTGGCATACAAAATATTTAAAAATAAAAAATTATTCAAATATAATTTTGGTTGTAAGAACTGCTGTATACTAAAATTTAAGTACTTATATGAGAAGAAATTGAATTCAAAAAAGAATACAATTAGAAAAGTTTTCTATAATCGCTTCAAATAATATACAAACATTCACACATAAATGCAACAATTTAATAGAAAAGTACAAAACCAAAACAATTATATATTTGATTTTTAAAGAAACTCTGTCCACTGGTCATACATAAGTAAATACTTAGATACATATTGATTATTAATATCAGATCAATAACATTCATCATTCATCATTATTTAAAATTGCAATACATATTGTGATAAATGATGATTTCTATCAATTTTTAAATTTTTTCTTTATATGTACATGCATAAGTTAAAGTACATACTACATTTCTTACATATAGCCAAAGAATAGTTGAGCCGTTGAGGTCGAGTCGACTCGAGAGGAAAAAAAAATACACAATTTTAAAGAGAGTAAGTGAGAATGTCTCTTATAATTTTGTGTTTTTTTTTGTTATTCTGTTGTGTACATTTTGTTACTACTACCCACTATCGTAGGTACCATACTACTGTAATAGTGTAATGTAAATATGAAATGTGTTGTTTATGTTTTATTTATTATTAACATTACGTATAGGTTTTATAGTAGAAAAATCGTAAAAAATATGTAGTTACTGACGTTCAAAGCTTGAAACGGAATTCATAATACGTAGTGTGTGGCTGAAAACTACTAAATTATAATTATAGGTGATAAATGAGGGTGCAAAAATTTTTAAATTGAATTAGATTGGTGGATTTTATTAAATTATTTATACATACATATGTATTTAATTTATTAAAAATTTTGTTTGGAAGTTTGGGTGGCAGTTTTTTTTTAGTATAGGTACCTACACTGATAAAATAAAATTTAAGTTAGAAATTATACTGTTATTATAATAATCTAAATTAATAATAATTAAAATAAAATTATAATAGATAATTATGTACATTAGATAATTATATAATATAATAAATAAATAAAATTATAATAGTTAAATTTAGTTTAATTGTCAGACTTAACATGTTGACGTTGGAAAAAAAATACGTGAGGTCGCTCAGAAACGAGTAATCTGTAACTTTATTAGTTGTTGAGATATATTGACGCGGTAAATATCAAGTATGTTTAGATACAAAATAAATTTGAAATAAGTTGTATTTAAGATATTTTTTTTGTAACAACTATGGTTGTCATTTGTTTTGTGATAATGTAATATGAGTTATATTTCAAATGACAACTATAGTGGTCATGACAACTATTGTTGTCATTTTTATAATAAGGGGCAAATAATATAGTTCTGAGCAAATGGCAACTATAGTAGTCAAATTTTTCAATTTGATATTAGGCTCATACAAATTTTTTTATAGTAAAACATATTTTGATATTATTTTTAAATATCCATTTTTTATTTAATTTCATTTTAATTCAACATCAATTCAGACTTATAATAAATAGGTAGTAATTATTAAAAAATAAACTCTAAAATTTTAATACAAATCATATTATCATATTACAAAAAATCAAAAAATTAAAAATTTTTTAAATTAAAAGTTTAGTAATTTGTTTGATATTCGATTTTTAGTAGGAACAACAGAATAAATTAAATTTTAAAATTATAAAAACAAAACAAAATAATAGAACAAAAAAAAAACCAATTCAGTCTTATATTATATATATAACATTAAAATTCGTAATTCAAAATAATAAAAAAAATTAAAAATTTATTAGTCTTTGAATATTTTTGAATTAATTGTTTAAATTATTATGAAAATCTTCGAAACATTTAATACACACAGGGAGTTTATCTGGGCACGTTTTACATCTATTAGATGTACAGGATCGCTTCTTTTGTTTGTAACAGTGTCTGCAGCGCAAGAAATGTGTTTTTCGTTTGGAACATTTTGGTGGTGTTATTTTCTCTATAAAATGTTGAACAAATGATGGATTTAAGACTGTTGAAGAAGTTTCAGGTGATGCTGAAGTAGACGGAAAAACTAACGGTGAAAAAGCGTAAACTGATGGTGTAGAAGGAGATGGGCAAGCTGACGACGAAACAGGAGAACATTGACCTTGACTTCTTTTGCGTGGCCGGCCAACTAAATTCATTTCTGCAGCTAATTTTGTACCATGTGTTATATTTGTTGGAAGATCTATTAAGGTTAGTATAAGCATATCTCTGAATTCCAAAAAAATTGTTTTTTCGTGGAATTGCTTATAAATATAAAAAGCGTTCCAAACACACATGTCTATCAGATGAAAAATCACCTTTTTATACCACCTACATGTTTTTCGCGGGGTCGAATAGTATGCGATCATTTGATCGCACCGATCAATACCCGATATATTGGAATTGTAATCGATAATATCCACAGGTTTAATTTTTTTTTGTTTGTATCTGTTTTCAGTTTCCATTAATTCCGGATGATGGGCTGTACTAATTGAAAGTACATCACGTTTGTCTTTCCATTTTGAGACATATACACATTTCCTTTTCTTAGCCATGTTAGCTCACCGGTCTTAAGTTTTTTACTGACAACGTCTTTTGGATTTTCTTTACGATTTGCACGAAGAGTTCCGACCGTGTGTGTTTGGTATTCTAGAAGCTCTTCAGATAAGGCGACACTATTATAATAATTATCCATATATAAGTAGTGCCCCTTATTTAAATACGGTTGCATAAGACGAAACACCAAATTCCGTCTTTTTGAAGTAGTTCTGTCAGTTTCTCCTGCATGCTGACCCTGATATATTTCCATATTTAGTACATACCCATCATGAGTTGTAAGCTAATAAAATTTAATACCATATTTCGCTTTCTTTCCTTTGTTATATACCCGAAAGCGTAAGCGTCCCTTGAATAGAAGAAGAGACTCGTCTAATGAAAGGGCTTTATTTGGTTTATAAGCTATTTGAAAATTGTTTATAAAGCAGTTTACTATTGGTGAAATTTTATTAATATTTATTTCATTATCTTGATTATTTTCATCCGTACTGTGGGAATTAAAGTATCTTAGTAAATTTTCAAAGCGTAAGCCTGACATAGTAAATTTGAAAATTGGATTGAAATATAACGGGTGTAATGTGAATAAATGGCGAATACTAGGCACAATCCAATAAATTTTAACAACTCAGCTTTATTTGTTTCCTTAAATGATTTTTTTTTTGTTGAGCGTGAAGTTAATTTGGCGTTTTGGGTTTTACATAAATTATTTCTATAGTTGTTTGTACACTTAACTAGCCTTTCAATTATATCATATGTAAATAGGAAATCAAAAATATCGCTAGGACTGGAATTTGCAAAAACATGAATTTTTATTCCAGCTTCATTATCGTTGAACGGAAATTTTAATATTTCTTTAGTACCTTGTGTCCAGTTGCTGACGACTTCATTGTTGTTTCCAAAATTCTCATTTTCTATTGACACATACTGGCACATACTTTACTGGTGCTGTCCTCAAAATCACGTTTATTATCAGGGACACCAATATCAGAATCCTCGCTATGGCTATAACTGTACGGTTGATAATTGGGATCATCACCATATTCTCCATCATCAGCAAAAATATCAGCATCAGATTCAAATTCTGAATCAGAGCCTAAATTGCACAAATTTTCCTCTTCATCACACAATTCTCCTCGAAGCTCATTTTCTTAAAAAAAAACACACCAAATTGGTTTGCAAATACATAAAAGAAATAAATCTAGCTCCTTACCGTATATAAAAAAGATATAACAAATAAATTAATTACTCAAATAAAAAAAAACTAGAAGAACACAACGAAAATAAATAAACGTATCACAAAAAAAATTTTAAAAAAAAACTAACGTCCACTCAAAAACAAATACTTTTACTTACTGAAGAAATTTGTATGAAATTATGACAACTGTTGTTGTCATTTGATTTTGTTGTATTTTGTTTATTTGATTTAGGGAACTCCCCAAATTATATCAAAATACCAGTTGTTTAATTTAAATTTGGGCAATGTTGCCAGTTATTTAAAATAATAATATGTATCTCTAAATAAAAAAATATCAAAATAGTAGGGATAGCAAATTATTAAATATTTACAGGCAATTTATTTTATGACAACAATAGTTGTCATTTGCTAATAATAAAAATTTTTTTGACAACCATAGTTGTCATTTACGGCAACGTTGTATATAAGTAGTATATAAAGTATTAGGTATCTAGATTCAATTTGTATTAAATTCGAATTTTTGTATTTTTTATTAGAATTTTATGTTTTATTTTTGATATTTACGTAAATTAAAAGTTTCAGAAGCTCTTTATATAATACATACATATGTATGTATATGTTGGTATGTTTATATTTTGTAAATTTGGTCGCATAAAATTTTTGGGTAGTGTTTTAAATTAAAATTACAATTTACGAATTTAATTTTTTATACCTATAGAAATAAACAGTGTCTATTTTTTTAACCACCAAATGCATATAAGTATGCATATGATTTTATTTAAACATAAAATGTTTACTCAGGGACGTGTGAATCAGTGATGGAATTTTCAATACAATTGTATCAAATTCAATACAATGAAAAAAGTAAAATACATTCAATACATTCTACTAAATTTTAGTACAATTCTATTTAAGTCCAATCATTTCAATAAAAATCTACTTTTATTCATTTTTTGGTATAAAAATAAACAAAATATTAGTCCAAAATTTAATTAAAACAAAGTTACAAAATAGCTTAACTGTAAGTACAGATTCCGCTTCAAACGAGAGATTTATTGAAGTAAATTCAATTTAACTTACTACTACAGTTATTTAGCTGCAAGAAATATTCTTTTCCAAACAATAAATACTGACAATATTGAAAATATGATTGAAAATGATCTCCTGGATTAAAAAATATGTACATATTTCGTTTATGAAAAAGAAAAATTTTTACCATTCAGGTTTTTTTAGTTAAACTTTAGAGCTTTTTACGGATTACAAGTTTTGGCTATTTTGGTGTTTTTGTTATATAATTGAAAAAATTAAAGATTATTTTACTTTTGAATAATTGTTCTACTCTGGGTAATAAAAAGACCAAAATAGCCAAAAAGTGTAATCTATTAAAAGCACTAACCTAGAACTTCATAACTTGGTCAAATAACTAAAACCAAAAGTTTTTCAGTACAATTGGCCTCAAAAAAGTACAATATTTGATTCAATACAGTTAAAAAATTCGAAATTCCATCACTGGTGTGGATACACTATGCATATTTCAAAAAAGTGAATTTGGATAAAAGTGAATATGAATGTATGTATGTGTGAATATTTTCTTTTAATCTTTCGAATTTTTATGATTTACAGATTAAATATGTATTAAGCTTAATGCTAACTTCATATGTATATGTATGTATGTATGTATGTATACGTATATTTACGTTTTTAGATACCTATCATCGAATTCTATTATAGGTGCTTAAATCGCATGTATTGTAAAGAAAAAACCTATTACTCTTGTTAACATAAAAATTAGATATCTACATAATAATATACATATATATAATGCAACAAAGAAAAATTTAAAAATAATTGCCGTTTCTTTGTTTGTGTGTTTCATGAAAGAGAAAAATGTATAAACTAAATGTATAAGATTATATTATGTATGTATATAAGATTTAGTTTTCTCTATATTTAAAGGCAACAAGAAACACACATTTCATATTTTTATTTTACTCTCTAATAATTCTGTTAAAAAATCTGTAATATCATTGTAAGAAAATTTTATTATTTTGTTAATTTAGTTAACTTCTCTACTGGTTTTTGGTATTATTATTTTAGAATCATGTATTATCAACGGAATTTAAACTGTGTCCAAAACTTCAAGTCTCTAGTTTAAGGGGAAGAGTGTCTAAAATAGCTTGCAAGATTCCACGATTCCATTAACCACGAGTAAGTTCAATAAAAGCTGTTAAAAAATTCAATAAATAAAATAACGGTTGCTTGAAGAATTTATATTTATATGATATTAGTATACAACTCATGTTTATTTACATATCGTATAATATGTCACTGATGAATTAATGATATATAATACATACATAGATAGTATAAATTATTATACATTTGCCGCTTAGTATTAAATGGTACTATAGCATATTTGGAAAGGTTTCGGATTGATAATCGTTATGGTTAGAATGTATAAACATATAGTTTGAATATATGTACAACCCATGGTTCTAGAAATTATAAAATTCATCCAAATTATTTTAAAATACTAAAAAATTTAAAAAAATAATATTATAAACAGAGTGACAGGCTATGAACATACTAAAGAGTTCCTACGGGTATCTAAGTGTTAACAAAGGCAACTGTATTCTTCCTCGTTTTTTCTTAAACTTACTACAAGGCTACATCATTTAAAGAATTTATAGGTTTAAATTTATTTATTTCATTTAAAATAAAAACAGAAGAACTTTAACAAATATTTATTTGAAATTAAATACAAATAAAATTATGATTACAAAATTTTTTGTGTTATTTTGATCTTTCTGAAAAAAAACTTTCCGAAAGAAAATTTTTCTTTTAATTAATCGATCCCAGCATTAAATATACAATTTTTTTTTTTGAAGCTGCAAATAAGTGCGATTTGAAAGTAATTTTTAAAAGTACTTTTAACAATTATCTTTATTAATTATAATTAAATATAATTTAATAATATTATATTTCTGTTAAATTGTTTAGTAAAAGAGAAATTATGTATGTATATTTGGTAATTTTCTTAGTAAAAGTTGATTGAAATAATAAAAGAATCTTACGATCTTCCACCTTACCTTTATGTACAGCATAATGCAATATAGATTTCGATCTTTATTAATACTCTTATTAATATGTAATTGAATTTAAAATATTAGGCTCTAATAATTTGTGAATGGACTTTTGTGAATTCTTGAAAGTAACCGGTTATTATTTCAATTATTGTTAAAATAAGATCATTGTATATTTAAAGATAATCTTGTATAAGATCAATTGCTTTTGAAGATTTATCTCTTAATTGAGTAAATTGTTCTAACCAATTTTCCTTATTATTTAAAATTCTTAATTTCTCCCATATGTCAAATAATATTTTAATACCACCATAATCAAAGACCCTTTTTACTAAATTTTTTAATTCTTGATTCAAATCAATTTTTTCAATGTTAAATAAACGAAAAATTTTATTAACCGTATCAAATTCTGTTTTATTATGACCTTCCTTTAAAATTTCATATTCTTGTAATCTTTTTCTAAAATCCTTAAATTTTAATAATTCATTTTTCAGCCCTTCCTTTGCTATTTCAATATCACTATCACCAATATTTAGTTTAAAATAATATACCATTTCCATAGCTAATCTTCTAAGATTACTGTCTTCTGACCAATAATTAAGAGCTTCTTTGTTAATATCGTTTAAGATTTTATTAATTTCTATTATAAATTTGTTCAAATCTTTTTCTTCAAGAGAATTAAATAGCTTATATATTTCTACCATATAATCTGGCAAAATTTTCATCTTCTTATCCATTTGATAGTGCAAATAATCAGAATTCAATAATGAACTAATTTGAACATTTTTATTTTCAGAATATCTGTTTATACAGTCAATAATTAATTTAAAGATTTCATCTTCTATCCTACAGTTTTCATCATTTTCATAGTCATGTAATTCAAACGCTACTGCTAAAAATTCAATTATGGAATATGCTTGTAATAAAAACTCTGACAGATCTGCAGAAAATACTGTCCCGCCTTTTAATAATAGTACAATTTTTTCGAAAACATTATTATTATACTCAAAATTGTTTAAAATGTTCTCAATATTAAAAAAATCATGTTCTAAGTTTTTAAAAACTTTTGTGAAGTTAAAGCCATATTCGATTAAAAGTTGAATTATTTCTTCATCATATTTATAGAATAAATTGAAAGAGAATGCATTTGTAAATCCATCTTTAATAATATTACATTTTGCTTTTTTAATTATAAGCTTTATTAAATCTTTTGGTGCACCAATTTCTATACATTCAATCAATACTGACTTCTTTATTTCTCTTGAATTACTAGTCTCATATTCCAATAGATTTAATTCAAAAGAACGTTTAAGAATGTCAAAATTACGATTACATAACAAAAATTTTATTAAATCACTTCCATAAGAGTCAACCCAAGTAGTTTCATAATTACATTCCGTAACAAGAACTTGTGCTGTTTCAAAATTTTTAAAAAATAAAGCCAAAAAAAGAGAACTATTAATCCAACCTCCAACAAATACTTCTGAATACAAATCAAATTTTTCCAATGTATTAGTTAAGAAAGGAATAATCTTGGTATATCCCCTTTCTGCAAAATTTTTTAATAATGTCATTTTTTGTTTACTTTCTAATTTATGAAAATTTCCCAGAGTGTTTAAATTGTAATTTTGATCCATTTTAAGAGATGATTCAATTATATTAAAAAGTAAATCAGTGGAATTTTTTGTTTTTTTAGAAGGAAGTTCTTCATTTAAACAAAAGTTTTGGCAAAGGGATTCAAATAGATAATTGAGCTTAAAACTTTTGTCTTTAAGAGAAATATTAGTTTCTAAATCTTCTCTTGCAATTGATTGTAAAAAATTACAAATTTGAACTTTTTTATCAGCAATAAGATTTTTAATTATAACGATTTTAACAAAATGTTTCACCCTCCGTTGTGGAATTGACTTAAACTTCTCCCAAATAAAATTAGCAATGAAATATTCAGCAAAAGTTAAATGTACAAAAAAAGGTCTTCCATCAACAATTTTTATGATTATTCCTGTCTTTTCACTACCAATTTTTATTTTTTCTAATAAACTGGATATATCTCCCATTTTTTGCCCTGGAAACATATTTTTAAAATCTTTTATGGAATACATGCTATATAATGCTAACTTCGTATGATCTTCGAGAAGTTTAGTATATTTATTTAGAAGTAATCTTCGATTAGCTGGTTTTGATTCATTTATATCACCATGTAAAATATCATAAAACTTTTTTTTAATAAACGTTTTGTATAAAGTGGCTAAATTCATTTTTTTGTTAAGTTGTCTTTTATGATCATCAGATAGTTCAATGCTGTTGGATGCGTAAAATAATCTAAATACGTCTTCGAAACATTCAGCAACCATACAAATGTGCAGTGGTATAGATAAAAAAGGGATGCCCTGATAATAAATACTTTCAGAAATCTGTTTCAATAATTGATTAGAAAAAGGAATAAATTTATTAGTATATAGCTCGTTCAATCCTAATTTATATTTCCAAAATTTTTGTAAAAAGTTTACTTGATCTTTCTTGGAAAATGGTTCCAATGTATATGAAAATGTTCCTAATTCATCTTCTAATTCATTTAATATGTTATAGTTTCGGGTAGTTATCCACAAATCAAATAATTGGGTTGCTTTAAAATATTTTAATAAAGCAATAACAATTTCTTTGTAATCGGGAGCAATTTCATCAAATCCATCAAAAAGTAGGATTAATTTGCCTTGATTGTAATATTGAATAAACAATCCCAATTCTAGTAAATCAGTTCCTTTTATGTCAACATTGTCTTTCGTTATTCTTATTTGATAATTGTCCTCTATATTCACAAACTCCGTTATATTATCATTCAATTTTTGAAATAAAATATTTTTAAATAAGAATTCTAGGGTTTGTTTAACAGTAACACCATTTTGATTCCATATAGAAAATTGATTAGAGCAATCTAACAAATTTATTCTGCAAATCCAATTAATATGATTCATATTTTTTATTGTTTTCGCTATTTCGGTTAATATCGTTGTTTTACCCATACCAGGTTCTCCAGCTATAATCACTATTTTATCATTCAAATCTTTGATATTCATTTGAAAGTGAGAGGCAGAATCATGACAGTATTTACGTAATTTAGACAAATTATTGTAAGTTCGTTCCCATACAAAACCTTCAGATTTCGATTTAAGCCAATGTATGTTATATTGTTTGTACTCTTTACATAGTTTTTCAAAAATTTTTATTTCATTAGAAATTATTATTATATCTTGTTCTGATAGAATATTTATATTACAGATGTCTTCAAAAAATTCAATAACCACAAAACGTCCATCTACTTTAAATGTTTCTTCAATATGAATTTGCCGATTGAATGTTCTACTAATAAAATAATTTTTAACATCCTCTAAATCCATTAAGGATTTGCCAATTTCTATTTCTTCTCTATTTATTAATTTTGATAATGTAAACTTATCAATTAAATTTTCTAAATCTATACTTTCTATTAATGCACCCAAATTTAGTTCTTTTCCTTGAAATATAACTTTACTATTCTGCAGCAACTGTTCTTGTGAATCATTTTCAAGATCAATAAAATTGTTCTCATCATCTACCACTTCGTGATATTTGTCAATTATTTTGCTTTTATTTATTTTAATAAAAATATTGTCTGGTTTATTTATTAGAATAATTTTCTTTTTCTTATTTTGTTGAATCATACTGAATAAATCATCAAACATGGTATGAAATTCTTTGTTGCTTTCTTCAGTTGTGCAGTCAATTACTAAAACAAAATCGTGATCTTTAAAAGCTGTGATAAGGTCACTTTTATTTTCTAAAACAGTTTTCAATCGCATAAAACAATAATTGTTTTGAGCTCCCTTCATTTCTTTTAAAACTTGATACACTTTAACCCAAGTTAATACGCATTCCTCTGATAAAATGTTAAAAATTTGTATTGTTGTATTTTGCAAGCAAAGAAAATTGTTTAAATCTAATTTCGCAATGACATGATATTTAAAAAAGACCCTGTAGTTTTCAATTTTAGATTTAAGCTCTGATGATTCAATAATTAATTTTACAATTCCAATTAGGCTTGGCTTAAAATTTTTTAGCCAATTTTTACCATCTTCGTATGAAAGGAATTCACCTCCTTGTCCTTTTGCCCAGTTTTGCATTTTAACAAGTATGACATCAAATTCTATATCCTTTAAAATATAATCAAAATCCTTACTAATGTGATTCTTTATTATTTGATCTAATTCTTCCTCATTAGGTTGATTTACTGCAAACACTAAACGATCAAAAAATTCCTTTATAAAAGACTCAGAATTAACATTTTTCGGAGAATTTGTATTTTTTTCGAATCCAAATCCTTCAGATAAATTAAAACCTTGTTTATAAGCATGTAAAGAATTTATTTTAACTTTTTTGTTTTTATTTACCATTTCTCCACAAATTTCGTCATTTATTTTTTCTAATGTTAGCGAATGTTTTGATGTAAGTTTAACTTCACTCTCCAAAAGTTTTTTTAATCTTTGGGCTTCTTCAGATATTCCTTCATTTCTTATGAACTTGCCATAAAATTTTTTATTTTCAACATCAATGACTTCTTCGACCAAAAGTTTGTGATAAATATGAAAAACATCATTTTTGGATATGTGATCTACAAGGTTGTTCTCTAATAAACATTTAGTCAATCTTGCTACAAGATATCGCTCCAATATTGTTTTGAAGTATGGAAATAATTTTTCATTGAATTTATAATAACGAGGTTTTCTTACCAAGTTTTCATGTTTAAAGTTTAAAATGTCATCTTTATAATTTATCTCTGTTACTATTTCTTCAATTGTAATGGAATCACCGCTATATTTTTCAGCAACTTTTGTCTCCAAATCAAAATCAATATTTGTGCAAAGAATAATATCTCTGATTTTACCATCTTTGAAAATTTCTTCATCTTTACATTCTTGATATGAAAAGAAATATTTAAGTAAGGTGTAATCACCTTTCGAAAGATTTCCGTGAAGTAAATCGTTATTTAATTTTATCATCTTGGACTGATCTTCCTTGTGTTTTGTTTGCATAAGACAATATTGTGTATTTCCATTTTTCACTATTTCAAAAATGATGTCATCAAATTTTTTGGCTTCTTTCAGTTCAGTGCTCAAACGAAAAGAGTATTCTTTTCGTACACCACATACAAGATGCAACAATAATAACTTAATTTGGTACAATCCACCATGTAAGCTTAGTAAAATATTTGATCGTTTTTTCTGCAGTTGTTCTAAATTAGATTCATCAGAAGTATTTTCATATGTAACGTCATTATCCTTTATTCTTACACCTTCAAAAGTTCTTTTTCTTGACGACATGACCTCCACCTATAAGAAATATGTAATAAATAAATAAATATCTACTTATATAATAAAGGTAATTAACTCTATTTAAAATGTTTTATTTCATATTTTAAGTTTTCTTATTTATTTATTTGTCTCATATTCAGTTAGAACTTAAGTATACAGTTTTCAGCGCATACCCAAAACAATTTTGAAAATATATGCCTACAAGTTTCACTCCGTCTGGCCGTCCGTCCTTCTGTTTATAAAACTTCTACACCGTTCAAAATAGAGCAATAAAATTTTAACCATGGGTAGGTCTCATAAAAAATTGATGTTGTAGAAGAAATTTTTCATGTAGCATCATCCTTTACGGAGCTATAGCCATTCAAACTTTGAAAAAGTCCTATTTTTAAATATCACAAATGCTGCTTTACATATTTTCAATTTAAATTCGACAGGATTTTTCTTTACCTTTATAAATCAATTGTAAAATTATACATTTTTTTCAAATTTAGTACTTAAATTTACCCTTATATGAATACCAAATTTTGCATGATTTTTCTTCCGTCATAACTCCGGCGCGCTTTTAGATAGGGTCTTGAAATTTTGTGATTAGTATAAGAAAGAACTTTTAGAATTAGTATAAGTTTCTTCAGAAAATTTTTTGTACCAGCCCCTGTTTAAGAGGTATTAGGGCTCAAAAATTGAAAATTTCTAGACGCTTGTGACTTAGGCACAAGCTAAGATTTAATAAGCTTAATTTTTCTTCGACAACACATACAAATTAAAGCTCCCATAATATATTTTTACGCGTGTTAACGGTTTCTCTTGTTGTATAATAAAATAATAAAAGGATAATATTAATAATAAAGATAATAAAAGGTAAAAATTAAAGTTTCAACTTTATAATTTTACATGTATTAATGAGTTTTCTTAATTATGAATAGTTCCCTTAAAATTGACGAAAGTATCTCATTATTTTGCACATTTCTAAACAGTTTGTATTTTTTTTTGAAAATGTGCGCCTTTAAAAACCGTTGGTTTACATTCTGCCTTATTCTATTTGTTCTTGGCTTTTTTTAATTTATTGTATTTTTTAAATATAATTTTTAATTTAGGTTTAAATTATATTTGTAGTATATTTTAGGTGGGGTGTTATGAAGCTTTTTACAATAAAGCCTTTAAGGCTTAGTTATTTCATATTTAGATACCAAATAAATCCTTATCCTCTAAAGCTCATATTTCTTATTCAAATGTCAAACAAAACCTAATTTCTTTTTTAAATGTGAGAAGTAAAGCTTTTTATTGAATTCTAAATTCTAAATTATATTCTAAATTAAATATATCAATATAATGACACTTAAAAATGAAGAAATTTTGTTACAGTTATAATATTGTATTATATATTTTATTTATTCATTTAGAAATCAACCCATTTGTCACTATTGTACCATAGATACGCATACGCTTCTCCATTTTTCTATTGATTGAAGGTCACTATTGCATTTATTGTTTATCAAATTATGATTACTAAGTATACCACCTTTTAAATTGCTAGGTATAAAAAGTTCAAGGCCAATGAGTACAGTCCTAGTTATTGGATTAGGAGCAAAATGGACATTTCTATTGTAAAAGAAGTAGGACAAAATAAAATTTGTGATAAAATTGCTTAAACCATTCCAATTGGCCTTTTCGAAAAATTAAATTTTCCGTTTAGAAGGGTATTTTTTTAATACATGTCTCAGAATTTAAAAATTGAGAACTAATAAGGTTGTGGTCAGAGGTACCTATTGGATTGTTGATAGAAATGTTGTATTTTTCCGAATTAGATGTTAGAAAAAATTCGAGAGTGTAAACATTATCGCTTGAACGCAGTCAGGAATGCGAATGAGTTCCTTTACCAATTGTGTAAAGTGGTGAAAGGCACTAAAAAGCTCGACATTTTACCTTTAGACCTTGTATTAGGACAGTATTATAGCAATTTTGATTGTGAATATTCAGGAAGAATGCTATTTAAGGAATCCGATAGTGCTTCGAAATCCATAATTGTGATTTATTAGAATTTTAGAATTTATTTATAGAAATTAATGTGATTTATTTTCAATTTATATTAAAGGTAAAATACTAACAAATAAGAATTATAGGATCAAAAGTAACATTTAATTTTTTAATGGCAGGCTTATTGTAGCTCAACAGTTTCTTCTTTACCTACCTGTTTATAGCTTTTGTTATATAAGGTATAGCCATTGAGAAATAAAAAAAAAGCAAACTTATATATGTACATCATATATATTATATTACTAAAATGTTTAAAATCAAAGTGACTCAAGCCGAAGTCTCATTTTTAAAATAAATGAGGTAGTAAAAACTAATATTACCTATTGTATGAATATTATTGTATCAAAATCACAAAAGTAGAGATTGCGACATCTTTATGAAGTTATTAAATGCATTAATTGTTTGAAGGTAAATGAAACTTTAAAACTTGGCTTAAATGTAGATCATAAAACGTGCAGCGCAGCGGCGGAACTAGTGGACGCAGGACGTTGCGTTGCGGGGGGGGGGGGGGTCCACTAGCTATAGTGAGCATTCATATAAAAAAAATTAATACTCTTTACTGGCCCATTTTAGGATTAAAAATTTAAATTGTATACTATTAAAATCGACGGAGTTACAAAACATTAACAGTACGGCACGAAAATCAAACTGAACAATTAACAAGATTTTTTATAAATTAACATCAACAATACCAAACCTACATCGCCAACTATGATGTTTTTTATATATTTTTTCCTATTAATTCGTTAATGTTAAACATATAAGTGTGTTTGTCTCCTATATAATGCTATGACAAAAAAACTTATTGTTACTAGGGGCCCTGTAACCCTGTGTCCTTTACTCTGTGTACGTAATTTCAAAAAAACACTTTATAAATTTACGTCCTACTCGATCGCCCAGTGCTCGAAATTCGAGCTATTATTGCGCTCGTATAATTTTACATAAATTTGTTTTTATGTTTTACATAACGAATTTGTTTGGTGTAATTTATATTTTGAAACTTGAAATTATTAATTATTTTTTTTAATCAGGATATAAAAAAAATTAAATTTCTCAATTATAAAAAAGTTTTCTCAATTATAAAAAGTTTTTAAACCATAAGCTGGTACTAATCCACCGACACAATGATAGAACACATTATAAATTTTAAAGTGGAAAATATCATTGAAAACTGATTGATCAAATTGTGCTTCTGAACTTGCCATAGCAAACGCAGAATTATAAGATCGAATATTAATTTAAAAAAATTTTGGATATAATTTTAATTGCACTATTTTGCGATGAGATAGATACCTTCTATTAAAGTTTGAAAAAACTGAGAATAAATTAAAGGTGATAAAATCACCTTACCTTTATGGCAACATAAGCTAAATTTTGTTCTGTCATTCGAAGTAATTTCATTTAAAAAATGAAGAGCATTACATAAATAATAACGTAATATCATATCACCGAGATTAAAACTGTCAAAATTACTGGGAACCCCAATTAACGCGCATTTAAAAAAATCATTAAGAACAATATTTTGACTTACATGATTCCTTTCCACATTATAATTGCCAGAATTCGTTGTTCATCTGAGATTTGTTTGATGACAACTTTGACTCGATAATCTACGTGCGTAAGGCATCACTTATTTCAATACAAAACAAATTTAAATTGTTTTGAAAACAAAACAAATTATCTTACTAAACAAAAAAAAAATCACACAAATGAAATTCACTTTACAACAATTATTTAATGCAAAACAAAATAAAAATATATATTTTATTTTTAACAAAATATTTTATTTATTAATAATTTAATAATATCAATATTTAATTATTTAAATTTGAATAATTTGCAAATATTTTTCTCATAGATAATAATGTACCTATGCAACTTTATAAAATTGCAAACCAAAAATATTTGTTCTAATTCAAAAAAAAGCAGGGATGGTACCAATTGAGTTTTTTTTTTTAATGTAATGAATTACAATGTTAAAAATGTACTAAAAAAATTGCACTTGCTTTAAAAGACAGTGGGTTTAAAGAAAAAATTATTCTAGGCATTTTGAGTTTAAATTTTCAAAACATATAATATATGTATGTACCTATTGTATTAATTTATAAAAATTAAAACAAAACAATTAAATTTTTAGTTGTATATGCAAAATTTTTTACATATTTACGATAAAATAATTACTAAACAAATATTATTTACATTCATTTTTTAATAAGGTTTCAGTTCAGTCTAAAATTGTAAATTCATACGTCTTTCAATTTTATTAATTTAGGTAAATCAATTTAATACAGATCTTGTTGCTGATTTATAATTTTCAAATTATTTCTTTTATTTTCAAGTCTTTTAAGACTTGTAATAAATATGCTCGCTTAATAATTTTAAACCAAACAAAAACAACAACAAAGAGAAAAAAAAAAATAAAAGGGCGCTTTTTTTTTTAAATAAACGTTTAAAAAAAATTATATGGGTATATAAAAATATACACATCCAATATACATACATACATATTTACAAACATCATTCCAAAAAAAAATCATTTAAAAACATGCATAATATTTTTATTTAAATTTTATGTATTTATTTTGTTCTATATCTAATTATTGATTTGACACACAAACTTGCATCATAGAATAGAATCAACACTGTCTGTTTGGGTAAAGAAAAAATAAAATAAGAAAAAAAAATTTAAAAAGATTTTAATCTCCTTGTTCATTTCAACAACCTAGTTAAAAATTCATAAAAAGGAAAAAAATAGGTCGGCGCATAATAATAAATTAATTGAGCCACGAATCACAACCGAAAATGATCTTTCATTAAAATTCGTCCAGTATTTTGGTCGATAGAGGGATACTTATGTTTGTATGGGAAAAAATAAGCCAATTAAATATTACTTGTATTTGCCCGCTGCTCGAAAATCGAGCAAACCTAGATTAAAATACAGCTACATAGTGTACATCTTGTCCGTTTTCGAAAGCCAAAAGGTGTTGTCTGAGTTCGTGATGTGTAAGCGAGGATTCATTCTGTATCATGGATATAGATTGGGTGTTACAGTCGGACTATCAATTTAGCAAACAGCAAATTATTATTACCAAAACGTTAAACTAAATAAGTACTTTAAAGAAAATTATATAAAAAAAGTAAAGTACTTAATGTAAAGAACTTTTAAATTATTAAAAAATCCTTAAAAATCCTTAAAATTTAACTACATATTATGCCAGATATACATATGAAAAATAATAAGAGAGTCACATATAAAAAATTTTACAATAACAATTACTTTTTTTAATTACATATTATTTTAAAATTTTCATGTAGACAATTTACGACCCACACTTTTATATGCACAGTAAGATGGCGCAGTAAAAAACCAGAAAGTTCCAATAATAGTTATAAATATTTTTTATTGCATTTAAAAAAGCGTATTAAAATTTTTTGAATTCATAAATTCATATTTATATGTATTATTAATTCTCATATATAAATTTATTATAAAATAAACTCAAAAATTTATTATTATAATACCTATGTAGGCATTTACATATTAGTTTTTAACTGAAACTCTAAAAGTTTGCATTTAATATAACACCTATTATTTTAAAAATGTTTTAATTCTAAAGCTCTCAAATGTGAACCCCATACATAGCAAAAATTTTTCTATTATTCAGTAAATACAGTAATATATTTAATGAACTTATTCTTTAACATTTTTAAATTCACACTCGATCCAGTCAAAAAGAAATAGATTTTACGATACTTACTAAAATGTAATAGTAACCTTTTTCATCATTTTTGATATATTAAATTCCAAATTTTTCAAATGAGAAAAGCTATTGAATAATTTAAAAAAAGTTCACCACTGGCCTGACACTGACCACAATACCATATACAACATACATAAGCAAAATCCTATAAACCAAAAATAAAATTATCATTTACTTTTAATTTAAGAAACAAACATTTTTTACTGTCTTTTAAATTTTCATATTGTTATTGTTAATATTGCTATGTCACACGTCATGTCTGTTATCTGGTTGTACTCTCTAAGTCAGTACTTGGTTAGTTTAGTACTGTACTGTGCTACTCTTTCAATGACAAAATAATATAGATAATACGAACAATAAATAATACGTACTATAAATCATACTCATGGGCCTTGGCCATAAGTGCATAACTGCATACTATATAACGTCATAGTATACATTGAAATTTGAATTTTTTAAAAGAGAAAATTACATATTTTAATTTTTTTAAATATATGTACATATCATTTCATTCTCTTAAATTTTATTAAAATAAAATATTAATTAGTACTAAAAGAACAGTACTAATACAGAACAGACTACAGTACAGCTAACACAATTATTTTTTTTTAACTTAAAAATTTCTATTTATTATATATAATTTAAACGTAAATATAATATGCATGCATATAAAAATAAACATATACACATTCACATTTAATAAAAAGTTTCAAATTTATTGTTGTTAGTTTAAGCATGAAATTTAAGTTTAAAGCCGAAAGCGCATTGTTACATCATATGTATGTATGTTTGTATGAGTTGATGTTATATAATCATGTTACATATTATGTATATAGTTACATTCGAAGTAGTGAAGAAGTAGAAAAAAAGTTTTTTTATTCTTATTATATATGCATACATAGAGTCCATAAAATACATAAATATCAAGACCGGAACAAGACTCCTAAGAATGATTAGTGCAAAATTTAAACATGTATTGTGAAAATTGAGAGAGTTTTGACAGTTTCTTTTTTTCATTTTTTTGCTTAGAAAAAAGTAGAAAATTATGAAATTTTAGCAATTTTCATTTACAACTTTAAATATGGAATACTGCCCTAAATGTATCGAAATTTATATTAAAATAAAATTTCAAAATTTTTCTAACACATATCAAAACTTCAAAGTTCAACTCGAATTTTTAACTATATTTTTCTCAAAATATATTTCCCAACTTTTTCTAGCATTTCTTGGCTCCAGCCATTTTGAAATGTTTAAATAAAAAAAAAATTTTTTTTTTCTTTGCTATCTGTCAATTTTTTAAAAGCTTTCTATTTTCTAAACAAAAGTAGGATAAAGCAGGTAACAAAATTTAATTTTATATCGAGTTTTAATATATTTAATTTTAATATTAAAAAAATTTTTTGAGTTTTTCCTAAATACTGGTGAAAAAATTAACATACTATCAATTTTTTTTAGTATCATTACAAGAATTTAAAAAAAAAAGAACCTGAAATTTTTGGTAAGCAATTTTATTTTTTTCAATACACACTATAAAAAAAATAAGGTTCATTAAGAATAATGCAATATTTATATTTTAGAATTTAATATTTTTATTGCTTTTTAATTATGGTTCGTACTTGTTGTGTCCCTGGGTGTAAATCGAATTATAAATGTAAAACGAAAAATAAAATTTATACAATTTCAACTTTTCGATTTCGCAAAGAAAAAATTTTAAAAAAACAATGGATAGAAGCAATTCCACGAATAAATTGGAATCCAACAGAAAGTAGTGCTGTCCAATCCATTTTTGTACGAAAAGTTTTCGTAGTCAGAATTCTGACAGACCAACTTCATTACCATGCGATTCCAAGCATTTTCCCTAATATTCCGATAATTTCTGATTTAAAATTAGTTGATGAAAATTGTATTTTTAATTTTAATAATTTAGTAAATAAAATTGAAGAAATAATTGATTTAAATGGCTGGCTTTTGTTTAAAAATAAATCTTATAGTGTGTTATATTGTTTAGAAAATGAGAATTATTTCGGTTGTGATTTCAAATATAGAATTAAAATTAATGAAAATTTAGAAATTGGTGTGGAAATAAGGATATAAACTTAAATACATATTATTCATATATATAGATCTACTATATGCACACGAAATAAATAGCATATTAATTTTTTAAATTAATTTAATTCGCTCACTTTTTTTGTGCTGTTACTGTACCAAATTATTGCTCTCTATAAAGAGCTTTAAGCTTTAGGAAAAAAAAGAAAACATTTTACAAAATTCGGGTAGACTTTTTTTTATCAACGTTTTTATAAATAAAAAAATTATAAATTAAATTTTTTTTTGTATTCAGATAATGTAAAAATTTATGAATTTTAAGGTTTGCTTAGAAATTTTTTCAAAAAAATGTCTATTTTAGAAGTTTTTAAAGATTTAAAGTTAGCCCACTATTTAGCTTTTACTTTTCCCATAAGAGCCAATGTAAATAGTGGGTAAATAGATATTGTTATATTGCAAATTGAATCTAGATACCTGATATTTTATATATCTACTACTTATATACATATATTGTGTCTGACAATTAAACTAAATTTAACTATTATAATTTTATTTATTTGTTATATAATTAACTATGTATATCTATAATATAATACACAAGATGTTGGCGAGACCTTGCCAACATGTAAAAAAAATATTTTATATCTATAATAAAACACTCACACGGAATGTAAACTAAACTGGCAATGATGACATTTCTGTATATTTATTTAATAATTTAAAATTTTATTACCAGAGACACAAATCTTTGACTCAAAGTATTATCAAGAGACACAAACCGTTCATTAAAAATATAAATGAATTTAGTAAATATTATTACCAGAGACCAAATTTTCACTAGAAGTATTATCAGAGACACAGACCGTTCATTAAAAGTGAGTACAGTCAAAAAAGGAAAAGTACATACTTAAAAAACACATTTTCAATAAAAATAAATTCAGCAAATTTTTAATTTTTAAATTTGACCGCCACATGCATTATGAACTGGTCGCAGCGGTAAGTTAAAAATAAATTATTAATTTTCTGTTGGCGTTTTCAATCTTTGTTTTGTAAAAAAAAAATAAAAATAGGTACTCTTAATAAAATTAAAACTCCTGAAAGTGAAAAGAGCAAAGTTAATAGTAAGCCTCATATTTATAAGAAAAAAATAATAGGCCGATTGTGTTCTTGATTTTGTTTTCATTAGTATAAAAGCTGGTAAAAGCTTCGTAACAAACTTTAAAGTAGTTTTGTTTATTTAGGTTGAAATTTAGACTTTTAAGCTAAATTCTCGGTATAACTGGTATATTACATAAAATATTCGAAATTTTTTTATTAATATAAAATTCGGCAGACTTAAATAATTATATTTCATAACAGAAGTCTGGAACTTACAAAATATTATAGAAATGGATATTTTTCTAAAAAAAAAAAAAACTAACATAGAAAATATCATTTTAGAAGCCTTCTCTCACAATAGATTCAGAATTTTGTACTAATTTATTATTAGACCATTAAATTAAAAAGCTGTTGAAAACAACATTCACAAAAAAAAGCTCCCGAAAATTTATGAAATTTTATTATCAGAGACATGAATCTTTTATTAAATATACCAAAGACCTCTTCCAAAGTACATTTAAATAAAATATATTCAGCAAATTTTTTTCAAGAAAAAAAAAATAAAAGCAGACTTGAAAGTAGTTTTGGTAATTAAAGTAATTTCGCGGCGAAAACAACTGTTTTTCATCGACATAAAAATTTTTTTTTTAAACTAAAGAAAAATAGAGAGTAAAATTTTAACAAATATTAAAATTATTTCGATTATTGAGATTGTTTTAAATGTAACAAAAAAAAAAAATGTCGTAGCGGTTGGTGTTGGTTGGTTTTTCGCTGGTTTTTATTGTGCACTTTATACATGTGTTTCAAACAATTTTTGAGATATCGGCACGAACTTTTACCCTGAATGTGTTTTTAGCTTGGACCATTTTTTCTTAATAATTAAAAAACTGTCAAAAATTACCGCCACGAAAAAACGGAGAGAAAAAATTAATAAACTGTACCTAACATTTTTAATTTTATGTGTTTAGATTTGTTTTATGTTTTTTTTCTATTACAAGTAAGTAAGTGATTTAAACATTTTTTTAATGGTGCTGATGTAAAAATGAAATTTTTAGGTAGTTTATTGAGGGAGTCAGTATGATAACGTAAATGTTTTTGAATCTATAGAAATTGTGCAATTGCACAGGGGATTTTCTAGTAATTATCTATTATAATTTTATTTTCAGTGCACTAAAAAAAAACCGCTACCCATTTCATACAAAACTTCCAAACAAAATTTTTAAAAAATTAAAATATATTATAAAATTTACCAATCCAATTTAATTTAATAATTTTAAAAATTTTTACACCCTCATATCATATTATATGAATATCATATGATATGAGGGTGTAAAATTCTATACTGACTCAGTGTAAATATATAATACTAAATCGTATATATGCGAGAGGCAAACACAAATGCATATTTACATTCTGAAGTATAAATAAGTACCTACCTCAAAAAATACTACTACGAACTATTACGATTTACGAACTAATAAAAAGCAAGTACTAAAAAGAAAGAAAAAATTAATATGCAAATACATAGAAAGTCGTGTAAAAAATGAATATGTGGCGCGAAACTTTGATAAGCTGTATATCCTAAACTACCACCCCGATCAAAAAGGTAAAAACATGTTATTTTTTTCCTCTTCTCATTCTTTCTAATGATGCATAAACCATGTAATTCGGAACCCAAAAACCAATGCTGGTGTATTTATATAATGATGATGATGATGATGATGATAATATACACATTATAAACATCTAAATTTAACGGTTTTAAAAAATATTCAAAATAAAAACAATCAAACCAAAGCAATCTATGTAAGTAAAATTAAGAAAACAAAAATTTCGATTTTTAAAATTGTTTTTTTTTTTTTATTTCTATTTGAACAGCACGCTAAGTATATTAATAGGTATATACATACATTTAGTTCTATATATTTTTTTTTATTAAGTGGAATTTTATTATATATTTTTATTGGAGATAGGATTAGTAATTACTTTTATAGGTTACTTATGGGTCAATAGTATGAAGCATAATAATAATGTGTATTAATTATAATTATAGATTTTGTAATACAAAAACTGTATAAAAAATATATGTACTTGTATTCAAAACTTAGCGAATGTTTGGCGAATGTCATAATTCGTAGTGTGTGTCTGAAAACTACTAAATTATAATTATAGAAGACAAAAAAACTACCCCATTAAATCTGAAATTAGAAAGAAAAAAATTAATGTCTAAAGTTAAAACTAATTTTGGCATGTTAATTTTGGGTTTTTTTTTTTTATTTTTTTCACTATTAAAAAAATGTTTACTATGAACCAAATGGAAATTTTGGTTTTTTGATATTTAAAATCTCAAAATCTATTGGATTTTTTTTTTAAATAAATTTTTTTCCATTTTTAATTCTTTAATATTTTTTTCATAGTAGCACACAGAATATGGCCGGAGCGCGCCATGGCGCCCGCGGGCATACGGTTGGGGACCACGGAATTAGACAATTAGACTGAATTAGCTAAAAGTAATAATTTGTTGCGTATTAAATTTTTTTTAAACTGTAAGTTCTTCAATTTACAAGTTCTTAGATGCGTATTCAATTTCTTTTAAATGTAAACAATATTATTTGTTGCGTATACAAATCACCTTTTAAATGTAAGTTCTCATTTTCAATTTCATGTTAAAGCTTCCGTTCTATTAAGTTAACTTTTAATTTCTTATTTTATCTGAATTACTAGTGTCCCATTTATTTAATCGTGATACGAATATTAAAGTATTGTTGCACGAGAGTTTATTATTTGACTGCTATATTTAATAAAAGGTAATTAATAAATTTGTAATAATTAAAAATTTTACAACAGGTACTGAATTTATAAATATGTAATAATTTAGATTTTGACTAATAATAATGGAAAAGAAATTAAGTAGCATAAGCGGTGCAGCAAAAGGAAGAAAGTTAAAAGAAAGCAAAGCCACTTTAGCTAAATTACCAAGGCTAACAACGTTTTTGAAACCAATCGAAAAGCGAACGGAAACGGAAGTGGAAAGTCAAAACTCTGAAGAAGTGGTATGTATAAATCAGTCAGTAGAACATGGTGATATCGAAGAAAACATTGCTACTCGTAATAAAAATGTGAACTATGAAGATATGAATAGGTCTCCGAGAAACCACCGAAATGAAGAAAAGGAAGATTCAAACTCTGATACGAACAAATTAATTTAGAAAAATCAAGTGAATTGTTTTCTAGTGACATTGCAAATTTTCATGGTAAAATACTAACAACAGATATTAAGAAAACAATTGTATTTTCTGAATCATGTCGGCCAAAAAGTCCTTTTATACGGGACCCCTTGCAAGAAAACCGTAGATTTTCCAAGGAATATTATAAAACTACCACAAAATATGGATCTATAGAAAGAATGTGGCTTTGCTATTTCCCAAAACTTGATGCCTTTTATTGCGAGCCTTGTTGGCTTTTCTCAGAAGAACGAAAAGTAAAGGATAACTGGTGTGAGCATGGTGTCAGAGATTGGCGTGGTCATATAGCCAACATATATTTGCTTGTTGCATTTATGAAAAATGGCGACACAATGAAACAATTGATAAAAAAATAGAAGAACAAATACGATACGAATCAAAATTTTGGGTGCAAGTCTTAGAGCGGATAGTAAATATAACATTATCACTTTGTAAAAATTCTTTGGCTTTTCGTGGTCATCGTGAATCATTTGACAATGAATATAATGGTAATTTTTTAACCCAAGTTCAAGTTTTAGCTAAATATGATAATGTTATGAAGCAAGTTTTGAGTATGCCAAATGGAACTATAAAATATTTGAGCCATCAAATTCAAAATGTAATCATACATTGTCTTGCAACACATTTAAAAGCCACTCTTACTGCTGATCTACTATCCAAATTTACAGGAGAATTACAAATAACATTAAAAAGGTTAAATCCAACGCGATGGGTTGGACGATATACTTCCTTTTTCGTCGTTAAAATTCGTTTTCTTGATATAATGAAAGCTCTTTCCGAGATATCAATAACAAGTAACAAACGTGAAGAACGCGAAGAAGCAGTACGAATACAAAAAAATATGAGTAGTTTCGAATTTGTTTTTTTTATGCGTGCTTTTGTCTAAAATCCTTAATGATGTATATATACCATAAAAATTGCCTCAAACCAAAAATTTAGATTGTATGACCACTTCAGCATCTCTAGAAAATGACAGCAAAAATTTAAAACAATATAGAAAGATGTTTGAACATTTCAAATTAGAAAGAGGGGTTATAGCTACCTGGTACATTTATGTGCCACGGTACCTTCAAATAAATAAATAAATAAAAATGTCTAAATGTCTAAATGTCTTCACAAAATTTATTATTATTTTTCACAGTCAGAAATTAATATTTTTCGTGAAACTTTTTTTTTACCCCCATGATTTCAAATTCTTCGTTCTGTAAAAATGAGATAAAAAAATTATTTGAAAATAAAGATTTTTCGCCCTTTTCCGCGTTCTGCCAATATATGTATCTATTTGGGTAAATTTTATAGTCGGTTACGAAACCAGGATTGCCCCTTTTTCCAGAATCTCTACATATATATATATTCTGGAAAAAGCGGATATCCTGATTTTGTAACCAACTCTAAAATCTTTTCTAAGTATTTTCTTTCCGACATATTTCAGCACCAAAGCATTTGCAAAGATTTTTCAAAATCAATCAATCAACTACAATTATAAAATAAAAAAATTATATTTGAATCAGAGAATAATTTAATTATGGCTTTATGACACAAAATGTTTTATAAAAATAAAACTTTATGACCCATTCAAATGAGTCATAAAGTCATGTTGAGAAATATCACTTTATGACTTATGGCTTTATGACACTCCACCTACAAATTTGTAAACAAAACAGTATTAGTAATTTTGATTCAACTTTTTATTTTATAATACATACTCGTACTTTTAAGTTATTCAAAATAAAAAAAAATATAAAATGTTTAAAAAATTATTAAATGAATATGAAATAATATATTAAATATTATATTTAATGATCGCCGCGGCCTAAGCTATTTTATCTTTTATATTGTTCTTATATAATATGTTATAACACCTGCAGTATCTTATATTTTTTTTATTATCCATATATGCTTCCAAAACAATAATACAGGAATATTTTTTTTTTTTTAAATTAAATATTTGACCAAATATCAAAATTAAATTTTCTGAACAACTTTTAAAATACAAATATGATACACTTACATACATTTAATTTAAATAAACTTTTTATAAAAAATGTTTACAAAAATATCTAATAAATAAATAAATTGTTTTTTTGAATATTGACTAAAACAAAAAAAAAAAAAATAATTTATCAATTAATTAAAGAATTTATCATTTTGAACAAGCGCAGTTCTGACCGCAGAACTGATGGAATAAAGGTAATAAACTAATGTTGTTTCGATTGTAAATTCTCTTTTCTACTTGAATATCTTTATAAAAGCTTAAGTACATGTTAATAATATGATCTTCATTATATAAATTTTCATATTTTTATTGTTTTTATATTTTGCCAGTGCCGGAATTAGTTTTTGAAAATACCATATGCAAGATTTTATTTTTGTTGGGCCACCTAATTTTGTTTTTTTAGGGAAATTAGTATTAGAAGAAAATGGTACAAACATTTTTTTTGACTTTTTAATGTCTACAACTTTTTTTTTTTTTAGTTTATTCTCTTAAATTACACAAACTTTCCTTTACATGTGTGACTGTAAATGTCATACGGGGAAAATATTCTTACGAACTGTGTGAGATTCAAAACCACACCACACTGACACTTCCTCAGTGTTTATAGCGTATTTTATACCCTATTATACCATGTTCATACTAGTAAATAGCCTAGTTTCAAAATCAACCGTCTAGACTATTACTGTAAAAACATTACAGTTTTTAGTTGTATCTATAGTGATGGCATACCAGTTAGAAATTAGACGGAACTTTAAAAAAATCTAAAGCAACATTTTATGTGTATTGCTGACTAGAGGCAGTGATTGAATTAACGAAAAAAAAATATGCTAATTAATGTTAAAACACTTGAACTGTTTATAAATGAAAACCATATTCATTTAGATTGTTAAATGTTTTACAATATTATAGTTAATTTATTATGAAAGAAATTTTTTTAATAGAATAGATTCCATATAATAGAAGAAATTTTTTTTTAACATGTTAAGTCCCACTTGTGTCACCGGTGAACATTGGCGAATGTTCTCAAAAGCCCGAATCAATTTAATGTAATATTTTTTACCATTAAAAATATTTACCGGTAATACATTGGGACTTAACGCAAGTTTGTTTTTATGTTCACCGGTAGGCGCAGAATTTTGAAACATTTGAGTGATGTTCGCCGGTGATACACGGAGGACTTAACGCAAGTATTTTTTCATTTACACTGGTGGGAATGGGACTCAACGTGAATAGAATCTAAAGATCCTCTCAAATCTTCTGTTCTCTATATCTGACCATGTGCATAGGTGTACCTGTTACATCTGAATAGTTACCGCGCCGAATTTTTTATTCATATTTTAATGGTTTCGTATGTTTTTTTTAAAATTTGGTGTTGTTTTAAAAGATATACGGAATATGTTAAATATTTTGGTGCAATATATAGGAACATCCAGCCAAGTGATTAAGACATCGACTTTTCTTTCGAAACGTCTCGGGTTTAAACGTCGATTGTGTCATAAATATAATTAATAAAAAATAATATAGATTCTTCTTCTAGTAAATAAATACATATATGTATACAAATAATATAATTAATGTCATATCGAAATATATAAATATAATTCTTGTATAAGATAATATATATGTCAAATAAGATACATATTATATAAGATAAATTATAATGAATATAACAACATAAAATAACAAAAATAAAACTAAATTTAAATGTAAACAATACATAACAGATAAAATCTACGCTCTCAGATAGGAACAATATGAATTGGAGTGATTTTAGTGACTCTTAGGCAGCAGAAGCAATGAATGATTTAATTTATAATTGATAAATGGTTTTGTAAACTTATTTTTTAACAGGTATAATGTATAGATTAAAAAAAACTTTTAGTAATGCATGTTCTATAACGCCGATTTTTAAAGTTATATGCAAAGATTATCTATTACAATAAGATGGCCCACTCTTTTTCTACACATATTAATGCATTTTTTACAACTGCCAAAAAAAAAAAAAGCTGTTAAAAAACCATTAGTCAAATTAGGTAAAATATATTTTATTTCGTTTCAAAACCATTCTATTATTGAAATTACGAGAGTAAAAGAAAAAATTAACGAAATATTGTTTAGGTAGTATTTTTACAATGCTTTTTTAGAGGCGCAACTTTGTTACTATGTCTATGTATTGTTATAATACAAAGTATAGGAATATTTGAAATTGAATCGCAATGTATTTTTAAAAGCGCAACTCTGTTTAATTATATTCATTTAAGTACATAGTGGCAAAAAGTAATAATCGAAAGTATTTTAAATTATTAATTGAAATTTTTTGAAATTAAATAAAAAAATAATAATTGAAAGTGTTTTAAATTTTTTATAGACACTTGAATATGAAAAATATATTTTAATTGAAAATTTTATGTAGATATTATTTAGATAGTTTAGAAAATAAATTTACTAAATATTTTTGTAAAATTAGCACAGAAAAAGATTTAGAATATAAATTATATAAATGTTTAAAAAATGATTTTAATTATGACTGTTGTAGTAATAAATGTAACAAATCTTATTTTATAAAACTATGTACATATATTATATACTTTTCACTACAAATTTGTGCTTTTTAACATTATATTTTTCTTTTTTCAAAATCAATTTTGTCTAAAATATTTTTAATATTTACATTGCCTACTTTGACAGGTAAAATTTCTGTTTAGAGATTCTTTTGATTTCTACAGAATTTAGAATTTGTTTTGATGTTATATATTGAGTTTAGTAATAACAATAACAGCTTTTAATTATGCTATGTATGTATGTACATATATAAAGTTAATTTATTTCCAACCAAATCAACAAGTTGTATATAATATGTAAGTATGGCTGAATAAAGGTTCTATTTTTATACTAAATACTATGTCTTTATACAAAATTACAAAACAATATATGTATGAGTTGGAATAAAAGATAACAAAAACAAAACAAACCAGTTTAATTAGAATCTGTCATTATCAAAAAAATAACAGCTTACATTTTTAATGACTCAGAAAAAATGACTCAATCAGTTTGTTTTAAAATAAACTCAATGTTGTTATTAAAATTTTTAAATATTTTGAAGACAGGTTTTCAGCAAATTAAACTTTTTTTGTTGACTGAAAAAAGTAAAATAACAATTAATTACAGTTATTAAAATTAAATTACATATAGATACATACATGAATATGAAAAAATGTTTGTGTTTTGAATGATTAAGCGTTTTTTTTTTTTGTATCTAAAAAATTTATAAATTAGAAATAAAAAGTTTAAGTTTATTATGTTCTTATTCTGTTATGACTATTAATTAATCTAATCTTAAATAGTAAATTTAAGAGCTTTAGTTGCGTAAATATTTTGGGCTCGATCTTTTTCAAATTTTATCATAAAGAAATCATATACATACATAGAGAATTCACCTAAAAGAAAAAAAAATAGTAGTCAATTTCATTGATTTGAAATCACCCCAAGATCGTATTTGGGATTATTTCGTAAAAAGATGACCGTATTTTTGATATACCATCAAATAACATAAGAAAAACAAAACAAAAAAGTATTATTTTTACATTCATTCTCTTCATATAATTCATTTTCTTCGAACTGATTTGTTTTTCTCTAAAAATTGATTTTATTTTGTTCAAATACATACCATACATATCTATCTTGTAGTGCATCAGAAGCAAAATGGTTTTATAATTTTAAAATCTAATTTTATAGATCTCATAAAGAATAACTCTACATACACATACATAATATTTGAAGGCCAACAAAATTTTATTATAATATTGCTTAAGTGTGATGTAAATTATAACTGAGATTTATTTGTTTTTATTTGTTTTTTTATTTTTTTTTTTAAAAAATCTTGGATGCTTCCGAACGAGCCCCAGAGCAAACGAGTATATCTCTATAACCAACAAAGATAGAACCTTTATTTTTAGCTAGTACAAGTGTGTTATGTTATTTTTCCTTTTTTGTAAAATTGAAAACTGACATTTGAGAGAATTTGAACCATGGATTCGTATTTTGGAAATTTCCGGACGAGCACAAGAGCGAACGAGCATATCTCCAAAACCAACAAAAGTAGAACCTTTAAATTTAGTACAATAGTGTTCTGGCATATTTTTTTTATGTCCCTGGAATGGATTTGATGAATTGGAGTGGCAATTCGGGTACCTGACATACACTTTCCAAGGACTAACAAGCATATCTTCGAAATTAATAAAGATAGAAACTTGAAATTTTCTACAAGGGTGTCAAGCATATCCCAAGAGGATGCCTCTTTTACGTTTCTGAAATTCGAGTTGAATAAGATAGAAAAGAGAAGAAGTTCAAGCAGCTGCCAAAAAACTTATGGATTTTTAACTTAATTCGAATTATTCAGGTGTAGGGTATTAATAAGTCGGTTGCATCGACTTAGTGTTACATTTACTTGTTTTATTTAAAGTTTAAGCATTATAAACTTACATATTAAAAAAATTCTAACTGAAATGGTTCAATTAAACTTATAACAGTTCCTAAAATTAATGTTTTTCTGTAAAACTCCATTATATGTTTTAAATAAATAAATGTTACAATTTAATTTTGACAGTTTAAATTCATATTTAACTCTAATCGTTTCGAAATGGCAGAAAGTTAACTCTGCATGTGAATGTGGTAGTTATTTGTGATTTTTTAAAATCACATCCTATCCTATAAAAGTATAAACTCTACTCGGAGTAAGAAACGAAAGGCACTCCTGCTATGATAGGTAGATTCATGTAGTTTCAAATTTTAAAAATATTGCTGTCATTATGTTTACTCAAGCCCCAAGTGTGCTTTTTTTAGAAAACGAAAGGTAAAGATAATTTTTGTTTACATAAGTTTTTTTTTTTATTAATTTTTAAGAAATTAAAAATTGGTTTTTTTTAAGTGGTGCTGTTAAGCGTAGTAATTTTTTAAGAAAACAAAATATAAGTAGATAGGTAGATAGATACCTATACTTTTTATTTTACTATATTTTTTTATAACATTTTATTAAAAATAATAATAGGAGTAAAAAAGCCGCACAAACAAATAAAATTTAATTTAAAAGGTTAATTGAATTATTGGAAGAGTGACCAGACCTCGCAAACAACATCCCTAGGAAGTGGATAATTTCTCAGAAAAAAAGAAAATTTATTTAAAAATTTAAAAGGATTTAAAAAAATTTGAAATAAAAAAAATTCTATATTTAAAAACTAATTTCTTTCCGTCAGCCTGTTTTCCCTTTGAATTACTTACACATATATACTTAACTAAACGAACATAAAAAAAAAATATACCTAGTATAGTAGATACAAAAAATATTTTACGAGACATATAACTTTTACATCTGCAAATAGTGTTTGAAGCTGAACGGATTTCAGCATACCATTTTCTTCGAATGTGGAACGGACTTTTTCATTCGAAAAAACTTTCGACGTACTTCAGAATAACCATATTAATCTTTCAAATTATAAAACTGATTTAATTAAAAAAACTTTCGGTATACAAATATATATATACATATTTAAAGTATAGGATTAACATCATAAATTATTATGGTGCAGTGACAGAACGCCCATGGACATAAAGCCTTTTTGAATTGGAATTAAAGCGCATAATTAAAAGGAATTAAAGCCCGCGAGCTTTTCTTGAATTGGAATTTAGACCCACACTATTTTTTTTTTATTAAAATAAGAGAGTAATAGAATATGTAAAGCAAACGTATATCTAAGTTGGAGCAAACGTATATCTACTTTTGAATCCAACTCTAAAATCCTCCTAATTCCGAACCTCACATATATTTATATAAATATTCTGGAAAAAGCGTATAACCCTGCTTTTGAATCCAACTCTAAAATCCCTCCTAATTCAGAACCTCACATATACATATATATAAATACTCTGGAAGAGGCGTATAACCCTGATTTTGAATCCAACTCTAAAACCCCTCCTAATTCAGAACCTCGCACTTACATATAAATAAATGTTCTGGAAAAAGCGTATAACTTTTGAATCCAACTCTAAAATCTCTCCTAATTCAGAGCTTCACATATACATATATATAAATACTCTGGAAAAAGCGTATATCCCTGCTTTTCAATCCAACCCTACAATCACTCCTAATTCAGAACCTCACATATATATATATAAATATTCTGGAAAAAGCGTATTACCCTGCTTTTGAATCCAACTCTAAAATCCCTCCTAATTCAGAGCTTCACATATACATATATATAAATACTCTGGAAAAGGCGTATAATCTTGATTTTGAATTTAATTCTAAAATCCCTCCCAAAATCCCTGAGGCCTTAACAATTTAACAAAAGTCCCATGGGACTTCTGGCTGATTAAAAGTGAGTCAAAAGACCCAATGGGACTTCTGACATGTCACCAAATAAACTCCAGTCAAATGAAATACTACAGATTCATCATAGTAACCTTTGCGTTATTTAGTGGGTTTTAATTCTTTTCCGAAATGGACTTAAAGCCCACGATCTAGTGGAATTAAAACTTGTGGGCGTTCTCGGGCGTTCTGTCACTGCACCATTATTATATATATTTAAAGTAAGTATAATAAGACTAACATTTAAATAAAACAAAAATAAATCTTTATTTAAATATTTACTTTATTTTTTCATTAATAATTTCTATATTTTGTTTTAATATTAAAGAAAAATTTTAATTAATATAAATTTTATTTATTTATTTATTTTTTTTTTGCTTTAATTGAATTTTATCATTTGAGATAATTATTTAGAAAATATACAACCATTAAAGAAAAGAATCAGAAAAACAATTTTAATTTATTTCTTTTTTATTTTTTTTTTTGGTTTTATTAAATGGTTTAACAAAAAAAAAAAGTTTACTTTGCTTAATTTTTAATTCATTTTGTTAACAAAATTCATATAATAATAATTTGTTTAGTAAAAAAAAAAAATTTTTTTTTTGATTTTATTTTTTATTTTATTGCGAGGTATAAAAGTAATTTATTAATTAATATTATTTATAATTACTAAAAAATTAATTAATTTAAGGTAATAATTAAATAATAAAATTTTCGACTTATTTCAAAAATGGCTGTCAGTTTCAAAATTAGCTGTCAAAAAAAAAAAGCAAAGTAGAACTTATTCTTTTTGAAAATACTGTATCAGTTATAAGGCAATTCAAATTTAATAAACTAGATTTATAATCATATATTTTATTAATACTACACATGATTTATTTTAAATATAAATATTTATTAATTAATTAGTAAATTTAATTAATAATTAATTTCTATCCATTACTTCAATATAAATAATTCATAAGATAGAGAGTATTATCTAGTTTATACTCAATTTATTGCAGAAATATGAGTAAATACCATAAAGTACTGAGTATTTAGTATATAAATATTATATTTTATGGTTTAAAATTTATGTAAAAAAAATATTTAACTTATAGAACTTAAGCTTATACAACTTAAGTGACAAAAACTTTATTTCTATTACTTTAATCTATTTAATTGAATTTCAAGTCTTTTTAACTCATTAGTCAAAAAAAAAATTTGAAAAATTTCAATATTAGTTTCACTGTGATCGTTCGTCGTTCTTGTAAAACTTCAAAACCGTGCAATTTTAACCATGGATAGATTTTTAAAAGAATTAATGTTCTAAAATTCTAAAACCGGTAACCGGTAAATGTCATAGTTCGACAAGTATGAATACCCTGTTTGACCCTAAAGCATTTTGCAGTTGCAGCACTTTGAATTTATAGGAAAGGGGTATGAAACAAAAGAAATTTTCTATATAAATTCAAAGTAGCTGCAGCTGCGAGATGCCTAAGTGTGAAACGAGGTAATGTCACTCAGGGACATATCTTTAGTTTCGGTTATGGAATCTTAACAGTATTGCCCATAATGAACTTAAGTTAGATTCTTTAATTTCTCCTTATATTAATTAATTCCATCAGAATGAAATTAACATAGTAAAATTGATATTTTTTTGGTTGATAATTTTTTTTGTTAAAATTTTTGAATTTGTTGAAAGTTTTTGTTTTAAGTTTATATTAAAAAAAAAAAAATTAAAAGATAGAAATAAAATTGTTATTCTATATAGTTATATAGTTTCTATGTTAAGATGCATATTTCAACTTCAACATATGTTTTGACAAATGACTATGCCAACATAATGAAGAAATATGTTATAATCAGTCAAATGATTTTTAATTCGATTTTGATTCAACTAAGCAACTGTCAAATAGACTTTTGCAAATTTTTGACTCGACATCAAACTTTAGTATAATTTTTGGTTGTTCGAAAATTATGAGTAAGGAAAAATTAAAAATTTAGATGGAATATTGATATATGTACATGTTTTAAAAGCAATCGAATATTATTTGTTGGAAATTATATATATGTATATCTAATAAGGATAAGGAATACCATCTAAATTTAAAAACATAACAATTACTTATATTTTATTTCATAACTTTTTTATGTTTCAAATTTTAAAATATAATTAAAATTTCACAAGAAAAAATACTATTTATTATATATTAAAATCCATTTCAACAAAAATATATTTATATTTTTCCTTTTCACACTAAAAATTCACAACTAATCATAAAATTTTACGCTGCTTTGTATGTACAAATTTGACGGACATTTTGACTTTTTTTGCATAACCAAAAGAATGACACTTGTCAACTGCATAATCGAAAGTTAGATGACAGCTGAATTTTTGATGGTTGCAGCGCAAACGACATTAGCGAAAGCAAGTAGGCTACCATGTATTGTTACTTACGCTAAACGTAAGTAGCATAAGAAAAAATTACAGCATGTAGAGCGCATATAGCAAATTGGCGCATTCGTAATTAGCAACATTGGCACCATACTGTAAGATTAATTGTAAAGTACTGTATTGATTAATTGTTAACTTTTAGTAAAGTTAAGATTAATTGTTTTTTTGAATTTGAAACTTTGATGAATGAATCCTACTTAAATTTAGATTATTTTATACTTATTAATTAAATTTTTTTTTGTGATAAATTAAAATATGTATGTGAGGAACTGAAAAAAAAGGTAGAGTGTAAACAAACGGTTTTTAAAAGCGTACATTTACAAAATACAATATAAACTGTGTAGAATTGCGATTTGTACAAAAATTTAAGAAATAAAATTTACGAAATTTTTTGTAATAAGAAAATATGTGAAAATAGGACTTTTCTGTAATTTTGAAGGGCTGTAAGTCTGGAACCCTACATAACTAAGAAAAACCGATAACACACGTATAATACTGAAGCTTTAATTTTTATGTCTTGCCGAAGAAAAATTTGTACAGGTGCTTAAGTTACAGGTACATGAAAATAGCAAATTTTTAATTTTTCAGCCCTAATAGCTCTTAACTTAAAAAAAATTTTTTAAGGAAACTTATACTAATTCTAAAAGTTCTTTCTTGTCTCAAAATTTCAGGTTACTATCTAAAGGCGTGCCGGAGTTACGAAGGTAGAAAAATCATGCAAAATTTGGTTTTCACATAACGGTAAATCTAAATTAATTTAAAAAATTAAAAAAATACCTATCGAATGACGTTTTCAGATTGAAAAAATCTTATGCAGAACATGAGATATATACATTTAAAAATAGGGCTTTTTCAAAGTTTGAAGAAGTTTTTCAAAGTTTGTTGCTTCGTAATGGATGGGACTACTTGAAAAAGTTGGTCCACAAAATTAATTTTTTTATGAGCCCTACCCATGGTTAAAATTTTTTTTCTCTATCTTTAACGGTGTAGAAGTTTTGTAAACAGACGGACGGACAGACAGAGTGAAACTAATAAGCAAATTTTTTGAATTTTTTTTTGGACATGTACTAAAAAACGATTGAAAATATTTGAACATTAATATAATTAAACATAAATATAATTAAAACGAATGTAAAACATTCTACATGGTAGAAAATAAATAAAATTATGCTTTATTTTATTTAAAAAAAAAAATTTTATTTTATTGTTTACGATTTTACAATTGTTTAGATCAAATGTCTAAATGTCAATTTTAAAAATTTTAGAAGGAAAAACAAATGTCAGTGTCAATTTTAAATATTTTCAATGGCAGCACAATTATTGCGATGGGTTTTTGTTACATGGTACCAATTAATTAATCATTTACGCATCGCAAATCAAATACGCACATTTCTGCGATGGGTTTTTTTTGTACATGGTAGGGGCCCAGGGTTACATATTTAGAAATCAATGTCAAAAAAATAAAATTTATTATCTAAATTCACTGGTATGTCCCTTCCTAAAAAAAAAAAAAAAATAACACCACAGAATATTGGCGAAAACCACAAATTCAAAATTATATATTTCCACAATATAGAGAAATAAATGTTCTAAAATAAAATGAAGTAACATCTCAACAAATTCTCTTAATTTTGTTAATACTACCTTATATATTTTATTTATTTATTCAGTAAGGTATGTAATTTTCAGATGGCAATTTTGCTTTATGTTTATAGTTATAGAAAAATATGCGTTGACGGCGGGTATTTTTTTTTAACTTTGAACAAAAGATATGCGCAGGCAGACAGAAATTTTCTATGTAGTAAGTAATTCCTGTTCATTGAGGCGGCTTATACACAATTTATTTGGTAATTGTCATTGATTTTAACATCTTATAGCTATTAGTTTTTGATAGTTTAAAGTGGTTAGCAGCGAAAATGGAAATTGATTTACAAATATTAAATGTATTGGACGTATAAAAAGAAAGAAGAATACTTAAAAATGAAAAGTAGATCCATGAAAATTATAGCGGCATATCTTAAAGATATTTTAAAAACACGTTCCCGAATGAAGAGTTTTCTTTTACTTTTGAAGTAATTGTTCAGATTTAACACTGATATACAAATAATATTACTAGATTTGTTAATAATTTTGAACAAAACTGTTAAGTACAACTTACGTTTAACCTAGAAAATTAAATTCAACCCTTTTGTGAAAAAAAAAAATATTTCAGCAATCACATTGGAGAAAGCGCTATTTATTACTATTTGGAAATTGGAAAATAAAGGTCTTTTTCGCAATACGGCCGATAGTTTTGATCTTACTTATTGATCTTACTCTTTGATCTTAAGTGCTGCGTTTAAATAGGTTATTAAATTTTCTAAGTTTGTTTTCATTTAAACATTTGTAAGCGCAATAAAATACCTGATGCTGCACAACACCAACAACTATGAGCACAAGTGCTTGAATTTTATGTTACAAGATTTTTTAACAACATGCAACTATGAATAAAAAATCTTTATTGTTGCACAACCCAGCTATCGATCTGTAAATGATTGCTGCAAATGGCTGCCAGCCCTTAAAACTACCACTAAAGTAATTTTTAAAACTCTGAATTTGTAACTATTTCTTTAAAATTGCTCCTAATTATTATTTTACATACACATTTCAACAACAAAACATTTAAAATTGTTGGGGCTACTGTTCCTAAGCCTTTGTTAAATTGACTATGAAATTTTCTTCCAAGAAATGTTTTTTTTTATACATATTTCAATAACAAACCAATCATTGTTCAGTGTAAAAAATAATATTTTGAAAACAAAATATTGACCGGTACTAAATTCATCCCTGATTTCTAAAAATTATTTTAAACGTATTTTACTTTTGAATTATTTCTTTATACTGAACAAACATAAAAAAAAAATTATCTAACTATTAAAAATTACTAGATAAAAAAAATATTTTACGAAATATATGACTTTGACATTTGTAAAAAGTATTAGCAGCCGAATGTATTTCAGCATACCAATTATTTCAAATGCGGAACGGACTTTTTCGTTCGAACGATTTTTTCATAGGAGTTCAGCATAACCATATAAATACAAAAATTAAACGAAGAAGAATAAAAATCAATTAACAAAAAAAATTATTTTTATTTTAAGAGCATTTAAATAAACACTAAATAATGGCTTAAAAAAAAAAAAGAAATTCTAATTAAAATTCTTGAAGGTTGAATAGATAAAAATCTATCTTTTGAAATATTACTTTTATTTAGATTTTACTTTAGAATCTATTTTAAGAATTGAAATATATAATAATTCATGTGTACTTAATAAAATAAAAAATTTTTAGTAATCCTTTCTCTACAATTTTAGTTTATCAGTTTTTTTTTTTTAACAAATTAATACATAGTTTATAAAATTTAGATATAGTATTTTCTAGTCAAATTCAGATATTTACTAAATATATTCAGATATTTACTAAATATATTCAGATTTTTGCTAAATATATTCAGTTATTTACTAAAAATAAGTTCAGATTTTTGTTTTTGGAATTCAGAGTTTTACTAAATCAATTCAGATTTTTACTAAATAATTTCAGATTTTTTTTTTTTTGGAATTCCGATTTTTATTAAATAAATTCAGATAATTGTTTTAATTGAAAAATTGTAAAAATTAAAAATTAAAAAAAAAAAAAAAGCAGAAATTTAAAAAGGAATGCAAAATAAATAGTTAAATACTACTTTTCATTTACTTTTTTTTTTTGTTTGTATGTTTTCAATTTTACAATATTAATAATATACGATTTACAATTTCTAATTTAATTTTTTTTTTTGTTTTTCATTTCTTATAAAAGGCCAAATTTGGAAAAATTTAAAATGTTTTCTATAATTTTTGTTCGGTATTACTATATAAGTATGTATATGTGTGTATTTTCCTACTATATAAGATGAATTTTTTTTTTTTTTTTTTTTATAAAACTAAATTATACATAGTATTTAAAATTCCACTTCTAATTTTTGTTAAAGGCTAATAAAACTTTTTATTTTTTATCTTTGTTTTTTTTTTTTTGTTTTTCTAAATTCTATAATATCAATATTCTAATAAATTCCTATAATAAATGTAGATGTTGCATTGTAAACTGTTCTACATAATATATACGTATTCATATATATGCAAGTTATATACTTGAAATGATTTGGATTTCTGTAACACTGGCTCTTATTACTTCTTAGCAGTGGATTACTATTTAAGAGATTAAATAATTTATAATTTTTTTTTTATTTTTTAATAAGTAAATCTGTAATCCATATTTATAAATAAAGAATAGATTTATTTACGGATAAAGTTATAAGATTTTAGAATTATTTTCTTTTAGAGCACTCTTAAGCTCAATTTGTATTATAATAATATTATATAACTTGAAGATCTCAGAAATATTTTAAAGTCAATTTCAATTATACTATAATAATTTTTTTCCACTTATTTAAGTGTAAATATAAAAAAATTGCTTAAAATCTTTAGAATATTTTAGAATATTATATAAATTTAAATCTTAAGTCAATTATGTAACCTGATAAAGTACAAAATATCCAAAATTGACAAAATTATATTTTATAATTCCACTGCTTGTTTGTTAACTAAATTTTATTGTGTTATAATTGTTTTTATATATATATATTTTCTTAATCTTTTTTATAATTAGATACTAAATTTTTTTTTTTTTTATCTTAACATTAATTACTCTAAATATAATGATTTTATTTCTACAATATGACTTTTATGGAAGTTCTAATTAATGGTTTTTTTATTTTTTTTTTTTGTTCAAAATGGTTTACGCACTTTATTCTAAGAATCTATCAAAAATTCTAAAGTTTTAAAAATATTTTTATAAATAAATATTGCTGATTTTTGTTTTATTATTTGTTTATTTTAAACGGGTATCCCAGTTCTATCTTTTATTTTGCCCAAAACATTAACATGAACTTTACTGTAACCACCACTAGTTGATGCTGGTGTATTTGGAACTTTTTTTGTTGTACCACTGCCACCTGCTTCTGCTGATGAACATGAAAGTGGAGATGAATTTTTTGAACCACGATGTGAAAATCCTCGACTATGATGACTACCTGATTCCATGTCATCAACTGATGTTTCACGTTGTGTAGCTTGTCTTTGTATTGTTGTTGAACGGGTTGGTGTCAATTTTTCAACCTAAAATAATTATATATGAACATACATATTATGTATATTTATATAGTTTAAATAAAAAAAAAAAAACAAAATAATAATTTACCCCATCATCAATTGCTTTGAATTGCCAACTCCAATTTGCTCTATATAAAAATGGACGATGATCAAAACGATTATCATCTGGACTATAGGATTCGGCGTGTACAGCAGGTGTAATTACTGTCATTTTATGACGATTTATAGCATAACATCTAAAGAAATGCTTTACTTTATCGGCAACCTGTATTTACAAAAAAAATTATATATATATATACATAGGAATTTATGTTTAAAATATATTGGAAACCAATATCATTACCTCTTTCGGGGTTAAATCACCTTTCCAAGTTGCAACCAATTTACAAAACATACTATATGGTCCACAATGTTCTTGTTTTCTTAATCGACCAAATTCAGTTAATTCAGCATACGACATACCCATATCTTGTTCATCAGTTTGTACTAAATTTCCTTCTGATAAAGGTTCTAACTCAGCAGTTGGAGGTGAATCAATAATTTCTTCTAATACTGGTATATTAAATTTCTCTTTGGCAAAATTTAAAAATTTTCTTAAATCAGCTTTTGAAATTCCACCAATTGGATTTACATCTGCACTTGAACAATCATATTTTGTTAAATATCCTCTTAAACTTTCATCAACATTAGCCGATCCCAAAACTAAAAGACCACCAGGTCTATTACGTACCCAAAGCATTAATTGAGCGAATAAATAGGCAAGAACCATACGAATTCTTGATTGTATATTTTGTAAAGCTAAATTTTGTCTTGGGCAACCACCTTGACTTCTAAATTTTGGACTTAAACCCGTAACAACATTAAAAATTCCTAATAGCGCATTAACAGCTGTATCAATATTTATTTCTATATGATAACTGCCCAATTGATTAGCTAATATTGAAGCTCGATGTCTTGTTTCTTTACTTGAGTTAACACTACCCATATAACATGTTACTAGTAAACGATTACAAAGTGCTGCTGGATTATCTGGTGTATATTCATGATCACCTAATATTTTTCGAACATCATGTAAAACTTGATCATCACCATTATCAACAGCTGCAACAATAAGTCTACACATAGAATGAACAATTGCTGCAGAACTGCTTGAATCAACACCACCACTTAAAGGTAAAAAAAATCCACCTTGACCAGAACGTCTTAAATAATCCCATAACCAACATGCTGGACCTAAAGCAATTTCTTCTTCTGGTGTATGATAAATCCATTGCATTGGACAATTTGAAATTTTAAATATATCACTATGTGTTGACATTTCAAAATCACAAAATATACGTGGATAAGTTGGAACTGAAGCAGCTGATGTACATCTTGATCGAATACCTACACGATATGAACGAATATCTTCTAAATCAAGTGTAGCAACGGTGACTTCCTAATATTATAAAAATATACCAAAAAAAAAAAAAAAACTTTATTAATAAAATTATTAATATAAATTAAAAGTAAATTTTACCACATCTTGTAATGAAAATTGTTTTCCCCTTGAAATAATATCACCATTTAAAGCTATTGCTGAACAACCATTAAAATATATTCTTTGTCCATCACAACCTCTCAAATTACTAAATAAATATGCACCACCAGCTTTAAAACTTGCATTTCTTACAAGATCTGTTGTAATATAAGCTTTTCTTAATTCCATATAACTACCAGAACCATTTACAATTATTTCAACACCGGATAATGACATATCAATATGAGTACTATTAACATTCCATAATTCTTCACAAATTTCAAAACCGATACATGTATCTTTTGTTGCAATTACAGCATCACCAATTGGTACTGTATTTTGTCCTGTATGTTCTGATATCATTCTTGGTAAAACAAATTCTTCAGTTATACGTTTTTTTGTCCATGATGTAAACCATCTTGTTTCTCTATAATTACCATCATCACACATTGCCATTTTTGGACGTATTAATAAAATTTGTTTATTAAAAAAAGCTATACGACAATTATAGGAAACATTACGATGCATAACAGGCATACCAACATCAATTAAAATATTTTCACTATAAAAATATTTAAAAAAAAAAAAAAAACAAATAAAAATAAAAATTTAATATTAATTATATATAAGGAACCAAATATATTATATCTATATTATATATTATTATCTAACCTGACTGGTGATAAAAGAATTTCAAGTAAAAGTTCCCAACAATGTAAATATGTATCCGGTTCATGAAAATGATCTTCACAACTGTATCCACTAAAATTTAAAATCAAAAAAAAAAAAACAAAAATATAAAAAATAATTAATATTATAATAAATAATATTTATTTTAGGTGTAGATTTTTAAAGTTACAAAACTCTTAATCAGACTTAAACTAATTTTTATAAGGAATGTGCTTTTAAATATTATTTAAAATATCATAGATAATTTTTTCAACATTTTTAATGTGTAGTATCATTTTATTTCATCATTTAAGTTTTATTCACCATGTTTTTTATTAAATAGTATTTATACTCACCATACTTCTAATTCAGGACCAGTTCTATAACTAGCACCCATTTCTTTTGCTTGTAATATTGATTGCATTATTCGAGCCAAATTTCCTTCAAAATCTAAAGCCCATTGATTGAGTGTTGAAACTGCAACAGTTATTTTACGTCCCATTTTTTTTTTTTTTCTTTTTTGAGTTTTTCACCACAATGTTATTTTTTTGTACAATGTTTTAAGTTGAATATTTAGAATTATAATATGTTAATGTTATTTGTGTTCTAAGATTTTTTTCTTTTTTGTTTTATTTTTGGTCCACTATATATAATTTAAAATGATGAAGGAATCCAATAACAATAATATCGTAATTTAAATAATATGATTTAAATTTAAGTTATTCCTGTAAAGAAAAAAAAAAAAAATAAATAAAAAAAAAAAAAATTAAAAATAAAAGAAAAAAGAAAAAAGGAAAATTTTAATAAAAATAGTTTTGGTTTTGATTTTTGCTTTTTGTTTTTTTTTTTTAGTCTGTCAAATTATCACCAAATAATATTTTTAAAAATTCTTTTTCTTTATGGATAATATATTCTTGTGTTTTCCTTTACAAATATTAATTTTTGTTTTTTTTTTTTTTGTAGTTATTCCAGTTATTTTCATCAAATGAAAGGATAACAACTATTTTTTTTAACTTTATCAAAAAAAAAAAAAAACAAAAAATTAAAATCAACTTTCATTCGAAGTGAATCATTAAAAAAAAAAAACAAAAAATAAAACCGCTTACAACACTTACTAAACACAATAAAAATTTTTGAATGAAATGAATGAAATGAATGAACGAATAAATAGTAAATGTTAAATATACAATATACATAATAATATTATATAAAAATATGCCGGGGTGGTTATTTAATGAGCAACTAAATTTATATATAGAAAAAAAAAGCAAAAAAACAGAAAAACAACATAAAGGGAAACTAGAATTTAGCATAGAAATCGATTTTTTATTGATCAATCTTTCATTTTTTTTGTGTTTTCTTATTTTTTATTTTGTTTATTTGTTATTCTTAGTTTCGCTACTATGTACTTAAAAGTAGATATTTTTTTTTTTTTATAATAAAATAAAAGAAAACTATCTAAATTTTTTTTTTTATACCAGTACGATAGTATCGGGTATAATAAAATTGATCTACTGTTTGTAACACCTCGAAATAAGCAACCTTAGTATACCTTCAAAGGTATGGATCAGATCAGAATCAAATTCTGAGTCAATTAAGCTTTGTCCGATGATAATGATGATAACATCCGAGCTTGTCCAAAAATGAATAACCTATCAACACTTAAGAATATAAGCTATCAACACAACGTTACATGCCGACAGGAAATGAACATGCCGATGAATTAACAAGGAGGCGTTTCAATCCGAATGCTTCACTGGAAGAACAGGTAGATCCACCAGTAAACAACGTTAAAAGAGATATCTTTCTGCACTTTTTATTCTTAGCGAATAGGAGGTGTAACGAATGCCGTACGACCAAGAAAATATGGCGGTCGTACGAGAACAAAAGAACGGGCAACCTATTGAAGCTATATTGGCGGGACATATCCAGAACAATAGGTACGTTCACGGGACACTGGCCAATTGTCGAACGTGCGACCAGATTAGGTATCTCATTCAACACATCATGCCGAAGTTGTGGTGAACAGAATGAGAAAGAAACCATTATACACTTCACGTGTAAATGCCCAGCGCTGGCCAAGGCCAGAAGAGTAGCTCTGAGTAGCCATGAATTTAACGATCTTAGCGATCTACCGGCTAAGCAACCTGCAGAAATGGTAAGGTTTCTGAATGCTGCGAAGTGGATCTAAAATTAAATCCGATATAGCATAAATATAAGTCTTGTGGTCACGGTAGTGTTAGCAAAACGGTGCTAACGCCATAATTGTGGTCTTGTCACGGCTGACACAACCAGCCACTTCTACTAACCAACTAACCAAGCTTTGTTCGTCCGTCCGCCCATCTGTCAACACCATAACTCAAAAACTAAGGAATCCAGAAACTCTTGCAATTAACTAAAAATATTCTTGGATCAATTTGTAGGTCCCCTATTTTTTATTGGTTGAGATCCGGTGAAAATTGCCGGTAGCTCTCGAAAAACAAACTTTTTCATCCAAAATTTCTGAGTAACGAGATACGTAATTTTTTTGATTTCTTTGTGATTGTTGAGGTTGATGTCATGTGTAATAGACAAAAATTTGAAGTAAATAAAAATATAACGGTTGCATAAAAAACTTATTTAAATGATATTGGTATATAATATGTATATTAATAATACCTACGTATTATATTATGTATAAATAGGTATACATATTATATTATTGTGTCATGTGTATGTAATTTTTATGGCATAATATACTGCGATGTACACGATGATATGTACATAATAATATATAGTATGCAACATTATACATATTAATGTTTTTTAAAAATTTGCTGCATTGTAGCACTGTAGTATTAACTATAAGATACAAGTTAAGTATTAATTTGTAGTAACGTTGGTAGAGTTTTAGATAGCTGATATGTTCGAATTTATGTTGGGAGAGATTAGCGTTTTGTTTGGTTTGTATGCATAGTTTTTTTTTATTTTTGATAAATATTAAGTAGTAATATTTAATAAACTTATTTATAAAAACAAAAATATATTTTATAATTTTTAAATTAAAGCTACAATGCATTAATTGTGATTTTATTTATATAAAAAACATAATTCATAGGATTAAATAAAACAGACCTTGCAATTATTGAGCCAAGGCTAGAGTTAGCTTGCAATTATTGTGTCAAGGCTTGAGGTTAAAAATAATGAAAAGTAAAATAATTATATTAGTACTATATACAGAGGGTTAAAAGGTTCTTACGGGTATGTAAGAGTTAACAAGGGCAACTGTATTCTTCATCACTTTTATAATAACCATATTCTTTGCTTAGAAACACCTTGTATTGAATACAATAGTAACAAATAACGATAACTAAGTATACCTATATAATATAGAAATAAAAAAAACGAAAAATTGAAGTGTACTGAACTTTATGTATAAAAACGTATTTCATGTTATTTAAATTGTCCTATTTTTGTATATAATTTGCATGCAAGGATATCATAAATTTTATATATAGTTTGTAACAGAAATATTATATTATATTATTATATAGTATTATAGTAAATACTTTTAGAAAAGTCATAGTATACATACATATATAACCAAATATGTGTATATATATAATCAAATATTAGTATAAAAATGCAATATGTATTGTCCATATCACTTAGAAAACAATGATATTGATGAAGACTCTATATATAGAAGTCAGTATATAACATTTCTATAATGATTTTCTATATTTATATTGAATTAGCAGGAATCACTATAGCCTTACCCGGACTATTTTGTTGATTTAATGGAATAAAAATTATTTTGAATAATTGAAAAGTAACTATAGTATATATGTTATATACATGTTATATAATCCTGCAGGAGTTGCAAAGAAGCAAGCGAAAGTCAGATCCTTGGGCACTTGATTTACAGATGTCCGACTCCTCTCACTCAGCAAACCGTTTTACCACAACTTTTGCGAGCTCTCTGAACACAAAATCAAATAATTGATTTCGCATCTAAACTCCTCGGGTTGGATATAAAACCGTAAACAATCTTAAAACAAAGATTACGTGAATGCAGTGGTATCAAAATGGCGCAATCTAGTGCAAATTAAGGCCTTCACGCAGCATCCTGAAGGTCGCCACCCTACCTATCTACCTATATATACACATATACATAATTTAAAATTACATTATAAGTTGTTATTGTTGATCAACAGTTACAACAGTTCCAACGAATTATAAAATATTCATTTAATTTTCTGTTATGTTTATAAGATCTTAACACCCTCCAAAAATAATAACTGTATAATTTATTTTATATAAACAAAAAAAAAAAAAAAAAAAGCATAAATGAAGACAGGATGTCAAAATTGCAAAACTAAAAACTAAAATTCACTAATGAACATAAAATTATAACATGAACAAATCAACTGACTTCTGGTCAAAAAATTTAATGGCTAATTCCAACTAAAAAAAGGATAGGAATGGGATAGGATAAGAAACCCAAGAATTAAATAATTATGATAACACATTATATAATCACATAATTATTTTATATATCACATATAAAGATTTATTTTGACATTCTATATAAATAGAAACCTATACTAGCCTGTACTGACAGTCTATATTGGTAAATTTTATAATCATTGTCTGATCATTTCAGTGGCATATGTTAGGTAAATAGGTAAGACGGTGACCTTCACGGAAGGTCTCAATTAGCACTACGTTCGCCATTTTAATACCATTGTACTCAAGTGACCTATGTTTTGTGGTTGTTTGTTATAACATATGTTATAGTAATTGTATATAGTAATTTACCAACATTAATACAACATTAATTATAAAGTAACACAAAAATATAAGGAAACATTAAAACTTAATAAAAAATATCAAAAAAGATAAAAATGTCAATTAAAGTTGGCAACAAATATCGTAATAACAAAACAATAAGAATAAAATTAAGATAATTGCTAAATATAGCTAAAGATAATTGGTAGAGATGCAACAAAAAAAAAAAAAACACCAAAATAAGAAGCTGTTCTATCTAAAGATAAACTCTTCTGTTCCTATGAATGCCTAATGTTTACATAAGTTTACATAAGTTTTTCAATTCGTTTGAACAATATGAGAAAATGAATTGAAAAAAGCTTGAAGATTTTAAATTTAATTTTTAATGATAGTTTTATTAAAGACACCCTAACAGAAAACGGATCAACTAAATTTTTTTTTTGTTTTCGTATTTCTTTTTGTCCCACTTGAATAAAGTCGAATTTTACATTTTTCAATTTTACTTTCCATAATGTGTAAAATGGTATTTTATGCGAGAAAGAGAAGTTTTTTTTTTTTTTGTGATGATGACAATTTATATATATATATACTATATATATGTATTTATATCTATATAAAATCAAAACTATATAGGTATTTTAATGAAAAGAATATAAACATAAAGTATTCCATGAACTTTTTAAACATAACTTAACATAAATTTGATTATCACTATAATTTATTAGCATCGTTTCTAAAAAAAAAAAAAGTAACAAAAGATTAATAAAAAAAAATTTGATATTTTAAAAAAATAACATTTTTTATCTATTAATTTTTAAAGAAACTTTTCTTTATTAATTTCTAGAAATAATATTTTGTTAAAACAATTTTAAACGGAAAAATACTTTTACTATACCTTTATAAAAAATACATAGGCATACTAAAAGTTATTTATATATGTATGCATATCTTTAAATATTAAAATTACCGAATAAAATGCAAGAATATTCTTCAAAATAACTTAAATAACACAAACGAGTTGATAACCCCAAGGATTTTTCTTGACTTCAAGGTTTATATTATATACATACAAGACCTGTAAGACCTGCAAAACCTAAAATACCGGGTGATGACTTTAATAAAATATGAAAAGTGATATCTAAAAAAAATTTCATTATCATTTCATACAATTCAGTAATATGAATTTCAATAATAAACTAAGAAAAATATTTTCCAAAAAAAATGTGGGAAACCATAGAATTTACAATTGAAGTAAGAAAAAAAGTAAAACATCAAATAAAATTAACATAGTTGCAAAATATAAAAAGATGATTGCCAAAAAATCTGCTGAAAGTTAAAGAACAAAAATGAAAAGCTTTCATATCTGAAGACAACCTTTTCTATTGCTATGATTGCCAAATGCATGTAGAGTAGGGCATATATGTTTTGAAATTTGTACGAACCATGTGAGAAAATTCAAGACTTCAAGACTTTTAATTTTTAATAGTTTTATTATACGTTGACACCTTAAAAGTAATCTGAATACCTAACTGAATTTTTTGAATATTTCTTTTCTTCGAAAATTGAATAAAGTTGCATTTTTCATCACATAACATCAAATAGTTATCTTTTAGTCGGTTAAATCTTCTATATAACTTATAGCTTCTATATATAGCTTCTTCTAAAACTGATAAAATACGATAAAATTTTTCTTTTATTATATTAGATTTTATTTCTCATCAATTTAACAAAATTTCAAAAAAAAAAAAAAAAAAAACAATTTCCTTAATATAAAAATGATTGCATATTTATAGGATTATCTAATTTAAATTATTCTTTTCGTGTTTTATTTGTTTGAATTCGTTTCGTTGGTTTTTTTTTTTTTTTTACAAAAGTTAACATAAAGATTAAAATTTAATCATAACTCGCAAATTAATTTTGTAGAAGAACTTTTCATTAACATCTTTTATGGACATATAATTAACATCTGTTATAGATGTTAATTATCCATATAAATTGGAAAAAAATAACCCTATATTGAAACAAGTTACATATAACTTTACATTGTTTTATACTGAATAGTTTTTTCGATCTTGAAACGTCAAATGGCAAAAAATTCTTACAATTTAAAACTATAGGTTTACGATTAAAGATAGAAACTTATTATTTTTCTTCATTTTCACATTGTTGAAAATGAGAAAATCTTAACCTGTAATCCTGACAGGAGTAAATATTTTTAAAATAAATTTTAATTTCACTAATTATAAAAATTTTAATAAACTAATGAGTAAAACTTTACCAAAAACCGTACAACTAAATACAAAATTCATACTAATCCAATACTAAAAAGTTTTATAAAAAAAAAGTATACAAAACTGTGTAATTTATGGAGCTTCGGTGGCCTAGTGGGTAAGAGATCACGTCCATGAACATTTTTCCCTTACGACAAAGAACAATTTCCCCTTACGACATTTATAGCGATGCCTGAAAAGTAACGGCTGTGTAATTTCTTTGTCACATTTTTGTGAGAGGGGAATACACTAAACAAAAAAAAATGCATAATTTATGTCCGTGTTCAAATTTAGTTGTCAATTTTATTCTTGCACTTTCGAAAAAAAAAAATAAAACAATAATTAATGGAAACATTCTTCAAATGACTTATAACTTTAGATTAAATTCGTCTCTACCATAACTTTAATTTTATGTACCTTTTAACATACGTTATCTAACATTTTTATTATATTTTTGAAAAAAAATGTTTGAAAAATTTGTTTATTATATTAATAGCTCTTTTAACCCGTTAAAAATTGAGCAATGATATTTTAACCATATAAGATCTGATTATTATATTAATGTTATGGAACAGCTTTTTAATATAGTTCCTACCAATTGCGCAGCTACGGTGTTTCAAAGTTTGAAAAAATTCTATTTAATGTATTTAACTTCAAGTTTCGCTTAACATTTTTTTTTAATTTTAAAGCGTTTATTTAAAAACAACAGAGAAGTTATTAGTTACTTAAATTTTACAAAATGTTGGTTCTTTTCCTACTTATTTTTAAGACACTATTTGTTATAAACCTCGAATATTTGAGAGAAAAAATATCTTTGAGAGAATAAACATAAGCTTCCCCTAAAAAAAAATATCTGTTATTTTTTTCTCCGATTAAGAACTCTTAGGGGTTAAAAAAAAAAATTTACTATTTTTAGATATTTGTAATTTGGACACTAGTGAAAAATTTATTTAACGTAAAACACAAAAAATAGGGCTCTAATATTATGTTTTTGTATGTTAGAATTATACCGGCTTTTCTTAAAATTGAAGAAAATGTCTCTTCTATTAATACAAGTACAATTCTCTTTCGATCTTGAATATTTATATGTTGTATTTTGTGGCAGAAAAAGGAACAAAACATTTTTGTGTAAAATAGATTCTATTTGCCTCGATTCTTGACAAAATAGAATCTAAAGTTTTTAATTTGATTTGCTTATATCTTAAAAACTAAGCAACTAATCAATAAGTTATTAATACACTATTAGATAGCTTTTCATTTCAATTTTCAAAACAATATCTTTCTTCTGAAAGAAAATCACCCTGTGTATAAAATTCTAAAAAAAAAACTATGACAAAAGTAGTCCAATACTAAATACTGTTATTATTTATTGTCTTTTACAAAATGGTGTTCCTTTAAAATCATTTGGTTTTACATACATTTACTGTCACATAATCAGGATTGATTTTGGTTTAACCAAAATTAAATTTTTTGATTTGTTTACAAAAAAAAGAAAAAAAAATACATATTTATAAATTATCATATTAAATTAAACATTTATTATCCTTTTTTTTTTGCTCATGTTTAATTCTAATATAAATTTTCCCACAAAGAAAAATTTTTATTAATAAAACAATTACGTGTAAATTTTAAATAATATCGTCTTTCATTTTTCATTGTTAATAACGTTTTTTTTTTTTTTTTTAAGAATATTTACTTTTGTTTAATAATAAAAATCTTTCCATTCTATGTTTTCGAAAAACTTGAATCCAATTTAAGGATTATTAAACAAAGTAATAAACTAAACAAAATATTGCATGTCGAAAATTGAAAATGACGCGACGTTATCCTTATATTATTCACTATAGTCTATTAATACAATCAATTTTTATTCACAATAATTTAAGTTAATTTTTTTTAACATTTAAAATTATCACAAATTTTCAGTATTTTATTAAGTTTTTTCGTTTTTTTTTCCTTTATTTTTTCATTGCCTATTTTATGTGTTACATGTCCTGTAAAATAAAAAAAAAAAACAAATAGGAATTACATAAATAGTTTAAGGATTAAAATTGACCGTCTATTCATTCAGATAAAATTGAATTAAAATATTTTGATTCTACAAATATTATTCGAAAAAACATACATATATATGTTTAAAAGATTTCAGATAATAACAAAAGCACATTCAAAACGTAAATAAAAATGTTAAAAAAAAAAAGAATCACTATTAATCAATTATTGAAAATGATTTCATGTCAAATTTAAGTTCGAATAATTTTGGACATTGTAAGAAAAGTAGGGTAATTTATTATAAAAATCTCTATCAATTTCTGTCCAAAACAAAAAAGGACGATGTAAAACAACGACAATATGCGACCTAATATAATCATTAGAGATATGAAGAAATACGAATATAGAAAGATTTTCTATTCGTATAAAACAACGACAATATACGACCTAATATAATCATTAGAGATATGAAGAAATACGAATATAGAAAGATTTTCTATTCGTATATAGCAAAAATTAAAGACTCTATAATAGGATTTCCTGGCACCTAACTGATCAACTGAGTGATTTTAAGCAAGTTATGATGACCGATATGCTATAAATAGACAACTTAGAGTCCTTACCATAATAATCAGCTATAAATGTTTACCAGATTGGACATTTGTATGTATTTTATTATCAGATTTTTTTTTTTTTTTTTTTTAACATATATCTAGTGTATAAAAATTTCTGCATCTGCATTACCATATACTTTAATATTTTTAAAGAAAAAAAAAAAAATTTAATTTTTCTTCATTCTTTTTGATTTTTTTTTTTCTTATAGAAAAAACAACGATAGTGGGAACTTTTATAAATATTTGAAAATATCCATTTAACATGCAAGTCCTTAATCTTTTCAACATTATTCCCTTATTTAAGTATTTTTTTTTTATTGGGTAATTAAATCCTGATAAAATGAAAAATAAAATTACATTATACTGCAATATAATCAAAATTTGATAATTTTAAAAATCCTATTAAAAAAAAAAAAAAAACCCTTTGTGTTTTTTTTATTGTTCCTTTATATTTTTTTTTTTAATATCAATCAATATCAAATCCCTGAAGGATAATAAAAAAAACGCAAAAATAATAATAAAGAAAATGAGGATTATTTTTTTTAAAACGTCTGCTCCCATTACGTTAATTAACTCTTACTATAATCGTTTTATTTAAAAAAATAAATAATTTGCATTTATATCAGTTTAAATTGACTGTTGTGTTGGATTCATTTAGAAAACAATTACATGATAGCTTCGATTAATGTAGAATGTGGTTTTAATAAAAGGTATTTAACTCATAAATCTCATAATTCTCTTAAATCTTATTTGATAAAAAAAAAAAAATTACAAACTTCTGTAGAAAAATTATAACGCATAATAAAGTTTAAATTGTTACAGTTTTCAAGCGGTCAGTAAAAACAATCAGTAGTGAAAATATAATTGACAAAGAAAAGTCACGATAGACTAAGAATTATTAAGACTTAAACCTACTATTTTTTAAAAAAAACGTGATATATGTATAACTGAATGACCCAATAAATATAAAACTAGTCAGGGATATAAATTAAATTTATTTGTTTATATTCCTATAACTGCATAAATAACTACATATGATTCGTATTCATATATATGTAAGCCATTTAGATTTGTATCATAACTAAAATTGGAATTGTAGAACGGGATTGCACATTTAGGCAAGTTTAGCCCCATTGTATTTCTGGGAGTCCCTGGATCAGTTTTTCTCCTAATTAAACCTTTGAGAGCTTATTACAAAACTCATAAATCGATTAAGCTCACCTCCGCCAAATCGAAAAAATTATTTAAGAATTTCCCCAGACATTTTTTTCTTTTTGCAACATGAATTCACACAATAGGTGAATGATTGATTTTTCCTCCTCTTCATCTTATAGCAGATTCTGCAAAAGTCATGTGAGAGAATTCCTAATCTTCTGGCATGTTTTCTGATTGGCAGGTCACAAAATCTCTATTACATTATCGATATTGCGGCGATTTAGGGATAAAAGTTTATTTGATTGTTTAAGATCTAATATAGGCCAGGTCTATTTGGCAAAAGTTTGGCAAGTGTTAATATAGAAAATCACCCAGCTAAGAGTTACTATCTCTTAATAAAATAAAAATTACATTATTGTAGTATTACAATGAAAAAAAAAAATCCAGTTAACTAAAACAAAAATGAAGAAGAAGTGCTGTTGGGTTATTATTTGATAGATAGACCTTATGTCTACCCTTACGTTTAAGCGGTACGACTACTACCTATTGTACAATCATGTTCAATTTGTCGTTCACAAAACACAATGATTAATCAAACGAATTAATTCTTCATAAAATATTTAAGTGTAGGAAATAGTAAGATATGTTTGGGGAGATTAAATCGGAAATTTATTTTGAAAAATTCACATCATGATTATACTGAGAAAAAAAGAAATTGTTTTTCAAATCACACCTGAAAACACGTAATATTTCAAAACTTGATTTTTACATCGATCGTAATATTTCGTAGAAATAAATACATATACGATTATTTGCATTTGGCACCCAAATATATACACGTATTAATAACGCAATATAATTTATTTTTAATAAGAATTCGATTATTTAACTTTTTAATTTAACTAAAAATTTAACTAGAGGAAATCCTCAACTCTTAAACTAAACAAAAAAAAAATTCTAAAATAAAACTTTTTCCCTTCAATAACCATTTAAAATCTCTTTTCTTGATTTTATTTTTGATTATTAGGTATACTGTTAAAATGATTCCAACAATTTATTAAATCTTTTTTCTATAATTTCCATATACAAAACAAAAACCCACTAATATGTGGATGTGGTTAACTTTGCATAAATTTGTTAAACATGAACAGATTGGAAAAAGTTATAAACTGTATACAATATGAAAAAAAAAAAATAAACTAATTCTTTGAAAATCTGAAACATACTTTAAAAATCATTATATAGAGACAAACTTTTACATTTATTTTCGTTCCCAAATCATCCCTTTTAAACCCACCCAAATCAGCTTAGGGTAATAAGAATGTTATTAAGTGTAGGTATTCGTAAATGTATGTTACACCAAAAGTTCAACATTATTGTTAAGATATAGTATGAAAAAGAAAATTTTAGAATAGATAACGGTAGAAATGACACACTTTATTTTGATATGCTAAGATTACATAAAAAAAATAGAGTAATTCATAGAAAAAATTTAATTACCGACTTTAGTCTAAATTATTCTTTTTGATATAATCACAATCTATATCTCTATACTTTCAAGTTAATGAAATTTTTTTAAAATGAGATAATAAATTTAATTTTTTTGATACAGTATACGCGGGTAATGTGTTGATAATCAACCAAATGACCAACAAAGGTCTCAGTCGAAATCATATCCGAAATAGGATAAAAGAATCTCTTTTGCTTAAGTCGTCGATCTGAAGTTAATCTTAATAGGAGGCAGGAAGGCTTATTTATTACGTTCAGCAGGCGAATTATTTAGAGGGGGAGGGAGGTAGTCTAAGCAACTGCAAAATATTAGAGAAGATGTGGTCTACTTTGACAAAAAAATAGAATAAAAGAACTTTTAGCCTACACTGAATAATAACGGGTGACTGGTAGATGGAAATCCATGTAGCTAGAATGAGTATTCCTTGCAACACATAGTGCAAAAGCTGCAAATACGAAAGCCGAAAAGACGAAAGCGATAAAAAGGACGACCTCACCCCTTACCGAGTACTGTTATTTTCGTTAAACGAAAAGGGCATTAAAAAATTTGGCACTTTGAAAATTGAAAATCGCATATTATTTAAATAAATAAAATAAAATTTTTTATACTATATAATGCTTATACAGTTAGAGACCGGTATCAAAATTTTAATTTCCCATTCGCAACTCTATGATTTTCGATATTCAAGTTCGAAATTTTCGAATGCGATTTTCGTTTAGCGATAGTAGCACTACGCGGTAATGCACGTCGTAAGAAACGAAAATTAAGGAACTAATTTTATTCCTAAAGTTTACAGGCTGATTATAGAACATATTTGACCACGATTAGATTACGAGTATCAAAATGGCTATGTAAAATAAAATATATAAAATAAAATTCTAGAGAACAGCCATCAAAGCCAACAAATAAATTTTACAAATATGGTGAATTTAAAAACACTCTTAATCTGATGTTACTAAGAATTAATATCTTTCATTTATAAATAATTTTCTTTAAAAATGATTCGTGACATGACGTTTCATAATAAACTTATCTAAAAAATATTCTCCTTAATGTGAAGTTAATGCATGTTTTAAAAATTATGAAAAAATAAAAAATTTATTTCAAGTAAAATAAGAGATTCAGAAATTCATTTAATTGCAAAATTTTCTTATAAATTATTTTAAAGAAAATTTTTCTACTATTTATTTTAACTGAATTTTACCATTTTACCAAGCCACCCATAAATTCATTTTTAGATTGATAGACCTATACTTACCAAAATAATTATCATTAAAATTATTTCTGATATTAACAGTAACAGGCACCAATTTCAAAGTCTATATGGAATTTAAAAAGAAAATTCTATGTAATGAAAAAAAAAAATTCAAAAAGTTACAGAATAAAATATTACTAAGGATGAACAGGGATATTAGGGAAAAGATAAAAAAAAAAAGTTACATAGGAAAACATATTTGAAAATAGTAACAACAAAAAAAAAAAAATTAAAAATGTTGATTGAAAATTTTTTCTATCCTGTTATCATAGGCATTTTCTATAAATTTAAATCATAGTCATTTTTATAGGATATTTTGTATATGTATGCGTGGGTGGTGATTGAACGGAAATTACGTGTCTAGAATATATTCTTATTGCAACATTAAATTTTTAAACTTTTTATTTTACATCATGATTTTGCATTATTTTTTTTTTTTGTAATTTAAGTGTTTCTTTTATCAAAAATATAAGAAAATGATTTGGTCGTGGTATAACAGTGAGAAGCAAATTTATTTTAATAGACATTTAAAACAGGTGCCGGAAGAAAAAAATGTATATCAAAAAAAAAAATGCAACAGAAAAAAAAAATCGTGTACATAATAATCATGTAAGTCAATATTGTGGATGGTACAATACCTTTTTTTTTAATTTTATACAGTTTTTTTTAATTTTTTTACAGGTAATCCTTTGTTCTCCGCACAAATTATTCTTTGGTTTTGGACAATTTTTCAAGGATAAGGACATAACATTATTTTGTATACAATTTGTTGGATAATTGTTAAAGAATTTGAACTTAAATAGAGAATTATAAAAAATGTTCATTCGGCAAATAAATATTATAATTGATCAAAGCATACTAGCAGAAAATCGGCAAACTTTTCTATATACATAATAAAAAAAATTAGTTTTCGAAAAAGAAAAATCATTTAACAATTTTCAAAAAACAATTTCAAAAGCACTAAACCTCAAATTGTTTAAGATGTAGGTAAAGTAGAATCAGCTGTTGAGTGTATGATTCTACCAACACTTGCCTCAATTAACATTAAGGCATGTTAATTAACATTAAGGAAGTAATGTTAACTTTAAGAAAGAATTAATTTAACTATTCAAAATGAAATTAACATTTTTGCCACCAAAAATATTGGATATACCAAAACTGATCTCCAAGACGTCAAAATATTAAAAATATAACACCTAAAAATCCTCAACTATTGAAGTTGAACTGAAAAAGTGGATTACAAGTGCTGGCTGAGGAGATTGAAATATGACTGAGGAGACTAATATAACGAAAATATAGTTTAATATAAATTTGACTACAGAAAATACGTAAAGTAACTAATTCCGATAATTATTTATGGGGTAAATTTTTACGGCTTATTAATATATAAACAAATACTTAAGAAGCAGTAAAACTTTTTCTTATTTTTTGTTTAGTTTAATAAAAAAAAACCATCTTCCATTCAAACCAGAAATACTTAATTTAATTTTAGTGCTAATTTAAATTTATTTGCAAACATTAAGAAATTTTCATTTTAGAAATTGAATATAAAAAATTGTCTTAAGGTTTTTTTTTTTGCACCTAAGATTAGTGGAAATCGTTAAGGAGCTTAAAACTTCCTAGACTTACTCAATGATTGCAATTTATTACTTTTACCTCATTTTCTACCTTAATCAATATAACGAAATAAAAATTGTAACTGTTTGCATCTTGTCGGATCTTAAAAGTAAGCAAAAGCAAAAAATTAAAAGCTTACACAGGAAGTAGCCTCGACAGCCTAGTGGGAAGAGCGTATGAAATACGTTGTAAACACCAACGGAGTCTGGGTTCGAATCCCACACACATTGTAAGAATAATTCCCCCTTACGATATTTATACAGTAACACCTAAAAAGAAAAGGTTGTGTACCAGGGAATATATTAAAAAAACAAAAAGCAAGTTTGTACAGGAGTGGTGTTACATGGTCTTTTGATCTTTTGTATCTTCAAATAAATAAATAATGCAATTGTTCACTTCAAATACTTATATACTTCAGGTATCAGTCCCTATAATCAATATTCTGTAAAAGTAATTTATTAGTACACATATGTCATAAATTTATAGAATTGTGCATTTTTTACGGTCTGTAATTTAGAATAAAAAAAAAAAATTTCGTTTCTAACAAAATATCACCTAATTTAAAAGAAAGTATTTACAACTGTGATTTTACAGCTCATTTAAAATTTTACACATTTGAATACAGACAACAGAAACCACATTACAAAAGTTTTTGTATTTGTACATAGTATTCGATTTCTTTTTAAAAGAAAAAACAAAAAAAAAAGTTTTTTTTTTTTTAGGTGACGGTAATTTTTTCCACAGGAATTAATAGCATATTATGGTAAGTAATGATATAATGATAATAAAATATTTTTTCAAAATATTTTTGAAAAGTAAAATTCGACACTATTTACAAAGAGTTTTCAAAAAATAGTGAACCATCAGTTGTATATCAAAAAATTGTTGAAATGTTGAAATCTGATTTTGTAAGAAACTATAAAATCTCTTCTAATTAATATTAATAAAATGTAATAATATTAAACCTGAAACGAATCCTTGCAGCATATAAAAAATCCTTTTATTTTATCTTCAGAGTAATAATATCCATATGTTGTATATAGGGGAAAATTACTGACACTAAAAAAAAAACATTTAATATGAATTTTGTTACGATATCCTCAAAGTGTTACTAAGGCAATGCATTAAACATGTAATATTATATTTGTATATAGGTAATATAGTACAGGGTTTTTCAATTTGAGTGATATGATTTCTTTTAAAAAAAAAAACACACTAATTGTTAAGGAAATTCAAATGTTTTTTATTAATGTGAAGTACAATCGATACAATTAAGTTCTGAATAAAACGTCATTCAAATGGCCTCCACGCCTTGTTTTGCAGGAACGAATTCGATGAACCCAATTTTCGAGCACTTTTTCCACTAAATCAAGTCGTATGTTATGAATAGCACGTTCAATATTGACTTCTAAAGCTTGAAGAGAGTCTGGTTTATTGCTAAAGACCAATGACTTCAAATAACCCTACAAGAAATAGTCTAATGGTGTTAAATCACAACTTCTTGGAGGCCATTCAATGTCACAATTTGTTGAAATAATCGAATCTTCAAACTTTTCTCGCTCTCCATTGACAGTAACGGTGTTACCAGCTTCATTTCGAAAGAAGTACGGACCGATGATTCCACCAGACCAAAAACCACACCAAACTGTCAATTTAGGTGATTTTCTTCGCACCAGAATCGACAGTTTTGCTTATTTACCGCACCACTCAGATGAAAGTGAGCCTCATCGGAGAAGATGATTTTCTTAAAAAAATCGTTATCGTTTTCAAGTTGTTCCAAGACAAAATCAGCGAATTCACGACGTTTACGGTGGTCCAATGGCTTCAGTTCTTGAGTGATAACAATTTTATACGGATGCAAGTCCAAATCCTTTCTCAAAATCCGCCAGGTTGTGGTTTGAAGCAGTCCCGTTTCTTGAAAACGTCTTGGAATCGACAAATTGCGGTCTGCAGTAATACTTGCCTGAACAGCAGCAATATTTTCATTACTTCGAGCGCTTCTTTGTCTTATTCGCACTTGAACATTATGTAAAAAAAATGTACGCTCGAAATTTTCAACAACTCGACGAATAGCGACCACAGTTGGACGATTATTTTTATAATAAAATTGAATAATTTGTAAACGTTGTTTTTGCGTATATCTCTCCATGATGAAATTTTAAACATTACTGAATACAATAAAAAAAAAAGACAGATCATGACATACTACAAATGGCCGAAACGTCACTTAGAAATTATATCACTCAAATTGGAAAACCCTATATATACAGAGCAGAGATATAAATTGTATATGTATTATATTTGTGTAGTGTTAATAATACCGCAACTACAAAATAAAAGAAAAAACAAAAAAAATTATATTTTAGAAAATTTTCGAATTACTAAGGTTTCATTTTCACCAAACAAAAAAGGAAAAAAACATCATTGGTATCCAAATTTAAATGTTGGGTATTTTAAAGTTTGTATATGCTTTTGTGGGTTTGTTTTTTTACATTAAATGTTATGGGATCAACATTTAAATATTTAAGTTCAGCAAAATTATTTTATAAACACCAATATTTTTAATGGTAATCTGGATAAGAATTAAAGTTTAAGAAAAAGTTTTAGAAACTTAATCTTTAGTCATAAATTATTTAAATTCTGTTCAAAATTTTGTTTTATTTTGCTTTTTTTTTTTTCGTTACAGATTAAAAATGAAGACATTTATGAATTATTGGAAAAAAATGCAATTTTACATTTCATTGCATTTATAAAACAAGGAAGAATAAAGTTGCCTTTGTCAACTCTTCGATACCCGTACGAACCGTTAGTATATGTTCATAGCCTGTCACTCTGCTTATAATATTATTTTTTTAATTTTTTAGTATTTTAAAATAATTTGGATAAATTTTATAATTTCTAGAACTATCGGTTGTACATATATTCAAACTATATGTTTATACATTCTTCAAAAGCAGATTCTAACCTTTTACATAACGATTATCAATCCAAAACCTTTCTAAATATGCTATTGTACAATTTAATAGTAAGCGGCAAATGCATAATAATTTATACTATAATACATATGTATATTATATATTATTCATTCATCAGTGACATATACGATGAGTTATATTTAAACATGAGTTATATAAGTACATATGTATACTAATATCATATAAATATAAATTCTTCAAACAACCGTTATATTTTTTATTTATTTAATTTTTTTTGTACATCATCCTCAACAATTTTAAATTATGGAGTAAAAAAAATTCAAAAAAATCGTTAAAAAAATTTGTTAGAAAAACTTTCACACTTTCGTCAATTTTAAGGTAACCCTATATTATTAAGAAAAGTTGTTAATAGAAATAAAAATATAATGTTGGAGCTCTTAATTTTTGTATATTACTTCAAAAAAATTTGGACAAGTGTTCAAGTTACAGGCGTTTAAAAATAAGAAATTTTTTAGTTCTTGACCCCATACAGCTGCGAAACGGGGGGCGATACAAAAATATTCTCTGAAATGACTCATACTTATTTTCAAAGACCTAACTTCTCTCAAAGTTTCTAACTTAAACCGTTGGGAAGATAGAAGGGATCAAGAATTTTGCAAAATAAATTTCGCATAACAGTAAATTAAGACACCGTATGCCACAAGTATATATTTATTGTATATATATTTTTAAAGCTAATGAAAGCATTAATCGTTTGGCGTTTTCAAATTGAAGATATACCTTACACAACTTGTGTTACAATCATTTAAATATAGAGCTTTTTCGAACTTTGGTGAACTGTAACGGTTGGGGCTACAGAAAAAAGTTGTTAATAATAAAATTAATATATTTATGATATCTATCAGGAGTTAAAATTTCATGACTCTATTTCCAAAAAAAATGTGGAGATCTAAAAGTTAGATCTTCGAGAGCTACCCGAAGTTTTGGTCGGATCTCAACCAACAAATATAGGGTACCTATAAATTGATGTAAGAATATTTTGTGTTAATTTCAAGACTCTAGCTTTCTTAATTTTTGAGTTATCTTGCTGACGGACGGACGGACGGACAAAGCTTAATCGATTTAGAATTTAATTCTGACCCGTCCATACCTTTGAAGGTATATCTAGCTAGCTTATTTCGAGGTGTTACAAACGCAGGAGTAATTTTAATATACCCGATCATTATCGTACGGGTATAATTAAATTTAATAAATTGATTATATGGTATGATTTCCTGAATTTTTCTTTATTTATTTAAGTTGTATTTTAAAACGAGGAAGAATACAGTTGCCTTTGTCAACTCTTAGATACCCGTACGAACCGTTAGTATGTTCACAGCCTGTCACTCTGCTCACAATATTATTTTTTAAATATTTTAGTATTTTAAAATAATTTGGGTGAATTTTATAATTTCTAGAACTATGGGTTGTACATATATTCAAATTATATGTTTATATGTACATTCTTCAAAAGCAGATTCTAACCTTTCACATAACGATTATCAATCCAAAACTTTTTCAAATATTCTATAGTACCATTTAATACTAAGCGGTAAATGTATATTAAATTTACTTAGTACAAAATAGTAAATATAATTTTAAATATTATATTATATTATATTTAAATATTCCATTGACAGAATAATTTCTTATAAGTACAATAAAATACATATATGCATGTAAATACGGCGCTATATAATATACATCTATACTCTTATCATTCATTCACTAGTGACATATACGATATGTAAATAAACATGATATTATATAAGTATGTATGTATATCAATATCATGTAAATAAAAATTCTTCAAGCAACCGTTATGTTGTTTATTTATTTACATTTTTATGTACTACGCATTATATCCTCAACAATTTCAAATTATCGAGTAAAACAAAATGGAAAAAATTCGTTAAAGAAATTTGTTAGAAAATTTGAAAAAAATCAAGTATAAAGTAACCACTTTCGTCAATTATAAAGTAACCCTATATTATTAAAAAAAGTTGTTAACAGAAATAAGAGTATAATATAGAAGCTTTAATTTTTGTGTATTACTTCAAAAAAATTTTAACAGGTATTCAAGTTACAGGTGTTTAAAAATAGGAAATTTTCAGTTTTTGACCCCTTACAGCTCCTAAACGGGGAGTGATACAAAAAAAATTTTTGAAATGACTCATACTTATTTTCAAAGATCTAACTTCTGTCAAAATTTCAAGTTTCCAACTTAAACCGTTTAGAAGATAGAAGGGTTGAAGGATTTTGCAAAATTTGAGTTTCACATAACGGTAAATTAAGACACCGTATGTCACAAATTTATATTTACTGTATATACACTTTTAAAGCTAATAAAAGTAGTAATCGTTTGGCGTTTTTAAAATGAAGATACACCTTATACGCCTTGTGCTATAACAATTTAAGTATAGAGCTTTTTTGAACCTTTGGGGAGCTGTAGCTCCGTAACGGGTGGGGCTACAAAAAAAAGTTATTAAAAATAAAATTAATATTTTTGTGAGATCTATCTGCAATTCATAGCTCTATTGCAAAAAAAATTTGGGGATCTAAAAGTTAGGTGTTCGCGAGCTACCCTAAGGCTTGGTCCAAACTCAACCAAAAAAAATAGGGAACCTACAAATTACTCCCAAAATATTTTGTGTAAATTTCAAGATTCTAGCTTTCTTAGTTTTTGAGTTAGCGTGCTGACGGACGGACGGACGGACATGGCTCAAAAGTCTTAGAATTTTTTTCTGATCCGATCCATACCTTTGAAGGTATATCTAGCTCGCTTATTTCGAGGTGTTACAAACGGAGGAGTAATTTTATTATACCCGATCCTATCGTACGGGTATAAAAACCATTTTAACAAGTAAGATTTTATTAACAATAAACCTTTACGGGGTATAGAAATAAAATATTGTATGGGCGCAAAACGATCAAATTTAAGTATATGTATTTTAAGCAATTATTTTAACAAGTAAGATTTTATCAATTAACTCTTAAGGAGTACAGCAAATATAAAAAATGTATCGGTATAAAAGGTTCAAATAATTTAACTATATTTTTTCATCAATTTTTTCTACTTCCTCAGTCCTTACATAAATCATAGCGTAGGTCGCTATGATTTATCTTATAAGTCGAGATCTTATAAGTCGGGTATTATTAATATGAAACTAAAACTCAATTTCTCGAATTATTATTCTGACTCATGAGTTATTGATTTCTTGGCAATAGATATTACTGCACTGCACAAGATGTACATACATAAATTTTTTAAAGCTTTTTAAGCTAATTGTACATATGTATATATTATGTACCTACATACTTTTTAATGTAATTCTATCTTATCAAAAATTATTTTATTTATTTATATTTGTTTATTTTTACCGACCGCATACATGAATGTATAATGTAGGTATTGTTTTCATACCAAAAATTTGTACCCGAGATTTTTTTTTTCCAAAAATTCATTACTCCGCTGCATAGAAACTGTAAAAATTTTTTTACACCCATATTCTTAGAGACTTAGCATACGATGAATATTACTGAAGTGATGATTTTCTATTCTGAGAAACTGTAGATGCGAAAAAATCATCATGTGTGGCAATTCTGAGAGACTTAGACTTTTAAAGTAGACATGATGTTTATCTGTCAAAATCATCATGTTTGGCAATTCTAAGAGACTTTAAATACGACGTGATAACGATTTTTTTCCCTTCAAAATTTTAATAGAATAACTTTAAAATAGAATAGCTTTAAAAGTTTCGTGGTATTTTTTGAAAGTTTTATCGTTCTTTTATTTTTTAAGTGTTATTAAATAATTACCATTAAGAGATGAAGAAAGATGGTTAAAGGTATATTTTTTTAATATAAAATTTTTACATGAATATTTTTAAAAGTGCACAGTTATAATTCTTTTAAAAATTACCATCTTTTTTAAACTCTTTTTAAAACTGCAATTTGCAGGTAACTGAAACTAAAATGTATATATTATGTAAATACTTAAATATATATCAATATATAAATACACACATTAATTTATTTTATTTTCAGCTCAGTTATCTGAAAAAAATGGTACAGTTTTTAAAAGAATAATATCTACTTTAGTATAGTTTTAAAAAAAAGTAAATGATTTTAAAACAATATCTTTATGTATTTTTACTTTACTATTGATTCAATCTTACTTAACTTCATAACTTCTCTAAGGGCCTTTCCGAACCATCGCACTAGCACTTGACACTAGCACTTCGCACTTGCACTTTCCAAAAATACTTGATTATCGCACTAAATATCGCACTAACTTTCTGTCCGGATTACAAATTTATGACAGTTAAAAAATTTTTAGGAGTAGAATCAGCCTTACCTTAATGCATATTTTTATAGCATTTTTATGTCAAATTTATTTTGACAAGTGCTAAAAATCATTTTATTCTAGCATTATTTAACTATATTTAGAATTATTTATGATCACTATGGCAATATTGAGTAAATTTTAAATGCACACATCATTAAGTGTCAAAAAAGTAAGTTATTATTTTAGTTTTCAAATTTTAAAATTGTGAAAAAAGAGAAATATGATTTAATTTAATAATTTTTAAACATATTGTGTCTAATAAAAAGTTTTTATTATTAGTTTTTACTTATTCACTTTTAACGAAAACAAAAAAGAATATTTTTAGTGCAATTGCGATCATCTAGTGTGGTTTTCAAAACACTAATTTTTGACAGATAATCAAGTGTTAAGTGCGATGAATTCCGGACAACACTTGATACTATTCGGAGTTTTCGGACAAAAAAATAGTGCGATAAAATAGTATTTAGTGCGAAGTGCGATGTTTAGTGTGATGGTTCGGAAAAGCCCTAAGTACCCATACTAATAAATATGTCTTGATAGTAAATATTACTAACATAAAATTTCATCATGCGTCTCTCAGAAATGCCATACGTGATACATTTGACGTGAAGGTGACGTTACACGTGATACATTTCTGCATCACTGAATTGCTGAGTCTCTCAAAATATGGGTGTAGGTGATGTCTCTGTGTGTGTGCGTATATGCGTGTGTGCGTTTTTGCGTGTGTGAAAATTTTTTCCTAGCTTTCTACGCACCAGGGTAATGCATATTCGCAAAAATCTAGAGTGCACATTTTTGGTGTGAAAACAAAAGCTACCTTATGTATAATATACATTTATGTAGGCGTTCGATAAAAATGTTAAATTAATAGAAGTTATTTTGCTTTGATATAAATTATTATATACAAAATCTATGAAATTTCGCATTATGCTTTTTATGCAATACCAGTCGATTCTGTGGTGGAGACACCTGATATTTTATATTGTTGTAACATTATATGATTAACCGACAGTATTGGAACTCATTCACTTTAATTAGAAAACGTTTAGATTTAAAGCGAATGCGAAATCTATACGCAAAAGAAAATGCATTACATTTTTATACAATATTATCATTTTTCAATATCAATATTTTTTTTAATCTGTAGTTTAAAAAAATAAATGATTTTTTTGAAATATAATTATAAATTAAGTATTGATTTCTTTTTGTACATATGTCTGTATGTCGACTTGAAATACTTTGTTTATAAGTGTTTAATTGCTGGTTCTATTCATTTGAAACATTTTCAAAAGTATTATAAAACACAAAACAAAACATATATTTTTCCTTTCACATATTATAGTAAGTACAAGAATTTTTTCTTGATCAAATATTTATAGCACTTTCACTTTGAATTCATCAATTATTTAGAGCAGTAATGGCATTTGTTTATTAGAATATAAGTAAATACATTCGCATCCTACAGAAGCTTCTCTAAAAGCTCCATACATTCGCGTCGCCATATCTAATCTACTTATATATCTTCTCTTGATAATTATGTTTTACCTCTTATTCTGACTCTATTCTAAATATAAATCTGTATTTTATTCTGATTCTGATACAGAATATTTGTTCAAAGATGAATCTAACATCAGTTTATTACAATGATTTGACTTCAACACAAACTCATTATAGTCATTCATTACTATATCAATCAAATACCAAAAATTAGGAATTTTCTAATGATTTAAATAAAAAAAAAATGTTTTTTAAAAAAACGAAACAATAAAAGACATATTTAAAAGGGAGATAACCTTTTTATAAAAGGGAATTTATCTTTTTTTTTTCTATAAGCAATATGTTTACAAGTCCAGAAAATCTTTTTTATTTTATATGTGAATATAAATTAAATAGCAATTTTAATCTATGCATTTTTCTATGTATATTTGCATTTTCTTTATAAGTTCCTTATATGTTCAAGATTCGAAATAAAAAAAAAAAAAAGAAAAGTATTTTAAGAATAAAACATTTTCATATTTCATATAACTAATAGTTTGTTCCAGATATACATACATATGTATGTACATTGCATATATGTAATTCATAATTCATATCTAACAAATCAAACTTTTAATTTTTTCCCCGTTTTTGTTAACGAAAAAAAAAAAAAATTTTAAACATACTGAAAGATTGAATAAAATATTCATATAAGAAAATAGAGTGCCCCACAATTCATGAAAGGTTCCGAAATTTTTTTTAAGAAGATATAAAGAACAAGAGAAGAAGAAGACATAAAAATAACCAGAAACTGTGTATACAAAAAAAAAAAAGTGAATTCTTAACTCTCGAAATAATTAGATCTAAAAATTTCGAACAAATTATAAAAAAGAGTGATGATTTTGAAAAGTTGATGACAGCAAATACAATGACATAATATTGAATTATTCCAAAATAAGTTATAAAAATAATAAAAGAATTTAAATACTATTAAAACAGTCTGTATTTCTATAATATATGAAGCCCAATAATACAGTACTTTAAGTATATTATAATACTTTTTATAAAACTCATACTAGGTATATGATCTTCATGTACAATTATCTCAAGAACCTTCTTCCTTCTTTCTATATTTATACGCCCGCTATTACATTACAGTTCTTCACAACTAATTTCGTGTTACCCTGTAAATATAACTCTAATCTATTATTAAACAATGTAGATAACTTTAAATTCAAATTGATTACAACTAGTATACAATAATTAAAAACTTTTTATATGTACGTAAGTATATGCTTCTATATAATTAAGGTACCTCTACCCTACCCCTACCCCCTAATATATTACTAACTACTTAATATAATTTCTCTCATGATATATGTTATGAATATAGTTTGATAATCATTTTATATCAGCAACATTTTTTAAAGATTTTCAAATGAATGAATATAAATGCAATGATATTATGAATATCAAATAAAAAAAAAAAAAAAATTTATTGTAATAAAAATATCTGTCAACTTTATAATATTTTTATTTTAATTAGAAAAATAAATTTTTTATATTAGAAATTCTTTTTTTTTTTTTCTTAATTTTGACTTTATTTTTTGTTATTTTTTTTTTTCGTTTGTTGAATAATTTTTTGCAAAAAATTGTTTTGTGAATACTAAAAAAATAAAAAAAAAAAAAAGAAAAAAAAAAATTAGCAGAAAATATGAAATTAATGAAATGTGCCATCAGAATAAATTTTGTAATTTAATAAGAAAAAAAGAAATAATTGATAAAAGTGTTATTTGTAATTGATTCGAGAAGAAAATAATTAATTAAATCTTCGATTAAAAAAAAAAAAAAAAAAAAAAAAACTACAAAAAACTACGTGTGAAAGAAAAACAAAACAAAAACTATATTGACGATTTTTTCGATATGAATGCTAATAATAATTGTGATGATCATTTATCAGGTAAATTAATTTTACTCACTTTTTTTTTATTTTTTTAAAAATATAATAATATATAAGAATTTTTTATTAAAATTTAATTAATTTCACTAATCTTTAATAACGTTTAAACAAAAACTAACTAAAAAATTTAAAATCGTTTAAAATAACGCAGAGAAAACACTTAATTAATTGATGATTCGGTTAAATACCTTCTCTAACTAATACTGACTACTACTCTACTACAATCAAGACTACTAAGTAGTAAGTACTAACTTCATTACAAGAGAATATAAGAGAATTAAATAAAATAATTTTTTGCTCGGAGAATGTCAAAAATAGTGCAAAAAAAAAATATTATACATTTAGCATGGATCCATATTCATGCATGATAATGATTAATGAGTAATGATTTACTAATACTTACTCAGTACTCACTCTTAGTAATCACTAATCACTATACATACGTACATACACTACCATAATACTGATTACTGAATACTGATTCGTTTATTTACTCTGCTCCGTTCTTAATCAGTGTTTGTTTATTCAAATATAAGAATTTTGTTTATCATCACAAAAAAAAAAAAAAAAAAATATTATGTAGCTCTCAGTAAAGTTCGGTATTTTCCCCGATTTTAAATTATGTGCGTTTTTTTAACATGTGCGCTGGTTGATTACGTTACGAATTGATTATGAAATTATCAAAAAAGGGAGAAAAACTTTCTCTTTTTTTGTAGAATTTATTATTTTTTTTATATTTACTTTTTTTTTTAATATAATGTCATTCATATGACATATCCAACATTCAACAACAAGAATTGTATCTGTGTGTTTGGTAAGGTAACTATAGTAATTGGTTTGATTCTATTTTTATATTTTGTGTATGGAATTGTTATGTATACTGGATACAGTATATTACAAAAGTTCTCTCATATTAATAGAATTATAAAAAATTAATATAATTCCATTATACCAGTTGTTTTCAAATATTACAAAAAAATTAAAACAACTATATTTTCAATATTTATAATAAAACTAAATAATGAAAATGTAACGGTTTAGAGTTTCTCATTTAATTTATACATCAAATATGTACTTATGTACGTATATATGTATGTAACTAAAATATCTAATACTTTTCAAATTAAAACTAATTTGTTTTAATTAATTTTAATGTAAAAACGAAAATTAGTGTAAAGTAGACTGCGTCAACTTGGATACTGACACGAAAAGTTAAGTTCAAAGATGTGCAAACTACCTGAACCTATTGTACTAGATCAACAAAACTATATTAAAATTATTGCGATAAAACTTAGGTTTATTAGGTACCATGCTAATATAAAAAAGAAGTTGTGTAACAGCCGAACCTGCTGCTGAAGATCAACAATATTTTACAAAAGTTATATATGTATAACACTTGACTTTTTTCATATAGACACTGTATCTGTTATTTTCATAAAAATAAAAAGGTTATATGGCAGCTAATCGAACACACCAGTTGAAATTGTTCAATTTAAATAGTGTAACTAAACATTTCAGAAAAATTAAATGGTTAACATTTCAGAATTCTCGCTTCTTAATTTTTAGATTTATCTGCGGACAGGTAAACGGATGGATGTACAGAGCTTAGCGACTCAGAATACGATTCTAAGCAAGACTATCTATCATAAAGGTAATTCCAAATTTATTATACCCTTTAAAAACCGCATATTTTAATTTGTCATTTTTATTTCTTTATTTATTATATCCTACACCTGAAGTATAGGGTATATTAACTTTGGTATAGTGTTTGTAACCACCAAAAGGTAGCGAGTTTAGATATGGACATGTATATATATTCTGAATCAGGATCACCTCCTGAGTCGATTTAGCGATGTCCGTCCGTACGCACGATAACTCAAAAAATAATGATGCTATCTTGATGAAATTTATACTGCAGGTTAACAATGATTAAAGAAAGGCGGGGATCGCAAATGGGCGAAATCGTACCATCGGTACGGATACTTCCCATGCAACTCCCAAAATCGTACACGCATATCTTCGAAATTAACAAAGATAGAAACTTTAAATTTGGTACAATGGCGTTCTTTCATAATTGAGAAGATAAAATATTACCTTTAATTAATTCGGTTAAGAATACTATATCCTTACTTTACGACGTTTCTCAAGGGTATGAAGGTGTAATAAATTTAGTTTATGTTCATATGGCGGTAGTCTTAAAGGATCTTGCTATGGAAGAAAGCGTAAAGCAAATCTTAGAATTTTTTTTTTGAACTGATTCGGTTCCATTTATGTCAATATTATAAAATTGGCTCCATACCTGGGAAGCATATTCTAATTTAGATGTAACCAAACAAATAAAAAGATATTTTAATACATAGGTATCATAAAATTCTCTTGCCCAACGTTTAATAAAACCTAGCATAGAATTAACTATATTCAGTATATCAGTATAATGAAGATGAAATGAAAGCTTGCTATCAAAGAGTATCCCTAGATCTTTTATATCCCTAGATCTTTCATATTATTAAAATGCACAAAACAAAAATAACTATTGTATTCAAAATTCAGAACACAAATGCAGCCAGACCCGTGTAAATGGAATCTGGTTAAATGCATAACTCGTTTAAAAGAATGCAAAAATTTTGCATCACAAATTTAAACATTATTTTCTAACATTTTTACTCGGATATTTGCAACTCGTTAAATCCAAAAACCTTTTAAAAGCACAATACATCTGACTCATTAGCCATATTTCATAGAAAAAACTTTGTTAAATGCACATTTATTAAAACAAAATTACATTTAAAAATTTTTTTTATAAACAAACCCTTCGAATTTTTACGAACAAATCTGTTGATACATTGACATAATGTATTTTTAAATCAGAACAAATCAATTTTAAAAAACACGCATATACGCACATATTTGTGCTTTTATCAAAAGTTTTCCTAAATGCACAAATTTATGCAATTATTCGGGCCTCAGATTATTGCAAAATCCGGATATGAGCATCAAATATCTGTGTTTTTGGTGTGTGCAATTAAACGGGTCCGACTGTATATTGTTTAAAACTATAATGCATTTTATTAATCTATTTTAGATATAATCATAGTATTCCATAGCATAAAGTATAAAAAATAATTAAGTATCAGTAAAAAAAAAGTAAAGTATCAGTAAAAAATAGTTTAGTTTCTTTCTAACTCACTATTGTATTGTAAATTTTTTGTACTGAACATATTTTTATATGTATGTATTGTACTCAGACAACAGAAAAACAATCGATTAAAATAAAAAAAATAAAAAAAATTTAAAATAATGTTTTATTTAGGAAACAATAAAATTAATCAAATCGTTTTAGCTTTTTTATATTTTATTGGTTTTTCAGTCGAAAATCAAATCATCATTATATCATCAATGGGTTTTCTTTTCCTGAATTTATCACCATATTTTTTTTTTAATGCTTTATACTTGTATTAAGTGAAAATTATCATGACTAGACAATTTTGATATTATAAACAATGGATAAATGAATACCTAATAATAGAAATTTCTTTCACATTATCCTGTCAGTTTTCAACATACATATGTATAACAAAAACAAAGGAAAAACGAAAATCTAAATTTTAATTGATTGCTTTCTAATACAAAAAATAAAACACATTATATTTAATATTATGTCTGCTATTCAGTAATTCTTTAACAGATACATTATTTAGAAATGTTCAAATTAATTATTTTGAATTCAATGAAAATAAGGCAGAATGTAAAACCAAACATTTTTAAAGGTGCACATTTTCGAAAAAAAAAAACAACAAAAACTCTTTAGAATTGTTGTGACTTACACCAAAATTTATAAAATTTTCTTAGAATTTTATATGTAAAATAAAAATTGTTAAAAATTAAGAGATACTTTTTTAAATTTTAATGAAACCCCATATAATTAAGAAAAGCTGTTAATACAATATGTAAAAATAAAACGTTGGAGCTTCAATTTTTACGTTTTACTTTAAAAAAAACTTTTAATTTTTAAGGCAAAGGTGGCCTTTTAAGTTATAGGTGTTTAAAAATAGAAATTTTTCAACCGCTACAGTTCTTAAACAGGGGGGTTACAAAAAAAAATAAGTAACTGTATAACTAACTATCTAAGTAACTATATAACTAAGATAACTTATACTAATTCTGAAAGATTTTTTCTCAAAATTTGAATATTCTATCTAAAATCGTTCTGAAGACGTATAAAGCAAACAAAATCTTGCAAAATTTTGTTTTCACATAACGGTAAATTTAAATATTAAATTGCAAAAAATTGTATATTTTTATATTGATTTTTATAAATCGAAAAAAAATGTATGTAGACCTGTGGCGTTTTAGATTAACAAAAAAGTTAAATATTTGAAAATACAGCTTTATCAAATTTTGATGGGCTATACCTCTATAACGGGCGCGCGGACAGTACATAAAAAAGTCGTTCTACAACATTAATTTTTTTTGAAACATATTCATGGTTAAACTTTCACTCCTCTAGCTTTAACGGTGAATAGACGCTTTGTAAATAGACAGACTGATGGACAGAGTAAAACTAATGAACAAATTTAATAATGTCTATATTAAGATAAAAAATTAACCAAACTTAATCTGACTTTTTTAAAATGTGCTAGAAATATTTTTAAAAACAGTGATGTACTTAAATATGAGCTTCGTTTATAATACATATAAAAGAATATAAAGATTTTGACATAATTGAATGAAATATAATATGTACATCAATAATGCAGTTCAACCGCTAAACTTACAATAATATATATATATATTTTCGTACACTATTGCTACGCGAGTTACATATTTGTCAATCTGTTTTGCTACAAAAATAGCAGCCAGTACGTCAGCACTTCCTGTTATTGCTAAATAAATTAAAATAGTTTCATATTTCAATATGCGAAAATAAAATTAATTGCTTTCCCATAATAACAAAATTATGCAATTGCTCAAATTACACCAAAATTATTAACTTTAAATTATTAAATTAAAAATGTATAAATTGCCGAATTTGCAATTTCAAATATATAAATATCCTGTACCTTTTCTAATTAGAATTAAGTCTCGATTAAACCTTAAACATATTAATGTGGTAATAAAGAATAAATTTTTAAAGCTTAAATAAATTGTGGTTTTAATTAAATTAAAAAAATAACTTGTTATTTTTTTTATGTCATTGCAAAAGCAAATACAAAAATCGCGTTACTTTCCGTCTGACATAAATTTTACATTCACTATCACTGAGAAAAAGATCAAACCATTCATACGATTAACTAATTACCATATTGTTTCTGTTCCTTCTATTTATTTATTTATTTTTTTTTTTTTTAATTGAAATTAATTGAAATTAATGCTGTCAGTGTCATTACAAAATATTGGAAAATTACTGCTATTTCCATAAAAGAATATTTATTTGTCTTTTGACATTTAACATCTACTACACGTGCGAAATAATTTTTTAATCATCGATGTTTTCTGTGTGAAATTTGAATGATTTACACATATTTTTCAACGATTTTTCAACCATAAATGTCAAAAACATCAAAATGATAAAAAATCGTGCAAAAAGTCAAATGTCAAATTATGAATTATATACCAGAGGACTTTAAAATATTTTCAGTTTTTTCTATTTTTTTGATATTTAATAACAGCTCACACGTGTGCTGATAAGAGAAAATGAAAAAAAAATTTTAAATCTACTGGGTTGCACTACAGCTAAACAGAACCGAAGAATCTAAAAAAACATAAATATATTTCTATAAAAGTTAAATTAATTTTAATCACAAGGATATATCATTATTTATATAGGATTGTTTTTATTTTTCTTATTTCAAATACTTAACTTTTTATATTATTAAAAAGATTTACAAAAATGTCGTGTATAGAAAGAATAAAAATTAAATATAAATCGAAAAATTGAATTGCTGTTAAAAAATGAGAACACAATAATATAATATATAAAAAAAAAAGTAATTTTATATATATTTCAAAATAAGAAATTCAAATGAATAGAAAATAAAATATACATGTAAAAATACAAATATATAAAATGTCAATTTGAAAAATTGAAAGCAATAAACAAAACAATACATATTTTGTGATCTAGATTCCTTTTTTTTTTGTTGCATTCTTTTTAAAGAAAATGGGAAAATGTTAAAAAAAGGGGAAAAAAATTTCTTGAAAACATCAAACATGACAATATTACCATTAGGTATGTTATAAAAATGTCTCTTTCTCACTTTTTTTTGTTTTTTAAATTTTAGAAACGGTACTATAAAATAGTACAAATATAAATATATAATACATACAATATATACATCAATTAGAATTAAAAAATAATATGACATTGATGAACAATTTTCAATGGGTACAACATAGTGTTAAAGTGAAGTATTCGAAAAAAAAGTGTGCACTTAATAATAAACAGATATCAAAACAAACAATAAATTGGATTGAAGAGGAAGTTTTCCTTTTTTGAAGACATACTAAGAATTTTTAACGCTACATTTATAGATAACTTAAAATCCTAAATTCATGATCAGAAAAATTCCAAATGTCATATTATATACTTTACTAAAATGAGAATGATAAATATATTGTCTGAAATTGACATTTTATAGTCATCGAGTGACAAGTGAATATAAGAAAACCTCATCTTGGTTGGTTGTTGCGTTTTATGCAATACCGAATTTCGAATTATTAAACGTTAAATTTAAAATATTAAAAATAATAAAAAATAAAATATTTTGTTTTATAATATAAAAAACCCCAAAAATGTAGGTATATATTTTTTGCAAGGGCAAATTTGGTTTTAATAAAACAGTACGGATTTGTCTTTATATAAAAAATCAACTTTAAATATTCAAATTTTCTAAAAACTTAACTTTAAATAGAATTTGGATTATTTAGACTAAAAAAGGAGACTCTATTAAAAAACTAGAGATACTATAGAATGGGATTCAGATATTTTTATCGTTTGATAAAGTTTAGTATCTACTGGAGTGCGTTTCGTTTCTTACTCTACTGAAGTACTAGATTTACTCTATGATAGATAAAGACGCTTTCAAATGACAAGAGTAGAGTTTAATAAACCATAACCTAAAACTATAAATAACGATAACATTTTTAATGCTACTCGGAGACTAAAGTTAATGAGTGTTACAATTGTCAAAGTCTTATGAAATGTCATTATTATTTTTTTTTTATTTTAAAATCTAATATAATAAACTTTCATATTGAAATAATTCTAAAAGTAGTATATTAATTTCTATATCGTTCAAATTCCCAGATGGCATAATTCGGCTGATGGAAAATTCGTTTTTTAGTAAGAACAAGGAATCATATCCCATCTCATGTGTTCGCAAGAATTGGTGATGATTACATTTACAACGTGCTAAGATTTAAGGTTATATTAACAACTTTGTTCACAAATATGCCTGCCAATTTGAAATCAATTTTTATTCCCTAATTCAATTTTCTTTGACCTAACAGTACATGAGTACTAAAGGTCATATAACATATTCCGTTAAAAAAGAGAGGTAGTGTGTAGTGGATTAAAGTCAAACACACTCATAGAGAACTCGTGCTCATTTTACTTCTCTATAGTGTCTTTCGATGAATCCCACCTTCTTCCCCCTTCACAAAAAAAAAAAAATTTCTTTAAAGCTTCACTATTTGTTCAAAATAAATAAATGTTTCCATTTGATCTAGACATTTCAAATTCATATTAAACTTCTAACTGTTCTGACATGGAAGAGTCTGCATATGAGTGTGATAGTTAATCCTATAAACGCATGAATCCTATACTAAAATTAAGGAACGAAACAAAACTCCTAATAATTGAACTAAGCACCTCACACTACACATATTCATACCCCGCGCATATATTTAAGGCAATTGATATGTATTCAATTAAATTTTTTAACGCCTAAAAATATGTTAGTTACTTTCTTACTTTACAGCATTGATGTTAAATATACTTTTACTATTTATAGGTTTTACTATATGCCATTATAGCTTGGTCTAGATTTTAAAGAAAATCAATTGAACGAAAATATTCTCTAAAAAAACAAAAAACGTTATTTTGCTCTTAAGCAAACTAAAATTATTTTTAATACGATCAAATGTTGTTTCAAGTAATTGGCATCTAACAACTTAAGTATTGAACAGTGTGTTGGAATGGAAGTGCTATCAATGTTATTTCAGAATTTTATTTATTAATTAAAGAAAAAAAAAAAACAAAACAATATTTATGAGATCGTTTGTGTGCGCGCTCATATAATTTATGAGTTTCCTTAAAATAATATTAAAAAATCATCTTAAATAATACAAATTTCCAAAAAAAAAATAAAACAAACAAACAAACAGAATAATATTGTGTATGTGTGTATATTCACTGAATTGTAAAATTTATTCAAATTAAATCATAATATATTTATTACATATGTACATAAAATAACCATTGGAAGAGGACATATTTTCACCAATAAAGCATTACATTCTCAATAAAAAAAAAAGTATATGTATATATATATATATATATATATATATATATATTGCTTTTTATCTAGTTTATCGCATGCTTTAATAATAATAATAAAAATAATATACAAAATAAATCGAAATTTATTGACATTTTTTAGGGGATTCCCTTTTTGTTTTCCTTCTTTTCTTTTTTTTTTGTTGTTTATTTTTTTGACTTTTATATGACATAATAAATTGTAAATTAAGTTTATAGAGCTGGTAAAATTATTGTATCCTAAATATTATAAGATATGAAAAGTATTTTCTTCAGAAAATGTAACGAATAGTAAGTGTTGACGTGTTAACTGATTTAAAGTAAATCATAAAAAAAAAATTGACTGGGTTTTCTTTTTGTAAAAATTTTTTGCATTCAATTTCTTTCCTTAATAAAAGAACCATTTATAAGCTCTAGATTTTTCCAAAAGAAGATTTGTTGTTTTCCAAAATAGCTTTGCTGTTTTAAAATAAAAGTAATATGTTCCTTAAAATTTCAAAAATATATTGATTTTTCATGAAAATCTTATGAATTTGCTAATATATAATTCATTTATAGTATTATCTGTTCAACATAATTCTGACCATGTCTTTAAGTTAACAAAAATCTCATCAATTTTCATTTAAAAACAAAAATGAAAAACATGCCTGTGTTCTGGTTTCAACATACATATATATATATATACATATTATACCATTCTATACCATAGTATTATTACTAAATCACATCCATTCTACTATACAAAAAAAAAAAAAAATAGAAACAATAAAAGGATCCTAAAAAATAAAAAAAAATAAATAAATAAAATGTATATGGGAGGTAATTTAAGGCTACTTTAAAAAGGAAGCAAAAATAAAGGAAATGATTTAGAAAAAGATTTAAGGAAATTTCTTCTCCAGTTTTAATTTAAGGGGAATGTACTGAATGAAAAATCAAGAAAAATAAAAAAAAACAAAATAATATATTTTAATTTAAGGATGAACATAATTTGATGTTAGATTATCATCATATGTATGTACATATTAATAATATAGAAAAGGGAATTAATCAATAATGGCTTTCATTAAAGAATTTAATATGAACGCGTGTGTATATACATACATATATGAAATTTCAAAATTTATTAAAATTTGAAAGATGGTTTTAAGGCTTTTTAAAAATGCAAGAAGCAATTTAGTCTTGCTTAAAATGAATTAACGTTTTTTTTTTTTTTTTGTTAATATTTTTTAACTTAAGTTGTTGTCTTGAGGATAAAATGCCTACAGAAAAAAACATAAATTGTAACATATTGTATAATTCAACTGCATATAACAAAATTGACTTTGATTATAACTGAATTTCTATATTTATATTTTTATGCTAAACATATATAAAATATATATGACATGTATTTCTATTTTTATAATTTACAACCTACTTTGATATTATAATTAAACACGTTTTCTTTTACTTTTTTTTTCTCCTGAATATGTCTTCTAAATTTTCGCTATTATTCATATGGGGCATTCCCGCAAAAAAACAGTTGTATATAGTATTGTATTAAATATTTAATAAATTAATTAAATATTTAGTAGTTAACACTGAGTTTGGCAATTAAAGTGAATTACTCAATTAAAGAAGAACAAAACTATGAAATAACTATGAAAATTTTAAGGATGGAGATTGTTGAAGACAAATTAACATATCGTTTTAAAACACACATGATAAATGTTTCACTTGAGATGATAAGTGATACACTGATACTGGATACTGATAAATGTTTCGAAGAGATATATTTAAAATCTTCAAACGAATTCATGTGGTGGGATGAATTGAAATAGATGGAATTAAAATTTGCAATTTGAAGCACTTTTGTGAAGAATATCCTTCATGGTGATAAGAGACGTTTGAAAGGTTTTTTTTCTTTCACGAAATTTTTTCGCAATTAATATTATACATATTAAAATTTCAATTTAATTGCATTAGAGATTAAAAGAGGGGGGCGTCGGTGGTCTAGTGGGTAAGAGCGTATAAAATACGCTGTAAACACCGAGGGAGTGTGGGTATGAATCTCACACAGGTCGTAAGGGTTATTCCTCCTTACGACATTTACAGCCACGTCTGAACAGGAAAGGCTGTGTAATTTCCTGTTCACATTTATGTGGCAGAGAAATGCATTAAAAAAAAAAATAAAAAAGAAATTAAGGGCTGCATCGACATTTTGATTTTGACTTTTTGATACTGACTATTTCTATAGACTGGCCTTAATTAGTTATGATTACTGAAGAGAAGTTTTTAAAACATTTTATTGTGAGATAGGAGGAGACCAACTAATAACAAATATAATAATCTAGTTTAATTCTAGTTAATTTGAATCGTAAAATTAATAAAAAAGAAAATTAAAAATGAATGAACCCAAGTAATAATTAAAAAAGTATTAGGGTTCCAAATCATAATGTCGCAACTAAAAAGTTCGGAAGCACATAATATTGTCGCAAAAATATCCCATTGAAAATATGTCGCTGGACAAAATGTCACAATAATTAATTTAAATTTAATTAGAAATATTTTGAGAAAAGCGAATACCCTCGTTTTGAATTTACAAGCTTCAAAATTCCTGAAATATTATGTAAAAAAGCATAAAAAACCATGATTTTAAATCCAACTGTAAAATTCCTTCTCGCACGATATTATTTCCGGCGGCATCCTTTCAATGCGATATTTTTGCCGTGAAATTTTCGTTTGTTTTTTTTTTGCCGCTACACTTTGGTCTATTATCAATATTAAATCCAAAAATATTACTTTATAGAATTTAATTATATGATAAATATTTTAAAAATCACTAATATTATTTAAAATTACTACATACATAAATATATTTATAACATTTAGTTTTTATTTTATATTAATTTTATTTTATTTTTTATTAGAAGCTAAATTAAACTTTTTCGAGATTATCCTCTAACAACAGAATAAAATTAATAACATTGCCCTAAATATTTATATGAACATACACACATGTGTACAAGGAGAAAAAAAAATTTAACTTACATGATGTTCCCAAAGGTTATACATATATACACTCCTTTAAATTTTATCCTCTAAGTTTACTGAAAACTAGAGGTCTTTTATTTCTTATACCTTATGTATTCTTATTTCATACTTCACCTAAATAAAATGGAATAGAGTGAGTGTTTAAGTATAAAGTTTAAACCAAACACAACTTTGACGACAAAACAAAGTTTTTTTTTAACGGTAAAAATAAAAACTGAAAAAAGAAAAAAAAAATTCACTATTAATAAAGTGTTGTTGTTATGTTATGACTATTATTATTATTATTATGGTTTCCCTAACGGGAATTCTTATAAATTTTACAGTTTAAATATTACAGTAAAATAAGACAGTTTGATTTTTTTGTTCTTGTTTGTTTCCGGATTGACAATCCGGAACATACATATAAATGTTTTTTTTTTTTTTTCACATAATTAAGCAAAAAATTATATTTACACAAAAAAAAAAAAAACTTATAGGTACATAAGGTACCTACATAATTATGTAAAAAACAACAGTTTTAAAGTAAAAAACAGGTTTATTTAAAATTTTTTTAGTTTTTTTCTTTTTTAAATAATTTTCCGTTACTATTTTATTTTTTTGGCAAAAATATAATATAATTTTCGTGTTGCAAAAAAAAAAAGAATATAAATAAGTGAAGGGATAGGTATTGTAAAAAGAAAAAATTCCGCAATATAAATTTGTTTTTAAAACGGTCATTCACACATTAAAATCTAACTGTAAAATATGTATAGTTGTATATGAAGCATAACTAAACATATATAAAAATCATATACATATTGTTACAAAATTGTATAAAATTTTTTTTTTTGTTTTGCAAAATGCCAAAAATAACAATTTTAATTTTAGTGAAAAATTAACAGTTATATTAAAACAATTATATCTAAAAATAACTGTAAAAATTTATTTTATTGAAAAAAAAAAATTGTTTTATTGAACCGGAAGTAAATTTTTCATGTTTATAATATAAACCGATATATGTATATATAATATTATATATATATATATATGTGTATATATATATATTGTGTGACGCAATTTTTAAAATTCAATCAAAAAATAAAATAATCAAAATTTAATGTAATTGAACTTTTTTCTTTTTCTTTTTGTTTTTTTGATTTTTTTTTGTTTTTGATTTAATTTTTGAGTGTGTTGAGTTTTCATTTTTTTTCTGTATATTTTTTTTTTAAACAATACAAATGTATTTTTATGTGTTTGTGTAGGTGTTTTATTATAAAAACAAATGTCTAAGGAACAAAAAAAAAAAAAAAAAAAATCGATCAAACAATATAATAACGTGTTCTATTCTTAGAAACCATGTAATAAATTATGAAGGTGAATAAAAATGGTTAAGTGGAAAATTTTTATATTATATGATTGTCGTGATTGTCGTCCTGCTCCTCTTAAAATATAAATTCATTATATTAATTAATATTCTTTTTCTTAAAATTTTTTCAAATTTTTATTTTTAAAGGATTAAAGACATATACATATACATACATATGATTACTCTTCTTTAAATCTAATGAAAATTTAAAATCATTATAAATGTAAATAATTATTAATATAAAAGTAAGTGATTATTTTTCGAAACGTTCTTGAACCGTTTTGAACGTTGTTTTTTTTTTTTTTTTGTCTATTTAAATAATATTATAAATTTTCTAGGTCAATAACCTGAAAATATGTAATTTTTTTTTTTTATTAGAATAAAATATAGTATAACAGTTATTAATAATTTTTATTTTTAGTTATAGTGAAATCAAAGGTTTTTTTTTTTTAATCTTGCGTGATCTTTTTGATACTTCAATATATAAGTATTTATATTTATAGTAATCGTATATTTGTAATTGATTATGATATATGACATATGCATATAATAATATATGTATATGTAAAAGTAAACATATTATGTTTGGAGTTAAGTGATAATAAAATGTATGTTTTTAAGTTTTGTTATATTGGTACATATTATAATTGTAGATAGTAAAAATTATATTTAGTTCTATATATTCTTTCTATTTAGTATATAAAAACAATAAACACTTAATAATAAAATTTATTATAGGTCAAATATATTTAGATATATATATAATATACACCTATTTATTTAGAATTTTTATTTATTTTTTTTTTTTTGATATTAAATCTAATAATATAACTTTTGTATTAATATGAAAATTTTTATATAATATTGAACTGTCATAGGTACTTAATCTTTAAAATTACAAAAAAATTATTGTGATTTGTTTTTATTTTTTTTAAACAAAATTATAATTTTATTTAGATTCCTTTTAGCAATACAAATCATTCACTACAGTTGTAACAAAATAATAGACATTTCATTACTAAAAAGCGTTATTTTAAAAAAAGTTAATAGTGCTTGAATTATTTATGCTACATGAAAAAAAATCAGCAATATTGATCACAGAACCGATCGCAGGGACAGAAAAACTTAACATTTCTTTTTTTTCCCACTAGGATTACTTACATCATATAAGTGATATATTATATCTTTTTTACTATAACTATTAAGATTTTTTTTACTTTATGTGAATATTTTATATTTTAAATGAAGATTTCTTTATTTTAAGTTAGTTACATATATTTTATTTTCGTCATATAAATACTTTAAGTATATATATTTAGGTTTGGTATTTATGTATCTGATACTTCATCTATATACACCTACATATACTATGTCTTCTATTAAAGTAAAAACGGTATATAATATATATAAATATATATATATGTATGTATAGCTATATTACACATATATACCTTACATATTGTATACACATATTAGCTATATTATATATAGCTATATTATATTGTATACCCATTTTCATGTCCAAAATTATAAAATTGAAAAACAACACAAAATAAATTTGGTATTACATAAAATGACTTTGAAAATGACATGACATAGTAAAAAATTGTGCGAAAATAAGGATGAATTTTGTTCACAAATTTTTTAAAAATATTCGTAAAAAAATGTAAAAATTTCCGTAGTAAAGTGGCACTTTGGGGCTAACGTATTTTTACCACAAAAGCTTTTCAATTCTAGATGTTTACATAAAAAATTTTGTCTAATTCAGTTCTGTCATTGTCATTGTCTAATTCATTATTCTGTCATACACTGTACACATGCCCACAAACAGATAAACACAGATAGAAAGGCACTAATCCAAATTCAAAAACACTTAATTCATGTTTCTACGTATCGGAGAAATGCATTCATGAGAAAATTTCAGATTTCAAGTTTTGGTGTCATCCAATATTTTCATACTTACTTTACGTTACATGATCGTTAAGCGATCGGTAAAAAATTACAAAACAATTTTCTTATCGTTTTCTTATCTCCACTTTTTAACTAAACTTCAGATAATGCACCAATAAAATTTACCGAAGAAGAATAAAAAAATAAAAGCGCTCAAAATTTCTATAAAATTTTTAAAAATAAATTTATAAATATGCACTTAACGGCTTTTTTTTTAAATATTAATAATGCCAAAGAATAAATTAAAATAAATCATTTCATTAACTGAAGGTTTTTTTTGGCTAATTTGGTGGTACAAATAACAGTGAAATCACATTTAGCTGTTTTATAATAAAATATTTTTAATGTTAATGGGTTCTAACATTATATACAATTCATTGAACCTCTTTTTTAAATGAAAATATTCGAATAGTTCATTTAGGAATAAATTCTATAATTTCAAATTTCTTCTTATAAATTTTTAACATTAGATTTTTTTTATAAAAAGAAAAGTATATACATTAATATCTATATGTGTACTCGTAAACGTTTTAAAATCATATAAAAACAAATAAATGTAACAGCAAATCGATGCACCCGACTTCTTATACCCACCCTATCCTTTTAAATTAAATTCAAAATCCATAAGTTATTTTCATTGGCAGCTACCTGCTCCCAGCAATCTCCCAAGTAGTCTCCCTTATTCAATTTGTACTCTCTGCTCCCTTATTCAATTTGTCCAAATTTTAAGTTTTTTTCTTTATTAGTTTAATGTTTAGAATGCATCTGACAGGTACTCGAACCGCCATTTCTGTTCAAATTTCAGAGATATAAGGAAATATAATAGAGAATTTCTTGTACAAATCTGCAAGGGTCTATCTTTATTAGTTTCGGAGATATGCTTATTAAGCTTTAGGACGCGTGTCTCAGCTACTTGAACCGCCACTCCAATTCATATCAAATTTCAGGAACATTTGGAGATATCCTCGTTTGCTCTTGGGTTCGTTCGAAAGCTTCCAAAATTCGAACCAATGGACCGATTTTTCCCAATTGAAATCCCCGCCTTTCTTTCATAATTAGTTGCCCAATGTATAAATTTCATCACAATAGTTTTATTAGTTTTTGAGTTATCGTACGAAACGAACAGACAAACAGATGGTCGGGCGGACGGACATCGTTAAATCGACTCAGAAGATGAAGGCTAGTTAAGAATATAAATACATGTCCATATCTAACTTTCTTCTTTTTTGGTGGTTACAAAACACCATACCAAAGTTAATATACCTTATATTTTAGGTATAGCATATAATAATGTAAAACTGATATTTCTGTATAAATCCTAACAAAAAAAAAATTTTTTTTTATGATGGAAAACCATATTACAAATAAATCAAATTGGAGATTTAAAAATATCATTTTTTTATTTAATCAAAGGTAAACGATAATTAAAAAAAAATCGCATGTCTATGAAATAAATAAATTTAATTTTCTTTGGCAGTTATTAAATTTTATTTTTAATTTTTGACGGTAAACAGAAAAACCAACCTTTCCATTTTTGCTTAATACCTTCTTACATTGTAATTTTCTGTTTTAGCGTATATCCTTGAAATAAAAATTTAATAAAAATTGTTTTTAGCTTGTTAACAAAGAATTGAATAACCCAAAAAACAAAAAAAAAAAAAAACCCAAGTTAATCACGTTATTCGACGATTATTTTGTTTTTTTTTTTATTTTTTTTTATTTTATTTTTATTATTTTAATGTTTTACAACTTTTTCTACTACTTTTACTACTATTACTACAAATATATATAGTTATTGTTTTTATTTTTATAAGAGAATATTGCCAAATTTATCATTAGGATATTCTAAAAATAAAATTTAAGTTTAAACATCATCAACCATTTTCAAATCTAAATCAACAAAATGTCCCTTCCTTCTTTCCCCTCATCATTTTTTTTATATGTTTAAGGAGAGAATGAAATGCATATAGAAGGAAAAACAAAGAAGAAAGAAAACAATTTAATAATTTGTTGTAAATTTTAACCTTTTTTATTATAAAGTATAAAAAAGTATAAGAAAAGTAAAATTGCTATAAATCTAGTGGTTGCAAAATAAAGATCAAAGGAAATTAATCCTAAATTTAAATATTAAAAAGTTTTTTTTTATTTGGTTTTTTTTTTTTTTGACATTTAATGTCTTAAATAAGATTTTTAAAATATTTTAAATGTTTAGACCAGTACTTTCGTACTGGTTGCATTGAATGAGGAATTTTTAATCGAATAAGAATCATAAAACAAACGGTAAATATATGTATATAAAACTAAAGCCTAGCCCAATATAAATGTAACGAAATGAGTAAAAACTCTACCTTGTAAATCTACATGTGTAAATTTACATAACCAAAAAGACAATAAAAATGTCAAAAAAAAAAAAATGCACGAAAAATATGTCATATAAATGGGAGCAATGTCACATAAAGTGTTCGTAAAAAGATGGCAATATGCATTTAAAGTCTAAAGATTTTTTTTGCATAAGTTGTTTATTTGAGAAGTTGGTAATTTTATGCCGACAACTATACTGGCAATTATACCAGCAAATACAGATACCAATGTATAATAAAAATTATGAAGTATTCATTTTTATTTCTAGTCCTATAAGCATATTTTTATGCAGTATAACTGTATTATCATATTTATAACCCGTACCAGAATACTAGATATAGTTCAAGGGTATATTAAAATTATCTTTACGTTTGTAACGAATTGAATTAGGCATGATAGATATGGAAAAGTATATACATATATTCTTGCTGAATTCTAAGTCGATTTACCTATGTGTGTCCATGCCCGTTTCATATATTTACATATGTGCATATTTAAAAAAAGAGCTCGTTCCAAATTTTAGATGAGCTGCAAAATTCCTTTACAGATTATTCTATAAAATTATTTTAATGAGATCTATAAGATCATTAAAAAAAAATTCGCTTTACCCTTAGAAGATTTGTAAATGAGCGTTTCAATTAGATGGTGTGTTTAGAATTCGAAAATATTATATCATAAATCACGTCACAAATTCAAATTCAAAGCAAGAATTTAAAAAAAAAAATACTTAGTTACCTAAAAGACAATAACTAAAATTGTCAGTATTTATTTAAAATCTAGTCTAATATTAGCCTACCATATTTTAATTGGAAAAATTTATTGCGATTTGAAACATATACCAAACGAAAAAGAAGTATACAATAAAAATATATGTATAAAAAAACGACGACGACGACGACGAGTTTTTTATATGATTTTTTTTTTCTTTTTCTGGTTAGATATACATACATGTAGGTACATTTATAAGTTAGATTTTTGTTTTTTTTTCATCCATCCATCCATTTTTATTTTTATAGAATATAATAAAATATTTTGTAAAAGTATATAGTACATAAGCAGCGTATAGGTATGGATGGATGGATCTAACTTACAAATAAAATAAAATAAATAAAAAAAAAAACAATACAAATATATGTAATGAATATGAATATGAATATTTTTTGATCCCGACGATCGAAAGCACTAGTCTCTTGAATCAAAAAATAAAATTATTAAAACTTTGGTATATAAAACTTTTACTATGTTAAAGTATCACCAACTCAAAACAAAAATTAACATTTACTAAATTTTTTAGTTTCCTATGAAGAAACAGACCGGGTTTTTACGATTTTACTTCAGATTACATATACATATACCATTTTTACTTTAACTGGAAACTTTTTTACTTTAAGTGAATATTTTTTACTTTAAGTATTTTTTACTTTAAGTGAATATTTTTTACTTTAAGTAAAGGCATTTTTATTTTAAATGAAGAATCCATACGTCAGTAATTTTTGTTATATGAATATTTAATATATATGCATATATTTAATTTCTGTAATTCATATATATTTTGACCAGATATTTATGTATACATATTACAGATATATATATGTATATTATATATGTAATTATTTATCTTAATTTTTATTACAAATGTTTTCACTTAAAGTAAAAAATCTTTATGTAAAGTAAAAATTTTTTTCACTTGAAGTAAAAATTTCTTCAATTAAGATAAAAATTTCTTCACTTAAAGTAAAAATCATTTAAAGTAAAAAATCTTCATTTAAAGTAAAAATTTCTGCACTTAAAATAAAGATATTTTTTCAATTAAGACAAACATTTCTTCACTAAAATAAATTTTCTTAAGTAAAAATCTTCATTTAAAGTAAAAATTTCTTCACATTAAGTAAAAATTTCTTCACATAAAGTAAAGATTTCTTCACTTAAATTAAAATTTTTTTCACTTAAAGTAAAAATTCTTCATTTAAACTTTAAAGTAAACATTTCTTCACTTAAAGTAAAGATTTCTTCAATTAAGATAAAAATTTCTTCACTTAAAGTAAAAATCTTCATTTAAAATAAAAAATCTTCATTTAAAGTAAAAATTTTTTTACTTGAAGTAAAAATTTCTTTAGTTAAAGTAATAAAAGGTGCATATATCATTGCTTAAGAAAACACGTTTATATATCAAACATTTTAAAAGTGTTGTAAATTAATTCCTTTTTATAAATTTTATGCACTGATATATATACATATATATATATATATATATATATATATATTTCAATAAGTGAGAAAAGGAAGACCAGAATCGAAAATGACTTCTTCCACTTTAAATGTAATTTTGGTTTAGCTTATTATGGTTAATTTTTATATCCTAGGTTTTTCTTTCATACCATCTCTCTTTTTTTTTTTTTTTTTGCAAAATTGTATTACAAAAAATGAGAATTAAATTAAAACAAAAATAGCAAATTGAAACTATACAAAAAAAAAATATATATATATATATATAGGTATATAAAAATAGAGATTAAGTATGTATATCCCCTACTTTACCTATAACAAAAAAAAAAGTCAACTATCATTTTGTTAAGCTTAATTTCTTAGTATTGGTTTTTTTTTAACTTTTGCTTGTTTGTTTTTTTCTTTTTGTTTTTTTGTATTTTTTTTTTTTGTACAAAAGAGAAGAAAAACAAATAAACATTTTGCAATCAACACAAAACACAATTTTCAAATACGAAAAAACTAAAAATTTAGTGACAACTGAATATAAAAATAGTTAAGACAATCAACCAAAAAGTTCATTAGATTTAAAAGAGAGAGCACATCGCAAATCCGTAAAAAAAAATATATATTTTATTTTTAATATACCACATCATTTTAATCACAATTTTTGGCAATTTTTGTGTTCATTTTCTTTTATATATTTTTCAAAATCCAGTTGTAACTTTTTATTAAGTTGACATTTGTACACAGGATAGAGATAACATTTGGCAGTGAATTAAATTTTAATCAATAAATTTTAAAAACTATTAAAAAAAAAAAAAAACAAAAAAAAAGTATTAAAACGGAATGCAGTAAACATTTAACAAAAAAAAAAAAAGAAATAAAAAAGTAAAAGTTATAAACTTAAAATAATTTAAAAATTGGTTTTTCTTTTTGTTTGTTTTTAACTACCCAAAGGATTGATTTAAAGATAAATTTAAAAAAGAAAATTTAAAATTATAAAAATAAAAATTAAAGCCTCATGCAAATACAAAAAATAATTTATTTAGAAATTTAGAACAGTGCAGATCACATTGTACACAACTGCATATTAAAGTGATTTCATTAAAGTGTAAAAGAAAAAAAAAAACAATATTTTTTTTAAAATTACCATAAATTAAAAAGAAAATAAACAAAACAAAATAAATTTATTCTAATAAAATTAATTTAAAATTAGTGATGATTTTTGAGTTAAGAAAATATAAAAAATAAATTTTAAATAGAATGGATCTACAATTAAAACAATTAGCAAAAAAAATGACTTTATTCACAGTATTAAAAATTAATGATTTTAAAATAGTTTTCTAATATTAACTGTTTCTTACCAATTACATTTGGTAAAATTATATATGAGCATAATATTAAAATTTTTAACTTAAAATTTTTAAGAAATTTTTAACGTTAAATTTTATTCGGGAAAAAAATATTAAACCGGTAATAATGGATACATCGTTTACATTTGATTTTTTTACAACCGGTAAGTCTAAAATAAAAATTTATAATAATATTTATTAATTATATATATAATTATATTTATGTATTTATGTATAAAATATTTTTTTAAATTACAATATTGTATGTCATTTTATTGACTAATCTGAATTACATGTGACGTTATAAAAATCACAATTAGAAAAGTAGAGTAAGTAGTGTTATAATTTTTTAATTAAATTTTCAATGGTGGTACGCGAATATAAAAGATTGTTTTACTTTTTCAAAATTTATAATAATTATTCAATAATATTCGTATTATGAAAAAAAAAAACATTTATTTTTAAGAAAAACACTTTTTGTATTTAATATTAAAACGTTTTTTTGTTGCAATTAGAATAACGCAGCAGTTTTTTTTTGCTTAGGCGCCTATCATTGAAATGCTTCCGGAAAAAAAAAACGTTTCATTGAAAACGTATACTTTTTTCCGTATAGGCGATTATAGTCATTAGAGAAAACTGTCATTAAAATGATCTGTCAAATGACAAATGACAATATTGAAGGTAAAATAAAAGTAAATGTAATTTAAATTGTTGTTAGCGTTATTTCGATGTTTGCAAAATAAAATTTTATTATTTTTATTTATTTAATTATTATTGGCAGAAAATGGTACTAATAAAGAATAAAAAAAGAGTATTTTATTTAATAATGATATTGGTTGAATTGAGAGGAATAAAAAAGTATAAATTTCCTAGAATTTTTTTTTTTAACTTTTTTGAAATTTCCATTTTAAAACAAAAAATTTTAAAACTAAACTTAAACAAAATAATAAAAAAAACAAATTTTAAGTTAGACTCATTAAAATACATAATGAAATATATCAAGAATTGCATCAGAATTTTTTTCAATGACAAACTGAAATGGGAAGAAATATTATGTCATTGGAACAATTTTGTTTCATTAGCAATATTACTGATCAGTTGTTCAGGAAAATGACTACCAATCCGGAAAATGATAAAATTGATTTTATTTTTAAATATTTAACTTAAAATTTAAAAATTCGTAGAATTTATTCTTTAGAAAGTATTTAACCATTAAATCAACACTTTTGTTAAATTTTATATGTCTTTGCTAATTTTTTCTAAAAATATAATAATTCATAATTGTTATATAAAAATATTAATGCAGAAAATTAACATAAAAATTACATCTGACATAGTTTAAATTTTTATCAAATAAGAAATAAAGCTGTTATCTACACCTTTTCTAGGCTAAGTTACTTTAAAAAACAAGTAATGAAAAACCCAAGGGTTTTCCAAAAAGCATATTTCCAAAATTAGTTTATGGTAAAGAGTACACAAATATTAAATAAATACATATATTGAATAAAATAAATTTATAATATAAAAATTGAAAGAAATCGTTAAAATAATTTGTTAGAGAAATTGATGAAAATCAAGTCACACTTTCGTTACTTTTAAGGTAACCCTATATTATTAACAAAAATTATTAGCACAAACAAAAATATAATGTTGGAGCATTAATTTTTGTATATTACATACATCAAAAAAAATGTATAAGTGTTTAAAAATAGAAAAGTGACAGGTGTTTTAAAATTAATTTATTTTTAATTCTCAGTTTTTGATCCCTTACAGCAGTGGTTCCTAACCGGGGGTCCATGTACATGGTACGTGAAGTACTTCTTGGGGGTATGTAGAGCGTATGATTTTTTTCCGATTTTTTTTTTTCGATTTTCTAATTCATATGGTATATTTGGTATTTTAAATTTCCCACATATCCATAATAAATGCCGTTTTTTTAAATATTTTGTTCTTAAGTAGGCCATGAAATTTGGTTTATAAAAAATAAACAGATTTATCAAGAATTCTTTAAGTTTGTAAAGTTTATCGAAAAAAGTATACGTTTTCAATGAAACGTTTTTTTTTGCTTAGGCGCCTATCATTGAAATGCTTCCGGAAAAAAAAAACGTTTCATTGAAAACGTATACTTTTTTCCGTATAGGCGATTATAGTCATTAGAGAAAACTGTCATTAAAATGATCTGTCAAATGACAAATGACAATATTGAAGGTAAAATAAAAGTAAATGTAATTTAAATTGTTGTTAGCGTTATTTCGATGTTTGCAAAATAAAATTTTATTATTTTTATTTATTTAATTATTATTGGCAGAAAATGGTACTAATAAAGAATAAAAAAAGAGTATTTTATTTAATAATGATATTGGTTGAATTGAGAGGAATAAAAAAGTATAAATTTCCTAGAATTTTTTTTTTTAACTTTTTTGAAATTTCCATTTTAAAACAAAAAATTTTAAAACTAAACTTAAACAAAATAATAAAAAAAACAAATTTTAAGTTAGACTCGTTAAAATACATAATGAAATATATCAAGAATTGCATCAGAATTTTTTTCAATGACAAACTGAAATGGGAAGAAATATTATGTCATTGGAACAATTTTGTTTCATTAGCAATATTACTGATCAGTTGTTCAGGAAAATGACTACCAATCCGGAAAATGATAAAATTGATTTTATTTTTAAATATTTAACTTAAAATTTAAAAATTCGTAGAATTTATTCTTTAGAAAGTATTTAACCATTAAATCAACACTTTTGTTAAATTTTATATGTCTTTGCTGCAAAAAAATTGAAAATAAACATTTCCCGGAAGCATTTCAATGATAGCTATAACTGGCGCCTTAAGTAAATTTTGTAAAGCCCCTATAAGTATGCAAATTTTGTATATTTTAGTTTGAGATAAGAGGCGTCGGTCGTAAAATACCTAAAAAAATACGATGAGTAAATTAAGAAAAGAAAACCCAAATTTACAAAATAAAAATATATTATTTTTACATGTAAATTAATTTAAACATTAAGTTAATCTAATTTTTGTAAACATTTTAAGGATGTAAACAGAAACAGAAGGAAAAAAAGAAAAAAGTGTCGGTCGGTGGTGGTCGGATTGTTTTTAAATAGGTACCTAATTTTTTCTAAAAATATAATAATTCATAATTGTTATATAAAAATATTAATGCAGAAAATTAACATAAAAATTACATCTGACATAGTTTAAATTTTTATCAAATAAGAAATAAAGCTGTTATCTACACCTTTTCTAGGCTAAGTTACTTTAAAAAACAAGTAATGAAAAACCCAAGGGTTTTCCAAAAAGCATATTTCCAAAATTAGTTTATGGTAAAGAGTACACAAATATTAAATAAATACATATATTGAATAAAATAAATTTATAATATAAAAATTGAAAGAAATCGTTAAAATAATTTGTTAGAGAAATTGATGAAAATCAAGTCACACTTTCGTTACTTTTAAGGTAACCCTATATTATTAACAAAAATTATTAGCACAAACAAAAATATAATGTTGGAGCATTAATTTTTGTATATTACATACATCAAAAAAAATGTATAAGTGTTTAAAAATAGAAAAGTGACAGGTGTTTTAAAATTAATTTATTTTTAATTCTCAGTTTTTGATCCCTTACAGCAGTGGTTCCTAACCGGGCGTCCATGTACATGGTACGTGAAGTACTTCTTGGGGGTATGTAGAGCGTATGATTTTTTTCCGATTTTTTTTTTTCGATTTTCTAATTCATATGGTATATTTGGTATTTTAAATTTCCCACATATCCATAATAAATGCCGTTTTTTTAAATATTTTGTTCTTAAGTAGGCCATGAAATTTGGTTTATAAAAAATAAACAGATTTATCAAGAATTCTTTAAGTTTGTAAAGTTTATCTTATACATATTAAAAGTTGTGTGTTTTGCCTACGGTTTTATTTGTTCTCCGTGTACGAATTTTTTAATTTAATTATTGAATTGTTGTTAGTGAATAAATTGATATAAATAGTGAAGATCGTATTTTGAAAATTAAAAATACATAACGGTTTTAGTTTATTCCGGTAAGTACACAATGCAATTTCTATTTTTTAAAGATTTCTGAAATAATATTAATTTTTTAGTTAACCCACAATATTAGAATGTCAAAGAAGCGTTGTTATCAGGAATCATATATTCCATTCGGCTTCACTTTCTTAGTCGACAAAGATGGCTTGCAAAAACTTCAATGTGTACTTTGCGCGAAGGTACTTAGTAATGGTTATATGAAACCATCGAAACTTAAAGAACACTTACAAACTGTTCATCCAAATAACATTAATGACACAGAAGCCTCATTTAAAATAAAGAAAGCTCGATTTGAAACAGCCGAAAAACTCCCAAATTACGGATTTGTGCCCGAAAAAAAACAGCATTGGAAGCAAGTTATCGTGTAGCATTGAGGATTGCAAAAGATAAAAAACCTCATACAATCGCAGAAATTCTGACTAAACCATGTGCAATGGAAATGGTTGAAATTATGTGAAGAAGCGAAAGCTAAAATATCACAAATCCCATTGTCCAACAATACAATTCATGACCGAATTAAGGATATGTCAGAAGATGTTTTAAAACAAATTGTGCAGCAAATAAAAAAAAGTTCAGTAAAAATTGGCTTGCAATTAGATGAATCCACAGATGTTTCTAACTGTGCTCAACTTCTTGTTTTTGTTAGATATGTGGATGAAAATGACATCAAAGAAGAATTTTTATTTTGCGAACCACTGACAGCAACTACAAAAGCTGTGGATATTATGTGAATAATTTGAGTAATTTTTTTGCATCCAATGGACTTACGTGGGATCTTGTGGGCCCTATTTGTACTGATGGTGCTCCAGCTATGCTCGGGAAAAATTCTGGATTTATTGCTCTTGTGAAACAGGTAAACCCAAATGTGTATGCTAGTCATTGCATTCTGCATCGTCATGCTTTAGCATCAAAGACTCTTCCACCTTATTTCAAAGATGTATTGGATATTATCGTGAAAACCGTCAACTTTATCAGATCAAGGGCATTGAATCACCGCATATTTAAGCTGTTGTGCGAAGCATTTGGGTGTGAGCACACCGTACTCCTGTTACATACAGAAGTACGCTGGCTATCCAGAGGTAAAGTTCTTAGCAGGGTTTTTCAACTTAGATCACAAATTGAGACATTTCTACGTGATAAAGAATCAACTTTGCTGCATAACTTCACAGATACTAACTTTTTGCTTTCTTTGGCATACCTTGCAGATTTATTTGGCCATCTAAACTCGTTAAATATATTACTTCAAGGTAGAAATATGAATATATTGGAGGTATGAATATATTGGAGGCCGAAGAGAGGGTTACATCTTTTCAAGAAAAGTTAAATCTCTATGTCAGAAGAGTTAATAATAAAAATTATGCTAATTTTTCACTTTTTGATGAAATGGTTTCGTTGCAGGTCAATTCCGAAATTGACGGTAAAGTTCTCGATTGTATTAAAATGCATCTTGAAAATCTCCAAAATACTTTCGAAGGTATAATACCCCGTACTTTTGAAGCCGACAACTGGATAAGAAACCCATTCGCGATATCACTGGATCAAATTAGTAATGATGATGAGGCAAAAGATGAGCTAATTGAATTGCGAAATAACAAGAAAATACGCAGCGATTTTGAAATTATGATGCTGGATCTATTCTGGTGCCAACAAAGCAAGTCATATCCTATTTTGTTCAAGCGGGCTTTGCAAGCTCTCGTTCCATTTGCCACGACTTACCTCTGTGAATCTGGATTTTCAGTACTTGTATTAATAAAAACGAAATTGCGGAACAGACTAAACGCTGAACATGACATGCGGTTGGCCCTTTCGAACACTGTACCAAGAATACAACAGTTGGTTGATGATAAGCAGCAACAACGCTCTCATTATAAAATTTTGTACGTTTTATAATTACTTTTTTACTTATTAAATAAAATGATTTAAAAAAATTAAAAAAAAATATATATATATATACATATCGTATTATTGTACTTTATAATTTACAGAAATAATGAGGGGTACGTGAAATTCTAAATTTTTACCAAGGGGTACGATTACTGTAAAAGGTTGGGAACCATTGCCTTACAGGTTCTAAACGGGGGCAACACAAAAATATTTCCTGTAAATAAACACAAATTTATTTCCAAAGATCTAGTTCCTCTCAAAATTTTAAGCTTCTAAGTTAAACAGTTCGAAAGATAGAAGGGATCCAAATTTTTGCAAAAATTGAGTTTCATATAACGGTATAACGGTATTACCGTTTTATATATATTTATAAAGTTTACAAAATCAGCTCTCGTTTTGACGTTCCAGATTGAAAATATGTCTTATACAACCTGTGTTATAACAATTTAAAAGTAGGGCTTTTTCGAACTTTGTAGGGCTATAACTCAGTAACGAGTTGGTTACAAAAAAAAGTTGTTTAACAAAATTACTTTTTGACGATGCCTATCCGTAATTAAAATTTCATTGCTTTATTTCAAACGGTGTAGAAGTTTTGTAAATACCCAGACGGTTGAACGGACCGACACACGGACAGAGTGAGCACATTTTTCTTCTTCTGATATATATAGTATCACTTGATATATATTAAACAAGAAAATACCGTTAAATCTTGCAAAGGTTGCAAATTTTTTTTTAGTGAAAAGGAAAATGGCTAAAAAAATTCTTAACAAATCTCTTACTGTCAAATATGTAGTTTAGAAATACAATAGGTGAATTTTTCCTCCTTGGAAACAAATATAATGTTATTTTATAATACATAATTTTACTGTATAAATAAATAATAGTATTTAACCTACAATGGCCTTAGTATCCGATAATTTTGTAATATTTAATTATCATATATGATTTTTATCATTAATATAAATAAATAAATAAATTTTATTTTCGCACCTCGGTGCTATTAGATCATATGGCGTTAACCGAGAAAATGCGGGATTAAAATTCGGCAAAGGTAGCAAGTATTTTTCCTTAACAAATTACCCTTAGTTTCCGATGCGGATGCTTTTAGAAATAAGTAATGCATAATCTTATGGTGGTACTAATTAAATGAACTAAGAAGTATTTTTAATGTACAAAGAAATTGAAGATAAAAATTTTTGATAAAAATGATAAAAAGTTTTTAATACGAAAGAAAATGATTGAAAACATCATTTTTAATTAGACATCCCTTTTGCTATCAAATAAAATAAAAGGTTAATAGATAACTTATTAATAATATTCAACCATTAATGGCCGAATACTTTTTAGGTTTAAAAAATTTTACTATATGTGTTATTATGAAGTCTAATACAATACATACCTAAATATATTTATATATTTTTATATATATAACAAGCTTTTAAATTTTCTGACTACGTTTAATTGTCATCGTAATAAATTCTATTTATTATTTTCGTTTCTTTATTTTCTTTTTAAAAAGTCCTTTGTAAAAGTTTTTTTTACTAAGAAAACCTTTAAAAAATAAAAGACAAAAATACTTTATCGAATTTTTAAAATGATCCCATACTTTATCAAAAATATACAAATAATCGATAATTTTATCTTTCTTTATATATAATGAAATTTGAAAGACACTTTTTCTTTTGTTTATAATAATTTAAAAAAAAAAAAAACAAAACCTACGTATAAAACTATAAAATTGTAAATTAAAATACTATGTATTATAGTGTAACAATTCCATGAAAATATTATTAAAAAAAATGTCAAACGCGACTGTAAATGTTAAAGAAATAACAATAACATAAAATTTAATTTATTCATTTTCCCTCCGTCCCGTTCTTATAATCAATTATTTATAACTAATATTTTTTAAGCACACTCTATGAATAACTTTAAACTTATAAGTTAAATCTAAAGTGAAAAATAATTATATCCTTCTTCTAAACAGAAAAAAAAATAAAATTGGATTTGAAACTTTTATGCTTTGAGTTCGGTTTCGGAATGGATTGCAATCAATAAAAATTTGGGTATTAAAATGAATTTAATAAGATTTCTGTTTTAGTTGATAATCTTTTCGCGTAGGACGCCTTTCCGATGAGGTTTTTTTTTTTTTTGTTTTGTCGAAATATTCAATAGTTTTAAGATTCCGGCATTTCAATATTGATTCTTGATGTTTTTTTTTGTTCTTTAATGTTCTTGATGTAATTATTGGATTCTAGGTTAGTCAAGCATCTTCAAACGTATAGGTTCATATTAAGTTTCTTTAGGATTGATGCACCATAATACTGCTCTGACGGAATAAATTCTAAAAGTTAATGTCCAAGGGTTCACCTTAATTTTGAAAAAAATTTGAACCTTAATCCGAAAAAAAGAAACTTCATAAAAATGTTCTTCCTTTTCCAGATAGATCGAGGAACAACTGAAAAGAATATGTTTCATGATCTCTATATGAGATCAATTCTTTTGCAAAACTTTATCGTTAAATTCCATATGCATACTTCATACTCCTAGCATATCTACCAAATCAAGACAATGATCCGCATGACAACACGAATAAATCAACATTAATATCTAACATCATAATATCTAACTCTATAGAAAGAGAGAGAATAGTCAGAATATCAGTATATCATATACTAAAATACTCTTTGCGAATACTCAAATCCCGCTACATGGATTTGAAATAACAGACGACTAAGAGTGTTTCCAAAACTATCGCACTCCGCAATAATTCCTGACAAAGTGCAACTTAATTAATTCCGAATAACTCCGAGAAATTATGTATTCGCAAAGATCGCACTAAATTAGCTGATCGCATTTTATTATCGGTCAAAATTTTAATGTGCTCTAGACTACACTGAAAGAGTAATACTAGAGTATCACGTGCTTTGTGGAATAGGTTCGGAAATCTCCTAAAATTTAAAACAATAATAAAATTTATTTTAATAGAAATTTTAATAATGACATTAAATAAAGACAGTGGGAAGGACGGAAACTTAATTTCTTATTAATTCGTTTTATTTTTTTAAAAATTTTCTTTTTAAATATATGACGTCCCTGTATAGTAATGAAAATATGTTGTTTATTTTATATAAAGATTAAGAATACAACAATACATACACAAAGGTATTAATTTATTAACCAACTTAAAATTAATGTATATGAATATTTTTAAAATTGCTTACCTCTCTTCTAAACAATTTCTTTATATATTATAAGTACATAGTGTAGTACATAATATACTAAATATTATAACATATTATATAAATAAACTTAAATATACTCATATTAAAATACTACTAATATTCATTAATTATTTACCAATTTTTTTTTTTTATATAAAAAACAAACAAAAATAAAACAAAAAAACGTTCATTTAAAAAAAAAAAAAAAAATTTTTTTTAAATAAACACAAATTTTTAACACTTTTAACATTGATAAAATTCCAATTTTGACTGAATTCCTAGAACTAAAAATGTTTATAAGGGACCGATCGGAAGCTATGTTATATTTCTATATATATTATAATATATATAAATTATATAATATTCATGTCTTATTGTGTCTCATCATACCCATTTTTCTTTGCCTTATAATGATTTTGTCGGTTCTAAAAAAAAAAATTTTTTCCCTATATAATGTCACCTGTAACTTTTTATTAAAAATACCTATAATGGTTTTTTTATAAGGTATTTTTTTTTTTTTTTTTTAAATCGTTAAAAACTTAATTTTTATATTTAGACAGGACAATACTAATTAAGGTAACATTGAGAGTCTGAAAAAGGATATTTAAAACTTTTATTTTAAAACAATTTTTTTTTTTGTACACCTTGCAAATAATTTAAACGCGATTTTAGTTGTTGTAATTTATAAATTTTTTTGTATTTTTTTTTTTTTTTTTTGTACATAAAATTGGACAATGACTTAATTAAGAGTGACAGCAAAGGATAAAATGATGTTAAAACTTATTATTATTATTAAAAAAAAAAAAAAATTAATAAGGTTGACTAGAGGTATATAATGTCACACCGCAAAATCAAATATATTAATTGGTATAATAATGTGTACCTACATGTATTTGGGACTTGAAAATTTAGAAAAGATTAATAATTGCAACATTGTCCTTTAATTACCATTTAAGGATTAATAAAATTTGAAAAAATTATTTTTAAAAAATAATAAAAATAATTAATCTGGTAAAATGTTTTTGTTTTTGTATCTATATTTTTAAATTCATAAACATTTTTACTACTTCTAATGTTTCAGAAATCCCCCCCGAATGCATTTTAAAATGAATTGTAGTTTCTTACAAATCTCAACCGTTTTTTATTATCAGTAAATAGTATGTTATTTCATATTATATATTTTTGATTATGGTTAGATGAGAATTAGATTATTCTTACCTAAGGGGATATAAGTAACAATACGCCCTTTTTATGTAGATTTATTGTGTTCTACCTATATTACTATATATGTAGTGGATTTTACCTTCACTTATAATACTTCTGAATGAAATGCCAACAATAAATCCTCCACAAATATTTAGTAAGGGCTGACTAAATATTTGTAGAGGACTTATAGTAGGGCTGACTAAATATTTGTATTGGATTTATTGTTGGCAGTTCATTTTTGATAAACCAATATGCTTCTAGGTGCACATATATCTTTCTTCAAGTAAAGTTTCTCAGTTTTTGAGTATGTGTGTGTTGTGAACTGGTCGTTTTTTTTTGTGAATCTGCATGAACCGTCAATTTTCTCTAAATGCCCCTTTAGCCAGCAATGCTCTGACAGGAAGCCTAATTATAAATTTTAAATCTTTTCAAAGTTTAAAATATTTTCTAGGAATTTATTATTTAATAGATATTCTTGATCCTCTTAATTTTAATATGCCAACTTAATAATGGATGAGAGAGGCATCCATTTTTTTCATACTCGACTAAAAATAAAAACCGTTTAAGAAGTTTCAAAACTTCACTCTTTAAATTCTGAAATTATTATAGATTTTAAACATAGAACCTTAATTAAATTTCTTCTTGTCTATTTCTATGTTATACTTAAAGTACTAAAATGTATACTTCATTATACTCAAAAAAATCAAATCGCATCTGAGTATAGAATTTTAGAATATCAAAATAACTATAATTGTCTTTAATGGGATCGGAATTGCCTTGAATGGGATCGGATCGGAATATAACATTACATTATGAGGAATTTTACATTACACTCTTTCTCTAGTAGTTTCATATGAATGGTATTTCTAGAAAAACCCATAGCTTAATCTAAGAGCCACATTAAAGTTATTTTCTTACCAATTTTTTAAAATTACATTGCAAAATCCTTAAAACTTATCATAATTTAAAATCAACCAACAAATTTGAAGAAATAAAATATCTTAATCAGATTTTTAAGCCATTTTACACAACAAAATTTTATATTCTCTTATTACAAATTTTATTCTTTCAAAATTAAAGATTTTTTCTTTATATAAAAAGGAATTTTTCCTTATAGAAAAAAAAAAAAATTAAATCAAAATAAGATTTCAATATTCTAAAATAGTAAAATCCTAAGATTTTTATTTCTATTTAAAAATCCCTTTTCTTTATTCGCAAAAAGAATAATATAATATGTATCATGAAAATCCTAATTCCCTTGAAACTTATCCTTTCTTATAAAAAAAAAAAAAAAACATGAAAATTACCTTAAAAGAAACTAAATTTGGTTTTCTTTAACAATTTAATGTCTTCATTAATACAAACTTTCGTATATAAAAAAAAAACTTTTCCCCAAAAATTATAATGTTAGAAGCGTACAACAATCTCCATATTATCTAACTATTATACAAAGACATCACGAATTTAATATTCCATTTTCATGAAAAATTAAATAAAATTATTAGAACAGAAATAAAGGATAGAAAATTCATGGATCCATAAAAATAAAAAAATAAAATGTAAAAAAGATTCACTACTCTCCGGAAATAAAAAAAAACAAAAAAAAAATGATTTAAATAAACATCCTTTTTCTTACTTCAGAGAATTGAATTTCATGAATAATTCATTAGAATGGAAAAATTCTCACGGTTGCTGATTTATTTTTAAAAAAAAAAACTTTTGTTTACCTCACACTTGGTAATTTTTTTTTTTCGTTTGTGCCTTTCCTACCCAAATTTTATTTGACTTGCATAAAAAAATTTCAAAGGTTTTAGATTTTGTTCTATAGTTTTTAGATCGGTAAAGGATGCAAAAATGAAGTTTTTCCTTATTCTAGTCTTTATATTAATATAATTGAAAACTTTTGAAGGGGGAAGTAAAAGAAATGGTGAGTTTTAGAGAGATAATCGTTTTTCTTAAGTAAAATTTTCATATTAATTTATTGTATTAAAAGAGTAAGCATAATGGTAAAAATAACATATTCATTATAATCGAAATGAATTCAGCAAAATGTATGCATGTAAAAAGGTGGATAAATCTTTCAAAAATATCAAATTGAAACAATGTTTTAAAAAAAAAAAATTGAATAAAGTTTATATTTTTTAAAGAAATTTAAAATACACTTAACCACCTTGTGGCCTGGCCTACCATCACTAAAACATCATCAATCTTTCATCTTACTTTGAAAAGGAAAATCTTATCGTATACCATTATTGAAACGTCATCAATCTTTTCGAATATAGCAATAGCGCTTCACTGGTCTATTTCTTAGATATTTTTGAAAAAATTCTATTCATCAAAATTTGCTTTAAGAGAACGTATGTTTATAATTTTTCTTTAATTCGGCACTATTGCAACAATTTCTCTGGAGCTTGTCTAAAATTTTTTTTTTGTAAAATTTCTTGTAAAATTAGTTTGCCCTTTTCTAATACAGTATCTTTAAATTTATCTGTTCTGCTTTAGTTTTGTAAAAAAAAAACTGCAATTCAGACCCGAAAGAGTTCAGATCTAAGTCATGCTGGTACAAGTATGCAACTATATACTCCAACCAGAGAAATTGCATTCAGTGCTTTCTTTAGAACTATTTAATTAGAAGATACGATTTTTTCATATCAATAAATATATATCTTTAATTCAATTTTAATAATTTTAATGAAATATAAAAAATATCTAGTAGATACATACTTATATTAAAATAAATTTATTTTATAGTCAAAATTATTAACCCTAAATCTCAAGTTATTCCGTAGAAATTCAGAGAACGTTTGGTTAAAATTCGTGATAGAGTATTTAAAACTGACCGTGTAGAAATCGGGTTTTACATTAATAATTAAATATTGAGGTTAACGATTATATTAAACTTTTTTCAAAATCAAATTCCTCCAATTTTTCATAATCAATTTCGTCTTTTCTCAGAATCAAATTTTTGTTGCTTTTTTAAATAAAAAAAAAAAAAACGTAAATTTCTAAATTTTGACGAAATCAATTTAAAAAAATTTGGACGAATTTGATTTGATATAATGTTAAAAAAAACAATTCTGAAGTGAAAAGAAAGAGTATCTTCCTAGACAAAATCTGAACATGTTGATTAAAAGAAGAAAATTAAAAAAAACAACCGTGCTCGTGTAAAAACTATCTACAAAATAATTATGTATAAATATAAACCTTCTCAAATTAAACATAAAAAATAGATTCAACTTAATAGTGGGACTTTTATAAAGTCCCACTAGCAGTTTTTAATAGCCCTCCTTTTTTTCCATCTATTTATTTTCTTACACATACTAAATTAATAATAACCGTTAGATTTTTTTCATCTTATTAATTTCACACACTGTTCGTCAATCTGTTTACAAAACTTCTACACGGTTTAACATAAAACAATAAAATTTTAATCATGAATAGGTTTAGTAAAAAAATGTATGCTGTAAAACTATTTCATCTTGCTTCTTCACCTATTACGGAGCTATAGTTCCTTAAAAGTTTGAAAAATCCCAATTTTCAAATGTGAATATCTTCTGCTTACCATTTTTTTTCAATCCAAAAAACCAAATGACAGAAATTTTTTTTATAACTATATAAATCAATATCAGAATATATAATACAATATTTTTGTATTAAAATTTACCGTTATGTGGAAAAAATTTTTTTCCTTAAATCCTTAAATCTCCGTATGTCTTTTTGAACAGAAATTTGATATTTTGAGAGCAGAAAAATCTTTCAGAATTAGCATAAATTACTTAAAAAAAAATTTTTTCACCACCCCATATGGGGTTAAAAATTGAAAATTTGGTATTTCTAGACATCTGTAACTTTAGAGGTATGTATATTTGTGCAAATTTTTTAAAATAAATCGCAAAAATTAAAGCTCCAAATTTCATTTTAACTTACATTATATTATCTTTACATCTTTCCTTAATTACCCAAGTTTCCTAAAAATTTGGTGCAAGTCAAAATAAATTCTAGCCTAGTTTGTTTTTTGGAGAAATGTGCACCTTTAAGACAGTTTAGTTTTTCATACTGCTTTATTTTAAATTATTATTACCATTATGTCAAAACATGTGTACACAAAAATAAGGTGAATGACTAAAAGAGTAAAGAAAAGGGTAATAAAATTTTATCCTGTGTGTGTACAAATAAAAAAAAACAAAATCTAGAATTTATTATTCATTTAGTTGTTTTAGTTTTTTTTTTTTTTTTAAATAACAAAGAAGTACAGTTTAACGTAACTGTTACAATTTTTTATTAGTCAAACATTAGAACACACGCGATTTTTCGCGAATCAGGACATTTTTAACTATTAAATATTTACTACGTATATAAAAGTAAAATATTATTCTGTCACATGTGTAAATTATTATATACAATAATTATATATATAAGTATACTTATATTACTTGTTAGTTTTAACGACAGGTGGCATACCATAATATAATATTCATTTGAAAAGAAAATTGTAATTGGAATTTTGCCAAAATAACGCAACAAAGAAAATGTAAAGAACAATTACTAGTTTTTTTTTTTTGTGTATATATACTATAGGTATATATATTATATATATGTATATATATTATATATCTATATAATTGAAAAAAAAAGAAATACCCGTTATAACAATAAAAATTTGTAATAATGTTTTTCATGCTCATAAGAAACGGTAATAAAATTAAGTTCAATGTACCATTAAATTCTTTTTATATTTTATTATTTTTATTTTTATTGTTTTTTTTGAATATAACGGCAAATGCAATTAAATGTTTAATGAGAAAGAAAAAGAAAAAAAATAACATTGACAATGGCAATGACCTGATCAATAAATTCTTTAAATTTTATTTTTAACATTAATTTTAAATTTTAAATGGGAAAAAAATTACTAGACAAATAAAAATAAAATACATAAATCAGAAAAATGAATTTATTTTTTAATATAAAGTTATTTAAATATTTTATTTATAGGTAAACAAAATAAATTTAATATCTGGCCCATCATCAGAAATTAAAAGGGCCATTAAATTTGTTTAAATAATATTTACTGTTATAAATAAAATTTTTCTAATTCTAAATTTAATATTTAATAATTATTTTACCTCTAATCGAATTAATAAGCGGAAAAATCTACTTTTAATTCGAGTTTATTGCCACGTGATGCTTATAACATATATATAAATAAATAACAGTATAAATCACTGTTATTTCAGTGTTTTGTATTTGTTTTAATTCACTACTGGAACTTAGCAATTTCTACAAGTAGCGAAATTTTAGTTATATGAACAAATTATTTTACTAAGCTGTGTTGATTATTCGATTTAAGTTTTTAAACGAAATTATAAAATATAAATAATTTTTCGTGTGCCATCTATTTTCTGGGGCAAGAAATTCACGATACTTTAATTACAAACCGATTACAAACAGAAGTTTAAATTTGACACAATTATATTCGATTCAGTTTGTCGTTTATTCTTAAATTTTGCAAAATATTGTAGAACACGTTTATAGTAGGACACGACACGATAAATATCCATATTATGATTTCGCGCTGTGGTGAAGAAACTGCAGCTCAGTCGTAAGTTTTTAAAATTTTAGTACCTACAATATAAAATTTCTATTCCAGAGATAATTCATAATCAAAAGCCAAGTGTTATAAATTGCTCATATATTTTTTTTTTTTTTTACAGTACAACTTTTTTACAAGACACGGTATTTTCTTTTTATAATTTCTCAAAATCTAATTAAGATTAATAAGGAGCAAATATGCATGATGATTTTTTAAAATTATTTTCATTGTTGATCCAAGCAAGAACATAAATAAAAGTTGAAACCAACAAAAGAGAAAATTAATTTTGTTTAAGATTAATTTTGTTTTAAAAGAATGATGTGAGATAAATTCGAACATTATTAATTGCAGCTATTTAATACTTTTAAAGCAATGTAAGTTTTTTTTTTACTTTGCAGAGATGATTTTTCACTTTTTTTATTAATTTCTAATAAAGTGGACGTTTAAATAAATAAACGTTTTAATAAAACAAATTTGTTGCAAGTAAATGTACCATAATTAGAATCGTGCATGAACAAAAATATTAAATCTTATTTATAGTATTGAAGGATTACTAAAAAGACGTTACCATCTAATGTAATGTAAAATTGATTCAAACAAAAGACATTTTTTTTTTAGCACGAAAAATTTAAAATAGTTTATACAATAGTAAAGGGTTAGGACCAAAGGTATAAACAACAACCATAATAAATACATACGAACTATAATAAATTTATTATTCGAATTAAATGTATTTTGTGAATGAACTAACACCTTCTGTGTATTATAAGTAAACTAATGAAAGGTATAAATGAATGAAAAAGTCACAATAAAAACATTTATGACCTCGTAAATCTTTTCATTCCACATAACAGAATTTTAGCTAAAGTGTGCTTACAAATTTGTACTTGTGTGTTTAAAAAGGACAATAAACCAAAAATGGTCATTTTTTTTTTCTTTTCTATTTGTTACCGACCGCATACAATTATGTATAAGGGTAGGTATTGTTTTCATACTAAAAATTTGTATCCTATATTTTGACAAATATAAACTACTCCGGTGTGGAGAAGGCTGTAAAATTTTTTTTAGCATGATGTCCGTCTGTGTGTGTGTGTGTATGCTGTGGACACGTGTACAGCTTAAACAACTGAGCGGAATTTTTTGCAATTTCATATTTAAGGTTTTGACGTAAATATGTCGGATTGATAAGCTTTTGGAGCAAATCGGACAACCGCAAATGATAGTTTACTAGTGTACTTTTTAAGTTTTTTACGAATATTTCGTAACAGAAAAATTTGATGAGAAAAATTATTAAAAAAAATTGTTACACACTTAAAGAGGAACAACTTATATTCATTAAAAAAAAAATCTAAAAATTTATATTCATACATACTCTTATATCTATGCATATTATTCTTTTGTTGATGACATAAAATGAAAACGGTAAAATTTTTGTTACCATATTCAATATTAATGTCATGTATAACCATACCTAATATAAATTATTGGGTATGTAAAAAATCCATAAATTTTGGTATTGTACTTTTCGTGTAGTGACGTTCGGTCCTGTGGTGGAAACAGCTGATTTTTTTATGATACTTAGGAACAAAAATGTATGTACATATGTAATTGTATTGGGTTCTATGTGTATATATACTATATATTTGCAAATGGATATATAAAATACGGATACATATACACACACACATATCACATTAGTTATATAAAGACCAAAATCCTTTATTTTTATCACTATAATATTATTTTAACAATCAAATTATTTTTGGGTTCAAAGTTATTTTATTCTGCCTTAGTTTTTCACGGTTTTCTTTAAATTCAGTTTTTTGTTGATGGAAGAATTAAATATTATTAAGGAGGTAAAATATTTAAAGACATGAAATAAAAACTATACGAAAAAGGAATTAATACATAAACAACAAATTGCTTCAATAGAAACTATAATATACAAAAGAAGTAAGAACCATTTAAAGATTATGGTAAACTTTCTTAATTTTTATTTGTTCATTTATAAAAGAAAAATGTTCCAACATTCTTTGGAAGACAAATTAATTAACACATAGATTTTTAGAAAGCTATCAAAAGATCAAATAACGTTTTGTTCTAAATTTTTCAACAATCAACTAGAAAAAAATTATAAATAGAGAACATGGGGAAAATTAGAAGATCAAATAAAAGTATCTAAGAAGAATTATAATAGATCGCAGAAAGAAGTAAGTGTGAAACATAATGGGAAACCAAATACACATACTAAGAGATACTGACGTACCATATCCTTGCAGTGACGATAAGATAAAATCATATCTTTGGCTAAGGAAAACAAGCAAAACAAAACCAAATTAAGAGATCTTTTTGAATTGCGAGGAGAAATATAAAAAGAAACAAAAATATCTGTGTAGCCAAAGATGATCTTAAAATTATCCCCCTTGCAAAATTTTAATGAAACTGTAACACAAAATCATTAAAACGATATTTTTATGTAATTTCACGGTCATTAAATATCGCACAGTTTTTAAAAGTATTATAAGAAATCTCGAACAATTTGCGTTTCAAGAAATATAAAATATGTATCTCGAAACTTTTATAGAAACACAGGTAAATAGGTTAATCATACCATTTTAACATATTAAACGTTTACAAAAATATGTTTAAAGGCTATTTTGTGATTTTTTAGAAAATATGCTGCGGTTTAATTTTTTTGTTTTCAATCATATGTAAAGCTGTACTAAATATTTTAGAGAAGTATTAAAATACCACAAAACCCTTAAAACAATCGCGTAATCTCGAAAAAAATCTGTAAATTGTTTTCATTTTTAGTCAGAAATTACATCCATATACATATATATATATAATATAAAATTCTTGCACTTTTTTTATAGTAAAGTCCCTATCATATTAGATATACACAATCTTATTTCTTACACTTTCTCTTAAATGTGACATCCATATCAGATCAGGCCATTTATCTAAGAGATTATTATATGTACATTAAAGAAAATGAAAACATGTAATATAAGTGGTTAAACCATAACAATGGTTTTTTTTAAAGGTAATAAAAAAAATTGAATAATTTATATCAATTTATACATTTTATACCAATCTATAATAAAAATAATCCTCAATATGAAGAAACTTTCATTTTGTCCTGAATAAACAAAACTTTGAAAAAAAAAAACTAAAAAACACTTCCAGCATAAATCACTAGAACATTTACATCATAATATAGTTTTTCAATTCGCCGCATACAAAAAAACATCAATAACTTCTAAAACACATATTTGCATAGTAATTGAAAACTTATGTTGCATTTTTGTTTTACTAATAAATTCATATTTACCTGTAAAAAACAAAAAAAAAAACTTTACGTGTCGAGCTTTTATTATCTCGTACAAACAAAATACATTTTATAGCACTCTAAAACAATAAGATGATAGAACAGTTATTGTGTTTATTTTTTTTTCTTTTTTTTTAATAAAAATTGAAACTCTATTTAACAAGGACAAAAAAAAATTTTCCTTTATAATCAGATCAATTCATTTCAACCGTATTATGTATCCTGAATAGCATAACAATATGCAGAAAATTATTTTTCTAAGTACCTATACAGTGGTTCAACAAAAAAAAAATGTTTGTTGAAAAAATTTACAGAGCGAATCTTCGTGAAACCATATAATTTTGTATAACAGTTAGTTAGTAGTAATAAGTTATTTTAGTTATTTAGTTAGAATTTGTACCTAATAAATAGTTTCAATTCTTGCCACTTTTCCTTTCCATTACTCCCACCTACTGTAAGCAGCAAAGAATATCTGTACTAAGTAATTTATTATTCATATTTGACTAATTGATTAATTAATGGTTCAGTAGGGATCATTAATTTTACTTAATTGTTGATTACAAAATTGTGAAATTATTACTTCAAATTCATAAAGGATATTTCTCAAATAAGGTTTTAAATTTTCCTGTCAAAAACAGGATCAACATTTTCAATAATTTAAGATTTAAATTAAAAGAGCATTTTCAGTGTATGCAGCCAAGATCAAATAGTCTTTTCTCCCTGTATAAAATAAAATAAAAACTGAGGCCTCGGTGACCCAGTGAGTAGCCACCGAGGCCTTTGTTTTTATTTTATACAGGGAGGATAGACTATTTACTAGAGCGTATAAAGTAGGCTCTAAACACCGAGGAAGTGTGGGTTCGAATCCCGTATCCTCGTGATAAGAATAATTCTCCCTTGCGACATTTACAGCCACGCCTGAAAAGGAAAGGCTATGTAATTTCCTTGTCACATTTATGTGGCAGGGGAGGAATAAACTAAAAAAATAAAATAAAAACAAAAAGACTTGTTGAAGAATGAAATAAATAAATAAATTATGTAATGACATAGCAAAAAATAATTTTAATTTTTAATATACTATTTTAGCCAATTTTGTGAGAGTCACTGTATGTGAACTTAGAATAAAATTTATATAAGCAACTTTTCTACTACAATTTTTTTTAAATTGAAACGTCTTGTAGAGCAACGTTTTTTTATATATAGAATAACAATAACTATAGAAAATAAAATTAGAATAAATAGAAAAGTTGGAACAGAAATAACGAAAAAGTAAACACATTGTTTTCTAAATAAACATAATAAATAGAAATGGAAATATGGCTATACTATATCATAAGTAATTAAGTGATTATTAAAATGCAAATTTTAGAAATTTTTTAAGAATCATTGAAAGATTTAATCCAGAAAGAAAAACTTTTAATATGTTCGTCCCTCAATATATAAAAAACAAAACTATAGCTTCTATACAAGACTTCATTTAGATTCTAAAATGCACATTATGCAACTCTGGTAATAAAATTTTAAGGCCTAATATAAAAATCTTAATCAACAAAATATCACTTTGTTTTTAATGTGTACGTTTATATGCATCTCTAGCTTTATAATAATATTTTTTGTCCTCACTTGTCTTTTCTTTTTTGCCCCCTTCATGGAATTTTGTGTCAATATTTAACAAATTCATTTGATTTCATACTTTGTATCAAATAAAATTCTGAATAGATATGTTCAATAACTAAATAATTCGATAATGTGTTTAGAAAATTTAATTATATCTCAATTATTAATTTGGATCTTAAAGGTTCTGTCAGTAAAACTTTAAAGTGATCCAAGTCAGGGGGAATTTGAAGAACAACACTTTATTTGGATGTAGTGTAACGCAGAATTTTAATGTTGCGCTATATTATACAATGATCTAACGCGCATACTAATTATTTTAACATCAAAAATTAATAAAAAAGTAGTTTTGGTTTGTATATTTAAAAGATGTTTTATTGAAATCATCTGATGGCATCAAAATTGTATATACAATTTCAATTCGCGTCGTTATTGTTCCTAAACAAACTGTAGAGTAAATATTAACTTACTTTGTAAATTCAAAAAAAAAAAAAAATTATTGTATCACTTTCATAAACAGAAAAATGAGATAACTATAAAATAAAATTTTAGAAAAATAAAAACTATTTTGTTTACCTGTTGTTTAAAAAGGATATTGTGTCATCATTGTTTTATACAACAAACAAAAACATATAATATACATATAGATTCTATTTAAATAGGACACTTTCAGAATGAAATAAGAAAAATATTATTTTCTTTGTCAATGAATTTTAGTTGGTGGTTATTTAGTAATTATTTTTTATTCTAAAAAAAGTAATAATAATTTGAATATTTTAGTAGATATATTTATATGACGAGAAAAAAATCTAACGTAGAGCATTTTCTTTCAAAAAAAAAATGTATTTGTTTTATTTATTTTCGACAGGTATAAAAAAGGTAGAAAAAATTTAAAAATTATTTTGAAGTCTTATTAAACAACCTACACAGGGTAATAATACCGGTCGTCGGTACCGGTTGTCGTCGTCGGATCTAGTCAAGAGAAAACAAAGATATTAGATTTTTTGTCTTCATTTTATTATTCAAATCATGTTAAACTTGTGATACATATCATCAACATGTTTCACTAAATTAAAGCTCGAAATATAGAACTTTTAATTCTATTTTGGCATATTATGTATCCTAAAAGGTACAATTATTTAACTTTTTGCCTCTAAAACAAATGAAAAACTTCACAGTTCGAAACCTCCCTAATTCAATGAGAAATTTATTATCATATACCTGAAATAGTATACCTGAAGTTTAACATGATATGGGTTTATATGGGCGCCAGATCTTAAGGTTGCTGAATACTGCCTAAAATTTGACTAAGATTTTTTTTTTCGTCAAATTTTAGGCAGTCGTACGCTGTCATACGCTGCGTCATACGCTGAAATTTTTTAAAAAAAATTTCTAAAAACTAAATTTGATCGAATTTGATTTATTTTCGACCGTTATTCTTAATGTTAGTCCCTATTTCTTTCAAAAATAGTGAAGAAAATTTATTTCAGCTCATCTTTTCATATTAATAATTAAAGTCCAATTTTAACTCAAAATTTGTAAACAAAATAATATATAATCAAAGTGAAGATACACATGCAGACAGACACAGAGAACAGTTCGACACTCATTTTGACAGAGAGACCGGTTCGAAAATGACTTTATCAATCTTTATTTTGGACAGATTACTATACCTAATTTCTATTTTAATATATTATATGTATAAAGTACTAAAAATGATTAAAAAACGACGTAAACGAAGAAAATTTAAAAAAAAAATTCAATGAATTCAAATAATGCTAAAAAAACACGAAAATTACGAGTATTTAAGAGAAAATATTTTTTAACCTTGTCAAATGACATTTTAATTGTCAAAAAAAATGTCAAAATAAATAATAAAATAGTAAGAAGTTCGTTGGAGTTCGAAGTTTTTAAATTATTTTTTAAAGTACTTAAGTAATTAATTTTAGCTCACTAAAATGAAAATATTAAAAAGAGAAGTAAATAAAATGTTGATGAAAGAAACTTTTATAAAGCATATAAAAACAAATCAATAGATTGTGTAGGTTTCAGTCAATTGAGTTCAAAGGATTATTATTTTAGTTTTTTTTATTAATTAATATAATACTCAATATTATCCTGTTTGTGAATTACAATTTGCTTAGAATTGCAGAAAAAAAATTTCATGATAAAACTATAATAATTTGCAAGTATATAACAATTGAATTAATTCCAGAGAATCTTTAATTATTCTTTAAATGAAATGTTGTCATGCGATTTATGAATTAAAGAAAAAAACAAAAATCAAAAAGTATTTTATCAAGAAACCTTTTCAGTATTTATCCTTGAAACTTTTAAAACTTCTTGTCACAAGATATTGATTTTCTTAAGCAAATCAATTAATTTTAGATTGCAAAATTTTTCATGGGGAATGGTTAATATAGGCTTAATGCTAATTTTAGGGTAATATATACAATTTCAAAAGAAAATATTTTGGAATACACTCTGACTCCGATTTACGAACCGTTCCTGAAATGATGGGTGTAAAAAAAAGAGATTTAAATCGAAAATTCATAAAGTAGTCTTCAACGTCACGCGTTAGTAATTTTATTCATTTTTGATTGAAGAAAAAATTAAAGTAAAACGAAAAATTAGCTTGAAAAATAATTGACAATAAGAAATTGTAATTTTGTGTAAATTGGAAAAAGCATCAAATAAAAAAAAAAAAAAAACGTCAAATAGACACAAGATGTAAATCGAAAAGTTTTAAATTAGAAAGGTGGAAATCGGGGTCCGAGTGAACCTTAACTCTTCTCCTTTTTGATATACGCGCTTTCTAATACAATTATTCCTACTACCCATTAGAGTCTACACTATATTTTTAGTAAAAACATACCACACTTTTTAATATAAGCACACCACAATTTACACAACTCTTAAGTATAATTTTTAGACGGTATATATAATCAAGCTCAACTTTTTCAGATTTCAATTTTTTTAGATATCAAAAACCAATATTTCATTATTAAGACTAAATTATAAATATTAGCCTCGAATATATACACTACAATACAAGTTATTTCTTTGACTGATTTTTAATAATTTGTAATTGGTTAATTGTTCAAAAAAAGGCGAGCATCGCTCTTTTATAAAATTCAATGATCACTTTTTCACTTTCCTTTATCACAAATTTAATCCGATCAAAAATTAGAAAGAAATTGGTGGTAATTAAGTTCTAGATTCGAGATAATGGGTGGAATGCATAATACTGAGCTTGAGCTTAAATCTCACTTTTTCAAACAAAAGCAGTTCACTATCTAGAGTTGCGAGATCTGTACAAATAACAGAAATGAATGATGTGCCCAGCAACAATGATTTTTCTACGCTTGAACTAATAGGTTTTTTGGGAAAAAAAAAAGATTTGAGTCCAAGCTCAGTTTTATGCATTTGATTCATTGAATCCATTTGTGGCACTTTATTTAATTCAGAATTACTTTATTTTCATATGCTTGAAATAACTTTTGTTTATAACTTTCATATCCGCGTTGTTGAATAAACATTTGCTACTAAACCATATTCATGTAAACCACCATACATTTACAGAAAAAGTTGATTAATTTACTTAAGCCTACTTGATCTAGTCATTAACTACTTTCAATAACTAACTAACGGTTAATTGATTTAAGCGCTTCACAAATCATTTTCTTCTAATAAAAAACATATAGAACTCTACCCAAAATAGTATTCATCTTTTTGATAACCGTTTAAATTTCGAAATTAATAACAATTAGACAATTAGGGTTAAGAAACACTTCAGTTAATTTAAATCTAAAAAAAAATCTTTTATTTTTCTTTCATTTAAATTTTAAATTCTTTAACAACTTTAACATTTAAAATACTTGACTTATAACTTTAACAGAAATTACTGAAAAATTTTAAAATAAAACTTTAAATGAAAAACTTTAATTTTTCTTTTATTTTTTTATCTTTACTTTTTATTGAATTTAAAATTTTACTTTTTAAAAATATCCCTATAACTTTTTTTTTTAATTAAAAAAAAAAGTCATGAACTTTTTTTTTTTGTAAGCATCATAAAAAGTAAAAACTTAATTTGCTTTCAGGGCAAAATTTATATTTACAGTAACAATAAACATTTTAAAATATAATTTTTTCCTCAGAAATTTTTTACCCAAAAAAAAAAAAAAAAAACAAAACTAAAATAAATTTTTAAATAAGAAATTTTAATTTTACCTTTGTTTTATTGTAAATATTTAATTTAAAAAAAAAAAAAAAAAATAAATAAAAAAAGTATAAACAGGTAAATAGAACAAATATTTATTTTTATTAGCAAATCGTTTAAGAGTTACCATGTCACATAATTTCTTTTTAAAAATTCGAAAGGACATTAAAAATTATTTTCTTTCTGTAAAATTGGTAGGAACATTCACAAACTTAACGTCATTCATAAAATTTGATTAAAATTCGTAAAATATTGAAAAAAATTTACACCTCTTTTTAATATAATTAAATTGTTATAGTTATTTCATTAAATGTCGGCCATTTTCAAAATTCGACTCGGAAAACTTAAATTTCATGACATTTAATTGAGTTTAATTGAACGTTATATTTGACTTTTTATTTGACATTTCTATTTTCATTAACTTTGTATTCTTTTCTTTCTGATTCAACGAAATTCTTTTTGGATTTAGTTTCATTCTATAGGTAAGGTATAATATATATAATAGAAAGTCATTTCAAAAATCAAAGCTAGGATGTGAAGCAAATACTGAAACATTTGAAGCAAGTATGAGTAAGTTTTTTCATAATCTGTGATTGTGGGATTGGCATTTGTTCCGATAGAAACAGTAATTTTTAAATAGATAGTGATAGCTTGCTTAAAGTGAAAATGTAGCTATTATAGTATAAAAGTAAATGTAGCCGAATCATCAATAAAGTAAATGTATAAAAGTGTAAAGGTATAAATGTAGCCAAATCGTCTTTATTTCCTTTTGGATGCGAAAATAAAGCCGAAAATGCGAATTTTCCCAATTTGGTTTTATTAACGATTAAGCTTTATTTTCTGGGGCATTGTTTTCGGAAACCGTCAATTTCTACCACATTAAACAACAGAAGTTTTTTAATTAACGTTCTATGGCAGTATTTATAGCCTCGTGAAAACTATGGTAATTAACTAGTGTTGCCTATCATCTAAACGTGTCATCTGAATGTATTATCTAAATTAAATTATCTCAAGAATATTCTGGGAAATAATCATGTTTAATTTTATTCAATATATAAATTTAAAGTTTTCTTCAAATGACAGTACTACATTTGAAAAAAGTATCATATGGTCATACTTAATTGTAAAACAGTGTTATAAAAAGAAAATAATTGTTCCAATTTGTTTTTCATTTAAAATTTTTTGTTGTAAAACAGGAACAAATAATTAAATGAATAGAAAAAAGAAATCTGGATTATAAAAAATATATAAAATTTGTAAAACATGATAAAATTTATATTTATATACGCTAATATTTATCTATATAAATTGTATTATACATATATTAGTAAAACTATACACATGTATATATATTCTTTGCTTAATATATTGAAGAAATACAGTGTATTTCACAAAAAAGGTAAAAAAAAATATTTATAGGTTTAAAATTAAGCAGTGTTCTTAAAAATTTAATTAAATTTCATAATTCCTCAGGACTTGTAATATACTCAATTCAATTAGAATTTAATAAAGTCAAAATTCTTAAAATAACACAATTGAAAATAATTTTCCGAGGCTTAGGGTCTGTCAAAAATTATTAGAAACACACATTTGCTATAAATGTTAGAAAAAGTTAAAAATCTCTTGAACATAATGAAAATGACAACTGTTCAATTGGAATAAAATCAATTTTACATTATTTAAACCAGTAGAATATGTACTAAAATTAAACTTTTGTTTTATTTACTTGTCACTCTTAACTTTAATTTTACTCACATTTAATCTAATAAATTTGTCTCTCTTTTATAAAAGAAAATTCTTCCCATCTATTTGAAATTGCAATGAAGTAACAAGGAATTCTTTATTTTTTAACCAGTGTGTAAAACAAAAAAAAATCGAATGTTGTATTGACCTGTGTGAAACACTCTTAATATAAATAAATTTTTACAAAATATCTTGAACAAAATTTACTTATCTTGTATTATAGATTGTTTTTATGCAATTACTTTAAGTGTTACGTTTTTATTTAATTTTTTTAATATTGAGTGGTGATTGCATGATTTTCTTATATTGCAAATACATACTTTATAGCTACAAATAATGTTAGGTTATAAATACAAATGATAACTGATATATAATATATACTTATATATACATATACATATATATATGTATATATAATTACTACATAATATCATTTTAATGACAACTAGATGTTAAACTAAACCAGTTTAGAAGCAATCAAAAAATATGTTAACTGTAAATTGATAATATTTATAACCATATATTTTTAAATAATTTTAATAATTTTAAGACGACTCTACTACACACTTATGAAAAATTTATCAAATTTCTTGGTTTTTGAGATATTTTGTGTTTTCTTGTAGGGAAAAGTTTTTAGAGAACCAATTATTTCCTTATGCACTGAATAAGAATCATTGAACCGAGTCTTTTCACTACTACACTATTTTGACAGCTGGAAAATGTAGCGCATTGTTGTTTGTTCTTTTACAACTCAAAATAAAAACTTAATATTTCTTTCAAAATTTGACTCATTTATCTTTCTACGGTTGTTAATTTGGCTAGAAGAAATATTACGACAATATTTCTCTTACGCTTTTAAAGTAATTTACAAAAAAAAAAAAACCAAATAAACAAAAAAAAAATTATTAAAAGAAATATTTATCATATTAATTTTTGTTTTTAAAACACAGTAAACGAAAAACATTTCAAAATTTTCAATTTACGTTAAAAAAAATTTTTCATCCCATTCCATATCAAATTTTTGCCAATCATAAATTAATTTCAATTTATTTTGTTTAAAAATTTTCTTTGCGAAAATTCTTTTTGTTTTTCTTTTTATAAAGTAAAAAAATGGTATTTATTAATCATAAATCTTAATGTAGAATAAATTGTGGGTGGAAAATATATATTAATAATATATATTTTCTTCTAAAATGTCTCCTTATTTTTCATTGTGTTTACAAAAATACAAAAAATAAATTGAAATTTTTGGCAAAAAAAAAAAAAAAATTTCACTAAAAAAATTATATTGAGAAAATATTAGAGTGGTCCAAATGTTTTACTTTATTTGAGAATAAGACAAAAAAAATAAATTTGATTTTATATTATGTATGTGCAAGTTTTAATTTTTTTTTATTTATATATTTTGTGATATATACCGCTTTACCGCTCTGCTTTCATCTTGCGTTCTCAATATTAGTGAAATGCAGATGTGAATTATTTCAGCCGCAATTGTGTTTACGTTTTCAATGACAGGCATATATACATCTTCTTTTTCCTCTTGAATCCGCAATAAAATTACTGCGGATAGAAAATGTCAAAATTTTCAAATTACAAATTATAATCTGCGCTTACTTCAAAAAATCTACCGCTACCCAATTATCTGGAACATTTTCAATAATAGCTTTTGAGCAAATATTTACATATTTTCGCGCCCAACACAATCGCATTTGCGTTTTTAATGATATGCTTTATAATCTGTCTTAAATTCTCTATTAAAACCTAAAATAGTCCTGCTCTCTTTTACTATATAAGTAACCTATTTGTGAAATCGTTGTAAAATATATTGAAGACAGAAACCATATTGATTATGACGTTAGCAGATTACATTTTTGTTGTTTATAACTGGGTTCTGTTATTCCCTAATTTTGAAATAATATTTTCATATTAATAAAAAAAAAAAAAAGAAAAATAAAAGTATCCAGATTTATCATATTTTCAAAATCACGTGTATTTGGAAATAAATAAGATTTGTATTCGATGTTGCATTTAAGTTATCTTTAATTCTATTTCTTAAAAGTTAAAAGAGAATTTATTTCTATTTTTATAGTTTAAAAGAGAAAAAATAAACCAGTTGAAATTTCAAAAAAAAAAATTTTGTAATTAGTAGCAATTCAAAAACTTTAAAATGGTATTGTTGATAATCCACCCTAATTTCAATTATTTTTAATAGAATTAATATGAAAAACAATAACGATATGTGAGAAATATTTGTATATATACATAAAGAAATATGAGTCTTAACTTTTCTATTATATACTTATTGCTAAATATTATACATAATTTGTTTACAAATAAAAAAAAAAAAAAAAAAATAAGAAACTTAGCAACAAATAACAATTATTTTCAATATTTAACTGTTTTTTTTACCTTTATTACTATTACGATTTTTTTTTTTGTTTTGTTTTTAAATTTGTTTTGGGTTTTTTAGATTTTTTTTTTTTGCATATTTGTTTTTTATTTTCTAATTTCCTTGATTTATTTGAGTTTAGAAATATATGTATATAAATAAAAAAAATGGTATTATAAAATTAACAAAAATGTAGAAATATTAAATTTATAAAAGGTATTTTTTTTTCCTTTCATTTTTGATTGTAGGATAATCCGATATTAAAATAGATTGTCATATAATCTTAAATATTCTTCTGCAAGTCGCAAGTCGCTTTGAAATATAAAGCTTCTAGAATATCTTTTTTTATTATAAAATTGTTTGTTTATTGTATTGTAACTCATTTTTTTTCCTTGCCACTCTAATGGGGCACTAAGTTAGTATAGGGCACTAAGTCATTTCTTATTCATATTTAAATAAGCTTCAGTTTCGTGGATCATTAATTTCACTCAACCGTTTTGATTACTCAGCTGTAGCTATTGTACAAGACTAAGACATTTCTTTTATTTTTACGCCATCTATTATCTTATACAAGAATTATGGTTTTATTATTTATTATATAATATGTGTGTAGCTATGACAATATGATATTAATTATAATTTATAGGACATATAAACTTATTTTTAATTTAATTATATTCTACTAATTATATATTTTATTAATCTATATGACCCAGCCGGGATTTGAACCCGAGACCTTTCGTATGAAAGGCCGGTGTCTTAACCACTATTCCATTGACTGGATGTTGTAACTCATTCGTTGATGTTTATAAAAAAAGTAAATATTATTACTACCTATGTATTTATTTTAAAATAATTTTTTTTTTTATAATTATTAGAAGGATGCCATGAAATTTGTTTACTTTTTTTTGTATATTGAATAAAGTAGAACATATGTATTCATATCATCTGAAAAGCAAACTGTGTGAGCATCCAGTCAACATACACAACAACATTCAGAGTTATTTAAGAATATAGGTTAAATTAAAAAATGAATTCCTTTTTATGATATTTTTCCTACCTGCCAGAAAATTTTATTTTGTTAAAAAATGGCTGCTAAATGTAAAAGTGTAAATTGGAATCGAATTGGGGAACGGTTGGAAAAATACTTAAAAAAAAAAAATTGTTCAAACTTTCAGAGTTAGTAAACTGTATATTCTAATAAATATGGCATACATATTAAACCAGATTATAAAAACAAAAAATGGAACGATGTAAGTAAATCTTTTTCTCACCCTTTTTTTCTCATTCCTTACAACATATTGTTTGGTTACCCAAACAGTACAATTATATTAAAGGTCCATTAACCTATTGTTTCGTAAAAAAGAAAAGAAAATAATAATTAGTGAGTTCAAGTACTATACGTCGATTCCTACACACAATTCTTCAATACCCTGTTCCACTCCATTTTGACGTTTTTCGATGATTTCAATTTTCCCTTTCCGAAAAAAATAGAATGTCAATTAAGTTTTAGTTTTGTTCTGTTTTTTCAACTGTAAAATTTTCCTCAAAAATAAAATGAAATGTCATTGACATACATACATACATATATGTATTTTAATACAAAATTTAAATATCCTATGATTTTAAATGGCAACTGTATCTGTTCCATTTATCATAAACAGAAAAGTAATTTTCTAATTTAACCTGTATTCTTATATTCGTTCTTGTCAAAAACTAAAAGAATGAAAGGCAAAAAAAAATAAAAATTGATGTGTTACCAAAAACCGTTATAATAGACACAAAAATATATCGAAAATAGGTATGTTTTGTTTAAAAAAAAAAAAACAAAAAATAACAAATTTCAAAACATAAATTGATTGGAAATGGAAATGAAACATAAAACTAAAATTACATGTATGTATGTCAAAATAGCGACAGGTATAATAAGGGTGGGATGTTATTTTTTTTCACCCTTTTTTGTTTAATTTTAATATTATAAGTTTACTGCCAAAATTGTAGTGGGTTTTTTTTAATTTCAAATAAAACAAACACAAAACGAAAAAAAAAATGTTAAATAGAAATATAAAAGTAAAATATTTGTAGGTATGTAAAAAAAGAAGTCAGTTCATGTTGAATATAGTTTTTCATCGTCAAATATAAATGAATTTTTGTCTTAGTTCGAATTTTACCGTTAGCTGAATATATCGTTTAACCGTTATAGGTTTTTTTACCATTGTAATAAAATAAACATTAAAAAGAATTTTTTGTGTGTATGTGTGTGTGTTCATAAATATAAATATTTTTCTATAATGTTTATTTTTTTTTAAGATACTTAATCAAATTAGGGAATAATTTACTGTTATCTAGGAAGAGTATTTTTGAAGTAACTGTACGAAAATAAAATAAAAAAACCGATCATCCGTTATTTAGTTAAAACAACATTTTTTGTACCTATAAAATAAAAAATTAAATATATTCGGATTTAAAAAAAAATGTGCGTCGTGAAATTTTATACATACTTACATATATAATAACAGATAAATGAAATGGTTTAGCTAACAGATAAAATCTGTTATAACAAAAAATGTTAGAAATGTTTTCTTTTAATTCAGAAAATACTAAATTTATAATAAAGACTTGAAAACTTTCTGACACAAAAAATAATTTATGACATCCTTACTTTTTTAAAATTAAACACACTTTCATTTAAATACATGAATAATAATACCTATATTTTATATATACGTATATATAAAAATATTCCAGAATAAACATGCAATTGACAGCTGTTGCTCTGGTTGTTATTATTTACCAAATAATAATTTGTCACCAACAACACCTGTCTATCCTTAATTAATGCAACGAATTAATCCAAAATTAAAAAAAAAAAAAAAACGTATATAAGTGACACAATATTTTTTTATGAGTTATAAATTTTCATTTGCTTTATGTGGCCATTTATTCTTATTTGATAATAATATGAAGGGGTTCACTTTTGTGATGATCGACAGCTGTACATTGTTCTTCATTATTTTGTTGTTCTTAACCATTATAATAAAATAAAAAAAAAATAAAATTATATATGTTTAAATTTAATCATAATAATACCTAGCCATTAAATTAAAAATATTATTAAATAGTTAAAATAGCTTAATGTGCCTTATTTACTTTCGAAATTTTCTTTCAAAAAACAATATTAATCAAAATTTCTTCTCTTGAATCCCCTAACCCGTAAGTGGGATAACAGGCATAAAAATAATAATCCAAATTTATTTTCTTTTCTTCTTTTGAATCCCTAAACCCCTGAGTGTGGGGCATAAGGCGTCTATAAATTTCTTCCATCTCGGTCGATTTGTAGCGATTCAAATGACGTTTTTTTCTGTCTTTGCGCTGCAGCTCATTTCAAAACAGTACCTCTCCATATTGTTTTTGGTCTTCAACAATTCGACAATCCCGTCTAACTTGAGGAATCCAAATTTTGTTATTATTAAAATAAAGTTAAGAAAAGAGTCTCCTGCTCTAAAGATTTTGTTTTGGAAGACCGTATAGAAAATAGTATATAATACAGAATCAATATTTGGTCAATGGCTACCACGTTAAAACTTTTGGGACAAGATATTTCACATGATTTTAGCTTTAATCATATCTACGACTTTAAATACAAATCTTTGAAATCTTTTTTTCTAAATTTCATTATTTTTACTAAACTTAACCCGAATGTTTAAACAACAAATTCGTTATATTGAGTCCTTAATGTTTCAAATAATTTATTTTATTAAAGGCAAGGGGAAGAAAAATCTGACTCTGTCCGTGGAATGATGTCATATACCTAATGTTGGCGACTTTCACGTACCTTTTCCAACAACTTTTTAAACACATTAAATTTAAAATTATTTAAAATTACATTTAAATGACGTGAGAACTCGAATTTGGAATTCTTAAGAATTCTTTATAACTTAGCAATAGCATAAAGTAAACCCTACTATACTATATAAAAGGATTATAAAAGGACATTATAATTAAAATTGAAAAAAGTATATATATAATATATAGTTAAAGCAGTACTTATAAAAGCAGTATAGTTAAAGCAGTAAACAGTTCTAAGCAGTACTTAGAAATATTAAAATTTTGAAATACCCATAACTTTTTATACCAAAAGAAAAATGTTTTACTTTGTTTCCATTATTTAAATTTAAAAAAAAAAAATCTACCGTGAAAATTAAACAAAAAAAAAAAAATGAATTCATGAAAATAATTTAAAATTAAAAAATAAAATAAAATTTTATTTTATAAAAAAGTGAAAATCAAAATAAAAAAAAATTTAATAAAATGAAAATGACTTGGTCCGGTGGTTGGACCGGTGGACGTGTTCAATATCTTCAAGCTCAACTTTTTCCTGTTTATACCATTTCAGGTGAAGGTAATATAAATAAAAATATTTATTTTTTTCTTATTGCATACAAACCTATAATAATAATATATATATAATATATATATATATGTATATGTATATGTATATACTAGTAAAAATAAATATAAATAAATAAATTTAGTGAATATACGTGCTCGATATGAAATGATATGAAATGATATGAAATAAAATATTTGTTATCCTACAGGTGGTAGATATATATATATATATATATAATTTTTTGTATCCTGATTATTCTCTCACATAATTCCCAATTACATATTATGAATGTATATATATAAAATATCATTATGTGCTCATGAAGCATTTATTTTTAAAATTATTTATAAGAGTTTATTTAAACCACAGGAACATATGCATGTCATTAATTTGATTTTTTTTTTTTTTAATGCTTTAACAAAAAATGACTTTTAAGTAAAAATATTTTTAAATTAAAATTTAAATAGTACTCAAAAACACAAAACTGAAATTATTTATATTTGGTGCAGAGATTTTAATACAGAAAAAATTTCAAAGGATTCATTTTTTTAGATAATGAAAAAAACGAATCGAAAAGTAGCAGTAGAACAAAGGACAATAAATATAAACAAGATTACCAACATGTAAATGTTTTTCTCCTATCAAAAAATGTATTCAATTCAAGGAAGAAACGACACGAGGCATTTACTTCTTAGGTTAATAAAACATAACAATTTTATATTTAGAAATCTCCTAATAACGTGGGACGTCCTTAAAGAAACAAAAATGTTTAATAATCTACGTAAGTCAAATAAAGGATAATTTTAAATAGCTTATTAACAGTTATTGAGAAATTGATAAGGAATACAAAATAAATCAACCACAAATACTTGAAATATAATCCCGTTAATGGAATGTTATGTAGTTAATGTAGTAAATTCATGTAAGATTGTAGAGATTAAGTAACTCTAAAGTTCGATCCCGAAACTAATTAATTAATTAATTTTTCTCTATCCTAATAAAAGGATAAGATGTCAAGTTTTTTATATTGTTTTTTCTTTTTTGACTTAAAAAAACACTTTATACAAGAAAAAGAAATCTTCACTCATAATAATAATAACGAAATGTTTTTGTTTCTTTTCTTTTAAGAAGAGAAATTGTCCTTGTTGTTTTTGATTTACTTTTTTTTAAATTTTATTTAAACATGTATATATTATACTGCATGAGTTTAAGGACAAGGACAATTCTGTTTTAAAATAATTGACAGGAAAAATAAAAACCATTTTCTTTATACTGTTTTTTTTTGCAAATTTTAAAAGTTAATAAGAGTTTATAAAAAAAAAACTAAAAAAAAAAAACAAGTTTGTATTTTATTATCCTTGCAATAAAACAAAAAGAAAGTAAACTTAAGGATTATTTTGTTAAATATAAATTAATGCAAACATCACAAATTTAATTTAGTATTTATAATAAACTTTATTTTTACCATATTCTTTAAATGCCGCCTAAAAGGAGGAACACTAACTCTGTTTTTTAAAATACCTTATAGGAGTGGATTATTGTTCTAACGAGATTAAAAGTTTGACGTCTCTTGCCAGAGCATTCAATGAGAAAAAAGAGCCTTCTGCTGTCCATCTCTTTATGTTGTTTTCAAATTCCCAAATATCGTAATTCGGCTTATGGAAAATTGTTTGGAGTACGAACAATGCGAATGTGGACCTTTCTCTCCCTCCTAATGTGTTCCCCTGAATCTGTGATGATTGCATATATAAGGTGCAAAGATTCAAAAATAGAATATTACAACTTTGATCATAATATGCCTGCCAATTTGAAATTAATTTTCATTCCCCAACTCAACTTCCTTTGAACAGGCAGTACATGAATACTAAAGGTCATATTAACCTATTGTTTGTACACTATAGAGAGGACGTGCTCGTTCCACTCCTCTATAATGTCTTTCAATGATTACCACAAATCCTAGCAAAAACAAAAAAAAAATGCTGTTAGTTTTAATTAAAAAAGTACTGTTACAACCGGAAGAAAATCATATAGAACTTTTTCAAATATAATCTGAATTTCTATTTGAACTTTTTAGAATCTTATTAGGCTTAAATTTCATCCCTAAGATTTTAAAAATTTTTGTAAACAATTTTTTTAAAATAACATAATTTTTCATTTTATTTATTTTTATTTTAAACTATAGCTAATACCCGGTGCTGCGCCCCCCTTAATAAATTAAGCATAAGGGTTTATAATTGAAGATATGAATTAATATATTCCAAGACTGTTAATAGAGTCAATTCAACTGTTAAAGAGCAACATGTCAAAGAGCACTGTCAAAGTCTAACAAAATGATTAGTCCGTTAGGACAAAATTATTAGCCCAGAAACACTCCCCGTGCCCTATATGTATATATCTAAATTTTTCAAGATGATCGATTTAGCAGTTTGGGAGCCAATAATTCACAAACAAACAGTAAAACAGACAAACATTCGATTAAATATATATATAGATTACCTTATAGATAGGTGGATCAATTTTATTTTGTTCAATATATTATTTTTTGTTAATATTTTTTTTTTGTTTTGGTTAATTATGACGCAACTATAAATCTGACGTTAGTTCGAGGGTGTTGCAATATTTGATCAATACTATGATTTGCCTTTTTCCATTATATATATTAATTTTTTCTGAATGTTTTTTTTTTTTTTTATGCTTTATTAAAAAAAAAAGAAATTCAAAGTAAAGAAAGAAAAAAAATACATGAACATTTCCTTGGAAAAATTCTGTTGTACTATAAATAAATTTGTCAGATAATAAAAATTGGTTTTTCTATTTTATCATATAACCTAGTCATTTTTGTCTGGTCTTATTTTATTTTATTGTTTTTTTTTTTTGTTTTTCTAAAAATAATAATTTTTGACATACAATTACTTTTTAATAAAAAAAAAAGAAAAGAAAATGTAAAAGAATTAAAATATGTCACTTCATGACAGATATTTTTATTAAAAACATTATTATAGATTCAGATCCTAAAATATTAATATATTTTCAAAAATTTAAAATATAATCAAATTGGCACTTAATTATATTAAAAACAAAAAATGTAAAATTATAATTTACTTGTAATAAGTAGAATGATTTTTTCGTCCTTGTTTTGATAGCATAGTAAACATGAACTCAGAAACATGTTCACATATACATATTTCAGTTATTTTAAGTTTGTAACCATATAAAAACAAAATGTTGTATTTTATTTATTTAAAATTCCAAGTATAATTACTTATATTATAATAACTGGAGCGATAATGATGGCCCTTTAATAAAAAATAAAAAAAAAATTGTAATGTAAAACAAAAAGAGTTTATCGTTCACTGTGTCAACTCTAAGACAGTCGAACGATAAGTTTTGATAATGTTACCATTAAAATTTAATAATTTTTTACAAAATTTCAGATATCTGAAATAAGTCAGATATAATCATAAGTCAGTTATAATTACTTTCATTTCAAGGTTGTATGACAGCTACTCAAACCCGTTTTCACAGAAGTAATTGTAATAAGACATGATCATATTTTAGAAAATTTCAAATGACTAGCTTTATTAAATACTGAGGTATGGAAATATAAATTTCGCAGCTAACCAAATTTTGAAATTGTTGACATAACACAAAACTTCTTTTGACAAAATTTTAGATACCTATAGCTGTTGATAGAAACTAAGTGATTTTCATATAAACAAAATCAGCTGTGGATTCGCCATATAATCGATCGCAGAAACAGGAAAACTTTAATAGGGTTATTCAAATTATATAAGAGTAATTATTATATAATTATATATATGTGTATATGATGTATATGAAACATTAATTGTTATCTGTATATTTTTACATGTTTATATACATATCTATTTTATATATATGTAGATTTCATTCACAAAAATTATAAAATAGAAAAAAATATCGTATTAATAAAAATGGCTCAGAAAAAAATCGTGTAAAAATGTCTGATCAAAAAATGTTCTATGAAAAAATGAGTACTCTTTACTTATGTATCAACTTTTTCCCTTAATCATTTTTTTTCATAATATTTTTCTCTTTCAAAATATATATTCGTAAAAAATATAAAAATGGTTTTAGTAAAGTTGCAATTTGGAGCTGACGGATTTCTATCAAAAGCTTTTCAATTCCTAGATATGTTCAATTGCTATAGATATGAGATATGTACCTTATGTATATATATACCTTATGAAATTTTATCCAATTCCGTTTAGCAACTTGGGCGCTGTACACGTGCCCATATACAAACAGATACACACACATAGAGACAGACATCAATCTAAAAGCAGTTAATTCAAGTTTCTAATTACGCGAAAGATCAAAGTCTGAAGTTCGAAATTTTGAAGCCACCATCACAATACCTTTCTTATATATTACATGTATACGATCGGTAAAAATAAGTTGTATGAAAGCTATTCGAACTCACCGTTCAATTTCCATATCAATTTTGTCTCCTTTAAGGTATTAACACAACACCCTACATCCTAGAACTATATTTATACGAGTAGAAATATTTTATACACCCCAAAACTATGTTTATAACTGTATAAAAAAACAATGTAAAGTTTATTGTAATAAACAATTAACAATTGATACACAATTAATTTACCACTTTACCATTTATTGACCACAATTAGAAACTTAATTCTACGAATGGTCCTATATTTTATAAAAACAATTTATTTTCGCTAACAATTTATTACTTACCAAAAATATAAACAAATTATTTTCCTTTCTTTAAACCTGGAATTAAAATAAAATATTTTAACTAATTTTTAAAATGCTTATATTTAAAATTGGATATTAAAAAAATGTTTTTTTAAAATTAAAGCAATAAATAAAAACCCGTCGTCAACTTTTACATCAAACTTATACCATAATTGCTATCAAAAAAAGTGAATTGGAGCATTTTACACTATATACATATACTATATATAACAATTTATAAGGAATTGGAAAATTATGTACTTGGAATTCGACCGGACCCAATTTAATTGCAATCATTTTAAATTTTTCTTGTCAAAATATTTCGCCACAGTATCACAGTATCTTAAATGTAATGATTATTTTGACCGCCAGGACAAACAATTCTTAACTACGAAGTTAAGATTAAACTTTTATTTAAATTCTCATCCAATTGCAGCTATCCTTCTGTTCTTTGGTCAAGTGATATTTGAAGGTTAGAGGTAAAAAGATGGAAACATCAATTAAACGAAAATCGTTTAAAAAAGAATAAAAATGGTAAACAGCTGAAATATATGTTATACTAAATCTATAAAACTCATTATCATCATCATGGATAAGTTGAAAAACCAACATTAGTTATAAAAACCAACAGAATAAAATCCAAAAATTTATCTAATTCTAGTAATTTATATTTTATAACATAAAAAAACGATACACCTGTTAATTCTATAATTAGCAACACCTACATAAGGATACAATTTAATAAATAATTACAAAGAAAAAAAAACAGATGGTATTTAAAAGTGAAATATCACAAACAAATGAAAAAAATAAAAATACATCACCATAGTAATTTTGAAGAATCACCAGGCAACAATTTAACAACTGAATGTAATGAATAATGAATTTGTAAAATATTTTTTTTTTTTAATGTGGGGGAGGAGGCGGATTCAATTGAATAATTTTGGCTGTTTTGCCAAAATATACATTATATTAAAAATTAAATATTAATTCAATTTTATTTTTAATGAACACGATAATTTGTTTTATTTATTTTTTATTTTTTTTTAAATATTAAATATTTATTATAATACAATTTGTAAATCAAAACTAAACCAAAATATTTGGTCTAATTATTTTGTTTACAAAATTTTTGTGGGGGGTTTTAGAAAGAAATTATTCATATAGGGAAAATAATATGGATAATTTAAAATTATATTCTTACAAGACAGCCTAAAAACTAACGGGTTTTAAAGACGCACATTTTTTAAAACATAATACAAATATGTTTAAAATAATGGGGTACCCTTGTTCAAAAATTTGTAAAATTTTTGAAAAGTATTCTTGGAGCTTTAAGGTAATAAGCCCAATGCTTACTTTGCTTCCTTAATTATTCTCAGTTTTTTCAAACTTTAATAGAAGGTATCTCATCGCAAAATAGTGCAATTGAAAATCTATCCAAAACTTTTTTAAATAATATTCGATCTTTTCTTTTTTCTTTGACAGATAAAATGAATTACATTATTTATTATGGTACTTGACCAAATGCACAAAGTATTCAAAGTAAGCAAACGAAGCAAAGCAAGTTCCGTACTTTGCATTGAATACTTTGACATTTGATATTTGATTTTTTTCACATAAACATTAAAAAAAATTTGAATAGGTGGAAAAAATTTTAAATAGGTGGAAATGTGATTTTGTGATTTCTATAAAAGTATAAATGTCCTGAACCTAAAATCTTCTCCTATTTGGTACTGAATACAAACATTTGTACATTTCATATAAAATAATTATTATATATATAAAATTTCTTAAAATTTTTTTAAATACATTTCAGAAAACAAAAAAATTTCACAAAAATCAAAGCAAAAAATGCAAATGGGCCAGTACTTACTTTGTTAACTTTGCTTCGTTTTCATACTTTGGGAAAGGAATCAAAGTAAGCATATTGGGTCATCATATTTAATTTTTGACTTTATTTTGGCAAAATTTGTACAGGTACGACAAATAGTAAATAGAAAATAACTATTAAACAGAGGGTGGTAGCAATAAACTCTTAGCAACACCTCCCCCTGTGGTAGCGAAAAATTTCTGAGGTAACTTATGATATGCTAATTCTGAAAGTTCTTTCTTTTCCAAAATTTCAAGGTTCAATCTAAAAGCCTTGCGAGGGAGATATGAAGGCAGTGAAATCTTTCAAAATTTATATTTTAAATAACAGTAGATTTAAATATTATATTTTAAAAAATTGTATAATTTTGATATTGCTTTCTAAAAGTAAACAAAAAAAAAATTATCGTTTGGCATTTCAAATTAATTTTTTATTATCAGGTGTTCCACAACATTAATTTTTTTAACAGTCTCGTACATGGTTAAAATTTCGTTGTTCTATTTTAAACTAAATTGAAATTTTGTAGAAAGACGGACGGACAGTAACATCCTTCTGACAATAACATTTTGAAAAATGTTAGCAAATATGAGAAGTAAAAAAGTTATTAACTTAATTAGACTAAAAACAATTTTCGTAAATGAGGAATAAATTTTTTCATAGTTTTACAGAAAAACGAGGAAGCGTATAGACCAACTTTAGGATGTGTTGTTATATGCTGTTTTCATATAATTTAATCATATTTTAGAATATTTATGATATTTAATTACTTAAGTATCGAGATATATTTTGGTGAATTTTGGAGTTATAAAACCCGATTCGAACCCGTTACCCCAAACCAGACAAATAGTACAGAAGTTATTTCCGTAAAACTTGATTATCTTTTACAAAATGTTAAATGTCTAATTAAGCTCCAAGATATGCAAGTTATCTGAACCTATTGCACTAGAGCAACCAAATTTTTCAGAAGTTGTTGAGATACAACTCGACATCTTTTCACAAAAGTTCAAATATCTAACTTCAATAGATACTGAGTTATTTAAGTATCAATAAAAAAAAGTTGTGTGACAGCTACTCGAACGGGACCGGTCGAATTTGCTCAATTTAAATAGCGAAACGAACACAGACTATATGACTAAATCGACTCAGAATTTGATCCCAGAACAAGTATATATATGCTTTGTCATCTCTATCTCATCTGCTTTTAAGTTATCATAAACATAATGATTATTTATTAATATATACCCTAAAAAATTTCCTTCGCGTGGTTATAAAAACGTTATTTTTTTCTTTTTTAATTATTATCCAACGATTTTTACAATTGTACAAATTTTATCTATCCTTTTGAAATATATGTAATTTGAATTCCCTCTAATTGGGTAAATAAAGTTTTTAAACCTATGTAAACTATTCTAGTTTTTAAATTGTCTTTTTGAATGAACAACATAAAAAAAAAAAGAAATGGTAATTTTTATTTGCCGGGGAAATTGTAATTAAATTGTAATTAAATTGTGAAAAAAAAAAGATTATTATAATTGTAATTTTAATTGTTTTATTATTCTATTTTTCCTTATGATAAAATTGCTTTATCTATATACAGGGACACAAACACAACATAGTGCATAAAGAAGGTGACTTTCGCAGAACGCAAATATATATAAATACATATATATATATATACATATTTACCAGGGTTTGTAAAAAACATTATAATTCAGAGAGAGCAGCCACGAGATACCTCAAACTTGAACCAACAAAAACGAGCATCTTTAAAATCAAACTTTAAGATGTATCTTTAATGGAAATGCACAATTTAGTTTTCCAGATTAGGATGTACAATGACGGTGGTTGGGGAATGAATGAGGTTTGGAAAAATTTAAAAATTTATGGAAGATAGAAGAGTGAAATTTTAGAAGAATTTTGAAGAAAGATATTAATGTTCTTCTTATATTTTCTTATATTGCGTACACTGTAGAGAACATATGCAATGGTAAATGATTCTATACATATAGGTTCATATCTGATAAACGATTTTCTATTAACAATGTTACTATACATCTTGAAAGTTCTACAGTGTAGGATTAGGCATTTGTCACAATCATCCTTATTTCATTAAAAAAACTTTGTTCAAAGGCATCACTTACTTCATTTCCTTAATTAATTTGTATCTATAAAAAATATCATTACTACTGTATAAAAATGGCTGAGTAGAGTAAGAGTATTGAGATAAAACTGTGTAATCGTCAATTAGACAAATAGCTGTTTCACAATTTATAAAGGTAGCACAGCGTCGTTCCATTAGTTTTTCACCGATCATAGAAAACAAAATTTTCTTTGAATTTAACATTTAAAAGATTACTTAGCATAATTATTGAAATGCAAAGAGGAGTAGTAAGGCTCTCTGGTATTTGTTTAATTATTGATTTCAATTAACAAATTTTTTTAAATGGACCAGTTTTTTTTTTTTGTACTTTGCTTCTGTTGAAAAATTTCTTCTCGAAAGATTTACATAACTGAAATTCTTTAGTAAATTACTTGTTACTGTTGGATTAATATCAGCCAATAATATAAATTTAAAAAAATTAAAAATAACTATGAACATTTCAGAACTTCAGAGTTAATTCTCTTTAAATTGTTTCTTTTTTTCTTAAACTAAAAGTGAAAGGTTAGGGATAAAAAAATAATGCTATTTTTTAGATAGTATTTATAATAGACTTAAAATACTCCGTAATTTTTTCTCAAAAATTTTGAAAAAAAAAAAAACATTGACATCCCTAGCACGTTTTAATACTTTGTAATTACTACAAAAAATATCAAGCAAAAAAAAAGAACATTTAGAGGAAACGTTCGAAAAAAACAACTCGTGTATTGCTTTAATTATCATCCTAGGAAAAATTAAACTAAAAAAAAATCTATATCTATACCTACATATATATAAAAAATATATAATGGATGTAAAAAAAAAAAAGAACAATTTTTGAGTCCCTAAAGTTTTTCACTTTTAATTTATCTTTTTGCTGCTTTTTTTTTGTTCTTATAATACCCAAGAGACACTAATGACTATACTGCAGCAAATATAGTTACCGTATTTAAACAAAAATTTTGGACATCTGTAAAATTGTAACATGGTTTTGTTTTTGTACAAAAAAAAAAGGAGAAATATCATCTCATCAGAAATGGTTATAACGTAAGGATATTTTAATCACCTCCCCAAATGATTATTTTGGTTGATTTTTACACAATCGCTTATTTTTTTATTTCTATGACGACGATGCATTTACAAAATTATGATCCAGAATTATTTGAAAAAACTTCCACATAAAAAATTTACATTAGCTATACACTACAGTACATTTTACATGCAATTATCGTGAAAATTAAAAAAAAAGATAATTAATATTGGTACAAAAATCTCAAAATAAATTACATTTTGTCACAAAAAAAAAACCGATGTCCAAAAATCATAATAAAAAATTAATTGAATGCGCTTCAATGTTATTAAATATCATTTAATTCACTTTGTGGTTTGATAAAAATGAAATTTCTTTATTGAAAATAACAAAAATAATAATAAACATTAAATAAAGACTTTCAAATATTTTAATTAAGAGTCGCAATGAGACAATAGTTCCTTATTTGATGCGAATATGGTTGATTTTTATGGCTGCTCTGTTTTTACAAAACGGAAATAGCACAAATAAGGTAACTTTTTGATAAAATTGATGATGACATTTTTGATAAAATTCCTATCCTCCTCCTTACTGTAGCAGCTATTGAGTATTTATTATTAAATATTATTATATTTACTTCAGGAACATTTATGGATTACAACGTCCAGTACTTTATAAAACTTCCTGTTTGATATAACCATAAGATAGCAGCTATTATTATTATTATTAATTATACGATATACATTATTTATGATATAAAATTACTACATATTTTTTATATGACCTGACTCGAAACCAGCAGCTATTATTATTATTATTAATTATACGATATACATTATTTATGATATAAAATTACTACATATTTTTTATATGACCTGACTCGAAACCCTCTGATAGATAGGCTGGCAGCTTAACCACGCCATGAGTCAAATAATGGTCCGCAAAGGAAAAAACTCTTGTGTACGATTTGAACCCGCGCTCTCTCGGTTTATACAACATGTGCGTGACAGCTCGATCAGTGGTATGTAAATAATTTAAGTATCTAATTGACTTGTGTACTGCAAGTGTAATATTTTCTTAAAACTACCAATTGATCACATCTAGAAATATTCATAATTCTAAATAGTAAATGGTAAAAAAAAAAAATTAATAATATTTACTAATATTGCCTATTTTTAGGTGTCAGTTAAAATATTGATTTTTAATTACTTGTATTTACTATCAGTTCATTTTCCTTTAATTTTAATAAACTTCTGGTATATAATTCGTTTTATGAATAACCATATAAAATATACGTATCGATCTATGTATAAAAATAATTTCGATATATACGTATCGATCTATGTTTAAAAATAAATTTAAATATAACAAATTTCAAATTCCTTCGTTCCTTTTTTTTTCGTTTTTTATTTTTAAACAGTTTTTTTGTTTTTCTCTGCAATATTCTAGATTTTTTTTAATTTATTTTCTAATTTGTGGCAATTAAATTCATTTTTTTTTTTTTACATATGGTCATTCCCACATAATAAAGGATTACCTTAGCGAAATTACCATTATTGCACTTCATTAATTCCAGTTATACGCAAAAATTTCATCCAATTAAAATGTGACCACAGTTTAAATTTTCAGTTTTATAGAAAGAAAATTTAAATTTTGCTCTTCTCGTAAAAACAAAAATTCCATTTAAAATCGTTTTTCTTTTAAGTTCTAAAAATGGAAATGAATATTAATGTTAAAAATGACCTTTTGGGAATTTTCAGAGAATGTTCTAAAAAATTTTTATAGGAATTTAATTTACGACTAAATTAAAATTTTAATTTATTTAAATATTTTTTTTTTTTGTTGGGCACTTACAGCTCCAAAAGTGTTGACAATAAAATATTACTTTAGTTTAAATGAAAAAATGTAATAATGCTTTATTTGTAGTGAAAGGACGTTAAACTTGATAAAAGAATTTAGCTCGATGAAATTAAAAATTAAATTATAAAAGATGAAGATTTGTAAAACTTACAAAGTTGCCTCATTGGAAAATTTCTATAGTTGGAAGTTGCATTTGCGTGTTGCTAACATTAATTTAAAAGATTTGCATGTGAACGTTGCTGATACTTTAAATCTTTAAGAGGAGATTTTGATAAAGAACTATATTAATGGGATATATATGATATGGAACGAGTTTTAAAAATTAAGTTTGGTTTGCCCTGCAGTAAAACAGGATATCAAAACACAAGATATGATTATAAAAGTAAAAAAAACATTTAACAGATGCTTGTATTTGATGTTACTCTTTACTTTTTCCAGATAATCAAATCAGTTCAAAGGTGAACAGATTAATTACTATGGACTCAACATTAGAGTAAGATGAACTCATCAGAAATAGTCAGTTCCATCTCACTCAACCTTACCATTTCTTCAAGTCGATGACGATGCAGTCATTAAAAAAATTATTCGCGTTTCTAACTTGTATTTGCACTCCATATAGAGAAGAATCATATCCAAATTTCAGTTGGTCTTTAATTAAACCTAATACCTACCATAGTTACGGTGATTATTAGTTGGTATTTCCGTTTGTTATTTCGCCAAAAATTTATATTTAGGAAAATTTATAGATGTTAAATGAAGATGTTTTTGCTTTTTAAAAAATGGGTAATATTCATATTATGAGTTGTAGACATGGTCCTTATAAAAGCTTTTCTTATTCCATTTATCAAATTAATAATATTAGTTCAAAGCCTCATTTACTAAATTAAATTGATACCTAAAACAGTGATTATTCGCAAAATAAGCAATTTTAACACTGATGCTTGTATCAAAGGTGTATAGAGCTATATAATAAAAAAAAGAACATTTAAAGCTAAAAGCTCTGACGTCTCTACCAAATAACAGCAAAAACAGGTGGAAAGCCTCTACTTAAAAAAACATCCCCATAAAAATGAGAATTTTCCAGAGTAGAAACTAGTATGGGAGGAACCCTAACAATATCCTTTATCTAGTATATCTTCCCTCTTTTTCGAACATCATATACCTGTTATGTTATCAGACCTTTAAACAATAACAAACAACCATCACTTTCCAATAATTTGACTGTATTCATTATCATTACATCAGATTTTTTATAAAATCACAATGTAAAAACCATTTTTACCAAAGTCATCTCAAATCAAATTCAAATTATGATCTCACCATTTTCTTATTATTTTTTCGTAAAATATCAAGGTTCCAGAAAATAATTGTTCATCAAATGTTGCACGTGCTGTAGTGGGAGGATGAGAAACAACAGGTTTTAACAAAAGTTTTATTAATAATATGTTGCAACAACAATCATAAAAATAGCAATCAAAAAAAAAAATTAAAACTTAAATTTTATTATTGAAAAATATCAAAAAGCTAAAAATATAGAAATTTTGTAAACATCATAAGCAATGCACTACACTTATTGAACATACCGTTACTAAAATATTTTATTTAAAATAAATGTTTTACAGATACCTCAGTATGAACAAGCTATAATCTAATAAAAATTAATAAATTCTGTGTTTACTTAGGGGGTAGGGCGAAAATTGCGAATTTTAAATTTGATTATCAGGGTTTTTGCCACTATTATACAGTTTTATATTACCCCAACTTCCCCAAACGGTTAAAAAATATTCATCTCTTTTCTTCAAATTAGTTAATAAACGTGTAACATAATATGAACTTTTCGCATTAAAAAATAGCGATGGGTGTCGACGTGTCATCTTTTATTGTCGACTTGACAATGTCAACAATTTGTCAATTACGTAAACAATTAATCAAATGTCATTTGTCAATCAATATCAATGCAGAATTGAAAGATGGAAGTATTTGGCAAGTAATCCGTTGTACACAAAATATGAGACCAAGATTCATTCCCGTAGAAAAAAGGCTTTAAATATTTACGCTTTAGCAGCATTTTATTTACATCCTAAATATAATTACAAAGATCTGTCGCAGGATGAAATTGAAAAAGTAGAGGAATTTTTTGTAGAATAGCTTGACGGTTCAGGCATAACTGATTGGACACAATTTACAGAAGGATTGGGTTTTTCAAAATTTTAAATGAAAAAAATATAGAAAATGCATTTGCTTCTTGGAAATCAGCCCGTATAAAACACCCTTTCCTAATCAATTTAGCTTTGCGATTGATTCAAGTTTCTTCAACACAGCTTGCAAGAGTATTTTCAAATTCGTCATATGTGTATACTCAAGCACAAGAAACAGGCTGAGTTTTGACAATTCTAAAAGACTTATCCATGTCTATTATTCTTTGGATCAAAATGTAACTGACGAAAATATTTTCAAAATGTAACTGACGTTATTCATTAATAACAAATTTAATTTGAAGCGTAAAAAAAAAAAAAGCTTATTTTGAATTTTTTTAATTTAAATATGGATAATTGAAAATTGTTTAATCCTTGACATTTTTAACATTATAGCCACGTCAATTTAATTGTTGTCTTGACATTATTGACACGTTAAAAATTAATATTGTTGACGCGCGCACCCGTCGCTTATAATGTTAAAAATGAAAATAACTTGTTACACATCCTTATAATTTTATTTATTTATATTCAGGTACCGTGGTACGTAAATGTGCCAGGTAGCTATAACCCCTATTTCCTGGGTAGGAATGTGGGGAGTACGAGATATTAAGATATATAAAGTATTTATATATTGCGATATATGAATATTTTTTTTTTTTTATATTATAATTATTGTACCCAGCCGGGAATCGAACCCGAGACCTCTCATTCCCTTATGAATGAGAAGCGGTGCGTCAACCACCGCACCAATGGCTGGATGTCCTTATAATTTTAAATAACATTTTCCTCAGAACTTTAATTAATAAATGTAACGACTTGAAATTTTCATTAATAAAAGTATAAAAAACCAAATGTTTCCTAATCCTGATTTTACAAAAAAAAATAAATAAAATCAATATATCTATATGTAATATACATATATTTTTTTGCAATTATTATTTTTACCGTAAATCCAAACCTCAACTCCCCTATCTTCCTATGTCTTCCTTTTTTCCTAAAACAAAGTATAACATTTGAAATTTTATATTGTTTTTGCCTTTCTTTGTTTATTTTGTCCATACGCTTGCGCTTTATATTTGTTTTCTTTTAATTTAAGAACGAAAACATTCACTTTTATTTGTGCAAAATTATTTTCTGTTTTTTTTTTTTTTTTTTAATTTTATTTTTCGTTTTTTTTTTTATATTCTCTAACTATATATTATCTAGTTTGCTTTTAAACAAAATTAAAGTTCGAGGTTACTATGCATCATACTTTTTTTTTTCTTTTTTCTTTTTGTGCAATTACATCTGAAATTGCATGCATCTGTAAAAGCATGCAACATATATTCTAATAAACATATCCAGAATTTATAAACAAGAAATTTTGTCACCTCGAAAACACACAGAATAAAGCAACAAAACATCATAAAATTATAGCCATTCAAATAGTCATTGCAATATACAATGATATTATGTACTACAATACTAAAACTACATATACTGTACATATATAATTGAACCACAAATTTTGTATTACTTTGAAGTAACGGAAAATTTTGAATATATGGTATGTATATGAAAATAGTAACGGGGAAAAAATTGTGAAAAAAATAAATAATTATTTTGTGTTTTTGCGCAAAATCCGCACCGAAAATTGTTTAAGTTTTGAAGTTTAAAAAAAAAAACAAAAAGAAAAAAAAGCTTTAATATTGTTTTGCAATTTTATGTAAAGTTGTTGTAGAAAAAAATAATTTTTTTTCCAACGATATAATTCCGTTATGTATTTCGTTTTGAATGGAGAAAACTCAGAAATTCTACAACAAAACTTTCTAAAAGTCGAATTTTTTTTTCATTTTTCGATTTTTAAATAAACGTGCGTATTCGTTAATGAATTGTTTTAACTCTAGGAAAGCAATTCACCATAAGTTTTTCAATTGATTGTTGAAAATAAAAAAAAAAAAAAAAAACAACATTTCAGATATCAAAACAAAAAAAATATAAAAAAACCTGTAAGCACAGAATAAGAAAGCTTTTTTATTAAATAAATTTTTTCTTTTTTATTTTTGTTTTGTTTTTTTTTTCGTATTGTTATTGATATTTTTACTTTCGACTTTTCAAAACAAAAACAAAAAAAAAATCCGTACAAACAACAACAACAAAAGTTTTCACGGAAAATTTTTTAAATATTTTTTAGTCTTAAATAAACCGAGACAACGTTAAGAAGTGGCGGCAAAATATAATCGTATTTTATAAAATAAACGTTTTTTTTAATCAAATTTATATCAAATTATATCGCGTTAATTAAATAACAGTTAGAAAATTAAATAACAGTTAGAAAATTAAAATTTAAAAAACGGTTCGGAGATTTAAGATTCTGTGTTGTTGTTATGTGTGTGTGTGTATGTTGTATTGAGAAGATTTTTTTTTTTTTTAAAATCATCTCTTATATGTTTATTTTTTACTGTTATTTTTAAAAGTGTATAAAAAAATTCTATGAAAATTTCTAAATAAAAAAGTAAATAAATATACACATATACATATTATAAATATATTTTGATATTAAAAAAGCTTTTCATTTTACCTGGCGCTTGTATTAATTTTAAAAATAAACGAAAATTTTATACAAAAGAAAAAAAATTAATTAATTAATTAATTAAATATTTTAAATTAGAAAAGAAAAACCAATTTTAAATAATTTTCTTTGTCGGTGTTTTCTTAACAGCATCTTTTGTTTTATATTGTATTTAAATTCAAGGTGATGTTAACAAGTTCAAAACAAGTTAATTAGAGGTTAGATTTGGAATTTTTATTTGTTTTGATTGTTTTTTTTTTTTGTTTTTTCTGTGAGCGCGGGAAAAATTTCGTTGCAATTTATATTTCCTACATATTGGTTAAAAAAAAAAAAATAGTTCTTTGTAAGGACATTAAAAAAAAGAAAAGTAAATTAAAAAAAAAAGAAAAGTAAATTAAAAAAAAAGAAAAAAGTAAATTAAATTAGGAAAAACAAAAGAAAAGTGAAAATAAATAAAAAAAATATTTTTTCCATAATAAGTTATAATAAAAAGTAACAAAATTCAAGGTAAATATATAAATGCATACAGATTATTATACCATATAGATTAGTTACTTAATTATATGTCTTACTAAAATACTTTTTCATCCAACTACTAAAATTTTAAACCATATAACTATAATTTGAATATAATTTAATTAAAATATAAAAATGTTTTGATTGCAATGCAAAAATTTGTACAACAAAAAGTTTTTGTAATAAAAAAACATCATTTATAAATATACAATCCAATAATTTAATTTAAAATTTTATCCTTTAAAAAATCCTTTAAAAATTTAATAATAAAATTTAATAGAAAAAATTATATATTAGGCCACATTCCCCCAGTATATGGGGGAAGGTACATATTATATGGATAAAAAAAAATTTTAAAACTTAAAACGCTACAAAATTAGTTAACTAGTGGATCAATATAAGAATGCCGCTAGAATTTTTCTCAAATAAGTTTTACAGAATCCCGTAGAGATGCGAAAAAGATAAGGAGATAATATTTTATATATTACGTTCCATATTTTTCAAATAAATTTAGTGATCTCAAAAATATTGAATCACTACTTAATTTACTTTAGTTTTTGAACTGATTTAAGGTAAAGTAGGAGTAAAATAGAATTAGTAAATAGAGCGACTTCGATGATATACTAATCTTTAACATAATTTTGATTATATGTCAAGAGTTAAATATTCAATAATAAATTACTACACATATTAATTTCATGAATGTAATTTGTAAAAATAAGTATCTTAATTGTAAATAAATATATTTAATATAATTTTTGATTTTATAAATCATGTTAGAGGGAGAGATTTTGTAATTTAATTACTAAAAAACTTTAATATTCGAATTTTTCCTTTACAACTGAAAGATTTTCCATTAATTTTCAAATAAATATTATTCAATAAATTTTTATGTAAATATTTTTCAAATTCTATTTAGAATATTTTGTATTAAATCAATTTAATTCAAGATAGTGAAAATAGGGTTCATATTTGAAAATAAAATATTGAAGAATCCATAATTATTTTGGATTCAAACCTGAATAGTTTTCTTGAGCAAATTGATTTTGCTCTTGTTATATTATCTTTTTACTTTATTTATCAGAGCAATTCACTTTGTTTGTTTTTTATTTATTAATTTATTTTACAAGATCTGTCTTAGCCTTAAACTAATGAAACGCCAATTAACTTTTTACCATATTGATCAGCGGTTACTGTGCTGGATAAATACACGGTGAATTGCATGTGTGTCATCAAAGAAGACTAATAACAGTACGTTAGCCGCATACATACATACAATTGGTTAGGAGATAGACAAAAATTAAATATAGACCCAAAAAAATATATTACTATATAATAGTATCTAGAAAAAATATTTAGCTTTATATAAAAAAAAAAAACCAAAAACCTAAAACAATCATTACTTAAATTGAATAGAAATTCAAGTTTTTTCTGTTTATTTTTCCCCAGAAAAACAGAAAAAAAAACGTAACAAAAATGTCAGCAACAAAAATATAATCAAAAAATTTTCCTTATAAATTTATTAAAAAAAAAAAAAAGAAAACAACAATTACACGTGTATTTGAATCCTGGTTTTGAAAAACAAACAAAAATATTTTTTTTTTTTCATATTCAACGAATATAACTACATATAATCATCAAATCACATCGTAATATTCTGGGAACTTGTTGCATGTATCATGAATTTTTCCATTGCATTAAAATAAAATTACCATAATAAAATGTATTTGAAGAAAGGAAAAAAATAAACATATATATATATATATACATATAAATGAATAATGGGTGGCCATTATATTATCATCAATAACATCAATATGTTGCCATTACTCTCATTAAAATTTTAATTAAATACGAAAAATAATCAATACTGAATCATTTATCACAATTTAATGATGATTCCGGATATTTTTCTTTTTGTCCAAAAGTCTTTTTTTTTTTTTTTTGGTTTCCTTTCATTTTTTTTTTGTTGTTTTTAATTTTAAAAACTACGAAATTTAATTTGAAATTATTGTACTGATATTAAAACATTTAGATAGAATTGTTCTGTTTTTCCCAAGAAAAAATGCATTTATCACAAAGACAAAAAATCAAAATAAAAAAAGACACCATGATTTCAAAAAATTTTCCGACATTTTGATTTTTTTGTTCTCTAGATAAACTATTTTTTTTTTTTTTTTATATAAGTATAAAGTATAAAAATATTATGGTATTTATTTATTTTTGGTTTTGCATTAGCATCACAAACTGCAAATCCTTAATTAACATTGGTTATGATACAATCAGTTAAATTCATTTCATAAATAATAAGAAAAATGGTGTTTTTTTATATTTAAATTAAGATAGTCATGGTTTATAGTTAACTCTGTTACTTAATTTAGTATTATTTACATATTATTGAATAAAAACTCTTTTTTTATTTTGAGGTTTTAAAATAAATATTGTTTTTTTTTAACCATTAAATATGTGGAAAAGATTTTCTATTTCCTTGAACTTTAAAAATAATTTATATTGAAAATTAAATCTCTAGATCTAAAATTTTTCCCTATCTGGAACAAATTTATTTGTTTTTATAAGCAAAGAATGCTTCCCTCAAGTGGAATTTTTTTAGTTTTACCCCCTCTATTTAAAACAAAATTTAAATAGAGGGGGTTACTTTTTCATCTTTCCAATTTTCGTGATTAAATTTAGATGTTAGAATATGTTTGTTTTCTTCAAAGTTGTATATGTTATACATTTAGAGTGATTTAATATTTTGCTAACAATTTCTTTTCATTAAAAATTAGGATTAATTTAAATTTAAGTGTAATGAAAAAATGTATAAATGTAAAATAAAGTGTATATGTAATATGAATATATAATTAGTATTTTTAATTTTTCGTTATCAACCTCTCCTTGTTAAATCCTCGAATAATTTCCCCTATTTCGAAATATGCATTTATTTCAATCATATAGGATCATAAGGTTTTATATGATCCCTTATATATGATCGAAATAAATCATAAATCATATAGGATCTAAAACTATTATACAATAACATATTCAATAAATTGCATATTTTTAGGCGAATTATATTTAAACTTATTTCAACCCTTTTTATATAACTTATAACATACATACATACATATAACAGGAAATTACACAGCTTTTCTTTTTTAGGCGTAGCTGTAAATGTCGTAAGGGGGAATTACTCTAACAATGTGTGTGGAATTCGAACCCAAACTCCCTCGGTGTTTACAGCGTATTTTATACACTCTTAGCCATTAGGCCACCGAAACCCCCTATATCAACTTTAGTAAATAAAAATAATAATTTTAAAAACTTAATTTTAACATTCATTTAAAATGTTTCTTAAGAGTTAAATTTAAAAGTGCAGGTGCATAACGAAAGTTTACAAAAAAAAAAATTTAATATTTTTTTTTTTATATATTTTAAAAATTTAACTATTTTGTATTCGAACATTTTCCAACACATACGAGTTCCATATACCAATTGCAAAGTTTTTCAATTTAAAAGTAACTTTTTTTTTTTTTTTTGTAATTTAAAGTGCAATAAAAGACATTAAAATCTTAGTAGAAAGAGGTGAGGATGTTTAAGGTCAAGAATATACAATATTTTTAAATTGAATTTTAATAGAAAAACAATACAAACAACAGTACACACTTTTCTAAATTATTTTAAAAATTAAATTTAAAAATAAGTATAAGCTATACAACCGTTGTCAATATGTTGAAAAAAAAAAGAAATAAAATAGATTGAAAAGAAAAATTAAAATAAAACTTGGACATTATTTATATAACTTTTAATAGATTTGAAATTACATTAAGAAGTTGAAAAAAAAAAAAAAAAAAGAAAATAAAATAAAAGTTTTTAACTGGAGGTTTTAACTGAAAATGAAAATTTCATAATAAATTTAAACATAAAGAAAAAGAAAAATAAATTTATTGTTATTTTTGTTTATTAAATTATAGGTACTACTACGAAATTATTATTTTCCTTTTCCCCCAAAATCGTTTTAAAACTAAATTAATCTAAATTTTCAAAATTTACTAATAATATACTGAAAATTCTGAATAATAATTAAAATACAAAGTCCTATCTGTAAGGACAGATTTTTGTCTTTTGCATCATTTTTAAATTCTATGAAAATTAAATTTCTGTACATCATATTAAATTTAAAAAAAAAAAAAAAAACGAGGAAGAATACAGTTGCCTTTGTCAACTCTTAGATACCCGTACGAACCGTTAGTATGTTCACAGCCTGTCACTCTGCTTACAATATTATTTTTTTAATATTTTAGTATTTTAAAATAATTTGGGTGCATTTTATAATTTCTAGAACTATGGGTTGTACATATATATATTCAAATTATATGTTTATACATTCTTCAAAAGCAGATTTTAACCTTCCACATAACGATTATCAATCCAAAACTTTTTCAAATATTCTATAGTACCATTTAATACTAAGCGGTAAATGTATATTAAATTTAGTACAAAATAGTAAATATAATTTTAAATATTATATTATATTATATTTAAATATTCCATTGACAGAATAATTTCTTATAAGTACAATAAAATACATATATATATGTAAATACGGCGCTATATAATATACATCTATACTCTTATCATTCATTCACTAGTGCCATATACGATATGTAAATAAACATGATATTATATTTATATGTATGTATAACAACATCATATAAATAAAAATTCTTCAAGCAACCGTTATGTTGTTTATTTATTTACATTTTTTTGTACTAAGCATTATATCCTCAACAATTTCAAATTATCGAGTAAAACAATATGCAATAAAACCGTTAAAGAAATTTGTTAGAAAATTTGAAAAAATCAAGTAACACTTTCGTCAATTATAAAGTAACCCTATATTATTAAAAAAAGTTGTTAACAGAAATAAGAGTATAATGTTGAAGCTTTAATTTTTGTATATTACTTCAAAAAAATTTTAACAGGTGTTCAAGTTACAGGTGCTTAAAAATAGGAAATTTTCAGTTTTTGACCCCTTACAGCTCCTAAACAGAGAGTGATACAAAAAAAATTTCTGAAATGACTCATACTTATTCAAAGATCTAAGATCTAACTTCTGTCAAATTTTAAAGTTTCCAACTTTAACCGTTTAGAAGTTAGAAGGGTTAAAGGATTTTGCAAAATTTGAGTTTCGCATAACGGTAAATTAAGACACCGTACGCCACAAATATATATTTATTGTATATATATTTTTAAAGCTAATAAAATCAGTAATTGTTTGGCGTTGTCAAATTGAAGATATATCTTATACAACTTGTGTTATAACAATTTAAATATAGAGCTTTTTTGAACCTTTGGGGAGCTGTAGCTCCGTAACGGGTGGGGCTACAAAAAAAAGTTATTAAAAATAAAATTAATATTTTTGTGAGATCTATCAGCAGTTAAAATTTCATAGCTCTATTTCAAAAAAAAATGTGGGGATCTAAAAGTTAGGTGTTCGAGAGCTACCCTAAGTTTTGGTCCAAACTCAACCAAAAAAATAGGGAACCTACAAATTACTCCTAGAATATTTTGTGTAAATTTCAAGATTCTAGCTTTCTTTGTTTTTGAGTTAGCGTGCTGACGGACGGACGGACGGACAGACATGGCTCAAAAGTCTTAGAATTTTTTTCTGATCCGATCCATACCTTTATAGGTATATCTAGCTCGCTTATTTCGAGGTGTTACAAACGGAGGAGTAATTTTATTATACCCGATCCTATCGTACGGGTATAAAGATACTTTTCTTTGAATTTCATTCTATCTACTTCTCTTAATATACGTTCAACTATAGGGAAATCTATAAATTGCATTTCGATGAATTCCATTTCTCCGCTCATTTTAACTTAACGTTGTTTTATTTAATTAGCTGAAGTTTACCTGATTGTTATGCCGTCTCGTAATAAACTCCACTCCGTAATTTTTTTGTAACCCAATAATTAAATATTATCCATTTTCTAATACTAAAATTATTGTATTAAAAATATTTATATAGCGTATCTTTATATATATAAGAAGAAAAATACTTGCTTAAACCCATCGTTTACTTTCATTTCATTTCAAACCAAGAAAATATTCTTCTGACTCAGATTATCCTGAATAAAATAGAATCATTAAAAAAATTTATTTTTCAGATTTATTTTGTAAATATTTTTAATTATTGCTGTTACACATTCTTTCCCCATTTCCTCCTCCTCCCCCTCCTTTCTTTTTATATTTTTTTTTTGTCTTATATTTTGAAATTTGTATTGAAATATTTCAACAAAAAAAAAAAAAAAAATTCGGAAGCATTCTTGTAAAATCAAAATAAATTTTGTTTTAATTTAAAAAAAAAACAAGGGGGGGAAAAATTTAAATAAAATTTTTGAACTACGAAAAAATAATTGGAGGGGGGTAGGAAAAGCAATTAAATTCATGTTTTAAACATTTCAAAAACTTTTTTAATTTAAAATAAAATAAAGAAGCAAATAAGTTAAATAATTTAAACAAAATAATAACTTATTATGTGGAATCTATAGAAAAGTCAATTAAAATCAATAAAATTACAAGATTCTTTTATTATTTTCCCCACCCATTTCCTTCTTTGAAAAACGAAAATATAATTTAAAGTTCCAAAATTCTAGCGAAAAAGTTTTGAGAGTGCCGTCTTGGTTTTATGAAAGTGGAAAAAAAAAATAAAAAATCGTACGGCTTTTTGTCATTTATTATAGATATGGTAAACCAAAAAAATAAGGATTTCAAAATAACTAAAGGATATTAAATAAAGTTTTCCAAGTATTTGTAAAATTAAGTAATCATATTTCCACATAATATGGGTACCAAGTGCCTATGTATAAGTTCAGGCCTAAGAAAATGTCCAAACCAAAACAAAGTTTATAACCATAAACATAAATCAAGAATTCTTTTAATTGTTTTTGATTAAAAGATTCTTTAAAATTAATTCGATATATTTTTTATAATTTTCCATGAATTTATTTAAATTATTATTCTTTTATGTAATTTAAATAAAATTGAATTAATTCTATTGTTTTTTTTTTTTTTTTGTTTTTATTTTACAGGTTTTCTTGGAAGTTTTTTGTCTAAAAATCTAAAAACAAATCAACTGGAGGTGAACACTGATGAAAAAACACTTAAACCAATAGCCAGATTAAAAGAACCAAGAGATTTATTCGCCCTGTCTAAGGATAATTCAAATGATTGTGCACAGCAGGCCGCCAGATGGCCAACAGAATGCCAGGTTAGTTTTATATAATAATAAATATAATTTTTAACATAAATATATTAAAAAATTTCAATTAGTTGTAAAATTGTTTAAAGAGAATTTAAACATTACCAACTTTTAACATATTAAAAAATTTATTTTCAAAACAAAATTTCAAGAATTTCTGAACTTTTTTTTGTTTTCAGTAAAAAATTTTCAATTATTTTTTTAATTAAAATTCTGTAAATTTAAGTGAAAAGTGATTTAAAAAAAATTCAATAGTGCATTTATTTAAAAAAAAAAAAAAAAACAATAAATAAACAAACATCTATCCAAAAATTGTGTATAAAAGGACTTTTAATTTTTGCACCAACCATTTTTATTTTAAATTTTAAATTTGACTGTAAAAAAGAACATATCAATTTGTTTTATCTCTCTAAATTTCCTTTTGATATCTAAAAACATAAATAATTATATATATATATATAAATATATTGATAAATCTTTTTATAACTCTATAATTAAAGTCTAATTTTATTTTCTAAATAACCACAATATATAAATTTAAAAGAAAAACCAAAAATTAATGCATTCAATTTACTTTAAAAGATTATAATACACGTTCATTTAATTTTCTAAAAAAACGTTAACCTAAATTTGTAAGATTCTAATAGAAGAGTGAAATATATACGAATGTGAATCTATAGATAAATATAGTACATATTTTCAAAATTTTAATTCAATCTAATATTAAAAGATTTTGTTTACCATACTTGGTAAAATTTCTATATATAACAGATAAAGTACATAATAATATACATGATAAAATCTAGATTTTCAAAATATATTTCATACATTTTAGTAGTTGTAGTATTAATAGTAGTTAGTAATACTTTGTGTTATCTATGAGTATGTTATATAAAACTTTTCAATATGTTCTTATCTTAAAAAATCCATATATGAAATATTTAAAAATGCAAAAATTAAAAAATAAAAATAAAAACTTATTAAATTTATTTTTTGTGATTCAATTTTTGTGATTTCTTCAAATTATTTCTTCAAGGATTTCCTCTGAGTGTGTGTGTGTGTGTGTGTGTGTGTGTACAGAAAGAAAATAATTCAAAAGTATTGTGAGTCATTCTTTTGAATTTCTCGTATTATCTTATATATGTAAACGGATACATAGCATTTTCAATCTTTTAAAATATACTAACCTAAACCTACAGTCAAAAGTAAATCGGAGGCTTAATCAAAGAATCGATTAATTAATGAGCCGAAAAACTGAAGCTTAGACAAATATAAAAAATAAATAATTTAACGTGTTTGGACTTATGCTGTTTCTTATATGAGCTAATAAAAAAAATTAGATGTTAAATGGTAAGATGTTAGATAATGAAATTAACCATAACCAAACCATTAACCGCTTTTTCGATAAACAAGGGGGGGGAGGGGAGGGGATACTATCAATTTACCAGATTTTTTTGGTTTTAAAATATGGTCAAAAAGTTTCAAAAGAATGCATTCGATGACATTATATGGATGGTTTAGATTCAGAAACTTTTATTTACATCGATGATATTCTAATTTTTCAATGTTTTCTTAAAACATCACAACAACAATTTGTTAAAAAATCATTTCAAGATAAAGAAGAGCAAACCTAAAATTAAATCCAGTCAATCTACCTAGAACATTTTATAAAACTGACCCAAGTAAAATAATACACTATACTAAAGAATCCTATACCAACAAAATGCTGATGAGTGATGACACATGAATATTTGTTTCCTACTAAACAGTAAATTCACAGCAAACTTTACCAAAATTGTTAAATGAATCTGTCAAGAGTAAATCAAAGGATTAATTAAACTAATGATTCCAGAAATTGAAACTTAGACAAATATGAAAAATAAATGATTTAGTGTGGTTGAACGTGTATGCTACTACTTACCCTTATAAGAGCTAATATCAGAAATTAGATGTTATATTAAATATAAGAAAAATCGATTTCGAAAACACCACTTCTTCAGCGGGGGGGACCACAAACCGGCGGCAATATTGAATATATTAAGAATGTGAAAATTAATAAGACTAAACGATTTTTTGAAAAAATTCTAAAAACGAAATATTCCTCAGCATAACATTTTTTAATAAATAATTTATTATAGAAAATTTCCGGGTTGACTTTCGCCAAAATCTTATAGAATTTTGAAGGTAATAATAATAAAAATATCGAAATTTGACATTCGTTTAGTTTAACAGATTTAAAAATGAATTTTTTTTTTTAAAGAATTCTCCAGAAAACTTTAATTAATTTTTAATTCTTTATTAATGTTTTAAGGATCAATGTTTTGAAAACACTTTTAAGGATTCAATTTAATTAAAATGAATGAAAATGTAATTTTAAGGCTAATATTTCTAATTATTTTGCGTTCGTATATCATCTTTGTTGTTGTAATACATAAGATTAAAAAACTTGTATTAAAAATAGTTTTTGAGATTTTTCCTCCCAAAATTTTCATTTTTTTTGTACATCCCGAGTTGTCATATGTTAGAAGATTACAATACTTTATCTTAATACAACGTTTTTGATCAAAAGTTATAAGAAAAAAAATAACAAAAAAATGTGTAGTGTAGGTATAGTCGTTGTAGAACAACATATTAGTACTATAGATTTCAATAAAAGAAAAGATACTCAAAAGAAGATATAGGATATATTGAGATAAATTGTGTGCAAATATTGATTAAACAAAACAATGATAAAGGATGATGATATTATAATATAAAATATTATAATACTTGATTTTAGAAAAAAAAAAATACCATTGACTATAATAAATTTTAGAAGGAAAAGAAAATTAATCATAAAATTCAATTTTAAGAGGAAAACAATTTTTTTTTTTTCTTAAAAGTTAAAGGATTAAGTTATTTTGTTTTTTTTTTTTAATATTCATGTTTATATGTTTGTTAGTTCTAAATTATAAGAATTTTTGGAGTACATAATTAATATTAACAAAATGCTAATAACATTTTAATTAAAAGAAAATTTAATTATTTATTTAGAACTTAAATAATTTCAATAAAAATATAATTAATATATAAGTATCAATTAAACTGATTATTGTTCCGTCTCATATACTTAAAATGTACTTCTATATTAATATAGCTATTATTCTTATACTTTGTATAGATAAGATTATATTACGCCTTAGGTTTTGATTTCCCTGCGTAACGCTGCACCATTGAATGAATCGTTTGTTATATCAAAATTTTAAATATTGTATTTTCCACATTGCGTAAAAAATGAGTTTTAATTTTTAATGGCTAATCGATTTTTTTTATTTTTATTTTATAGTAAATTAAGTCTAGATACTCCAAACAAACCTGGCCTACCAAAACGGTCGACTAACTCTTATCCCTAAATTGCCGAAATATTGATAATTTAATAGAGGTTTTAGACATGCAGACATGCTAAAAGACTAAGCCTTCGCCCATATGATTTTTACAGATACAGCAAAGATGAAAAAAAAGAGAGAAAGTTTTTGTAAGATTTTTTGTTAATGAACCTTTTCGATCTGTCGGATGTGGATCTAACAAATTTACATCGCTTTGTAAGAAGTTCCAATGACTTAATTAAAAGAAACACTGATTCACTGTATCAAAACGGACCTAAACTAACCTAAGTATGCATTTGCAGCCCCTATCTATCTACCTACCTACCTACTCAAGTCTAGATAATATTTCATTAGCTTAAAACTAACATGTGTACACATCTAACAGATCTAACATGTATTAGATCTTATCCTAAACTGAGTCTATAAGTCTGATCTTATAATTTAAAAAGTACAACTTTTTACTGTTATGCTGTTATATACTGGTCAGTCCATTTCACTTTTTTTTTATTAGTGACTTGACGCAGATAGTTCAAGTTATTCACTTTTATATTGTAGAAATGTTCAAAACTAATTAATTTGTTACCTAACACAAGAATCATAATCTTTTTAACGTTTACGTTTAATTTATCACCAGTTTACGATAGATCTAATATATTCCAATTGTTTGAAATATATCTTAATTCAATTTCAGATGTTGTAAAATATTTTATAGCTGCATCATCGGTATACAGCTTAAGGTTTAAACGGGGGGATATCGCATCGATATAAATTTTTGAAAAGATTCGCGTCTCAGGATAAATTCCTGCCGAGGGACACTTTTTTTAATTTTAAGATAATTGCTAAAAAGATTTCCTATTTTAACTCTTTATTTCTATTAGAGTCAAATATAATCTAAAAAAAATTTTAAATCACTTTATGATCCGAAACCAATTAATTCTGAAACATATTTTTTTTTAAATTTAGACAACTTCTCTAAATATAAAAAAACCACAAATTTTAATTTTTAATTAAATTCAATTATAATTTTAGAAATAGATTTTTAAATTGAAAAGCAATCATTAATTTTCACTTTGGAATTTTATTGTGATATAAATCGCCCTCCCCTCCCCCTCTTCTTATAGGGCAGGGTAGATAGGTATACCAATTAAATCAATTAAAAATAAATTTTGAATACTTAATTATGTTAAAAAATTTTATTGTTTTGAAAATATTATTAGTAATCAAAATAAAAAAATTTTTCTTTTAAACAATTTAATTTCGATTTTTCAATTATAATTTTAATGAAAATCACCAATTAAATTTTATTCTTTTGGAATAAATTTCTGAATAAAAATTTAATTTTATATTTTTTTTTTTTTGAATGAACAAAAAAGAAATAAAAAGAAAATAAAAAAATATTGATTTGAATTATTTGAAATTTTAATTTTTCAAATGGGACCAATACACCTTACATCGTAACCATTTCTTTATTTTTTCAAGACTCAATGAACAGTCAAAATTTTTTAATATTCTATTCAGTTCATCATTTCGGTTGATAGTATCTATACCGACGTATAAGTGTATAGCTAGCTATTAATTTATTGTATATTATGTATATAGAAACCTTTAATCCTTAATTTCCCTGGTTCCCGAAAAAAGAACAATAAAAAATAAAATAAAAATAAAAACTGCCTCTCAAAGGAGGAAATTCAAAAGCATTTAAACCTTAAATAATTTTATTACGAAAAAAAAAATTTTTTTTTTTTTTTTACAAAACAATAAAAAAAAAACGAAATTCTCATTTTGCATTTCTTAAACATTTTTTTTTTTTCTGTTTTTTTTTTGAAGAAAACGAGTAAACAAAAGGCATTCAAATGAAAAAGGATAATTCATTTAGCTTTGTAATGTTCTACTTTCTACTTTGTCTAAGTAAAAGAATATATAACGTTATTACAATAACCATTTTTTTTTTTCTACTAGAAAGTTTCATAAAGTACTTCAATATACCTGTCATTTGCACTAATATAGAACAAGACGTCTGTACATGTATGTTTAGAAGGAACACTATTGAAAACATATACAAAACTTCTGTTTAATCTGTCTTTTATAGATATCTTATAGATAATGAAATGACACTTATTCTATTGAGCTAAAATCTATAATGCTTCGCAAAACTAGGAAGGCTTCAAGTGCTTGTTTCTACATTGTATGTAGGTGATATAAAATTGATTATAGAAACTCATTTATTATGTTCCGTTCAAATGTACTCCCATCTAATAGACATGGTTTATTATATACTTTGCTCTTTTTTAACAAGAACCTGTACAGGGTTGCTTTAAATTTGCGTTCCAACTCTCCCTTATTATTTTATTTCCCTCCCATTTCATTTCTCCATTTCTTAAGTTTACAACTACTCAAGTCTACAACTTACTAAAGCTTGCGTAGCGTGTTTTTTTTTGAAGCGATTCAAGTTTCTTACATAATGAAAGCATATATTCTTCAGTCTCTAGTACATAGTCTCTAGTAACATAAAAAAAACCTTGAGTTAAGCGACTGACTCAAGCAATTGCATGTATGTAACTCATAATTTTTTAAATTAACTAAATAAAAGGTTGGACATATGAAAAAAGAAACACAAATTTACTAACAATTATAAAAAAAAAACAAAAAATAACTATTTAAAAAAGTCCTTCATATTAAAGAAAAAAAAAAAACAAAAAGACTTTCGAAGGAAACTTTGAATTTCCCTAAAGAATTTGTACTGAATGAGAAAAAGAAAAGAAAAGAATGAGAAAATAGAAAATTGGAAAAGCTAACAAAAACGAAGAATAATGCCACGTCAAGGTTATTCAAAAGGAAATAAAAAGTTATAAAGAATTTCGTCCTTTTGCAAATTTTTATAAGAGCAAAAAAAAACAAAAAAGAAATGATAGAACCAATATAAAAAATAAAAAATGGCCTCTAAATGTAGGATTTTCTTTAAGATTTTTATGAAATAAAATCTAAAGTAAAAACAAATTGAAAACATTTCAAAAATTACTATTTAATAAAATATTTTCTATATAACTTTTTGATAGAAATTATTAGGGTACACCTTTTATAATAAACTTTAGAAAAAGTTTTTTTTTTTTTGTTTGAAAAGATTTTTGAATCTTCTTTTTTAATAATTTCAAAGATAAGCTTTTCAAATCAACTTAAAAAAAAAAAATTATTCGTTAGAACCAAAAATAGGAGACCATTGTTTTTTTTTTTTTATTTTCGGTTTTATCTTAAAATTATTATTTTTATTTTCCTTGAATTTTAGATGAATTATGAGAGTTTTTTATCAACTTAAAATTAACAAAATTTAAAAAACGCAATTAAATCTTTTCTACTTATATAATTTTAAAAAAGAAAATGAATAGAAATATAAACATGGCGGTTAGATTTACATACAAAGGGGGGGTAGTTTCCTACTACCCCGTATCAAATAACAACAACATTATTTTTTTTTTTTACGGTTATCCTTTTGAAAATCTTCGAAGTAATTGTTTTAGTAAATCATAATATTCCGATTGTGAGACACTTGTACTGGTTAGAAGTAGTATTACTTAACTTTCAATATTTTATGCTATTTTTATAATGTGAAGTAAAAAATCATATTTCAATCAAAACTATTTTTATTATAAATATGAAAGCCGGCTCTAACTTATCTTTATTACAAACTGTTATCTTAAATTTTCCAACCAAATCATTTTTAAATGTTCTGATTAATTTCCAAGAGAATTTTTATTATATAAATTGAAAGTGTCCTCTTCTCTCCCTTATTGCAGAATAAATATTAATAGAAGTTGCTAACTAATAATCTATAAAATGCAGCTGATCGAACGTTGATGAACGAATGTAAAATTAAAGTGTCCTTTTCGTATTGTATAAAACTGCAATTTCAATGGTTTTTATTTTGATCTAAATAAAGTTTCAGGGCATTATTTGGTATAAAACGTAAATTATATAAAAAAAAATATTTTTAATTGCAAAATAAATTTTATATTGTTTATTTTATTATATAAAATTATTATTCATCCATTTAATAATAAAATAAATAAACCCTAAAGACATTTAATTCAGAGAAAATATATACAGGAATAATATCAGTTTTAAATTAAAAATTGATAGTTTTAGTTCAAAAAAAAAAAAAAAATTGTATTTTTTATTATAAAAAATAAAATTAAATTAAAACTTTTTTCTACATCTTTTATCTCTCTAACAACAAATTTGACAAAGTTGCAAAAAGAAATTTATAATTAAAAAATATGTTTATATATTATTTCCTTTTTAACCCTTTTTTGGTAATATAAAGATATTTATAATGCCACTTAGAATTAGTTTCAATGACTTTTTAAGTATCTCTTCTAAATTGTCTAACTTTTTTTTTTAGATGAATCGACTTTTACATGCGTTTGTTTTAATACTTATATAAAATTTGTTAAATTTTATAAATACAAATGTTTTCTGCATTTTATTATTTTTCTTTAGATTTACTACGAAAAATGTTCGTTTTTCAAAACCTTTTTTTTTCAAAATCGCGTCTTTTTGAACACTTTTCCCTAAAAATCACATTCATTTTTAATGAGAAAATTAAAAGAATGAATTTTCACCTCACGTACACAAAACGCAACAAAATAGATTTTATAAGGTGAAAAATGGGTTTTATCGTTTCGATTTGTAAAAGGCCAAAATTGAGTGTTTAAGTTAAAACTTATATTACTTTACAGTAGGCAAAGCATTCCCGAAAAACAAAATTACGCGATTATATAACAAAAAAATTGAGATTTTGAAAAAGGATATTTTGTAAAATGAAACTTCGTCAGACTCCCGTTATTTTTTTTTTTTTCAAGTTTATTCTTAATTACACAGTCTTTTCTTTCTAGATGTGGCTGGGAATGTCGTAAGGGAGAATTATTCTTACGGACGTCTGTGGGATTCGAACCCACAAACGAGTGTTACTTTGGTGTTTACAACGTATACGTACGCTCTTGTCCACTAGGCCACCAAACCCCCCCGCTTTTTTTTTGTGTCATTTTACATTTCTAGAAACTTAACACTATATATTTCTGTATATCTTTTGATATTTTGTATTAAAGTTTCAATTATATTTTCCAAATTCAACCACCCCATTTAACTGATCAGGGTTAAAATTTTTTTTTTGGTTTTGGAAGATAATTTATCCTGTGAATCAATCTTGGATGATTTTTTAGCACATTTTTCAAAAAAAAAAAAGTTGAAAAATTTGTTAATTAGTTTTAAACTCTGTTCGTCATTGCGTTGTTTACAAAACTTGTTTAAAATGGAATAATCGAATTTTAGCGAAAATAAAAAAAAAACTTTTTTGTAGATCTATCCTTTAAAGAGCTGCAAATACAGTCTCTCAAAATTGGAAAAAACTTTTCAAATGTTTTTATAAAATTTTTGTTTCTCCGTATTCCGGATCATAGTTAGTCAGAATCTTCAAATTTATCGAAAATAAACAACTTTAGACCAGAGAATTAGAATAAGTTTCCACAGAAAAATAAAAAAATTTACTTTTGCTCTGTTTAGGAAGTATTATTAGAACATAAAAATTGAAAATTTTCTATTTTTCGATACCTGTTCAAATTTTCATAAAGTAAAACAAGAAACAGCAAAGCTTCAAGTATAGAAATTTCCCTTAAAAGTGAAGAAAGTATTCCTTGACTTTTTACAATTTTTTTCTTATTTTGATGCAAAAATCGTCCAATACACTAAACTAACTGTTCTTATTTTGTCCCATTGTAATGTGCGACTTTTTAAATATCTTTGATTTTACATACTGTCTTGTTTTTGGCTTAATTCGGAGTAGTAAAATACAGAGGGCAAGTAAAAATAGATTTTGTAATCAAAACAATTTTGACATTTTCTGCATTTTTTTTCTTTTAGATGAGCGCGACAAATAATTTAATTTTTACAACATGAAATAACTTTAAAAAAAAAATCTATGCGTGCGTCATTTCTGACATCTGTCAATTTTTAAAGAAATGTTAGATACTTACCGAAATATATTGTTGATCAATTTTTTTTAATATTTACGAGTAAAACAGAAATTAATAAGTATTATTGATAATATATTTTTATTTTCTCATTCTGTATTAGCGAATTATTTCTATTTAGTGGTTGAAACTAATTTTTTTTTTTTTAAATAAATAAACTGATTAATTTAATAAGAAAATATACATAGATATACAAAAAAAGTAGAACTTATTTGAGATTTTTATTTATTTTTTATTTTAATTAAATAAAAAACTTTTAAAAATTGATTTTTCTTTTGCTAAAAAAAAAATTATTTTTAACAACAGAAACTAATAAGAATATCCTTGTTGCAAAACGACAAAAAAAAAAAAAAAACAATCAAATAATTGTTGAAAATTTAAAGGACATCATTCTGTTAAAGGAAAATGTGGTTTTTTTGGTTTTGGCATTTTTTTTATTTCTAAACTTTTAGTGGTTTTCGGGTCATGTTTTATTATTTATTATTGTGTAAAGTAGAAAAAAAATTTTTTTTCAAAGGACACTCATTTTGTTTATATACAAGGTATTTGTAATTAGATCAGGGTTGTAAACGAGTAAAACATTAAATTAGTTTTCAAACAAAAAAAAAATATAATATATAGTAAATAATTTATATACCATTATTTTTTGACATTTAATATATTTTTTGTCAGATATAAAATAATTTTTGATAATATAATTGTTCTTATATTGCTGTATGATATAATAGTTTAATATCTATTGCGTATCAAACGCGGATAATTTTGGAATTTTATGTTAACATACTAGTACTATATACATATACCATATTACAATTACCATCTATAACTTTTCTTAATTCTATGTTAGTAAAAATAAATTGTTATTTATTAGGATGAATCTTATAAACTCTTCTTATTATATTTATTGATATGCTAAAACTGCCGTTTTAAAAACTTTTCTAAATACCAATTTGAAGTTTTTTAAAGGAGCTTAAAGGCTGTCTGAAATGTCTAATCTATCTCAGAATTTTTTCCCCTTATGTTAATATTTAAGTTCTTTTAAGGATATTTTGCTGAACTGGTTCGGACATTTAAAAATAAGACACTTTATTGATAGTAAGGGTTTGATAACAAAATTCATAACTGGAAGGATTAGTCCTCTCATAAAAAAAAATTTGATTTCTAGTTTATTTCTCATAATTTTAATTCTTATTAAAAATCAATGTTTGAATATATTAAAAAGTTTTTTTTAATTTAAAATATGTGGTGTAAGAAGTAGTCATCCATAATAGATTCGATAAACACGAAAAGTGGGATGAAGTAAATAAGATCTTCAACCTTCATACAGAACAAATAAATTTTATTAAAAAACTTTGTTTGAAAATGTTGTTTGATTTCCACGAAATTGAATTTTGAAGTAATCCTTACTTCTGTTTGAGAATCACGTGCTGTCTTAAATTTTTAAAAAAATTTTATTTTCAAGTAACGGAGATAAATATGAAAAAACATATAAATATATATGTGGAAATTCCGTCTTTAGTGGAAAATGGATTTAGATCCATTTCCAAAAGGCTATAATATAAAATAGTTAACAAAATTAATTGACAAAAGTGTAAACAATGTAAGAGATTTTGTAAAACAGACGTATGAACCAACGGAAACAAAGTGTGAAACGTGCATTTGCAATGTAAAGTTAGCACACATTATTCAAAAAGTAGGAAATATGTAAAATGTGTTCCCATGTCAGGATTTTCTTTCTTAATAGTAACGATCAGTTTTTTCGAAACAAATAAAACGAATTTTAAAAACTGGAAATAACATATGTGCTCTCACTTGAGCCTAAGCCTTTTTTCATAATAGTAACAAAATGTGCATTAAGCTAAATTTTTATTGTCTTGTGTAACTTTTACGTTAAAAAATTTTGAAACAATAAAAAGATCTTCAATAAAATAAAAACCTATCCACCACTTTACATTAATTTTAAAAATGTTTTTCTTTATGTAATTTTTATTTTCTAGGGCCCCCCCTACAATTTGAATCTTTAATTTCTAAAATAAGAAATACTGCTTGCAGCATTATTTTAAATTTAAATGAAATTAAAAAAAAAAAACCAAAAACACATATTTTTTGACAATGAATTGTGCACGTAAATTTTTGTTTTAGACCTCAAAGGCTTTTAAAATGTACGCAGAATTTTAAATATTAAAATTAATATTTGATCAAATGCAAAAAAAATAAAAATTAAAAATTGAAACAGTTTTCCTTTTATGTAATTTAAATTAAAAATGTATAACATATACCATTTTGTATAACTCAAATTACACAGAATGGAAAATTTATAAATAGAGAAAAGTAAAGCAAAACAATAAATATTTTTATTTTTCAATGTCAGAAGAAAAAAAAAAAAAAAAAAAAAAAAAAGGACTTCAGGTGCTAAAATAAAAATAACTTTTGTCCTCGCATACTTTCATTTTCATATTTATACAAGACCCATTTATAAAACACAAATGATTCCGACCTAAATAAATAACAACCTACATAACAATCATATATATACCATTACAATGTACTGCCATTAACAGAACTCATCCTTCTTAAAATAAGAAAAAAAAAAAAAATTCAAATAATTTTTTCATCTTCCATTTCTTATTTTTTTAACATTTCCGTTTCCTCTTTTCTTTTTCTTTTTTTTTTTTTTTTGTATTTTGAAAAGAGCAGCACAGTTAATCACACTGAAAAAGAGAACGTAAAAGAAAAATGTTACACACGTACTCAATCAAGTCATTTTACAATAAATCACCCCAATACATATACCATCTTATATTTTCATTTCTGTTGGAAAAAAAAAAAATTCTTGTCACAGTTTTTCTCATATGCAAAATATGGAGAATTATTTACCTAAATTATGGAATATTATAGTTTTTTTTTTTTTTAAATGAAAATAAGTATATTGTTGTCCTTTTCTTTCTTTTTATTTTGAGTTTTTTGTTTTTATTTTTATTTATATTCATGGTGATAAAATGATGCTTATGTTGCACTGGTGGCATATTAAATTGTCCATTCTCATATGTAAAATATATGTATGTGTAGTATATACGTTTGCAAACAGAAATGAATTTTAAATTCACAAAATGAAAATCTGACATATACGCGTTTTTCATGATCTCAAAATAGGAAAACTTGTGTTCCTTTTCGCCTTAAAGCAGATACATGCACACGAATAAAACTCATAAGACTCATTTACATTAAAAATATTTTGTTTTTTTTTGTTTTTGTTTTTTTTTTTTTTGTGTGTAAATTCCATAAATAATAACATAAGACATATAAATTGTAACTTGTGGTGTATTTTTGTTGATTTTATGTATTATATTTTTTGTCTTCTTCACACAATTCCTATGAATAATATTACATTACTTGATTGTATGTATTTAAAAGAAAAAAAGGAAAATAGAGAGTGTCTGTATTTTGATCCGATGATGAATGATTATAAGCGACAATTTGAATGGTTTTCTTGTTATTTTTTTTTTTATGTTTTTGAATGAATTTAAAACAAAATTGACAATTATAAAGAATATTTTCTTTTGTGGTCGAGTGAAAATAAAATATAATTGGACCGAGTGATCATAAACTTAGACGACTAAATCATTGATTAAGGTCGTTAACGAAATTTAAATTTTCAAACTAAACTGAACTTGAGAAATCGTTCAAGAACCTTCCGTATTAAAAGACGAAACAGTTGGAAACAGTAAAAACAGACGAAATTGTAAAATTCTGATGAAATTTATTGCACGCATAAACTATTTGCCATTTTTCCAGATTAAATTTTTCTTTCAAAAATTCACGACCAAAAATTACATGTTTATTTAGTAGTTTTATCATTTATGGCAGGTTTTTATGTGAATTGTTTTTGATAAAATATAACTAAAGAAAAGTTAATGAAATTCTAAGGAAGGTTTCCCTCCCAACTTCTTGGCTTATAAGTATAAAAAAAAATTATTTACTTAAATTTTTGCAAAAGTTCTTTTTCTAACATTTTCCCAAGCATAACAAATACAACGGCGGTCTACTTTTTAAAAATATACTTAATTAAAATCCTACATTTTGTTGAAAACTCTCACCCAAAATGAAAATTGTTATTTTATAAGTTACACCCAAGGTAAATGATCCTTTTAGTTACGCTAATCAACTTAATTAATACAACTGAAAATAAAATTGCAAAAATGATAATTTTCTGAATTTAAATAAATTGAACAAATATATATATATATATATATATATATATATATAATAAGTATATATTATATAATATCTAGCAGAACAAGACTGTTAACCAGTTAGTTCATTTTTTTTTTTTTTTTTTTAAATTAATCTAAAACACAATTTCTCTTTCTTATGACTTTATTTTTGCAAATTAATTAATTCAAACCAAATTATCTTTTATTGTCCTTTTGCATTTCTCATAATATATTATATTATGAATTTCCATTTTTTTTTTTTTTTGTTTCATAATAGAAAATAATTGTCTGCAAATTTGTTAAAGAACAAATTAACAAAACAAAAAAAAACTACAAAGTTTACCCTGACAAATTTAATTGAGAAAAGTTAAGAAAAAGTTTTCCATAGGCTTTTTTTTTTCTCCTTTTTTCTTACTATTATCCAATTCCAAAACTTTTTAAATGATTATATAACTTATCAAGTTATAATAAAAAATAAGGCTCTAAATAAATATAAGAAATAGTTAAGAATAAAACAAATTTTTAAGGTTTTTCTCTATACAAGATTAAAGATTATTGTAAAAGCCAGAATATATAAATTTGCATAATTTTAGGATAATATTAACGTTATAATAAAGTTATTTATTGAACTGCCTTCTCGTTTGTACTCACACCATTAAACATTTTTTTTTTGCAATAAATATTAGGGTAATGGTTCATATCCTATGAAATTTAGAATAAAAATGAAAAATTGTCTTAAGACTATGTAAATTGTATATTAAACAACGTTTAAATGTAAATCTAACAGATTTAACTAAAAATTAAGCATTTGGCACAAGGAGTCTAGTAACCTCATAAGGGACGAGTTTAATCTCGAGTTTATTAACAGACTTCTTGCCAGTAAAAAATGTTCGAGCCTTCTACAGCTTTACATACATAAATACTTACATAAGTTTTAACTTACATAAATACTTACATAAATTATGAAACTGATTCAAAATATCCTTATAATCAACGAAGAAAAAATCAACGTAAAACTCTAATAGTGATCTGCAAAATAATTCTTATTGAAATGACTTTTAATTTTATCAAAGAATTTTCTTTTTTCAAAATTCGTATAGCTACTGTTAATCTTCATTTCTATAATGGTTTATAATCCCTATTTTATTTTGTGCAGTAAAGTTTCTGCCTCATCTCCTTTTTTTTTTTTTGAATTTGTATGTTAGTGTCATTGGTTTGTTGTGGGAAATGAAAGAAAAATTTGAAAAATTGTCTGGGAAATTTGAAAGAATTTGTTTTTTTTTTTTTTTTTTTTGTATAAAGAAAATCTTTTATTTTATATGTTTAATTCCACGAACCGCCTAAATAAGTTTATTACCGATATAAAAAAAAAAAAACTTAAAGAAAAAAGAAAAAAAATAGAAAATAAAAATAAAATAAATGATAAAAGATGATACAAGAATCAAAAAACCATAGGTAATGATGGTGAAAATTAAAAGTTATGAACAAAAAGAAATGGAAATTTCATGGTCTATATAATATCACTTATAAATACGTTTTTTAATTTAAAGTCTGATAATCATAAGACAAAGGTAAATTTTTAAATTTTGAAACAAAAAATCTGGTCTTTTTAGTATATGAACATGTCTGAGATGCAATAGAATTTCGGGAGGGATCAAATTAAAAAAAAAAATCATTTGTTAACTTAAAATCAACGTGCAAATGCAGAGTATCTTTAGAATTTAATTAAAGTTTCTTAAGTATTTTTCAAACTTTGTTAATAGAATTTGTTTATATATCACAGACAGACTCTAGAAATGGAAATACTATAACTAAAAAAAACAATTTTAATAACATAAAGAAAAAATTTTTTCCTTCCGAAAAAAAGACTACAACAGGAAAACACCAAATAATGTGCGGAAATTTGTACTGGTCTCATCTAATAAATTTTCCATTTTTTTTCGTTTTGATCAATTTTTTTTGCCTGTGGTCTACTTTTGAATAATGAACGAACAAATAATTAACGAACAAAATATTATGCTAAAGAAATAAAGAAGTAAGTAAGTAGTAAGTTAGTTTTTCTTTGTTTCGTTCTACGACACTTAAAAAAAAAACTCCCTTAACAAAATTTAAAATTCATAGTTTTAAAAAATGTCATAAATTTTAACTTTAAATTGTATATATTTAAAATTAATTTCTCTTAAAGACAAAAAAGTTTTCCTAGCTTTCAAAACTAAAAGGACTAATAAAGAGAGAGAAAATCAAAGCACTGTAAATATATATATGTATTGGATATAATATATTTATATATAGTTTTTTGTTTTTTTTTGTTAGGGGAAATAATATTCAGATGGGATCATTCTTAATCCATTGTGATTTTCATGATTAGATGAATTTTCAGTACTATATGAAATAAAAAGTAAACATGTATTGGAGGAAGAGCAAGAGGGGGTAACTTTAAACAATTTATTAAAATATTTGTGTCATCATCTGGCGTATATTTCCTTGTGTAATCCTCAAGATTATTTGTATAATCGAAATAAACTAAAAATGTTAAAATTGTCATAAGAAAATTATAACTTATTCTAAAGTACACTTTATTATGAAAAAATAAATTCCCCGCGAGAGGTTTAAATAAAAGAAATGAATAATATTTTTTTTATACCAACGCAGTTAACAATATTTTAGTAACTTTTAAGAAAATACATTTTTTTTTTTTTTCAAAACATTAAGGAATAAAAAGTTACTTAAGAAAAAACGTTATCACTTATCATTATTACCGTGAATTTTTTCAAATAAAATAACATGGATGTTCTTTTTTCTTTCATGGAGATTTCGTGGTACATATTTTTTTTTTTTGAAACTATTTAGAGATAAAAACTATACAGAGATACACTTCGAAGTTACTTGAAGACAAAAAAAAAATTATCATATATTGAATTTATTTCACAAATTGTTAAAGTTTGATTTTATCTTTCAACATTAAAAGTTAAATAACTTATTATGAAATAATGCATTTTAGAACTCACTTAACTAATTTGAAAGATTCTTTAAAAATGAAAAATTTTTATTTTCTTGTTTTGATTAGAAATTTGTTGAGAAATTTAAAAGATCTACTTCAAGACTTATGTTTGACTTCTATCGTTAACCCCCTAATTCAATATTGTTAGAAAAAATTTATTTAATACAGGATGATATATTGAAGTATAGATAAAATGTGTATTGCAAATAGCAAAAATATGACAGAATTAATAAATTTTGAATCAAAATCAAAGTCTCAGGATATGTTAAAAATTAGACGCTCATCAGATCTGTAAATAGCACTTGCTCTAAACAATCATAGATCCTGCCAAAACAAATATTCTAATCTCTAAAAACCAAAATATATCTCCTTATATATCTGTTAAACAATTCTCAAAACGAAGTCTCCCCCTACCTTGCATGACATGAGCATGAGCTTAAATGTAATTCCTTTTGCTGGAAGATTTTATTAAATATTGCATGACCAAAATTACATTTTTAACAGTAAATCAAGAGTATTTCTATTGAAATTGTACAAACATATTTCACAAACTTCACATACAAGGTCTCGAAACCATTTCGATTTAATGCCAATGTAAAAAAAAAAAAAGATAAAACTAATTTCTCTTAATAGATTGTCTAATTTACCAACATTTTTTAAAAATCTTAAGTACACATTTTTATGCATCTCATGCAGAACATAACGGTTAATATTATATACCGTTATTATATTTATTTTTTGACTTCACTGAAACCGTTATTTATATTTTTTTTTTCCGTTTTCCAAAACGTAAGTAATAATAATTTTCTGCATGAAAAACGTTACTGTTTCAAGTAACATATAAAAAAGCAACAGCGAAAAAAAAATTTGAAAAAAAAAAAAAAAAAAACAGGAAAAGAGATAGAAAATATAAGATAAAATAAAACAAGATTGTGGTGAATATAACAAACAACTGTTAAATGAATTTTAAGATAAGAGCAAATGAATAAACTTATCATTTTTGTATACACGTTAAAAATATTTGAAAAGTATAGAAGTGATGAAAAAAAAGGAAAAGACGAAAAAAAAAAGGAAAAGAAAATAGGAAAAATGTATACCAAGTTTAGTGATACATAACATTATAATAAGGATAAATATTTGTTAAAAGTCCAAGTGATATTTTTCATCGTTAATGAATATTGATTGCACCATCTAAGTAGAAAAAGAAAAAAATTCAATTTTTTAAACTTTTTAAAATATAAGAGGTTTTGAAAAGGAAAGTTAAAAATTAAAAATGATTTATGAAAAATCGAGTTTATATAAAATTTACACTAATTAAGAACGTGTTTGAAAAGCTCGAAAAAGTAATTTTATAATTAAAGGGTGGTGGGGGTGGGATATATTTATTTTTTTTTTTAATTTGTAGTAGAAGAAATTATTATAAATTAAAAGTAAAATTTGAATGATAACCAAATGAGACTACCGGTCATCAAAAAAATTTGGACGTGCAGTGCAACGCGTCTCTCTAAGCATTGCTTAAATCGAGATTAGTATTGAGCCACCACCATAATATAACCATGCATGATCGAAGTGACAGTAAAAAATAGTACACATAGTCTAATAGTAATTGGTTTGAATTCTTCTACAACAAAGATTTACATTTGCTCCACCACCAAGTGTAAAATACACCGTGCAATATTTACAATATTTTTTTCACATCTATGTTATCCGAATTTACGAAGAATATATCTAACTCCTACAGAACTTTATTAAGTTAATTGACTTTATGGTTTTTATGAAACTATTGTACAATGTTTTAAAAAAAAAAAATTTCCATTTTAATTATAAGAATTTTTTTTGCAACCTGTAGCTGTAGAAAAAAATAGCAAAAAAAAACGTAAGCATTAAATATTATTTTTTATTATCATAAGCTGCTTTTTCATTCTCATTCTGATTCTGTATTTATGTTTTTATCAAAATTCAAGAGATGAATACCGCGTAACTTTTTTTTTTTTGTGATGACACCACCCATAAAAATTATTAAATTATTTTACTTTTAAGAAAATGAAAATTTTTAATGGAATATTTTGAGGAAAAGAAAAAACTGTAAAATCCAAAAAAAAGAAGAAATAGAAAAAGTTGGAGAATATATTCCAATTGCGTTTTATTTTTTCCTGATTTTCTTTATTCAGTATTTGGGACATGATTCCATTCTATTGTTTAAGAGTTGCCATATTTATTTAAAGTTTAAAAATGATGAATTGAAATTTCCTTCGTTTTTTCTTTGTTTTATTTTTTTTTTTTTTTTTGTTAAAATTCAAAACCCTCTTCTTGAAATTATAGTCTTTTATATGATTATAGTAAAATTCACATTTGGATCCTTAAAAAATTAAATTCCATTTTAAAGAAAAGAAAAAGTGATTAATGAACATTGAGTTAAAAAATAAAAAGTAAAATGTTAAAATGATGGATGCGTGGCATATTGTAGACTTTTTCAGTTTTCTTTTTTTTTGTTTTATCACAATCATGTTGGCAATGAATCATCACATTATATTGATGAACATGATTTTTGCAAAACATTGGAAGAATCCAGGAAAAAAAAATTAACATAAAAGAGAACAAATAAAACAAGACTGTATTAAAAATTAATGGTTTTTAAAGATGCACAAAAAGACAATAAAAAGTATTTTGGAATTTCCTAGGCAGGTTTTCATGTACGAAAAATTTTCGACATTTTCTTCAGTTATAAGGAAACGCAATATAATAGATGTAAAAGCTATATAATGTTGCAGATTTAGTTCATCTATTAATTTGCACATCTGTCTAGTTTACAGGTTTCTAAAAATAGAAAATTTTTATTTTTTAACAACCTCTAAACAGCTCTTAAAACAAAGAAAGCACAAAACAGGTATTTTATGCTTAAAGACCTCCCCCCTCTGAAAAGTTCAAGGTTCTGATTAAAAGCATCTCGACGATATGGTTTTTTCCAACTTCGATGACCTGTGGTTGAGTAAACAGTGGGGGAGGCTACATCAAAAAGTTATTCCATAATTTTTTAATAAGACATATTCATATAAAAAGTTTTGTGACAAAACAGATGAACAGAACGAAACCGATAAGCTAATTTTTTGAAAAATGCGCTAATAAAAGAAATATATGATGCGGAAAAAATAATAATGAAAACTGTCACATCACTTTTTAGAGGGGATAAAAAAAAAACGAGAAAAAGGATTACTTTTTCAATCTTGTTACTTTAAATATAAAATTTATACTTTAAAAATTTTCAAATGTATTTATACTGTATAGTTTACATTATTGAACACAAACTTTCAATTTTGCTTTTGTTTTTACTATTTTAAATTATAGCAAAAATAAACCAAGGAAAATTTTTATGTTAATTTAAATAGTTTTCCCTTTAGATAATTAAAAAAAAAGAAAAATGTATTACGAAAGTTTAAAATTTTTCTCGTAGTTGAAATCCTTTACGTTTTCACCTATTTGTACTATTTTACGACAAAAAACAAATTACCAATATTCAAACAATTACATGGTATTTCTATATTTTAGTACGCACAATAAAAATTATAGGGCTACTCACTTCCAAATCGCAAAATTTAATTCTGATTGAGGTCCTTACGCAACATCGTGAAGATCACGACTTTACCTATACCTTACCTACTTACTTCCAATGCCAACTTGGAATTATATTTGTATTTATATCAGTTCTATACTTACTTAAATTTTGTTCATCCTGTTTAGTTTACTGTGGTCAACAAGAGGCCGTCGTTGTACAAATTCTTGTGAAGGACAAATGGTGGTTTTTAATAAAATACTGAAAAGAAAATGCCAACCAACGCTTGCATCATTTGAACTTTTGTTATAGTTTTAGTTCTACGTAACTTTCCGTTACTTTTTAGTAAGGTTCTCAAATGTTAAATTTTTTCAACTTTAACCTATTTTTTTTTTTTCATTTTTACCAAAATATTTAATACCATTTTAAATTTATCTAATTATCCCGAAAAAAAAAAACTAAAACATCTTATCTAATTTTTCGTATCACAACAGCCAGTATTATTCTAAAACTTATTATTATTTATATCTTTTCTTTTTTCCTATCTTTTTTATTTCTATTTTTTTTTTTTTTTTTTGTATTTTCCCACTCATTTAATTCCATCTTATTCAAACACTTTATATTAACATTCTAGAAAAATAGTTTCCCCTTCAATTTTTACTTTTTTCTGTAAACATTTACTTGCCATATAGATCCTTCAACTACTACTACTCATAGACATCATCATTTGGTTTAAGAAAAGAAAAACAAAAAAGAAAATAGAATAAAAAAATTATTCGAATAAAATAAAAAAAATAAACCCCAAAAACTACTAAAAAAGGACGAAAACAAAAACTACTTAAAGCAAATATTTGTGACTTCTATTTCAAAAAAAAAAAAAAAAAGAGCCTAGTCAGCTTTAATTCACTTAATAGGATTGTTCAACAAAAAAAAAACCTCCTCTTCATAGAATAAATCCTTAATAATGGAGAAAAACCAAGAAATGAACAAACAGTACTTAAAATTTTAACAAAATTTTCTATCCTTTCCCTTCTACTCATTATAAAATTCAATGGTATCATCAATTTACATTGAAAAGGGAGGCCTTTAGTCTTAAATTTTTGTTAAAGAGGAAAATTTATTAAAATGATAAACGTGTACAAGTATATTATTTTTGTTGAATAAAGTAAAGGTATGTGTATATAATTAAGCCTATAAAAAAAAGAAATAAGTGGCTGAAACTGGAAAAAAAAACTAATAGTAAATGTAATGCCTTCTTACCTGTACTTTTAAAAAGCAATTAAACAGTAAAAAAAAAATGCGCATATTACCATAAATGGCTCATTTGAGGTTTTTAACTACATAACAGTAAAAAAGAAAAGTTATTATAGAAAAAATTACAAGCAGAGAAAATATATATATAATTTTTCGTTATAGTTTTCTTTATTTCTATCTGTTAGTAAAACATTAAATGTAAAATACATGAGGAGGAAATCTTCAATTTTCTTTTTTAGGTTGTACCTTATATAAAATCATTTTATAAGGCATTTAGTTCTAAGTGACTGAGTTATATGGGGTACAGCTAATACATTAAATATTGAAATTTTAGAAAGATTTCTGTTAAAAATCCTAAGAACGATAGTAACAATTGAATTTTCAGATATGATGACATTAGAAGATACAGCAAATCAGTCAAGAAAATTACTGAATCTAAAAGAAGCTTGTCATATGAAAAAGACAAAAATCGTATCCAAAAACGACTTGCAAAGCAAACTTTTAAAATCAGATTTCAGCAGACGGCTAAAAAGATAAACACTCACTTGATCTGTCAATCAGATTTAAAAATGCCTAAAAATTAAACAAATAAAAATCAATACTAAATGAGAGACTATCGCTACATATTAATTTTTAAAATTGTCATTAGTTTTAAAGGGGCTTACTTTTCATAATAAGGTTAAAAATGAGTTATTTAAAAACAGGATAATATGAAAGTGAAAGAAATCGTTCCATTTTTACAACATTTATTTAAAAATCATTTATCGTTAATTTTTTGTGCATAATCAATGCACAAATAATAAATTATAAATTATTGTCCTTTGAAGATTGGAGAAAAATTTTAAAAATTTTAGAGCGTTGGAGGCTCTAAGACAACCTTAAGTCCTTTAGAGCATATTATATTTATATACACAGAAGAATATAAGTGACTAACTTTTATATATATACACGAGTTACGACCACAATTATTCGTTTCCAAAAGGTCATAAATGTATCTGGTGTTTTCATATATAAATATTGATTTTACTGTTACAAGCTTTTTTTCCCCTCAATTTAATGATTTTTATATAAAGGACAAGGACATTTCCTATTTACAATGTTCTCACTTGTCCTAATATTGATAACAAAACAAAAAATAGCATGTTAAATAACATTTAAATGTTAAAAACTAGTCATTGTCACGAATTTAAAAAAAAAAAAAAAAATTTAATACACTTAGGAACATGTTATTATTTTTTATATTTCATTACGCACTTTTAAAAAACCCTTACCTCTAAATTAATCCAACTGTCTACTAAAAATCAAAAATTTTCTAAATATGTTCGGGGGAGCCTATATAATAATACACATTAAAATATTTTTAAGTTTATGGTTCCTGTATTATAGATTTTATACAGATATCATTTTTATACAAGGAATTACATTACATAAAAAATTAAATAAAAAGGAGAAAACTAATAAACAAATATGTTAACAATAATTTTATTGAATATAATTAGTGTTATTATGCAATAAGTGTAAAGTAATTGTTTATTATTTGTATTTTGTAGTGTATTTAGTTGAAAAGAAATAAGATTTTTGTTTTTAACACTAAATAATGGTATCCTTTTTATGGCTTTTTTGTCCAAAAATCATCCGCAGAAAGTATGTATGATGTTTTATTTATATGTATAAGATACGTATAGAAAATTTGCTCTTTTTATATGCCCAAATCAAAAATTTTTAATTGAAAAAGCCTTTAATTCTCCAGGGTGGGTGGTTGTATATACCAATTATTGTAATTAAAATAACATTAATTAAATTTAATATAATGGAAGGATTTATATAATAAAATTTAAAACTAACATTTATTTAATCCGAGGAAGAAAAATAAATCTGCAAATTAGTCGCAACTTGTCAGTATTTTATTCTTAACTTAATTTGAAGATACAATATATTGTTAAATGCAAAATTATCCTTAACCTTACAAATAATCCTTGCTCTTTTTCATACTATATTGTAGAGACCATTTAATAAATTTAATTACTTTCTGTAACTATTAATTTTTCAAAATTTGTAGACAGATATTTTGGCAAACAATTTAATTTTTATTGACTGTCATTGTATAAAAAGAGTTCTTAGAGAAGTCAATTTCTGTCAGAAAATTTAATATAATCTGCGGCTAGTACTTAATAAAACAAAAAAAAATAAAATCTCTTAACTTAAATAGAAAAAAACAAAAGAAAGTTCTATAATTAACGAAGAATAAAAAATTGACATGAGAAATTTTGAGGTGTTATTTGGGCACAAACCGAAACTCTTTAAGCAGGGAAAATATATGTTGGTCTCTTTACTATGAACTCTTGCTATGAACGAATTTCTAAATCTTGTCTTTAACCATTTAGGAATTTCCAAATTTCCTACTTCTTGACTCTTTTTCCAAAAGTTTTTCAATTAGGAATTAGTAGAAACATTATTTAAGTAGAATAAAGATTATGATTTACAAAATATCTATGAAAAAGTGATAATGCTCCAACATTTCGTCAAAAACCAAGAAGAGTTAAGTTACGTGTCACATTTTAAAGCTTCTATAAAGCGTAATTCACTCTTACCTTATAAGATTTAATACAGTTACATATGAGGGCCCGCCCAAATGTGATATTTCTACTCCATCTTGTTTCTGATATACGTTTTATGGATAATGAGAAGCTCTCGACGCGAAAAATATGATTTTGTATCGGATGACCAACCCTTTCTTAACACATTTTCCAACATTAAAAATGTGCTCAGTCCATAATAAATGTTTAAATATTTTAATGCCTAAAATTGAGTTCAGCCAAATTGCTGACGATCCTTATTTTCCTTGAGATTAAGCTTGGAAATATGAAAATTTTCATTTAATCATTTGTACGAAAATTAATATATAATTTAAAATTGTACCGAAAAATAATAGTCCAAAAATATTTTAAATTCATACAGTATATACAACAATTCCTAAGAGTATCACCTTGTTTTTCACAAGTATAAATCATAGTAGAGAAGAATCACAAGTATAAATCATAGCATATGTACATCTTATATCATGCTAGATATAGGGTGTAGCTATAATATAAAATTTTCTTTTCAAATGTCAAGTTTTCTTTCAACTTTATCAAAATTAGTGATTCAGTTAATAAAATTGTGGTATTAAAATATCGTATGACACAGTATTAAGTTAAAAAAAAAAAGAATCCTTATGAATATCATATTATGGTAATTATCTTCAAAAGTTTCTTTTACAAATAAAGAGTTGTATTACAATTAAATAACATAATTAAATTCATATAACAAATATATTTTGTTCTGCTTTATTAAAATTTCCTAATTCTTTCAAATATTATATATATATACATATATACATATATATACATATATATATTATAAATACTAAATATATATACATATATATATAAATATAAAAAAAAAATATCCTACTTAATATTTAATTTTTTCGTTTTGTATATTTAAAGGGATGAAAACTTCTGATGAATGTTACATACTAATTTTTATTTTTTTTTTAATTCCTTATGGAAATCCTTGATTGTTTTTTCTTCTTATCTTTGTATGATAAATTTGAAAAAATTTTCTTTTTATATTTAAATTTTTACATGTCTTTAATTGTCGTCGCGCGCGCTCGTATCAGTGAACTAAAAAATCTGAATTCAAAAAAAAAAAAAAGGCCCACACAAACAAAAAATTGTTTGCTCCTTTCTTTTAAAAATTGAAAACAATTTGCAAAAAAAAAACTTAGACGAATCAAGTTGAAAGAGTAAAAAAATTAAATATATACATCCCTAAATCTTTTTTAACCCTTAAGACTGCAAAGGAAACAAAGATATTATATCTTTCAACAAATTTTAAAGGTTGTTAATTATTTTTTTTTTTTAATTTTTAATAAAGAAACATGAAAATTATTTACAAGCGTGTTTCTTTCTTATAAAATTTCCCTTTTTATTTTTATAAAAATAATTGTATAGTTACTTTTTAATCTGAAAGAATAAAACTAAAATTTAGGAACTTTAGTAAAAACATAAAAAGTGATTAAAGTCATCATCACATGGTACAATGGTACATATATATAATTTGTTATATTTTCTTACATTGAAATTTTAAATTAAAATTTAGAATAGAATGTGAAAACACATTCGTTTTATATATAGATAAATTTAAATATTTACATAAGGGGGGGGAAGTATCAAAGCGGAAAACAAAAAAATAAAAGAATTTTTAATGCATTTCTCTGCTACATGTGGACAGGAAATTACACAGCCTTTCCTGTTCAAGCGTGGCTGTAAATGTCGTAAGGGGAAATAACTATACGACGTGTGCTGGATTCGAACCTACACTCCCTCGGTGGTTGCAGCGTATTTTATACGCTCTTATCCACATGACCACCGAGGCCCCTAAAAAAAGAAAATTTATCACATATGAAAATTATATTTCATATTTATTATCTTAAAAGATTACTTTAAATTCTCTTAAATTGTGACATCAATCACAGTATTGCCATTTTTCAGTTTTCATTTCTATCAGTATTGCCAATTTAGAAAAAAAAGGTGATTTCATAACAAAAATAATAATTAAAAAATTTTAAATTAAAAACATACACTCAATATTACCACACACTGTAACCTTATAAGTAGTACAATGATTTTATTGTACTAAACAACAGTTGGCAACACAAATAAATTAAACTATGACTTGTGAAATAGTCTGTATAGCTGATTTATCAATGAAATTTTAAAAATACGAATATGATGATTAATAAAGGCTTAATTTTTGATATAAAATCTTCCTTTTGAGTTTTTAGCATATTTTTCAATACAAATTTCAAAAATTTATTAAATAGTTTCACTCTGTCCTTCTCTTTATAAAATTAAAAAACGAAAAAAAAAATACCTTTCTAGAATGTATTTATTTAAATGTAAATAAAAGATAAATGTGTTGAATCTAATATACAATATTATAGCTCTGTTAAAAAAATAATGAATATTCTGGAACAACTTTTTTTATATAGCTCATACACCTTACTATACAGCCTCTAAAAGTTTAAAGAAGGCCCTACTTTTAAATCTGTATATCTAATGTTCTACTTACTTTTTTAATCATAAAACGCCAAAAGACAGGACAATATTAAAATTTTTCAATTTAGTATTTGCATTTACCGTTATGTGACAAAATTTTGCAAGATTTTGTTTCCTTTATAACTCCGGCATTTTTGAAATTTTGAGGTTAGTTATATAACTTTGAAATTTTGAGAGAAACAAGATCCTTTAGTATTAGTATATAGGTACGTCAGAAAATATTTTCACCTCACCATGTTCAAAAATTGAAAATTTCCATATTTTTTATAGACAAGTTTAACTGAGGCATCTGTACCATGTTTTTTCTTTAAATAAAGCGCAAAAATTAAAATTTATATAAAATTTCCTTAAAATTAAATCTCTTAATTTTCCACAATTTTTTTTTTTTTTCACATTTAAAATTCTTAGAAAATTAACAAATTTTGCTGGAAGTCACAATATACGAAACAGTTTTTATTGTTTTTTAGAATATGTACACCTTAAAAAATTTTTGGTTTTTACAATTCAGCCTTGTTTTTTTCTTCTTCATTTATTTTTTACAGTATTTGAATTTTTACATCAAAATCTTCAAAAGCTATATTGACATCGCCAATCGAGGAAGGCTCTTACAGAAATTTATTACCTACCTTTGCCATTTCTATACAAAGTAAATGTACGAAATTTGTCCTTTTAACAAAATTTTTATTTTTATTCGACATTCATAAATTTCTTTCCACATTAAGAAAACAAAACCTACCTACTTTCAACTTATACAAATCTAACACAAACATTCACAAAAACAAAAAAAAAAATATTTTAAAGGACTTTAGATGAATACAGTATTGTGTATCCTTTTTTTCAATAAGTAAGTATATATGCATTTAACCGATTATGGTGTCTAAAACTTAAAAAAAAATCCTGTTATCATATATAAATATATGTATACATTTTACATATATTTATTTATATATATATAAATTTTTTTTTTATTTGAATATTAAATTTTATATGAGAGGATTTCAATCAATTTCCATTTAAAAATAAAAAAAAAAAATTTTTTTCTTTGTAGATTATTCATTCAGTTCAGTTTTTTTTTTTTTGTCTCCCTAAAGACATCCTCTCTTTTTTAAACATTTTCAAATAATATAATGATGATTTTCAATATATTTTATAATGATATCTTCACGCCGCCGCCTACTCTCACATATACATTTCTACTTCATCATTTTTGCCTTCTTTTTTTTCATAAGTTGAAATTTTCAGATGATGATGCGGTTCATTGAAGCATTCACCTAATCGAAATGTATACATCACGGTTTATTGAATTCTTTTGAAAAGAAAAAAAAAAAAAAAAAATAGACAAGAGAGTAAAGGATTTTGAAAGAGTAAAGGCAAGGACGAATAATGCTGCTTTTCTGCCATTGCAAAAAAAAAATAAATTTTTTTTATTACAATTCTCGTTTTATTGAAAATTGAATAAAAAAAAAATAAAAAAATGTTTGTTAAATATGTTGAACAAGCTTTTGAAAAGTAACTTCTATTGCTTGTACTGCTGCTGCTGCTACAATTTTACTTTTTTTTTTTTAATATTCTTCTAAAATTCTTTTATTGTTCCTTTCCAAAGAGAACATTGAAAAGTGTCTTAAAAACGATTCATATAAATCTTTATATTGAAATTTTTTTTGATTATGATGAAGTGTTTAAATAAATGCCTTTAAATATATAGCTGTTATTCCCAAGAAAATAAAGAATAAGAAAGCATTTTATGATTCAATTAAAGAAAATTTATATCAATTTTTCATTATTGGATATGTGTTGGCAGAAAGAGATGAGAGTGGTAGAAACACTATGATATTTTAATTACTTTATAAAATAAAAAAATGGGCTTTAAATAAAAAATATTCTTATACCTATTATCAGGATTAATGTGCACTTAAAAAAAAGGTCCTTGATTTGTTTTTTTTTTTTTAAGATGAATAAAAATAAAAGGATTACATTTTTTAATGGAAATTGCGCAATTTTCATTGTCAATTTTCAATTCAAGTCATTTAAATTTTTAAGGCTAAAAATTATAAGCATGATTCTGATTCTCTCTGCATTTCAATTTTATATTTTTTGAAAAAATATATCACGAATTTAATAGGTATAGTTTTATCACGTTATAGATGATAATCAAAAACAAAAATTTAGATAATTAAGTAATTATGACATTGTTCAAGTTCATAACTAATTATATCTAGAAAATTAACCTCAAGGATAATAAAAATTTAATTAAAATTAACTAATTAAAAAACAAAAACTGAAAAGAATATGTTTTTACAAAATTTTATTAAAAAATTTAATTTTTTAGCAATTTAATGAATAATTTTTTAATTTTTCTTTTTTATTTGCTGTAGACAAACAATTTACATTTTTAATAGTTGTTAATTAAAACTTTTTTTAAGGATTTTAATATTGTTTTCCCAAATAATAAAAACCAAGAACAGGGAATTTATAAAATAACCATTTATTTTATATTAACATTATATAAAAAGAAAATCCTCCATTGAAACTTTTAATTTCTTAGTAATTTCCTTTAAAATAAATTTTTTCCATGAGTTTTTGCAAGTTTTTAATAAATCCTTTGCAAATGTAATGCAAATTTACTTGCAAAAGATCAGGTTATTCTATAAATCTTAAAAATAGACTTAATTTAACTTTTGCAGAAATTTTTCTTAAATAATAGACTTTTCGATTTATCGGAAGTGAATGTATTTGATTTACAGCGCCTTGTATAATAAGCTTCCAATGGTTTAATAGAGGATATCGCAACTCGCCTAAACTAATCTAAATATATATCTGGGATCTATGAAATAGTGTAGCAGGAAAATAATTTCGCAATGAAAAATGAAATAATGTCGCAAGAAAAAATTAAATTTTCGATATTGTTTGTGTTCCTTTTACAGAGTAAACTACTCTTTTCTACTTCCAACCACATCAACCTTCGAGTAAGAGTAGTTAGGAGTAAATACGATTATATTAAGTTAGTGTTCCATTATCCAACTACTCCCAACTACTCCCAATTACTCTCAACTACTCTTTTCGTGTAAAAGGAACGCATAGATTATTTCTTTTTTGCGATGTTAAATTAAAATTTTTACGATATTATTACATACTTGCGACAAAATCTTATTTCATCTTCTTTCAAGCGAATCTTAAATAAAAATGTGTTGGACTTGTTACAAAGTGTTACACTTTTACATTTACTCTACAATATTAATGGTTGTTATTTGACCAATGTACATTTATTAGCATTTTCTCAACTTTTCTTAGGAATTCTCCAAATTAATTTTTTTTCAATTCTTTCTTTAAAATAATTTATAAAATGAATACAATCCTGTTCCAAATTAATAAAACAAATAAATTTAATAATTAATTTAAATAATAAAGAGTTGAGAAAAATTAATAGAGAAAAAACTTTTAAAAATAATCATCCGTAATTTAATTCAAAATTTGAATTTAAATGTTGTTTGAAAAGTTTAATATAACTGCTAATAAGCCCCCATACATTTTCATTTTCATTTTACTTTTGTTCCATTTTAAAAAATGGACATTCTTAATAAGCATTACAAAATATTCCCCATTATAAAAATATTTAATAAAACTTTTTCTTTTAAATCTAAAATAAAAGGACAAAATTTTCGTCTTTACTTTTTTTTTTTTGGTCCAGCAATAAAAGAAAAAAAAACAAAAACAAATTTCAGCGTTAATGAAAGGGATATTTAGAACTAAAAAAGAAAAATCACCAAGTAAAAACTTACTTTCTTTTTATTTCCTTTTTTTTTTTTTTTTGATTTTCCTTTCTTCGAAAAAGTTAATGTGGGGCATTTTACGATAGATTCAAATAATTCAAGCAGAATGTCCCAAGATAATAAGAATACAAAAGAATAAAAAAAAAAAAAAAAAAAAAATTGTGTCAAAACTTCCCTAATTAATAAAAACATAGCACAGCAAAAACAAAAAAAAAGGAACTAGAAAACTTTTACTCTCTATAGTCTTTTCTATTTCTTCTTCTTTTAAAATCCTTTTAAATACAGTGTTACCATATACATATTTGTATACACACTTATGCTTCAAAAATCCCCATAACTAAAAAAAATTACATTTTTTCTTTTAAACTTTATACTCATGTCAACCTATAATTACCCATGACAGAAGACAAGCTGCACGAGATCTTAGGATTTTCTACTCTCGAAAAATATTTTCTAATTTTGACCATATGAATAATTAAAATTTTTAAAAAGATTATTAGGTATGTTAAAATTAGGAACTTAAGTTTAACTAAACTCTCATATGTTACTTTGGAAAAAAAAAAATGTTACTTTGGCAACACTATATTCTACTACCAATGATAAAATAGAAATAGAAAAAAATTTAAACCAAGACACAAAGATCTTTAGATAAAAAATACAAAATAAAATGAAAATTTATTTCTAATGATGAGGGTCTGGATACCATCATATATTTATTTATCCTCAAGAATAAAAAAAAAAAGGATATTTTAAAATAAATTCAAAAGTTTTAATTTATATCTCCTACAGCGAATTTAAATAATTTCATATTTAATGTACTTATACTTTTTTTTATTTAACAAGTATAAAACTAACTTTAAAAATTACAAAATTTAATATTTTTAAATAACAAAAACAAAATTTAGTGATTTTTTTTATAAGTATACTAAATTCTATTCAAAATAATATTTATATAAATTCTATGAAAAAAAAGGATAAAAATTCAATTAACACCAATTCCCATAATACTTTTTTAAATTTATTCTCCAATTTTAATTCTGGTCATTATCAGCAACAGTTTAAATTGTAAATATGCTTTTACAATTAATATTCATAAATCTGAAATTCAATCAATTTTCTTCGCAGTAATGAATATTTATAAAACTTATCAAAACTCGTGTTCTAAAAATGCGTTTAGTTAGTTTAATCTCCTTCTGTCAGTAGAAAGATCTGGACAGAGATCTTTTTGCATTTGAAAGAAGGTTTTTTTTTCTTAGAAATACTTGACGGATCTTTCTAAAACTTTCTTTGTGACATTCGAAACCAATTATTTATTTGTCATTTCACTTGTGTATTAAATTTTGCGGGTATGAGATTTTTTAAGACTGTTTCGTTGCAAGATCTCTATTTTTAATGCTGTTTCGATCTATATAAGAAATGTATAGAAAACTATATTTTTCGGTAGTAATCCAAGGATCATTCAAGATCTGACCAGACTATCATCTGATCTGACCTTTGATGGAAATGGTATTTTTTATCATTGAGAGAAAAAGTAAAATAATTTTCTAACCTTCCGTTTTAAAATTTGAAATATTTAGTCAAATAACATAATTTTTCTAAACAAACTTCTTCTTCCAATATTCAAACATATATTAAATGTTCATACATAATACATGTTTGCACATAATATTGAATGTTAATCAGTAAACACTAAATGCTATGTAAAACAGTTATTGTTATTGTTAGGTTTCTTCAACATTTATACCACGATTATAATGCTGCTATAGAAGAAGTTTTGAAAGCTTTTGCAATACATGTTTGAGAAAGTACTCTAAATCTGGAAAAAATACACTGCAAAGATGTTTTTGTCTTTATCTAGAAATATTTGATAAATTTAAAGGTTCAATTCCTCTGAAAAATCTATAGTTAAGATAAACTTACATAATGACTGATAATAACATCTTATTCCATCATCTTAATTATATAAATATATCATTAATAGGATATATATATAGTAACATATAGTTGTTAGTTGTATATAGTTGTATATAGTTGTTAGTTGTATACGAGCATTACTTTTATAATATTTAAAATATAGATTATTTGGTAGTAAAGGTGGGATATTTTCCTTGCAGAATTTCAACACACACTCTATTAGCCAATTCAGATTTCAATTGCATACTTTCGGGGGCGGTGTTATCCTTTTCTTTCATATTTCTCATTATTTACAAGATGTTATTTTGTATCCTATGTAATTTTTTGTGTACAAGAAATAAATATTTGTCAATATTTATTTTATTTGTAAGTAAGAAAAAATCTTAATCTTTTCACAAATCAAAGAATAACAATTTAAATTCCATTGAAAATAGAATACTTTCAATTAAATTTACCGTCAGATTTTATAATTTTCTATCTTAATAAATATCTTTAAATAAATAAATACTGCAAAATAATCAACAAAAAAAAATTAACTTTACAATAATTTTATAAAAAAAAAAAAACATCCTATACAAATATAAAATTATTTATCCTGTTTTATCCTATATATAAAAGAATTTTAATGCAAAGTAAAACAATAAAAAAAGGAAAATTTTATCTTAAACCATTTTTTCGACAATATTCCTTCCACAATTTATTTTTTTATTTTTTTCCTTTAAAATTTTTTTATAAACTTGTTTTTCTATTTGTACCGTTCCGTAAAATCTTTAGAATTATTTTTTTTTTTTTTTTTCAATTTTTAAATATTAGAGTGATGTGTTGACATAAACAAACAAAGTTTTGTTCCATTTTCATTTTCAATTTTATATTTTTTTTTCCTTTAATTTTTTTTTTCTAGTGCTTTTTTTTTTTACTTTTGAAATAATTTTAAATATTGTGTAAGATTGTGTGAATATATGTTTTAAAATTTATGCATCAATCTAAAAATTTAGAAAAGTTCGATCAATTTTTCGAAATAACGAATTTTTTAATAAAAGTTTCAAAAAAAGCAGAAAGTTTAAAAATATAAATTTTAGTTTGAATATTATGATTAGAAAAGATTAAATTCTTTTTTGACTAATATAAAAAATTTAATTCTAAAATGAAAAAAGACGACGAAGATGACAGTATAATCTAAATTTTTATTTATTAATTTATTAAGATTTTGTCCAAAAATTAACAAGAAAAAAAAGCTAAACAAGATAATAAAATAAATATACAAGATTTTTATTAGCAAATATTACAATTTTATTACTTAAGATTTATTTTTTTAGTATTATATATATGAACTCTTTCCAATAAAAAAAAAGGTTGATTTTTATTTTTTCCTTCTCGAAATTACATTTTAATTCGGTGTTCTTTTTTTTTTTTATTTTGTTTGCCTATTTTATGATCTCTCTCATCGTTTTTTATTAAACAAATTCATCTTTTCCTTATAACATTCTTAAAAAAAATTCACTTAACTCTTCATTATATTCTTTTCTTCAGTTTAATTGTGTTTTGAATTTTAGATCGTATATCCTTAACGCAATGAAAAAAAAAACAAAATGATTTCATTTCTTCTAATATAATAAGAAATGACGCATTTTTCATGTTTGTTTCAATTTATTTTTTTTTTTTTGTTTTATTTTTTTAATTTAATAAAAAATTAAATAACCAAAAAAAAAAACGGAAACAACAAATGAAGTAATAAAACAGCCTTTTAAAACCAACAACACCCATTAGAAAAGACAAAAAAAAAAATAATTTAAAACTCAGGATATACATAAAAAAAAAAACATTGTTTTCTTGTTTTTAGTCATAAGGAAAATGAATCTGCGTTGAAAAATCCAGAACCATCAGTTTTTTTTTTTTGTAACTTAATTTTCATTTTACCCTTCAATTATCATTCTAGCAAAAAGAACACACAAACACTTTCTTTTTAGCATCAAAAAAAAAAAAAAAAAACGCAAAATCCTTAACCCGATTCCTCTCTACAAATTATTTTTTTCTGAAAGGAAAATACGAATACGAAAAACATGTCAATGATTCATTCATTTCAGTAGCAGCTCTGTGTTTTTCCCCATCTGCTATACAATTATTAAACATTTAGGCATACAATAAAATAACATAATCCGTTTTATAATCAAATCGAGCAGAGCGCAGAGTGTGTGGTGAGGTCGATACTATATTATAAAATTTTCGTTTGCTTAAAAAAAGAATGAATGAAGAAAAAAGGGATTCACATGAGAATAAAAAAAAAAACGAAACAGCATCAAATTCGGCAAATATATAAACAAATGATGTTATATTAGGGATGGCGTACACAATGATTGTCAAAACAATTTTTTTTATTTTATTTTGTTTTTTTTTTTTTTGTAATTTAAAGAAAAAAAAATAACCCAAAGAAAATTTGATGTACACACACAAACAGACGAAAAAAAAAAAAAAAGAATAATGAAGCAACACAAAATTGAGTACATCCTGCTATTGATAATGATGATGAAAAAGGATAAAGCTCATATAAATTATTATTAGTTAAGTAAATTATATCGGAAAAGCAACAAATATAACATAAAATAAAAATAAAAAAACAAAATTGAAAAGAATTAAACGCGACAGGCTACGGACAGGCAAATTAACTCCTTGGTTAAATAATCTGTGATGAAATCAGTACAATTTTTATAAATTTTCAGAGAATGTAGATTTTAGTGGTTTCAAATTTAAATTTTTTATATGATTTCGAAATTTCTTAATCGGAATTTTAACTATAAATTTACATGATTTTTATCTATCAGTCTGAACTAATACGCTGATTCTCTATCAGTTTGAACCAATTCACTGATCATTCTGAACCAATGCACGGATACGTTTAAATAAAACACATATAAACAAATGATTGATGATTGTAGAAGGTAACTGGAAAAAACAAACTCCTTCAAGTTTTTACATACAAGGTAAATCTACCCGCTCAAAACCTATTAATATTAATTCTTCCATTTATCAAGTGAAAATTTAAATGTACTGACAAGAGTGATTCGGCTAGAAATAAATAACATTGAAACTCTAGATTAAAAGTTTAATGAAAGCTTCTTTGTTTAAAAAAAAAAAACAAAATATAATAATAAAATAAAAAGAATATTTTATTGCTTGTACAATTCGTGGCCAAAAAACCAAAAAAAAATCTTTCATAACCAGACAACAACAGCAACGGAAACTTAATCTGACCGCATCGTAAAACAAGATTTTCATTGGTACCAAAGAAAAAAAAAATTTTTTTTTCATTTTCTTGTTTATTTTTAAAGTCAATAAAACCAACCAAAGTAATTTTGAGACTCTATACAGCCAATTTTTAAGCAATTTTTCATCATCCACAATGTTTTTCCATCCATTTAGATGTTGTTTTTTTTTTTTTTTTTTACTTTTTGAAAATTTCCACCACCAAAAATAAATTTGTTGCGGGATAAATAAAAAAAAAAAACAAAAAAAATAAACTTTGTTAAAACATGAAACAAATTTCAATGTAATCTGGTGCCATTAGACCTACACGAAAATGGATTTATGAAAGAAAAATTCATGGATATTTTTTTTCATAAACACACACACAAACACACAATCAAAAACATTTTCATTTTAAATAAAAATGAAAGAAAAAACAAGTAAAGGGTAATTTCTTGCAATTGATGTTTCTATAGTCTGTACTGTGTATTAAATGTATTGTAGTAGACACATGATATATAAATGAAAAAGATATTAAGAATTATTTGTTGTTGGAAACATCAAAAAAATAAGCAAACAAAAACAAAAAAAAAAAATAAAAAACATGAGGAAATTAAATTTGAGTTAAAAAAAAAAGGTGAGACTTTTTTTAATCAACTTTGAAGTTTTGATTAAAAAATAAAGATAAAATTTTCCTTTTTCAGAACTTCAAACCAAAAAAGGATAACAGAGTTTTTGTAAAATAAAATTTAAGATGCTTATCTTTAAGAAATTTAAGTTACTTATTGCAAAAGAATATAATCCCAATACATCTCATTAAAATTTAGATTACCCGCGGGGTGAATCTTTTAGCACATTATTTGAACAATCTCAAGCGTCTGTCTATAACTTAGACAGACGCTATTCAGATTTAGATTTATAAATTTCTTTGTTTACAATATAAATACGATAAAGAAAAGTTATAGACCTTTTTTTTTTCTTCGAATGTGGGGTCAACTCGTCTTTAATTCAACTTTTCTAAAGTTTTCTTTAAACACATCGAAATTTCTAGAAAAAACAAATGTTTTGTTAAAGGTAAATAACAAGGCATACGAGATCTCATTTGAGATCTTTAAAATGTAAAAATTGTTTCGTTCAATTTCGAAAAAAAAAGGGTTATACGAAAAAAATTTAAGGTAGATGTTGTATTTATTAAAGAGTCTAGGATGACCGTACTTGAAAAGTAAAGTTTGGAATTCTAAAACTATAAAAGCAATACGTGCGATTATTATACAGCCACAAAACGAACCGCTACAGTACATATTTGCTCAAAAATGATAACAAAATTTACGAAACACAAAACATGTTGAGCAGAATTTAATTCTGTACTTTAAAAATTCTTAGTTGGTTTAAGAATTAAGTATATAAATTCTTTTAGGAGTCAAAGATATAAATTTAATCTTGATTAGAAATATGCAAAAAAAAAATATTAGGATAGCGTGTTAAAATGAAGCACGCTATTAAATAAAATAAATGAATAAAAAAAATCTTTTTACAATTAAAATATAATGAGATCATTTATAACAAACTTTATCATTTAACAAGACTAAAAATAAATTTCAACATAAATTTAACATAATATTAGTAATATCGTTATTTTATATACAGGATTTTCCATTTTTTTCCAAGTACATGTTTTTAACATGTTTCTGCTTTGGTTCTTCTTTTTTCTATTATACTTTTTTTTTAGCATATTTCAAATTGTTTTTGAAAACTTTTTACTACTCTTTTAATTTTTTTTAACAATTCATTTAAAATATATAATTTTTATTCTATTAAATAATGATTGATCATATAAATAATCTAAACATTGATTACTTTGTCATAATCGAAATGGGTCATCTTCTTTCGGACTTTGCCTATTAATTTGACTTTTACTTTGAATATAAATTTCAAATGACTTATTAAAATTATACTTTATGAATAAATCCGTATTAAAATAAAACAAGGCAGAATATAAACTAACGGTTTTTAAAAGCGCACATTTCCCAAAAGATAATAGAAACTGTTTAGAATTGTAACTTGCATTTTAAAATTACATATAATAACAAATTATGTGAAATAGGACTTTTTTGCAATTTTGAAGGATTGTAAATCCGGAACCCCCTCTATATAACTAAGAAAACACGTTAGCATGCGTAAAAATATATTACTGAAGCTTTAATTTTTATGTCTTGTCGAAGAAAATTCCGAAAAAAATTTCTGAAGAAACTTTACTTCCCTATCCCTTTAAGTCACTATCTAAACGTGTGCCGGAGTTATGAAGGTAGAAAAAATAGGCAAAATTTGATTTCACATAACGGTAAATTTAAATATTATTTTAATATTAAACGTTTAATAAATATTTAATTTATTTTGATATTGATTTACAAAGGTATTCTATCCAGGTAGGTAATTTCTATCCAATTGTGCTTTCTGCTTTAAGAACAGAAAGTGTCATAAAAGCAGTTTTAATTATACGTTTTACTGCAAATTTATTATTCCTTTATTTTTTGAAACATAGTGTTATTTTGCCTTCACAATATATTAGTGTTTTCTTTTCACTACCTCGCTGTTAACAGTGTATTTTTATACGCTCTTACCCACTGCAAGCCACCGAAGTCTCCCAATATATGGGTTGTTTAAGATTTTAGTCCTAAATATGAAAAAATTCACAATTTAGAGTAGGGTCAGTTTGGTATGAAACTTGCTTAAACTTTAAAAAGAGAGAAACTTGACATTAAACAAAAAAAAACGAAAAATAAAACTGTCATTTGCTCTCATTTACAAATAGAACATTACAAACATATTCCTTGCAAAAATGTTAATAAAGAAGATCTTTATAAGAATATTTTTATTTAAATTTAATTTTCTAAAATGATGTCACAATAGAAAAAAGAAAAATTATAAAACATTATTAAAAAATTCATAATTTCATCATATTAACAATCCTAAAAACTTTAAATTTTAAACATAATTTTTTTTTTAAAATCAAACAATTAAAATAACAAAAACTTTTGACACATTTCATTCTTTTTAAAAGTATAGCGGTATCCAAAATGACATAGTTTAACATATATAAATAACCCTTAGCGACATATGTTTAATTTCGCTTATGAATTCATGAACTTTCGTTGAACATTATTCTTTTTATAGTTAATTCAATCAAAATGGAATTGTCATAGTAAATTTGATATTTCTTTGTTGATAATTTTTCTTTGTTCATCAATTTTTCTTTGATGTAATTTAATTTTTTGTTCAAATTGTTCAATAATTTGTTGAAAGGTTTTGTTTTAATATATTAAAATAAAAAAAGGTTATTAGATATATAAATAAAATAGTTATGTTTCTATGTTATTATAGCTCAAAAATGACATTAACATAATGTAAAACTAAGACATTTTGGTTACGGTTTAAGAAATCTTACTTTCAAAAATTTTAAAATAAGAGCAAGTAACACAAACGTCAAAATTAAAATGATTAGCATCTCCAATTGATTTTCACCCATTTACGTCACACACAAATTATTTAATTTATAGAAAATACCAACACTACAATAACATTGACACACACACACCACACTGAAGACATTTACTTATATTACGAAAATTATATATATAAAAAGCAAAGTGTTAAATATAGAATCTGTTACGGGTGAATCTACGCTTACTCCAATATTTACTTAATTTAAATCACTCGAAATGTTGCCTTTTATATATTGTTCATCCATATTTTTTTATGTAAAGTATACAACTAATGTAAAATGCTAATTTTTCTATGCAAAAATTTCGTAAAAGAAAAACTTTTAATAACTAAAAAAATCGTTTTTACATTATTTTTTTTTTTTATTATTAAACATTTTCCTAAGATTACTCATAATCTGTTGGATTTCTTATAAAAACAAAACAAAAAAAAAATAAAAACCGAAAAACTTCAGGAGAAAATACCCTAAACTCCCATAAATAATGAAATAAAACTAAAGTAGGAATTTATGTTCTAATCTCAAAAGATTCAGGAAAACCTAACAGAAAAAAAATAAATAAAAGGGGGAAACCTGGAAAATTGAAAATAAAAAATACATATACATACATATACATATATATATAAAATAAATAAACTATACATAAAAAATTTGAATACAACATATTAATACTTACTTTACTGAATATATAAAAAAAAAAAAAAACTTTTTTAAAAACTATTAACTTGAACTGACTGTAAATATTTATAGTTGAGGTTTCCTTAAAAAGATCAAAAATTTTGTAATTCTGTAAATAAAAGAAAAAAAAATAAACTATTAAGAATTTCAAAAATTTTTTTTATTAAAGTTTTCAATTTAATATTTATTTTATATTAATAAAGGGGTAATCATCTTATATTTTCATCATCATCTTGTACACTAAAAGGAATAAATCTTACACTTCGAATTGATTTCCCCATCATATAACAGATATATTCAAAAATTTATTTTAAATCTTAAAGTAAATATTTTTCAATAAATAACTGACTAAATTAAATTAAAGCTTAGAATATTTTTAAGAAAAATATCCTATATATCTCCAAAGTCGTTTTAAAAAATTTCAAGGAGAATTTGAATTTTGAAGTAAACATAATTTTCAAAGAATATTTGTGTTTATATTTCACTGGTACTACTAATATTTCAAAAATTATATTTGATTTAGTTCTTAAATATTGGCATTTAAATTAATCAAAAAGATAAAATGTGTATCCAAAAAGGAAAAGACTACAGATGAATTATTTATTTAAACAAAGCTCGCGCCTCGCTTTGACATTTAAATGCAATACATTGTCATAAAGTATGGCTTGACAAGATGCAATAAGCTGTGAGAAGCGGTACAACGAAACGATGCTAGAGTAGAACAATTTTCTACTTTGAGTCGAGTTGATAATCAGTTAAATTTTTTTTTTTTTTTGTTACTTTAGACTGGTTGTTGGTTGTCACGGAAAATTTGGTTTCCGTAAAATTTACATATAGAGAATGTAAATTTGTTTGACAAAGCGACGCTAAGAATTCTTCATCATTTTATTTAAAATGGGTCGCATAAAGCGACACAACTATTAGATCGTCGTCACCTTTAAAGCCAGATATCCAAATAACGACAATAGTGATTAAGACAACAGATTTCATTCAAAATTCATTCCTCTCGGAGAAATCCATGGTTTATTTTGGGTTAGTCAAATATGAATAATATGCTACTTAGCGAATGGGCTTACATACTTAATGGTTACTTACAGGAAGTGAAAATGAGAAAAAAAATCCAGATAAAACGTTTGGAACCACTACACTATATATTATAAATTTATTCTAAGGTGTAAGTTTTCAGTACTGTACAAAATAATCGATAAGTTGACCTAATAAATATAATATAACATAGAGCTGAAATAGCTCAAATAGAGCTCAAAACACCACAAGAGTTTTTTTTTTTTTTTTTAATGCATTTCTCGGCCACATAAATGTGGACAGGAAATTACACAGCCTTTCAAGTTCAAGCGTGGCTGTACATGTCGTAAGGGGGAATAACTCTTACGACGTGTATGGGATTCTAACCCACACTTCCGCGGTGTTTACAGCGTATTTTATACGCTCTTTCCCACTATAGGCCACCGAGACACCCTCACAAGAGTTTATAAATGAAAAAAAACTCACAAGATCTTAAATACTATGAGTTTGGATGTCTTGATGAGTTTGGAAGAAATATATCAAAATAATTAAATTGTCAACTTATCAAAATATAAAATATTATTCAATTTGCTACATACATAATACGTCCTTTTATTACAAATTCAAAAGTAATATTTTCAATTAAATTCAATTTTTTACTTATTTATATACAAACCAAAATTAATATCTAGATTGTCCCCCATAATTTATGGTATATTTTCTTAACCAAAAGAAGAATAAACTTAGAAAACTTTTAAAAAAAAGAAAATTTAAGAAATAAACATATATGGAATCCATATATGTTTCATTTGTTTTGTTTTCATTTACATACATAAACATACAGCGTATTTTATACGCTCTTTCCCACTATAGGCCACCGAGACACCCTCACAAGAGTTTATAAATGAAAAAAAACTCACAAGATCTTAAATACTATGAGTTTGGATGTCTTGATGAGTTTGGAAGAAATATATCAAAATAATTAAATTGTCAACTTATCAAAATATAAAATATTATTCAATTTGCTACATACATAATACGTCCTTTTATTACAAATTCAAAAGTAATATTTTCAATTAAATTCAATTTTTTACTTATTTATATACAAACCAAAATTAATATCTAGATTGTCCCCCATAATTTATGGTATATTTTCTTAACCAAAAGAAGAATAAACTTAGAAAACTTTTAAAAAAAAGAAAATTTAAGAAATAAACATATATGGAATCCATATATGTTTCATTTGTTTTGTTTTCATTTACATACATAAACATACTATCCATTTAAATATAAACATACATACTCGTATATAATATAAATATAACCGAATATCTATACTTTTGAAGTGTGTGTGTGTATGTTAAAATCTAAAAACTAATTAATTCTATGAAAGGACCATTTTTCATTCTGTCAAAATATACATGGTATAAATACATAAAATTTATGTTTATCTTCAATGGCATAATTCAAATTTAGGAAGACCTGGTTGTAAACAGAAAAACTAAATGTACAAGAACAGTTAATATTCTTTTTGGAATAACCAAAAGAAAAAATGTCATTGTTTTGGTTTTTTTTTCTTTCTTTACTATTTTTTCATGAAAATTTTTCTTCCTTATACACTCATCCACTTAAAAGTGTATAACAAAATTATGAGATATAAAATATCATTTTAGTACTTTTTTCTAACTGAAAAGGTAAATGTTGAAATTTCAAAAAGAAATTTTAAAATAAATCATATTTGGATTTTAGAGATTTTCTAATCTAATTAAAACTATACCTGACTTTCTAAATCCCCTTCATTTGTTTTTAAGATAAATCATGGGCTTTAAAATCCGGAATAAACCATATTTGACACAAGATTTTTTTATGATCCAGACTTTTAACATGTTAAAGAATAGTATACCACCATTATCATTAAGTAACTGTTCAAAAAAATATATTAAAAAGGATTCCTATATAATGTATCTAAAATGTAACCTTTGTTTTAGACAAAACTGTAATTGGTGAAAACAAATTTTTTTGTATTGATTTCGTAATAAAATACCTCGATTCTTAGAAATTTAGTTTTTTTTTTTTTTTTAATTTAGAGATGAATTATTTTTTACATTCCTTCCACCTCCAAATACAAACCTATGTTTATCCCTTTTAACAACACCCAATGCATATTGTATTTTATTAACCTAACCTCTATTTCAATTGTATCTTTCTAACCTAACCTCTATTTCAAAACCTTATCGGAAGAATTTCAAAATTTCCAACATATTTTTTTTTTTTGTTTTTTTTGTTATGTCTTTATATTTATTGATGTGGGTCCGAAAAATTATAAGGACAACAATTTTAAATGATTGTTTTGGGTTTCGGAGTTTTAAGTTCTGGTTTTATTTTTATTTTTTATTTTTAAGTTTGGGTTTGATATCATTGATTTTTTTTTTTGTACCCAATATCGTTTAATTTAAAATTAAGGATCAATTCATATAATGTTCCTTTTGTTCAAGACATTATTGAATGTAATCAATGATCTGACAATAAAAAAAAAAAATATTTTTAAAAAATAAAACCTAAAAAAAAACTTTTAAAAGGTCAAAAAAAGGTTTACCTAAAAAAAAAAAAAAAAATATAATATAATACAAGGCAGACCGGGCATCATATTATGATGATTGAAAAGGAACATTTTTTTATTTATATATATGGATATAATGACGTAAATATTGTCCGAATTTACTATAAAATTATTGAAATGGAAAAAAAAGGACATACTAGAAAACAAAAAAAAAAAATCCAAAGTATTCTTTAAAAATATTGTCTTCATCATCTTTTCTTTTGATATTAAAATAAAATTGAAAATCATTTGTGAAAAGACGATTCAATTTTGAATGTGAGGTTTCAAAAAAAAAAAAAAAACATTTCAAAAAATAAAACCCAAAAAAGTGTAAATTTGAAAAATTTTAAAAACAATACCTTATGTTTTCGATAACCTTTGATTGATTAAGAACTTCTTAAGGTCTTTTGAGAGTCATTTATTTTGAAATCAAGTCATTAAAAGATTATTTTTTTGGGTTAGAAATTATTTAAAAGACCCCGATTATATTATACAGTGTGTCAATTTGCCACAATATTCTACAATACAATTTTTTAATTTAATTTAAAGGAACTTTTTAAATATCCTTGTAAAAATAATTTAAATATCTTAACTACTCGATAACGTAATAGAATTCTTATATGAATTCAGATTTAAGATTCATAAAATGTTTAAAATAAAAACTGTCCAAATTTTTACTGGTAAGTCAGTCACTCTTCCATGAATTGGTATAAATTAACAGCATATTATAGTTAATAAAAGCATACAATACATAATAACAACTTAAAAAAAGATAAACAAATTATCTAACAGTAATAATTTAGTTTTAATTGATACTTATATATCACAGAAGAAAATTTCTAAATATAACATGACAGTTTATTTTTAAAAATAATATTTTTTCTTTTTTCAGGTAAATGTTGAATAAAAATTATTTTAAGAATCACAAATGGTAAGATATATAAAAATATAATAAACAAAATAAAAAAGAAGAATGGTCATTGTAAAAGTTTCACAGAACCAAAATGTAATAACAGTTTATATTTTTTTATATTTCATACATTTAAGAAGATTAAAACTCAGTTCAAAAATACCTTATATTGAAATGACTAACTAAAAAATTTTTAATTTCCACTTTATATATCACAGATAGTTTTTGAAAATGCTAGAAAAGATAGATGAAAACTTTCACGAATACATATAATCACTCTGAAACATATCCTATCAGTAAATTTTCTTATTTTGGAAATATTTCATACAAGTATTTACATACATCTACAAAGCTAGTCTGTTAAGGAGAAAGCAAAAATATTTCGATAAAGCTTCCTGACTTTCTGACATAGATCTGAGAAGCTTTCAAAATTTCTTCATTAAAAGAGTGGTATAATTGTGGCTGAAATGTGGCGAAATTTAGCACCAACTCTGTCTAAATAGATTCTTTTAATTAGCTTGCAGCAATTTCAGTAAACACAATATTTATATTTTAATATTTCGTAGCAATTCAATACGTTACTATAAAACAAGATTTAAAGTTAATGTTTTCAAGTCAAAATCATAGTGTCAAATTTTAATTACTTTTGTAGGAAAAGCCTATACGTATTGGCATACTATTACAGTATAGATTTTAGATTTAGTTCCAAAATCAGGATTTTGCCATCTTTTCAAGAGTGTTTTAAGAGTCCCCAATTTAAAGGAAAGCGCCTAAAGTTTCATTCAAATTTTGGAGACTTTTTTGTTTTTTCGTTTTCGGGGGAGACTTTTCTTTTCATTGAACTAACTAAGTGTCATTTTGACCAACAATTTGTGATTTCTAGTTATACTAGTTATATTTATACTGTACAGTAACGATATATAAATACTTACTTTACGTATTTCTTCCTCCACAGATCCTTAAAAAACAAAATAATAAAATACTGGAAAATGATAAATAAGAATTTAATTTTTCTAAAATCTAATTAAATAGAGTACATCTTATACTTTATTCATCAACTAAAAAAAATTCAACAGTTTACAACAATTTTATTATGTATGAAAGTGTTTGTAAATAGTCAATGTATCTTTTACATTTCATTTGAATATAATATATGCAGCTTTATAAAGTTGCGCTCGCTCTTGTTGAATATAAAATATAATAATGAAAAAATGGCCACCCTCCATCCCTTCTCGTTTACAAGAAAATTTTATATTATTTTTTTTTAAGTTAAAGAAAACACTCCCTTTTTCCTTTGTTAAATTTTCTTATCTTTCCTTTTTTTTTTTTTAAATAGATTCATTTTAATTTTCATTTTATTTTATGTAATTGAATGGAAAAGACGTCCTCTGATATTATTTATATGTATATATTATGTAACTATGTTTGTATTTTTTCTTTCTATGACCTTTTCTTTTTGTTTATTTTATTAAATTTGACTTTATAATTTAATTTAATTTTTTTTTTTTTTAACAATTTGTTTTTTTTTTCACTTCAAAGAATAATAAATTTAATTATATTGGACTTGGGTCCACTTTACTATACGTAGTTTTAGATACCCATAATTTTCGACATAAAAATTAATACCGTAGTAGGACATTTTAGAACTTTTGAAATGGCTTTGTATTGTATTAAAGGTGTCTTTTTTTTGTGTCTTTTCATTAGAAATTTCGGAGACCGATAATATGATATGATATTATTATTTTTTAAGAAAAATAACTGCTAATTATGATGACCACATTTATTCCGCTTAAAACGGGGGTGAAATGTTAACACTTATTATTATTATTATTATTAATTTTAAGGGAATTTATTTATAAATTAAACTAGGATTGTTCGCTTTTCCCAGCAGAATATTTTTATACAAGAAGTGATCAGAAGTGATTTTATTGTTAGGGTACCAAATCGGGGTTTAATTCTTTAGAAATCTCTTGATACATAATTATGTGAATATCAAATCAATATTAAACTACATTATAGTTCGGCTCCGTTAATTGGTGGCTATTGCGATAACTAAATTTGTAATAATTATTTTTCAATTGTTACCATTTTAAACATTTCAATGTCCTAATCTAATAATAATAAGCCCAGATGCAAATTTTTGGCATTACTATACTTTCGTAATGTTCAATAATACGATATAGTATTAATTCCTGAGGGGGAAAAAATTACTGGAATCGTATTATTATTACTATTAATTATGTACTACAACAGTTTATACTGTGTACATTAATTTGTTTTAATTGGTAAGAGGTGGTAAAAACATCATCTATTGCAATTTTCTCACAAAAAAAAATAAATATGAAAACATAAAAATTATAGAATATTAAAATAAATCGCTTAGAATAAAATCACTTCAAAAACCTTATAATAGTACAAAAAAAAACCATTACATAAAATTATGGATATATCTTTAGGATTAAGTTCAAAAATAAAAGAGGATATTAGTATACCAGAATAATACTTTTTTAAATAAATCCTCTTTCTATAACTGTTTAAAAACTTTAAAACGATATATAAAAGCTTACGTTAGATTATACCCTATCTAAATATAATAAAAGACAAGTTGCTGCTGCTGAGTAGCGTGCCCTACTGTTATGTTAAATGTTAATTTAACAAATGTTATACTATGAAAAGAAAGAAACGTACATCTGATATTTACCCATATAACAGATAGAAAACAATAAATATTATAATGTTATGCTATGAAATGAAAGAAAAAACAAGGCAGTGTATAAATCAAAGTTTTTAGAGGGTCGTATTTTTAAGTAGAACATTATAAAATTGCAATAATATTTTTATTTAAATTTTGCTAAGTAACATTTTCTTAATTTTTTAAAAATTTTGGCATAATATAGTACAATTTTAGAATCAGAAGTTTAGCCCATAATATAGAGATATATGAATAAAAATATGGGTATACATATATTAGATTTATTATAGATTTATTAATTTTTATATAGGCAACAGTTATTTATATGAATGAATGGACGGTAAACATAAACGAACAAAAAAAAATTCAGAATGTTCTATAGGTTATAATTTATATTTTTTAAATAGACTGATGTATAAATTTAATATTTAAAAAAAATAACAGAAAACAAAAAAAAAAAAGTAAAATGTAATACTGCGAAGAATAATAAAAACGAATAGAAAAAAAAGAGAACAAAAATGTTACTTTGATTGTTTTTAAATATTTTTAAAGAAAAAAAGAACTATTAAAATGTTATGATTTTTAAAGAAAAAAACATACGTCTGATATTTACGTACCTACATAACAGATAGAAAAAGGAAACAAAAAAATGTTATGCTATGAAAAGAATAAAAAGTCCATCTGATATTGAGGTACATAACAGATAGAAAAAAAGAAATATCAAAATGTTATGCTATTAAAAGAAAGAAAAAACAAGGCAGTGTATAAATCAAAGTTTTTAAAGGCTCGGATTTTTAAGTAGAATATTATAAAATTGCAATAATATTTTTATTTAAATTTTGCTAAGTAACATTTTCTTAATTTTTTAAAAATTTTGCCATAATATAGTACAATTTTAGAATTAGAAGTTTAGCCCATAATATAGATATATGAATAAAAATAGGGGTATACATATATTAGATTTATTATAGATTTATTATTTTTTATATAGGCAACAGTTATTAATATGAATGGACGGTAAACATAAACGAACAAAAAAAAATTCAAAATGTTCTATAGGTTATAATTTATATTTTTTAAATAGACTGTATGTATAAATTTAATATTTAAAAAAAATAAAAGAAATACTTAGCGTACGTAAATAACAGAAAACAAAAAAAAATAAATGTAATACTGCGAAAAAAAATAAAAAGGAATAGAAAAAAAAGAGAACAAAAAATGTTACTTTGACTGTTTTTAAATATTTTTAAAGAAAAAAAGAACTATTAAAATGTTATGATTTTAATTGAAAAAAACATACCTCTGATATTTACGTACATAACAGATAGAAAAAAGAAATATTAAATGTTATGCTATGAAAAGAAAGAAACGTACATCTGATATTTAGGTACATAACAGATAGAAAAAAAGAATTAAAATGTTATGCTATAAAAAGAATGAAAAAACAAGGCAGTGCATAAATCAAAGTTTTTAAAGAGTTGCATTTTTAAGTAGAAATTATAAAAAAATAAAGCGGTGCGTAAAACCAAAGCTTTTAAAGGAGCGCAATTTAAATTATAGAATCACAATTTTCAATTAAATTTTGAATGTGTAACATTTTCTTAATTTTATGCTTCTTTTATGATTTTTATTTTCTAAAACTTCAACATTATATGCACAGCCAATTTTTATTGTTTTACATAAAAGGTGCGTAAAACTTACGGTGTGAAGATTTTGTAGAGAAAGCGATAGATAAAGAGACAGAATATTATTACGGATAGAGTAAAAATTTGTTTGAAAAATATAACAAAGAAAGTTTTGAAGCATTTGCTATGGCAACCATAGAAAAATATAACAAGTGTACTATATATTATAATTAGGTAAATGCATCAGATCAGTGTAGTTTAGTTTCAAAATTATAAAGTTTGATACTGTATTTTTTTCGAAGCGAAAATTTTTGTTACTATTGGCAAAAATTTATTTACCATTGGTTTTTAATCCAACCTTTGGTTTTTTAATCCAAAGCTTGACAAAGAAATTTACAAGAGATGAGATTTATTAAATAATCATTTTTATTACATTTTTGAAAGAAACTACTTCACAGCATCATTGAGGTTTTTCATTATTTAAAACACTTTAGCAATAAATTTTACATTTATCAATATCTAAATATAATACATATAAGTATTTGAATAAATTTACTAAAATTAAATTGTTCATAAAACTGAGGAAACTTTCACAAAAGCTATATTTTTCTACTTATACCCGTCGTATGACGGGCTTTTTTACTAGTATGATTATATTGCAGAATTTAGTAAGAAAGAAGCAGTATTACTGTTTTTCTAGCTGTTTTTAAAAGTTTTAATCAGGGATTGCCATCAATATAAAAAAAGGTCAATGGATTTAAAAATATTTCTAGAAAAGTTTGACTGTTAAGAGTAAAAAGTCTTTTTGTTTGTGAATATTGAAACCTTAATATTTTTAATAACATGCAGAAAATAAAACAAGGATCAATTTTCATTCTTATACAATAAAGTGGAGGCAGATAATTTGAAATTTCTAGAAATAATTCCAAAATAAATAACAATTATTTCCTAAGGATAATGAACCATGTATATTCTATAATTAATAAATTATATTCGAATGAGAGGGGTGAATTGCAATCAATGTTTTTGCCCTAGTAATGATACCTTGAAAATTAGAGATTTAAATTGGTTTTTTTTTTTTCATAAAAAGTAATAAAAAGTAATTAAATTTAAAATTTTTTTTTTAATTTAAAATGTAATTTAAAATTTTAAATTTTAAGAAAAAATCTTATTTGTAATTAAAGAAAAAGAAATTTAATTACAAAAATTTTCTAATCCTTTAAACAAAGCAGCACCCCTATATAATTACTATTAAATAAAAACCAAAAACAAATAAAGAAACAAAATAATTTAAGCGCTTTAAGGGGCCATATTATTTCAAATTAATTTTTATTCTTTTTTTAATTCTTTTCATTAATTTCCACTCTACATAAAAGTGTCCTATATATATGATAATGTATATTAATTTATTATATAATTGGATGGTATGAGTTATTTATTGATTCATTCTTTTCATTTTCTTTAATTCCAAAAAAAAAAAATTTCTCATTAATTTTATTAGCTGTTCTACAATTGTCTACAATTTATCCTAAATAATAAACTGTCTCTATTCATTGGATTTCTAATCAATCGCAAACATATAAAAAAAAAAAAAACAAAAAAAATTACAAGAATATACAATCAAAAAACAAATATATATATATATATATATATATATATAAAAACAAATAGCAATTTTCCTTTAAGCGAAACCCAATACATTTATATTATAAAAGGAATAAACAAAAAAAAAAAAACAGCAAGAGAAAATGACTTGAAAATTAATATCCTTGTTTTGTTTTGATGTTCACCATAAAAATGTTCAGTTATTTTTACAACAAAGTGAAGAAAATTATAACAACAAACATGAATTATTTTTTAAAAGCATTTACAAAATTACAGTAATACAGTTTTTATTAAATATTAACATTTTAAATGATAATCAACATCATCAATCCTGCATATAACAACATATGCAAATGAAAGAAACTTATAGTTTTAAAATCGCCTGAAAATATGCAATCTTAAAATGGCATGTGTAGACGAGGGCATTACTGACATTACTACAATTTATTATATAATATTAAATTAAAATAAATAAATAAGTATTTTCCACTAAGTTATGATGGCATATTGGATATAAAAATTACATTTTGATAAGAAATATACGGGGTAAATAAAGAAATATAATAAAATAAGGGGCTTCGGTAGCCTAGTGGGTAGGCGTGTGGCGTAATAACCGAAGGAGTGTGGGTTCGATCCCTGCACAGGTCGTAAGTGTTTTTTTCTTTTCATAACCCCCTTACGACCACATATAATGTAAATATATAGTATATAATATAAACAAAATAAATAATATTAGTGTATAATTTAATAATAGTATAAAAAACCTATAACGGCCTTTAGTAGTCGATGGTTCAATAATATTACATTACATTTATGTATGTAATATTAATATAAATAAATAAATAAATAAATAATAAAATAAAACTTATCTCACACAAAATATATCAGTTAAATTTTTATTTTTTTTTTTTTTATTTTTCACTGTCTCTATTTTTAAGTTATTTCTAACTTCAAAATAAATTTTGAATGTACTACAGTTTTCACTATGTAATATAAACTCTTTCACTAGCATACACTATTCCAGTTATCAATTTAAATTAATTTTTATATTTAAATAGATATACAATATTAAGAAGTTCTTCACTGAGTTGGACAAAAGGCGTTAGGTAGCTGGTTCAACTTGTAGTACAACCAGAGCTTTATGTCCGGATCTAATTTTAAAAAGATCCAAATGCATAATTTCTCTATCTAGACCAAAAATAACGATAATTGGTTGCTGTTGTTACGAGCCATTGTCTTATTCGTAAACATGCTAGAAGTTTAGGAATGAATATCGATCTTAACAGAAGGTTTTGCAGTGGAATTGATGCGATGAAGAAAGGGTGGAGCATTTTCTCTGCAACTGTCTTACTCCGTCAAGAAAAAGACGAAAATATCTCGGTAGTTCGTTTTTTCAAGATTAAGGTTAGGAACACTCTAATGTAGATCTGAAAAGTCTTCAGAGGTTCTTCCGTAAGAGTGGCATCATCGTGGAAAAAATTTTGGAAAACTTAACAATGACTCTGGCCGACTAAGTTCTGCTACAATTTGAAGGTACACTAAGAACCTAGATTCTGGTGATGCGTTAGCTCAGTTTTCATCAATAAAAAAAAAAATTTATAAATATACTGATCCAATAATATAAAGTTAGCCAATTTTTTTTATTTTTTTGCCAGAAAATCCTGAAAAATCTACTTAAAATAAAAATAATAATTTCCTTTTAGTAAATTTGTATACATTACTTGCGTTAAAACACTAAAATATCCTTTTCAATAAAAATAAAAAAGAAAAATATTCTAGTTTTTTTTTTTTTACAACAGGGAGACGTTATTAAAGCTATTTTTTTGTTTTATTCAAAAAACATCAAAAATAAAAGAAAATGAAAATCTTCAATTTTTGTTTTTGCGAAAGAGAGACGTTATTAAAGCTATTTTTTCATTTTATTCAAAAACTTACTTTCCAGACAAAATATAACTTAAAAGTAATTACAAAATGTATTGTTCAGAAGTGTTTTTGTGTTGAAACAATAAAATCTTAAATCTGCAATTCATTTTGTAAGAGACATTAACCATTAGTAATATTTCTATAATTGAAACACAATATCAAGCATTTAAGAACTTTTTTGAAAATTACAGAATCTTGGAGAAAAAGAAGTTCTCGAGATATAGTTGGGAAAGATATTGGGTTATCATAAACTTAAAACTAATTTAAAATTTTCTTTTTTTTAAAAATGTTATTAGGGAAAGTCTTTAAACAAATCAAATTTAAGGTTTTATATAATTATGCTCTTATTAATTGCGTAAGATGAGCCTATAAAAATTCACAAAGAATCTGAAGGTTGCATAGAGTAATTTCACTTTATTATATCCTTTCCATAAAATGTAATGCCTCTTTTAGGAACAGTTAAAATCTTATGTTCATAGAACAAAAATTATTTCTAGTATTCGATAGAAATGTGTCTAAACACAGAGATCCGATACTTAAAATTAAAAAAAAAATGATTTTTTTTTTACATAACACAAAGGTACAAAATAAAACAAAAAAGTTAATGAATTCTACATAAATTGATATACATATGTTCATATATGTTTCTAATTTACTCAATTTATCTAAAGATAATCTTATATATATGGTACATAAATAATTCCTTAAAAAAAATTTTATTTAAAAATGGGATATAGGGGGATATCACTAAAAAAATATTGTTATGTTGTACGTGTTCTATAACAAATTTTTGATTGAATATTGCAATGTTTAATCGAAACACGTAAAAATAGAAAGAGAATAGAATAGATAAAAGTTTTAAAATAACTTCAAAGTTAGTTAATATATAAATGATTTAATTATTTGTTTGTTTTCTTTATTTTTGTTTGCTTTTGGTTAGTAATTGCAAACTTTTTATAAAAAAAAAAAACAATAGTTATTATTAGATTTTCCTGAATAAATTTGAACATTAATTTTATTTGATGCACGTATCTAATCTAATATTCATGTTAAATTATAACTAAAACTTAATTAAAATCTTTCTTTGAAATGATATAATTGAAAATTTAATTAAAATTTAGTATTAATTATTACAAAGTAAATTTTAATGCAATAGTTTTTTTTTTTTTTGTTACTGAAAGAATTTAAAATTATTGCATAACATGTTCAAATTTTTAGATTAAATACAATTTAAAATAAGATAATACTTGTCGAGAATGGAGAAAATGTTATTGAATCCAATGTTCAAATTAAATCACTATAAAATAAATGTAAGAAATATTGAAATTGAAAAGGATTTTAGGCAACGGACAATTTTTATTCAAAAATTTAATAAGACCACTATTGCAAAATTTAGTTTAAGTAAGTTACTAACTAACCCTACTGAATTTTTTAAAAACCAAATACTGAATTATTAAAATTTATATTATGTATATTATTCATCTTCAATATTTTTATGAAGGAAAGCATAAATAGGAACTATTTTTATTGATAAAAGCTGAGTTAACGCATCGGTAATTAATCACTATCTTCTATAGGTCACCTCTAAACATAGGAACACATCTAGGTCATTAAAAACATTTGCGAACAAAACATTTTTAGTATATTGTAATGAATAATAAATGTAAAGCACAACCCCCTAGATGTATTTCAAGTATTAAAATAGGCGTTTATGTAGGAGAGAATAAACATATATAGATGGATAAATTGAATGTTCCTTCTTTTTTTGGAAGGTACCTCAGCAAAAGAGGCAGCAAAATAAAAGTAATAAGATAAAGTATTACCACGTTACTACTAGCGACCTGTACAATTAATAAACCATCCTCCTCCCGGTTAATAATAGTTGTATTGCTAATCAATTAAGAAGCCATCTGTCCTAAATATGCTAAAAATAAACCATTATGTTCCTAAAATTGAATGGTATTAAATAAAATAGATAATAATTATATTTAATAATTGTTATTATACTATTAAAAGAAAGAAAAGCAAGAAAATTTCATAATAATTATATATAAAATAAATATCTTAACCTTTATTTATTATATCTTTTAGTTGTTATATGTATGATTTTAATTTTCTTTTCCATCCAATACAAAATTACAACAAAGAAAAAAAAATGATCATAATTATATAGTACAGATCATTATAATTTTTAGGTCAATGAACAAACTATTATATTTATTATTATTAAAAATAACCTAGCGTATACATATTTATGTATGTATGTAGAATGTATACTAACTAAACATAAGTTCATCCATTGAAGCGATAATCACTTGATGATAACAATCGTCAGTTTTAAGAAAAGAGTCTGTAGAGGGGAAAAAGGACTTATATCCATATCCATACACAACCAATGAAATGTAATGTGGGTATATATATATATAATATATATTTTATTAAATTTTAATATTATTTTTTTTTCTTTTTTCTTTTTTATATCAAAAATATAATCTTTTAAGACCATCTCTCTTTCTTCTAATACTCTTTCTTCACTCTCAATCGTTCTATAATTCTTCTGTTCTTTTATTATATTTGTAAAAAGAAAAAAAAAAATTGATGAAAAAAAATTTTTTTTCTAATATCTCTTGAATTTTAGTACTAAGTCGTCACATGTACAATATACGAAACAAAAATATACATATATATATATTTCATATAAATATTATATCTGAATATATGTATATATTATTGTATTCTTTATAACACATCGTTTTTATTATATTGAAAATGATTTCCATAGAGACAACCGAGATAGAAAGAAATAAACTTCCATTGAGAGATAATCAAAAAGAAAAGTCATAAAAGACATAGAAATAATAAAAGCATAGATTGATTCAAGTAAACAGAACCAAATCTAATGCACAGTAAACAAACAGGCTTTTAATATTAAAAAAAAATAAAATGGGAAATGCCGCTGTAGCCGCCGCCGCTGTCGCTTCTTAATTCCATAAAAATAATTAAAAAAAAAAAAAAAAAAGGACTATTGCTTTCTTGATTTTCATTTTATTGAATTCTCGGATATTTCATTTTCACCACAAAAAGCTTTTCGGTTTGAAAACATTTATACATTAATGATAAAAAACAAAAAAACGATGGTATACATCCTTTTTTTTTTATAGAATAAAAATTAAAACGACCATATATACTGCATTTTAAAGTGGTACTTTTCCAATCAATTCATTTATTTAAAATTTATATCAATGCGGCGGCGGCGGTAGCCTGACTATTTGTAGACTGCCATTTAGTAAAATTTCGATTGAAGAATAGACTAGGAACGAAAAACTGATAGAAAAAAATCATTAGGCTAGCTTATAAATATACATACATATAAAATATGTAATAAAATGAATTCAAAATAAAGATAAAAAGCAGGAAAACATCGGGAAAAGGATGTTTTGGAAAAGTCACCCATCGTTCAGATACAATTTAAATTATAAAAAAAAAAAAATAATTTTTCTTAAATCGAATTTTAAACATAAATTTAAACCAAATAATTTAAATTTAATCACGAAAAAACATATAGTAGAGCGGAAGAAGAGTAGTTAAGTGTGAAAGGGTATTCTATCACTAACAATTCGCTATTCTTTCGTTTACTCTATCAAATTTTATTCAATATAAAAAGAAATAAACCTGTTCACTCTAAATAAATTTAATTTTCAACTTTATTATTAAAAAAATGTTTATTAGAACCAAAAAAAAAAAAAAAAACGTCAATTTAAGGATATGATAAGGAGTTCCTGTTGTTGAATATTACGCACCATTTTCTGTTTTTTTTTTAGGATTTTTTGAACATCTGGTGCTGCACTAATATTTATTCAGCAAGAAAAAAAAAAACTGAGAAGGAGGAAACAAAATTTTCAATATTCACCCATTATTAGATTAAAACTTTGTATTTTATTTTATAAAATTGTATTTTTCCTCAACCTCTCTGCTACTCCTCTTTAAAGAAAAAACAAAAACCTATTGTATATTCAGAAATAGCAAATAAAGCTGAAAAAGAAGGGGAAAAGAAATATGGGAAAATAAACACTATTTGGAGGAAGAAAAATTCTTTTTCGATTTAAAATTAAATTTTTTTTTTTTTGTATTTAAATTTGAATAAATACACCACGTGTTTTTGTATTTGATTAAATTATTTCATAATCAATAGAAAATTTTTATAGTCCTTTCACGCATTAATTTTTAGATCTATAAAAAGTTGATTCTACAATTCATATTTCAGTTTTTTTGAGAGATATTTTGAAAGTACTAAAAATATGAATGATTATTGCGAATATTCAATTCATTGTCATAAAACTATGTTTTAGTTCAATAAATAATTAAAATATTCTTAAACGCATTAAACATATTTCAATTCGAATAATAAAAGAATGAATAAAAGCTTATAAGAGAAACCATACCGTACAGGGTGATTCATTGAATGAACCTCTATGCATATTGAAAAGCAAAAACAAAACTTTGAAAACATTTGACAATAAAATAAATAAAAAAAAACGAGGAAGAGTGCAGTAGGGTAGACTGTGTCAACTCTGGGTTACCCGTATGAACGTAATATACCCTGTTTCTATAAAACTTGACCATCTTTTAAAAACTTTCAGATGTTTTAGTACCGACGTTAACTACAAAGATATATCTATGCAAATTGTGGAGTTATGACAGCTACCAAAATCTATTACACAAGCACAATCAAATTTTACAGATGTTGCCATAAAACTTGATCACCATTTATAAGATTTTAGACGCCTAGCTTCATGAAGTTCCAAGAGGTGCAAAAAGCTTAACCGGCTACTTTAGACCAATTACTTTAGACCAATAAAATTTTGCAAAAGTTTTTGGCATATAATTCGACATCTCCACTAAATTTCAGATAGCTAGCTTCAGTAGACACTGAGTTATTTTCATTTAAAAAGAGAAGTTGTATGGCAGCTACCCGAACCTGTCGTACCATCGCAACCAAATTTTACAGAAGTTGTTGCCATAAAACTTGATCATCACTTTGAAAATTTCAGATACCTAGCTTGAATAGATTTATTTCCATAAAAAGAAAGAAGTTGTATGGCAGCTACTCGAACCCGGCGGCCGAAAATGCTGGATTTAAATAGCAAAAGTAACAATTTTGCAAAAGTGACGTAAAAAAAATTTCAGTCTCCTAACTCCTTTATTTTTTGAGTTATCGTGTGGACGGACGGACCGACGTACATGATTTAATCGACTCAGAATTCGATTCTTAGCAGATCCATACCTTTGACACTATATCGAGTTTGACTCTTTTAAGGTGTCACAAACGTAATGGCAAATTTATTATACCCTTGAACATAGTTAATACGGATATAAAAACTATTTGTTGAGAAGAAAATTCCATACCTATTTTTTATACCGCTTTTTGTATTTAAACCGCTCTAATTTTTCTAAATATGAATTTTCTTTTTTTGTCTTGATTACTACTCTTTGAATCTGTTCCAAAATTTAATTAAGCTCGAACTCCTGAAATTGTTTTGAATGTCAGATTCTACAAAATATCCTATATAACATTTGACAATAATCCTTTCATTTTTAGAATTTTTAAAAAAGAAATTAGATACATTTTTTTTATTTGTTCCTCTTGCTATACTATTTATTACGATTAGCCTATTTCAAGGTAACTTCAATTTACGGAAACCATTCGAAAACGAACGGTCAATTCAATATTTCCCAATGATTCATTATTCAAAACAAATCTAAAATTTAAAATCTTTAAAACCTTTTTTTTAAAGCTTACATGATGTTGTGCTTCATTAGTCTTTTTTTAAAAGGTTTAATGACTTTTTTTTCTGAAAGAAGCAATGAAAGATACGAAAACCACATGCGATAACGATAGAAGTGCAAAAATGACTTTTTTCCGAAAAAAAATGGTTGTATCCGGAAAAAATCTCGTTAAATCGAAAAAAAAACTGGGTTGTCAGTCTGTCAGAAAAAAAAAACTGGGTTGTCAGTCTATCCGAAAAAAATTATTGTAGGACAACTTTTGTCGTTTGACGTTTGTTTTTAATAATAATATAATAATATAAAATTTTAATATAAAATCAATTTTTTTTATTATAGGAAAAAAAATTTGATTGGTAGTAAAATAATAAAATTAATTTTCTATTAAATATTGAAGTTAAAATGTTAAAGTTTATAACTAAATTTGTTTGTTAAAACATTTTTAATCATAAAATCTCCTTATACTAAATTTTATTTTGTTTACAATACAAAAAAAACTAAAAGAAAAGATTTTGCGTATGGATTTTTACATAAAATGTTTTGAAACATGAAAATTTTACATACTGTATGTTTTCATTCATTTTTGCTAGAAAAAACTCATTATCACTTTTAAAAAGACTAGAGAAGCACGATCTTAAGAAACGTCCTCAATATATTACAAAACCCCTGGTTTTTAAATTTATCTTGTATAACGCTAACTCCAAAATCTTGAAAACAGCATACGAAATTAGTTCTAAAGCCGTTTTTCTTTTCAAAATTTACAAAATCCTATTCTAAATTATCTCTTTACCATTAAAAGTTAATAAAAAACCGTTAAAAAGTTCAGTATTTTTTAAGTCCTTTAATAAATTTCAAAATAAAAAAATAAAAAGTTTCAATTTCAAAAATAATCATCTAAAATTAAATTAAAATATCAACATATACTCATAAAAAATAATTACATTTTTAAATAAATAAAACTTAAATTCTCAATTACATTATTATTATACATATATTATATAAATATTATTTCATTCTTAATTTAAATTGAATTTATGGTTATAGTAAAACAAATACCAGTAATTTTTAAAAAAAGTAAATAACTGCATTTGTGTTGAAATAATCATTTTTTTGTCAAAATCAATTTTTCAATTCAACTTCAATTTTTTACAATAAACACCAAAATACGGATGTATATATTAAATGACAAAAAAAAAAATAACCTAAAACAAATGGTGCATCTAAATTCAAAATTAAATTTGACAAGAAAACCATTATCTCCTATATAGGCATTTAGTGAAGTTATAAGCATTCCTAAATTGCACAAATAAGTAAATACCGTCTCTAAAGCGTACATTTTTCAACGAACAAATTCCATTCCAAATTTTAATATTTAAAGGTTTGCTGAATTCATCACACTAGAGCACTTGACATTAGAGACTTGACAGTTTCATGATGAATGTTTTTTTTTTTATAACAGTTTAATTTCAGTGTTTCATTTCATATGTATGTGTTCAGATCTCAGGTCAGAAAAAAAAATGTTCTATGCAATTTACAAATCGCTATAACCTTAAGCGCGCGTATAACGATCAAGTAAATAAAATACTTAATGACAAGAATTTCATCAGTTTATTAATTAGTTAACTAATTTTGTGCTGTATATCGCACAATATTAGCAAACTATATCTCATTTCCAATATTTCTAAGATTATCTTTTTTTATCCCTAAACGTATTCTAATGTTATTATACTTAAACTTTATATCTAATACTTTCAAAACTATTATTTGTTACTATGAAATCTATAGATCTATTTTTAAAGTCGCTTTTTCTCATTTGTACCAATAACATTTATACACAATTATTTAATTTTTGACAAATAACTAAAAATTATACATTTTATTTTATATAATAATATAAATTACAATTTAAAAATCTCGCAATTAAACCCGCAATAAAAAAAAAGGCAAAATAAAAAAAAAAACCTAGAATCCCTATAAAAATAATCCAATTTAACTGTAAATTATATAAAAATTAAATTCTAAATTAAAAGGGATTGAAAAAATTTAAAACTAAAACATAAATTTACAGATAAAGATAACAATGATAGAAAAATAACACTATTTATTTAAATAAAGGCATACTTACAACATACACACAAGGCACACTTACAACATACACGCAAAGACAACAGTCATTATAATTAGTATAATTACACACAATATTAATATATTATATGAATTATATTTGTATTTTATTTGTATTTTATACATAGTATATCAGTTTATAATATCAGTATTATACAGCATCACACAACCCACCATATATTCAGTACCATACAGAGTGTGGTTATCAGTGGTGGTTTTTCTTTTCAACAAATCAATTTTATTGTACGATAGTTTTATTTTTCATATTAACAAACACACATTTTATGCTGCTGTCATCGTCTCGGTATTATTTAATATATACACACAAACATACATATATACACACAAACATACATATATACACACAAATGTATCCGTTAGTTATGTGTGTAATAATGTGTTTTTAGTATGGTTTTAGAGAAAATTTATGTTTTAATTAATTAATAAAGTTAAAATACAAAAAAAAAAAAATTAAAGAAAAACAAAACAAACAGCTGAAATCGTTGTGATTTCATAAAATTCATCATTTTTAAGTTGACATTTATTATTATCATATTTAATAACTTTTTTAAAGAGAATAATATTTGAAAAATAAATTTTTTGGTAAACCAAAAAAAAAATTTTATATAATTTTAAGATTAAATAGAAAATTTTAATTATACATACATACATATATTTAAAGGAAAATCTCTGTTTTTTGTATATAGAGAATATTTTTACAAAGAATTTAATTTATTTGAAAATTTAATTTATATTTAAAAAAAAAAAAAAATAAATAAACATAATAAAAAGTAATTACAATTATAATTGACGTAATTTATTATAGAAGCAATTTGCACACAAAAAAAAAAAATCAAAGATAAATTGGCAAGAAAAAAAATTATTTTAGAATAATAAATAGGTATAGGTACATAATTAAAATAGAGAATGAAATATGTATATGTATGTATAAGCCAATTATATATATAGTTATGTATGTATGTTTGTATGTACATATAGATTTAATTAATTGAATTAAGTGAAAAAGAGCTTTATTTATCATAATGATGTAATACAAAATTTTAAATTTCTATTTTGGTTAATATTTCATTTTTAATTCTTCTTACAATAAAGAAATTGTTGAAGATATATAATAGGTATATATTATTTACATATTATGTACATACATATGTATAGTTCTAAAAAATATAATTTTAAAAGTTATAACAACAATCATGTCGAAATTACGACCGCTGTCGATATATTTCACCAATAAAACAGAACAATGGCGGATGACGGCTAACGAAAACAATTGAAAGAACAGATGACACCAAATGAAATTCAAAGCAAAAACCAAATGTCGAATTGAAAATGCAAAAAAAAATTTAAATTTTAAATAATTGTTTGGATTTGTACAATAGGGTAGTTCTGCAAAAATTAATTTTTTAATTTTAATTTTAAAAAAATTCAGTCATGACTGGTTGTTTCGAATATTTTTTTATTTCTAATACATATTTATTTTTAATACATATAGGTACATATTCATCTTTCAAACTCATGTGATTAGTGTCAAAAAAAAAATTGCAAAAGAACCGCCGAAATTCTAGGCTATTCCATTTAAATACATAGCTCGCGAAAAGAAATATAACATGCGCTGCGAAAAATAGAGATCATTCTGCTTATAGCTTAATATAGTGACCCACACTTCGTTTTAAGAGTTGTTTTAAATGTTGCGTTGCTTTGCGTTTCGTAATATTATTGATAACGATTTTAAAAAAAAAAACAAATAAAAATAAAAAAATTTATAGAGATGAAATTGTAGAGCTGCAATATTTTACTTAATCCTTCTGATATGAAGTACATAAGAAATGTACTTATCTTATGTCAATGTTAATAAAACTCAATAATTAATAAAACTGGAGTATTATATTAATTATTTACTGATCAATTTGTAAATAAAAAAAAACCCTATAAAATTGATAATTGATTAAATTAATTAAAATTGATTGATTGATTGAAAAGTATAATTTCTATACAAAATAATTGGTGATACTGGTCGAAATCATTTCTATGGCTTCAGAAATTGTAGTTGTTACTAAACTCAAAGTGCTAAATATTAATATTTTTAATTACACTAAACTGACGGTTATTGACCTCTTTAAAAAAAATAATATACAATTTTATTATAGAAGACCTAGGTTAGATTAGAATAAAGCAGAGAAAATCAATCAATATATACCATATGCTACTTTCAATCAAAACTTTACCTATTATAGTTGAATGAACTGAAAAGAATATTTTAATTTTTTTTCCTTTTTTATTTTTTATTTTTTTTTATTTTAAAATATATTTGACAATTTGACACTTTCAAATTTATTTCTATTTGTTTTACTTAAGTGCTTAAAAATGTTTACAACTAATACAATATTTTTTATATCATATTTTAATAATGCTTCATATCTTTAAAAAAAAAACACATACTTATATTGTATCTAATTGTTTTCCTTCAGACTTCCACGTTCAGTCAAATGAAAAGAAAAAATCAAATAAATTTTATTTGGAACAAAGTGAATTGAAGTAAAGAATTTAATAAAAAAATATCTTGAAAGGTAAACTACACCATATCTGCTTGTCAATATACGGTTAACGGATTACTTTAAGCTGAAATCGGAAACGTCATTTTGCGAATTATTATTTGCTATTGCTGTATAATTTTAAAAGCAGACAATAATACAGTAATGGTTGATTCTGCACATATGCATAGTTGCTTTTCCATCCGATGTGCAAATGACGTTTCCGATTTCTGCTTAATATTGCTAAAATAAATGGTAAAACGATATTTTCTTATTTTGATATAAAACAAACAAACAAATATCAAATAGTTTAATATACATATATTATATAAATAATCTTTTTGCATACCATGTTTTATTACTAAATTTAGAGTACATACTTATAGATGTTGTTTTAAAATTATACATTATTTTTAATATAATTTTATTTCAAATGATAATTAAGTTAACTATGCATAAAATCTAAAAATAAAATCTGAATTTTACAAATGCGATTCACAGACATCTATAGGCGTGACTATAGCCATACTGAAAGCAACTTAATACTTTTCGTTCTAGACCTTACGTTAAAACTTAAAGAAACTTGATGTAAACCATTCGGCTTTAAGTCATTTGACAATCACAAATTTGGCAGCAGAAATATTAATTTAATTTATAAATTTGAAAAATTAGGGGCCTCGGTGGCTTAATGGGTAAGAGCGTATAAAATACGTTGTAAACACCGAGGGGGGACACACGTCGTAAGAGTTATTCCTCCTTACAACATTTACAGCCACGTCTGAAATGCTGAAAAGGAAAGGCTATGTAATTTCCTGTTCACATTTGTATGATAGAGAAATGAACTAAAAAAAAAAAAGAATAAAAAAAAAAATAAAAATAAAGAAAGAACGCTTTAAAAAGATTTTTAAAAAATTTATTTTTATGCTATTGTTTAAGTTCTGTTCAAATTTTTTAAATACGCTTCACTCATAACAAAAAATAAATGACGTATTTTACTTAATTACTAGGTCAGGTCGTATATGCCAAAGTTCGAACGAAAGGTAAAATTTTAAACGAAAACTCAAACTACTCAAACTCAACTATATGCAATCGCATAAGGTTGTACAAAATTTTGACATTTAATTAAGTTGCTTTAAGGTACGGCTAGAGTCAGGCTTTTTCGTGTATTGTATTGAACGTTACCATATATCGGTATATATTATACGGACCACTCTCAATATATTACTTATACTTAACAAACACATTAAATATTTCTCTAATTTAGAAAGTTTCAAAATGTCAAAATTCTTATATATGTATCTATTGATTACGTTATACCAACGTTTTCTTCAAATTTCATTTACTTTTAAAATTTAAATATAATATATTCTCTTATATAAATGGGTTTTTTTTTTCGAAATGGTAAATAAAAATAAATGACTAAAACTAATTGACCGAAATGATATTTCAAGCTAGCAAATCATAAAATACATGAAAATTAATTATGAAGGAAAAATCCATTTTGACAGTTTCCTATTAAAATAAATATTTATGGATTTTAATTTGAAAAAAAAAAAAAAACGTTATAAATATACTAATTTTTTTTACTCGATAGAAAATAAAATTGATTACGTGAAAATTTAAATAAGAGGGATCTAAAAATAATTTTTTTTTTTAAATTACATGAAAAAAACCAATAAAATATTTCATGTTATTTTTTTTATTTATAATTTTTTTGATATATTTTCCATGTTGATAACCGAAACAAATCAAATGTTTTTATCAAATTTCCCATATATTTTTATTTTCTCAAAAGTTAAATGAACCCTTTTTAAAACAACACTTGTTTTGATATTGTAATTAAGGAGTTTTTTTTTATTCTTTTGATAATTTTGAAAATAAATAAAATAAAAAATACCGAAAATACCGAAAAATACAAAAATTTGGTGTAAAAAATGTTTATAAAAATATTTTGATAGATTGAATTTTAAATAGTATTAAGTATATTTTCGTCTGACTCGACGACTGACTGCCTTTATAGATTATGCTCAGCTTGTTCCAATAATTGTTAAAGCTTGTTCCAATAATTGTTTCAATATTTTGCAAACCAAATTTTATTCATTTTAAAAAGCATTTCGTCCTTATTGTGAAACAAGGGCAAAATAGACTTTTTCATGCATATAGAAATTTAATATTTGAACAAAGATTCTTTCAAGTTTTTCTAATTTTGCATAAAAAATTCAAGTTGCCAACAGTTTTCCTTATTGTTAGATGTCAAACCCATCTAATATTTCAATTTATATTCAATTTTATAAGAATAAAAAGAAAAAACATTTTTTATGCATTTTGGGGTAAATATGTATTACGTCAAACCATATTAAATATACTATATATATACATCAACATCAAAGTATCTGAACAAAAAAAAAAAAACAAATTGGTCTTTTTCTAGCTTATTTAAATTTCATAATAGCTGTCAAATTTTGAAAATTTAAAACAAAGAAAAAAAATTCTTTTTTAAAATTTGAAATTTATTTTCATATTAAAAGTATTTGTCATGTTTTTTTTTTTTTCGCTTATATTTATAGAATCTATAGAAACTTAAATGGGGGAGTCATTACCTTTTTTGTTTTTTTTTTTTAAGTTATGTCGATGGATTCATGAAATTTGACAGAAAAATTTAAAAAAATATACTTATATATACATATATTTAAATATATTATTTAGAATATTAAAATTTATTAAATCCTCTCTAATGGGTTCTAATCTCATTTAATTTTTCAAAATATAGATAAAAAGAATTCTAATAAGAATTTTAAATTGTGCAAAATATAAAAATTCCGTAAATTTGGTATAATAATAAATAACGTTTTAAATAGGGTAAAAAAATTCATCATGTAATATTTTATAAAAGAAAACTAAAAAAGAATTCACAGAGTTTAATTAATGCTGTTTAGAATTATTAATTTATTTAGGTTTCTCTAGGTGCACTTAATTATATTTTAATAAAATTGACTTTTATTTTGAAATGCATCCCGTAAAGATTCAACTGTTAATATTTAACATTACTTGCGTACCACAGCACAAAATTATCTCAGATAATTGAAAACCTGATGAATTTTGTGAATACTGAATAGTGATTATTTTAAAAATAGTCTTTTAGAAAACTAGAATTTACGAATGAATTATGACTTCAAAACGGCAATCATTCTATTTTTAAAGGATTTGTAAACATTAAAAAAAATAAAACAGTTAAATTCACACTACAACGGCACGGAGCGACACTGTGACAATGACGTAGCATGATGGCATCGTATTCTTATTCACACTACATATTCATGTTGTGAAGAACCATATCGTATTCCTATTCACACTACATATTCATGTTGTTAAGAACCATATTTTAAATCCCGGTACGATGTCAGTATGTCGTCATCAATGTCAATATCATTCAGTATGAACATATTCTATTACCCGGCAGCCATCAGACGGGACAGTATTACTATATTGCGAGTATGTAATACAAAATATCAAATTACAGTCTGTGTGACGTATGTGGAATATTTTTACTATCAAGACATTTCATTTATTATAAAAATTTAAAGAAAAGACATTTCATTTTTCAAGTTTATTTTATATTTTTTCAAAATATTTCATATTTTTTAAATAGACACAAATAAAATATCAAATTAAAAATAAAACAACCAAAACATTTATTTAAAATTTGAATTTTGTTTTCCATTTGTCGCCTTTTTTAATTGTTTGAAGTGTCAAATTACTATCACAATTACTAGCTAGAAAAATGTCAAGAGAGTGGAGAAAATAGTTGAAAAAATGTAATAGTATTGTCAAAAATGTTCATAAATTTGTGCACTATTTTGTTAGTACTATCTCGTCTGGCCCCTAGGTAAGAAATACATAGGACCTGATTTCGATAGTCATTTTATAAAAATGAAAATGACAAAAATAAGCTAAAAGTAAAAAATTAAGTGCTCATAAATTATTAAATAATATTGTCTGTATAATGAGAATAATAAATACTGACTTTTATAAATACTACCTGTTATTTTGAAGAAGCCTCCGTATCTTGGTAGCAAGAAATTGGATCGATATGATTTACAAAACGTAGTCCCCGATACTATAATAGAAACTAAAAGAAGAAAAAAATTTAAAAAAAGTTCCGAAAAGTGGCTCCTTAGTTTTTGCGTTCCGTTTTTTTAGGGCGCGCTTTTTTATTTTTGTCGAACTTTTTTTATTTTTTTTTTTTTGCGATATTAAATATTACAAAATCAGTGAGTAACGTTTTTAAATCATATCAGTCCGACTTCTAAATCGCAAAATAATGGGCTTTCTTGCAACCTATGCTATTGCATAATCATATGTTGCTTAAATACATAAAATACTTAATAATTATTAACAATTTCAAAATGAGAAAATTTGACGTTTTAAATGAGTACATTCATAAAAAACAACTATCAAAATCAGCTTGTTTTAATTTTTTATGACTGTCAAAATAAAAAAATTTGTATTTCATAAAAAATTAAAGTGATAGACTATCGAAATCAGAGCCCATAATATAAATAATAATCATGTCAGCTGTCATAACACTGTCGCGACATGCTTTTGTGGTGAGAATCAACCGTTAACATTAACTTACCCCATAGTATTATGACCTGTTTTTGTTCTTATAATTTTAATACAATTTTTTGAACCTAATCTAATCATTTTTTTCTTCTATATAATTTATAGATAGGTATAGTGTTATTGTTCTAATTTTTAATGGTCAATAACATCAAATTTAAAAAAAAAAAATTCTTAAAAGCATAAAATTTAAAATTAAAATATATGTTAACATTACTAACAAACAAATTTATTTAATCTTTTTGAAACATATGTAAAATATTTCAGTAATTCTAATTAATTTTTATACACTTTAACATTTGTTTTATAAAAAAATAAAATAAAATAAAAAAAAAAACAAAAGTCCTTTTTAATTAGAACAGAAAAAAAAAGTCAATTCAGAGTTTTCTAAATCTTTTAAACTATTTGTATATTAATTACACCTCATAAAAGACAAAAGAAAAAAAAAAAACCTTAAATTTTTTTTTTTCCTAGTAATTTTTCATCTGAAGTGAAACGATAATTTTTCACATCACGCCTCAATCCACCTACACAAAATGTTAATTCGGAAAACCGCCAACAAAATGGTAAATTTTATTTTTTTTTTTTTTATCATACGCTCGACACTTTCAGAGTTTTCAATTCTTTTTTTTTTGTTTTTTTTTGTTTTGTAATTTATTTGTTATTTTACTTAAAATAAAAATTTATTAAATTTTCTAAGAATGAAAAGAATATAAAAAAAAAAAATTCTTTAAAATTGTTTTTGAAAAAATGAAAAATCCAAAAAAAATTTTTTTTTATTTGATATTTTTGAAATCTTTGCTAAATTTATTACACATTTCACTTTTATTAGCTTTTAGGTTTATATTATGCTCTTTAACGGTTTTTTTTTAATTTAAAAATTTATGATTGATTGTGAGATCACGACAGGTGGATTAAATAAATTTACGTAAACTCTCTCTGTATAACGAAAAGAAAACCAAAACACAAAAAATGAATATTTTAACACGCTTAAACATAATGAAAAAGAATTACAAAAAAAAAAAAATATAGAAAATAAAATTAACAAAAATTTCAAAATTTAGGTTTATTTTAATTATCAATTTTTTATAGATTCATATTATTTTTTTTGTTTTTCGCTGTTCAAGTAAAAGCAAAGCAATTGGTAATAAGTAAAATTTACATTAATCATATCAAAATATCACTTTCACATTAATCATATCGAATTTAAATAAAAATGTGTATACGCATTTCTAACTATCGTCACCGACATGGATTCAAGATGAGGAAAGGAGTCGGTGCCGGTATTTTCTCGGAGAAACTTAATATTTCAAAATCATACAAATTACCCGACATAGCTAGCATCCTTCAGGTGGAGATACTAGCAACTATAAAACACAGGCCACGTGAGTGAGTGGAATCAAAATGGCGCAAACTAACGCTAACTGAGACCTTCACGCAGCGTCGAGAAGATCACCATAACGTACCTATCAACCTATATGTATTTCTTTTGTTTCGATATAAATTTTCATTTTAATCACGCTCCAATAATAAAAATGAGTCGGCTCTTACTGACTTTAAAAAAAAAAAATTTTATTTAAAAAATTAATTATTTAATTTTAATAAATTAAAAATTTTTAATAGAATTTTTGTTTTGAAAACTTATTAGTTTTGGTTATTTAAACTTAACACTTAGAAATCCAATTTGAAGTAAATTTGTTTTACCATTTTTGTTTAGTTTTATTTAACCCTAAATTTCCATAACTAAATTTTTTCGTGCAAACTTTTTAAGTTAATCATTTCCACTTTCAATAAAATTGTGCCTTTTTTTTATGATACAAATTTATGTTCCGATTACCATACAATTATTGGTACATAGTTGATTAAATTATTACTATAGCATTATGTTAGGTATTATATTTTTGGAAGCTTTAGTTATTATTTTATTAGTAGTTCACAATTACTCAGTTCTTTTGACATTTTTTTTTTTATAAAATTGTCAATATTTTATATTTTTTTTACTTTATTAATGATTAAGCAATTTTAACTATAAAATACTGATTTTATGTTACATGCAATTACAAACAAATAGTCAATGTTAATTATTAACAAAAGTCAATTGTGACTACAACTTCTCAATTAAAAAAAATCCTACATTTTTACTACCCAATATTATTGCATGTCTTGACGTTTTTGGATTATTTTAAACTCAATCAATATCATGTTTACGTCAAAGAACTGCTTATTTTTTCTTATAATTGTATGAAATTAGTTAAATTCAAAATAAAATTAAAATAAAACTGTCAAAAATGCTTCTAATACTGTCAAATTCTTATTATAAAAATATAAAATTAAATAAAAAAAAAGCTTTGAAGATCTTTAGCAACTTACTACAAAATTAAAAGAAATATGAATTTGAAAAAAGTCTTAAGTTAAAATATGAAAGAAAATGTAGGTATTGTTACAGATTTAATATAGATTCAAATGTTGTGGGATACTGTAGTGTCAAAATATAGAAATAATGCAATTGTCACAGCAAAAATTTGATTATACATAAATATTTGGTTGATTCATTCAATGTTATCGTCATAAAATTTTCAAAAAATTATATTGGTTTTGAAAGAAGATTCTTTTTAAAAGAAAATAAATACAAGGTAGAATGTAAGCCAACAATATTTAAAAGCGCACATTTCCAAAACTCAATACAAACTGTTTAGAATATTGTGACATGCACAAAAATTTTAAAATTTCATGTAATAAGAAAAAACGTGAAAATAGGACATTTTTGAAATTTTGAGGGGCCGTAAGTCCGGAATCCTATATAACTAAGAAAAGCCGTTAACATACGTAAAAATATATTACTGGAGCTATAGGGCTTTTTCAAAGTTTGAGGGCCTGTAGCTCCGTAATGAATTATTTTATGAGACCTACCCATGGTTAAAATTTAGATGAAAAAGTTGTTCCACAAAATTATTTTATGAGACCTATATATATATAACTATATGGGTATATGGTACCCATGGGTATATGGTTAAAATTTTTTTTCTCTATCTTTAACGGTGTAGAAGTTTTGTAAACAGACGGACAGAGTGAAACTAATAAGCACATTTTTTCAAAAGAATATAATATAAGAACACTTCGTTCTGTATAAAAAAACTGCCTTACGAAATTTAAGAAGATGAAATTAATGGTACATGTTACCTTTATAACTTCAAAGGAATGGAATGACTTTAAATAGCATGTGTCACAAATCAATTAAAAGAATTGAAAGCGAATTTATGTTTTTTTCTTTCTTAATTTTAATGAAGCGAATTTTTATGTTTTTTAATAACACAAAAATAAAAAAATAAAAAATAAAATTAGAATTTCACCAGCCAAAAAGTGTGATTTGATGAAAATAAAATAAAATTAAAACAAAAAAAAATACTTTTATGACAGTTATAAAAAAACGAATAATATCAAATTATTAAATTTTTATTATGATTTAATGTCATTAATTTGTCAGAATTAAATAAAAAGAAAATATTTTTATAAAAAAAAAAATGATTTTTCAAAAAAAAAAATAATTAACAATACACTACTTCTTTAGATTGTTGATAAACGACAAGGCGATAAAATTACTTGAACATCTGGTTTCCCCATAAAAAGCAATAAAATTTTTTAATAGAAATAAATATTTGATTAAATCTGATGGATGAATGATTATTTCTTAAAAAAATTTTAATTATTTTCTAATGATTAAATTTCAAAGGAAAAACTTTATAAAATTTAATTGAAATATTTTTTTTTTTTTTTAATTTTTTCATAGTTCTTAAGGAAATTTTAATAAACAAATTAATTTAATAAAAAACCTAATTTTGAAGTTTATCCTTCTAGTGGAAGGCTTCTAAAATATGCTACAAAATGCTAAACAATAAAAATATATTTGTTTTAAATCTTCCACTTATACGCATATTATTTGAAAAAAAAAAACGATTTTTGAAACAATTAGATTTAATTATAAAAAGATTTCATAAATTATTAAACCATCCAATTTATTTGATAAAATTGCATCAATAATAATTTGACTATCGACAAACATCAATTTTCCAATTTAAAAAAGTGAAAAACTGAAATTTGACTTTAAACTGAAATTCTAGTTTAGAACAAACTTCTAATATTTAATAAATTTAATAAAATTCAATTTTTATTTATTATTTTTTAGTTTATTTTATTATAATTGAAAAATAGTGCACGTGTCATGTGTTATAAATTCTAAATACTTTTGATTTCATATTAAAATGCTAAAGCAATATTTAAAATGTTTTTTTCATTCATATTTTTTGAAATTTAATTAAATTTGATTAAAATTTAGAATAATGTTTGTTAGGTAAACAGTTTTCTATTTTTTTTTTTTTTTTTTGAAGATTTGAAATAAAAATGTGTGAACATGTTTTTTTTTTTATATTAAAATAAATTCAATTTATTATCGGCGAAAAAAAAAATAATGGGAATGATAAATTTAAACAAGCTTTTTTTTTTATGCAACAAAAAAAAATATAATAAATAAAAAAAATCATAAATAAACAAAAATACAAAATTTGTTCCAACTTTACTTTTCTGAACTAAAAAAAACATACACAAAAAACTAAAAAAAAAAACAATAAATTCCAGTGTGTGGAATTAGAAAAATAAACAAACAAATTTATGTTTGCCAAGAAATATTGAACTACTTTTTTTTTTTGGTTCCCTCTTAAAAAATTTTAATTCTATAGTTATATCATCATCACATTATATTTGGGAAAATTAAGAACACTGCTTAGACTTTAATTTTTTTTTTTTTTCATTTTGTTTGTGAACAAATAATTTTTGTTTTATATTAATAAAAATTGTTTGTTTTAGCACAAGCAAAAAACAAAAACAAAAGTTTGTATGAAAACAACGAAAACTCTTACAATAGTATTTTTATAAAAATTGTTGTCAATAATTTATCTCATAAGTTCGTTCTTTATTTGTCCTCTTTAATGGCAGGTCAATAAATTATTTCTCCTTAAGTTTTTAGTATACTATATATAGTTCCATTACAGCCGAACTATACAGTGCTAGAGCCGAGTAATGAACGGCTTAGTAAAATTAATGATAAATAAAGACTTGTCGACGACGAGCTATGTTTAAGTGGCAAGGGGAAAAAAAATATAGTTCCAAATTCGAAGCGTAAAAATTTTTTTATCTGCTACCATTTCTATACCATTATTTTCTTATATGTTAACAAGGAAGGGTGAAATAAAGTCGAAAGAAATAAAGTTTTTATTACCAAAAACATGGAAATAAAGTTCAAAAAATTACATACTTAACTTACAAGTTAAGCATTCTTTTCTATGAAATTCGACAGGAAGAAAACCCCCCTAACAACGGTTAGATATCACTATTTCTTAAATATTATTTTACTATTGCTTCAATATTCCTTCATTCGTTTTGAAAAAATGGAATAGAAATTTCCCTATTTTTTCGATTTTTCTTCATAATTGTTTCCATATTTCTTCAAAATTGCTTTATTGTTTTCTGACTTTTCTAACCAAATTTTGACTAACTTCAAAATTTCTCTAATGTTCTAAGCTATTTAAATTTTTTATATTATATGATAACATATTTTTTTATATTATTCTAAAGGATATAATCAAAAATAAGCATATTATGCATTATAAAAACATTGTTCAAAAGAAAATTAAAAATAAAATAAAGTTTTTCAATTGAATATTCAAAAAAGTGACACTTGGATTTTTTAAATTCTAATTCTTCATTTTTTTAAAATGTACGAAATAATGATGTCTAAACACTAATGCTTATTTAAAAAAAAAAAATAACAAAATAGTGAGAAAATATGAAACAAATATGAATTGAAAACATTAAAGTCTTAACAGAGGTGTAAAACAAATTTTAGTTAATTTTCTATTTGGCACCAAAAAGCAACATTTCGTATGGTTTTACTTTTGGCATTAAAAAACGATTTATACAAATACGGACTTTATTTACAAATTTTATAATATTTTTTTGCTTTCGTTTTTTGCCAACAAACTATATAAAAAGTTTCAAACAACATTAACACATTTTACATTGTGATTAATATAAAATTTTAAATAAAGTCTAGCCCAAAGTAGCTGTAACGAGACGAGTAAAAACTCTACCATTACATGTAAATATATGGACATAGTTAATAGCCATAAAAACGATAAAAATGTCAAAAATACTGCAAGACAAATTATATGGGGCCTCGGTGGCCTAGTGGGTAAGAGCACCGAGGGAGTGTGGGTTCGAATCCCACACACGTCGTAAGAGTTATTCCCCCTTACGACATTTACAGCCACGCCTGAACAGGAAAGGCTGTGTAAAAATGTCAAAAATACTGCAAGAAAAATTATATGGGGCCTAGTGGGTAAGAGCACCGAGGGAGTGTGGGTTCGAATCCCACACACGTCGTAAGAGTTATTCCCCCTTACGACATTTACAGCCACGCCTGAACAGGATAGTCCACATTTATGTGGCAGAGCAATGCATTAAAAAAAAAAAAAAAATTATGTCATCATGTAAGCGAGAGAAATGTCACGTTAAAGTCTCAGTAAAAATATAGCAATACGTACAAATACAAAAACATAATACAAATATATATACATAATACAAATACAAATACAAATACAAATACAAATATATAATATTATACAAATACAAATACAAATACATAATATTAATTATAAAGTACTCATCTTTATTTCTGGTCCTATAATTAATACTGTTTCTTTATACCCGTACGATAGGATCGGGTATAATAAAATTACTCCTCCGTTTGTAACACCTCGAAATAAGCGAGCTAGATATACCTTCAAAGGTATGGATCGGATCAGAAAAAAATTCTAAGACTTTTGAGCCATGTCCGTCCGTCCGTCCGTCCGTCCGTCAGCACGCTAACTCAAAAACTAAGAAAGCTAGAATCTTGAAATTTACACAAAATATTTTGGGAGTAATTTGTAGGTTCCCTATTTTTTTTGGTTGAGTTTGGACCAAGCCTTAGGGTAGCTCTCGAACACCTAACTTTTAGATCTCCACATTTTTTTGCAATAGAGCTATGAAATTTTAACTACTGATAGATCTCACAAAAATATTAATTTTATTTTGAATAACTTTTTTTTGTAGCCCCACCCGTTACGGAGCTACAGCTCCCCAAATGTTCAAAAAAGCTCTATATTTAAATTGTTATAGCACAAGTTCTATAAGGTATATCTTCATTTTGAAAACGCCAAACGATTACTACTTTCATTAGCTTTAAAAGTATATATACAATAAATATATATTTTTGGCATACGGTGTCTTAATTTACCGTTATGCGAAACTCAAATTTTGCAAAATTCTTTAACCCTTCCATCTTCTAAACGGTTAAAGTTGGAAACTTGAAATTTTGACAGAAGTTAGATATTTGAAAATTAGTATGAGTCATTTCAGAAATTTTTTTTGTATCATCCCCCGTTTAGGAGCTGTAAGGGGTCAAAAACTGAAAATTTCCTATTTTGAAACACCTGTAACTTGAACACCTGTTAAAATTTTTTTGAAGTAATACACAAAAATTAAAGCTCCAACATTATATTTTTATTTCTGTTAATAACTGTTTTTAATAATATAGGGTTACTTTATAATTGACGAAAGTGTTACTTCATTTTTTTAAATTTTCTAACAAATTTCTTTAACGATTTTTTTCCATTTTGTTTTACTCGATAATTTGAAATTGTTGAGGATATAATGCGTAGTACAAAAAAATGTAATTAAATAAACAACATAACGGTTGCTTGAAGAATTTTTATTTATATGATATTGATATATATACATACTTATATAATATCATGTTTATTTACATATCGTATATGTCACTAGTGAATGAATAATAAGAGTATAGATGTATATTATATAGCGCCGTATTTACATACACATATGTATTTTATTGTACTTATAAGAAATTATTCTGTCAATGGAATATTTAAATATAATATAATATAATATTTAAAATTATATTTACTGTTTTGTACTTAGTAAATTTAATATACATTTACCGCTTAGTATTAAATGGTACTATAGAATATTTGAAAAAGTTTTGGATTGATAATCGTTATGTGGAAGGTTAGAATCTGCTTTTGAAGAATGTACATATAAACATATAGTTTGAGTATATGTACAACCCATAGTACTAGAAATTATAAAATCCACCCAAATTATTTTAAAATACTAAAATATTAAAAAAATAATATTGCAAGCAGAGTGACAGGCTGTGAACATACTAACGGTTCGTACGGGTATCTAAGAGTTGACAAAGTCAACTGTATTCTTCCTCGTTTTTATTTGTCTTTTTTTTTTTTTTTTTATTTATGTACTTTTAAATATATTCAACGTAACTAAAGTTACGATACGCGCACATCTTTATTAGCAATTCTTTTTTATCCAATCTAAAAACAATTAAACACAAAAAATTTGTAAACATTGTCATTTTATTGTCATTTTATTGTCATTACGTTTTCATTTTGGCTAAATACTGGTTAACACTTGGCTAAAACTGTACTAGATTTCTTGCGTTTTTTTATCATTTCATCACCATCTATTTTGCGCTTATACTTAAAACTATTATAGTTAAAGGAAATACACCATCGCTATATATATATGTACTTAACTGTCATGCATAATACCAAAATATGAAAAATAAATGGACAAGTTAGTAATACCAAAAAATAAACAGGTAGATAAATTTCACATCAAGATATAATTTTCCAAAACGCGTCCCCAACCACGATTCGTTTATAAATATTCTGAAGTGTAAATCAAGAAGCGATAAATTCTCAGTATTTCTTTTATATTTTCAATTTTCCGTATAATAATTTTCCATTTCATTAAAAAAAATTTAATTAATTTAATTTTATTTTAATTTTTTACTTTAATTTTTTTTTTTTTTTTAGTTATTAAAATTACTTAAATTACATTAAATTAATTATGTATAATTTAAATGAACATCAATTTACCAATAATTTAAAATTGATTTTTTAATTCAGAAAATATAATAATAATCCTCTTCAATAATTAAATTTATACAAAAAAAAAAAAAAAATAATTGAAAAATAATATAAAAAACAAAACAAAACAAAAAAAATGTAATTTCCAATTTCCAGGAAAATTTAATCATTTGATATATATATATAGGTATATGTATATAATAATACATACATAATATATTCGTACATAAAATATTCGTTGCTGTAATGAAAAATAATATTTAAAATATTAACTTTTTCATTATATTTTTCATTACAAATTCAAAAGCATAAAAAAAATATATATATATATATAAATATTTTTCAATAGGTATTCATTAAAATCGATTTTAACTCAAAAAGCCTAATTAATAAAAATGTTAAGAACCATAAATTACAAAAATAAAAAAAAGTAAATCAAAAAGATGTTATTTCATTTTTTTTTTAGCACATTAACAGATAAAGAGAAATATGAAAAATATGCTAATTTAAATTTAAGTACGTATGTACTTACACGTACGTATTTATTTATTTTTTTTTTTTTTTGTATTTTACATTAAATTTTCATTTCACTTCAATTATAAAAATGTAAAGTGTAAGGGGAAGTAAATTTATTTTTACAAAATATTCGGAACTTTTTACTCATATTGAATAATCGAATTATTTTGAGACTATTTAATTATTTTGAGAATTATTATTATAGACTAAATCACAATCTTTAATTATTTTTTTTTTTTTGAGATAATCGCAGAACTTATTTATGATATTCATGTACATATCTATCTGCATACCATGGTGACTGAAACAATCTGTTAACGTTATAATATTATATATTCTACAGAAAGACCAAAATTTTAAAATGAAAAAGTCAAGAAAATCGCAGTTAGAAATAGTTTTTTTCTAATAATTATCGATTATTATTGATAATATGACATACGTGAGCATTAAGAAACATATCGTTCTTATTCTGAATTTCGAGGTAGATATTTGCCGAAAGGTTCGTTACGAACAAAAATTTTAAATTATTTCAAATTATGTCGTAGACAATTGAAAATTTGTGCATTGAAAATTTGTGCTCTGTTTTTCGAAATTTGAAAACAAAATGTTCTGTCTAATTTATTTTTTGTTTAAAAACGTATTGAAGTTTATTGAAGAAGACGTTTTAAAGAATTGAAATAATTTCAAAGTTCTTTATTTATAAGCAATAAACTTATTTTGCATCAAAAAAAAAAAATGTATTTAATAACTGGAAGTAGGATCATTCCTTCGCAAATTTTTGACGTTTTGACGTTTCATTATCAAACAAAAATTTCTATAAATTTTACCGTATTTCCAATAAATTTAAATGTCTTATTAGAAATTTTTGTTTTTTTATGAAGTTGCATTGAAGTTCAGCAAATTGATATTGAATTTTCTCGAAAAGGGCAGGTAGATGCGATAAAAATGTGACTTCTTAACAAAAAAAAATCACTGGAATAATTCGAAAATTTTTAAACGATTTAGTGCGAGATCAACTATCGCTTTTTGTGAAACTTATAGTGGGACACCCTATATGTATATGTATAGCAGTTTAATTTAAATAATATAGTCAAATAAGTCAGATTTAATCACATTAAAATTTAATTCATTTATTTTTTTTTTAACCAACAATGTTAAGATTTAAATTTTTTAAGTTTTATTAATTCTGCAATGGAATAAGGTATTAGTTAAAAATAGTTAAAATATAGTTGTATAAATTTAATTTATTATGTATAAACTATACAACTTTTTTCCTTATTATATAAAATTTTACAAATTTATTAGCTTTGATTCTTTAAATAGCATCGAAAAGAAATAATTGTAACAAAAGTCTTAAGAACGTGAGGCCCATTCTAATACTCTATCAATAAAATTGTTCTAGAATTGTTTTTTTTTTCCTATAAACCCAACCCAATTTCGCTAAAATCAACTGGTAGTTAATTTGCTATTGGTTAAATATCGTTTAGCCATTATTCTATATATTTTAATTGTATAAATATTTCAAATAACAGTTTAGCATTATTAGCAAAGCAGCAAAAACATCTGTAATTCAATGATCCAATGCTAAGACAGTATTTTCTCGTCAATGATTGTAATTACTCTTATCTCTACCTCACACTGTTCCGTTTTCATCTAAATTTGTCAATGATTTTCTTATTTATAAGTTAAGTAGGTAACAAAACCAAGCTGATGAAATTTCCTATGAACCGAATATTTCGATGTCTAAAAACTCATTGTTACTTAATTTTTAAGTGCTAAATCACATTAATTATGGGTGTAAAATAGCAATATTTTTTTTTGCGAGGGCAGGTGCAAAAGTCAAAATTGAGATCAACGGGTGAATTCTCTTTGGGTAGTGTTGAACTTGAGCGAATTGAACGCCAGCCACTTCACTTTTAAATTAAACTTTAGGTTAAAAGTTGTGGTATAATGTTCTGTTTAGTTTGCGGATTGTTTCAATGGTGTACCTATCCATAGCACAGGCAAAACTACATGTTAAAAAATTAGCAAATTTTCAAATAAATAATTGTCACGAAAGAATAAAATCCATTAAATATAATTTTTTTTATGGTAAACGAAATAACTCATTCTTTAAGTACATATTGACTAATGATCCGCTTCATTTGCAATGATTTACATAACAACACACAAAACCAAAAAAAAAAAAATCATGACATTATTACGAAATGTCATTAATTTGTTTTCTGTCATTTAAATTTAATTGAATTTTTAAAATTTATGGTTATATTTTCAACTTACAAAAATTACTTTCAGTTTAAATGAAAATTTTAAATTGCAGTTTACATTCGCCTTTTTTTATAGTAAAAAATTAAATTTAAAGTAAAATTTATTAAAAATTATCAATGTTTCAATTCAATCATTATTTGAATTAAAAGAAATTTTGTTTTTCACTATTTCAATTGTTTCATTTGAAACAAAATATAAGTCGTTCCTCAAAGCATCAGTAGCATATACTATGTATTAAATTTTATTTTAAATCAGACAATAGTTTTAAAGACTATTTACAATTACAAAAGATGTCACTGGATTAGGAATAAGGAAAAAACCCTGAAGCTTCCGACTTCATTTTATTTGGCAAATAACATTACGTAAAATTCTCAATAAATTTTCTTGAAATTTTCCCTTAATTAATTTTAAATAAAATGATTGTCCAAGGAAAACCACCATTAAAACATAAGAAAAGTAATTTTTCTTCAAAGAAAAGAAAATATTATCAATTTCATTCCGATTTCAAGTAAATTTTTTTTTTTTTTATTTAACTATGAAAAATTTAAAATAAATTTTATTTTCTAAACATTATTTTTTTTTTTTTTTTTTAAATTAAGAAAAATATGAAATATTTAACTGTCCAATAAAAGATAAAATGAAACTATTTTGTATATATATTCACCTTTATAAAATATTCACCATTTTTTTCTAACGTTTTTTTCTGTTTTTTGCTCTTTTTATTTCTTATCATTAACCAACCACTGACTGTGAAGTACACATTAAGAGAGTAAAAGTAAAAAAAAAAAGAACATATGATAAAAAACAAAACTTAACACTTGACATTTTAAGAACTCAAATATATCATTTTTTCCTCTGCTTCATATAATTTTTATTCCTTTTTTACTGTAAATCCAATTTTACTTATGTCCATTTTTTTTATTGATTGCTTCGAAAATACAAAAAAAAAAAAAAAAAATACCATAAATATCCTGTTTGTCTTTCCTTCAATTCAAATAAAATTATTCGAGATGAATTTAAATTTTTTTTGCAAATCAAAATTTTTCAAATATTTTTACATGTAAATTTCATTTGAAAGTTTACTAGGTTTTTTATTCTATTACTTAACAGTTACCAATTTGTTAAGGTGTTCATAATATAATGTACCATAATCTAATCTAACTTTATCATTATTTACTTAAAAAGAAGTCGCCTGTTCAACTATTTTTTGAAAACCTCATCTGTACTTTGTTTAATCTTCAAAAACGATTTTTTTATTATAAATTCTGTAATTTTTGAATTACAGGACTGCTTTAACACTCAAAATGTGGCAGAAATATTTCAAGAACATTTTACAATAATAAAAGCGTTTTAATAACGGTATTTTTTTTTAGTAAAAAGGCTCAAATGACAATTTTTAAATAAAAAAATCAAAAATAAACTAAGTAACGTATTTTAAGAAAGAGAAAATCTTTAGTTCTGAATATCTCATTAACGCTTGGAAATAGAACTTCCAATTAAAAGGTGTTTTTTGCTTGTTTTGACCTCCCCTATCATTTCTTGAAATTATGCTGTCTATTCCTCAAACACCCTGTATAAACTGCATAGTATATGAATTTACTTTCTGCTTATATCTTTAGTGGTACAAATTGCATCGAAAATATTAGTAAACTTTCTTCTTACTCGTTTTTTTTTTTTTTTTTTTTTGACAATTTGTATTACTAAAAAATTCTTCTACCGTATATAATATAAAAACTCTTAAATGCTTTTTTTGCTTTTGTTTTTGCACTTTTCAAAGATTTATGATGTCAAAATTTTCTTTCTTTTGTTGTATTTTAATCCTAAAATCATATTTTCTTTTTATTACTTATATATTATATTGTTGTTATTTTATATTATTTATTTTTTTCACCTCCTATAAGATTATTTTTATTGAGTTAAAAAAGGACCCTTATTGTGATCATAAATTTCTTCTTCCACACCAAATAAATTTTTTTTTTCTGCTTTTTGACAGCCAAAAAATAAATATATATATATATATATATAAAAAAAGGGATAAAAACATCGACATATTAACTTAAAATCCTTTCAATTCAGTAGTTATAAACGACAATTGTCATCCCTTTATATGTGAGCACAAAATTACAGTTATGGGCAAAATTCATCGTACAAAATTCACATAATATATTATAGATGAACAGTGAATTTTAATAAAAAAAAATTTTCAATTTTGTTGTTTGTGATAGTTTAGTATTCCTTTGACAGTTCCGGTAGAGAGTTCTGATATGAAAAAGCATTTTATGAGATACTAAAAGCATAATTAGTCTAAGTAAATAACAAAATTAAAATTAAATATATGACTCAGAAGTCAGAATCAAACGACTCTCTATATATGTATATAATTTTTCTTGCTAATATTAAAACTTTTTCAATTGTTTAATGGTTGTGGAATGCCAAATGTATTTTTTTATCATATACTTTATTATGTATATTGTATGATTTTTCCAATACACGGTATATACATATTTCAAAAATATTTACTAAAGTAAACTTTTGGCACAAAAAAAAAAAAAAAAGAATAAAATACTTAAAAAAGGATCACATCATTTTCCTTGAATAAATCGCCCTTAAAAAGATTTTCTTGGAAAATGGTTTTTCAAATTAGAACAATAAAAACAATAACCATAAAAAAAATTCATTACGTTAAAGTATTTTTTGAATAATCTATGATAATCAAAATAGTTAAAAGATTTTATAAACTCTTAAATGAAAATGCTAATATATATTTTCCCTGAAAAAAATAATGTAGTAAAACAAATAACCTGTATATATATATATATTTAAAATGAATCTAGAAAAAGACTTAAGGCTATAATTAGATACTGAAAATTCAAACAATATTCTATTCTCTTTTTTAGTATAGATTCTTTTTAACTATTCAACCAATTTTTCTTTTATTTTCTTATCTTTTCCACAAACATATATATTTTTTGTTCCCTTTTTTTTTTTTAATTTTTCTATCCTTTTCTTTTTTTTTCTCATTTTCATACAAAATTACAATTTTTTTTTTTTAATCCAATGGAGTGAGATCAAAATTCAAAATACAAATAAAAAATTTCAAAGGTAAAGTTTTAAAAGTGAAAACAAAAAATGAACCTAATAAAATATAAAAAAAAATATATATATATAATAATAATAAGAAAAACAATAGGAAAAAAAGTAACCCGAAGGATAAGAAAAATTTAAATTCATTCATTTCGCTCTTTTAAAAATTCGTACGTTGACAACAGCAAACGATCTCATAAAATTTGCCCTACAAATAACATTATTAAAATAATTCTATAGTAAATAAAGTTTAAATGACGTTTTTAGAATAAATTTTTTTTTTTTAGGATGGATTAAAAATTTTTATTTCAAATAGATTTTAATCATAAATATAAAATACAAATCATAATTTCTTTGTTAGATTTTTTTAAGTCAATTAAATTTACCTTAATAATTATTTATTTAAAAAAAATAACTTTTGAAAACATTGCTTTGCATTGACAAAAGTACAATTGATGTTAAAATCAAATAACAACAGTTGTCAAATAGTCATATAGTCCCTTTATTGTTTCAGAAAAATAAATAATAAAGGAAATTATTTTTTGTAAAATTGAATGTTTTATTATTTCTCATATTTTTTATTATTGATTTCTTCAAAAACATATTTTAAGTAACTATAATTTTTTCTTAATGACTTTGCCAAATACATTAAAATGTTAAAAACCATTATTTTAATTTATCTCAAATAATTAAACCAGAAGCAAAAAAAGCAAATGTGAGAGTGGAATTGATATATAACAATAAAAATAATAATATAATAAAACAAATAATTTTATTTTTCTTTTAATTACCTTTTAAATATCTTTCTTAATTAAGTTTAAACCTAAAACTTTGTTTTAAAAATTTACTCGTTAACAACAATTTATTATACAAATAAAAGGAAAACAAAAAAATTTGTTCATCCCTGAAATTCGCACTTTTTTACACAAATTATATGTGGACCCAAATGCCATTTAAATTTTAATATTTTTTTAATATACCCTTAAGATAATAAAACATTTTCTTAACAATTTTTATTCTTCTCTTTCTTTCGCCCCCCAGTTTAGCATATTTTTCCAAAAAAAAAAACAAGTGTTGCCAAAATTAGTTAATTAGTTTCCACTCTATCCATCTGTCTATCGTTCAAGTTCAAGATGAAGTAATACATATAAGTCTCTTTAAAAAATTTATCTTGTGGATTTATCTTGTCAAAAAACATTTCATGTAGCCGCCCCGCCCGTTGCGAAGCTATAGGCCTTCAAAGTTGAAAAGTTGTCATATTTTCAAATTCAGCTTAAAATGTTTTTAATGTCAAATGCGAACAGCATTGTCTTTTTAAAAATATGCGCCTTTAAAATATTTTGGTTTTACATTCTGCCTTGTTTTTATTTAAATTTTCACCCTTGTTTTTTTTATTTTTTTTTTTTTTTAAACTCTTCGCCATAGATATTTAAATTATATGAAAAAAAAAAAATTTCTTGTACACCTGTGTGCGTAGTTCCACATTTAATTGAAGAAATATATTCTAAAAGGAAAACATTACCATAAATACAGGATTTGAAAAAGTATAACTGTTTTTTTTTTGTTTTCATGAAAAGTAAAAAAACAAAAAAAAAAAAAAAAAATTCAGGATACACTTCATAAAAAAGAGAAAAAATCAATATAATAATAATAAACAAAAAGAGAACAAATTAAATCTTCTTCTCTTTTTACTCCTTCCACTCAACTGTTACTACTTCCACTCATTTAAGAAAAGTAATAATATTTTATTATGACATACAAAACAGTGTTGCTGTTATGATAATATTATGATAGTAGTAAAGATTATTTTATGTTTAATGATAATACAAATTTTTGAAGTTTATTTAATATATCTAAGTATAAATATGTACTAATTATGTGTATAACTATGTAAATACTATATGTATATGTGTTATTAATGCATGGCAGTTTGAAATAATTGATTATTTTACATAATAAAAAAAAAACAAAAACAAAAAACAAAAACAAACATAAAAAACAAATAAAAAATAATTTAAATAAATGTGTGCAAATAATATATGGGGAATAATACGGAAATAATTAAGAATGAAAGAATAGTTAGTATAGTGGTAGTAGTAGTAGTTAGTAGAAGTAGCAAAATGTTAATTAAATATTCATTGAAAGCGTGAATACGTAATATAATTACACTTATTTTGGATATGTATGTATAAAACAAAAAAAAAAGGAAATTATATATATTTTTTTGTACTAATTATATACAATTCTGTACGATATAATTAAAGGTGTATATTAGATTGCGCTCTTATTTTTATAGTATCTAAGGTTATATTTGACAGATTTCAAATGAAAATAATACATATACATTTTTTTTGTTTCTGCTTCTTTTTTTTTTTGTATTTGTTTTCGGAACAAGATTGGAATATTAATTAAGTAATATAAAATTACTAAGCTATATAAAAGAAACAGAAAAAAGCAACTAAGGGGGAAAATGTGTCTAATTACAATTTTCGTTTTCTTTTTTTTTTTTACTTGTTATATTGAGATTTTAAGGTAATTAGACTCAGATTTCATTAACAGTTTAATGATAATGACTTCCTATATTCAGGAAATCAAAAGAATTTAATATAAAAAAAAAAAATAAATTATTTATTTTCTTTTATTACATATCACAAGAAATATTATTAAAATCATCAATTATATATTAACGTTGGCATTATATTCTTATTTAATTATATTATTTATTTTGTATATATATTAAATATTATAATATTTTTACATTATATATTGGGTTACAAAGAAGATTTTGTAATAAAAATAGAAACTTGAGTTTTCTAATAAAAATAGAAACCGCTTTATTTATTTATTAATTTTAGAAGTATTTATTTATTTATTTTATTATTACGAGTATTACAAATCACATATATAGGATAATGCAATATTACTAAACCAAAGGCTACTAAGGTATTATAGGTTGAATATTCACATTCACATATTGTACTACTCGGTTAGTCAAAGCAATTATTAGTAATATTAACCCACTTTATGTTTAAATATTATTTATTTTAATGGTACGTTAGAAAGAAAAATAACTTTTTACAGTAATTTTCCTTTCAATTAAAAACAAACACTTTGCTGCTACTTGTGAGAGATTGGACTTGAATTTCCTTAATTAATATGTCATGTGCTTTAACTCTGCAATGTAGATTCGTGAGGGAAGAATACATTTGCTAAATTATTTATGATTCATCCAATTTTTTTTGCATAACTTTAGGCGTTTGAAGTTGCAAAAGTTTCTTTATAACTTCAACAAGGGACAACTAAATAAGGTATTTATCAGACTATTAAAATTAATAGAGTTATGGGTAGAAGGACAACAATGTATAGCGTAATAGTACAAAATAGTTGAAAAAAAGAAGCAGAAACTTATTCTTTATTATGTTAATGACTCTTTAAAAAAATATATATATTTAATCAACTCTTTATTTGAGTGTCTATGAACATATGAATAGATTTTAAGATAAAATTTCATATTTAATATTATAATTTTATCTTAAAATCATTATTAAACATTACAATAACTCTTTATTTTGATTTCAAATCAACTTTAATATTATTATGTGATAGATTGATGTTATCAAATAATGTTACACGTTTTTAGAATTTTTTTTTTTTAATACATGATTTAATAACCAAATGTCAACAACTCAACTTCTAGTGAATTATGTTTTTTCTCTCCTTTTATTACTACTTTTCTACTTTCAAAAAAAAAAGAAAAATCTTTTCTACTTGAATTTCCACTAAATTTTTACATTATATATATCTAAATAATTCAATTTGATTTTGAGATTTTCAACAAAATTTACGAAAGTTTTTTGGAAAAGCACGATTTCAATTTATTTTATCAATCAAAATAACAAAATTATTTTTATACACATACCTGAAAATTAAATAAAAATCTTATAGAGTAAAACATAACAAAACGAAAAAAAAAAAAAAAACGTTTTTTAGATCACGTAAAAAGTTTTATCCCCCCAATCTGAAGTTTATTTAATTTTCCACAGAAATACAATCTATCATAAGGGGTGACAGTAAGGGAATGATGGATTTCCCAATCAATAATAAATAACAATTTTATATTAAAAATCATTTGACCACAACCAAAAAATATATAATAAAATGATTTATGAATTTATTACATATTTATTATGAAATTAAATGATTACCCATAGTGTTATCAATTATCATTACTAACATTTTTGTTTTGTAATGAGCATTTCTAAGCATAAAAAATTAAGGATTCAAAATATATATTTATATATATATATATTATAAATAAAAATGATTTTATAAGTAAAAATAATTCTAAATAAAAAGTACTTAACAATTTGATTAAATGACTTTCAGTCTTTTCAATTTAAAAGCAAACTGTTTATTATGATCTATTCTACTTTTTCTTTATTTCGTCCTTTTTTTGTACTTTATTTTTCATATCTTTTTAAAAATATTTTAAGAGAGTTTCTATTATTAAGAAATATTATTTTTTTTTTTTATGAATTATTAAAAAAAGCTTTAAAAACCATTCATATTTTACACAATATATAAAATAACAATAGATTAATATTTTATGTACATAATTTATGATTTATATATGTGTAAGGGTGTATATAATATATAATAATAGTGTTATATTATGACAGAAATTCAATATATATTTAAGGTAATGATAAATGAATTTTCATCATTTTCGGGAGGGATTACTAAAATGCTTTTACAATGATTACTGAATGAAATGATTACTTTGAATATAGAATGTTTTTTTTTCTTTTTTTGATAATCAATTTTAAATCAAAATTTTCCTATACAGTCAGTCTTAAGTTAAATACTTTTATTATTAAATATAATTTATTATATTGAAAATGTTCGATGTTATAAAAAAAAAAAAAAAAACAAAAACAAATGTTAAGGCAATAAAAAACAAGGCAGAATATAAACTAAAACTTTTTAAAACAGCATATTTTCCAAAATGCAATACAAACAGTTAAAAATATTATGATCTGTACCAAAATTTCTTAACTTTTCTTAAATTTTATATTTTAAGAAAAATTTGTGAAAAATTAAAAAAACAATTTCTTTAGTTTCAAAAGGACCCTTTATAGCTAAGAAAAGCTGTTGTTAACACATGGTAAAAACGTAATGTTATAGTTTTAATTTGAAAAAAATTTGTATATATATACCTAAGTTATAGATGTCTAAAAATAGTAAATTTTTAATGGTTTACCACGAATAACTTAGAGGCTCGTACAATAGGTACAGAGAATGGTACAAAAATTTTTCTGAGACAATTCCTATCGTATAGCAGTTTTAGATTAAAAGAATGTTAAGCAGAACTGAAAATATACACATTTAAAAATAGGGCTTTTTCAAAGTTTGAAGAGCTGCTGTAGCTCCATAATGACTAACGATACATAAAAAAGTTCTATAACATTAATTTTCTTATGAGACCCACTCATGATTAAAATTTCATTGCTGTATCTCTAACGGTGTAGTAGGTTTGTAAACAGTCAAACCGAATGAGGGATACAGCGTGAAAATATTAAGTTAATTTTTCAAAAATTTTTTCACAAAAAATGAGGGATACAGGGTGAAAATATTAAGTTAATTTTTCAAAAATTTTTTCACAAAAGTGCTAAAAATAGAGATAGTATATATATATTGAACAGGACGAAATATAAAAGTAAGAAAATTCTATTCTTGAAAATTAATAATTCTTTATAAGTATAATAGACAGATAAATATCATATTCTCTTAAATATAAAAAAAAAATTTTTAGATAATAAAGAATATGTATTTTAATTTTCTTTTTAGCACATTTCCAAAAAAATTTTGAAAAAATGTGCTTATTAGTTTCACTCTGTCTGTCCGTCTGTTTACAAAACTTCTACACCGTTAAAGATAGAAAAAAAAAATTTTAACCATGGGTAGGTCTCATAAAAACAATAATTTTGTGGAACAACTTTTTCATGTAGCCCCATCTATTACGGAGCTACAGCCCCTCAAACTTTGAAAAAGCCCTATTTTTAAATGCATATATATTATGTTCTGCTTAAGATTTTTTCAATCTGAAAACGTCATTCGACAGGTATTTTTTTTAACTTTGTAAATTAATATCGAAATTATACAATTATTTTAAATTTAGTACTTAAATTTACCGTTATGTGAAAACCAAATTTTGCATGATTTTTCTACTTTCATAACTTCGGCACGCTTTTAGATAGAGGCTTGAAATTTTGAGGCAAGAAAGAACTTTGAGAATTAATATAAGTTTGCTCAAAAAAATTTTTTCGGACCACCCCCTGTTTATGAGCTATTAGGGCTTACAAATTGAAAATTTACTATTTTTAGACACCTGTACACATTTTACTTCTGCAAGATATAAAAATTACAGCTACAGTAATATATTTTTACGTGTGTTAAAGGTTTATTTTAGTTGTAAAGGGTTCCAAAGTTGCAGCTCTTCAAAATTACAAAAAAGCCCCATTTTCAGATGTACATATCTCGGGCTCTGCGTAATAATTTTGCAATCTAAAACCGCCAGAAAATTTTATTATCTATATAAAACAATATCAAAATTATGTAATATTTTGTAATTTACTATTTAAATTTACTGTTATGTGAAAACCACATTTTGCATGAAATTTCTTTTTTCATAACTCCGGCACGCCTTTAGATAGGAATCTGAAATTTTGAGACAAGAAAGAACTTTTAGAATTAGTATAAGTTTCCTCAGAAAATTTTTTAGTAGCACCCCCTCTTTAAGAGTTATTACGCCTCTTTATTCTTATTACAAAAAATTTCTTAAAATTTTTGTGCAAGTCACAATATTCTAAACAGTTTGTATTGTGTTTTGGAAATGTGCGCTTTTAAAAACCGTTGGTTTACATTCTACCTTGTTTGGTTATAAATTTAATAAAATTTTAATGATTAAACGAATATTTGAACACCATAATAATAATCATTTTATGATGATATTTTCTTTTTGATTGGAATTATTTTATCAATTATTGTAAAATTATTACTTTAGAATCTGTTTATAAAAAAAAGGATATTCTTTATCCAAAATTTTCTAAAATATTTATAATTTAATATCATTGTATACCTATAATGATGGAAGGTATGTTCTAAAATCTAATTGATTACTGATTGTTTATACCATTAATTCTTTTATATCGGTTTTTTAAAAATGTCATTCACAAATTGGTATAATTACAAAATAAAATAATTTTAAACCATATTTTAAATATGGTATATGCACATCTTTAACAAAATCTTTTCAATTATTGATTTTCTTTTCAAAATATATCCTTTGTTTAATTTATTTCAAAACTAATATTATGACATTAATAATCCTATAATTAAAATTTAAAGCTTAAAATTATATTTATTTACTAAAACATAACAATACTATATAAATTTTCTTAATCTAAAGCTTATTAAAACCAACTTCTAGTAAAATTATTTTAAATAAATATTTTTTATTAATGGCGCGACTTTATAAAGCCGAAAATTTTAAATATTTAGGAAATTTTATTATGTTCACAAAAACTTCATTTAAAGATCAAAAAAATGTTAGAACAATTTCAGTACATTGAATTGAAATGTATCTGAACTTTTAATTTTAATTATTTAAAGGAACCTAAAAAATTGTAGATAAATATTTGAAATTCTTTTGCAATTTTTAAAAATATCTGATTTAGTGAATAAACAAGAGAAAAACGCGTGACCATTTGGCATTTTAAAATGCATTCAAATATAAAAAAAAAATACATATAAAAAATTTCGCAAAAAAAAAAAATAAATAAATAAACTCATCATATTATAACCATTCACAGATAAAAATGAAAAAAAAATATATATATTCATTCAAAAGATTCAATTTTTAGAATTTTTTTTCCTCCAAAATTTTTAAATATCTATTTTAAAAAACGTTTATGAATTGCAATTTCATAGCATTCATTAAAAATTTAAAAAAAAAAAATTATCACAGCCACATTCTATTCAATAAGGATATTAGAGATAATTATTATTAAAATGCTTTAAAATAATACCTCTGACCTGAAGTAATGCCTAAAGAAATAAAGTCGAACCGGCTTTATTCTCCTTTTAAATTTGATGTTAATAACCGCTTCGAAGAAGAAATAAAGTCGAATCCGTCTTATTAATTCGATTTTCCAAATATTATGTTTTTAACCTTTTTTTCTTAGCTCATAGCTTATTCCAGAAAATTTCTTTATCGTTATTGTCATGTTCGAATTGGCGTTAGCTACGAGTTTTTGTATAGGACTGTTTATGTATAGAAATTTTAGCTTTACAAAATAAAAAATAACCCCTATCAGAAAGAAAATAAAAATCCTTGAGGCTTTTATTATTTGGGGCATTATTTCTGGGCACCGCGATTAAAAATATTATATTCTTTCATTTGGAATTAATTAAATTCCAAAATAGTATGAAATATTATGAAATATTATTATTAATTAAATAATAATTTTTTTTAACTTTATTATATAACTTATTAAAAATGATTATGAATGAAAATAATGATGAACAAAAAACGGATCAAATTACAAAATAAAGAAGGAAATCATCAAGAAGGAAAATAAAAATCTTTTTATTTATGTTAACAATATAAAAACATCCTTAAATTAAATAAATTAAAAAGTAAAGTATAATTTTTAGATACATTGTTTGGATTTTAATGAAATTTTCCACAAAAATAACGGAATGCGGTTTTTCTTAGTTGTTCTGTCATGGTCCAGATTGGCATTACATCTTTAATCGGTTTAAATAACCGCTTGAAAGTTTCATTTTACACTTCATATTTTTTTATTATATACCTCCTAAACTAACAGGAATGTTGACTATTGAGTAGCAGCTCTATTTTTATTGTATCTTTGAAAGATCCTTAAGAGAAATGTAAAATAGTTTGGTAAAAGTAGAAAAAATCAAAAAATTGGTTTTTATATTTGAAGTTTATATTCGACTTTAAAAGGAGAGATAAAGTTCATTTTTAAATAAAATTTCAGTATATTCCGTTATTTTTTAGTAATTTGAATATTGTTTATCAATGTGTACTATCAATCCATAACCTTATTATTTTAATAATTATTCATTATAATCGATAGAAAATAACAACAAGAACAAATAATCCAAATAAAATTCCCAATAGCACAAAATTTACTGAACTTATTTTCTAATAATGCGATTCTTAACTATATTTCGTATCATTTAATCATCATTAATTGATTTTTGAACATATAACATGGTTAAGTGGAAAAATATTTTATGAAATTGTGTTCTAATTAAAATTTAATTCCCAACTCAAAAAAATATTGATATATAAATATTTGAAATATGAAATCATTAGTGTTGTAGAATAAAATTGGAATGAAATGACATGGAATACCAACAACAATGATGATTACATTAAGGTGATGATTACAATGAAGGAATTAAATAATTTAGAGAAGAGTTAAAATTAAAGACTTTTAAAAGGTTCATTGGCGGAATTTTCCTGGAATAGACCACGACACTTTATAAATGTTTTAATAATCTTAAAAATCCTTTTGATTTTCATTTCTGTCATTATAATTCTTGTGACCCTATCAAAGTTCGGTATTATTATGTTTTTTTGAACTTTATTTATTTAGCATTTTAATTAATACTATAAATTAATAAGATAAAATAACTTAAATTATATTTATTAATTTTTAGCTGAGTTTTTTTTAATACAAGATTAAAAAATAAAAATTTCGATTATGTAACTATCAGTCTTAATAATTAAATACAGCCATTACCGAAATTGATTTCTTTCAAACTTGTTTATTTTTATTTACGGGCTTTAGATTTTAATCATATATTTTTTGATCATAATAAATTTATTAACAATGAATCAATTAATTAATTACATGTATTATTATGCAGATATTTTACTTTTAATATACAGTGAAATATTATTATACCCTACACTAAAGTACAGGGTATTCTGAATCAGGATCACCTTCTGAGTCGATTTAACGATGTCCGTCCGTCCGTTCGCACGATAACTCAAAAACTAGTGAAGCTATCTTGATGAAATTTATATAGTAGGTTACCAATTACGAAAGGAAGGCTAAGTTTGAATCTGGACAAAATCGGTCCATTTAATAAAGATAGAACAAGGGTGTCAAGCATATCCCAAGAGGATGCCTCTTTTACATTCCAGAAATTTGAGTTGAATAAGACAGCAAAGGGAAGAAGTTCAAGCAGCTGCCAAAAAACATGGATTTTTAATTTAATTCGAATTTTTCAGGTGTTAGGGTATTAATGCTTAAAAAATTTCAAAAAAAAAAAAAATTGTGAAGGTTCTCATAAATATGTTAACTATTTTTATATGGTTGTAAATAAATTTAATTTTCTAAAAATAGTATATTTCTAGGCGAAATCACAACTTTTTTTTTTTTTATATTATTATTTTTATTATTATTATTATAATATAATAAAATAAAAATATTGAAATTTTTACTATTATCATGTAATCAATGAAACTTTTACGGTTATTAGGATATTTCAGGATATTTTATATGTATTGGTAAATTAAATAATCAATTTTCGAAAATTCAGGACAAAAAAAAACGTAACAAAAAATAAATACAAATACACAGATAAATAATATATATATATATATATATTGTCTTTTATTATATCGTTATAAAAATATAATTCTACATATAAAGATTAGATTTGTATGTAGTATTCAAAAAAAAATACAACATGAATAGATAAAAAAAAAATTACCTTTCAAATAATATAGAAAATAAATCAGGTCAAAACCTATAAATATGCAGTAAAAAAAATTTTTTTTTTTTTCCGAATATATAATATTCAGGACAAGTTTTTTTGTGCAATTTTTCTTTATCGATCCCCAAAAAAAAAATACCTTTGTTCATTTTTGAAAAAAAAAGTAAAAACACAATTTTAATATCAAGAAAACTTCAAACAAAAAAAATTAACTGAATAAAAAGTTATGAAAAAATTAATAAATTCATTAAATTTTTAATATTTATTCAATTTTCTTTTCCAAGAATTAACAAATTTTTTTTTTAACATCTGATATTCATCTAGCAACTAGCTAAGCAATACAATAATATAAGGAACAAAATAAACTAAATGTAGAAAACAGAAAATAATTGACTTTTCAAAAATGCAATGGAATATTATATAATATTATATATATGTCGTTTTCGAACCCCTTTTTTTCTGCACCATAGATCAATAAAATAGTTAACATTAAAAGTGATTTTGTACAGCCAGATGAAACAGCGGTTAGAGAGTCGATCTTTTATTCGGAGGTTATAAGATCAAAGAGATTCCTACTATCATATTGCCACTTTGGGCCACTATAACAAGACTGCATTTGATTGTATGTCACTTTCCTGTGTTTTCATTTTACTGTACGTCACTTGCCTGAATTTTCATTTGATTGTATCTCCCTTGCCTGCATTTTCATTTGCCTGAATTTTATTTAACTATATTTGATTTGACTGAAGTTAATTTGTAACCAACTCTCAAATCCCCTCCTAATTATATGTTTTACATACATATTTCAACAACAATACATTTAGAAGAGTAGAATTATGCTAACCAAATTCTTAAAACTCTGATTTTGTAACCAACTCTAAAGTTCCCCCTAATTATAATATGTTTTACATACAGTCAAATGAAATACCGGCAAATGAAATCCAGTCAAACAACACTATATGCAAATAAAATACAGACATATTATACGCTCTCTTCTACTTTCCCTTGAACTATATTCAACATATTTTCTTAATATCCAACAATGTCCCTATTTTATCCTAGTCTCAACATGTATACAAGTCGTGCAGACAGACAAGCTTATTAGCCTACCAATGGAAGAATTAGTACGCAAAAAATGCCATATCCATAATCGAATTTGCAAAAACGATTCGACACCATCAAATATGATTTATTCTATATTTTATCAAGGGGTTTAGAAACAAATTTAATATTTACAAAAAAAAAAAGATCTACTAGAATTACAATAACGAATAAAATATTCTACCAGTTTTCCTTTTATTTATGTCAGTTACAAACCAGTTAAATAAAACAATTCTATTTTAGGGTGAATATTTTTCTATTGTTTTTGTTTTTTTTTTTTTTTTTTGAAAACTAAAAGTTACGTGGGTTGGTTTTAACCCAAACTTATTGGAAATTCAATAAAAATTCAACAAATTTTAAATAGAAAAAAAAAAACATACTAACGGGGGGGAGGGGGTTATTAATTTATTATTATTTTGATTTATTAAAATAATTATTTTTTTTTTGATTTGTTTTAAATTTACTCTGCTAATGAAGCGAAATTTTTTAACAAACTAAAAAATAATTAATAACATTAGTTATTTAAAAAAACAGCCATATTTTTAATAGACAGTAAAAAAAAGGTCTGTATTGCCATTCTTTTAGTATTTTTGAAGTACCTATTTTTCATATAACAAGTACATACAAATTTTTTTTAAACTGAATAAAGAAAATTTAAAGGACAACAATAGTATATAGAAGTGAAAATAGGAAACATACTTTTTTTTATTCTACATATTCCATTTTTGAATATAATTTTTAAACTACAACATCTTTAAACTTTTAAAATTAAAATAAAAATCTCAATTATAAAACTTTTTCATTTAATATGCGTTCGTATAAGGTTAGTAATGGCCCTTTAAAACGTTTTAGTACGCTTTACAACGTTAATTCACAAAATATACCTTACCCAGATACGCGTATAATACATATATCTATTCCAAAATAAAAAATCCAAACGTGACGGGGGGAACCTATTATAGTAAGAAATAACAAAGATAAGACTATACACTACATCCGATAACATTAGTGTTTTTCCTAAGATCTTTTATATCTCCTATCATCCCTATATTATATGAATTATACTTTTGTTCATTCAAAATAGTGAAAATTCTTTTTAATCTACTTTTTTTTCTGTAATTATATACATAAGTTATACTAAATTATTGCGTATTTTATAATTATGGAAATAAATTAAAAGATAACTGTGTTATAACTGTCAGAATCATAACATTCATCGGATCTCTGACAAATAGTAATAGATTATGAATGAGAAATAATGATGGCGTGAAATAAAATTCTAAGAAAAATCCTATATAAAAAATAAACCGTAACTATCATATTATATCCTTTTTTCCAGAAATTACTTTCATTGACTTTACTACAATTTTTTTTCATTTTAACCAAATATGCAAATTTTTGTTGCATTAATCATACCCCCCATTAGAATTTATGACTCATTACTTTCACTCAAAAGTTCCATGAAATGTTATAGTAATGGTTATCATATATTGTCATAAACTGTAATGGAATTTATAACACATTGTCGTTTAAAATTCAAATTGCATTTTATTTATATATTTATTTCAATTCAATTTGTATACTTTTTTAATTCGTTTTTTAAGTTGCAAAACTTCACCATAAATTTAATTTAATGCAAAAATATTTACAAAAACAAAAAAAAAAACTAATTCAAAGTTTGAAAAACTAATTTTCAAAAACTATCTTTTTCAACAAAAAAAAAAAAAATAAGTTTTTGCTCTTTTTTTTTTGTCAATTATATTAAAAATATCTTAAAAAATGTTATGACCTTTAAATAAATTCGAAAACCTTTTATTATTATCCACCCAGGTTACAAACTTATTATCAATTATTGCCTTATAAAAATCCTAATAATTACTGATTCTAATAAATTTTGTATAATAAAACTCTATTCAATGTAGAGTGTATCTCTTGTTGCTCCTTATAGAAAAAAAAAAAAAAAAGTTTTTAATTCAAGAAAAATAACTCGAAAAAAACAGTAAGTTTTCTGAAAAACCTGTAAGATTTTTTTTTTTTTTTTTGTTTTTTAACCAAAATCAAGTTGGAAGTGATTTTAAAGAGTAGTTTTATAATAACAATGCAGAGAAAAAAATTTCAAATATTGAAAATTTATTATTTTTTTTTGTTTTTTTCAAAGTTTCAATTCTCCATTATTTTTGATCCTTTAAATTTTGTATTTTTTTTTTTTTTTTTAAACATTTCCCTTACAATATTATATTCACCAATGGTATTGAAATTCAAAAAATTATTTCTCTCAAAATTTAAAAAAAAAAAACAAAAAAAAAAGTTTTTAAAGTAAACTTTTTGCAAAATTTTCATAAAATTTATTATTTGTTATGGGACCTTGCCATTTTTTACACTTTTTTCTCTTACAATAATGAACGAACTTTTCTTATTTGTTTTTTTTTTTCTTTTTTTTTTCCTTTTTTTTTCTATTTTATAGATTTTAGCTTAGCTTAGCAACTTTATTAAAAATTTATAAAAATTGCAACGAGATATATTTGTATATGTACTGTTTTTTTTTTCTTAAAAAAAAAAAAAAAATTTAAAATAAAATGTACAAAAATTCTGAAAATTTATAAAAAAATATTGTACATATATGAACAAATGTTTACTTTTAAATATATACAAGAGATTTTATTTGTATAATAATAATTCCAAGTTTGATACTTTTAAATTATCCTTTGGGAGAGATGATTTCACAATTTATTTGTTTTTTTTTTTACTAACGTAAATGAAAATTTCAAAAAAAAAAAGAGCATTTTTTTCCGGGAAACAGTTTATAATTCATTAACCAAGTCAACTATTCTTCAAACAACAGGGCAATTTGCAAAGCTTTCTTTAATATCACATGACATGATTTAAATGAACAGCATATTCATAGTTTAAACATGCTTTAATAATATATTAAATTCGGAAAATGCGCTCACCAGCTAAAAATGAAATTAAAATTTAAAAAAAATTGCATATACGCAGGCGTATCGTATTTTTTATTTTGAATTGATATAATTGATTTTTTTTGATAGTTATTTTAATTTTAAGGTAACATTTCTAATTAATTTAAGATTTAAGAAAAATTAAATTTCAAGAAAAAATTATTTATTAATAAAATTACTACAGATTACTTTTTGATATTTTGATGTAAAAATATATAATCTGTTCTCCATGACTTTAGTTTTCTGGATAGTAGGAAGCATTATAATATCGATTGATCTGCTAATTGTTGTCATGGAAAAACCAAAAGTTTTCGAGAATTGTTAGTTTTATTTAAAATTTACAAGAAATAAGAACAATTCTTTCAAATATTAGGTTCTTCTAATATCCTAGAAAAGACTAGTTCAACTATTTTTCTCCACGTGTTTTCCCTTTTTTTTTATATTTGCGAAATAAAAAGCAATAACAAAAAAAAAGAAAAACATTTTTTGAATACATAGTGAATTTGCATTTTTATTTAAAAAATATTCAAATGAAATGAGGAAAAAATTCTCATATTTTTCATATAAATTGAACATAATAAAATTCAACAGAAAACAAAAAAAAAAAAAGAAAATGTCAAAAAAGTGACTAAGATTGTGAAGCTAATGTGAAACATTTTGAAATGTCCTTTTTTTTTTTTGCTGCTTGTTACATTGTTATAATATTGTATTCTTTTGAAATATTTGAACAGGAAGTGGGAAAGGACAGATCCTTCTTTTTAATTTTTTTTTTTTCTCCCTTTTTCTTTATTCATTTTTTACTGCTTTTCAAAATAGGGAAAGATGTTCAAAGCAAAAAAAAAAAAATATTTATGTTTTTTTAATGTATTATCATATCATCTCAGCATCATCAACATTATCATGATCAATGATAAACAACATAAGAAACATAATTTTAAGTACACTAACATTGATAAAACATCTGTCTTTTGATGAATATTTAAACAATTGTCTTTAAAAAAAAATGTAGAATAATATGTCATCAGAGAGAAGGATTATATAAAATCAACTATAATATATGTAACATTAAGCAACATAATAATATATTCTGTGTAGTTCATTGTTATTTTAGTATTTATTAAAAAGAAAACAAAATTTCTTTGTAGAATATTAAAAAATAATAATTTAAAAATTTGTAGATACTAAAATTTCATTTTTAACTATTAAAATTGAATAAATTTTCTACAAATTTTATTAATTAATATGAAGAAAATATTGAATCCATTTTATTAAAGTGTAATAAGTTCAGAACAATTTCTTTTTAAGTCACCAAAATCAGATCGCATCTCACTCCATATTCAATTCTAAATCAATAAAGTTATTCTACTGTAATTTCTGATGTCTCTTCAATAAAAATGAAACTAAAGAATTTAAGTTTTACAATTACAATCGAACAAATTTAAATTTTTACGTAAAACGCAAATATAAAAAATAAAATTAAGAATGATATCTAAATGATTTCAATATTACTTTATAAACTAACGTAAAACTATAGAAAAGAAACTTTCTTTTCCCTCATTCCTGTTCTTTTCAACCATATTCTTTTGTACTTGAAACTATATTTTCTATTTAAACAAGGAAGACTGAAAACAGAGTAGACTGTTAAATCTAATACTTATACTTGTATGAACATAATATATTCTATTTCCACAAAATTTAGATCCGATTGTTTTTACTTAATTAAGTACCGAGATATATTATGTAAATTTTATTTATGTATGTATGACAGCTACATAACACCGGCATTTATGTATGACATTTATTTTTGTTGGTTATGTATGACAGCTACTCGAACCTGTTGCGCTAAATCAACTAAATTTGGTAGAACTTATTGCCAGAATTCGATTCTGATTTGATCCATATACATAGACTCAAGAAATCAATCTAGTTCGGCTTCTCTAACACTTCTTTAACTTATTATACCCTTAAACATACTATTCATACGGGGTATAAAATTAAAAATACTGTGTAAGACCAATTTCTATTTTAAAAATTGAAAAGAATTTTTTTGTTTTTTTTTATTTTTTGAAAATGATACCAAAAACGCGCGCGCTCTCCAACAATCATTTCAAAATACTGTAAATTTAATCCTTACAATTTTTTTTTTTATATAAAATATTATCAAAAAAACCCCACTGCATATAACTGAAAAACAAATGTTACACTTCTACATAACTTAAATATAAAAATGTACCATTTCAAAAAAAAAAAAAAATAAAAAAAAATCCTTAAAGATGTTTTTGCACCATAGGATCTACAAGGATATACATTTTAACAGAAATCAACAAAAATTAAGCTGTTATTTACAGTTTTTTTTTTTCTTTTGTTTTTGTTTAGAGTTCAAAGGAAAAATGTATTGTGCAAAAATAGTAAAAAAAATTAAAACAGTTTTTTGTTTTCTAAATTTCCTTTTTTTTTTTTATCTTTATTTTGTAAATAACATGGGATTACATATTTGATACCACCAAAATATATGTAATGAAAAACGAAAAAAACGGTAAAAAAAAAAACAACAAAACAAGATAAATCCCTTTCATAAGTTTTATGAAACAAAGAATGAATGGAATGTATAATGTTTTTTATGTATTCAAAATTGTTTCAAATAAAAAATTTAATCAGGAAAAATAAAGTATTAAAAAATATTAGAAAATTGTCGAAAGGATTTAATTACATATTTTTTTTATTTACCCCCTCCCCCGTCCCCTATATTTTTTATGTCAGATATTAGTATGTCATGTACAAAAACAAAATATACATCCTATACATTTTATATTTTTGATTCTTTCACTATAAATGAAAAACTGCAATTTTTTTGTTTTTTTTAGTTTTATGATTTTTTTATGAATTTAATACAATATTACAAATAAAGTAATTTATTTTCTTTTCATTTATAGTTATATATATATGTACATTAAAGGTACATACATATGATGTAGATACATATATATATCAAAGTTGTTTGAATCAATCGAGAACAACAAATTGTTGAAACAAAATGATTGTGACAAATAATTTTTTTCTTGTTTTGGAAAATCATAACTTTATGTATTTTCTTTGTTAAAAAAAAAAAAAAAAAAAATTTTTTTAAATTTTTATTATCTTTGTCACATTTGTCCCACATTTAAAAATTAATATATATACATATAATATAAATAAATTGTATTTATTGTTATATTGTTAATCTTCTGATCTTTTGAAAGAAAATGAGTGATTAACTTTTGAATAACCCGTAGAGTAGATGATTTCTTTTATCATACTTTTTATACAGAAAAATTATTAGATTTTCCCCCCATAAAAAAAAGTTCTTTAATATCTCTGATTTCAATTTTTTTTTTTTTTTTTTGAACAGGAAGTGGGAAAAGGACTTTTTGAAAGTAAGAATCAAATATTTTATCAAAAATAAATTTTTATATTTAAAAGAAAAAGATAAAAATTCTGGTTAATGATAATTTAGTTACTTAAAGTTTATATATAAAAATTTTACATTCCTAGAAGGGGAAAATTAAATTATCTTATATTTAATATGTTTTTAAGCATAAATGTGAATGAATTTATTCTATTTTTCTATAAATTGATTCACTACATTCAAAATTACTCTGTTTATACTCGATATACAAGCCGAAAATTAGAAAAAAATCTGATAATACTACACTAAGTGATTTACTACTTTACAATCACTTACAATCAGTTACCATCTGCATATCTACTAAATAAATATAAATACAAATTTAAAATCATATTTCATATTGAATTAAATAAAAAGTTTTGATCTCGAAAATAAAAATAAATAAAATAGGATGTAAAGGATGTGCGCGTTTTCAAAAAGACAAAAAAATGTATTTTAGAACTGTGATATGGATCAGTTTTACATTAAAATATTTGTAATAATTGATTTCTTTAACCGAGGGGAGAGAAGTACAAACATTTTTTCACAAGGTAACTTATTTATTTAAATTTCATTTATTTAAATTTTCACAAGGGTTTTTTTTTTTTTGTCTGATACGAAATTAGTTAATTCTTTTATTATGTATTATATAAGCCGCCAAATTAAATTTTCACAAGGTAACTTATTTATATAAAATGTATCGACCCCACAAATGTATCGTGGTTGTTAAATTACTAAAAATTTAAAAAATGGTTTCCGAAAAAGGTATGATGGGGGCGCGCATGTTCCATATTAACATTTTGTTAAGTTTTTCAATAATTTCGTGCGTTTTTCCCCTTCTTTATGAAGCATAGAAGGGTATCCATACTAAGTCATTAAACTTAGGTTTCTAGAATCATTAATTTAACTAAGCCGTTGATTACTCGGCTACTGTTGATATATGGAGGAACTCATAATTTCATTAATTCACAACCATATAAAAATTTAATATTCGCAGAATTAGTTTTTTGATATGTTGTTAAGTTTTAAATTTTAAATGTTTTTTTCACACCGAAAAGCAGTTTTTGGCTCTGTTATTTTATAAAACTTGTTTGCAAATTTTTTAAGTTATAGAAAAAAGGTGTATACTCAAAATGTAGGGCAAAAAAAGGGACAAATATTTTTTGCTAAAAATACTATATTTTAATACCATTATTTTTTTTGTCATAAATGATATTTTTCTAATAATTATTAACTTTGATCTGAACAATTCTAGGGTAATGCGGCTGTTAATACTGTAGAAAGATGCCTGTATGTGGTTAATACTGTAGGAAGGTGGAAAATTCTACACTATTTTTATGTTAATCTTTTTTTCGTATATTTGTATACATAATTTTTTAGAATTAAAACTCAACTGTAATGAAAATCTGTTGAGAGCTGAAGAACAGCCTGGTTTTAATTAGTATGATTTTAGTATTGAATAATCCTTTTAATTACAAAATTTGGTCAAAACCTTCTAAATACCATCTAATAATTTAATAACAGATTTAAATATCATTATTAAATTATTAGATGTTAGCATTCGAGAATTCCCTATATCTAATATTATGTACATTTATATATACAAAAAAACGTATCTAAACAGATTTTACCAAATAATAATAAAATAATTTAAAAAAAAAAAAAATGAAAATATTATTCTCCATTTTTGAAATTGCACTTTTTCTAATAAAAGCAAAACTATAAAAATATATTTCAACACTAATTGGTTCGCCAACAACTAAAGTATTTTATTTATATTTATTTTTAAATTTATTTATCAACTAATTCCAAGAATTTAATTATACTCATATTTTTAAATAATTAATAATAAAATTCAGTCAAAGTCAATCTAAATTTAAATATTTAATCAACAACTTTCTAGAATTATATTTAATATTTGATTGGATTTAATTATAATATGAATATGAAATTTAAAAAGTAAATTGCATTAAAACTACAGTGAGAGAAATCAATTTAAATCTATCGTTTTGTTTGAAAGTTAGTAATTCAACATCCAAAAAAAAAAAAAAAAAAAAAATTCTCATAACATATACATATATGTGTAATAAAAATTTAATTATTTATTTTTTTTTTTTTTATTTTTAATATAGGTACTCGAAGAACGAGTCTATCACATAGAATCTATACCAGAAACACCGGAACCATATTACAAACCAACCGGAACTGAATTAAAACCACGTCCGGTTGGTGAAGAAAACGGAATTGTTGTGTTCAATTATAATCCAGTTAGTGCTGTTCATTATGTAAGTTTTCTCTTTTTTAAAATATATATTTAAATTTTTTTTTTTTTTATTTTTATAATAATTTAGTGCTATTTTCTTTTTTCCTCCCCTTTATAATTTTAAAAGTTTTTTCTTTTTCTTTTTTTTTTCGTTTTAATGAGAGAAAACGAAAAAAAAAAGTGTAGTGATAGTAGAGCTTGTTAACAGGAAAAATGTGAATATAAATTAAAAAGCGTAATAATGAATAACAAAAAGATTATAAAAAAAAAAAAAAAAGACAACCCATTTTTAACATTCATATATGAATTCATATACTGAAACACTATATTATACGCGTACATACATACCATATAGATATACGTATTTTTTCAATCGACTTTAAAAAAACAAACACAAAAAATGCATATGCATATAAAAGGGTAGAATCATAAATTTAGAAAAAAATAAATATATTAAATTAGTGACATAATGCGTTTTTATTCTGCAATCAAGCACTTGAAGTATTTCCTAGCATTTTTCCATATTAAGCCCATATTACATATACAATAAATAGCAAGCTTGTTTTTATTTTTTATTTTTTTACTACTGGTTCCTATTATTAGTCTTGTTACGGTCCTTGAGCTGTTTTAATTTTTTAAAATAACAGGACAAATTGCGATTTAATTTTTAATATGTGGGAAAATTATATTTTTAATGTTTATTTAAGACAAAATCCAAAAAAAAAAAAATCCCAAGAAAAATAATCCCATATTTAAAAATTCCAAATTACAAAATCCCAAAATACCAAAATCCCAAATTGCAAAATCCCAATTTTTAGTTAGTTATAAAATCAAGGTTATATCTTTCAATTTCGAATTAGGAATCTTGCTTGTTTTTTTATCTTGCATTACAAAAAGCCACTATTAAAAAAACATTTTATTTTTAATACTTTTGTACATATAAAGTAGGTATGCCGTACCCGTTAGGAGAGATTTTAGAGTTGGTTACAAAATCAGGGTTTCAATAATTTGTTTAGCAGGGATTTGGGAGCGGCAGTTCATATTTCAAGTTCATTGTTAATGAAATATATATATATAAAAATAATTAAAAGGAATATTAGAGTTGGTTACAAAATAAGAGTCATACGTCGTTTGCAGAATATTTATATATTCAGAGATTTTGTAACATTGGGATTTTTTTTTTTGGGGATTTTGTAACATTGGGATTTTTGTTTTTGGCATTTTGTAACTTGGGATTTTGAAATTTGGGATTATTTTTTTTGGGATTTTGGGCTTGGGATTTTGATTTTGGGATTTTGACTTTGAGATTTCGGACCCAACCCAAAGATTAGTTGCGCGAGGGGGATATCATTTCTGTTAACATTATTAAATTATTCAAATTAATTTAGAAAAAGGTTTACTTTCTTTTTTTTCTTTTTTTTTTGAAATTAACTTTATCAATTTTATTACATTTATCATTAAATAAAAACTTTATATACCAATGACCTTGGATTTATCAATCTTTCTGCGTCATCATACACTGACCTCTCTATAAAATTAAATTTCTTTAGTACCTAATACATTCTATTTACAAATTTAAAAAAAATAAAATAAAATAAAAAACAAAACAAAAAATTAATCCTTTTAATTATAAAAGGATGAAAAATATATATATATACCTTATATAGATAAATTTATATTAAAAATATACTGTTACTAAAAAGTGGTACATATACACACATATATACATACATAACATCTAAAATATAGCAACAATATCCATATAGGAAACATTCATTATGCATTAATGGTAGATGCTATTTTCAAACCATGCACGAACCAACCGCCAGTAATTTTAAATGAGTGCACCTTTTTTTTTTTTTAAATAAAATATATTTCTTTTATTTTACTTCCGCCGCACGTTTCACAGCCTGACTATTTTTGGATGCACACTGGATTTAATAAGAACACAAATATATACAAAAAAAAAACAAACAAAAACAAAAAAGCACATATATATAATTACTCTTCTAGTGGGAAAAGCACATATAGAGGAGCCTTAGTACAAAACTCGTAAAAACTGTTAAAAAATAAAATAAAAAAAAAATTAAATGTACTCATTCATATCTAGAATTATATTTAATGTTGTCTCATAGGGACAATCTCATTTTAACATAATTTACATAATAAAAAGTTAAATTCAATTCATTAAAGCTCTTTTTAGATTTCATGTAATTTTGGTGATCATAATTTTAATTTATGGACTGTAAAATGTTTATAAAAAAGTTTTTTTTTTTTTTTTCATTAAAAATAAATGTCTAAAAGAGAGAAGAGAGGGGGAGGTCTTAAAAACTGTAAAAATTATGATTAATAATTTGTAAATTAAGAATGTAATAAATATTAGACTTATATAGATTATTTTTAATTAGATGTGATGTTGTAACTTTTAGTGATTTTAATAACTCGATAAATATTATCGAAACTCAAATTAAATCTTCTACGATAATAATTTTAGTTCTTTTACTGTATAAATCAAAGAATATTCGTTCTCTTGAACTATTTTTCACCGTATTTGTATATGTCACAATATAAACTGCTGTAAAAGAACCCTAATTTTTGTTCTACTTAACAATAAACCAGTCTTTAGAAATATTTCAAAAAAAAAAAAAAGTATACTTCTAGGCTGAAACTGCATTTTTTCTATACTTTGTAATTCAAACACTACTAAACAAATACTGTAATTTAAACACGCTTTTTTTATTTTCTATTTAATTCTCTTGATAGAGTTTAAAGCTTAGACAAAATTTCTCCACTTTGAATGCAATATGAACTAACAAAACATAGAGCTGACACAAACGAGAGAGACATTCTCAAATAACACAAAAAAAGACGGGACATTTCTCTATCTAAACGCTATAATTCAAAAAACTACTAAAAAAATGTTCTTTTTATTTTCCTTTTAACTCTCTCGATTAAGTTTAAGGTTTTGATAAAATTTCACCACTCAATGCAATATGAATTGACAAATCTTAGAGCTGTGAAAACAAGAGAGACATTCCCAAATAATACAAAAACAAAAAAAAAAAGGCAGGGCATTTTTTTAGCCTACTCATGTATGACTCATTTAATTCAAATTCATTACTAGATTGACTATCTTGATAGAAGCATATTTTTATACTAAATATTCTATAATTTAATTTTATAAAAATATAAAGTAAAAAAAAAAAAATTGAAACATAATTTTATTTTAATAACAAGAATGAAGCTCATTAGTGATTAGAATTTTTTTTTTATTTCTTTCTTTCTCCTTTATTTTCATCTTACTTTTTCACTTTTTTTTGCTTTTTTCTATTTTTTTTTTTTTTTTTTTGTGGGTAAACATTGTGTATCAAGAGAGATAGCAAGTAAAACTTCATAATTATTTACATAATATTATATTTCAAGCATTAAAAATATATAAAACAAAAAATATATTGTATACCTATAGAAACTATAGAAACTAGATATTTTTATATTCTTTTTATTCTTTTGGACAAAACAATTTTTTTAAACCGGAAAGAGCCTGTTTTGGAAAATACTAATTTAAAAAATAAAAATAATTTTAAATTAATTTAAAAATAACTTTAACTTAATTTTTTTTTTACATTTTTACAAAAACTAAAATTTAATAAAGAGAGAAATAATATGAAGACAGAAATTAAAAGTTTTAACGTTTCATCAATTGCCCAAAATGAAATTTAAATATTTAATTGGTTCAGTTTTTCTTTGTGGATGAAGATTTTTGTTTTTATTACTGTTAGTGTGTTAATATTATTTCAGAGCCAGCGTTTTTTGGTATCGTTGTTCTGAAATTTCATTATTATTTAAAATTTGGACTACCTTGAATGAAATTAAACAAACTAGTATAATAAGCCTATTATCTATGCTTCTTCTTGTTATAAAACATTAATTATTCTAAATGAGCCTTTATTTAATATTAAATTTATCACTCTTTAGTATCAGATAATAAAATGTTAAAATTGCTTGGGGTGTCTGTTCATTTTTGATTTGGGCACAATTTCATTTTTTAAGATAAATTGGGATTTTGTAATAATACATTGGGATTCAATTTTCACTCCATATACAAATAAGACGAGTAAATAAACATCATAATATGAACATGAAAAAAAAAGGTAAAATATTAAATTTAAAGAATTTAATGAATTTACAAAAACTGAACGATTTGCACTGAACGATCTGAACAGAGCAAGAAAAACGTTCAAAAAAACTTAAAAAAAAAGATCATGTTTAAAAAGCTAAGGATCACTCTAAATGATCTTGTTGATCTGCAGAAGTTTTTTAAACGAGAAAAAAACATTAAATAAAAATTTCTCTCGCCAATGTCCTCTAAATGTGAAGAATACCTTTAAATTTTAATGCCAGACTAATAATATAAAATACTAGCTAGTTTAAATGCTGATAATAATCCATAGCTATAGGTTAATACCACAATATATCAAATAGATTCTGAGTGTTGCTACAGACAATCTGATTTACAAACCTCTTACTTAATCTAATCCAAAAACCAAGTAAATGGCCCGATATAAAATTGAAACTGAAAGTAAATTCCATATTGTCTCAAGAGCTACATATATACTAGACACTTCCCATTATTATATTTAATTTAACTAAAGGTTTTAAAAATAAATATTTAGTTAAATTTTATTGTCAATATTAATCTTTGTTGTATTGTAATCAATACAATCTTTAATACAAAAATTGAATATGTATATAGTTAACATTAAATTAAATAAACAAAAATATACGTGATATGATCAAACCTTGTTTTCATTATATAAATGTTAAAAATATAATATTTTCAATTGAAAATTATAACTAAAAATCTGAGAATTTTTCATAAAATTTTAATTTTTTTCTGCAAGTCATTTTTAAAGTAGGGCACAGACGTGTGCAGGTGAGAAAACCGATAATAATAAAAAAATACTATTTTCTATAAGAGATTCAATAAATATTTACTTATTAAAATAGAAAATTAAATTTTTCTTTATAAAAATTTCATTGTAGAAATGAAAAACCAAAAACAAAAAACACAATATTCAAAAGAAATCTTGAAATGAAAAAAAAATTTTTTGATTTTCCCATGCATGAAATATCCCTAACATTTTTCTTTTCTAAATAAAAATAGAAAAAAAAAAATGTGAAAGATCAGAAACTATGCAAATGCTCTTGAGTTTAAATAACTTTGCCAAGAAATTATTAAATAAAACAATTTAAATTTTATATTGTACACACTTGTATATTATAAATAAAAAAAAACTAAACTATCCAAGGAAATCTGTTTAGAGAAAAATTTATAAATTATTCCATGTTTGAATTATGACATGGTATTGAAGAATTGAAAAAAAACAAAAAAAAAAAAATGCCAAAATTGTAAACATTTTATTCAAAAATTATTTTTCTAATTTTTAATAAAAATTTTAAAAAATATTTGCTATAAATTTTTAGCACATTTCCAAAAAAATTTTTAAAAAATGTCCGTTCGCCCGTCCGTCTGTTTACAAAACACCGTTTCTACACCGTTGAAGATAGAGAAAAAAAATTTTTACCATGGGTAGGTTTCATAAAAAAAATAATTTTGTGGAACAATTTTTTCATGTAGCCCCATCCATTACGGAGCTACAGCCCCTCAAACTTTGAAAAAGCCCTATTTTTAAATGTATATATCTTATGTTCTGCTTAAGATTTTTTCAATCCGAAAACGTCATGCGACAGATATTTTTTTTAACTTTGTAAATTTATATCAAAATTATAAAAAATTTTTTAAATTTAGTATTTAAATTTACCGTTATGTGAAAACCAAATTTTGCATGAAATTTCTTTTTTCACAACTCCGGCACGCCTTTAGATAGGAACCTGAAATTTTGAGACAAGAAAGAACTTTTAGAATTAGTATAAATTTCCTAAGAAAATTTTTTTGTTTAAAATTAAAGCTTCAGTAATATATTTTTACGTGTGTTAACGTGTACCACTCAAAATTCCAGAAAAGTGTTATTTTCACATATTTTCTTATTAGGGCTGAAAAATTTAATATTTGCTATTTTTAGGCACCTGTACAAATTTTTCTTCGCAAGACATAAAAATTAAAGCTCCAGTAATATATTTTTACGTGTGTTAACGGTTTTTCTTTGTTATAAAGGGTTGTGAACTTACAGCCCCTCAAAATCCCAGAAAAGTCCTATTTTCACATATTTTCTTATTACAAAATATTTCTTAAATTTTATTTTTTAATTTTTCAAATTTTTGTGCAAGTCACAATTCTAAACAGTTTGTATTGTATTTTGGAAATGTACGCTTTTAAAAACCGTTGGTTTACATTCTACTTTATTAAACACATTGAATCCCACGGAATTTTATCAAACGGGGGGTATAAATTATTATTTAAATAATTATGTGATAAATCGCGTGGGTTACAGTCTCAAAACTGTAGAATTAACTATTGTACGTTAAATTCCATTTAAATTACATCCTTTTGGTTTGGGTGAGCAATTATGTAAAAGCTTGTGTATTACTCAAAAATACCGACAGGTGCGTGAAGTGAATGATTTATATACAATATATATTTATATTAATAATAAATTCTTGTGAAAGAATTGATCCGTATCGGAATAATTGGAATTAAAATTTATTTAAATTTATTAAATTAAAATGAAATACATACATTCACTTTTAATTTAGTTATATTAAGGATGCCAGCAAGCGCATATTGCATTTTTTTTTTATAATTAATCAGTTTATATAATACATTTTAATTAATTTTTTTATTTTATAAATATATAATACAAATTTATGAGATATTATGAAATGATTTCATAAAATATTCATACTACATAGAATTCTCATTTTTATGCATAAGTATTTTTCCCGATTATAAAAAAATGCAATAAAAAAAATTTACTTAAATTAAAAATTTGAAATTTCATTTATGAGAGTGTATTTGAATGGAATTTATATAGGATTTTATTTAAAGATTCTATAATTCATAGTCTCTTCAAGCTTCAAGACTCAGATTTCTAGTTTATGGTGTAAATAAAACTATTACAGCAAATAAATAGTGTTGTGATTTTAAGACATTGGCCTTACATTCGAAAGGTTTAGGGTTTAAACTCAAGCTTGGTTATATAAATTAGTAAAAAAATAGAATATAGATTTTACTTATATATAATATTATATAATTAAATAATATAATTAAATAAAAATATATATATATGTATGTATACCTTATAATTAATACCATATTGTAATATATAGTAAAATAATTCTTGTATAAGATCATAGATGGCGTACAAAATAAATAAATATTTAGGTCTCAGTCTTGTACAAATGCTACAATAATCAATGGCTTAGTGAAATTAATGATTCCAGAAACTGAAGCTTAGATAAATACGGATAATAAATGACTTAGTAGATGATACCCTATTGGCCTGTTCTCCTTATAGGAGTGGGAAGGGAAAAAAATAAATAAAATAATCTGCTTTAAAATAAATATGTAACTCTATATTGTAAATTTTTATGAAAAATCAATTACAATTTTAAAATACTTTTATAATAGTAAAAACTACTCCATATAGCGAACCTTCTATTTAGCGAAATTTACATTTAACGAACAATTTATACTATATTAGCATTACTACAACTTTTTAGAACAAAAAAATCTCTATATAACAAACTTCTATTTAACGAACATCTCTTAATAACGAACTAATTCAGTTTTCCATTGCTTAAAAATTGTTACTCCATTTTACGAACTATTCACAAAAACTTTCAAAATATTAAAATATTTAAAAATCTTAAAAAATCTACATACTTACATATTCATGAAATCTTTGAAAACTTGTTAGCAACATTTTAAAAAAAATTGACAATTATTGTTATATTACAAATATTATGTCAAATTAATTTTTATAATAATTAAATGTCAAATAGCAATTTAAATTTAAAATTTGTTTAGGTAAAAATATTTTTGTAAAAATGTGCAATGTAAGATTATTTTTCATTAATTTTTAAACTTTTTATCTTCATAAAAATAGTTGTTACAGAATGGGGAAAGAACGGAAGATATTTTTGTTTTTGGGTTCTCTATTTAGTGAACTTCTCTATATTACGAAGAAAAATATGTGAATTTAGGAGGTTCGTTATAGGGAGTTTATACTGTATATTATAGTTTTGAAAATTTAGACCTTTAAGAAACTGTTAATTAGAAGCGTTAGAACTTAGTAGCCAAAGTTATCGTGGAATTAAGTAAAAAATATATTTTCAAATTGCATAAATACATATACATACACATGTATGTATGTACCTTTAAATCGATAACATAAAAATAATTTCATTTTAATATTCATTTCAAAATTAAATATACTAGGTATAAATTTATACTTTTTAATAATAAAATATAGTTGTTTTTCAAACAAAAAGAGAAAAAACAATAATAGCACGTGCCATTTAATGATTTCGCTATTATTTAAAAACAAATCTCATCAAACTAATTCAACCACAATAATATAATACTACAAACCACATTAAATGACAGCTAAATAGCTACCAAAACCACATAATTTTTTTTTTCATTGTTCGAGCTTTTCATTGCTTGATTACAAAGTAAAAAAGAATAATGAATAAAATAAAAAAATAAAAAAACGAAACGATTTCTTCAAAATACAAAATAAACAGAACACTCACACAAAACGTTTTAAAAATAATCAACAGGTGGAATTGAAAAATTTTTTATTTGTCAGATTTTTCTTTAATGTTTTTATATACCTATTTCTTTTTTCTTTTCGAAATTTTCGCTGAAGTCCGTGAGTGTCAAGGTCACTTGTAAACATTTTGTTTCTGTTTTTTCATTAAAACAATGTTAAAATGTATAATGTAAAATTATGCGACCTTAAGTCGACTATAATTAAAGTTCAAGGTGAATGTCAATTCTAAAAATAAGTTTTTTTTCAAATTTTGTTTATTCTTTTTGATTGTTTTTATGTACAGTGTTTTATACTAGACAAAATAAATTGTTTCTTAATATTTAATTAAATTTTATTTTCCAATATATAATGTACATTTTGAAATTTATATGAAGTTTTGTTATTGTTAGGGGTAGATAAACTTGTAAATACACACTGGAACAATCATGATTTATATAATAGTGAAAAATAAATAAATAAACCGACACTGACGAGTTAAAATTTTTTTTTTTTTCGAGGGTTAGTGGAAAACTCGAAAATCACCAAGAGGAACTGCAAGCGCATTCCTCAGGGTAGTGTTGAACTTTAACCAACCAAAACTACACCTCTTTTAAAACCAAACTTTAAGATGAAACCTTTAATTCAAATGTAAAGTTTGATTTTGTGGATAGGGATGTGGGAAGGATGATTGGGGAAATTCGAATTAGGAAATTTGGCATTATTATGGAGATTATATTATGAGATTATAATGATTATTATATTATTATATTTATAAAGAAAGATATTAATCTTGTTTTTAAACTTATGTAAATCGTACACATATGGATTGCCAACTTTAGGGTAACTCATGTGATGTTATATGATTTCACAAATGGGACTTTCACATGAAAGCATATAAAAAATAGTGAAGGTATTACAAAACTTGAACTTTCTTAATTTGAAAGATTGCTAAAGTTCATATTTTCCATTAGTTCTAAGGCGAATCAGATTAAAATGATAGCTGAATAATTATGTTTTAAAATTAGAAATAAATTGTTTTGATTTTTAGCTGAATTTCAACTTTTCATATACCAAATAATTTAGTTATCTTGTCATCCAAAAAATAATTTTTATCAAATGAAAAATAAAACCTAAATATTAATTAAAATACATTACTAAAAATATTCTTATTAATTTTTAAATTTTTCCTATATTAAATTCCTTGCTAATGACCAATTATTTTTTCTAAAAATAATGCCTGTGTAAGTATCATGTAATTTTACAATTATTAAAAAAAATCAAATCTGTATTTTTATTTACAAAAAATAAGAGTAACTAATTTTATTTTATTAAAATAAAAATACCGTTTATAATCCTCTGCCATATAAGGCAATATTTTGATTTATTTATTAAAATAAAATAATTAAAAAAATAAAATAAATTTAAAAATATTTTTTTTCTTAATAAATTCCTAATATGGTTATTGATTAAATATGAAATTATATCAATATTTAAAATTAATCTTCTTAATTTAAAATAGGTACTTATTTTTGAAATATGCCATGCCAAAGTATTTTATTGAAGACAGAATATTATATAGTGTTCTGTTATATTGTTTACAAAATAAAATTCTAAAATAATTATTTTTAAATTTCAAAATTTATTACGTCTCTCTTATATATATTAAGTTACCAGGGAATCTGCTGCACCATTTAATATAATGTAAACTTAAAACAAATTAATTTCATAGTATGTATATATACTTTTATTATTATTTAAAAAAATATAATTTAGAATTAGGGGCGCGCGCAGTCAATCATTTTCTTTCTTTGTCTGTTCGTCAGTTTTTCTGTTACATTTTACAACGTTTCTGATGAGATTTTAACCATTGATAGATTTCATTAAACATTTAATCATCGTACAAAAGAGCTTTTAAACACAACCTCAGCCGATATAAAGGTAAAGTTGGATACGTTGGAAGAGCCCATATATTTTCTACTGAATATTTTTCCAACGTCCATCGTCAAATATTTTTAGCTTAAACCTCCATATTTGTGGAACCTCTAATTTAGGAAGGTTAAAGTTAGGAACTTGAAATTTCGAATAAAGAAGGATCTTTTAGTATGTAAATTAGCTCAGAATAAACTTTTGTATATTTTCTTTGACGATTTATTAAAAATTGAATACGTATATGCCATTTTTATTACTTAAATGAGTTGAAAAAATTATAAAACAAATAGTTATAAATTCCTCTTTTGTATAACGGTATATAAGAAGAAGTATGCTTTTAAATGTCAAAAGAAATGTCTCTTGATTTTTTTCATAATTTTACATTAGGTACTAAAAAGTTGTAAATTTTAGAATGCTCTAATTTTTTTTTTTTTTTTAATGCATTTCTCTGCCACATAAATGTGGACAGGAAATTGCACAACATTTCCTGTTCAGGTGTGGCTGTAAATGTCGTAAGGGAGAATAACTCTTACGACGTGTGTGGGCCTCAAACCCACACTACTCCCACGGTGTTTACAGCTTATTTTATAGAACATCGAGGCCCCTGCTTTAATTTTAATTATTAAAAGAAAGCAATTTTAGAACTGAATTCTATACTAAATTCGACTGTCAATCGTATTTTTTGTTTGGGTTTCTAAAAAATTCTTTGTACACATATGTATATAATTAATCAATATTGCAAAATGGTGGATTTTAATTAAAATTCGATTATTTTCTTCCATCTTTAAAAATGTTGACTTTAATATGTGGGTGGGTGTACAGTTTGAGTTAAAAATATTCAGATAATTAAAAATCTTGTGCGTATTATTATTGTTTCTATAATGTGGTCATTTGCTTTATTTCAATGAACTATTTTATTTATTTGTTTTTTTTTTCTAGAAAACAATTTGTTTAATTTATTAAAATGTGTTTTTTATGTTTACTTGTTTTTTTTTTCTTTTTTAATAATGAACAGATTTTACATTAATCAGCTAAATGTTAAAATTCAAGTATATTTCTTTTATAATTGCAGAAAAACAATATATAATATTAAAAAAGTATAAAAGTTTAAATTAAAATAAAAATTAAAATAATTTATTATAATGTTTGACTCTTCAATTTTTTTTTGATCTAATACTATTAACTCACAGAAGATGTCTGTGAATTTTTATACATATATATTTATATAGGATTTAAAAAATTTGACAGTTGTCACTTGTCTAGCCAATTAAGCACTACAACCTTACTGAAAAGAGTTCAGTAGTGTTGGAAAATAAAACAAACTTCTATATTTATTTTAAAATCTATATATATTTAGTTAATTACTCAAAATTTTCATCACTTTTAAACCATTAATTGTCACAGACATATTTAAATTATAATAGATTAATTTTTAACTAAGATATTCTATATTTATTACTCGTATAGTATAAATACTAGGAATGTTGTGATGGGTTTTCGAAAAAAAAAAAAAAATAGATTTCACTGAAATTCATTTTCTGAACGTTTTTAAAGGGTGTTGTAGAGTCCAAAAAAAAAAAAAAAAATGAAAATTCCGTGTCCGCAAATTTTTATAGTTAACCAGAATTTTAAAAAGTCATGTGAAACGCTTTACATGCAATTAAAATATTTTTTATAGGCAATTCTTTTGACAACAATTTTCAAATTCCCCCATAATTGTTTAAAATATTTTATTATATAATTAAATAAGAATTCCTAAATAATTGCAATGAATTTTGTTGCTGAACCATATCTTAATTAAAAATCAAAAAAATGTGCTGTTGCTATAAATTGTTTTTTATAGATTACTAATGAAACTTGTTACAGTCTAGAAATTTTTTTTAATTAATATTTTCTTTAATTAAATTTTATAAAAAACAATTAAATTTTCTAATGGTATATCTTATGTTCTAAATAAAACGATTTAGAAAAAAATCAAATCAAAATTAAAACAAAAAGGAAACACTATAAATCTAATGAATTTTGTCACGCACATATAATTTCATATGTGACAAAATTACCACTACTAACTCAAAAGAAAAAAAAAAAAAAAAAAAAAAAAAAAACAAACAAACGAAAAATAAATAACAACATGTGACACAACACAATTTAATTAATAACCCCCCTACATTGCAGACAATAAAGTCACACGATTGTCACGTTCTTTGAGAATTTTTTTTTTATTAATCATTTCCTAAAACATTTATTTTATTTTGTTTTTTTATTTTTTTTTTTTATGGTATATTTGTTTAAAATTAAAAATACATAAAACAATTTTGGTATTTAATTTTTTTTTAATGTTCGGAAACTTAAATGTCAAATTAAAAGAAAATAAATTTACAAGAGACAAAAAGAACTGAACTGAAGAAGCTAGCGGAAAGAGTACATATTTAATGTTATAAATTTAATTTTATTAAATTTATTTTGATTGTAAAGAAATCATTTCTTTGTTAAACGAATCACGAGAAGTAGGTACATATATTAAAAAATGTTTAGAAACAATAGAAATTGTTGCATGTCTATCCACATAAATAAAAAAAAAATCACAAATAAAACGATGATGAAAGAAGAAATTAAATGTAAGTAGGTACATACATATATGAATAATAAGAAAATACAGTGGCAATCACGAAAATAACAGATTCTTAAATTTTCTTGTCTTATTATATTCAAACACTTGAAAACACGGACACAGTAAATGAAATTATGTGTTATCGAATAACAATCAAAAAAAGCAAATTAGTTGCTACTTGTGCTCGCCTTTCTGAAAAATAAATTACACTATCTTTTTAGATAATTTAATTAAGTACTTAAGCAAATACAGAGAGGTACACAATATAAAAAATAAAACTTCATAATGGAATGCCATTTAAAAAGTATATTATTTCTTATTTAGCTGGCAAACACTTACTTTGTCCTATTAAGTCTTAAATAGTACATCCATCGTAGAGAAATAGTATTACGAAGAATAGTTCTCAACCCATCGTAGAGAAATAGCATCAAGATTTATTCAATTTTGGTCTTAACTGATACTTTGTTAAAAACGGACACAAAATTTCACAACGAAAGTTTAAAATTAAAACTTTATTTAAAAAATTTTAGTACATTGTTGTTAGGTGTGATTAGGCTGATGGTTTATTAAATGTCGATTCAATAGATTCAATATAATGCCAAAAAATAGTACAGATTTTTAGAAGATAAAATAAAAAAAAAAATATGTCACGTGACGTAAAAAACTGGAATAGAAATTACAAAATCATGTCGAATAAAAATTTAAATATTGCGTTATACACTTTAAGAGTTAGATAAAAGCAATTCTTTTTCTCTTATATTTATCAAAATGTAAAGTCCAAACCTGCTAATAAACTGCTAATCTCCAACACAAAATCTATCTCCTCGAAAATATAAATCTAAAGGTTTATTCATTGATAATCATTGAAATCACTTGTAAAATTACCTATTATCTATTCAGATATATTAAAAAAAAACTAAAAATCTTGTATTGTCAAAAAAAAAATAATATGGCAAATATGGCAATACCATATTTTCTTTTTTTTTTTTTTGTTTTGTTTTTTTTTTGTGCTCTGTTACTTTAATTTTCAAACAAATCAAGTATGGATATACAATAAATGATAAACAAATTGACAGATTTTATCATTTTAGCTTTTTTTAACCACCAAAAGATATCTACATGCGCCGGCCGGCTATGCTTTCAAATTTTACTATAACCAATCTATTATTTCAAACTGACATAAAACAATTAATAATTTAATCCTAAAAAAAAAAAAATTCTCGTTATATATTGCTCTCCTCTTAAATTGAAAAACATTAAATTTTTTTCTGTGACAATTGAATTGTAAAAATTAATTTTTTTTTTCTTTCTATTAAAAAGGATTTTCTATATTTAGTTTTTTTTTTTTGTTATTTGTAGCTGACAACACTAGTTGCTAGAGACAATAATAATAAAATGTCATTTTAAATAATTTCTTATTTTTCCATGAAACAAAAGCATTTAATTTTTATATTATATTCGTACATTTTGGGGACCATACCACCGTTTATCTTTTCAAAATAGTTTTTAATACCACAAAAACAATAAAAAAATCAAAAAAAAAGATGTAGAAAATATTTTACATCACTTGTTGCTACCGCTTTTGTATTTATATCCTTAAAATAGTATAGATGGCATAGTACAAATAAAATTAAAGAGAAGTATTATCGTTATCCTTATGAATTTATTTAAAATTGAACATAAAAAAAAAAAAAATTATTTATAGGAATGCTTTATTTGACAGGACAATTTTTTTTGTTTTTTGTAGTTTTTCTTTTTGAGGTTTTTGTTTTTTGTTTTGGCATTTCAAAAAGTTTTTCTTTTTTTACACAACACAATTTATACGTATTAGTAAGTAAAATTTGTTTATTCTCCTTTAGTAAAGTTTAAATTGTATTAAATTATATTTTAAACATTATCAGATTTTTATATGAGTTTAATTTATATGGGTGAAGATTATTTTTTTTTTTTTTTGAATTAAACATTATTATTTTCAATTTCAAATAATCTAATCACCAACTAGATTTAAAGATACTTTTTTTGAATAAATATATTAGATCTACCATGAAACATAATAAATGCATTTGACAGGTATTGTTGTATACTACCTTGAAAATAACTTCTATTAAGAAATATTATCATGCCTTAAATTTAGGGAATTACATATGTACTTATGGTACGAAATCTAAATAATGTCCTATACTGCTCTTACGATTATTAATGGATATAAAAAAAAAAATTGTTTTCTAAAAATTTCAAAAAATTAGTAAACAAAAAAAAAAAAAAACATTTTTGTTTTGTCATTTGCGAGAATCAGTTGCTCTTGCAGTATAATTTTAAACACTGACAACTTATAATAAAGTTATTGCTTATATTCTGCACATTTGCATACAAAAGCAATCTGATGTGAATGACGTTTCCGATTTCAGCTATAGTTCTTATCACATTTCTAAAAAAAATTTGAAAAAATGTGCAATGTGCCTATTAGTTTCACTCTGTCCGTTCATCTGTCCGTCCGTCTGTTTACAAAACTGCTATACCGTTAAAGACAGAATAATGAATTTTAACCATGGGTAGATCTATTAAAAAAAAAGTAATGTTGTAGAATAATTTTTTTCATGTAACCCCATCCATTACGGAGCTACAGCTCCTCAAACTTTGAAAAAGCCCTATTTTTAAATGTATATATCTCATTTTCTGCTTAACATTTTTTCGATCTGGAAATGTCATTCGACAGAATTTTTTTTTTACCTTTGTAATCAAATATCAAAATTATGCAATATTTTGAAATTTACTATATAAATTTATCGTTATCTGAAGACAAAATTTTGTAAGAATTTTCTCCTTTCCTAATTCCGGCACATTTTCAGTTAGAATTTTAAGTAAAGAAAAATCTTTAAGGATTAATGTAAGTTGCTTCAGAAAGTTTATTTTTATCACCTACCGTTTCAGCGCTATCAGATCTCAAAAATTGAAATTTTGCTATTTTAATGATCTGTAACTTAGATATCTGTAGAAATTTTTTCAAAATAAAGGGCAAAAATTAAAGCTTCAACTTTATAATTTTACATGTGCTACATATTTTTCTTAATTAAAGAAAGTGCCTCTTTATTTTGCACATTTTTTCTTATTCTAAGAAAATTTTCAAATTTCATGCAAGTCAGTCTTTAAAAACCGTTGGTTTATATTCTGCCTTGTTTAAGTTTTTAATCAACTTTGTTGGTGTTTGGTAATACTCAATTTAGTTCCAAAAATTACTTTTAATAATTTAATATTCTACTTTCTGTAATAATGTAATAAATTTCATATTAATAAAATATAAAAAAATATAGAAAAACATCTTTTAAAAGCATCACCTTTAATTTTTATGATAATTAAATAGATAGTTTTTAGAAATGCGCCTTAAAGTATGCAATCAATTATAATAACCCTATAATTTTTTTTTTAGAATTTACAGATTTTTTTTTTTTTTTTTTAGAATTTACATTAACCGAAGAAATGTAAGTTCGATCCCTGCACAGGTCGTAAATGTTTTTTCTTTACATACCCCCCTTACGACCAAATATAATGTAAATATATAGTATATAATATAAACAAAATAAATAATATTAGTATATAATTTAATAATAGTATAAAAAAAATCTATAATGGTCTTAGTAGCCGATGGTTCAATAATATTGCATTACATTTATGTATTTAATATTAATATAAATAAATAAATAAATAGAATTTACATTTTATAGGGGTCTCGGTGGCCTAATGGTTAAGCACGTGGCTTATTAACCGAGGGGGAATGCGGGTTCAAATCCTGTACAGGTAGTAAGTTTTATTAACAAAAAAATTTTAAAACAAATCCCCCTTGCTACCAAATATATCGTAAATATAAAATATATGATATAAACAAAAATAAATAATATTCGTGTTTGATTTAATAATAATATTCGACCTGTAAAATGGCCTTTAGTAGCCGATGGTTTTGTAATATTGCAATATCCTATGTGATTTGTAATATTAATACAAATAAATAAATAAATACATTTTATAGTTACCACAAAATAATTTTAAATAAATTAATTGCATTTAAATTATTATATATAGTCGTTCTTTTGTTTTAATTTATTTTATCATTATTTAAATTGTATAATTAAAATGTTTTCATTAATTTTTTTTTAAAAAATTATTTAAATAATTTTTAATGACAAACAAAACATCACCATACATTTATGCGAATTTTTAAATTATTTGAAAATATTTTACAATTAATTAGTTCTTGTTATAAATATAGCCAAAAAACAAAAAAAAAAAATATTTTTTTTTTCCGTATTTTTTTCTAATTTTCCATTTTAATTATTTTTATTTAAACTTGAAATTTAAATTATGTGCGACAAAAGAAAAACGAAAACAAAAAAAAAAAGAAATTTTTAATAATTATTGCCAACAAATCATGCAAGTGATTAAGAGCGCGCCTTCCCTACCTGTAAAATTGTTTTTTTACAAAAACATTTATTTTTACTCAATGTTAACATTAAAAATTTTTGTGTTTAAAAAGAAAATGTAATTAAAAATAGATTTTTAATATAGGATGAAAAATTAATGGTTTTAAAAAACAAAAAACCAAAACTATGTACATATGTTTCTAATTATTTAAAAGGCATTTGAACCTTACTAGTTCCGGAATTTTTAATTAATTAAAACTTAAAAATTATATTTTCAAAATAATTTAATTTAATTAAATTGAAAATATTTTATTTAATTAACACATTTAACATAATTATTATTAAAATTCGTATTTTTTGTTTAGTACTAGTTTTTTGGTATATCATATTCAACTAAAAAATGTCAAGGACAATGAATGTATAATTTCAACAACGAAAGTCAAGGACTATAAATTTATGATAAAAATTTTCAAATTATAAAAATAATTAAATATTTATTAGTGGAAATATAATAATAAACTGTAACAGTATTTTTTTTATTATAGAAGATTAAACTAATCAAAGTTTTGTAAATTATTTCTCTTAGAAGATGTGTTATACATTCCTAGAGAATCAATTGTGAAAGCAATACAGTATTATAATATTACAGTACCAAAAATGTCATAGGGATAAGTTTTTTCAATTTTCTAATTTTTATCATATAATTTAAGAGGTATTATATACCTTCTTATAAATTAAATCATAATTTTGAATTGTAAAATTTTTTTATTTTTGCAAGGGTAGAAGGAATCTTAAAGGACACCAATGCACGCAATAATTCTCTTTAGGAGTGTAAAACTTTAACCAATCAAAACGCCACCTCTCTTTAACCTTGTTTACATTTGGCGGAAAAACCTTACCTTCTTCCACTTCTTTTTCAACCTACATGTTTACAACAGGGGGGAAAAAGGTGCTTTTTTGGCAAAATCATGTCAGAACATTGGTACATTAGAAATGAAACGACGATTTCTTTATATTCCTTTTTCATTTTGTTCCGACACACGTATGAAATTTTATTTTTCGTACAAGTTTTTCTTTTACCCATCCCGCTTTCCTCCTTTGCCTAAAAATTTTGGAGTAACGTACATTTTTCCCCCAAATGTAAACAAGGTCTTTTAAACCAAATATTAGGTAAGAATCTATGGTACAATGTACTGTTTGGCTTGGGGATTGAGCAAATAGGAATAAAGCAAATTGAGAAATATGAGAAGATATTGGATGTTACGAGGATTGTTCAAAACAAAGATGTTGATATTCTTCTTGATAGAGGATAGCAAATTGACTCATATAGCTAATAGATCTTTAGTTAGCAAAAGGATACAGTCACTGTAGTTTAACCAACCAATCATATCTAATCTGTTCTTAATTAGTTATTAAAAAAAACCGTTTTCATGTGCATTGTTCTAAAAATAAAAAGCAACTGTCTCTTATCTTAATCTTTATGATCTGTATATTTATATTCGTTTTAAAGTGGCCAGTTACCGTTATTTATTAAATTTATTACAATAGATTTAGGCCATTACGATTGCATAATATGACAACTACCTAATAATAAATTTACTTCTTTTCAATACTTTTCAATCATTTTTTAAACACCTATGGGTAAAATGTCCTTTCGTCTTAAATAACAAAATACTACCATTAACAATAATACTGTACATAAGGGCACAGTTTAATTTAATATAATAAAGTGTAAAAGAAACATTCAACCTAAATTAAAAGAAATCATATACATATAATGTATACAATAGTATTACAATATTCAATTCGAATCTCTAATAGAGCATAATAAAAATCATGTCCCATTTTTTTCTTCAAATAACGTATATTTAACCCAGGATATAAAATGTTAAAAGAAATGAATAAATTTTCCTGGACATAAGTCAAAATAAAATTTATAACTTAGTTATAAAAAAAATGAATATTAATTTTTCTTTAAAAAAACAAAACAAAAAAAAAATTTTTTTTTTGGTGGACATCTGTTCTAAATATTTTTATTTCATTTTATTTTTAGTATTTCTTTTCTTTTTGCCTTCTCTTCTTTATCATCTTGCATTTTATTTTAAATTTTTTTCACTTCTTTTATATATACATTTGTCTGTAAATTTTAAAGAAATTAATATTTTTTAACCCATTACTTGCTTCTAAACGATAAAGTTTATTTTCTATACGGTAAATTACGGGTGTAACGGTAATTTAAATTTTTTTTTTTAGCAAAACAACAGATTACGAATACAATGTAATTATTTGCTCTATTTTTTTTTTTTTTTTTTGGAAGAGTAGGTGGGAATCTTGAAAAATATACCAATCAGATCAACACACAAATTCTCTTATGGTAGTGTTGAAGTATTTATATTGATTAGTTAATTCCTATTAATAATATTTTTATAAAAAAAAAAAAAAGGACAGTCTATATTGTTATTACATTAATTTTCATTTATTTTGATTTCATTTTTATTATGTATTTTGTTAAATAAATTTGTTTATCAAATTTAAGAGATCCAATTCCTCTTTTTTTATTCAAAATCTAAAAACTTGATATCCTTTAATAACACAGACAATGTTTTACGAATTTTAATTTTAGATATATAATATAATTAATTTTATATATAACATATAATTTTACAGACTTTAATGGGTTAAAAAAATCCAATTTTCTTTTTTATACTTAACTGTAAATTTCATTAATTTTTACAATGTCCATAAAAAGGTTATAAAAATTCTATGAAAAATAATTTAATTTTTTTTTTTACCATACCCCCAAACTACAATTAAATGCTTCTAGAATATTTTTTTCCTTCAAACGTTTTTTTTTATAACTACCTGTAAAAGAAAAATAGAAAAAGAATTTTTGTTTAATATTCATTGTGGTTTTTTCTTGAAAAATATAAAAAAAAATAATGATTAAATTTTACTATAAAATATTTAAAGCCAAAAAAAAGAAAACTTATAAAAATTGAAATAAAATACATAATAAAAACACTTTGCAAAATAAAACTTTTAAAAACTAAGTAGTAACTAAAACCTGCCCTGTCTCCATAACACTTTGCACGAAATTTATAACAGAACACAATACATATAAAATTAAGGGTTGGCAAGATAATGCAATGAAAATACCCTTTGCGATTTCTGTAACAGAATTACATTCGATTGGACATTGTAGTGATTTAACTTCTAAACGGGGGTAGTACAAATCTTTGAGAGTTTTTTTTAATGAAGAGTAAAATTTATTAAATAAAAGAATCATTATTATGGTTATTACAATGGTCAGTGGTAATTATAATTAGAAACCACATAAAATACTCTAAATACTACAATTATTTGACTTTGACTTTTTTAACTAAACATAGTTTTGCATTTAAATTTGAATACATTAATTGGATGCATTCCTTCATTTATGTAAACTATCCGATTTTCATGAATGTACAATAGAAAATCTAGAATTGTGTATGTGTATGTGATGTACTTTCTATTTATCCTAAATTACTTAAGCTGTCACAATATTCTGACAACTATTTAAATGTAAATAAAATTATGTTGCAGAATATAATAACTAAGATCTATGCACTCTACCAAGGTGCCGTACAAACAGCATACTTATTTATTTATTTAAGAAAATTTTTATTACCACATTCCATGTCCTGTTTTTCCCTTTCTAATATGATATGGCAAAAAATAGCACAATTCTATTAAACGATATTGTCATTATATATTTCATATTGAATGGCTTCGAAAATTCGAAGCGAAAATTAAATAAGACATTTAGTTACTAGTAGTTACTTTAGTTACTTTAGTAGCATATATGATAAAATGCATATCACATATAAAAAACGTTTTATATAACTACAAACAGTTGAGTAAATATTTGTTGGATATTACCGTGCATCTACAATGCACGCTCTCGTGACGCTCTTTACGCCCACCAAAGTCTGAAATTAAATGAAATGTATATTCTGCATGTGCATCTACAATGCACACTTTCATGATGCTCTTTGCGCGCATCGAAGTGTCATAGTATAATTAAATATATTACATTGTAAGTGTCCACAATAAACGCTACCTTGCAACAGTCATGAAAAAACTTCTTCAACTTTTTTCGCTTCTTTCACACATTGAAATGTCAAACAGTTGAATAGTATCAAAATAAAATTTAAAGATAAGCCATTTCTGTTAGTATTTAAGTACATTTTACAAATTACGTTTTCATTGTATGAACACTCTTCTGTAGGCTGTGTTAAGAGATCGTTACCGACAGCATTTGTTGTAGATACAAAATTAGATCTTAATTGTTGATTTTGATGTCCATCAAATTTAAAGTTAAAAATGTATTTTCATTGGGGTTTTTTTGTCAATTGGGGTTTTTTTAATGTCAATTTCTGTTCAGATCAAATGTTTCCCTTTTAAAATTCTTTCATTTAGTACAAAATTAGATCTTAATTGTTGATTTTGATGTCCTTCAAATCTAAAGTTAAAAATTTATTTTCATTGGGGTTTTTTTGTCAATTGGGGTTTTTTTAATGTCAATTTCTGTTCAGATCAAATGTTTCCCTTTTAAAATTCTTTCTTTATGTCATGTTTGTTAGGTTATTAATGAAATTTTAAATAATACACAGTAAAACTAAAAAATTACAACAATTTTATTATTCGAATAACACTCCGAAAAAAAATAGCTATAGCATTTATTTAAACTTTCTATATTGAAGGATAAACATCAAATAAACACAAAAATAAATTTTTTAACAATAAGTAATTTCTTTGAAATAATTATTTAAAAAAAAAAATATTTTTTTTTCTCAAAAGAAAGCACAGAACAAAAACTAAACAGAAACTCAAATTCACAAAGTCCACAAATAGTGAGAGAGAGAGAGCAGTTAAACAAAAGAAGAAAAAAATCTTTTAATATAATTTTTTTTTTTTCTTCTGTTGTTTAATTCACATTAATTATTTTTTTTATATTTCTTTGCTTTTTAAAAAATTTTTTATTGTTAATTTTTCTTTTTAAATATTATTTGCTTATTTTTTATTTTTTTTTTTTTATAAATTAATTTTTAATTTTTAGAAACCTCTTGGTGGTGGTGATTCAGATAATGGAGATTCTGATTCTGATTCGTCATCATGTTCAAGTCGTAGCTCATCAACAGAACGTGAAATTGTTATTAATCGTATAAGAGGCGGAGGTGTTGATGGTTCTAATATACATAATAATAGTGGTAGCGGTGGTGGTGGTAACATCGCTAAAGATTCTAATCGTAAAAAAGTTAAATATAAAAAATTTAGTAAAAGATTTCCAACACGTAGTTCATCAAGTAATTCAGATTTTGGTAATGAAGATGATGATTATGATGAATATTTTAATGTTAGAGAAGATAATGATGAAGTTAATCCTTCTGATCATGATATTAAAAGTGAAAAAAATCGAAGAAAAAAAAATAATAATAAAACAAAAAGGAATGATAATGGAGATAAAGAAGATGAAGAAGATGAAGTAGAACAATTACAAGATTATTATGATGCGGATTTTTTTGATCCATTACCAGTTAAATCAAAATTAACAAAAGTCAATCCGATACAAATGCCTGTAATTAATAATATTGCACATATTAAAATATTAGCACCCATGAAAGCACATTTACATAAAAATTTCAATGATATTATAGATAACACATTATTATTAGAATCACAAACAAATCACAATAACAATAACAATAATAATAGTAGTAGTAGTAATAGTAGTAATAATAATGATAATAATAATAATAGTAATAATAAATCATCATCAATATCATTATCACAAACATCACAAAAAAATAATATTTCTTGTAATATAAAATCATTAAATAGTAATAAATATGAACAATATGAACAACAAAATCAACGACAACAAACAATAATAACAACTACAACTACAACAACAACAAATGATTCATACAATTATAAAAATAATTATAATAATAATAATAGTAGTTTAAATATTATGCTTAACAGTTATACTAAATTAAAATATGATTTTCCACAGTTCAGTCGTTCAAGTGTTGGAGGTTCAAAATTAATTATAAGTCAATTTCAACAACAATCATTTGATGATAATATTGATGGTACTACTACTGTTACTGGTGGTGATGGTAGCAATAATATAAATAATTATAGTAATGATTCATTAGAATTTGAATCACGTTTTGAATCGGGTAATTTAGCAAAGGCTGTGAAAATAACATCAACATATTATGAATTGTATTTAAGACCCGATATGTATACGAACCGTCATAGACAGTGGTTTTATTTTCGTGTTAGTAATACAAAAAAGAATGTATTATACAGGTAAGTAATTTATTATTTTTGTATAAATTTATTATAAATAATATATAGTGTGTTTCCGAATAAAGTACACTGCTATGTGTACTGCTGCTGTGACATAAAACCTTATAAGTAGATTTTTTTTGTAAGGTGACTCTTTTATAGTTTCCAAGATATACAGACTTCAATGAGATCTTCATATTTTTTTTTTAGTTTTAAAATATTGGCATCTAACTCCATTTCCAGACCATTTTATAGAATTTTTATATATGGTCTAGAAACGGAGTTTGAATTTTCATACATTCTGTTAAAACGAAGTTAGATGTCGATTTATTAAAACTTTTATTTTAGTCCATATATCTTATAAACTAGAAAAACTTCAGCTAAGCCCCCATACAAAAATATTATTAGCTACTCATAAGTGTCTATGCAGCGGTGTATAGCAGTCAAGTTAATTAGGAAGCACCCTGTATGTAAAATATGTACATTCAAATAAATAAAAAATCATTTAAAATGGACCCAGATCATACACTACTTTTAGTTCTTGATAAAAAAATCTAAAATGTATCTACAATATAGTTTTACTACATATATATAAACTACATATATACTACATATTATTTTAATAATATTTTAAATATATTTAACATACACTAGCTTTTTCTCTTATAGAACTGTTATTTCTTTGCTACCTTAACGCCTTACGATTAAATTGATTAAAGCTTGATTTAAAACGATTTATATATAGGTGTTTTACTTGTATATTAAAATTTATATTAACAACATTTTAATTTCGCAATTAACGTAACTATAGTTTCTTTTAAAACTTTTTTGATGACAAAATATGAAGAAGGAATAGGTTTTTTAGCTAAAAGAAATTGAACTTTCTGATGTATTAAAAATTAATAGAGTATTAAATATTAATAGAGAATTATCATATTATATTAGACTCATCACTGAAGTGCTAAAAAAAATGTATCACACCACGTCTAGTTAGAAATGCAATTCTGGAAGACGCATGATGAAAATTTGTATTTTGTTTGGTAGTACTTTAAATTTGCGTGCTGGGATGGCCTCGGTGACCTAGTGGGTAAGAGCGTATAAAATACGCTGTAAACACCGAATTAGTGTGGGTTCGAATCCCACACACTTCAGTTATTCACCCTTACGACATTTACAGCCACGCCTGAACAGGAAAAGCTGTGTAATTTCCTGTTCACATTTATGTGACAGAGAAATGCATTAAAAAAAAAATTTGCGTCTGTCAAATGAAAATTTTGTCATTTCTAAATGTAAACAAAATTTTTTAATCCTACTACTCGTGAGCAAAGTTAACAAGTGTTATATTTTTCATTTTTATTTCAAATTTTGAAATAATTGAACTTACATATCGTACAATTGAACTTTAAAATTAAAATTTTTTTAAGGAGACTCCATTTACCATTATTTGTTTAAAATAAATCTTCCCACTTAATTTTGACAGTTCAAATTCATATTTAACTCTAGTCGTTTTGAAATAACAGAATAAAGTTAACTATGCAAGTTAGTGTGGTAGTTGAACCTATAAACGTATAAACTCTACTCAGAATAAGAAAGGAAACACACTTCAGCTCAAACAACTTTACTTTTGTGATTTTTTTTATACTAAAATTATAAATAAATACTTACTTTTCTATACTATCCATTTTTTAATTTTACTAACATTTAACTAAAAATTATTTGAAAAAAATAACTTTAAACCAATTGAAATAACTAAAAATAGTAGAGATGATGCGTATTATTGAATAGAAAATGGTTGTCGCTGCGTAGGAAAGGTCAGAAATATCACACACCACTATTTTAACATTTGACATCGCGTCAATTTATAAACATGACTTTCAGCGTCTTACAGATTAAAAAAGCATCGCGTCAGTAACACTTTTCGTATATATATGCACATAACAAGTGATTTTTAAATGTAATTTTTTAATAATTATTTTTTTTTTTTACAATTTTAGATTTTCCATTGTAAATTTAGTAAAATCCGACAGTTTATATAATGAAGGAATGCGTCCATTAATGTATTCAAATTTAAATGCAAAACTGTCTGGTATTGGATGGCGAAGATGTGGTGATAATATTAGTTATTTTAAAAATGATGATGAGTAAGTTAAAAAATAATATACATATACATATATATTTACTTATATTTAAAAATATATATTTTTTTTACTTAAAAATTTCAAAAAATTAATAGAGCATCAAGTGAAGAAGATGATGAAAATTCATCATATACATTAACATTTAATATTCAATTTCCACATGATAGTGACACTGTATATTTTGCCCATAGTTATCCATATACATACAGTGATTTACAGGTGAGAATAATAATTTTTTTCTCCAACTATATTATTTAATTATCATCATATTTTAAATTTTAAATATTAAAACTAATTATAATCCTAACAATTATAAAATATTATTTCTAAAATTAAAAAAAAAAAAAAAAACATTGTTTTTATTTAACAGGATTACTTAATGGAAATTCAAAATCATCCAGTTAAATCAAAATATTGTAAATTAAGACTGCTTTGTAGATCATTAGCCGGTAATAATGTTTACTATTTAACTGTAACAGCACCAACAGAAGAAGATGAAGTCAAAGTACGTAAAATAAAATTTCCATATAAATGGGTAAGCGATCCTTTTTTCTTTCATATCCTTTTTTTTTTAATCCTGTTTTTTAGTTTATTTTTTTGCTTTTTTGTTTGTTTTAATGGCTATTTTTATTACAATATTTTTATTTTTCAACATTTGTTTGAACAAATAAAAACTACAATAAAAATTCAAAAAAACATCAACAACAACAACAAGTTAAGACAAAATATAACAAATTTCTAACCATCAGTGTTAAACATGTAAATTAAAAGGTAAATTAACATCTATTAAGATAAAATCAAAAAAAAGAGTGTACTTCAAAATCAGAACTCTTCTACAAAAACAAGAAAAAAAATAATATATAAATTTGGACAAAAGAAAGAGAAAAGCAACTCTAATTGTAAAGTTATACGAGTACTGTACAAAAACGAGTAGATTATGAAAAAAATACAACAAAAATCCTTATAAAAATTATTTAGTCTTTTTTAAACAATCATGTAATTCTTGAAACTTTAAAATTAATTATGTTTTGTCCTTCTGTCATTTTACTATAAATACAAGTATAATAAGTAAAATTCTAGTTTTAAACATAACTATAAGACGATTCGAACGTCATTTTAAGCCAACATTAGGTTATGCTTTCTATTATTAAGCTGAAATCGGGAACGTTATTTGCACATCGGATGCAAAAGCAACCATACATTTATGCAGAATAAGTCTTTACTTTATTATAGGTTGTCTGCGTTTTAAATTATACTGCAAGAGAAGCTGATTAGCAAATGACGTTTCCAAATTTCGGCTTTAGTTTAGTCTTTGATAAATCAAAAAAGGTCTGTTAAACTGCCATGTTTACGAAAAATTATTTCTTGCACAATTAAATATTATAAATTAAAAACTTTATAAAAAAAGATTTTAAAATGGTAATTTAACTATATGTAATTATAGAATTATAAAAATTGGGTGATAAGTTCAACACTAATTAAAAAAGAGCACGGCTTCAAATCCTAAATAATTCGTGAACATTGTTGCTGCCTTTTTCTACAATTTTTAAAAAATACACTAAGTACGGACCTAAAGTTAATGAAGTCATAACTGATGAATAAGGTCAGCCTTCATAAATAAAAAAATAAGAAGAATCAGAATAATTTTATACATATAAAAACTAAAATAAACGTAAAACTAAAAAAAGTCAATGGAAAACCGAGAACAATATTAATCTTAATTAAATTCCTATTATAAATTCTACATTTATTTACTTAAAATTAACATTATAAAATTTGGTTTAATTTAATAATATCCTTGACTAAATACATTTAAATTAAATATATATACATATATTTTTCTTCCTTGAAAATTGTAAAATTAATGATTGCAATCAATTCCATTTATTTGACATTGACAACGATTTATCGTATTTTTATCCTTTTTTTTTCTCAGAAGAAATACAGGAATAAGAAAAAACAAAACAAAAAAATAAAATTATTTTAGAAAATCTTTCTAAAAAGTATTTGTATAAAAGTCCTTTTTTACTTTAGATAAAATCAGTATCTATAGATTTTTTTTTATTTTTTTTTATTTAATTCAATTCGATTTATTTGAAGAAATGATATCCGGTTTTTTTTTTTCTGTACAATACAAACGTTTACAAGTATTGAAACTTTTTAACAAAGATTTATTGCAATAAAAAAAAAAACACGAGAACAAAAAAAAAAACTTAAAACTAAAAATGCTAAAGTTGTATAAAGTCACTGGAAAGTGAAAAAAAAAAACAAATTTTATATGCACACAAAGGATTACAAACAAGGACATTTTCTTAAAATATTTTTGTTTATTGAATCTGTATAAAATCTAGATAGTGCTTAAACAACAAATGTTTTACGAAATTATATTCACATACAGGGTGTTCGAAACTCAAAGGTCACGAAGAACGAAGATGATATACAAGTTTATAATAAGTAAAAAATTGTTCTGGGAGGAAGGAGGAGGGGGTCTATTTCTAACGGTTTCCGAGATAACGGCCTTCAAAGTAATTTTGTTAACGTTATTTTTTAAAGAAGTAACAACATCTTTGTCTCTGTATAACATAGAAGATTCGAAAGCAGCTAGCTTTCACACTAATATTCCAACTTTTTGTTTATCTTTCTTAGTTGAAGGAGATATTGATATTTTCCACTGTTTTTATAAAATAACTGTAAGTTTTGCATAAAAAACCACTATTAATGTATCAATTATATTTCATTTTCAAAATCACCAATTTCTTAGCTTCAATTTAAGTTAATACAATTTTTTCTTATCTTTTTACCGTTTTCGAGATAATTATCTAAATATAACAATGATTATACGATATAAAGAAAATCCCTCTTATACTTAAAATCATAATGAAAAGTTACCACTTTAAGAAAAAAAAATTTTAAGAAAAAAAACTTTTCTATATAATAAATAATAATGGACAAATAAACATCTCAATTTAGAAACTGTGTTATTAGCAAATTTTAAATTTTAAAATGAACTTTCAAAAAAAAAAAAATTTTTTCTATGTAAATTAAATTGGATTTTTGCAATTTAAAACTTAAAACTTAAAAGCTTATCAATAAAAGTCTAATAAAATTCAAATTAATTTGAAACAAGACATCGATTAGTAAAATAATTGTTAAAATGTCTCAAAAATTTTAAAATATATTTTCTTTCACTTTATTTAACAATTAAAGAGCTATAATAAAATGAAAAACAAAAAAGAAAATAACATTTTAACACTTTTCGATTCATTTTAATTAAAAATTTAAGAAAGTTTTGGTTCATTAATGGCTAATGATATTTAAATAAAACATCATATACATATTATTATATAGTTTTGAGATTTCAAAATGAAGACAAACTTTTAAACAACATAAGTACATATAATGATTATCTTAAAGAAGAACACTTGGATTAGATTATCTTCAGTAAATAAATACTCATTAAAAATCTAGTAATTGCTATGAGCTCCTTTAATGACTTGCTAAATTTAAATTTGTATAATAAACGATAATTACGAGTGTTCTTTTCAAGAACATCATGATTTAAATTTAACTTTGCATTCTTTTTATACAAAAAGAGTAGTTGAGAAGTAATTGAAAGTATTTGATGAACACTAATTTAACATGACCATATTTACTCCAACCTACTTTTTCTCAAAGGTTGATATTTAATTTAGAGTAGAAAAGAGTATAGTTTACTCTTTAAAAGGAACACAAACATAATAATATTTTTTAAAAAGTTGTTTGTTTTTTTTTATCATTGTTTGTAATAAACTTCTTATATTTTTTAAGAAATCTTATAGGCTTTGATATTTTATTTTAAATATGAATTGAATATCAAGGGCGGACAAACTAATTAAACGGAACTACTAAATAATGAGTGATTTCTACTTAACTTACTATAACCAGTCTATAAGATTTCATTTACTTCAAGAATTGAACATTTGAACTATAAAATAAAAATCCTTCATTGTTAAAAAAAAAAAATTTGCAATATCTTAATTCTTAAATTAGCCTAAAAGTATGCAACTTTTAATATTTAATCGAACAATAAATCTAACAATATATTTTTTTCCATATCCCATTTATTAATTTATATATTTATTTTAGGGGACTTAACCTAGTACTTCTCAAATCAATAATAATGAAAATAATTCAGTTGTATAAGTTAAAAATAATTAAAAAAAAAAAAAATTTATTTAAATCCCAAAAATTTATTCAATCCTCCCACACATATTATCATAAAAAAACTCATTAAAAATTTCATCATATTTCCCTCATTTTCTAAATCACTTAATACATCCCATATTTTTCATGCATGCTTTTCATTTTCTTTTCTTTCTTTTTTTTGCCTTTGTTTTTGAATAATACTAATTTTTCTTTTTTTTTTTTTAAATACTTGATGATTTTTCGTTAGAAAAAGAAAGCAATTGTTGTATCAGCACGTGTACATCCAGGTGAAACACCTTCATCATGGATGATGAAAGGTTTAATGGATTTTATCACAGGGGATACAAATGCTGCCAAACGTTTACGTCATAAATTTATATTTAAATTAATACCAATGTTAAATCCAGATGGTGTTATTGTTGGCAATACAAGAAGTTCATTAACAGGAAAAGATTTAAATAGACAATATCGTACTGTGATACGAGAAACGTATCCATCCATATGGTATACAAAAGCGATGATCAAAAGGTAAGAATTTTTAATTTTTTAATTAAAATTGTAAAATTTATTCAAATCAAAAATAATATGAATAATTCATTTGAATTTCATTAAAATTCAAAGGTATGTATACATATTATGTGCATATATGCATAGATATATATATATATGTATATAAAATGTGTATGTTTACGATTTTAAGGATTGAAAAGCATAAATTTTATATGTATATTTTACATGTTTATTTTTAATACAGAGAGGGGGGAGTATTAAGCAACTCAATTATTATTTTAATTTTGTTAAACCTAAAAAAATTTAAATTAACACACATTCATTTCATTAATCAAGTATTTTTTTTTCCTTTTTTTTTGTTTTTTTTTTTTTTTAATCTTTTATTAATAAAGACTGATTGATGAATGCGGTGTTGCCATGTACTGTGATATGCATGCTCATTCAAGAGCTCACAATATTTTTATATATGGTTGCGAAAATAAACGACAACCTGAAAAAAAATTAATGGAACAAGTTTTTCCATTAATGGTGCACAAAAATTGTGCTGATAAGGTATTAAAATAACCTTTAAATTACATATTATATAGTCTTTTCTTTAATCATTTTTTTTATATCATTTACCTTTTATCATTTAAAAAAAACAGTTCTCTTTTGAAAGTTGTAAATTTAAAATACAAAGAAGTAAAGAAGGTACAGGACGTATTGTCATATGGATGTTAGGAATTTTAAATAGTTATACAATCGAAGCATCATTTGGTGGGACAAGTCTCGGTTCTAGAAATGGAACACATTTTTCAACAGCGGTAATTTTAAATTAATTGCATTATTATGAATTTTTCTATATTTTATTCTTTAAATATTAAAATTTCAATTTTTTTTTTTTTTTTTTCGTAACTCTTTCACTCTTTTCTCTAGGATTATGAACATGTTGGTCGTTCATTTTGTGAAACATTATTGGATTATTATGATGAACATCCGCACAAAGTAAACAAACGTGAACGATTATATAAAAGAATAAAAAGATTAAGAAAACGTGAAAAACGTGAAAGAAAAGCAATGAAATTAAAGAAATTAGCTGAAGAGGGATGTATAATAGACAATATTCTAAATACAGAAAAAACTGTTTAAAAAAAAAAAAAAAAATAAAAAAAAAAAATGGAAAATATTTAATTTAAAATTGAAAAAAAAAAAATATGTTAAAACTGCCGTTAAAAAAATCGTTTTTTGCAATACAACATACTTTTTTTTTTTATTATCAATGCAAACAATTTAAGAAAAAACAAAAACAAAAAACGTAAAAATTTTTTTCATATGAAATATTTACAATATTTCTTTTATTACATGGCATTTCTAAGTATGACATTTCATTCATCTCATCTCAAAAGTCAACTAAAGTCGTTAAAATAAAAACATATATGTATGTATGTATGTACGTGTATTTTCATTTCAATTTTTTTAAATTGAATTTCATATTAGAAATGTGTATATGCATTCTCTATTAAAATAATTTTCGTATATGTATATGTATATGTATAAGCATATGTAGTTACTAATAAATGAGGTGTAAATATTATTTAACTGATAATTTCATTTTGAAATAAGAAAACTTAGAAATAAAAATCTAATTCTAATTTTAGTAGTATTCATACTAGTCTTAACTACTTAACTTTTTCATTCATTATTTTATGAAAAAATAAAATGCATTGACAATCATTTTTTTTTGGAATAATTGCATTGAAATGTCATATAGAATTAATCTTCACTTTCTTTCAAGTACATTAATCTTAAAACGAACATATACAATAATAATAATTAAAAGTTGTATTTTTTTTATTGATCCGATCACTAATCAATAAAAAAAAATTTAAAAAAAAAACGACTAGGGAAATTTTTTTTTTTCAATTATGGCACAATTTCCTCCATTTTTATTACAACGAAAATATAAAAAATTTCAAATTTTGTTTTAATTTTTGTTATATGTACATAAAAAAAAAAGAACTGTCAAATGACACATGAAAACTGTCAAAAAAAACGGATTTTATAAATACCCCCAAGATAAAAAACTGAATCAAGGATTTATATAAAAATTTAATAGAAACTTCGTGATCCGATTAATAAAAAAAAGACAACTTAAAACACTTGAAACAATATATGTATATATATATGTATACATATTAATTATATACCTATTTACAAGACGGCACATTTCATAAAATAAAAAAAAAAATTAAAAAAAAAAACAGTTTTAAAATTTAAAATTTTCGTGTTTGTAATAAAGTTTTTAATCTTTAAAATTAAAAAAAAAAAAGAAAATAACCAAAAATTATTTCTAGTAGAATAAACAATAAAAAAAACTAAAAAAAAAAAAAAAAAAAACTTTTTTTTTTTTTTAATTTTAATAATAAATACCCCTATACTTATGTATAAAAGGTTTTAATTGCTTTAAACGCTAAATGCTATTTTAATGACATAGCTATAACGCATTGCTTTTAACTTTTAAAAAAAAAAAATATTTAAAAACAAAAACAAATTTATTTTATAGGTTGTATTTTTTGGTTTTAGAAAAATTATTTAGATATTTATTTAAATTTAAAAATAAAAATATAAAAACATCCCAAATCACCCTCCGTTAAGAAAACAAAAAAAAAACATTAAATACGAAACTATACGTATTAATTAATATAAATATGTATTATAAAAAAAAAATAATAATAAAACATTGCTTTTCTTTCATAAAAAAATTATTTTCAAAAACACAAGAAAAAACATTTACAAAATTTCAAACATAAATATTTTCAAATTAATATATTTATTATTAATGTATATATGTATATTTAAAATAAATTTTTTTATATTATAAATTAATAATAAAAATAAAAACGAAATGTAAATTTTTTTTTTAATAATTAAATTTACAACTAATTTTATTTATAATAATTTGTATATTTAAGCGGTTTTTTTTAAAAAATAATTAATATAAATATACTAAAAATCAAGATATCTTAAAATAAAATTCAACTATAAATAAAATATGTATTAAAATTTTAATACAATTACTATTAAACACATACATACATATTACATATAATATGTTACATACATTATTTTTACTATATGTATATAATATATGTTTGAAACATTTTAAAACTATTTTAAAAAGGTTTAAATTATTTTTAAAAGGTTTAAACTGTTTTAAAAAGGCTTAAAATGTTTAAAACTGTTTTAAAAAGGTGTAAAAACTGTTTTAAAAAATATTAGAAAGGAAAGTTATGAATCAAAAATTTTTCTATTAAAAAACAAGGATTTCTATTCTCTTAGTCCTGTGTTTGACATTGTTTTTAAAATGTCACTAAACCCAATAAACCTCTACTAAACTAAACTAAAAAAAAATTTCTAACAAACAAACCTAATATGTACATAAAAAAGTCTGTATATATGTATATATATAATTTACATATAATATATAATGTATAAAGTTAATTATTTTTCAATCAATCATTTTTATTAGAAAGGTTTGAGCGCATAAAAATACAAAAACATAGTGATTTAAAAATAAATAATTCATTTTAGACAGAGAGATTTATAGGGATTCATAAATGGTCGATTGTCAAAATTGTGTTTATTGTATATATATATATATACTTGTAAGAAAAACATTTTTAATATATACGTATAAAATTTATTAACGATTTTTGAAAGATATCTTGATAATTTTGAATAAAAATAATTTAAATAGCGAGTAATTTATTAAATTTTTAATTGTCAGTAGTTTTATTTTTACTTTTCATACTTAAGTGTTATATAAATTGGATATGTATGAACTATATAAAAAACTACTATACGAAATTATAATAACATTTACATAACAATCGGGGGGGTATCAAATAAATTTTAAAAATTTATTTAAATAAAAAACAATAAATTATTTATAAATATTACACAAAAAATCACTTACACAAAACTACAAAAACAAAGAAAAACACATAAAATAAAACGATTATTAAAATTTTAATTAACAATTGCAAAAAAAAAATTGTGAAATGTCCTTAAAATTTTAATTTTCATTTAAAAAAAAAAAAACAAAATATTTTATTAATTTTAACAAAAATAAAACAGAATTTTTTTTAAATTGCTTATAATTTGTACCTGAGTTGCAATTTTTAAATTACATATTTAATTATAATTTAATTTAATTTTTTTTTTAAAAAGCAAAGCAAAAAAATTAACTAATTTTTGTGTTTTTTTTTTTTTTTTTTTTTTTTATTTTAATTAAATTATTTATTTTGTGTTTGATAATAAAATATATATTTTATTAAATATTTTTAAAATATTCTTTTTCTTTTCTTATTTTTTATGTAATTTTTTTTCGTTTTTAGTCTATATAATTTTTATTAGGCAGTACTTCAAAATTTAATTGGTGTATTTTAAAAAAAAAAATTAAAAAAAAATTACAAAGAAAAATTGCATCCCATATTTTAACGTTATTTATTTTGACAACTATATTGACGGCATCTATAAAAACAAAATTTTTGAATGACATTTTTGACTTTTGTAAAAACAATGAAAATGAATTAAAAAAAAAAAAACGTAAATTATACATTTTAAAAGTTTTGGGGAATGTATTGAATATTGATTCAGACTTATAAAACAGTTTTCTTTTTTTTATTATTAACTTATGGCATTTTTATTAACAAAATCTTAAAGAAGCATGTAAAAAAAAAGGAATGGTTTTTTTTTTTCTTCTAAAATCGAAAATTATAAATTTTATCATTTCTATTTAATTTCCGGTAATAGTAAAATTTTTAATCAACTATAAATAGCCTGAATACAAAAATTTTATTTTAATTTAAATAACGTGCATAATTAATACGCTAAGATACAGAGTTTAAAATTCTTTGACTTATTTCTATTTTTCTATTTTTTTTTATATACAAAATGATTGTGAATGTAACGTTCAAATATTCAAGGTAAGGAAACATTTTTAAAAAGAGAATCATATGAGAAAACAAAATTATTCTTTATAAAAAAAAAAAAACAATTTCATAAAATTTATAAAAATTTAAGCCATTTTTATTTCTAATTTTGACAGGTGGTTAACAGTTATTAATTTATAAAAAAAAAAAATAATTTTTCTGCATAGTTAGTGCACACGCAAATTATAACAACATTTTTTTTTTTAATAGTTCTCCTGTCAAAATTTGACTATGAAAAAAAGTTAAGCCACTCATAAAAAAAATTAATTTCTGAATTTAAAAAAATTAAAATCATTATTAATTAGTACATATTATCAAATTTTTCTTGCTAAGTTAAAATCTATTGTATATAGTTTAATCCTTCCATACAAAATAATAATGAATGACTTTTATACAAATGTGTTAAATCATATACCCTTTATAATGCAGAATTCTAAATTAAAGTGATATGAGATTGATTGATATTGAAGTGTACATCGTAAAAATTATGAAAAATTAAGCATTGTTTTTGAAGCATGACAATTATAATTTTTTTGAAATTATAATCAAATTTTCATCAAAAAAAATAATTTTTGAAATATAAATCAATATAAGAATGTAATCGATTGATAAAAAAAAAAAAATTAATCATAAGCTACTGTCTTCATACTGGGCTTAAACCATATTCATTTATTCCTAAAACAAAAATTTGATAAATCTCAATACGTAATGTCAAAAAATAATATAATAAAATCAGCCCCTACATCTCAAAAATTAAAATATTCCGTCCACAGTCAATGGAAATAGCTTTAAATAGACAGTATCAACCAACATTAAAATTAGGTCAATATTTTACAACTAAGTGACAACATTAAAGTATTTAAACTGCGTTAGCTAATGTAACTTATGTGCTTGTCGCAATGACTTTAAAAATATCGAAATTCAAAAATTAAAATAGTTTCAATCGAATTATTTATATTAAAAAGAGGCCATCATTTAATGTAAAATTCTTTCCATTTTAAAAAGAATTTAGCTCTTATTTTGCATAAAGCATTATTATGGTATGGTATAAAACATTTCTATAGCCAAAAATTGTACAATTAGTGATAATACTTTAAACTGGTTTTAGACCGCTAGCAAAGTAATTTCAATAATGATTTATTAATAATTTGACGTTTATTTACAACACAATTTTAACCCCCTTAGCAGCTATAGGTGAATTGTGAAGTTAATGAGATAAACAATTATTATGAAAAAAATAACGAAAATAAAATTCCGTTATTGGTAATTTTAACATAATATTATGATTGTACAAAAATTATGTTTTGTTCAAAACAAAATACTTGATGAAAATTTGACAGTTTTAAGCGCCTACAGTTTTTAATTTTTTAATTTAGAATGAAAATATAAGTAACTAATCGAGGAGAATGGTGACATTTCGATTAAAAAAATAACCATCATATTAACAAACTGATTACAACACCACCAGCATATTTTGTTACAACACTTTTACTAACAAAACCAGAAATATATTAAAACAAAAACAAAGAAAATACTAAAAAAAAAGAGAAAGAAAATCTCTGAATTACGAGATAAGATTCAATTTGAATTCATTTTAAAGAAAATTTATTTTTCTTTTATGTTGGTTTTTTTTTTTTTATATTTTAATATTTTCCATTTTAATATCCTTTTTTTTTTTATATTTTTTTTCTTTTTGTTGCTTAATTTAAAAAAAAAAAAAAGTAAATAAAGAAAATGTATTATATATTTTTTAACATTTTCTTTGTGCATTTTTACAATCAGTTTTTTTTTTCAATTAAATTTTTATCCATTAGGAAAGACTTCGTCACAAAATAATAGAAAGGCTTTTAAAAGAAGGTTCAAGTGCTGATGAACCATTAAATATACCATTGTCTGATTATTCAAGGTATGTATGTCCATATAAAAATTAAATGTTATTTATGTATTTTTTTTTTTGATATATATAAAACCCTTTTATATATTTAAACCTGAAATTGCATGCCCTTCGGTATATTTCGATTAATCCAGACCGTAACTGGTTTTAATTTTTAAAAAATATTCATTTTTTTTTTTAATTTTTCTACTATAATCAGAGATTCTAAAAGCACGGAGTTTAGTCGCATTTGAATTATTAAAAAGTACAACCAGAGTAAAAAATTAATTAAAACTTTGGTCAATTAAATTTAAACCGTGCACTTTGTGATAAATCGTGAATCTTTTGTATTTTTAATATAAAAGCACAAAATAGAGTTAAAAAATCATGATTTTAATCATTTTAAGAACTTTATTTTTGAAATTTGTATGTCACTTAACGGACATACAAATGACAACGGACTTCATTCTTCAATGCTGCTGTCAAACTATTGAACTTGAACATATAGAAATTAATCTAACCTTCTCTGGCGTGATGGCTGGCGTTGGCGGCTGTCGTATAACTTTGAAGTTGAACAATTTTCAGAGCTGAACCTATTTAACAGTTTGATTAAATTTACATTTTTTTTTTTTTTGTAAACAATAAGAAAAAGATTTACAGTAATTGTAAAAAACAATTTTTTACTTTTAGTTCTTCATTATCCATTTTTAAATTTAATTAATATTGATACAATGACACTTGACAGTTCAGTACTTTATGGCATAAGCACTGTGAAACACCTTAATTTTGTGCACAATGTGCAGTGCACAATGAATTTAAAGATGTGTTAATTATTTTATCGTTATTTTTAGATAACAGTAGGCTTTTTTTTTTCTATCTTGTCGTAAAAGAAAAATAGAAATAATTGAAGTTCAACTTAGAAACAAAATTCTTTTGAAAAAATAAGAAAAACATAAATTTTTTATTATGATTGTTTTTTTTTTTTTCTTATATTAACCGAAGCAAAACCTTAAAACAACTTTCTTCATTTTTAAATTTATCTGCTTCTTTTCAAAAGAAATCTACATAAATGAAAATCCATATTACTTTTTCGTTATCCATTCCAATTCGACCTAAATTTTTCCGCGAACTTTCAACACTTTGAGTATGTAAATAAGTTTCGGTGCAATTATAATTTCAATTTCATTATATTTTTTAACAAATATTATTTAAATTTATTTTCATATACTTATATATACACATTCATATACATGTATGTACTTATTTATAGTGATGAAGGTGATGAAAGTTCAAGTAGTTCATCAGAAAATGAAGGAAAATCAAAATTATCTGATTTAGAAGGACCATGTTGTCAACCAATGAAAGTACCACCATGCACACCAGATTTAGATAATGTTGAAAAAGATTTAGAAATGCAAAAGGTAATAAATTTTTTTTTTTTTTTAATATTTATGTACTTATATATTTTTTTTGTTTTTTTATTTAATAACCAAAAATCGGTTAAAGCAGAATTTTTTTCAATTTTGTATTGAGAAGAAAAAAATGTTTAATAATTATTAAAAAAAAAAAAAAAATTTTATCCCTTTTAGTTTAAATTTAAAATGATTGGAAAAATTGTCCATACCAATATGAAATCAAAAAAACTTTTAAGATATAAATATCTATTAGAAAAAATATGCTATAAAGACATAGTAGAAGTTTTAAAAATTTTAAATAACAAACCAATTCGAAAGAAAATTAGAAGAAAATTATTACGAATACGTTTTAATTTGGAACGATTTCAAAGAATTGTGGAACAAGAACGACATAGGGTATTTTTTAATTAATTGGTTCTATTTTTTAATTTATTCATAACATATTTTTCTAGTAAACACTAAAGATTTTTATTATTATGTATAATAAGTTTAAAGCGAAAAAAACATATATAAGTATGTATATATATAATTAATTTTGTGGATACAATCCACCATCCATTTTCGTACAAAATTTATACTGATATCCTAGAAAAAATTTGTATTTTATTGCTTCGTTAAAAGTTAAAAAGCTTGCTTACATATATACATATGTATATAGCACATATACGTATGTATGTATGTATATACATAACCGGGTGGAAATATCAAAAAAATATGATAGCTATTTTAATCGCAATCACTATGTGGGGAGGGGTAAACGTAAGGTATTGGTTACTATCACAAGGCTGTATGTCATTTTTCCAAGCAAATGAAAATACAGGCAAGTGACACTGTTTGAGACAATCAAATTTTAAACATGCACAAATCCCATAAATTAAGTAAAAATCATTAAATAAATTTTCCATGCAGTTCCTAGCTACATTCCTAAAACCTTTGAAAAACATGACATTTTCAATGACATTTAAATGAAAGAAAAGAAGTGAATAACAAAATTAAAGTAATTGGAGTCCAAAAAATAATTAATAAGTAATAAAATGCACCTAGTAGTAAAAATTATATTTTAATATAAAATATTTGTATCTAATTTATATTTATTTCCAAATTCTAGCAATATCTTTTGATCTTATTTACTTTTATTTAATAAGCAAATAATAATAAATAATGCACAATGCCAAATTGATAAATAGCTGTCAAAGTTCAAATTCTCCGTTAAAGTTAAAAGTTGATCGGGATAAAAACTTGATGATTACTTTCATTATGTGCGTATTTTTTTTCGAACTTTTGAAGTAGTATTTCTATGCGTAGCCATCGCACGATGACTGTAATGATAGAGGTTAGTTTACGTCAAGTCTTAAGTAAATATGTAAATTTTTTGACACATATTTAAAATTACCGTTAAAAAAATGTTCTGGACCCTATGCACTCATGTTTCAAACGTACAAAATTAAATTATAGAAACTACGAAATTTACTCAACATTAAGAATTATATAGAATAAAGTAATAAAAATTCAAATGAATATTATCAAAATCATCTTAAATAATATTAAATACAAAAATACCAGATACAGAGGCTAAAATACTTTGTAAATTATTATGTACTAAAAATATATTGAAAAAACAAATAGTAGAACGATTTAAAAAAAAAAAGTGTGTCAAAATCACTGCCAATATCATTCATTATTAATTCATTCACTTCTATTATTTTACTCAATGACTAATTTTCATAATCAATAGATTTTGCCAAAAAAAAAAATAAAATACAAACACACTATTGAACAAAATTCAAGAAACTTTAGAAAACAAATAGAAAATAATTTTTTATTTTTAAGGGAATGGAAAATCTTGACCATTAACAGTGGAAACAAATTAAAATTTATCTTAAATTAAAAACTTTCATTGTATCTTTTTGGAAAATACCTATACATACATATGTACATATATATTATGTATGTTGTGAAAACCAAACAAATGGAGTTTCTAAAATCTAGGAGCTAAGGATCTTTAATGATAGTCAACAAAAAATTGCTTGTGAGAAGACTTCAAATTCTTAATTTAAAAATTAAAAATTGGAGTGATGACAATACCTTTAAACTTAAATGGTGCGTTTTGCAACGGATAAATTATAAAGTAATACATACTTTTTAATAATAATAATTTTTTCGTCGACTGTGTGGTGTCGCTATATTGCCCCTCATATATCATCTACATAATTTAGAATAAACAAAAAAGCTTTTGCAATGTTCAATTTTTAATTAGTTTTTATAACATGTCTGTATAATTATTTCTAAAATTTAAAAAAAGAAACTTGATTTTGTTCACCTTTAATTCGGGTATTGTTTATTCTTTCCTAAAAAATAATAAAAACTTTAGTGTTACCGTTTGTTATTTTAATTAAGGAAAAGGAAACTTGTAATTACGACATTAATTTATAAGCATTTTTAAATATAATATTTAAATAAAAATTTAATATTACAAAATATTTTAATAAAATTTACATCAAAAATTTCTTAAATTAATTATTTCTAAAACATTTTTAAATTTTTTTTTTTTTCAAACTTTAGCTTCGCAAAGCAAAACTAAAAATTAAAACAAATAAACGTAAAAAGAAACAAATAAGAAAAACGTTAGATTTACCAACAACTGATCCAGGTTCAGATATACAATTTTCAACAGATGATGAGTTGATAGAGGGACATGAAGCTGCCGGTGATGGGTATGATACTATTCCGAAAACAAGACGTACACTACTAATGCAAAGTGATCTTCAGCGTAAATATTTAGAAGGCGAAGGTGATACAAGTAACAGTTTAAAAATGCCACCTGAATTGATTGTAACACCGGCTAAAAAGAAAAATGAATTATTAGGAAGTTCTTTAAGAAAATTGTACCCAGAAACAATGCAAAATAATGAAAAATACATTGGAAATTCACATATAACAAACAATAACACAATAACAGAATTCCCTCCAATTTTAGACAATAATAATTCCAGAAGATCTCATTCATGGCATACATATAATAAATCGAATGTTCCTAAAATTAGGTTAACATTAAATAATAAGAAATTACATAAAATACTTATTTTTAAAATTATTTTATAATATATTTTTCCATTTTATTTTTTTTTTTTTTTAAATTTTTTTTTTATAAAAATCTTAAGAGTTCAAAATTCTGCAAGCTATTATAGCTCCGAAGCTACTAATGATAATCTTCAATTTAAATTATCGTTGAAGAAAAAAATTTGGACAGGTGTTAACGAACCTAATGCAAGCTCTAGTGCAGAAAGACGACGACCACTATCATGGGGTATACCACCAATTATTGACAGACGAGATACCGAAATAATTAAAGATGAACAAGAAGAACTTCTAATGTAATGCATTTCCTTTTGTTGTTTTTCAACAAATTCAGCACAAAAATTTTTATTTACAGCGCTTGTTCACAAAAATTGCTTATATGGCAAGAAAAAGAACCTGAAGTTAGAAGAGAATTATTTCAATCACCAATAAGAAATAAAGTTACTATAAATTTAACGGTTCCAAATACAAAAGATGAAAGACCTATATCTGTTAAATCTCGAACTAAAAGCGGAAGATCGTCATCTAAATTAGAAAAATTGGATTCAGTTACAAATGACCAATTAAATAAAATTAAGAAGAAAAGGTATATTTAACATACATGCATACATTTTAGAAATTTACCTATTTGATAAAAAAAAAACATATATGTACCTTATATATATAATTTTTAATTTACAGAAATTCACAAAGTAAAATAGCCGAATCAATGCACATATTTGCACAAAATACAATCACAACAACAACAAAAATAAGACCAAAATCATTATTAGGTGCACGCAAATCAATCGGAGCTCTCAATGCAACAGCAACAAATAATTCATTTAACCAAAATTCTGGTAATACTATCTTGATACCACCACTGCCAAAAAGTCATAAATTTAAAGCTAGTGGACTTGTAGCAACAACAACTACAAATATTCAATCTACTACAAATCGAAAAAAACGTAATCGTTCGATACCAGCTATTAAACATTTAAATCGTGATCATTATGGAATTCATCAAAATACTAATCATTTAGAAGAAATTATCATACATACCGAAAAAAGTGAATCATTAGAACTTATCGAAAAGGAGAGACAATTTTCAAAAAGATCTAAAAATAAAAATAAAAAAAAAAAAAATAAACAAAATTTATAGTAATTTATTATAATTTTTACTAAAATTTTATTAGGTTAGGTAAAATTTTCAATTGCAAAACAAAAAAAAAAAATATGAAAATGAAAAAAAAAATGATAATTATCTTAAATTTAGAAGTTAGGATATTTGTGTGGCCTTTTTTATATAAAAAAAAATTGTATTACTTATTAATATTTGTATAGCAATCTTTTATTTGTTGTTTAAAAATCTCAATTGTTAAAAAATAATATTTTGTTGAAAAATTGTTAAGTCTTCTGTTAAATAAATAAAAAGCCTTGTAATATTATGAAATTCTAAAAATAAAAATAAACTTATTAATTTTTATATCCATAATTGTATATTTTTTCAATTATATTTTGCAGATTTTATATACAATATGTATGTACATACATATTTTTTTTTAAAAATCCTTTTAAAGAAAAATCAATGTTACCCTTTTTAATTCACAGTTTGAGTTTCAAAATTCTAACACCAACTTATAAATATATAAATAGATGAAAATATATTTACCTTATCTTTAATAATTTCAATATAATATTAATTTATTTTTCACTTTATTTATTTTTAATAAAAATTGGAATAATTTTTTTTATTTACTTTAATTTACGAAATAACATAACCTTAACTTTGAATGTCAAAATATATTATATAAAGCGCTCCTGTGGGGAAAAAAATTAAACTGTGTGGCAATTGTAAACGGAAGAAATCACACATTTTATGATAAAACAAAATTATTTTATATTTATATTTTTGGATTTTTTCAATTGCAAACTGTTGGTGAGAATGAAAAAAGTATAATCGGTTTTAAACATAAATTGAAAATTAGAAAATAAATTACATTTACATTCACCAGTGTAACAAAAACTATCCCTGATTATTTTGCATAAATATCCATTTGTGATATTTGTAGTAACAGTTAAATTAATATTTAAATTAAAAGTTAAGCTAATAGCTGTAATTTAGCAATCTTTTATTTGTTGTTTAAAAATCTCAATTGTTAAAAAATATTTTGTTGAAAAATTGTTAAGTCTTCTGTTAAATAAATAAAAAGCCATATATATATAAATAAATAAAAAGCCAAACATATTCAATTTTTGTGCTCATACAGTAGCTATTTTCAATTTATGTTTAAAACCGATTATACACGTTAGCAGGGACCGAATTCCACAACAAGTGTAAATTTTTTTGTTGCAAATGCAAACTTTTTTCATTCTCACCAACAGTTTGCAATTGCACTATTATTTCATAATTACGCAAGCGTGAATGAAAACTGAAATGCTGAAATAAACAGCGCTGACTGTCATTTCAAGACAAAATATAAAATAGGCAGAAAACAATTTTCCATTTTTAATTTAATTTAATTTAATTTTCCATTTTTTTTAATAAATAATAAAAATTCTGTCTTTCTCGATTGTTTTCTCATTTGAATTTGCTCCGATACTTGGGGAAAAAGCTTTGCACTGTGCAAACTGAAAATGTAAAATTTTTTCATTCGCACTCTTGCGGAATAAAACACCGATGCAAACTGAAAATTGGCAACCGGACAGTAAAATTTTTTTTTTATTTGCACTCTTGCGGAATCCGGCCACAAAAAAGAATGCCAAATTCAATCAAAATGACATGGCGTGTTTAGCTGGCAAGCCAGTAAAAGTAATGATTCTTTTTATTCAAAGACATAAAGATTTTCAAATAAAATTAGGTACTTAATTTATTATTTATTTAGTTATAATTTATTTACTAAATTGTGTTTATTATTAAAGTTGAGAGGTAGATTACGAGTCACAATTTTTTAAAACATTCCATTAATATGCTTGGGTATATGTATGAAATATGAATATTCAAGTTACTACGTACTCTGCAATCTACATTCTATAATAACATGGCAGTATTAGTGGTCTTTTGTCACTTTGAAAATTGTGGGGTTGCCTGCAAGTAATTTCATTTAATTCAAAATTCAGTTATTCAACCCTTGGAAACTTAAAAGCAAGTTTAAAAAAAAGTTTAAACTTTTTTTAGTAATACATACATACATTAATTAGGGCCTCGGGGGGGCCTCTTAGTAAGAGCGTATGAAATATGTTGTAAATAACGAGGCAGTACGGATTCGAATCCCACACGTCGAAAGAATAATTCTCCCTTACAACATTATCAACCATTCTGAAAAAGAAAGGCTGTGTAATTTACTTCTAACATTTATTAGGCAGAGGAATAAACTAAAAAAAATATATGTACAGTAAAACATATACATTAATTGAGCGATTTACATATACATTAATATTTATATTAGCGCTTTGAATATACATATACATTAATTGAGCGATTTAAGTACAATGTCCAATGTGTTCAAAAAATAAATAATCCAAATAACAGTATATTTTCACACAAAATTTTATTAAAATAGTTCCTTTAACACTACCTTAAAAATAAATATCTTAAGGGGTTCAAGCATACATGTATCAACTAATAGATGGGAAGTTAGGTATAGTCGTTTCTTTTCTTCTTATGTGTTTCCTTATCTCAAAAAAATTCATATGCATTTTATAATATGTATACATTTTCCTTCATTCAGCTGTTTATATTTATTAAAATAAAGTAAAGCAGTTTTTTATAACCAGTTTCATTCAGAGATTTTAAGTTTTTATACTTAATAATTGATATATTTTATTTTTAAAATTAAAATTTGATTTAATTAAGGTTATTCAAAATATTAACTATTTGTAAAATAACAAAATAAGTGATAAAATCCTTTTAAAAATTAGAAATGTAATTATTTCACATTTTAGGAACCTATTTCTGAGGAAGCTAAAGCAATACATACGCACTGTTCACTCAGCGGTTTCCTAAAATTGGCTGAAAATATATTCTTCACTGCTTATCCATTAGTTAATATATCTATCGGTCCAAGGTATGGTTATGGTTAATATAATATGGTCTGTTATAATATAATATATTATAAACAAAATTTGAGATTCTGAACGAAAAGTAAAAATTTCATATAAAATATATTAAACAATTTTAACAAAAATGGAATTTATCAAATTTTTCGATATTTTCAAAAATCGTTAATATCGTATGAAAAAATTGAATTTTTTTTTTAAACAGTATTCCAGCCTTTCTAAAAAAAAACAAAAATGCGATTACATTAGATAGTCTGGTACCAGTGTACCATGACGTCTGGTACTTTGGTCCGAAGTCCGAACGAACGTAGTGCTCAAATTATAAATTTGTGACACCTCAAAGGAGATGAGATATATGTATATGTTAAAGAATATTCATGCTCAGAATTGAATTCTGTATCGATTTAGCTATGAACGTTTGTCCATCCAGACGATAACACGAAAAAACAAAAATCTAGAATTCAGAAATTTTTACTATTTGAACCCTTGTAAAACCGTTAGTTTCTGCCATATAATTTCTGTATTTATATGAAAATAACTGTGTTCATTGATGCTAGATAGATGTTTGAAATTTTGTGAAATTTTTGTATAGCTGTCATATTGCAACGTTTTTTTTTTTTTATATAAGCATAATTTATATCATATTTTGGTGCTTATAAAAAGCTACATATTTATATCCAGTGCTGTCCAGCCAATGACATCATATGATCATTATAGTTAGCGGTAATGGTGTAGTTGTTAAGACACCGGCCTTTTATACGAAAGGTTTCGGGTTCAAACCCCAGCTGGGTCATATACATACATTAATAAAAATAATAAACAATTTTCATATATAATTAGTAGAATTTAATTAAATGAAAAATACTTATATATGTATGTCCTATAAATTATAATTAATATATTGTAATAGGTACATGTGTACATAAAATGAAATAATAATAAACCATCATTCTTGTATAAGATAATAGATGGTGTTGCACAGCACAATAGCTACTGCCGAGTAATCAACGGCCTAGTGAAATTAATAATTCCAGAAACTGAAACTTTAGTCAAATATGAATCCTTTTATAGGAGTGGAAAGGAAAAATAAATAATAAAATTTTCAAATTCCTTAAATTATAAAATTTTATAGAAATACCAATAAATTCCACGAAATTTAGTTGCTCTTACGCAATCCTATATTGAAACTTAATTAAGTCGGATATCAGAAATTTTGTAAAATATGATCAAATTTTATGACGGTAACAATTACCTTACCTATTAGCAAATATTACCTAGATTGGTCTTTTAAATAATAAATATGTATACTTTCTTTCAAAAATGTAAATTTTTGTTTTTTTTAGATACAATTTAAAATTAAATATTATTGAATTTTAATTTTTATAAGTAACATTTTAAAATAAACCACATAAACATAAATATACATACATATGTACATATATTGTAGTTCTTTACAAGCATACAATATACATCATTGTATATGTACATTTCAATTTACAATATGTACAACAAACATAACTAAAATTTATTTAAATTTCCATTTGTTGTTTAAAATTTAAATAACTGGCAGCTACCTGGCGACGAAAAATTTAAACTCTTTTTAATTAGCATTTAACATACTTAAAATTTTACATTCAAGATTTTATTTCAATATGTAAATATAAAAATATAATAATGATTATTAAAAACACGCTGAAATTTTGTTCGCTTGTTAAATACAATTATAAAGATACATTTTTTGTTTAAATTTTTTAATAAGTCGATAAATTTAAAAAATAACAATCTTTTAAAAATTCATTAAACTCAGCCATATTAAAAACAATGTCATCATTCATCAAAGTCAATGTTAAAAAGAGATAAATATATTAATCAAGAAGCGTCGCAGTGTTGCAAAAATAAAATTGTATGCCGCAAGTATCATTTCTAATAAATTTTATAATTAAATGTTAAACAGTTATTTGTGAAAATAAAGTAAATGTAGTTTTGTTTAAATAATACGCAAATTTATTTTTTAAATATCAAAATCCTATGCCTAAATAAATAATAATAGGTAAGAGAAAATATCGCGCCGAAATTAAAAAAAAATAGTTCTGAAAATGGAGTTCATATTGATTTGTAGTACGAAAAAAAAAAAAAAACAAAAATCAAAATGTAAACTAAAAACTTGTATAAAATACAATTATAATTTAGATTTTATTCATATTAAACATCTTTGACATTAGAATATGGCTTTAATAATTAATTTTTGATATTAAATATTAATGACAATAAAATTCAATTTATTAACCACAAATATATTTTTATATTATGATTTTTGTTAAACAAATATGTATAAGGATTATTAATAGATAATAAGAACTAACGTATACAATTTTTTTTATTTTAGGTTCTTGGTAATTTTTAACTAAGTTAGCAATGAGCCTTTCCGAATCTCTGTTTGAAAATTTAATTAAGGACACTGAAGAACGGGCAATCAAAATTAAATATTTATGTCCAAAAACAGGTTTGGAAAAATTAGGAAAACAAAATGTTTTAAATAAACTTGTTAAAAAATCAAAAACCTATAAGAATGAAAAAAAAATTGCTAGTGTAAATGAAGGAGATGCGGATCCTTTGGATCCACTTTCTACTTCTGGTATAATATTATCTGATGATTTTTCGCCACTTGAAAGCGCACAAAAAAATCGTGGTAAAAAAGCAAAAGGAAATCAAAAATTATTTGAAAACAGTGTTCGAATTACAGCGCCAAATCTGTCAACAGACGAATTAGAAAATATTGTATTTTCTGCAAAAAATGAAAAAAGTGACACAAAGAAATCAAAAAATTTTAAAAATAATATAAAAAGAGACCTAACAGTTCCACCATTAAAAATAAAATTGGGAAAAAATAAGAACGAAGTTGTTTCTGCAAGTCGTAATGTATCTAAAAAGAACACAAATGTATCTAAAGCCTCATCAAAAAGAGGTATGGCTAGAGAACTTGAGCTACTTCTGGGTACACCTACAACTACTTCAACAAAATCTTCCGTTAATAGTAGTTCTAATAAAATAAATTTTCAAAGGAAAATAGAAAACAGTTCACCTATAGAAATAAGCGACAGTGATAGTGATGGAGGTCCTTTAAGTGATCAAAAACCGTTAGCTCAATTACAAAATGATCGAAAAAAATTCAAGAACTCAAATAATAGTCTTTCACGTATTTCGAAACGTTCTAACAACTCAAAAAATTATAAACGTGCTTTAAAACTAACATTTGGAAAAAATCTTAAAGTAGAAGTCAAACGTTTGTCAATAACAACAATTTCTCGTATGGCAAAAACTGGTAAAAAAGGCGTTGAAAATGTTAGATTTAAAAACACTCGTAAAATGAAGGCTACTCAAAATTCAAAACCTAAGTCTCGAAAAATTTCTAGATATTCTGCTCCTATTGCTAGTAGCAGTCCAAAACAAATCAGCAGTAAGCGTGTTAGTAGAAGTTTAAGTACGCCAGTAACACAAAATAGAAAAACAAACAGTCATGATAATTCATTCAATCGGAATTCAAGGAATTCAAAAATCTTTTTTAAATTAAATTCATCTCCCGGTCCAATTAAAAAGAGAAAAATGAGTACTAGTCCAAGTTCTAAAGGTTCTTTAAGAACAGTCAAGAAACAGTCTCCAAAAACAGGACAATTAAGACGAACTAAGTCTAAAAGGTTTCCAACTCGTTCACCAAGACCAGTAAAGAAAAAGCCACAAGAAATAAAAATTGATTCAACCCATTTTGAAAAACCTTATTTAGCTGAAATGTTTGGAAAACAATTTTTAAAGTGCCATGTTAAAATTGAAAAGGCTAAATGTGTAGAAGGTAAGAAACAAATATTAATATTAACAAATATAATTAATAATTTTTTTTTTTTGAAGGAAATGTAAGCATAGCTGATTGGGAAGCTCGCGAAGAAAGAAAAATACAAAAACTTAAAGATAAAAGAAGATCTACCCTTAACAAATCAGTTTCGTTTTTGGAAACTGTAGAAATATTTGGTGAATCTGAAATTGAAGAAAGTGAAAGTGAGGATGAAAATATGACAGATGTTAACAATAAAGGGAATACCACATTAGGTGAAGTAACAGAAAAATTAAATGAAGATGCAAAAAACGACGAAACGGTTGGGATTGAAAAAAATATGAATGATGTTGAAAATTTTGATCAAATTAATTCTCCGAAAGTTTCAGTTGAGGTTGAAGAAGTTTCTAACGATAAAATAACAGAAACCCCATCTGAAACGCAAGAAAATTTAATGGAAGAAAAGTCTCTTGAAAAAGAAACTGAAATTTCATCGCAAGCTAAAGACGATTTAAATGAAATGGAAACTGACATTTCTTCTAAGGATAAAGAGAGTTCGATAGAAAAGGATAATCAAATTTTAACTGAAGTCATAAAAAATTTAAACGAAAAAGATACTCAGGAATCAACTGAAATTAAAGAAACTTCAAATGAACTTAAAACTCAAAATTCATCTGATATTAATGAAAATCCAGTTGAACATATTTTAGATGATGAAAAGCAAACTCTTAACATCGAGTTGATTTCTGAATCAGAAAATAAAGAAGCGAAGGAAAATATCGAGGAAAATGAATTAAATAAAGAAAATATCCCAACCGAAGCGTCTGTAGGTGCAGAAACTTGCACAGAAGTAACCACTACTGAAGGAAATTCAGCTAATGTAAAGACAACAGCAATAAATGACTCGGATACAGGTCACAGTTTAGAAGAAACTGAAGTCACAGAAGAATCATCAAAAGAACGTGTTCGGAGAGTCAGGAAAAGGAAGTATTATAGTCCATTAAAATCAGATGATAGTCCTCGAAATAAATCGCTACGTGTAGCTGATGAAAAGATTGTTAGGCCTTCTATAACAACATTATATGGATATGAAGTTATAAAATCAGAGAAACAAAAAAAACGAGAAGAGGAAAAGTTAAAACGAGAGCAAGAAAAACAAGAATTGAAGGAGAAAAAATTGAGAGAAAGAATTGAAAAAATAGAACAAAGGCGAAAGGAAAGAGAAGAAGCTAAGCTTCTAAGAAAGAAACAAAAGGGTAAACATAAGAAAACATATTGAAAGTTTTGTTAAAATATTGTCTATTTTTTTATTTTTTTTATTTTTTGGCATAGAAGAAGGTGAAGAATATTTAGTGGAAAAAATAGAAGATAGGAGAAAGAGAAATGGTACTATTGAATATTATATTAAATGGGCTGGTTATCCACGAGAAGAAAATACATGGGAACCACAAGAAAATATTACTGATAAAGATTTAATATTAGAATTTGAAACTAATTTTAAAGGTTTGTATTTCAAAAAGAAAACTAATATTTTAATAATATTTGTTAATTTTTTTGTAGATAATGCCGAAAACACAGATAAATTAGATAATTCAAATGATGAAAATAATGACAAATCAAGTATTGCACTGGAAATTACTCAAGAAAAAAGTAACGAACAAGTTAGTCAAGAGGGCATAGAAGCAATAGAAGCTTTAGAAAACAATGAAAAAGATTTATGTGAAAGTCGGCTGTCAAATGAAGGAAACAAAAAAGACGTTAGCGAAGTGAATGCAGATGACGAAAATGTAACAAATAAACGAACAGAAAATGAAAGCTTAAGTGAAAATACAGATAAAGAAAATGAAAATTTAAGCGGAAACACAGATTTGAAAATCGTTGAAGATAATAATGAAAATAAAAATGTTGATCAAGATAGTAACGGAAAAAAATGTGATGAAGAAATAGAAGAGGCGGAAGGTATTACAAATAATGAGGATGTAGAAGCAAATGCTGTAGAAGAAAATAATATTCAAAATAATGAAGAAATACACAGTGAAACAACAAGTAAAACTGAAGAATTTACGAGTCATAATAAAACAGAGGAAATAAAAGTAGTTGCCAATGAAACAAACAACGTAGATAATGCAACTGACGAAATACAAAAAGAAAATGAATTGGACAATAAACTTGATAATAGTATAATACCTTTAAATGAGAAAGAGGATATAAAGAAGAAAGAGGATATAAACGAGAAAAATGATATAAATGAGAAAGAGGATATAAACGAGAAAGAGGATATAAACGAAAAAGAGGATATAAAAGAAAAAGAAGAAACAACAGACAAAATTATTGAGGATAATTATATTAAGAAAAGTAATTCAATTGAAAGCACAGAAAATGATAATTTATCTGATAGTATTGAAAAGGATAATCTAAGTAAAAATCTTATTGACGAAGATTTAGAATCGCTTTCATCTGACCATTCAAATGATTTTGAAGATACTTTTGATCAACTTAACACACCAAAAAAAACAAATGAACTAGCTACAAAAAAAAATCAGGAAGAAAAATTGGTTATAAATAAACAAACAAATGAAAAACTGGTTCCAACAAGAAATACAAATGAAAAATTGGATGTAACGAAAAATTCAAATGAAAAACTAATTCCAACCAAAAATACAAATGAAAAATTGGATGTAGCAAAAAATTCAAATGAAAAATTCGATGTAGCGAAAATTTCAAATGAAAAATTAATTACAACAAAAAATATAAATGAAAAATCTGTTACAACAAAAAATATAAATGAAAAATCATTTACAACAACAAAAAATGCTAATGAAAAATCAATTACAATAACAAAAAATACAAATGAAAAAACTGTTACAACTACAAAAAAAAATTCAAATGACGGTAAAAATTTAACAATTGAATCTAAAGATAAAAGTAACGAAGATAAAGATAAAGATAAAAACAAAAAAAATATAAATTCAACAAAATTATCTACAACATCTTCTACCGGATCATCATCATCATCTACGGCTGCTTCTTCATCACAATCATTGTCACCAATTAAATCAGTTACAACTACAAAAAAAAGTTCAAATGACGGGAAAAATTTAACAAATGAGTCTAAAGATAAAAGTAACGAAGATAAAGATAAAAATAGAAAAAATATAAATTCAACAAAATCATTATCTACAACATCTTCTACAGCACCATCATCATCTACTGCAGCATCTTCATCACAATCATCAACAATTAAATCAGTTACAACTACAAAAAAAAATTCAAATGACGGTAAAAATTTAACAAGTGAATCTAAAGATAAAAGTATCGAAGATAAAGATAAAAATAGAAAAAATATAAATTCAACAAAATCATTATCTACAACATCTTCTACAACACCATCGTCATCATCATCTACTGCAGCGTCATCATCACAATCATCATCAATTAAATCAGTTACAACTATAAAAAAAAGTTCAAATGATGGTAAAAATTTAACAAGTGAATTTAAAGATAAAAGTAACGAAGATAAAGATAAAAATAAAAGAAATATAATAAATTCAACAAAATCATTATCTACAACATCTTCTATCGCATCTTCTTCATCATCATCATCATCATTTACTAAATCAATAACACCTAAAGAAAATAAAGAAAAACATTTTTCTTCTAAACAACAAAGAAATTTATTAGGTGGTTTTACATCATTTTTAAATACATTTAAAAAGTAGATGAATATATATATATTTTAAAATATAATGGATATTACTAAGATTTATTTTATTATTCATAAATAAAAACAAGAAAATTAATTACAATTAATAAGCAAAATCGATCAAGATTTCTTTTTTTTTTTTATTTTTTTCTATATTATTTTCTTAACATAAATAATAATTAGTTTCATTTATGAATATTATTCAAATTGAATTCTTTATTAAAATCTGACAAAAAAAAAAAAAAAAGTATCACCAATAAATAAAAAAGAAAAGTTCAATTAATATTTAAAAAAAAAAAAAAAAAAAAACAACAAAAAAATTAAGTCACATGTTTTTAAATCTTAAATATTATCTTTAAATTTTAAGAATTTTTTTTTTTTTTTTAATAAATAACAATTTTTAATTAAAAATTAACAATTTATGTTTTTTTTTTTCTTTTTCTTGTAGTTTATAATATAATATGGTAAAGGAAATAAAAATGTTCATTGGAAAATAAAATATCTAATGACTATCTTTTAATTTTTGTTTTCTTAGTTTCTTATCTATTATATTATTTATTAGAAATTAAGAAAAAAAAAAAAAAAACTAGTAATACAAATTTTTATTTTGTTTAATTAAAATATATACAAGTTGTATAATAAAATAAAAATATAATAAGAAAAATACATAACATAAAATACACATTGATTGTATAATCAGAAAAGTATGTAATTTTATTTTAATTAGAATTTAATGCATACATATACATATATACATATGCGTATATATATATATATATATATATATAAAATAAAATATATTTAGATAATATTTGAAAAAAAAAAAAAAATTAATTCTAAAATTAAGTAAAATTTCTGTGAATTGATTTAATACGAAATCGAACTTATATAAAATGTTTTAAAAGTAAATACATACATAAATAAAAATTAATACAATATTTATTTGTTTTTTTTTTTTTTTTTTTTTTTTTTTTTTTTTAAGATAAATTAAAAGAACTTGTCAAATATTTATTTTATATTGTACTCCTCTTCCTGTAAAATAATCAATTTATTTTCAAACTTTAATTCTCTGTAAATGAACATTTTAATTAAGAAATACACGATTCAAATAAATATCAATAATCTAAAAATGATATTTTGATAATTTAAAGAAAAACATTTAAAATCATAATTTTTTTTTATATACATAATAGATATATTCTAAAACTAAAATTAACATTTCGTAATTAATAAATCTGACAGTTATATAAAAAAAAAAAAAAAAAAAGAAAACAGAAACCAATAATAAATATTTAATGAAAAATATAAGTAAAAATTAAACGTATTTTAATGAATTCACAGTTAATTTATAACTTTGATATGGCTACTAATTTATTGATGAATAATTTTCGTTTTTTTTTTTTTTTTTTTTTCTTATTTCATTGCACTTTATATTTTTAATTAATTATCTAATTAATTATCTAATTATCTAATAAAAAATTAAATTTCAGTAACTTAGAATTTATTGTTGTGTAAAAATAAAAGTTAACTATAAAGAATTAAATAAAACTTTGTAAAAAAACAAAAAAAAAAAAAAAAAATTTATAGTTTTAAAAAAAATTATTTTATAAATTCGATTTAATTTTTATTTTTATTTTAATTTTTTTTTTGTAATTTTTATTCTTAATCCTATTATTTTAATTTCTATTAAATGTGTAAAGCTTATTATTACGTAGTTAAAATAAAATTATAAATAATATATGTTTTTTTTTTTTTATCTTTTATTTTTTTTTTTTTTTTTTTTTTTTAGAAATGAAAGTAAAAACAAATTAATTAAAAACAAAATTACTTTTTAAAGTTTTTCAAGTTTCTTTTTATCATCTTTTTCTTGTTTTTTTTTTTTTTCTTGTGTTTTCTTTTGTGAAATCCATAGGATATTCTTGTTACTCATATAATATAATAAATTAATATCTTATTACTTTATATTTATCAAATGTAAAAAAAAAAAAAATAATTAAAAACAAAAATACAAAAAAGATAAATTTAACATTTTAATAAACATGAGAATTTTTAATAATTTATTATAATGTCCTTTGTGTTTCCAATTAAAAAGAGAAAATTTTAATAAAAAAAAAAAAAAGAAAAAATGTATGTTTCATTTTATTATTAATAAGAATTTTAAAATAAAAACGAGAATAAAATTGAATTGATTAGACAATGAAAAAATAAATTTTGAATTAGACAATGAATACAGTGTTCTTTATAATTTTATGTTAAATCGATCCATGTAATTAATTTTAAATTGAGCATAAGAATATTCTAAATTTTAGCATGAAACAACAAAAAAAAAAAAAAAAAACTAAATTTCAGTCAAAGGTCAGTAAACAAGAAAAATTTGTAAAAAGTTAGAAAATTACTTTAATTTGTCATACATGATATATGTAGGTATACATTATCTTTTATAGATAAATATAATTTTTAAGGCAAATTGAAAAGAAGTATGCAAACTTATTAACTGGGGGGAACTGTTAATAATAATAGTTTGAGCATCAGTTTCAATTATGAAGATTTTTAATCAATAATAAAAGTATTGCCATTTAATATGTACTTATTAATAAAATTGGCATGTTTTCTTTTAAGAAGTTAAGAGTAATTACAGAATAATTTAAACCTTTAGGAAATTAACTTAATTATCATCTTTTTTGTTATATACATATATATATATATATATATATATATATATAACTCTATAAATAATTAACAAATTAAATATAATATCTTAGAAATCGATTCATCCTTGTTCCACTGGTACCTACATTTGAGTTTTTCTGTTGAATTCTTAAGAATGCATGCATACATACATATGTATGTATGTACATTGTATATGTATGAATATATATTAAAAAAATATGAATAGAATATGAATTTGATTCATAAATAGCAATAAAATTATGCATTTTGGAATTTTGTAAAAACTATATCTTTAATATTAAGAATTGTGATACGTATCAGCAAAATTTGTCTTTGAATTGAGATTTGAGCTATAGAGCTTTTTAATTTTATTTCGATAGCAAATGTTAAATAACTATGTTAAATGACTAATAGTTAGTTATAGTTATTGTTCCCAAATAGAATTAAGTTTTTTAGTTTGAGCTTTTAATTTGAAGAAAAATTTTGTTGATACGTATCATAAGTTTCAACATGATATGGGTATGGGTGGGGTCATGGGGTGTAATTTTATTTTGACAATTATTGTTTAATTTCTTGTTACTAAAAAAGTATAAAAATATGTATGTACATGATACAATCAATGTAATAAAAGTTTATTGTATGTTATGTATTTGTATGCATCAGTCGCAGTATCAACAAAACTTATAAAACATTATTGTTTGCCGTCGTGTGATCAGTGTACAATTATATTTTAGTAAAATTAAATGTTTAAAAATTTACTCATATACATTTTTTGTTGTTTTGGTAGTAATAGCAGAGGTAATAGATATAAAATGATAACTATGCTTGTTTTTTTTTTTTCAACTTATCATATTTTATTATCAAATTTATTTTTTCGTAGATTACAAGAACATTTTACATTTATTTAATATATTAAACGATACAAAACATTTAAATGTATTTAACTATTTCTGATGAAAACTATTAAATATTTATTAAAATACAAATGCCATTCATAATCGATGATACTAACTTAATATCTAAATGCTATAATTACTTAAACTTCTACAGAAGTAAATTATTAGTTGAAGTTAAAAGAAAAAAAAAAAGTCTGTTGTTTTATATCCATGTTAATTCTTTTCTTTTCGTATTTTAACATGGCATTTAAAATAACGCGTACCAAAAATTTTTTCCAATGATTTTTGACGTAACGACAGCTTTTTGGTTTTCTTTGCAACACCATTTAATTTACCATTCTGAAAATAATTATTAATGCTTTTTTTTAATTTGATAAATTTTTATTAAAGAATAATTATAAACATACTTGTGAAATTTGTAATTTTTTCTTTGGAGAAACTCTTTTATTTCTTCTTATTGAACGATCCTTGATAGGAAAATCATTAATAGATATTCTTGAAACCATAACTTTACACTTTTTTAATGCCATTTTGATGTTTTTCTACTATCAATTGTATTTTTACAAAATTCAATGAAGCTTGGGGTACATCCAATTGAATAAAACAGCAGTTATTTCTGTTCAAATTGAATAAAATTCCTGATATTCAATTATCCAACGCTAAAAAAAAAAACAAATGTAGTATTTTTTGTATGACATTTGATTTTTGACATCAGTCAAGTCTTGCAACTAAACAATACATGTAGTTATTTTACTATAGTTTTGAATTTTGTTCAATCATTCTTATATATCCTTTTTTGTACCTATATTAATAATCTGATATTATTATAATTATTTATTATTTAAGTTTATTAATAATTTACTGATTTTGTTGCGATATAATTCAATTTTATTCATAGCGGAGAACTTATATAGTTATTTATTTCTTTTAGTCTTTCACCACATACAATGAGGAAATCAATCAGCATTTCTTTTTCACAAGAAACAGAAATGAACAAGTATTCTATAATTACAATTTAGTAGTTTTCAGCCACACACTATGTATTATGGCATTCCGTTAAGTTTTGAATACAAGTACAAATTTGGATGTAATTTTGCTATTACAAAATATACATTAACATATTATAACATACATACATTAGTGTCACGATAAAATATACTTACACACCAGCTACAGCCTACAGGGCTCCTAGTTAAGTTATAATTACTTATGTTATTTATATTCATTATATTATTGCATTTTGTATAATATTTTGATATGACTGGCAAACTTTATAATTTCATTCCAAAAATGCAGTAGATATTTTTTATTAAAAAAAACAAAATTTACTGCAGCAGCTCTTGTAATAAATAATAAGGGTTGTGTATGGTGTATCGTATCTTATTGTTAGTTTGCATTGCCGTTTTCTTTTAGGTTTATGTATTTGAGCTCTCTAGTGGCGAACATATAAATCATTTCTGGTTTTTTGTTTTTTTTTATTTAGTTATTTTTAACATTATTTACGAAAATTAAATTTATGATGAACTAAACATAATTTAATGATTAATTTTAAGGAAATTTCTTTTATAACACTATCAAAAAATAATTATGTATTTATATTTGTATTTAATTAATAGAAAAAGAAAAAAATTTATAACTAGTATATTTATATAATATTTGTTTTAAATTTCTTTGAAAAAATATCTTTTCATCTATTTACGTAAAAAATGATACGTTTTATTGGTTTCATCTCAGATAAGGTTATGATTATGGTATATAAAATATTATATATAATTTCTGTTAATATTTAATTTCTTGAAAATGGTACAAAATGGTAAAAAATTACAAAAAATCACGATTAATTTCTATTTACTTATTTGTGTGCCATCTATTATTTGGCACTAGAATATTTTTTGATTATGTTGTTTTGGTTAATTGAACATTTAGCACTAGCAGATTTAAGTTATTACTTTATTATAGAGTCATAACAGAATTTATCATTATAAATGATTATAAATTCATAATCCTAAGATATTCCGTCAATATGTTTATTGTCGATTTTTCGCAGCGGTCATATTATTTTTCGGCGGCCATGTTAAATGGGAGATTGTTATTTGTGATGGGAAAATATAATTCTCCAAAATGGCGGCGGATTTTTTGTTGGCGGCAAGGCAAAATGCGATAAATTTTAATTGCCGCAATTTTATTTTTTGACATTGACACTAATGATATGACTGACTGACTATATGAGTTTGAAAGATATGTATATTATGTAGGTTAGGTATTTGAAAATAAATAAAAATGTAATCGAAACAAATCATTCATCATAATCATATTTAATCATATTCCTGAGTGAATTTTATAAAATTAAAATTTTAAAATGAATTTTGTGGAAGCTACTATTGTAATCATTTAAATTCATTCGTAATTCAATTCATTTTATCATTTTTACATTTTTCATGTTTAACTTTGATATTTTTGTTTACATTTCATTTACCATTTGTTAATTGTTCCTATCCTTTTACAGCTGTTTTTGTTTTTCTATTAATTAAATACAAATATAAATACATAATTATTTTTTTGAGCCACTACCGCTATTGTTCTGATGCATTTTAAAAAATTGTCGAACGCCGAGTAAACCTAAAAGTTACATACATACATACAAGGAAAATATGTATGAGAAAACTTTTTTCGCTTACCGACATCTATTAATAGTTCTAAAGAATAAAATTTTAGTACAAATTAAAACTATAGTTTTTTAACTTAAAAAATATTTTTCATTCATAAATTTTATTTTTAATTTTAAAAACACCAGCCTTCACTTGAAAATTAGTTAAAATGTTTTAAATGTTGGCTTATATCTGGGAAACGGTAAGTCTTATAGTAAAAAAGTTAGCACAAAATGATGGTATAGCTTATCAAGAATTTTAAATTGTACCACAGAGTCCACAGTATCTTAATAGGGCATTTTTAAAAGAAACGTGTTATGCACTTTAACCAAAAAAAATTTTTTAAAAAAGTATATATTAGAAATTTACAATTATATAAATTATAGAAAGTACATTTATATGAAATCACAAAACTATATAATGTTAATTATATATTTGACAATTTATTGATTCTCTCAATTACATTTTTATAATCTTTTACTTTGTTAATTCTTCGAAAAATATTCGAAACTATTTTTAAGACTTTTTACAATATAATTATTCTTAGTTAGTTCTAATAAAGCATCTGATGAATTAGGAATAAATTTGTTTTATTCCAACAGTATAAAATGTTCGAATGCTTTTAGCTCTAATTTAAAAAGTAATAACCCAGAATAATAAATCCTTCTGCAACTGAAATTTTAAAGAATAAGGTTTCAAACAAGACTTTCAAAATTTGGTTAGCTTCTGCTTCTGTGGAGCATTAGGACAAATGCGGGTCAAGTATTATTTGGCAATTAATAATATAAAACAAAATAACTTGAAAGTCCTATAATATCTCGAAAAAAAACTAATAATAGAACTCTCCCTAATCACCTCCTCAAATATTTGCATTCTTATACGAAACACCCTGTATACCGTAAGTTAATTGAGCTCTAGCTGTACATTTTCCATTTTATTTTGCTGACTGAAGTTGTAAAAAGGTAAAAATGTATTTACCTGTGCACAGAAGAGTTAATGAGATACTAAAATTTTATGAATTAAATAGGTTAGGTTTGGTTTTATAAGACAAAGTTCTCTATGTTTAATATTGAATATTAGCTATAACTTTGTTAGGAATATTGAAAATGTTGGTCATAAATTCCTAACCCAAAATTCCCAAAAAAAAAAAAAAAAAATTGCAATAAAAAAATAACAAAAAAGAATCATGTTTTTTAAAAAACCATTACATGCCATTACATAATTTTATTTTGTTCACATATTTTTAATATACATATGTATGTATGTATGTATTTACTATCTTGAATTATATTTTGATATTGATATTAGTGATGTATTAAGAATTTTTTGGTGGCATCACTAATTTTTTTTTAAATAACTTTAAAATTCATTCTAATTCTGAATCTCACATAAACATACATACATATTATGTATATCTGTATATAAATATTTTGGATGAAGCGAATACCCTGTTTTTAAATTCAACTGTAAAATCCCTCCTATTAGAATCCAATATAATAGTATGTAGATAATATGCAATTCCGAATATACCTTTTTTACTTTAATAAGAAGGATTTTCAATTCAATTGCAAGTATTTTATTTTTGAATGTAAGTATTTCCTTCTCAAATGCAAGTTCTTGTATTTACGTAATTTGTTTTAAGTAATTAATTAATTATTCTACAAAGATTTTTCAAACAGACTGCAAAAGTAAGGTTTTTTTATTTTTTTTATTTTTCCCCTAAAACTTACTTAAAAATAATTAATTTTCAATCAATTTGATTAAAATTTATGAAATTATTATTATTGTTTTTTTTTATGAGTAGCTTTGAATATCATTTCAAAACTTGCATTTGAGAAGGAAATGCTTGCTTTTGAAAAAAGGAAAACTAGTATTTGAAATGAAAATACTTGCTATTAAAAAGGAAATATACTTACATTCAAAAATAAAATACTTGCAATTGAAGTGAAAATCCTTGTTATTAAAATAAAAAAGGTATAATTGATTATTTTTAATTTTCCAATGCATAATAAAGGAAAATTCCTTTTGGTAATATTCTCTTTGGCGATTTTGTTCTTGGAGATTTTGTTCTTGGAGATTTTGTTTTTGAAGATTTTCTCTTAATGGAGATTTTGTATTTATCCCATTTTAAATTGATTCACATACACTTAAATATCACATAGGGCATTCACCTTATATGAAGTGTTTTAATCTTAGATAAAATTTTATAGCTTTTATAACCATTTTTTTTTTTTTATTTTGATTAAATTTATTTTCAATTAGAAAAATGTTTGTTAAATTGTTATTAAATTTTATTTTATTTTAAATAAAAAACAATTTAAAATTGTAATAATATTAAGAGTTTAAATTTTAATTATATTAGAAAGTAACAATTAAAAATTCAATAATTTATTAACGGCAATTGCAAACTCTTTTACTGTCACACCATCCACCACGATATCCTTTGGAAATACAATGAGCAGCACAAGCACGATCACCCCATTCTCCACCAATAATATCACATGTTACTCTTGGTTGAATTTGAATTTCATCTTCGATTGAAGCTGCAGCTGAATATGGTGATGCATAAACGCTGGCAATTACAATAGTAAAAATCAAGAAAATATTGAGGAAACGCATTTTATTTGTTTTGTTTATAAATTTTAAATATTTAAATAATGATAATATGAAACGAAGCTGATGTTAAACTTAACTGATTTATAAGAAATTTTAAATCCATTATATATACTGAAAAATTTTATGTACTATATGTGAATATTATTTAAAATTTAAGTAAAAATTTTAACAGATAAGATTTTAATTAGTTACAATATATTTTAAATTTTGTTTACCACTTAATATTATGAATAATAAGTTTTTTTTTCTAGAATATTATCTTAGTTATTGTTAAAAGTTTTTAAGTATATAGATATACTCTTTACTATTAAATTTTTATTCAAATCAATTATATTTTTAATAAATGCTTCTATGAAAGATAATAAAATAAATTTTAAATAATAATTGTCATTTTTTTTTTTCATTTACGATCTAATACGCAGTAGTATTTTAATAAATGAAGTTTTGAATGGACGTATATAATAGTATCTACATACATAACATATAGTTAAAAAAATTTATCAGATAAGCAATTGACGTTTAACTTTTTCAGCAGTTTAAATCTGTAAAAAAAAAACTATAAATTAATATTAAATTTTGCATCAAAATGATGGTAATATGTTTTTTAATAGAGTCTCTGTATGAGTAAAAATTTTTAATTTATGTCTTATAACTCACTGATTGAAATAACTATTTAAATTCAGTTTAAAAGAATTATTATTGTATAGACAGTAAACGTAATACTAATTCAAAAAAAGACTTTTGTTTAGATCCAAAAAAAAAAAAAAAAAGGAGTAATTGAGAAATTTTTGAGATTTTTTGAAACTTTCGTACATACATAGGTTATTAGTAGAGCAATTGTTAATTCAAATAATTATTTATTATACAAAACATTTTAAAATACAATTTTATTTGGAATAACGTAAAAATTCTTCTATTGCTTTTCTTCCTTTATATTTTTGGTTTGTTCACATCCATGTGGAATAAACAATAACATTTAAGTAATATCAGGGATCACCCTCTAACTCGATACTCGATCTACCGTTGGATATAAGTTTTCTTAATTTTTATCTTTAAGTTTCTCTTTAGCGTTATTATATAAAACTTTTCATTTTGTATCGTCGTTTGTTCAATCAAATAATTCTTTTTTTTTTTTAAATTTGTAAAAAATATTATATATAGTATGACTATTTTATGGCATTGAATTAACTAAGTTCTAGAATAATTAAGAATTAAATGAAAAATTATATGATAATAAAATAACGGTATATGTACTTTTTTTTCTTCTTTTTGTATCTTCTATTTGTTTATATGATATTCTACTATGAAATTGGGAAAAAATTTTTAAAAATTTATAGATATGTAATGGTAAATAGGTGACCAGAAATAATGCCTCACGCAATAAAGTTGAATAATAAAACTTTCGGTCTTATTACCATTTTGAAAAGGAAATAATGCTGAAATAGAAAAGGAAATAAAATCGAATTTTATTTTTATAATAAAAAAAAATTTCTGAAATTCTGTGCTGAAATTTTATTTTAAGTATGTAATAAAATCAAAATATAGAAGTAAAATAATAAGTCTGGAACGAAAGCCCAAAATTTTTCCGTAAATAAATTATTAAACATTGATTTTGTAACCAATTTTCCTAATAAGTTTTTGTACATACATATTTAAACAACAAAGCATTTCAAATAATGGGGCATTTACACAACAAAGCATTTCAATTACATCAAATCCTCACTAAACAAATCCTGTCTAATTCAGAATCTCGCATATACACATATTATATATAGCTCCATATTCTGTAAAAAGTGTATTACATTGATTTTGTAACCTTCGATATAATCCGAATATTTTCAAGAAATACATTTATTTTCTCATATTTTATAGTCATCCGACTGCAATATTGTAGCTATCTGAAATAGTCAAAATTCGCGATTTTTTATTTCCGCATCAGAAATATCCGTTTCGGATTTATTATTCGGGCCATTATTTTGGCGAACCCTTGTATTTTTTCTCTGGTATACGTACGAAATTTCGATTTACATTGGAGTGTAGAAATTCCTATGTGTAAGTGAAGAAATAAAAATAATGCAATAACATAAAACCTGTTTTGAAAGGCATTTAAATTTTAAAGCATCTCATACAAACTCCTATAAATTCCCAAAATGCCAATAGAAGTTTAAAAGAACTCAGATCACAAAATTAGCGATAAAACCAGCTAATTTTTATAAAGATCAATTCAATTCTTAAAATTAGGGATAAAATCGGATAATCTTTATAAAAGTGTGCATTTCCAGTATAGATCAATACCATTCAGTGCAAAATTATTGATTAGTCGTTTTAGTTTAGTTTTAATCTTTTAAGACGGGGTTGGTGTTATTAGTTAGTTAAACTAAAACATTATCTTTCAATTTAGCACTTAGCCAGCACTTTAGTGAAAAAATAAAAACAAATCTTATGGCATCCATATTGAATCTAAATATCTGTAATAAAATCAATTTTATTACAGATATTTAGATTCAATATGGGTGCCAAATATTTAGATTCAGCTCAAAATTTTCAATTATTTGATCAAAAAAAATTTTCAAATATTAACAAAATCGTACAATATTGCGCTTGTATCTGCGGTTCCAATAAGTTCCTATTATCGCTTTGTTTATAAAATAAGAGTTAAAATTTATAACCTAGATTTGTAAAAGTTAAAAATGATTACTGAAATCAGAGACCAGAAAAGTAAATCTTCTAAGCAATGTTCGAACTAATTATTTCAACCAATTTACTATTTATCGAGAATTTTTAAGAAAAAAGTATAAGGAAATTAAAATTTTTGAATATCTTTCTTTACGCCTTAAAGGCTTATCATGTTTATTAGGTTTTTATTTCTAACAAAATAATTTCTTTATGACGATAAATTTATTTATTATTTTTTCAATAATACGAATTCTTTATGACTAAATAAATTGTAATTGAAAATTGGACCTATAGTAAAACAGTCAGTGACCAAGTTCATAAAACTAGAAACCGCGAAGATACGCTAGCCTATCCATAACCTTAAAAAAAAAGAAAAAAAAAGTGGAAAATCATTCTCATCTAGTCGCCCTACATTCAGGTAGCATAAGAAGAGGCAGAAATGAAAAATTAGACAAATTATAATAATTTAAGATAATAAAACTATTGTTTTTTTCTTTTTATAAACAAACTGATACAATTAAATTGAAGAGCTTCCATTGAAATAAATTACAAAATTCTATCCAAACGTTAATCAGCTATAATTTCTTATATATTTTTTAAAAATGCTTAATCCTTGATTATTTGTTATTAAATACTTTGAACTTCAAATTTTATTATTTTTTTTTTTTTAAATTGAAGTGTTAGTCTATTAAATTCAAGTGATATTCAAATAATATCAATTGATTTTTATTATGACACAAATAAATTTTATTTTTGTGGTTTTTTTTTATTGTTAAGTTTTGAGTCATATACACTCATACTTTATTGTTAGTGGAAGAAAATAAGTTGTTTTGTTTTGGTTGATTGACTTATTTCTCAGTCTGGGATTTTTATTTTGTAATTTTTGAAAATTTGAATCCACATTTTTTTTTGCCCATAGTCCATAGATAAAATTTTTTTTTTTTAATTATACATCAAGTGAAACTTCAGTTTCTAACCGATAATTAGAGAATTCAAGTTTGGTTTTCGTCAGCGGCGCATATTATAAATCTTTTTCTTTTATAACGAAAAAAAAAAATTTTTAAAATATTATAAATTTCTATATTATAAGTCTTTGCGAATTTTCTAAAGACGTCACGAATACTCACTTAAAGATGTCATATTTTTACTAACTAAATCCACCTCTCCCTTTAGCCAATATAATGGAATGAAATCCTAAACTACCAAAGCAGTACATTGATTATAGAAAGTAAGGATTGGAAACGATGTTAACAAATGGTAGGGATGCAGAAATATTGAATTAGGGAAAGGACTGTAAGGATATTACCTTCAAAATCAACAGTTACAACATGCAGCATACTCAGTATAGTATATAACATCTTCCTGCATGATGTAATAATTAAAGGCATAGCTTTACTGTATTTTTATTTATTCACACTACTTAGTATAAACAATTTACAAAGAACATTATTACATATTATATTATTATATAATATCAGCACTTTTATTTGATATAAATAATTTTAAAACGCACTGTCTGTATCAATATTTAAGAAATAATTTTTTTTTATGTAAAATATTGCATAACGTTAGGATGAACAAACATATGGTTTTAAATTTTTTCATTTTAAGAAAAATTAAATTACAATAGAAAAAAAAAACAAAATTGTTTAATTTATTCTTATTTAATTGCAGTAGGATTATTAATTACTAAAAAATTATTGTTGTTTTTTTTTATATTAATTTAATAATTTTAAATTTCAAAAGAATTTCATAACTTGTATGTATGTGCACAAAAGAAAATGCATTTCTTTGCAAATTCATTTATTGAAAAATCATAAAATAAAAATATATGATTAAAAAAGTTTAATAATAATTTTTCTGATGAATTAAAATTATATCTTGAAGATAATATTATTTAATCATATAATATAATATCTTATTTAGAGTAAACACTGTGGAAATTGTTTAAAATATTTTTAATTTTAATAATATACTATAGAGTAAATACGCTAAGATAATGCATTGTAAATAACAATAGTTACTGTGGCTAATACATCAAAAATCAATACTTTTGAGATTCTATTTTAATATGAAACAATTAATTTAAAATAAGTATAAAAGAAAAGATTATAAAATTTCATTATTGAAGTATACTCAATAAAGCGCGTTTTCTATAGCTAATTTTAATGTACTGCATTCAGGTGACTGACATTTACATGAGCATATTTACATCTAAAACATTTATATCTAAAAGGTGTAAATACAAAACCTTTATATAGTTTCAAATGGTTCAATAACATATTTTTTTTTTTGTATTTTAAGACTACCCATTTTTAATTGACCATTGGTTTTAATATCCTAGTTTGATAGAATAGCTGTTTCGTAAATCAGCCTATTTGCACCATTAATACATGTTGTGTAACAAAAGGTAAAATTAGATAAAAAAAAATGGAGATATTATATGGAAAAAAGAGAAGTGAAGTGTGAATATGTTAAGAATATCCTAATAATATATCTTTGGAATTGATTTGATAATTTCTGTTAACCAACAATAACGTACAGAAGATCAATATATTAAAAGGATTGGTAAAACATAGGCAGAAATTAAAAAAACTGTTTCATAACTGTATAATGTTATACAGAAGTTTTGTGGAAAATCTATGCTCTTCCAGATTGTGAAGTAGAGGGGAAAAACCTATCTGCTAATTTGAAAAACAATATTGCAATTTGTAAAATTTAAAAATAAAATGATAAGATTGATTTTAATTTAAATTAGGAAAATATTCCAAAGTGTTAATATTAAAATCAATACATATTTATATTTCTGTTATATTTAATTGCGTTTTTTTTTAGCCCTTATCTATTTAATTTTCGTTTATAAAATATCTAAATAAAAATTTTGTTTTCAACTTCTTATCACATTAATTTTTTTTTTTTTTGTATTTAAAATTCTTTGGAATTTTCATAATTCTAATTAAATTAATTAAATTAATATACATATTATATATATATATATATATATAGATATTGATTACTTGGTACTAGAAAATTTTACTACTATAAATAGTTAAATCCAAAATTAATTTAAATCAGTAAATTGTTATTATTTCAAGTTCATTTTTATTAAAACTTTAACAAAAAAAAAAAACAAAAAAAAAAAAAACAAGATGCGTTTCTTCAATATTTTCTTGATTTTTGCTGTATTGGTAGCTGCAATTTCTGCAATGCCTCATGATGATGAACAAATTGAAATAAAACCAAAAGTAACATGTGACATTATCGGTGGTGAATGGGGTGATCGTGTCTGTGCTGCTCATTGTATTTCTAAAGGATATCGTGGTGGATGGTGTGACAGTAGAAAAGTTTGCAATTGCCGTCGTTAAATTATTCAATAAATGTTCACTAATAAAAAAAATATTTAAATAAAAAATTTTATATAGCTATGCATAATTTAAAAAAAAAAATTATTTTTATTGAAAATAAAAAAAAAAACATTCAAATATAAATTACACGAATTGTGAAATTTTTCTCATATTTAAAAGAAATTTCTAAGAAAGCTTTTATTTTAATATCATTCATCATTTGAGCCGGACCATTAATGACAATTACTGAAATATTTAATAGGATATACTTATATAAAATAATATTCTATATTATTTTTCGAATTAATGGTAAAAAATTTTCAGACGTTGACGTTATCATCCCTTAATTATGAAATCAATATTTTGGAAAATATCATGTGACGTCATAAACTATGTGTATTTTTTTTTTTTTTTTTTAAATTTTGAAGAAAATCTTGGAATAGACTTCCCCTAAGCTATAGATATTCTGTTTTTTTTTTCACTTGTTATTAAAATTGAAAAATTTGTTTTTAAATTGAAAAAAAATTATTATTGAAATTGAAAGGATTCATTATTTTGATTAAATTTTTTGATTGATTTTGAAAACTTTTCGTTCATGTTATTATTATGCAAAGTTTTTATTTAAATGCTACATATTATATATAAGTATATATATGTTTAAATTGTTTGTAAAAAGAAAAATAAGAATTTATTTATCTATTAAATAAATTTAAGAAAAATTTATTCTTTCAAATCTATTAATTTTTTCACAAACTTAAAATTGGGTTTACATTGAAATCATTTTTAATATTTTTTTTTTCAAAATCTTATTTAATCAAAATCTGCTTAATTTTTTTGAAATTTGCCCTAAATTACATACATACATACTATATAATATATAAAAATACATATTCTAAAAAAGGCGTACCTATTCTTATTTTGTTATTATATTTCAACTTGAACTAAAACTTGAACTACTTTAACTTTTACTTCAACTTGAACTATTTTAACTTGAATATAGACGTATTTGAATATTCAAGTTAAAGAAGTGGAGTTAGTTGCCATTGAAATTCAGATTTGACCGAAATTGTTAAATTATTGAAACTTTGTTTTTGTAACCGACTTTAAAATCCCTCCTAATTATTCTTCTACATACGTGTATACATATACATTTCAACACTAAAGTATTTAAAATAAGGGGCCGGCAGCCCAAAACCTTTACTAATAACATTTTGAAACTTTGTAGTAAAAACAATTTTTTTTGATGAATCGATTCGACTTTTTTTAGATAAAAAATAAGATTTTTGGAAAAAAAAAAATTAGATTTTGGAAAATAAAATTTAGAAAAATTAAGATTTCAGTTCGCTTTTGTTAATATTGATTGAAATTCATTGCTTTATTATTTTTAAAAGGAGGGCTTTCCTTAAATTATATCAGAGGAAATAAATAAACGGGAAAAATTTGTTACATATTATAATTTATTTTTGCACAATACTCTGTTTGTTTATAATGGGTTTAAGAGAACTTTTTCGAGACAGTCGGAAAAGGAGATGTAATTAAATGCGTTGAATGTGGTTGAAAAATTTTCTAAAAATTTCCTGTATCACATTACATTTGAATGTGTTCTTAAACGTTTTTTTTGAAGATATTTTGATTCGTCTTATACTTCGCAGATGATTTTGATAAAATTTCACATAAGTATAATATTAATCGAAAATTTAAAATTATGAGTTGTCTATAGGCAATGCAACATTACAAAGCCTACTGAAGAATACAAGTAATGTTGTAGGACAAAACACTTCTAAAATTTTAATAAAATTGCTTACCAAAACTTTTTTAAAAGAGAAAATGTTGACATGCTATCATGTCTATGTAACAAACTTCTTAATAAATTTTCCACAGATAAATTTTTTTAATTGTTGATATTGGTAAATATTAGGAAAGAATATTAGGATTAAAAAATAAGTTGGAAAAGATATTACGATTACGATTAGAAGAATATTAGAATTGAAATAAAATTTTTGAGAAAGATATTTAAAATGTTTTTTTTTTTTAACAAGTGTAGGACTACGACTAGTTACATCTTATTATTTCTTTTATAGCATCTCTAATTAGAGTAGTAATGTTTTCATCTCATCTGAACTCATTTTTTATTTTTTTCCTCCCCTTCCTCCTCCACTCATATAAGGAGCATACGGCATCTACTAAGTCATTTATTATTTATATGTGACTAAGCTTCAGTTTTGTGAATTAATTTCACTCAGCCGTTTTGATCACTCGGCTGTAGCTATTGTACAAGACTATGAGACTATTACTCGGCTGCAGCTAGTCTACAAGACACATTTCTTTTATATTTACGCCCTCCATTATCTTATACAAGAATTATTTTATTAATTTATATATATATAAAAAAAAATTAAAATTTAGTTAACTTTATGAAATAAATTCCAGAAATAAGGGCTAAAGTCAAAATTTTTGCCTTATAACTTGCAAAATTTTTAAGCTAGAAAGGTCAAAATGTAGGGAAAGAGGAATGCAATATTTTGAAAAAAAAAATTACATTAGTACAGTTATTTTCTTGATAAAAGATCTTCAATTGATACTTTGTTAAAAATTTTTGACTTTAAGCCTCAGACTGGGAAACTCTAGAGTAATGTTTGAAAATGCTTTAATAAGCTTTAAAATGATATATACTTAATTTCTTCCTGTCTTATCTGATTCCAATTTCAACGAAATAAAACTAAATTATGGTTAAAAAATAGTTAAGGCATCATAACTTCTAAAGCTAGTGAAAATAAGTCCCTCATTTCATACGAATTTTTGTTCATCTCAATATGTCCGATTACCTATTTCAAGGAAGACCATCGAGTTGGAAGCATCCTATGTATACTTATTATTTATTTAATTATATTATATATATACTTATTTAAGAAAAAATTATATATTATTATACCCTACACATTAAGTATAGGGTATATTAACTTTGGTATGGTGTTTGTAACCACCAAAAGGAAGCGAGTTAGGTATAGACATGTATATATATTCTGAATCAGGATCACCGCCGGAGTCGATTTAGCGATGTCCGTCCGTCCGTCCGTCCGTACGCACGATAACTCAAAAAATAATGATGCTATCTTGATGAAATCTATACTGTAGGTTAACAATGACTAAGGTAAGGCGGGGATTGTAAATGGGCGAAATCGGACCATGCGTTCGAGTACCTCCCATACAACTTCCAAAACCTAATACGCATATTTTCAAAATTAAGAAAGATAGAAACTTAAAATTTTGTACGAGGGTGTGTTTTTCTGAATCCCTGATATCCCCAAAATTTGAGATAAAGTGGAGTGGTTGTTCGGGTACCTCCCATACAACTCCCAAAACCGAACATGCATATCTTCGAAATTAATAAAGATAGGAACTTCAAATTTGATACGAGGGTGCTGTTTCCTAAATCCCTGATTTGCCTAAAATTTGAGAGGAATTGGAGTGGTCGTTCGGGTACCTCCCATACAACTCCCAAAACAGAACAAGCATATCTTCGAAATTAATAAAGACAGAAACTTCAAATTTGGTACTAGGGTGTTGTTTCCTGAATCCCTGATTTGTCCAAAATTTGAGATGAATTGGAGGAGCTGTTCGGGTACCTCTCATACAACTCCCAAAACCGAACATGCATATCTTCGAAATTAATAAAGATAGGAACTTCAAATTTGATACGAGGGTGCTGTTTCCTAAATCCCTGATTTGCCTAAAATTTGAGATGAATTAGAGTGGTCGTTCGGGTACCTCCCATACAACTCCCAAAACCGAACAAGCATATCTTCGAAATTAATAAAGACAGAAATTTCAAATTTGGTACAAGGGTGTTGTTTCCTGAATCCCTGATTTGTCCAAAATTTAAGATGAATCAGAATGGTTGTTCGGGTATCTGCCACACAACTCCTAAGACCAAACAAGCATATCTTCGAAATTAATAAATATATAAACTTGAAATTTGATATAAGAATGTTCTACCCTGTTGATGTCTCTAAAATTTGAGATGAATTAGGGTGGTGGTCCGCGTGCCTTCACACACTTCTTAAGACCTAACAATCATATTTTCGAATTTAATAAAGATAGAAACCTGAAATTTTGTACAAAGGTTGTAACAGCATTTATTTTTTTTAGCTTGTATTAAATACCTAACTAAAATAACTTGTGGATTTTTAATTTAATTTGAATTTTTTAGGTGTAGCGTATAAATAAGTCGGTTGCATCGACTTACTGTTATTTTTACTTGTTTTGTATTAATCTATATAATCCAGCGGACAGCCGAGGTATGGCTGGATCTTTCATTTATTTTAATTTAATTTTTTCATTTACTTTAGTTTTAATGTTAGTCAAAATTGAGAAATATTTTTTGATTGAAAGGATATTTGTTTTTAAGGATTATTCTACAATGGGAGTATATCTATATACATAATTGAGTGTATTTTAAGTGTATACCCAACATTTATATATGATTTTGAAGAATATCATTTAAATAGTATTGTTATACACAATTAATATTAATTTTACGATCATTAGTTGATAGTGTATTAGCTGATAAGTTATTTTCTAAAAAATTTAAATTAAATTTGGACATTCATTAATATTAACTAAAAAATGATTTAAATAAAGTTGTAAGACTTAACTTATAATATTTTATAAGTTCCTGACATTTTTTTGTAAAACTAAAAATGTTTAAAAGAAGAGTCATAAAAACAATAAGACATTGACTTTAACTTTGTTAACTATATCATTAGTAAAATGAGTTTTATTTAAATTATACTTTATATTAATTTATTGATAAAAAATTAATTATCTAATGATTTTGATTTATAAATAGTCATCTAAAGACAGGGCTCTAAAAATTTAAACGTAAGCCCTACTCTAAAATTTATTATCTAAAGGATTTCTATTGATTTTTCTTATGAGTTTTAAATTAAGTTAAAAAAAAATTTATAATTAACTAAATATAAAGTTATAAGAAAACAATTGATACCGAACGAATATCTTTATAAATTCCGCACTTAATATCTTAAATATGAAAATTTTGATTTTTAAAGACTTCAAATTCTTGTATAAAAAATAAGTAAATGTAACAGTAAGTCGATGCAACCGACTTATTTATACCCTGCACCTAAAAAGATAAACTCTACACCTATAGACAATAAAATAAATAAGTTTTAAACGTAATACGTCTACGATAGGTGTAAAATTTTATTTTATCAATTTATTAAGAAATTCAAAAATTTTTTTTTTTTTTTATTTTATCAATCAATTTTTACATATCTGTAGGTATTTATTTTGTACTTATTAGTTAAAACTTGTACAATTTTCTACTTTTTTTTCTTATCGACAATTACAAACTTTTTTACTGTCACACCATCCACCCCGGTGTCCTTTAGCAATACAATGAACAGCACAACCACGATCACCCCAAACTCCTCCAATAACATCACACATTACATCAGGATCTATCTTGAGATCATTTTCAATGAATTCTTCTTCTTCAAAATCGTTATCGAATGCCAAAGTAGCTGCTCCAAAGCCAATGATAGCAAAAATAAAGAAAATTTTAAAAAATTTCATTTTTAAATTTCAAATTTTTTGTTTTATATTTAAATTGTTTTATATATGTTTAAAAATTCAAATAGAACTGTGACAAAATGAATTTATTGGGTCAGTATTTATAGGTTTCTAAATTTATTCAACTGATTTATAAACCAAGGATTGAATATTGTGAAATTTTGATTTTCTGTTAATTTTTAATGATAAGATCTAGACGAAGTATAAATTAAGAAATAGGCTCATACAATAATGATAAAATTTTTACTGATAATCAATGTTATTGATTTTTCAAAAATCTTTACGATTTTATAAAGATATCATCAAATCAATAATATTTGCAAGTATATTATAAACCTAAAAAATAATTGCGGGTCTTAATGGCCTAGTGGGTAAGAGCGTATAAAATTCGCTGTAAACATCGAAGAAGTGTGGGTTCACACAGATTTTAAGAATAATTTTCCCTCATGCCACGCCTGAAAAGGAAAGGCTGTATAATTACCTTGTCACATTTATGTGACAGGGGAATAAACTAAGAATATTTTATTTTGTCAGTAGAAGAAATAAATATTCTGTACTTATTTAAAGAGCTTCAAATCAAAGAATTAGTTTTACTTTTAAAAATTGGGATTCCCTCATTTTATATGGAATTTAACTATATTCAAAGAAATACACTTTGAATGACAGTACATGCAGATTCTGTCAAGAAGAAAAGAAATCTCCAGGACACATACTCAAAAAGTCAGAATCTGTCCTTTAAGGAAGTACACTTATAGGAACATACAGTTTTACTGAAATGAACTAGCAGCACTAAACTCTCTTGAGAACTTTAGTTTTTTAGAAGTATAGCAAGTACAATATATAATATACAATATATCTATACATGAAAAGATTGTAGTGTAACTTATATCCCTTTTAAATAATTTTTTCTATTAACTAACACTAAGATTAGATGAAAAAAAAATATCTTTAGCTCGCTAAATGACTTTCCAACATATGCCTCTTAAAAATTTTTTTTAACTTTGCTATGGTGTTTGTAACCACCAAAAGGAAGCGGGTTAGATATGGACATGTATATATATTCTGAATCATGATCATCTCCTGAATCGATTTAGCGATGTCCGTCCGCCCGTACGCACGATAACTAAAAAATAATGATGCTATCTTTATGAAATTTATACTGTACCATGGGTTCGGGTACCTCCCATACAACTCCCAAAACCGAACACGCATATCTTCGAAATAAAGATAGAAATAAAGATAGAAACTGCAAATTTGATACGAGGGTGTTGTTTCCTGAATCCCTGATTTGCCTAAAATTTCAGATGAATTGGAATGGTTATTGGGGTATCACCCACACAACTCCCAAGACCGAACAAGCATATCGTCGAAATTAATAAAGATAGAAACTGCAATTTTGATACGAGGGTGTTGTTTCCTGAATCCCTGATTTGCCTAAAATTTCAGATAAATTGGAATGGTTGTTGGAGTATCTCCCACACAACTCCCAAGACCGAACAAGCTTCGAAATTAATAAAGATAAAAACTTGATATGAGAGTGTTCTACTCTGTTCTGATGATGTTTCCAAAATGTGAGATGAATTGAAGTGGTGGTCCGGGTACCTTCACACACTTCCCAAGACCTAATAAGCATATCTTCGAATTTGTTAAAGAGAGAAACCTGAAATTTTGTACAAAGGTTGTAAAAGCATTTATTTTTTTAGCTTATATTAAATACCTAACTAAAATAACTTATGGATTTTTAATTTAATTTGAATTTTTTAGTTGTAGGGTATAAATAAGTCGGTTGCATTGACTTACTGTTAAATTTACTTGTTTTTATACAGGAATTTTAAGTCCTTAAAAATCAAAATTTTCATATTTAAGATATTAAGTGCGGAATTTATAAAGATATTCGTTGGGTATCAATTATTTTCTTATAATTTTATATTTAGTTAATTATAAATTTTTTCTTGACAGAATCTGCATGTACTGTCGTCATTCAAAGTGTGTTTCTTTGAATATAGTTAAATTCCAAATAAAATGAGGGAATCCCAATTTTTAAAAGTAAAACTAATTCTTTGATTTGAAGCTCTTTAAATAAGTACAGAATATTTATTTCTTCTACTGATAAAATAAAATATTTTTAGTTTATTCCCCTGTGACATAAATGTGACAAGGTAATTTACACAGCCTTTCCTTTTCAGGTGTGACGTAAGGGGAAATTATTCTTACGATCTGTGTGAACCCTCACTTCTTCGATGTTTAAAGCAAATTTTATACGCTCTTATCCACTAGGCCATTGAGATCCGAAATTATTTTTTAGGTTTATAATTTACTTGCAAATCTTATTGATTTGATGATATCTTTATAAAATCGTAAAGATTTTTAAAAAATCAATAAAATTGATTATCAGTAAAAATTTTATCATTATTGTATGAGCCTATTTCTTAATTTATACTTCGTCTAGATCTTATCATTAAAAATTAACAGAAAATCAAAATTTCACAATATTCAATTCTTGGTTTATAAATCAGTTGAATAAATTTAGAAACCTATAAATACTGACCCAATAAATTCATTTTGTCACAGTTCTATTTGAATTTTTAAACATATATAAAACAATTTAATTAAAACAAAAAATTTGAAATTTAAAAATGAAATTTTTTAAAATTTTCTTTATTTTTGCTATCATTGGCTTTGGAGCAGCTACTTTGGCATTCGATAACGATTTTGAAGAAGAAGAATTCATTGGAAATGATCTCAAGATAGATCCTGATGTAATGTGTGATGTTATTGGAGGAGTTTGGGGTGATCGTGGTTGTGCTGTTCATTGTATTGCTAAAGGACACCGGGGTGGATGGTGTGACAGTAAAAAAGTTTGTAATTGTCGATAAGAAAAAAAAAAGTAGAAAATTGTACAAGTTTTAACTAATAAGTACAAAATAAATACCTACAGATATGTAAAAATTGATTGATAAAATAAAAAAAAAAAAAAATTTTTGTATTTCTTAATAAATTGATAAAATAAAATTTTACACCTATCGTAGACGTATTACGTTTAAAACTTATTTATTTTATTGTCTATAGGTACTTATCATGTAAAATTTTTTTTTTTGGTTTTTTTATTTAAATTTGTTTTTCATAAAAAAAAAAAATTAATTAAATTCTGAGAAAATTAAAAATAATTAATTTTGTTGGAAAAATATCGTTGTAACCAAAGATAATATTTTAAACACTTATATAAATTAGAATCTTATCTTTAAAATAATATGATTATAATTACATGTGGTATGAGGAAGTATTACTACTATAAATAGCCAGATTCGAAATTTGTGTAAATCAGTAAATTTTTATTATTTCAAGATAAAATTTATTAAAAACGCAAAAAAAAAAAAAAAATTAAAAACAAAAGAAGATGCGTTTCTTCAATCTTTTTTTAATTTTTGCTGTATTGGTAGCTGCAGTTTCTGCAATGCCTCATGATGATGAACAAATTGAAATAAAACCAAAAGTAACATGTGACATTATCGGTGGAGAATGGGGTGATCGTGCTTGTGCTGCTCATTGTATTTCTAAAGGTTATCGTGGTGGTTGGTGTGACAGTAAAAAAGTATGCAATTGCCGTCGTTAAAAATTTCAAAATTTATTGTATTTTTAAAATTTTCTCTATACATAAATTTATAAGGGGGAAAATTTCGTTTTTTGTTTTTACTTAATGCATTTTTTTTATATATACTTAAAAAATGTATGGCGAAATAAAATAAAATAAATTTTTTAATTTATAATCTTATTTTTTAATAATTTATAACGTATAAATTGAAATAAAATCATATATATGTATTTGAAATTTTATATTTGTACCGTAAATGAAAGGAGTACCATAAAGGAGACAAAAGGAAAAGATTGTTTTACTTTCTCATCACATTATTGCTTATGCTTTGCTATCTCATTGTGATGGGGAACGAAAATATAAAAAAAAAAAACAAATTTAATTATATGCAGTATGTAAGTTATAGGTATTTCAGGCGAAAGGTCTCGGGTTCAAACCCTAGTCAGGTCAAAAATAATATATAAAATATAGTAAACAAAATATTAAATATAATTATAATTGAATACTTGTACCGAGATGGCCCACATGCAATAAAGACAAAAGGGTCTTAAAAATATCGGCAGATATTTATATCTGGAGAATATAACCCAATAATCCAAAAAAAATTCAATAATCCAATAATCCAAAAATTATTTTAAAAAAATCCAATATTCTATATTTTTAAATTAAAATTTTGAATACAAAAAACTATTACAATCCATGATAAAAGTCTTTAGTAGCTTAAAAGCTATTTTAAAATTTTGGTAATAATCAGAATTTATATTTTAAAAATTAATTGTAATGCTGGATTAACTGCTTCGGATATTTTAGCCGTACTAAATACATGCGTGCTTTTTATACGAAAATAGAAATTTAGTTCCGAAGTTTTATTTCTCTCCGGAAAAAAAAGTCGATTTAACTTTTTGTGCGGAATTCTTTTTCATCTCATCAAATAAATAAAAATTTAAAATAATTTAAATGTCATTTTCAAATTTCAGCTGTCTAAATTTTTTTTCTCTGCAGAAATATTGTTCTGAGAGAATTGTTTTTTTAAATAGTTAAGAAGAAATATGCCGAAGCGATCAACTAAACATAAGTCCGAAAAATGAATTTTATTATTTCGAAAAATTGTCTTTAATATAGAATTTATGACATTGTATTTAAAATACTGTTTAACTTTTAGCTCGATTTTGAATTAAAAAAAAACTGAAGATCTGTAGAGAGTTTTTATTGCTGTCAGTTCATCTTCGCTAAAACAGTATGATCCTAATAATTTTTTGATTGATTTTGAATTTTTGATGAATATTAAATGTATATATGTATTGCAAAAGAAACGTATAATGAAACAAAAATCAGGTATTACATGTAAAGGAGACACCCTGGTAAATATACCTCGCAGTTGGTATATTTATAGTTTAATTTTTGAGTTCACTTGTCACTTAATTTTATTTATTTTTTTTTTAAATTCGTCCAAAATTTAATTACCCCAAGGAAATTAATTAAATTAAAAAAAAAAGTTCAAAATTATAGGCAATATTTTACTTGAATATAAATGAAGTGTTTCCACTCTGTTTAAGTTCTAATATACCTTATCAAATTGGAATGTTATCTTCAAAATTATATATTATGTAATTACATTATGACAGATACGAGAAAATGTTGCTACTACTACTAATTATAATTGACTTCCGAATTTATTTTTAAATTTTGTAAATTTTTATTATTTAAAGATAAGATTTTTTATATCAAAAAAAAAAAAAAAAAAATAAGAATAAGTCAAAAATAAATTAAAACAAGATAGAATGTAAAATTAAAGGTTTTTGAAGGCGTATATTTTCTAAAAGATATTTTAAAAAGGTAATTGTATCAGTTAATATTAGCTCTAATGATTGTATAGTAGTTATGCTGTGACAGATTTAATTATATATGAAAAAAAAGCTGAATCTATGCTTAGGTCTACTAGATTATAGTATATCTTGACTTGTTCACAAATTTATTTCAGTAACAGTAAATTAAACATTACCAAAATAACATAAACTTGCTGACCTCACATTTTGTGTGGTCACACTTTCAATTGCAAACATCTGTTTATTTTTGTATCGTACAATAAAGTACATTTACTTTCATACAAAATATTTAATAAAGAAGAAGATCAAATTACATCTTTCGTTTAGATTTTTATGTAAATGATTCATTTTTGTATGCAATTATATTTTTGATAATATTTTGGGTAATTATCACATATGAAAATAATATTGTAGAACGATACTAGATTAATATATTGTATTGCATTTTTGTCCCAAATAAAATTCTATGTAACAAAGCAATAAATTAATATAATTTAATCCAGCCATTGGTGCAGTGGTTGACGCACCGCTTCTCATTCATAAGGGAATGAGAGATCTCGGGTTCGATTCCCGGCTGAGTACAATCATTATAATATAAAAAAAAAAAAAATTCATATATCGCAATATATAAATACTTAATATATCACATAATATCTCGTACACCCCACATTCCTACCAGGAAACAGGGGCTATAGCTACCTGGCACATTTATGTACCACGGTACCTATATATAAATAAATAAATATAATTTATTATCTTAGATAAAATTTGTATAGATTTGGTAAAATCCAAATTAGTATATAAGGATTGATTTTTGAAAATTAAAATCAGATATATATTCATATCACAAAACTAAATAGTTTATTATTTTATATTATAATATTATAATACATTATAATACGGAAAAGTAGGCAATTAGCTTTGCCAGGTGATAGGCGCACTCTTCACGCCTTTAAAATATATGAAGGAACTTTCTGCATCATAAATTTGGTGAGAATCTAAGTATGCTCATATCAGAAAGTGTTAGGAAATAAAAACTTCATGACAGTAGATCAAACTTATTACAAGATTCCGACTTGAGGGCATTAGTTTCTTATTTGTAAGAGTAGAATTTATTGTTTCTTTTTAACAAAATTTATAGACTGCATAAATTTTTAACCTTAAAAGATGTCCTTAGATTCCTGAACTATGTCTTATACCCTACTGATCTGTAGACAATAAAAACTTATATATAAAAAACTTATAAACAAAATTTACTCAATCAAAACTTACATTTCATTATAAGTTGATGCTGACACTTGTTTGTCCTATTTATATTTGTCTTTATCTATATTTGTCTCTTGTTTCATTTTTGAATTGTCATTAGCTGTACCGAAAGAGAAAACTAAATCGACAAACTGACGAACATCTAGCTAAAATTAAGTAACGTAGTTTTATAACAAAAAACATTGATTGATTTAAACTACCGGATCTGATTGTTTCAAAGTTCATTAGCAAAAAAAAAATGTACAATTTCTAATTCAAACAATCACAATTTAATAGGTGGCTTATCTGAAGAGGTTTTGGGTATTAATTTTAAGTGCTATTGTAATTGAAAATAAATTTGATTAATTTTTTTTTTTATATTTTAATTTTGTTATCATAAAAATTACAAATATAACATAAAAAGAGTTTAAGATAGTAGAGACAATCACTCCTCATCTTCATCATGTGATGTTACAGATGATGTTGAGCTCCAGTTTGCTAGTAAATTTTTGTCCCCTTTTTTTTGGTAAACTTCTTCAGGGTTTTAATAATGTTTTAATTGGTATTCACAGTTTTCACTAATTTTGAGGACATGTCCAGCCAATCACAAATGTGATACAAACAGGATTAATAAAATGCTTAAATTATTTTCATTATAAGTATATATGAATGGTATATATCTATACTCTTCACAATCATATGCCCAGTATAGTAATACAATAGTTTTATTTACTTATATGTATAAGTTTTTATTAAAGAAGTATTTTGTATGCGAAATAGCATCTATTCTCCATAGCATTGCATAATATTGTTGCTTTTTTTTAAACAAAAAATGTTGATCCCTTCATATATCTGTAACTTTTTCTAAATATATACAGTACACTAATTCGTTGGGAACTACTTTTTGTAAAAATATACTTACTTCTCTCTAATTTTTGTACTCCCGAATTTAGTGTTAAACAGTAGTGTATATACTGATTGAGCATCATATTGTCCTACAGGAGGCCGTATGATAAAGTTCGATGAGTATAAATTTGATTACAATTTCAGTGTCCGAGCTATTCATTTAATTCTGTGACAAATGTCTAATCTATATATTTGACCTTTCATTGAAACTTAATTTATAACTGTCCTATAATTTTTTTAAAAGAAATGCATTTATCTTACATATGCTATGTTAGATAATAAGCTTATAGTATTTAATAGGGATATTTCTCTACAATTAGAACATGAAGTTTTGTAATCGTTTTTATTTATGTGTGATATAATATAAGACCTTTTAAAATATAAAAAAATATATTTCCATATCTAAAAATTACAATGAAATAATCCCCCAAAAATGAGGGCATTTTTTCATTATTTTGGGGTTTTGTTTCATTTTAGATTTAGGACCTTATTTCAGACTTCTGACATTTATCATATGTCAGACAAAGATTTATTTACTTCTATTATTACCTCATGCAAAATCGATAATTTTATGTAATTTCAGATACATATATATGTAGTAAATTTGTGATTATCTTATGATTAATGGGTTGTCTACATACACTTCATATAGATACCAAAAGAACTACAGATTAAATTACAACTTGTTTTTTATATGCGTTTATATTTTATGCGTAATATACGTATATTCTGTTCAAATTTAACGGCATCTGCATACTTTATGACTATCACACCATCCGCCTCTATATCCGAGATAAAGGCAATGAGCAGCACAGACACGATCACCCCAACTTCCTCCAATTAAATCACATGCCACTCTTGGTTGAATATTAATTCCTTCTTTAATTGAATCTTCAATGTATGGTGATGCATGAATGGCAGCAATTAAAACAGCAAAAATTAACAAAATATTAAGAAAGCGCATTGTTGCCTTGGGTTTTAGGAAATTTTATGCTTTCCAGTTTCAAATTAAATTAAATATGAAAGAACTACTGCACTTAACTGATTTAATTAGGTTCCAAACAAAGTATTTATAGCCTAAAAATTTTATAATGCTTTTTGTATTTGAATAGTAATATGATAATATATGATATGATAATATGATTTTTTATTAGATATAGATTTGAAACGATGTTATTAAGGTGTCATATCTAACAACAATAAGTGGAATCGGATGTAACTTTTTATAACTGATAGATATCTATTTTTTTAATTAATAAAAATAATTAAGTGAATATTTCATTTCTTTAGAAATTATTAAAAACAAAAATTAATCATTTAAAAATATATTTTAAAATTATTTTCCCTTCCCTTCTTAAGTACTCTGCATATGATCATGGCATTAGTATTTTATCTGAAATATAGCTCAGAATATAATATAGCAGAAACTTCAAGCACCTTCCACAACTAACACATTAAAACAAAATGTTGCATCTATTTAATTAAATACAATCTGGCACAATGAAAAATTTTGTTAACAATGTTTTACTACTTAATGTTTCATTTAGAATTTACAGCTGAACTTTGAAGTTATCAAGACTTACAATTTATAAGTTATATCTTATTAGATAGTGTTAATTTCATATTAGATAATGTTAATATTAATCTATATAGCTAAATATATATTATCTGGAGAAAAGTTGTCGAAAAGGGTCCAGGACAGCTAAAGTAGAAACTATAAATCAAAAGCGATAATTTTTTAATATATTTTATTATTACCACATTTTCCAAAAGAAAATTTTAAAATTTGTTTATTAATTTCAATTTGTCCCTCTACCTATCGGTTTACAAAACTTCAATATCGTTTAAGATGGAGCATTAAAATTTTAACCATGGATAAATTTCATAAAAAAAATTAATGTTGTGGAACAACTTTTTATGTTTATGTTTACGAGAGAAGGGAAATCTTTGAAAAATATCATAAGTTACTTCAAAACAAATTTTTGGTATTTCCACCTGTTTAAGAGCTATTACAGGTGAAAAATTGAGAAAAATTGCTAGGTTTCTAAATTTTCCTTTTTATAATTAAAAAAAATACTAAATAAAAGTTAAAAACGTTAACCTTGAAAATTTCATTGCTTTTAATTTCTTAAGTGAAAAAATTTAAATTTAGCTGTAATGACTAAACATAATTCGGGTTTTTATTTATAGGTTTGTAAATTTCAAAATCAGAATAGCAAACAATTGGATTAAGAATGATGAAATTAATTTTCAATCAAAATTTAAATGATATTTTTTAATTGATAAGATTTAATTTTCATTTTAAAATTAAAAATTGTCTGATAAAAAATTGCAAAATCTGCAAAATCTTAAGTAATAAAATCAGTTCAATATAAAATTATAATTAAGCCTATGATTTATTGGAAAATGTAGACAGGATTTAAACCTTCTGCTATGCTATAGGTTAAATGGTCTTCTTTTAAACTTTTAATCTTGGATCATTCAACATTATTCTCTGATATTTTTTAAATTAAACTTTGAAATCTAAAGCCTAAAATTAATCTTTGCATCCTATTAATTCGGTCTCGTAGCCAGTAAACATTGGTTTTGAATCTAAAGAATTAGATCTTACAGAGAAGTCTTTACAACACAATAGAGCCCAAGTTTATGAATTTTTAAATATAATTTAGCATAGTATCTGTGGAATCATGCGGAATCATGTGTAACTGAATCATGAATCATCAAACCTAAACAGAGAGACTAAAATCTAAAACCAAAAATTTTAAATTATACGGCTTGATTGGTAGACGATTGAAATTCGAAAACATAACATAATTTTTTTTTTTTTTAAATTATAAAATTGATGTGAAAGATAATTTGGTATCTTTTAAAACGTTATCATAATTTTATTATTAATTTTCTATGTTTTTCGTTAAAAAATTTCTATTTATTCATTTTGCCAAAAATAACGTAAACAAAAAAAATTGTTATTGCAATGTCAGCCATATCATAAAAATAATTATTTTGATACTTTTTGAAGATTTGCTGTTTTCTTTAAAACTAACTGAAAAAAAAACAAGGTAGAATGTAAACCAAAGGTGTTTAAAGGTGTACATTTTTAAAAGACAATAAATGCATAGTTTAGAATTTTGATTTGGACCAAAGTTTTTAAGTTTTCTTCGAATTTTACATGTATGAAAAATTTTGAAAAATCAAGAGATATTTTCTTCAGTTCTAAAGAAACCGTATATAATCAAGAAAAACTGTTAAAACATATAAAAGCATAATGTTTGAGTTTTAATTTTTACCTTTTATTTAGAAAAAGTTTGTACAGGTGCCTAAATTACAGAAGTTTAAAATAGTAAATTTTAAATTTTTTCCCCCTTAAATTAAAAGGTGCCTAAATTACAGAAGTTTAAAATAGTAAATTTTAAATTTTTTCTCCCTTAAATTATGAGTAATAGCTCTTAAACAAGGGGGCGGTCTTAAAAACAATTCTGACGGAACTTATTCTAATTCTAAAAGATTTTTTTACTCTCAAAATTTCAAGATTCTTATTAAAACCCTCTCGGGATCAAATTTTGAAATTCGTCTTAGAATTCTATATATAAGGAAAAAATTGTGAAAACTTAAAAGTCCTTTTCTTTAATTTTAAAGTAAACCTTAATAATCCAGAGCAACGGTTTAGGCATTTTAAAATATAATATTAAAGTTTTAATTTACAGGTATTCTTACCACAAACGGAGGAGCAGAAGAAGACATTGAAAATCGAATAAAATTAGCAAAGATGGCATTCGAGAGACTTTGGCCAATCTGGAGATCACCACAGTTAACCAAAGGCATGAAAATAAGGATATATGAAGCCTGTGTGAAATCGATTCTACTCTACGGCAGTGAAACCTGGTTAATCAAAAACTCATCAACAAATAAATTACAAGTATTTGAAAATAAATGCCTCCGAACAATTCAAAATATAAGAGGGCCTAGAAGAATATCAAATGAGGACCTACTAACTATCTCTAGACAATAAACCATACTCTGCCAAATCAAGAAAAAGAAATGGAGATGCATAGGTCACACACTTCGGAAAGCGCCAGAGAACATTGCACGCCAGGCGCTCGACTGGAATCCACAGGAAAAAAGAAGTGTGGGTAGACCTAAAATAACATGGAGAAGGTCTGTGGCTAAGGAAATTGATAATAGCGGTAAAACATGGGCAGAAATCAAACATTTGGCCCACAATCGAGTGCGATATAGAAGCTTTGTGGAAGCCCTATGCTCCCCCAGGGGGTTAAACAGGATAAAAAATAAAAAAAAAAAATTTACAGGTTTCTGAAATTAGTAATCTTTTTAATTTTTTACGCCTATAATTGCTCTTAATGAAGAGGTTGGAACAAAAAGATTTTCTGAGATAAATTATAATAATTCTAAAAGATCTTTCATTCTTTCAAAATTTTAGAATTCTACCTAAAAACATTTTGGAAATATGAAGGATCTTTCCTTCTTTGTAAAATCTATTTTTTTCATAACGGTAAGTTTAAATATTAAATATTAAAAAAATATATAATTCTTATATTGTTTAACAATGTCCTGTCTTTTGACGTTTAAATTTGAAGCGGAATTTTGAGATACAAACATTTGAAAATAGAGATTTTTTTTATCAACTTTACGGATTGGTATCTCGGTAATGGATTTGGGTACATAAAAATTTATTCCACAACATAAATTTTTTATGAGACAGGTATAAATTAAAAATCGTTAAAATTTCATTGCTTCATCTGAAACGAGTAGAAGTTTTGCGAACAGACGGACAAATAGAATGAAACTAATGAACAAATTTTTCAAAACTTTTTTGAAAAATCTTTTAATAATAAAATACTAAAATAGATTTAAAAATTACCTTTGATTTATGATTTTTATTCTAGAGATTTTTAGGTTTTTTAACAACTTTCTATCTATAGATAATAAATTGTAGATACTATATAAGGCATAACTTTAAACTGCAAACTTAATAGCTTCAAAACTCCGCTGCAAACGGTAAATGAAAAATAATTAAATCGGCGTAACATTTTATTTTAATGTATTAGTTGTGCCATGTGTTTGAAGTTGCTGCCATTTCCAGCTATATTTCAGATAAAATACTAATGATATATGCATATGCAGAGTACTTAGGAGGAACAAATTTTTAACAACGTCCTAAATGTCCATAAGATTAGGTTATGAGACCATTTAGGACTGCCTATTTTCAAAAAAAAAAAAACAATTAGGAACTTTTTTAAACCTAATTATTTTAGAGCATGAATATGAGCCATGTGTCAAAAATTGTGAAATACAAAAAAGAAGGCGAAGGCGCGGGAGAGCAAACAAACCATAGAACGACTCAATGGAAAATAATTTTAAAATATATTTTTTAATGATAAATATTATTTTTTTTAATAAATTCTGAAGAAATGAAATATTTACTTAATTATTTTTATTAATTAAATAAAAAAAAAAAATGTATATCGGTTATAAAAAGTTACATCTGATTCCACTTATTGTAGTTAGATACGAGAACTCAATAACAGATCTCAAATCTATATTTAATAAAAAATGTATCATATTGCTATTTAAATTCAAAAAGCATGATAAACATTTTTAGCTATAAATACTTTTTTTAGAACCTAATTAAGGAAGTTGGGGTGATCGATAGAACCTTGGAGGAAGTTGGGGTGGTCGTGTCTGTGCTGCTCATTGCCTTTATCTCGGACATAGCGGCGGATGGTGTGATAATCATAAAGTATGCAGATGCCGTTAAGTTTAAACAGATTTTAGTTTTTTTTCTAATGAAATAATAATATATGAATCTATGTATAATATATATAAAATATAAACGCTTATAAAAAAAATATCTATATAAAGCGTATGCAGACACTTTCACATCACAAATTTATTACGTATTTATAGTATTAAAGTGACCTATATTTTATTATTATACATAAAACGTATTTTTTTATATGACCTGCTTTCTGTATTGGGTAGTTTCAATCGGTCTAAAAAGAGTATGAATATAGTTGCGGTTCTGAAGTTACATAAAATTATGGTTTTTGCATAAAATAATAATAGAAGTAAATAATATGATAATAATAATAAATAATATGATAATATGATAAATCTCCGAACTCCGTATTTGCCGCGGTCAATTCCGGCCCAACATTATGAACTACTTTTGGTTTTGCATTAAGCATTTTAAAATTGCTATAAACCATTTATTTCCATAAGTATACACTAAAAACTATTCGACCAGAATTTTAAAATATATAGCAATTGTTAAATAAAAGACTTAAACCTACAAATTCTTGCCCTTTTGAGGTATTATACTATGCAAACAATTGTTTTTTTTATTCCATTAATTTTGTTCAATATCTTCAGCTTCAAATGTAGGTGTACGTATGTAGGTAAAAAAACTTAAACACATTTCCAATGCCTGTTTTACATTAATTAAACTAATTATACCCGTACGATAAGGATCGGGTATATTAAAATTGCTCCTCCGTTTGTAACACCTCGAAATAAGCTAGCTAGATATTCCTTCAAGGTATGGATCGGAACAGAAAAAAATCCGTCCGTTCGCCCATCCGTCAGAAAGATAACTCAAAAACTAAGAAAGCTAGAGTCTTGAAATTAACACAAAATATGCTGCTGATAGATATCATAAAAATATTAATTTTATGATAACAACTTTTTTTCTGTAACTTCTTTTCCGTTATGGAGCTACAGCCCCCCCCAAAAGTTTGAAAAAGCTTTATATGTAAATTGTTATAACACAAGTTGTATAAGATATATCTTAAATTTCAAAACTCCAAACGATTACTGCTTTTATTAGCTTTAAAAATATATATATAATAAATCTATACTTCTCCTATACGGTGTCTTAATTTACCGTTATGCGAAACTAAAATTTTGCAAAATTCTTGATTCCTTCTACCTTCCAAACGGTTTAAGTTAGAAACTTGAAATTTCGGCAGAAGTTTAGTCTTTGAAAATAAATGAGAATAGAAATAAATACATACATAAATAAATATGTATGTATAGTATAAATTATTATACATTTGACGATTTGTATTAAATGGTAGTATAGCATATTTGGAAAAGTTAGATGGATAATCATTATGTTGAAGGTTAGAATCTACTTTTGAAGAATGTATGAACATATAGTTTGAATATATGTACAACCGATAGTTCTAGAAATTATAAAATTTACCCAAATTATTTTAAAATACTAAAAAATTAAAAAAATATTATAAGCAAAGTGACTGGCTATGAACATACTAACGATTCCGTACGGGTATCTAAGAGTTGACAAAGGCAACTATATTCTTGTTGTATTCTTGACAATTGTATTCTTCCTGCTTATGAGTATATAAAAGCTATGAATTTTGTTGGTTATTTTAATTAGTTTTTTTCTTTTTGTTTTTTTTTTTAATATACTGCATACTGCAAAGAATACAAACGCAAATTATTATGTCCATCAGTTCATATCATAAATCATAATATCTGCAATTATACAGAATATTTACAGATACAGATTACAAAGAGTATGCATACAAAAGTAAACTTGTATTTTTCTTGTTGTTTTTGATATATTTTCTTAGCGTGATACAATCACAATAATAATGTATATAATATATGTATATGTAAAAACTCTCAACTAGATTTAAATAGGCAAAAATATTTTTTTACATTTAAAACTATTATCATAACAATACAAGAATCTGTAACGGACCATAATTATATTGATTGGGAAATAATCTTTTGAAAAATAACTAACTTTCCGGTTAGTTAAACTAAATAAAAAATTGTGTATGGGTGTTTTTTAAGGCTATAATTAAGTTAAATGGAAAATTAAATATGGTTTAATTATAAAAAAAATGTTTGAAAGATTGACATGCCAACAGTTTGACACATTTTATAATCAAATTTATATTTCTGATTAAACTTGACAACAACTGACGAAAATCAACTGCGATTTCAAAAAAATAACTTGAACTTTTAAAATTATTTTTTGTTTTATTTTTTATTTGAATATTGTAACATTTCCATATACAAATACAAAATTAGAAAATAAAGATTATTATTTCGTTATTATTATTTGATTTATTGTTTTAAGAAAAAGAAAAAAACATAATAAATAAATAAAAAACTATAATTTATATATTTCTTTTTTTTTTTTATCAATTTAAATTTATATATAAAAATATTTTAAATACAATGTATAAAAAGATAAATAAAAAATGTAAAAAAATTTTTAACTAAACTATAAATACCAGGAAAATTTTCTTAAAAAATTAGTTTTTAAAATTATTTTCAATTTAAATAAAGTTGTATAATATTTAAAAATGCAATTTATAAAATTTTTTATAATTTTTATTATTGCATATCTTGCTGTAATTTGTTCATCTACTTTAGATACAAATTTTGATTCTGATGTTCATTATATAGACTCTACTACAGATACTAATGATTATGATACAAATGATTATGTTAATTTAGACGAAGTAATGGAAGAATTTCGTTGTGATTTTTACTGCTTCATTAAATGTTTATTTGGATCTATAAAAAGAAAAAGTGATCAATGTGAATGTACATGTGATTACTTTGATTACGATTTACAAATTTGATTATCAGTTGGATTAAAATCTCATATTATTATGGTTTTAATTTTTAATAAAATTTATGTTTTATTTTAAAAATTACATTTTGAGTTTTTTTTGTATGAATTTTAGTTTTTAAAGGGGTTTAGATTTTACTTGATGTAAAATGAATATTAGAATTTTTTTCTTTAATGTGACAAGAAAATTATGCAGCCTTTCTTTTGCTGGTGTGACTGTATATGTCATAAGGAAGAATTTTTCTTACATCACACTTAATTGAGATTCGTACTCATACTTCATCGGTGTTTACAGGCCACCAAGACCCCTATATTAGAATTAGTTGTTCGTTAAGTTATCTTTTGGTTTGTTATTGGTAAATAATATAGTTTTGTAGCAGATATAATATTATATATTGATATTACACTAATTTTATTTGAGCGCAACTCTTTTATAAAGTTAAAGAGTTTCCTTAATAACAATTCTGAGTCTAGTTATTTTAATTAAGTATTATTATTAATGTACGATCAATAAATAAAAGCGTTAATACTAATTTTTGTATAAAGCTACTTGACTAAGAAGTTAAGAAGATACTAAAACACATATTTTTGCTAATCCTGACTAATGCTAATACCTGACTAATATTGGTTAAGTTAAGCCGTTATTTCAATGGAAAGGTCTCGGGTATAAATCATAGGGGCTTATGATTGAAAACGCAAGGAAAACGCCCCGCTCGAAAAAGATTATTCACCTTCACTCTATGTTGGTATGATTGACGTATTAAATGACGCTTGTCAAAAACAATTTTTAGTAGAATATAGTAGTAGTATAATATATTTTTGGTATAATATAATATTTAGGTATAAAGTAGTACAAAACTGATTTTTTTATAAAATTTAAAATTTTAGAAACTTTTAGAATTAAAAAAAAAAAAAATAATTTTTTTGCGTCTTCAATCATACGCAATCATAATTTTAAATAATGCGTCTTCAATCATACGATAATAGTTAATTTGACATTTCGGTAGTATTTATGTTTTCTGTACGTTTTCAATCATAAGGTCCATAATCAGATTATTTTTTTTGTGTGTTCAGGAGTTTGGGTGTGAGGTGCTGATTTTTTTTTTGTGGAAATATTAGCAATTTATATCGTAATATAAAATAAATAATTCTTGTATATGATAATAGATGACGCACTAATATAATATTTGTGTTTTATAATTTACAATAGCTAAAGCCGAATAATCATCGAATAAGCGAAAAAAAAGATTAAAGATCAAAGAAACTGAGAAGAAAATGCTGAGTAATGAATAAGACGCGATTATGTAAACGTATACAAAAGTAGTGAAAGGGAAAAGGAAAAGAAAAATAATTTTTTGTATTTCTCAAAAAAACTAAAAACAAAATCACGTCTTTATACCTGTACAAACGGAATTCTATAATAAATTTGCCATTACGTTTTTGAAACTTTAAAGGAAACGATAGATATGATAAAGTATCTATTATATATTATTATATTCTCGCTGTTAATTCTGAGTGGATTTCGACGGATAATCACAGAAATAAATAAGCTTGTATTCTGAAATTTTTAACATTTCATCTTTGTAAAGTTTTGCTATTAAATTGAGCAAGTTTGACTAACATGTAGTTAGCATACAATTGCTTTTCCTACATGGATATAATTCAGTGTCTATTGAAGCCAGGTATTTGAAATTTTGTGATAATAAGTCAAGTTTTATACAACAACTTCTGTAAAGTTTGGTTGACCTAGAGCAGGAACGTCTTTTTTATATAAGTATAATGAACATCCTTATTTTTGATAAATTACTTAATAAAGCTAGACATGTGTTATTTTCAAAAAAAATTATCAAGTTTTCTAGCAATAACTTCTGTGAAGTTTGGTTGCTCTAGCGCAACAGGGTCATATAATTTTCATATCATGGAACTTAATTAAGTCAAACATCTGAAATTTGTAAAAGATATTCAAGCTTTATGGCAATAGTTTCCGTAAAATTTGGTTGGTTCGGGACAACCGGGTCGAGTAGATATCATACAAGTTCAAAATTTACATAAATATGTCTAGGTATTTAACTAAATCAGATCTCTTAAATTTTCTAAAAGATAATTCAATTTTATGGAAACAGCAGCATGTATTGTGTTCATTCAGGTATCCCAGAGTTGACACAGTCTACTCTACACTCATCCTCATTTTCATTAAAAGTAGCTGAATTCCAAATTATATCATTTAGAATTTGTGATTTCAAATTAAGTTGGTTGAATTTATGCAAAATAATTGACTTTATTGAAAATAGAAATCAAATAATTGGGGTCTATCTAATAAATAAATTCGTCTTCTTTTTTTTTTTTGAATTTGGAATGTATCTTAGCTCTTATGAAAAAATATAAAATATGTTCCTAAAATTTTCAATATCGAGTTATTTAACATTGTTTGACATTGAAATTATTGTCCCATCTGGATATTTAGATTAAATTATCTTCAGTTTCTTTTTATACTGTTATTTATCCTATTCATAGTATTTCTATAATATAATTTCGCATTTAATGTAATTAATGTTTAACTTCAAACGATCACAATATTTAACTATTTTCATTAAATTTATTTTATAAATTGATTTCTGCTATGTTCAAAATTGCGATCTACAAAATAAATTGACCTCAGATTCTTGGTCGTTTTATTATATATGCGCCAATGCGAGATATACATGCTCGAAGATTTTTATATCAAGATGCATATAAAACTATCTATGGTTTTTCTGAACCATTAGTAAAGTCGCAACAGTTATTTAATAAGTGTTCGTCTGAAATGATTTTAATGAATCAAGAGACGTTATTAAAAGAAAAGTCACCATATTTTTCAATAATTCTTAGCTTATTATTTAGTTTAACTAAATGATAAGTTAGAAAATTTTGTATATATATAATGTAATTCAAAATTTTTCCTTTTTTTATGTTTTCCTTAATTTTAGTTTTTAAGTAAATGTCTGTACGAACTCTTAGGCTCTTTTTCTAGTAGATAAATAAATAAATAATTAAATTATTTGAAAATGCTAGACTGAAATTTGACAAACAAACCTTAAACAATTGTTTAGAAAATCTAGTAGTTCGCTAATACAAATAGAAGTGTGTGAAATTACTGCGTCTTGCTAGAGCCTGTTTTTTTTATAACGTATGATCTTTAAACTACTTCTTATTAAGAGAAGTTGCTCAAAAGCCTTGTTATACGAATAATACCAAATGCGTATCTTGTTATACGTTTGTCCAAAGTAATAAATGAAATTGGAATTTGTATTTAAACTTTTTGAATATAATTCCAATAAATCAAACAATGTCGAAAGTCTTTTTCACAACGATAAAACACATGTCAACTCATCTTTCCTATTATATATATGTATCTGCAAATATTTGAGGATAATAAATATGAAATAATCATATATCGTTTGTTAGACTATTATAGATTTTATGTTACCCTTAAATTCTTTTAAATATATTTATATTATACATTTAGTAACAAGTGGAGATTTGCTAAGAAAATTTAGTTTTTCAGTTTACATAACAGTAGTAGTAGGTACTAAATTATCAAAATGTTTTTTTTTTGATAATACAAAATACGTCTTTAGAGGTAAAATTCAAGAATTTCGCTAAATAGTAAAATCCCAATAAAGTTTAAAATAAAATTTTATTTATCAATTTTTTATATTTTTATCATTTCATAAAAAATTTCTAGTTTATAGGATTCATTCATAAAAAAAAATTATAGTTCTTATCATTGTGAATCATTGTTATCATTGTAAACTTTAAAAAAAAAAAAATGGAACATTGACATATTTTTTCAAGTTCAAGTTCAAGTTTAAAAATATTTGCAATTAAAAAATAAATTAAAAAAATTTTTATTTTTATATTCAATGCGTTCGGATTTTTATGTTACTATAATTTTTCTTGATGTTATTTGCAATAAAAGATTAATTTTCAAAATTAAATAAAGCACCTTTTATACGCTATGAACGCGGTTCCTTAGTACCAGAAATATTCAAAAAGGTACATTATAATGCTACTCACATTTTACTTAATAAAAAAAAAAAAAACAATTTGTAATCATTTTGCATTATCATTTTTCTTTATTTGTTTACTTTTCTGAATTTTAAGTTATATAAAAAAAAATATATCAAAAAAAGTAGTATATAAAGAAAGATATAAATAATATGTTCTAAAAGTTCCGTCTGACGTCATATAAATATAAAATTATTATTATATTATGTATTTAATGACGACAATTGCATACTTTACGGCTATCACACCATCCTCCATTATAACCTTTCACTCTACAGTTAGCTTTACATGCAATATCTCCCATCCATCCAAATGTGTCACATGCACTACGAGGTTGAATGAGTAACTCTTCATTGGAAGTCTCTGCTTGATAATTTTTGGTACAAAATGATGCAATAATTACTCCGAAAATTAAGAAAATATTAAGTAAATTCATTTTTAATTTTTCCCTGATTTTTCAGCTTTAATTTAAGAAATAATAACTGGAGACTAATAGATTTGTGACGATCAAACTTTTTATTTATAGTCAAATAAAGTTTTTCTTTTTTAATTTCGAATATTTGTTTATTTGAAATTAATTTTAAAAAATAAAATTATCTTTAAATTGATAGATAACTAATATAAAAAAAACGAAGAAGAATATATTTATTAGTTGTCCTTGTCAACTCTTAAAATAAGAAAATAAACGTTATGTTGCGATAATTTTAAAAGAAAAATAAATAATTTTATATAAATAATAAAACAAATATATAATTAATAAGGAAATCCTTAAAAAAAAAAAATTATTTATGTATATTCAATGGGCCATAAAGTAGTTTAAATTACATTGGCTGCGGTACAATTCACACGTAGAAGTAGCATAAGTGAACAATTGAATATTTTTGCGATTACAAGAATTTAAAAATTTCATTATGTGTCGGATTAGAATCTCATATTATGATTTTAATTAAAAACTTTCATCTGACTCATAGTGTATTGGTTATGAGGCCAGTCTTTCAATTAGAGAGTTATATACTACTGCATGTTGTAACTATTAATGGATATCGTCACTGATAGCAAAATTGTAATAATAATTGGCAGATTCATTGTTCCTTTACAGTCCCACTCACTAATTTTATATTTGCGGATCCGTAATGCTATCCTCTTTTGTTGCTACTCCTTAGCCAATATACTGCGTTAGTAGTTAATTATTTCATCCCATTATATTTTCTAAAAGAGTTAGGCAGGTTTAGTCAGTAAGAATCTGACATTAGCAAGCAAAAATTTTTGGTATCTGTGGAAGTATCCCAAAGAATTGAAATGAAAAAAAAAAATTAAAAATTTGAATTTTCCTTTTAAAAAACTTTATGTTTAATTTGTGAGGTGATTTTTTAAATTTTAACCCTTAAGGGGTTTAGGTTTTAGATTTTTAACTACTTGATTAAATAAATATTAGAAAATGAGCTATTTTTAAGTTATCCTTTCCTTTGCTTCCTTTTTTAACTGTAAATAACAAAGTTTGTAATACTTATTGTTATATTAATAGTACACTCATTTTATTTGAGCAGAAAATCTATTTTTTATAGATATTTAAAAAATTCACTTTTCAATATCAACCATTTTTAATTTGCGAACTAAAATCTTTTTGCTTTTGATCCGATTTGTACTCTTCATCTATATCTATATCTACCATGCCTATGCATTACAAACTGCGAAACAATTTTATTATATCAGTGAATTATTCATTCATATTCATTCAAGTATAAACCTTATTAATTATTATTATTTATGATTATTATATTGATTATAAAGTGCAGTGTTCCCATCAAAAAATGTGAAAGTTTATTTTTAATTAAATACGATGAAAATAAAATTAATTGATATCAATCTTTATAACATAAGTCTGTACATTTTTTTTAGCAAAATTAAAAATAAAAGTTTCTGTATTCCTTAAAAAATAAATAAATTGTAACCATGCGTATAAGTTATAACATTTAGTGATTAAAAAATTCATCACTAACAGTGTGAACATGTAAAAAGTACCTTTGTTAGTTAATAGTTTTAGACTTTAGTAAATCGTATACTCAATTGAGTTCAATAATCAAATCTGCATAAAATTAAATGATAAATTAAGTCAAAAACTGAATTGAAGTTATAGTCTATTAGAACACAATTTATTAATTAATTTTTTAAAAACAGCGAATAGAGGGTTTTCGTTTTGTCGAAATGTTTTCGATTAAAAATGTCAGCAATATGGTTACAAACAAATTGGCTGCACCAAAACTTCATAAAATATTATGGTTTCTTATCGTGAATCATGAAATTTGTCAATTAGTAATTGATCGATTGTGAATTATTTTCTGCAACTGTAAATTATCAATGCATCTACTTCTTTAAGTAGATCGGAATGTTTAATTCTTTTAATACATCAGAAAATGCTTCTTTTGACAGTTGAAAGTTTGTTATAAATTTAAAATTATTTTAACATGATAAAATTAAGAAAAAAAAAATAAATTTTAATCTACGTTTCTGCATCTAGTTCTAAAGGTTTTCACTCATCTTTAATATATTTTCTAAATTCTTTCTATAATTCTTCTCATTTTGTTTACTAACTATTTTCAAAAAAATTTCTTTTTGTTTAGTAAATAAAACTTTAAAATATTTTTCTTTTAAATGAAGAAAAAAATAAATTATAAACGTCAAAATATATATGTATTTTTAATATTCATATTGGTTGACAATTGATGATCATGATAAGGTTCTATATAATATATTTTCTTCGCAAATAAGTTCAAATAAGTGGCTCACTGTGTATGTTGCTTGAATGTGTTTCAAATTTAATGTAATGTAATGTAAAGATGGTGAAAGAACATTTTCCGTTTGATATATATATATTTTTTTATTCAAATATTTTTAAAACAAATAAATGTAAAATATTTATTATGCCTTTTTAATTGTCTCTTTTATATAACTTGAATTATATAATGGGAATGTAATTTTGTAAGATACTAAGTTGAATGTTGGATCTACAATTCTGGAATGTTCAAAAGAATTTCGATCATGATTAATGAATTTGGTAATTAAGTTTTAGGTTATTAATTTGAGAACTTTTACTTGAACTAATATTTTTGAGATTTCATAAGAGCGTCAAACTTAAACTGCCAAATAATGTCAAATACCAATATCTCACATAAAGGATGATTAGCCAAATCATAATTGCTTTGATTTTTATTCAGATATCTTAATGTTTCTTGAAGTAAAAGATGCATACAGATTTGACTTAGTTTGGTCATTCAATTTCTAAAATCATAATATTTAATCTGTAAATGATAGACATTTAAAATCATTTTACCCAATGATTTACCAACCGATTTTAATTTTTTTTTTTAAATGATAAATATTCAGTACAGCTATCCTACAATATCAATATTTTTCCAAAATTTTCTGATTTTCATTATTAATTTCCCACTTTTATAAAAAACCCATGTAAAGAATATACATATGTATTATATAGTGTACATAATCTATATATATATATTAATATAAGATGCCATTTTTTGATTCCGGTAAATTTTAAATTTTGCTTTTTGTTTTTGCTTTTTCTTTTGATATTCAAATTGTTGCAATATAAACTTCCACGTCATCTAATAAAAATAGTAACAGATATGATCTCTAATAAATTCTTTGTAACAGCAAATAACAATAATATTTCAACTGAAGAGTTTGTAATAGAGAACGGTTTACAGTAGAGTACTGCCAATTCACCCATACTCTTTAATATATATATCAGCGATCTATTAAAAAAATTAAAAGTACTCTAAATCCTGTTTTATTTATTTTTTTTTCTGGAAACGAAATATATATAATAAAATGAAAAAAAAAAAAAAAAATTCATATAAAAAATACACATATGTATCATATAGTATAAATCTATATCTATTATAAATATTCGAATAAGACTCTCTTTTTTTGTTATTTTATTTCCGTTAAATTTTAAATTTTTGTTTTTTTTTTTTTGCTTTTTTTTCTAGATACATAAAGAAAATTTTGAAATGATAGTTTGTCATATTAGGATTTTTTATTTGAATAAACATGAAATGGAACATGTAAAATTTTCATCTTATTCAATCTTATAAAATGCATTTTATAATATAAATAATCGGTATATATTGAGTTTCCAATACTCAATAAATCAGGGGCATTTTCTAAAAGATAATAATAACCGTGTTTTTACAAAAAATATCATTTGAAAAGAAATTTTAAATTCATTAAGGCATTAATTATTGAAAATTGTATTTTTACGTTTAAAATAAAATCATAAAAAAACTATATACTGTATACATATGTACTGTATATGGTTTCTTTATGATAAAATCAAAAAAAAAATTGCTTATTTCGTTTTTTAACTCAAAATGAACATATGAATTAAAATCAAATATAAATTAAGGCCTTTTGAGTGCTACCAAATACTTATTAGTTAGAGTATATTTAAAAAAATTATAAATATTGGCTACGGATAATTGTGGTTAACCACAGTTATTTATGTAAAAACCTCAAATTTCGAGTTCAACGTATGTATATATATAAACAAAAAAAACAATAATAATACAAAAATCCTTTTGAGGACTATCATATACATTTGATACATTAAATTTAAAAATCCCGAATATTTGTTATTGATTGCGTGAATTGCAATTACTTATTAAAGCACCTCGAATTTCGAGGGGCGGGCGAATTAGTATGTATTTAAAATAAAATATATTAAAAACTTTGTTACCGACAATTAAATATTTGAAAAAATTTAATGTTCCATAATTACCAACAACATATAAGATAGAATCCTAAAAATTTCTGACTTTTGTCAGAAAATTTCTTTAAAATGTCAAATATATCGTATCTGTCAAAGTACTACCAGATTACCATATTGGATACTTTTAGATGTTAAATTACTCAAATTATTAATTTATTAAACTTATTTTGATATAGAATTAAATTTTTTTCCTTATTTGAAATTTATTTTAATAATCTTTTTTTTTGTTTCTATGTGCGCATATTTTAAATTATAAATATTTCTAAACTTAACATTTTAGTCTACCATCATTAAATACGAGTGTTTTTTTATGAAAAAAGCTAAAAATTTTCATCGTTAATTAATTTTTACCAATATCTATTTTTTTTTTTTTTTTAACTATAATATTTATCAAATTTATTAAAGTTTTTTCTTTTATTATCATTTTAATGACTAAAGTTTTTTTTTGTTTTTAATTTTTCTATAGGTATTTTTTTTTTCAAAAGGAAATAAAATTAGTATAAAAAGGAAATTATTTTTCATAAATCAATCAGTTTTTAATTAGACTTTTAATTGAATTAGAATTTTAAAAGAAACATGCATTTTTTCAATATTTTATTAATGTTTGCAGTTATTATTGCTGCAGTTTTTGCATCACCCGTTCAAGTAGAACCTTTGAATGAAGAATTAATTATTCAACCACGTGTTCGATGTTCTATATTTGGATGGATAGGTGATATTGAATGTGCTACACATTGCAATTTAATGGGCTATTCTATAGGATATTGTGATAATTTCTATGTATGCAGATGTGACAAAAAAATTCTACAAAAAGTTTAAGTTTAATTAAATTAAAAATTCAATAAATTCAAATAATTCGTATTTAATTTTTTTTTTTTTAAATTATTTATTGTTCTAAACGAAATTTATAAGATTATAATAACTTATTATAGTTATAAGAATTATGTTTGAAAAAATAAGAATTTTTATGCCTAGTGAAAATTGATGCAATTGATACATTATATATCTTAGTAAAAAAAGGCTTTTTCTCTGAGTTATATTAAGTTAATTTTAATTATTCTATGAATTTTAAAAGTGACTGAAAATAGCACTAATAAAGAACTACTAGGGGCCCCTGTTAATATGTAATCAAATTCTAAGTTGAATCCCAATTCATATAATAGACAGTTGCAGTTTAGAAAAATAGAATTTATGGAAAAAGTACAATCCGTAAAAAATCAGAAAGCAAAAGCAAATTCGTCAAAACACTAACTGAAATTCTTTTTAAAATAGCGCCAAAACAGAATTAAATTGTATAAAGAGCTTGTAGTTGGTGTACGTATGTTTGGATTATTTGGTATTGTGAGTGAGGACTATTATGTCTATTTATTTATCAAGTTCGTACGTATAGGAATAGGTATCCGTAAAACATTCGTAAAATGCACAAACAAAGTTTGGAGAAAAATTCAGTTAAATTTTTTTATAAGCCACGTTGTCTGTAATATTACCGTTGTTTGTTTTACCTTGCCCTAATGTAAAAAATTTAAAATCTGAAAAGACCGTATATTTGGCGTATAATCCTTGATTAAGATTGTACATGGTACAGAGGGCGAGAAAACCGTACAGATATTACCTCAATTGTACAAATGGTATAACGCTGCATAAAATTGACATACAAAATATTTAAAAATAAAAAATTATTCAAATTTAAGTTTAGTTGTAAGAACTGCTGTATACTAAAATTTAAGTACTTATATGAGAAGAAATTGAATTAAAAAAAATATACAATTAAAAAAGTTTTCTAATCGTTTCAAATAATATACAAACAATACATAAATGCTACAATTTAATAGAAAAGTACAAAACCAAAACAATTATATATTTGAATTTTAAAGAGACTCTGTCCGCTGATCATACATAAGTACATACATACTTAGATACATATTGATTATTAATGTCAGATCAATATCATTCATCATTATTTAAAATTTCAATACATATTGGTGATAATTGATGATTTTTATCAATTTTTAAATTTTTTTCTTTGTACATTTTTTCTTTTTTTTTTCCTAAGGGAGGTGGGAATCTTCCAAAGACACCAAGAATTTCCCCCTTGGAAGTGTCAGATTCTTACTGACTAAACCCACCTTCCTCTTTAGTTAATATAATGGGATGAAACCCTTACCTGCGAACGCAGCAGAAGAATAGGAAATGGATACGGAAATATTGAATTGGGAGTGGGACTGTAAGGAAACAATGAATCCGCCTATTATTATTACTATTTTGCTAACAATGACTAAAGCCGTCACAACAGTTACAACATGTAGTAGTAGTATATAGTAACTACATGAGGTAATTATTGAAGGCAACCCCCACTGTCACTGTAGCGGTTACTGGTATTAGTATTCTTATTAATATCTTTATTATTTTACTACAGAGTCAGCGCCATCAATGGATTACAACGTGCAGCAGTATATAATACCTTACTTGCATGATATAACCAAAGATAGCTCCACTGTAGTAGCTATTATTATTATTATTATTATTATTATAATTATTGTTATTATTACTATTACTTTTATTATTATTACTATTATTATTTTTTATTGTTATTATTGTTATTATTTTACTACAGAGTCAGCGCCATCAGTCGATTACAACGTGCAGTAGTATATAACACCTTACTTGTATGATATAACCAAAGATAGCCCCACTGTAGCAGCTAATATTATTATTACTATTACTATTATTATTATTAATATTATTAATGTTATTATTACTACTATTAATTATATGATATACATTATTACGATATAAAAGTACTACATATTTTTTATTTATGACCTGACCGGGGTTTGAACCCAAGACCCTTCGATTGAAAGGTTGGCGACTTAACCACTGCGCCATGAGTCAGATAAATATGCATAACTAAAGTAGATTACATACATACTTAAAGTTAAAGAATAGTTGCGGCGTTGAGGTCGAGTCGAGATTCGGAACTCGAGAGGAAAAAAAAATACACAATTTTAAAGAGAGTAAGTGAGAATGTCTCTTATAATTTTGTGTTTTTTTTTTGTTATTCTTCTGTTGCGTACGTTTTGTTACTACTACCGAACCGACTATCGTAGGTACCATATTACTGTAATGTAAATATGAAATGTGTTGTTTATGTTTTATTATTAATATTATGTATAGGTTTTATAATAGAAAAATTGTAAAAAATATGTAGTTACTGATGTTCAAAGCTTAAAACGGAATTCATAATACGTAGTGTGTGACTGAAAACTACTAAATTATAATTATAGATAATAATAAAAAATAATGGTTATTTGTAACATAGCCGGCTTCGTCTTGGATCTAAAGTAGTATAATCATTTCTAAATGATCTTTTCAATTGTAAAATGGAAAGAGAAAAGGGTAATTTTAAACGAGATCAAAATGATTAATTAAAAAAAAAAATCCTAATTATAGAATAGTTACTCCTAATAATAAATTTGTAACTATATATTTATTTTCAATTAGTAGGACGAAAAGAATGAGTTAACAATAATTTCAAGATTTTATTTTGTTTAATTTATACTCGGATAAAATTTTGCATATTATGAGTCACAAACTTCTGAACCATAAACCTAAAGTTTGTAAGATGGAATTGAGTAACAGTAGTTTATTGTCTTATAACAATTTATTTCTGCTTTATTAAGCGATTATATGGTTTACATCATAAAGTTATTTTCCTAATTAAGAATAAAAAACAGTTGTAACATTAAAAAATCCATGGAAACAGAGCTTCAGACGCTACAGCAATTATAGACCAGAAAATTGTAATTACGCTTTTCAATTTAAAAAAATGAAAAATTTGAAAAAATAGCTTGAAGAATTTATATTTATATGATATTTGTATACATACTTATATAACTCATGTTTATTTACATATCGTATATGTCACTGATGAATGAATAATATTTAAAACATATGCTTAGTATAAATTATTATACATTTAGTATTAACCGCTTAGTATTAAATGGTACTATAGCATATTTAGAAAAGTTATAAGTGGAAGGTTAGAATCTGCTTTTGAAGAATGTATAACATATAGTTTGAATATATGTACAACCCATAGTTCTAGAAATTATAAAATTCACCCAAATTATTTTAAAATACTAAAAAATTAAAAAAATAATATTATAAGCAGAGTGAAAGGCACAGTGACATTATAAGAGTTGACAAAGGCAACTGTATTCTTCCTCGTTTATTTTATTTTTTTTTGCAGATAATAATGAATTTTATAAAATTTTATAATGTCATCATACTCAGTGCAAGAACGTGTAAAAATTGTTGAATTTTATTATGTTTTCGGACGATCAATTTTTTGAACAATCTCATTATGAGCGATAAAGTACATTTTCATTTAAATGCATATGTCAATAAACAGAATTGTCGAATTTGGGGTACGGAGAATCCGAGAGCAGTGCATCAGTGACAATCACACCCTCTCTGATATACTACTGTTTGGTGTGGAATTATGGCTGATAGAGTTATCGATTCATATTTTTTGAAAATGAAACTGAGGATCCAGAAACCGCATCTGGGGCGATATACCAGAGTCCGGTAGTTCTCAATAATCTCAATGGCAACTATGCGAAAACTTTTCGATGACCGAATATCTCGATTCACCTCATTCCCCAGATTTTTTTTTGTGGGGTTTCTTGAAGAAACGCTTTTACGTCAACAAACCACAAAACATTCAGGAACTAAAGCAGAATATTTGTACAAAAATTGCGCAACGTAATGGAAAATTTCTTAAAAAGAGCCATTAATTGCCAACAGGAAAATTGAAACCATTTAAAGAATGTCATTTTTAACACTTAGCTTAAAAAAAAATTTAATAATTTATACTTTCATTTAAAAAAAAAAATTAAATAAAAATCTTATTAGCATTTCATATTAGTCAGTTCAAGTTGGCCCACCCTGCATTAAAATATAATTAATAAATAATTTAATTTAAATCTTGTCTAAAATAATAGAGCCGCATTTGTATCTCATAATCTTGTACAATAGTTAATCAACGACCGAGTAATCAACGGTTTAGTGAAAATAATAATTTAAGAAACTGACGGTAAGCTTAATATGATTAATAAGTGACTTCGTAAATACCGTATAATATATCGTCCTTATATGAATCATGCAAAAAAAAAAGAAAAAGAAATAAAAAAGTCAAAATAAAACTTTTTTTTTGGATCTGAAAGAATTCTTTTCAAAATACAAAATTATTTAAAGAAATTGTCTGCATACAATCGAATTTATTTATAATTAAAAATAAATAATATTCAATAATAAATACATATTATATTTTATACATTTATATTCATATTACATTTAATTAAGTACAATTTAAAATAATTACAATAAAAATATTTTGTTTTAAATTTTTTTAATTTTCTTAAATATATTTTTTTCAATTTTCATATTTAAATATTAAATAATAATAAAATTTCGACAAATTTTTTTTTTTTTTTATTATTTGTGTCTTTTTTGGAAAATTATAATTAATAAATTAATTAATTAAAATATATTAAAATAATATTTAAATAATATTAAACTTTTTTTTTAATAGTTTCACTTTTAATACTTTGAAGAAATACAGGTTGCATATCAGCACACCAAGAAATTTCTTCTCTTACACTGACAGGTCCATCTTTACAAGTTAACCAATAGGTGCTCATTAAACCTTTTCCCTTAAATAGTTAAAAAAAAAAAAGGAAAACAAAATTAATTAATTTTTTAATAATTCATATTTATTTTTGTTTTGTTTTTTTTTTTTTTGTTTTACCTTTACATCAATTAAACCACGATGTTCTGTTTTATAACCACCAACTTTCATTAATGCATCATTCATTTCTTCAGTTATATGAATTTTTTGTGATTCACCAGTTGATTCCATACGTGATGCTGTATTAACTGTATCACCAAATAAACAATATCTAGGCATTTTAGTACCAACAATACCAGCAACAACAGGACCAGTATGACAACCACAACGTATCTGTAATGTTTCAGTATTATGACGTGGTATTTTAAATAAACTTGATGCATCCAATAAATCTAATGCCATTGTTGCTATTTCTGTTACATGTTTATTACCTATTTTTATATTATTTGAATTAAAAGAAAAACCTTATGATGACAAATAAAAAGTGTACAATAATTTAAAAATAAATATAATATATACCATTTTTAACTGGTAAACCAGATGCAACCATATATGAATCACCAATTGTTTCAACTTTATATACATCATAACATTCAATTCTTTCATCAAAAACTTTATAAATTGAATTTAAAAATGTTACCACCTATATTTTAAAAATAAAAATGAAAATTTAATAATAATATTAATAATTTTTTATTTAAATAATGAATATTTTACCTCTAATGGTGTACATTCAGCTGCTATTTCTGTAAATCCAACAATATCACTAAAATAAATTGTTGCAGCTTCATAACATTCAGCTGGTACCTAAAAATATTTAAGATAGTTGCGAGGGAATGCGTATTCAAAAAATTTATTGTAAAAAAAAAAAAATATTAAAAATTTATACCTGTTGTGTTTGTTTTAGTTGTGTTGCAACACTTGGTGGTAACATTTGAAATAGTAATGAATCACTTTTACGCTTTTCACGTTTTAATTCTTTTGCCTTCTGAGCTAAATTCATTGCATAAATCTAAAACATTATATAAACATTATATAATATAAAAATAAAAATTATATATTAATACATATAATACACATTATATAAAAAAACAAAAATTGTCATAAGTAACAATTATAAATACTTAAAAGAATATGTTAGGTAAGTTATATAATGGTAATAATTCTACAGGGATATAAATACGCAAGTTAAAGTTCTAAGGATGGAGAACTCATATAATTACGTATAATATTTCGAATGCATATTATTATTTTTTTTTACGAGGGTTGGTGGAAAACTCGAAAGTTATCAACAGAAACTGCACGTGGTTCCTTAGGGTAGTATTGTGCTTTAACCATATATATACATATTAAAAATCTGAAATAAATAATGTAGACAAATCGTTCTACTCTTAAAATATATATTAATATGGCAGGTAGGTACTGCAGATGCACATTTAGGCCAGTTAGGATGAGTGTTTCTTCTAATTTAACCACCTGGAGCTTCTTGTAAAGCGATATAAATTAGCCTAATTATTGTATAAGATTAGTTTAACATAAATACATAAATTTTTGCCGGAGCTCTCGAGGATAAAGTGTATCCAATTAAAAAAAAAAATGTTCGTGTGCACTAAAGTCCTAACTCCGAAGATCTTTAGTTTCAATTTACATTATTGTGGTTAGAACAGTTTATTTTGTTTTTAATTATCACTTTGCCAAAAACAAAAGAAATTCTAGAAAAGGAAGTTTTTTTATTATTCGTTAATCATATCTAAGTGATAAATAAATTCAACATATATACAGAAACGATTCGATAGAGAAATATATAGTTACTAGATCTAATAACTTTAAAGAATACATGACCTATAATTAAGGATGTTTAATAAATGAAAATTTATCTTAAAATAAAATATTTTCTTCACTTTTCTAAAAAAAACAAATGTTTAAAAATATAAATCACGCTTGTCCTTCAATAAATTCCAGTTAACAATTTAAAAAAATAAAATTTATTTCTTTGCATATTGTAGTTTAGATACCATTTGAATATCATATATATTTTGAAACCATACGGCTAAACAGTAATTTTCCATGGAAATCTGGTTCAAAAAATAGTTCTATTTACTTTAAAATAGAATTCATATTCTGATATACAAGTTGTAGTGCTTTGTCAAAAGAAATCCCTATGTCATTCGCATGCAAATATCTTTACATGGAGGAATAAAAACATTTTTTGCAATTTAAATTTTATTGTTTGTTTTTAAAATTAGTATGCACACCTTCATGCGTTTAATAATTTTTTTTTTTTATATATATTTTTACCTTTCATAATAAAGTCACAAAATAAAAAGTTCAAACGTATCATGAACTAGAAAATTAAGTGAGAATACATAATTTTTAAATATTATTTATTAGTTCGTGATTACTGACGAATATTAAGTGTCATAAAAGATTCTATTTCGCCTACGTTATTGGAGGTCAAAAATATGAATAGCTTCAGTTAATTGTTCAGGCAAAAATTTAATGAAGAAGAGGTATGGGCAGGAAACAATTTTCGTAGCCATCTACGAAACATAAGAAATTGGACTGGTATAACAAATATTATAGACTTAATGCATTTGGTGGCAGATAGAAGCAGCTTTAAAACTATAATAGAAAACATCATATGATCGCCAACGTCCAGTATTGGATAAGCACTATTGGATAAGTATAAGGAAAAATTAATGATTCAATTTTCAATGACACAGTTACATGACAGAGAAATTTTAAATAATCATAAACAAGTATTTATGACCACTTCAGAAGAATAATTAGTCAAAGAAATTTTTTTTGTAAAAGCAAATTTTCTTGGACAATCACAGACAATAACGAGTTACTTGTTTTAAGATTGCAATAAAAAGTAGGTACTATAAAGAAGGATTAAATCTATTACAATTTTCATATGGACTAAAATCTGATGCTACAAAATTTTTAAATTTTTCTACAAAAAAAATTAATCAATCTAAAAAATACTCATACATCCCTGAATTATTTCATAGCAACAATAGGTTTAAAATAAATGCTCAATCAATTAAGAAAATATATTTTAAACTCGGTTAGAAAAATTCTTAAACTTTTGTCAGTGAATGTGTATGTAACCTTATTGTCGGTAAATGATTAATTGAATAATAAAAAGTTTTGTTGGCAAAAAATAATGTTGTACTTCGTAACCCTTATAAATTATTCATATTGGAATTTTCTTTTTTAAGTTTCGCCTTGAAGTATGCAAGATCAACTCTATATATTTTTGTTTTTTTTTTAAATTCAAAGTAAAAAAAATATATAAAATTTTTTTTTTATCTTTTAATTTTATAAAATAGAAATATAAATTTAACTAATTTGAAATGCATAACATGATAATAGTGATATCTTACCTGTATTGTTGCAGTTGCATTTTTCACTAATATTATAATTATAGGTGATACACATAATACTACAATCAGTATTGCAATTCCAACTGCTTCTTTATTACTGGCGTCAGCTAGTGTCTCATCAACATAATCCCTATATGGAAAATAAAAACAAAAACAAAAAAGAAAAACAGAAATAGAAAAGTATAGAAAGAGATTTTAAAAGCAGGAAAAAAAAATTGAAAGTACAGATAAGTTAGTTATATAATATGTGAATGACATATTTATCCGCATATGTGCATATACCAGATATTTAAAAAATAAATCAGTACAAGTGAAAATTTTAATTTGAATAAGATTCAGAAAGAAAATAGTTTAACACTTGAAAGAAAATTTAAATAATAATTGTATTAAATTTATATGTTTTTTTGTTTTTGTCTTATGAAAATTATTTAGTATATATAAAATATAAAAGTATTTTTAAAGTTGTTTTTCATTTCAATAGATACTTTTGTTTTCAATATTTTGTTTTGTAAACAATAGATAAAATAGCTGGGAAATATTATCAATCTTTGCACATAAAAGTCAATTTTTATAATAGGATTATATTACAGAGTATTTGCCAAGTAAATGTTATATCTAATCTGAATAGAGTGGAAAATTTTCCTTACAATTATTCTAAAATAAACTTGGCCTTCTTTAAATTCTAAATAATATCTTAATTTTTTTTTTGAGATGATATTATCAGGATTATAGGCCTACTGTTGGCTTAAAGAATTTAATAAACAAATGAATTATAAATTAAAAATATGTTTATTTTAAAGGTACACAAAATAAATTAAATCAAAGAAAGGTTACAAAAAACGAAATAAAAAAGTTATGTATTTGGATTAAGAGATTAAGTATAGAAAATTATTATCTAGAAGAATATCTTGATGATATTAATTAAATAAAAAATGTTTTTTTTTATTAATAAATAAAAAATAAAAATAAAAGGTTTAACATTTAAATAGATTTAAATAATAAAAATATCAATATAGAATTGACCATTTCAAAGCTTGATATTATATTTACCACTCCTATTCCTACATGGCTTAACGAATATAACTTGGTATTAAAAAAATTCAAAATTATAATAACCTTGTTTTATATTTTTGAAGGTGTCGGATGATAAAATAAAATCGTATTAAAATAGTAATTAATAAAACTAGAGAATAAACTTAAGAAACCGCTACCAGATGTGTGAACTTTGAAACAAATATTTATTAAATATAATTCCTATATATGTCTATAATTAATTATATCCTATATATGTCTATAATTAATTATATCCTATATTAATTAACTTACTTAATTTTTTCTCTTAATACTCTTTGTAATTTTCTTAATTCTTCCATATAATTTTGCATTAAATAATAATAATTTATAGCATCATGTAATTCTGGTTGAATTTTTGAATTTTTTAATATAATTGAACTCCAATTTTTCACTGTTCTAAAACTATCAACATCAATTGTTAAATTTTTATACATATTTCTTAATGATGGTACATAATTCATTGTTGAATTTAATAATTCTTTAGCTAAAAAATCATAACGTATAAAAGAGACATAAGCTTCAGTACCAAGACTACCACGACCATAATATTTTATTCCATATGATGATGCAATTGCTTGACATTCAATACTTTTTAACAAGTTTTTAAAACCTACCAAATATCTAAAAAAAAAAAAAAATATTTGAGTATAAAACTAAAATTTTTTTTTTTTTTTTTTTGATTTACCTCCAAACACCACTATTATCAGTTTCTTTAATTTGTTTGGTCATATGAGTAAGCAGGGCTCTATTAATTGCTGTATACCATTCCATTACTTCTGCTATACTACTTTCTTCGTGACTTATTTTTTCTCTACAAAAATACCAAAAAAAAAAAAAAAAAGGATATAAAAATGAGTGAAACTGTGTAAAATATATTTGTTAAGTATCTTTTACAATGGCAAATTTAAAGGTATGATATCAAAAAGTAGGTCGAGAGTATCGTCGAGAAAATATACACCAAGTAAAAATAAAACTAGACTTTAGAATGTGCTAAAACAATCCTTTTGAAAAAAAAAAAATGTATAATTCCAGTCAAAATAATAGGCTTCATTAATTATTGCCTTTAGAAATTTCTAGAAATGCTGGACAAAATTTTCTTATGAAAGTCTAAGACTAATTTAAGTCTTAAAGAAAACAGAAATTTCCCGTTGCTATTTAATTCCTTTAATCAACATCTTTGTTCTAAACAATTCAATAACTTCTAATATTTTCCAATTTCATTTATTTCAATATTCCCAATCCGCAAAACCAAATCGTACAGTGTATAACATATAGTTTCTAACCTAATGTTTGATTTAAAAGAGTGATGACGTTTGGTTGATTAAATATCAACACTTCAAAACAGAATTTATATATTGATGTCATTGGTGTCTTTCGAGATTCCCACCCACACTCGCAAAATAAAATTAAATGTAAAAAAGGTTAGTTTTTCCAAAAAATTTTGTAGATAATTGCAAAGCAATTCAAAATTTATTAGAAGAGAAATTTAATACGAAATTAATTTGTTTTCTATATAATATTACCTAAAATTATTTAATTTATTTTGAAATTCACTTCGATTTAGCATTACTTCCATATTATTATCATCTTCAAGTGATGTTGGTACACTGACTTCACCACCCCAAATATCAATATTGTCTAAGGCTTCATCTGTTATTGTAAAACGTTCTGTTAAATTAACTCTGTAAAATAATTTTATTTTGTTAAAAGTTAAAACATAAAAATTATCATTTTTAATAAGTTTTACCTTGACGTATTGCCATTTGTAAAAACAAATATTGCTACATCTGATCTTTCTAATTGAAGACGTGTCACAATTTTCCCTAAATCAGTTGCTGTTGTTACCTATAAAAAAAAAATTTATTTAAATTATTATTTTGTTAGTATTAAAATATTTTAAATTACTTAAGATTTTAAAATAAATAGTGTTGTTGAACAGTTCAAATATGTTGAAACAGTAAAGTTTATTAAGATTTAGAAATTATGTTCTTATAGAAATGTCAGTAAAGTTATCACTTATCATTACACTAAAGCCAAAATCCATAATAAAAATATTTTTACTATATAGTATAGTAAAAGTAAACCAGATAGAATGTAAAATCAAAAGTTTTATTAGGGCACATTCTTCAAAAGACAATAAAAACAGATTAAAACTGTGACTATAGAAGTAAAATTTGTATCTAGGAAGAAAAAATAGTTAAAAATCAAGGGGCATTTTTCTTAATTTTGAAAAAACACTATATAATTAAGAAAAGCGGTTAACACATGCAAAATTATAATGTTGAATGTTTAGTTTTTGCGTTTTACTTTAGGAGAATTTAAGCAAGTGCCTAAGTTACAAGTGTTTAAAAATGGAAAATTTTGAAGGTGACAACTGCAGGTGTTTAAAAATGGAAAAAGGGAATGGCCCAAAAAAATTTGTAAGGCAACTTGTATTAATTCTGAAAGTTCTTTCCTGTTTCAAAATTTCAAGGTTCTGTCTAGAAGCGTTACGGACAAATAGTTTAAATACTAAGTTTACATACTAAGTTACACCCGTTCAAAATAGGACTAGTTTAAATACTAAATTTCTAAAACTTGTATTATTTTGATATTGATGTATAAAGCTAAAAAATTGTCCGATCGTTTAGCATTAAAAAATGGTTAAACAGAACCTGATGAGAAGTATACATGTTGGAAAATAGGACTTTCCAAACTTTGAAGGGGTGTAACTTTTTAGTGGAAGGGAAAACTAGGAATACATAAAAAATTGTTCTACAACATTAATTTTTTTTAGACTCTATCTATGGTTAAAACTTCATTGTTCTATCTTAAATCTTGTAGAAGTTTTTTAAACAGACAGATGAACGAACAATATATGAAAATAATAGGCAAATTTAAAAATTTTTTTTTGAAAAATTTCCGTAACAATTTGGAAATTTTTGTAAGCGACTTTAATAAAAATTAAAACATTAACTTTGATTTACTATTAATAGTAGTCAATTTTTTTTATGTAGAATAAAAATAAATAAAATAAGGCAGAATGTAAAACCAAAAGTTGTTAAAAAAAATGGATTATTTTGATTTTTGATTTATAAAAGTAGAAGAATTTCTTGCGTTTGTCATTTTTAGCTTGAAAAAATATTGAGTAGAACTTGCTATAACACAGTTGAAAATAGAACTTTTTCAAATATTGTGGTACTGTAGCTCCGTAATTGGTGATGGTGAAGAAACTTTGTTACATTCTTTAGAACAATAATTTTTTTAAGGAATAATCTATTCATGGTTAAAATTTTATTTGTTTCATCTTAAAAGGTGGAGAAGTTTTTTAAACAGATGGACGTACAGACAAACAGAGTGAAACTAATAAACAAATTTATAAGATTTTTTTTTTTTTGCCTTTTAGCAGCTATTTTTGCTTTTTATCTTATTTCTTTTGTGACTTTTTTTCTTCAAGTAATTATGCATCTTTCTGATTGTCTCAAATCCAAAATTTACCACCTTTAGAATGAAAACTCCATCGAATCAGTTTTCCGGATGGGATTTCCGATAAAATTTCCAGTTCAAAGGTTGTATTTTAGATGTTTTATTGAATGACCCCTTATTACTTTCCTTTTTATACCCGTACGATAGGATCGGGTATAATAAAATTACTCCTCCGTTTGTAACACCTCGAACTAAGCGAGCTAGATATACCTTCAAAAGTATGGATCGGATCAGAAAAAAATTCTAAGACTTTTGAGCCATGTCCGTCCGTCCGTCCGTCCGTCCGTCCGTCCGTCCGTCAGCACGCTAACTCAAAAACTAAGAAAGCTAGAATCTTGAAATTTACACAAAATATTCTAGGAGTAATTTGTAGGGTCCCTATTTTTTTTGGTTGAGTTTGGACCAAGCCTTAGGATAGCTTTCGAACACCTAACTTTTAGAACCCCACATTTTTTTTGCAATAGAGCTATGAAATTTAAACTACTGATAGATCTCACAAAAATATTAATTTTATTTTTAATAACTTTTTTTTGTAGCCCTACCCGTTACGGAGCTACAGCTCCCCAAAGGTTCAAAAAAGCTCTATATTTAAATTGTTATAGCACAAGTTGTATAAGGTATATCTTCATTTTGAAAACGCCAAACGATTACTACTTTTATTAGCTTTAAAAGTATATGTACAATAAATATATATTTGTGGCATACGGTGTCTTAATTTACCGTTATGCGAAACTCAAATTTTGCAAAATCCTTTAACCCTTCTATCTTCTAAACGGTTTAAGTTGGAAACTTGAAATTTTGACAGAAGTTAGATCTTTGAAAATAAGTATGAGTCATTTCAGAAATTTTTTTTGTATCACCCCCCGTTTAGGAGCTGTAAGGCGTCAAAAACTTAAAATTTCCTATTTTTAAACACCTGTAACTTGAACACCTGTCAAAATTTTTTTGAAGTAATACACAAAAATTAAAGCTTCAATATTATACTCTTATTTTTGTTAACAACTTTTTTTAATAATATAGGGTTACTTTATAATTGACGAAAGTGTTACTTGATTTTTTCAAATTTTCTAACAAATTTCTTCAACAAATTTTTTGCATTTTGTTTTACTCGATAATTTGAAATTGTTGAGGAATGCGTAGTACATAAAAATGTAAATAAATAAACAACATAACGGTTGCTTGAAGAATTTTTATTATTTATATGATATTGATATATATACATACTTATATAATATCATGTTTATTTACATATCGTATATGTCACTAGTGAATGAATGATAAAAGTATATATGTATATTATATAGCACCGTATTTACATACATATATGTATTTTATTGTACTTATAAGAAATTATTATGTAAATGGAATATTTAAATATAATATAATATAATATTTAAAATTGTATTTACTATTTTGTAATTTAATATATACATTTACCGCTTAGTATTAAATGGTACTATAGAATATTTGAAAAAGTTTTGGATTGATAATCGTTATGTGGAAGGTTAGAATTTGCTTTTGAAGAATGTATAAACATATAGTTTGAATATATGTACAACCCATAGTTCTAGAAATTATAAAATTCACCCAAATTATTTTAAAATACTAAAATATTAAAAAAAATAAAATTGTAAGCAAAGTAACAGGCTGTGAACATACTAACGGTTCGTACGGGTATCTAAGAGTTGACAAAGTCAACTGTATTCTTCCTCGTTTATAATATTTTTTCAAGTGGTTCATGATTTACCGCTTACGATTTCATAATCTTCATTGCTAGAATCCCAGCATTTAATTAAACATCCTTATTAAAAGCTAGCCACTATAAAAGTAAATATTTTTGAAGGAACGAAGAATAAACAAAAATAAAATTTCTACATAAATTTCAACAATTAATTAGTAGAATGGAAAAAGAGATTTCAACCAATTCTTTTCATCCGAAGTAATACATGTAACAAGTGTAGAACAGTCAAAAACTGAATAAACGTATGCTGAGGCAATTCTATTTTAGCAGAAAAAAAAAAAATTGCCGTAATGAATTGAAAACAAAAAATAATTTAGGCAATTGAACTTGTGAAAACTTTTTAATTCACAATTCAATTAATTTATAACGTATTATTATCAAACCATAAAAATCTCATAATTCATTAAGAGGAAATGATTTTTCATTTTTATTTTTCTGAAAGAGAAACAAAAAGAAGGAACAAAAAAAAAAAAAAAATAAAAACTCAAAGTTGATAAAACCATTAAAACTTTTATAACAAATATTTTAATAGAAAAAAGTCCTTGTTAGTCTTATGAAATTTTATTGGTTGCCATCTTTTCCTGTTTACACCATTAATTAATTTTTCCAATAATGTTTTTCGATACTTTGAAAGATTAATACAAAAAAAAAAATAAAAAATCCTTTATTAAAATAAAGATAAAAAGTTATTGTGGTCTGTTGTAAGTTTATTGTCGGAATGAGTAGTTTTGTTCAAATAATGCAAATGCAGTATAAAATGTGCATAAAGAAAATGATTCCTTTTAGCTTTTGATGTTATTTTTCATTTCTGAAAGATCATTTCATTGGTTTACCTCAATATTATTTTTTTTTATTTATGGTCATTATAAATTTACTTTGAAAGTAAATGGTTTCTTTTCTCCAAGTGTATAAAGATATTAGACACCGAATATATATTGATTATTTTAAAAATATTTAAATTTATTTATTAATTTTTTTTTTTTTTGTTTTTGAAAATTGATTTAGAAAACTTGGATATTATAGAATTTTTTATTATTAGATAAATGTACTTATCCAGAGCATTTATTTTAACTTTAGTTGATCAAAAGAAAACAACATAAAAATTGAAAAGAAAACAACAATTTTTCGCCATTAGTCATTTTATTTCATTCAAAATAAATTCAATTTTACCAATTGGAAATAAATAAATATTTTACCAAGGCTATGTAATTTTACCAATAAAAATTCCATTTTTATAAAATGGAACAATTCTTGTTTTTATTATTTATTATTCGTTATAAATTAAGTTCAATTTCCTTTAAATTTTTTTCTTAATTTTGCGATATTCACACAAAATTATATCGAGGCTAAGGTTTAGTATTTTATAAAAATTAAGGTTGAAGTTCCAAAAAGAAAAAAAAGTTCCAAAAGTTCTTAAGGGCCCTATTTAGCCCTTCGAACATTTTTTGTTTCTGTTTATTTAATTCAATATATCCATTTTTTGATTTTGAAGTCATCCTGTGTCTATACTATGAACCCAAGATATATAAAATATATATATATTACGTGAAAGATCACTTTATGGGCTATGTAACGGTTGTTTAACAAAATTGTTATTTTGAGTAGTTTAACAGATATATATTGTGTTAAATAAATTGCAACACAGGGGCCTCGGTGGCCTAGTGGGTAAGAGCGCATAAAATACACTGGAAACACCGAGGGAGTGTGGGTTTGAATTCCATACACGTCGTAAGAGTTTTTACCTCTTACGACATTTACAGTCACTCCTGAACAGGAAAGGCTATGTAATTTCACGTCCACATTTATGTGGTAGAGAAATGCAAAAAAAAAATAAATAAATAAATAAATAAATTGCAACAAAAAATTTTCAAAGGGCTAAATGGAACCTTTCCACCAGCATTTAATTAAAAATCTTTATTAGAGACCGGCATTTAATTAAAATATTTAGAGGCTCCATTACGACTAAGAATGGATGGAATGGAATGGAAAGTTATTTGTTTTTAGTGTAGTTTTAGCCCTAAAAGTTACAAAGCAATCAAACGGTTGATCTTTTCGGAACTTTTTCCTAAAATTTTCCTTGAAATACCTAAATTAAAAAATTTCTTTTTTTAATTTTTAAAACAGATATGAAAGCCGGAAGTGATAATAAGATCTCACACCATCCAACAAATTAGAAACTTATATTATATTAATAATTTTTTTTTATTAAGGTATTAAATTTAAAAAAAAATTAAATATAAAATCTTAAATTAATTTGAAATTAGTCGAAAATTATTTCTACAAAAACTGGAAAAGATCATTTACTTTAAAAATTACTTCAAAAGATTCAAAATTTATTTTAACAATTTAGCGTTTCAAAACAGTTCTTCTAAATGTTCTCCAATTGTTTTTGTTTCTACGGTATATATGTATGGGATTTTTATCCTGTAAACATTCTAAACCTACTCTCCCAGAAGTTAATGTAGTGGCAGAAGCATCTTAACTGCAAAGCACTATAATAACTGAGGATGCATTTATTTTAATAACTGCGTATATGTATACTTTAATGTCAAAAGTAGAACTTATCCCAATTTATGTTTATAATCACAAATTTAAAAATAAATATTAAAAAGACTAAAAACCAACCATGGATATTGTACATAAAATGACATTATTTTTGAAACTATATTAGATGATTTTTAATATCGTGATTTTATTTTTATTCCTTGAAAATGCTTTTGGAATAAATTTTTTATACAAAAATAAACGCACGTATTTTTTAAAGCCTATTAAAGTATTTTTGACAGGTAAGGCTTTATATAGGTCAGTTCAACTATAAAAGTATTTTACAAAAGCAATTACAAAAAAAAATATTGAGAAGGTGGTAGAGATTTAAAATTCAGCAGTTAAATTTAAAAGAAATACGGCATTAATTTTCAAGAATTATTTGGACAACATTTTTTTCAGTCAATGTTTCAAGGTTCTTTTTTTTAAATTTATTTTATTACTTTTATAATTTTTTAGCGCTGCTTAAAATAAATTTTGTTTCATTCATAAATTCAGGATGTTTTATTTCTAATTAAAAAAATGCAATTAAAACTGTTTTGTTTCTATTTTAAATAAAACTGTTATAGCCAGGAGATTTTCTGACCCGTAAATTTTCTCACGTTCTATTTTTGTAAATTCTAGTTTGTTTTTTTATATTAAACGTTTCTTTTAGGAAATTTTTATCTTAACAAATTATTTTTTATTAGCTTATTTTACTAAAAATTTTCTGACTGTTAGTCTGTTTACAACCACTTTTGCACCATTTCTGATAATGTAATGAAAATTTAACTAGGGATACATCTAATTAAATATATATATATATATATGGTTGAAGAATCTTTTTATAAAGACTCCTCGAAACCTGTATTCAAATTGTTTAGTATTTCAATTTATCTTTATATAAATACGTTCTATCCTTCATTTTTCTCAAATGTTCTTTTAAAACAAATTTTTTGTAAAAAAGAGTTTTAAGTGGTTTAAATTGAACTTTTCAAATGTTCAAAGTTTTCTACAGATGTCCCTTAAAACTATGGAAAATATCTCTTGATTTTTAATTTCAAGAAAAATAATAAATTTTAGAAAAAAATAATCTTCTTAGGTTAAAACTAATTTTATTTCTTCTAGTAGAGTGCAGTTTCAGAAATGAGCGCTCTTAAAAATTTTAATTTTACAAAACCACATTGTTTGATCGTTTTTTTTCGAAAGAAATTCAACTATGAATTCAGTTCTACGTGAAGGTCTCATTTAGCACTAGATTACGTCATTTTGATCCCACCTGCACTCCGTTGATCTGTGTTTTGTAGTTGTTTTCGGTTTTATATCCATCCCTAGGAGTTCAGATGCGAAGTCAATTCTTTAATTTTGTTTTTAGAAAGTTCGATAAGGTTGTGGTAGAACGGTTTGCCGAGTGAGAGAAGTCTGATTTTGGTTAGGGCTGGACATCTGCTCAAAGTACTAATTTTTTTTATTTTCGTTTCCTTCTTTACAACCTTGCTGGAGCTGTTGTGAGGGATTCCCAATTTGGCTGCATTTTTGCCTTTAGGCCAGTGGCCTGTAATGATTGCCACTAACCTGGCGATAACCATCCGTTATTTGGATATCAATTCATTTGATCTCTTTTTGTTGTAAGTGGGCCACAACGTTCTAGATATGGTACAGTTGTTTAGATTACTCCACCTCTGTTTCGATTTCGCTATATACAAAGAAAAGACCCGTTTCTTTACGGTATACTTATTAGACAACTGACTCTTTCAGGAACGTTGGTGTTCAGAGTGATTCCTTCCTTTGTTAGTTCATCTGGTTTTTTCTCGCCTTCAATCTTGCTACGCTCTGGCACCTACATGAAAGTTTTGTTTATATTTTGGCTGATTAAGGTAAGTTTCTCTTGATACTGCCTTACAAGCTTTGAGGTTGTAAACTTCGCATGAATTAATTTCTTGTTAAAGATAAAAAAGTTTCCACTTTAATCACATTCACTTTGGGCTTTAAATTTTGCACGCAATAGAAAAACACCATTTCATCAATAAACTATTGCGAAATTCTATAGAAATGTATTTAGTCAGTCATACTTTAAAAAACGAAACCCCGTAGACATCACATATTACGGAATCTTGAAAATAATTCCTTTATTTTAAACCTCTAGCAGATTTAACTTATTTTGATATTTTTTACAATAATACAGAAAATCAAAGCTCAAAAGGGATTTTAATTTAAGAGATTAATTAGTTTGAAATTTAACCATGTATCTAACGAATCCTTTTTCTTTTTTTATTTAAGTTAAATTTCTTTTAAATTAATTGAATAATATCATTTTATTAAAAATATTAAATGAGGTTTAGTTAGCTTCTATTAAATTTTAAATAAAATTTTATATATAAAAAAATTGAATTAAATTCTAAAACTTTAAGAAAAAAAAAACCAAAATGATCGTTATAGAAAAATTCAAAATTAAAATTTCATAATTTTATTGATCGTTTTTTTCTTCACCAAGGACAAAACAAATTTATTTTACCCTTTTTCTTTTATTTATTATTATACTGTTACATAACTTAAATATAGTAAATATGTATTAACGTTTTTTACACACTTTAACCAATTTATCTTAAATTTAAAACAAAAAAAAAAAAAATCGTAAAATTGATTACAGTTGGTTCATTTTGCAGCAACATGTAAAGAGGGAATTTCCTTAATGTCCTTTTACAATATTTTTTTAATTATATAAAATAGGAGTGTTTAACTTCACACGGACTGTATAGCTCATAATGTCTTTTAGATTTTCGATGAGCCGGCTTATTTTGAATTAGAATTTGCCTATTTGAAAGGTCTACTTGTACCTTTACGACTAACTTTTGATGCCAAAAATTTAAAAAAACACTTAATAGATAGGTTTGATAGAAGTTACATTAGAGATTAAATATGAATAACACAAAAAAAGAAGTTATCTGGAAGTTATCTTAAAAGGAACGGTCTTAAAAGGACTAACATATTAATTTTGAACTAACTTTAAAACTTATTTAAACGTATATTATGTTTTTTTTTGAATTTTGATAATATTTATTACAGCTCAACTGCTAATATAGGAATAGGCTCATTCAAGTTCAATGTATTCAAATAAAAAATAAAAAAAATATTTACATACATATGGGTAAAAATCAAATAAAATTTATGAGTTTTTTTTTTATTTTCAATATGGGTCTGTATATTCTATAAATATGAAAAAAAACAAGATAGAATGTAAACCAACGGTTTTTAAAAGCGCACATTTCCAAAACACAATACAAACTGTTTAGAATTGTGACTTGCACAAAAATTTGAAAATTAAAAAAATAAAATTTAAGAAATATTTTGTAATAAGAAAATATGTGAAAATAGGACTTTTCTGCGATTTTGAGGGGCTGTAAGTTCGAAACCCTTTATAACAAAGAAAAACCGTTAACACACGTAAAATATATATACTGGAGCTTTAATTTTTATGTCTTGCCGAAGAAAAATTTGTACAGGTGATTAAGTTACAGGTGCCTAAAAATAGCAAATATTAAATTTTTCAGCCCTAACAGGGGGTGGTGCAAAACAATTTTCTGAGCAAACTTATGCTAATTCTAAAAGTTCTTTCTTGCCTCAAAATTTCAAGCCTCTATCTGAAAGCGTGCCGGAGTTATGAAAGTAGAAAAATCATGCAAAATTTGATTTTCACATAACGGTCAATTTAAATACTAAATTTAAAAAAATTGTTTAATTTTAATATTAATTTACAAAGTTAAAAAAATACCTGTCCTATGACGTTTTCAGATTGAAAAATTCTTAAGCAGAACATAAGATATATGCATTTAAAAATAGGGCTTTTTCAAAGTTTGAGGGGCTGTAGTTCCGTAATGGATGGGGCTACATGAAAAAGTTGTTCTACAAAATTATTTTTTTTATGAGACCTACCCATGGTTAAAATTTTTTTTCTCTATCTTTAACGGTCTAGAATTTTTGTAAATGGAACGACGGACGAACGGACGGACAGAGTGAAACTAATAAGCACATTTTTTCAAATTTTTTTTGGAAATGTGCTAAAAAATACAAATTTATTTTTAATTCGCTTTTTTTCAAAAATTTGTTTTCTCTATGTCGACAAAATAAACACAGACTGTTCTTCCTTTGAATTTCTATATTGAGCATATATATATACATACCGTATACACATAGAAATCTTTTAAAAAGCTATGAAAAAGTTATTTAATACTGTTATATATTATTACAAATTGTGATGAGAGAATGCGATTTTTTTTTTTTGGTTATCCAAAGTAAATAGTAGGTATCTACTTCCCATTTTTCAATTTGGAAAATCTTATAATTCTCTTTATTGGAAAGAAAAAAAAAACAAAAACTAAAAACAAAGTTTAAGTTAGCAACTACTTCCGATTGTTTTTGTAAAAAATTACATTCAAAGAATAAATCAGAAAAGGACTCTTTAGTAAATTTTATAAAAAGTTTTGTTACAAATTCAAATATTTTCGTGTATCAGTTACTTTTGGGTTAAAGAGTTTTTAAGTTATCGTGTTTATTTATATAAAGACTAGTCTCATAATTCATCATGAACGAAGGAAATAAAATAAATTTTAAATTTTTCTTTCTTTTACATTAAACTTTTTTTTCTTTTACTAAACGATTTCAGCACTACTTCAAAAATAAGTAATTTATAGAAAAATAGGCTTGTGTTACTTACTATATGGCTTGTAATTTGGTCACAACTTTTAGTACCAGTTTTGTTTACATAGATATCGGGCGGTTTGAAAAAAAAAGTATTTAAAAAAAGAGGATTTTCAAAAACAAGATTTTAAAAAATAGGATTGGTGGTCAGTCATAATTATCAACAAATCCGAAGCTTCCTTGATGTATAATGTATTTTTTATTTACTAAACCCCATTTCTTCCATAGCCGCTGAAAGTATATATTTATAGTATTCATAGTGTTTATCGCACAGTATAGTGTTTATCACCCATCATTCAGACTTTATACTAAAAGGAATGAGTTAATCAAACAAAAACCTTCACCCATATTTTATTAATCTAACTTTTATTTTTGGATATTACCACCTCAATTATAATAGAAACATAACATTTTTATTTTATTGCCTTCTTATTTTACTTTATTGTAATTTGTGGTATATATAACAAATAAATATACCATAAATATAACAATTACATATTATAAGAATACTCTAAATAAACCTTTTTAAAAATTGTATACAGTAGTTCTGATAAGATTTTCTTTAAAGATAACATGAGAAATATGTAAATAAAACATTTTAATGTTTCTTTATATACCAGCGGAATTTTTCAGAAAATAATAAAACGTTTTAAAACAAAAGAGACAAAGTATAGTTAAAAATAAAAAGAAAAACTCTTTAATATTAAAGCAATATTCAGTATATAAATAAATTTGAAATACTTTCAAAATATTGTAAAATTTTATATGGGCAAAGAAAAATTTAAGCAGTTTACGAGTATTCCGTCCTTGCATAAAATTCGTTCTGACATATCTCAGCAAAACTTGGCTTACAAGTTCAATAACCGCCATATGTCAGAATAAATTTTGTTGTAAATTGAACTTGGTTGCAAGTTTTCGTTAATAAGTGTCTCAGAATAATATGTCGCATATTTTGGCAGAACACAATTTCAAATAAGGATACCAACCGGTGAAAAATCAATAGATAAACAAATCAGGTGCAGAAAGTAGAGATGGATAGACCACTTAGAAAGTCAAATAAAATTATAGTATGAATTATTTTAGAGTGAAACCTTCAAGGTAAAAGAAGACGTGGCTTACCTAAAATTACATGACGTAGAACAATCCACCAAGACTTGGCTCCTGTAACATCTCTTTGGATAACATTAAAATATCACAGTGAAACCGCGTGAAATCGAAGTGTCAAGTGGAACGCCTACGCTTCCAAGAGGAGTAAGGAAAACAAAAACACAAAACCAAATAAAAAATAAAATGTTATTTAAGTTTTTGATACACATTGAATTCTTAGAAAATTTTTAAATGAAGATAATTTTTTTGAAAAATAAAAAAAAACTTTTCTTAAATCTCTGTTATAAAAATATATTTAAATAAACAAAAATTTAAGAATGAAATTGAAAAAAAATTCTTTTAAAGTATTATAATCCTATATAAAATGAAAATGGTAAGAGTAAATAATAGTAAAAATTTTATCAAAGTTTATAAAAATTTTTTTTTTTTTTTTTAAATATAAATATATTATTTTTCGTATTCAAATCATTTTTAGTTTTATTTTCATTTCTAATTAGAATTTACCACATAAATATTTTATTATCAATCAATGTCTTTATATAGTTTTTTTTTTTTTTTTTTAACTTTTAGTTTTCCTTATTGTCTTTGACAATATCCTGATTGAATTAAAATCAATTGAAAATGTAAACATCCTGATACCGTCAAGTAAAATAAAATATATTTTTATTTTCTGTCTTTATGTTAAACAAAAAAAAAAAAAACAAGAAAACTAAAATCTCTTAGAAATCTACAAAACGTGACATCAGTCATTTTCATTCTTATAATATTATAAACTATATATGAAATGTATAAGAAAGTAATAAAATATGACTTTTTTTCTTGTATAGTATAGGTATATATATAAGTTTTAAGATGAAATTGAATCATCAACATTAAATATTTATCTAAGAAAACTTTATAAAATTAAAACAATAATGTTTTACAAATATTTTTAACTGCTTGCTTACTTACATTTACCTTTACACAGATTTCTTTTCTGGCAACTTTTTATGTACAATGATGATATGACTTATAGTCAAATTTTTTAATTAGATTCTATAAATATAATATTTACTATTTTAAGTTGAATTAATTTCTATTTTTATAAAAATTGCGGTATAAATTTTATTCCACATATTATTATATCAATGATTTTATTTAAAAGATTTTTTTTTGTTTTTTTTTTTTTAAATTAAAGAAAAATTAAATAAATATTCTTAAGTATATATTTTATATATACATGAGATATAATTATTTAAATTCATTTAGAAATTCAGGTAAATTTCTAAATGGAAGTAAATTAGGGATGATACGATATTTTCAATATATATATAGTTTTCTTAATTTCTAATAACTAAATAAATAAAATAGTGTATAAATTTATTATTATTTATTTTGAAATAAACATTATTAATAAAATTTTAAATTAAACGAATTAATATCTATTTCGTAGTAGAAGAAATTAAAAAAATTAAATGAAAAAATCAACTAATATTTAAAATTACGCCTGAAGGTATGCAAAATTTGGAATAAATTCTATAAAATTCATTTTATATTGGGGGCGGTAGGGGCTTTGGTAGCCTAGTGGGTAGGCGTGTGGCGTATTAACCGAAGGAGTGTGGGTTCGATCCCTGCACAGGTTGTAAGTGTTTTTTTCTTTACATACCCCCCTTACGACCAAATATAATGTAAATATAATATAAACAAAGTATATAATATAAACAAAATAAATAATATTAGTATATAATTTAATAATAGTATAAAAACCTGGGGGCTTCGGTAGCCTAGTGGGTAGGCGTGTGGCGTATTAACCGAAGGAGTGTGGGTTCGATCCCTGCACAGGTCGTAAGTTTTTTTCTTTACATACCCCCCTTACGACCTAATATAGTGTAAATATATAGTATATAATATAAACAAAATACATAATATTAGTGTATAATTTAATAATAGTATAAAAAACCTATAACGGCCTTATTAGTAGCCGATGGTTCAATAATATTGCACTACATTAATGTATGTAATATTAATATAAATAAATAAATAAATAAATAAATAAAAACCTATAATGGCCTTAGTAGCCGATGGTTCAATAATATTGCACTACATTAATGTATGTAATATTAATATAAATAAATAAATAAATTGGGGGCGGTATCGTAGGCGTGTGGCGTATTAACCGAAGGAGTGTGGATTCGATCACTGTACAGGTCGTAAGGGTTTTTTTTCTTTACAAACGTAAGGAGGGTTGTAAACCGTGTGGGGGTTTTTTTACAACCGTAAGGGGGGAGGACCAAGTATAATGTAAATATATAGTATATAATATAAACAAAATAAATAATATTAGTATATAATTTAATAATAGTATAAAAAAAACCTATAATTACCTTAGTAGCCGATGGTACAATTATATTGCATTACATTTATGTATGTAATATTAATATTAATATAAATAAATAAAATAAATAAATTTTATATTGGGACGTCGGTGGCTTAGTGATTAAGCACGTGGCACGTTAATCGGATTAAAATTTTTAGTAGCCGATGATTTAATATTGTTATATCCTATGTGATTTGTAATATTAATATAAATAAATAAATAAAAAGTATAAAAATATAATATATAATATAAACAATATAAATAATATTACCGTACAAATAAATCTTAGTAATAGCCTTAGTAGCCGATGTTTTTGTTATATTACATTATCGTATATGTGATTTGTATATAATAATAATATGTATAAACAAATAAATAAATAAATTCATTTTATTTTTCCAAATATCATATTTTGATATTTACTTTTACTATACATACATATTTTTTTTTTTGTTTGTAAAAGTATAATAAGCATATAGATTAAATCAAAATCGTAAAAACATCCTACAAAACAAAAAGTTCTAGAATATTATAATTTTCAAATAAGTTCAAATTATTATATTTTTTTTTTTCTGTAAAATATATATAGCTATTTAATAAACGATCATAAAATATTTGTTTTGGGCGCCTAACCATTAACTCTTAACCGCAAAATCCAAAAAAAAAAAAATAATACCAAAGACAGGCAATATTTTTATGACAGCTGTGACGGTTATTTTCTTATTAAATGTGTATTTTATATTTTTGAAACAAAAATGTACTATTTATGATTTAGATGTAAAAAATAAAAAAAAATAAAAATTTATGAAATTTAACCAAAAGCAAATTTTAAGTGGCAAAAGACAGGCATTTCAAATAAATAACAAATGCATAAAGTCTGAAACCATAAAAACAAAAAAAAAAAAATTTAATTAAATGAACGAAAATATGTGATCAAAAATTTTTTAATGATCCAATAAATATCTTTTAATTTTGTTTACTTCAGGTTTAATTTTTTTTTTTTTTTAAGTCAAGGTCCTCCGAAATGTATGCAATGTAATTAAATTTAATAATATAAAAATAAAAAATTTGTGTTGTTTGGGTTTTATCTTAATTAATTGGTAATTAAAAATCAAAGATATTAAATTTATAAAAATAATAAAAATGTTATGGTCAAAGTCAAAGTCAAAGAATTTCAATAACTTAATTATTTTGTCTAAAGTAATTAATATAAAATGAATATTACTTTTCTTTTATATTTTATTCCTATAAGTTTTCTTGTTTTGTAAACTAAGAACTTTTATGTCCTAATAAATTGAATCCTAAGATTTTTGACTTTTGAAATGGCTTTATTATTGAGCGATCATTTTAAATTTTTAAAGAAACGAGAAATAATGTATATTTGATTGTGTCAACTCTACGATACGATCTTAATATTTATGCTGTTTCGTTAAAATTTAATCATATTTTATAAAATTTCAGATATTTGACTTACTAAGTAGATAGCTTATAATTGTATGATGATTGATGCCTACTCGAATTCATTATATGAAACAAATAAAATTTTAATTGCCATAAAACTTGAATATCTTTTATAAAATTTCAGATGTCTAGTCTAATTAAATTACCAAGATACGAGAAAATAAATTGTATACTGTTACGCTAGAACAATCATGCAAAGGTCATGCAGAGGGCATAAAACTTAAATAGTTACTTAAACCGGCTGATTTGTCGAACTTGATCAATTGCAATTGCAAAAGTGACATTTATATAAAAATGAAATGATAGAAATTTTAAAATCCTAATTCACATAGTTAAATCGACTCAAAATTCTAATCCTTAACTAAAATAAGTATATAATATTCCTTTTAATATCTATCTCCTCTTATTTACAACGTCACAACTGTAATGGCAAATTTACTTTACTCTTAAATTTGCTATACTCTTATAAATAGATTTTAGTTCTTTTTTTATTCTAGTTTTTTTAATTTAAAATACTTGTATAGTTGTATTGTTTTTATTCAAAGAAAATTTAAATCTGTAAATTAATATATACTTTTTTATTTAAATATATAAAAAAATTTAAGATAAAAAATTTTTTTTTTTAATTTACTTGAATTTCAATATCTGATACTTCCATACGATAATTCAAAATATCATGTAACATTATTGATGTTTGTACAATTAAAGCCAGTATTGGTATAAATGGTAGAACTATCATCTGGAAAAAAATAAAATAAATAAAGAAATTAATTTAAAATATAAATAAAAAAGTATTATTTAATATAAGTTAAACATTATAATTAAAACAATAATTATTAAAAATTATTATATGGGCGTATGAAGCCGTTAAGAAATTTCATTTAAGGCAACTATTCAACAATTGTTAAATAAAAACTATCTATACTTATAAATAGAACTGGAATTTATGGGAAAGGCAAAGATAATTTAGGTATAGCGAATAGTTGTTTCATTTAAAAGGTTAAAGGTTATATCTGTAATTCTCAAATGAATAATCAGGTTCGAGTTATAATTCATAATACGGATATATTTGTGATAGGTTGGGATTTTATGTATCATGTCGATCTCAAAAATTTTGCATTCAATTACTATATGTGCCAAGACAGTACTAAGTTGAATGAATTTAAAATAGATTAAGTTGCTCAATGATCAATGTTGTGTATCTGCAGATTGCAGCATATATATTAGGGTCATAAATCACAATATATATATGTATATGTCAATAAATAGCGAATATTATTATATTAATAATTAGCGAAATATCTCCACATAATATTTTTTTTTTTCTACGAATTAGTATTAAAGCTTTGCATTAAAAAAAATGTTATATTAATATTTTTTTTCCATTTCACTTCTATAAGAGGCATAAAGCATCCAATAAATCAAATATTATTTATATTTAATAGAGTAAGCTTCAATTTCTTATATCATTATTTTCATTTAGCCGTTGATTACTGAACTGTAGCTACTGTACGAAAGATTAAGAGACACAAATATTATCTTTATTATCTTATACAAGAACTATTTTTATTAAACATTTTTTCTTTTACTCCTCTTGGGAGCATAGAGGGAACATGCCTCCTCCATTGATCTAGTTTGTATGGTCTTAGGATCTTAATTTCCTCCCAGTTTTGTTTATTTTTTACTAATTTTTCAACAGCAAGTGTTCTTGGACCGTTGAGGACTTCATTCTTGAACCATTCCAGTTATTCCTCCAGAGTATTTCAACAGATTCTGGTCTATCCATTTCCATTTTTTACATTTAATTTGGTATATTAATGGCTTTTCGCCTGAAACATTAATCTATTACATTAGTCATAAGTTCCTGTTGCTTATGATTTATGATGCTGAATTTGTTCACGAACTTTTGAAGTTTTTCCCTGATATTGTTTGCATTCATTAATGTTTGTAGTTAATTAAATGTACCTACATATACATATACATTAATAAACTATATATATATATTTTTTTTTATGTATTTCTCTGCCACATAAATGTGGACAGGAAATTACACAGCCTTTCCTGTTTAGGCGTGGCTGTACATGTCGTAAGGGGGAATAACTCTTACGACGTGTGTGGGATTCGAACCCACTATATTTTTTTGTAAAACAAAATTATTTTAAAAACATTTTTTAAATAAAGTTCTAAATTTGAAATGAAATAATTTGCATGGCAGATTCTCAGAATTTTAAAAAATTGAAAATATTTAAAAAAAAAATACAATAAAATATTCAGTAATAAAAATAGAATAAAATCAAAATATAATATTAATATTGACAAAAAAAAAAAATAAAGGATAAAAAAAAGTAGAAAATTTCAAAACTCTAATATGCGACAGGACTAAAATATAGAATCGCTACTTTCCTTCCAAAAAATAGTTTCAAAAATTGATTTTCCAAGTTAAAATTAAAATTCCTATCATAAAGAATCAAATCATGATATTTAAGTAATACCATAAGACTATAAAATGTTGAAACTTACAATTAATTATGAAAACAAATACATTAAAAATTTGAAAGAAAAATTATTTAGCAAAATGTTTGAACCAATTATCTTGATAAAAGAAGAATATAAACTAAGATTTAATGATAGATTGTATGATATTTTCTTTTTTTAGTTTATTTCTCTGCCACATAAATATTACAAGGAAATTGCACAGCTTTTACCTTCCCAAATCTGGCTGTACCCTGTAAATGTCGTAGAGAAAAATTACTCTTGCATCATAAATGGGATTCGAATCCACAATTGAATCTTTTTTACATTGTATTTTATACGCTGTTATTCAGTGGGCCATTATGATAGCTCCATGTGCTATTAAATAACGCATATATATATAAACATCATAAAAGTAATTTACAATTTATAAAATACTTAAAACATAACAACTACTGCTTTTTTTTTCTAATTTTTCTACACAATCCCGTAATATTTATCAAATAACTACTAAATAAAAATTTATAGACTTAAGGGAATTTCTTACAAAATAATAAAATTGACCCCTATATTCATTTGACTTAATAACTTATTATATTATTAATAAATTATTATTACTATCATATAATTCTAATATTTAATATATTACCATCAGTCTAATGTCTAAATATACAGTATTCTGGATATAAAAGTTTTGAAAAAAAAATTAATTAATTAACTAATTATATATGTTTATATATTTCCGTTTTCATATGAACGAACCTATTAAAAAAGTTCATATAAAAATAAAAATTGTTTTTTGTTTTTTTTTTTTTGTTATATAAATTCAATTTCAGTTCAAAGAAAGAATAAATGAAATAATATATATATATATATGAATACCTATATACATTGTATTATGTATATATTGATTTTCATTTCGAAAGATATTTCGAATTTCTAACAAATTAAACATTCCGATTATAATTCATTTATTTAATCTTTTCCCCAAATATTTAACTATTACAAAGGTTAAAGTACTTTATGAACAACATATTATATTATTCATAAATCCTTTTTTTTTTTCTTAATACAGGGTGTTAAGTAAAAGACACTTTCTTATTAACAATTCCTAAAAAACATTGTTTTCCTAGATAAATGGTGAATAGGTTCAATCCTGCGTTAAGATAACTTCTATATAGATCATTATACTATATGTATTGTTTTTGGGAGCACTACCCAGACCCGGAGTACAAATATCCTTTTTTTTTTTTAAATATCCGCTTTGGCTAAAAACTCCCATTTTGTTTTATTTTGTTATTAGTTAGGTGGAAAAAAAAAAAAAAATTGGTACAAAATTTTAAAAGGGTTTCAAACATTTCTGATCATAAAATAAGGGTTTTAATAATTTAGTAGTGGCAAATTTGTAGCGCTATCCACTACTGGACTATAATTTAAATTTAAATTTTTAATTATGTTACTTTAGTATGTACTTTTAAGAGTAAAATAGAGAAGCAAAATAACGATACTGTGATTATAACAATTGAGGCACAAATTAAATCAGGATTTTGAACCAAAACCAAATAATTTGACTTTGATTTAGTAGAGGTAACGTCCATTACTTTAAAATTTTGTATGTACAGTATATATAAATTTATATGTAAAATAACTAGAAGACATTTTAAAGCTACTTACAAAATCAAGGTTTCAATATTTTTTTAACAGTATTTTTCACTACTTTAAATACTTTGATTTTTCGATTTCCTTTTTTGCCAGACAGACAAATTTAATAATGGTAAAAAAAATTACATTTTAAGTAACGTGAATTTAAAAAATATGATTAGGAGTAACTATTTTGTATCACGGGCTTTTTAATCTAACCCATTTTCTAATTTTATTTTAATAAACATATACAAGCTATATAATAAAACTTTCTGCAACTTAAAATTTAAGATTCATTGACTAATTTAAAATACTTTCTTTTAAAACTGTTATTATTTCTGGAAGAGTGCAGAAGAAGTCAATGTTTTGCAATTGTTTTAAAGAGAGAAAAAATTCGACAATATATATTTAAATTATTTTACCACAAAAATAATTATTTCGAGCTAAAAAAAATTTTTCAAAAAATCAGGGTTTAATTTGACTATAATATAGACATATTTTATAGACACAACAACTTTTATTTCTTTTGTGGGACTACAGTTAAAAAAACGTTCTGCAAATTACATTAACGAACTTTAGAATATTAATGAGCTGAGAGATTATAAATACCATTAATTGCATGACTATAAGTAATGAAGTTCTTATATTACACCCTGTAGTATAGATACCTTATAATTCTTTACGATTATAAATTTTTCGTTACTTTATGCTAAAGGATATACTAAAAATGTAATTTTGTTGAATGATAATGTTCTTAAAAGGTTGTAGTAACAGGGTCATGAACGTTATTATGTCAACAAAGTATAGAAAGAAAATGAAAAATAAAAGATTAATAAGAGACGACAAGACAATTCTTGTATACCCCATATAATTAGACAAATATATATGTACAATAAATAAACATTAAATTGTTACACATGTTATATTAAATCTTTTTAAAATATCTTTAATGAATATTCATTAGCGATCTATATAAATTTTTAATTTTTTTTTTTAAATTAACTAAAATAATATTTCAATTTTTTATAGTTAAAAGAAAAATTTAAGTATCTAATATAGAAGTGAGTGTAAAATAACAAAATCTTTTAATTGAATAAATGTTTAAAAGTGGGATTTGTTTGAAAAATAAAATTAAATCATTTTTATTTAATAATGTCTGATGCGTTTAAATGGACCACTTCAAATAATTACTTCAAATTTTAATAATATATACTACAGATAATTTTGATCTATATGTTCTAATATAATAAATTGCGAATTGCAGAGAGTTCACAACTTTATTTAAACTTTAAATTGAATTGGGGTGACCAATTAACCTGATATACGCTTAATGAATTTATTAATTGTCAATAATTGGTTCTGTAATTAACTGTACTGTTACTTTATTACTTTTCAGAATGAGTTTTAACTATATAGAAACAAAATAAAAGACCAAAGCTTTGAACTTTTAAAGTTTTGGCAAAAAAGAATGTAAAATTAATTGTGGGGTCACTATGTGTCTTTAAATGATTTAAGCAATTATTTCTTCTTAGATTCGATTTTCAAAGTGTACATCGACCCGTCCAAATAACGGTCTTTTGACTTTTAACATTAAAATTAATAAAATCTGTTATATATTTAAAATAATTCAATCGATATATACTAACAGTATTAGATCATAAAACTCTATAATGGTGAATCACCTCTTGAATCTTAAAGTTATTTAATTTTCACTTCTTTTATTTTCAATAAATTTATTCTTGTATAAAATAATAATTACAAATTTTTTATAAGTATAATTTTTTTTTTTTAATTTTTAATCAAAAATTTATCATTTATAGTAAATTTTAATGTTATACTGATTATTTTTTTCTCACTCTTTCGATAATTTAATAAAAATTCATTATAGTTTTTCGCTCTTAAAGAATTTTGGGTATATGGTATTGATTCTCAGTGATTTAACACATGTTAAATTTAGTTTAAAATTTAATTTGTAAAGTATAATAAATCCAAAATTAAATTTTTTTTTTTACCTTGTGAATGCATAAAAGAATGTTTAAACTGTGAATTTGATAAATATGTGATATAAAATTTAAAGTATACTTTACTTAAAATTTTTTATAGGATTTTTCAAAATTTTTTTTATAACAGAAAACAAGAACTTCTTTTAAGGTTTTAAATTTTTAAATACAGTTAAAGGTAACAGAAAATAAAAAGAAAGCATATCATTTACTGAAAAATTTTATTTCAGTGATTTAAATTATATTTACTTGTAGTCATAAAATAACCAGTAGGAAAATCCGACGTTTTCCGTAGTAACTGTTAGTTTTATGAAAGAAAGGTAGATACAGATGTTAAAGTTTAAAATTTACATTTTACGTTTAATTTATATCAGTTCATTACATTTCATTCAGTTTATTTATTGAGCATATTTGAATAAATGAAACGAAATATTGGACACAAAAAAATCTTTAAAGGAATCTATTAAGTATACATTAACTGTAATAAAAATTATGAAATGCCAAAGCGTTTGTAAAACCGCACGTCAAATATGAATGACACGACCTTCATTAAAATTGTCAGATAAATAAATTATTCTCTGTAATGTAATAATTCTCCGTAAAATTTTTTTATGAATTACACTCTATTGCTTTTAAATGGAGTATGTAAATTGATCGTAAGCACATTAATCCAGTGGCCATCTTTGATAAGGAAACACGTTTGAACAAAATTTGAACTCAATCGGTCGAAACGTATAGTATAGACATATGATCATGAAAAATGAACATTTCTTTAAAATATCGTAATACGATTAAGTACCGATTAGCTGAACTTCTTAATAATTTCTAAAAAACCATTGCAACATCCTAAAAAATTGGGCATGGTTCGAATGGACCAGTTATCGAATGGATAAGTTAACAAATCGTAACCATATATTAATTCAGCTGACTTCTTTGGCAAACAACTACATTTTGATAAAATTTGAACCCATTCAATTGAACCATAATATACGTGATCATGAAAAGACTACGAAAAAACAAGAAACATTTAGCAAACTCTAAAACGGATGTCAAAATAAGTTGACGGATGGAAAGATAAAATTGTGCACGACACCTACCGAATTCAGAGGAACATTCCTGCAAATTTTGTTTATAATTGGGAAATGATGTGAGAACGTATAAATTACAAACAAATATATACACACTTTCTGTTTTAATTAATAGATGTATTGTAAGTTTGTTTTATAACTCTATAGTAAGATCTAGACCTGTTGAGTTTATAGATGTTATGTAATTTTTAAATTGTATGGTTATTATTAAATAAATATGGTTATTCATTAAAAGAAAGTCGAAAGAGTTTAATGATGTAGCAGTAACAAAAGCACTTTATTACTCTTCCTTTCGATCTATTTTAGAATATGATCCCATTGTTTGGGATCCGGCATTTCAAACACACTCTAAAATATTTTTTTCGACATCTTAAATAAAAATATTGATATTCAGTTTCTAACAAATAAAGTATAGAATAAATAACGAAGTTACACAAACAAGAACCACTAAATTTTTGATTGAAAATATTCACAGAACTCAATACGCAAATAATGAACCTATAAACAGATGTTGCACTACATTTAATAAACATGCGGTTATCTTTTTTCAACAGACATAATATGAAGAAATTCTTTTAAATATATACTAAAGCAAACATTTTTAAATGACCGTATTTTGTAAACATAAGAATACATTTCAAGTTCAAGTACATATTATCATATTATATCATAAGTAATGACGCTCATACAGTGTTTTTGTTCCTTAAGCTTTTTTTTTTCTTTTAATTTTTAATGTTTTATATTTTGAATTGTAATTTAATATAAGTATTCAAATTTTTGTTAATTGATCTTGCTCGTTTTGTTAGCTTCTGAAAAAAATTTTAAAATTATTAATAATAGCTGTAAGACACTTTTTTTTTCGTTTTTGTAAAAACCTTGTTTTGGTTAATGAAATAAATAAATAAATAAATATCGCAGGTTATTCAACAATTTAAAATTTTCTTTAAAAATGAAGACTATTAAGGGTATTTGAAATTACTTTATAAAGCATAAAAAAAATTAATAAAAACTGTTACAACTACATTCTCTTCATCAGCTCACAAGTGGTTTGTGTATAATACAAAAATAAGGACACGAAGTCCCATTAGTAATGTGGGATTTTTACCTAATAAAATCACCTCTCTCCGTACCCAGTACTAAGGATTAATCACCCTAACAGCAAATCAGTATAATGGCTGAAAAATAAAATGAAAATAGATTATACTGTTAAAATCAAAATTATATTTCACAGCGTTATTATAAATCCAATACAGTACAACATAAACGATTGTATTTTTGCAATACTTTTCAAAATCGAAATGAAAAGATATAATCTTTTTATAATCTTTCATAATTTATATTAAATAAGATATAATCAAACAAACATTTCAAATTTAAATTTTTCGTAAAATATGTTGTTTTAGAGTATGAAAAGAATTTTATAGAGAGTAAAAGAGTTTGATGTATATATGCATCAATATGCACTAGAGGGTTAAATAAGATATAACCAAACAAACATTTCAATTTAACCTATAATTGGTAAAGTAAAGTGAAAAAACATTAATATTTTATAATTTTAAATCTTTTATTTAAACATTTCATTTACTGAAATACAAAGTTAGACAACTAATCTTAATAAATTATCTAACACAAACACAAACTGTTCCGACACAAGCACCACCTCTATATCCTCCTTGACGGCATTGAATCACACATAATGCATGACATTTCCATTTGTCTTCACCAAAATTATTTTCTTCTCCAATAAGTGCCACAAAATCATCAGCAGTCAAAGAATCAAAGTCTTTGATATTTTTAGGTTTGTCTGCAATAGCAACAGCAAGCATAACTGCTAAAAATCCCAACATAAAGAATGAACGCATTTTATTGATTTATTTTTTTAGTTATTTTGAGTTAAAACTTAAATATCTTATAACATAAGGTGATTTGTTAAATTTTGATTACAATAACTTTAAAATTTTATAAGCTATTTATATTAACAAATTTAATTTTAAAAATCTTTTTTATCTTTTTAAGCATAATCTTATGATTATATTCTTAATTTGTAATTTTAATTATTTTAAATGATTCACTTAACATTGATTTTTAAGATTAAAAAAAAGTTGTAATTTATTATAAAATTTTGTAATTTTTGAATTTTCCTTAAAAATTTCAGTTACTACGAAATTATTTATCTATTTCCAACATCGACATTATTATATAGAAAAAATTAATTTATGTTTAATTTTTAATTTATTTTCTAAATTAAATTTTGTATTATCTGCAGTTTATTTTTAGAATAAAAACGAAATATTCCAGTGTAGAGGAAGGTGGCAAAAATATGCTTGGAATGGAAATTGATAAAGTTTATATCGAAGATCAGTTACAATTAATATAGTATTAAAAAATTCTCGAGGAACACACATGCATGATTGTAGATACCTAGTACATATTTCTGTAAAAAGACTTTAAAACCGAAGGGGAGATATTAGTTCTATATATTTTTTTCTCTTTTATATTAAATAGAAAATAAATAGTTATTGCAGGGTTGGGTTCGAAATCCCAAAGTCAAAATCCCAAAATCAAAATCCCAAGCCCAAAATCCCAAAAAAAATAATCCCAAATTTCAAAATCCCAAGTTACAAAATCCCAAAAAAAAAAATTCCAATGTTACAAAATCTCAGAATTTCAGAATTTCGAATATACATAATATATAAATATTCTGCAAACGACGTATAACTCTCATTTTGTAACCAACTCTAATATCCCTTTTAATAATTTTTTTTATATATATATTTTAACAACAATGAACTTGAAATAGTGGGGCCTGCTGCCCCCAAACCCCGTCTAAACAAATTATTGAAATTCTGATTTTGTAACCAACTAAAATCTCTCCTAACTCAGAATCTCACATATAGATATATATATAAATAGATATAGATATAAATATTCTGTAAAAGGCGTATAATCCAGATTTTGTAACCAACTATAAAATTCCTCCTAGATATTTTTTTATATTAATATATATTTTTAATAATAAAGAACTTCCAATAGTGGAATACTCTAATACGGATACGGCATACCTACTTTATATGTGCAAAAGTATTAAAAATAAAATATATTTTTAATAGTGGCTTTTTGTAATGCAAGATAAAAAAACAAGCAAGATTCCTAATTCGAAATTGAAAGACATAACCTTGATTTTATAACTAACTAAAAATTGGGATTTTGCAATTTGGGATTTTAAAATTTGGGATTTTGGTATTTTGGCATTTTGTAATTTTGAAATTTGGGATTATTTTTCTTTGGATTTTTTTTTTTTGGATTTTGTCTTATTTGGGATTTTATATCATTGGGATTTTTTTTTTTTGGATTTAGGTGAACTCCCGTTATTGCACTATATACTTTGATGGCTCTTCATGCTTTCAACTTTATTAAGGTATTGCATTATTCTCAAAAAAAAAATTAAATTTTTGATGTGGTGAAGTCCTTTTTATATTTTGAATACCACAAAAATGAAATTAACACCTTTCATTTACTAGAAAGCTACAGATACCGTGAAAAGTTACTTCATTGAAGAAAACTATAAAGCATTACTTCTCTTTGACGAAATTTATTTTACTCCTTGTATATATCAAATGAAGTTCAGGTAATTTATGAAGGTTTTATAATACTCCTAAGCTTATGGAAGGAGGAGTAAAATCTAGGTGAACTCTTTTCTTTTAAAACACGATAAAATAAAAAAAGAAAGAAAATTTGACGAGGAAATATCTTTTTATACGATAAAAAAAAAAACGGAAAAAGGATGTATTTTCATTTGATGGTGAAAATCATGGTCTTCGATAGGTTAAATCGACATTCGGCAAAAAAATCAGGTAGGTAACTGGTAGTAGATATTTGGAGGAATAATTAACTAAAAGAGGTTACTTTTTATAGAGGTTACTTTTATTTTACAGAATCCAAAAATATTTACAAAAAAAAATTTGTTTATCGAGTATAAGTTCACATGTATATTATAAGTTAGCAGAGGTACAAAATGATAAATTTAGAAATTTTTAAATAATAGTTTGATTGTCACATTTAACAAAATTTGAAATGTAATGTATTTAATGCCATAGAAGATATTTACCATTTTTGTGAAAATTAATGCTAAATAAAACTTAAATAACATGGAAATGAGAAATTCCCAATCAAAAATATTCAATCAAAATAAAATTAAATTTGATTGACATGCTTTTCTTTTGTAAAGAATAATTTTTTTTTCTCTTTAATTGGTTTATTTAAAATTATAATGTAAAATATTTATTTATTTTTATTTAAAAAAAAAAAAAAAGGAAACAGTATTTGGGAAAATATAAACATTGTTTACTTTTTCTCAGTTCTTTTTAAAATTTCGAAATAAAAAAACAAAATAAATTTGCATGACGCTCATTTTCCGGAAAATAATTTTTTTAACACATTTTTTTACGTCAATTTTACTGCTTTTTTTTTGCCCTTGAAATTAAACAGGAAGAAACAAATATCTGTCGTTTTCAATTATTACAATAAATAAATAAAATATTTTTTATAAATAATTTAGTTATTTGTTTCTGATGTAAGTATGTCATCTATTTGTAAAATTATTATTTGAATGTTGCATGAAATCAAAATAAAAAATATTTTTGTAATATTTTCTTGTGCACAAACAGTAATTTATCAATTTGAGTTATGACAGAATATAAATCTTGATGAAAAACATCTCCAATAAAGGTTACGTCATTCTACATAAAAAAAAATATTTAAATAAGTACAGTGCAAAAGAAAATAAATTTAAATGTACTCGTAAATTACTAAATTTTGAACAGAAACTGCAACTTTTTAGGTGACAAATTTTCAAAAGAAAATTGTAAAATTCTATTAAAATGTGGCAAAATTGAATTGAATTGAAAAGCATAAGGCTATGGGTGTAAAGAAGCTTGTTGAGAGTATCACGGAGAGAACGCCGAAAAATTATTTCCTTCTTAGAACAACTTATCATAAAATGAACACACCAGAAGAAAATAAGTCAATCTTATCTTAAATATTTTGGTCACAATGCCAGATGATTAAATAAAATGGAGAAACTAGTAGTGAAAAGAAGAGTGAACGAAAAAAGAGCAAGAATCCGGTCTCTTATACGTTGGTCAGATCAACTACAGTTCTTAGCAGTGAAAACACCGGCAGAATCCATTCGTATGGCACAAAATGTGGATCTAAAATACAACATCATGTAAAGAATCCTATCATATAATAATGTCAAAACAGCCTTAATAGGGTATTGGAAGGGAAAGGAGATGAAATTTAATACTGATGAATTCCTGTTAGATTTTAATGTAAAAATTTTAGTGCTTTGTTTTAAATTTCAAAAATTGGCTACTATCTATAAAGTTACTTACTACAAAAATCCTAAATTGATGTATTCTTTCTTTTTTTGAAATAAAAAAAAAAAAAAAAAATATCATTAGCGAGAGAATAGAGACCTGAAGCAATTCATTCAAAAGGAAATCTCCCATTCATTTAATAAAACTATTACCAAGCCTTATCGCTTGACATTTTGAAAATAAGGCAGCAATGCATTGTCATGCTTGGTCAAAAACCTTTGAAACATTCAGTGCCACTGCATGAAACTCCCCCAAAAATTTAAGGCTAATGCTCAATTTTTCGCAAACGTCATGAGGCTGATGGAACCCATATTGACTGCCATAAATCAAAGCAGTATTATCCAGATATTTCGTAAGATAAAATTTGGTATCAATTCCATAACTTTAGTAAAGACTGAACTAATAGCGATAGGACGGTAAACAGATGAATATAGTTTCGATAAAAAAATTGCTTAGTTTACGAACTAAAATATTTTAAAGTAAGCGTTTCCCAACGTAAGCACTATGTAATAAATGAACTAAAATTTATTGTATTCAAATTTCAGAACAAACAAATTTACTTACATTTACAGTTAATTTCGATTATAATAATTTAAAAAAAAATTAATTATTATTCTATAAATAAACTGGTACATTTCACAACAGACGTATCAATCTAGAAGGTAGATAAGCGATTTTTCCAAAAATGAAATTTTTAAAGGGAAAACCCAAAAGTTCAAAATTTTGTAAAAAAAAATGTTAAAAATCAATTTTAAATAATTCATCTTTGATAATCAGATATGATGATAAGAATGTGATAAAGATCGGATAATAATGATTTTTAAACTTAATATTTTTATATAAATTGCCTTATATATAAAAATTTATTATAGTTCAAAACTAAAAGTCTTCTGTTACAATAAACACAGTTATATTTATTTAACAAAAAATTAAAAAAATTACTAAAATGCGTTCTTTCTTCATATTCGGATTTTTAGCACTTATGCTTACTGTTGCTTTTGCAGATAAGCCCAAGGATATTAAAGATTTCGATTCTTTGACTGATACTGAGTTTGGTGCACTTATTGGCGAAGAAAATAATTTTGGTGAAGACAAATGGAAATGTCATGCAGTGTGTGTGATTCAATGCCGTCAAAGAGGATATAGAGCTGGAGCTTGTATTAGAACAGTTTGTGTTTGCGTTAGATAAATTATTTGAAATTTATATAAAATAATTTAAAAAAAAAATTATATTTTTATGTTTTAAGATTTATTATCTAATATTAAAATTTAAATTATCATTTAAATATCAATTTAAATTTTTTTTGTTTTTATTAGAAATAAATAACATATTGAACAGATTTATTTGGTATTTAAAATTATTTAAAGTACACAATATTCGTATAAGTAAAAAACGTTCTACTTAATCTAAAATTTAGTTTAAAGTTAATAGATTGTTAATATAAGGACAATATAGGTTGTCTTAATTTAGTGTCTTAAGAGGTGTTAAAATATTCTACTTTATTTTTTATTCATAAGTTATTCAATCTTTTGTAGAAATAAGGAGTTTTCCGATAGCTATTCTGGTATATTCTGAAACGAAATTTTTCGAAAACGAAAAAGTATTCCCAAAGAAAAAGAAAATAAGGCAGAATGTAAACTAACGGTTTTTAAAGACGCACATTTCCAAAAGACAATACAAACTGTTTAGAATTGTGACCTGCACAAAAATTTGAAAATTTCATGTAATAAGAAAAAACGTGAAAATAGGACTTTTTTGGAATTTTGACGGGCTGTAATTCCGGAACCTTATATAACTAAGAAAATCCGTTTACACACGTAAAACTATATTACTGGAGCTTTAATTTTTATGTCTTGTCGAAGAAAAATTTTTACAGGTGCTTAAGTTACAGATGCCTAAAAATAGATAATTTTAAATTTTTAAGCCCTAATAGCTCCTAAACAGAGGCTGGTACAAAAAAATTCTAAATTCTTTCTAAAAGTTCTTTCTAATTCTAAAAGTTTTTTCTTCTCTCAAAATTGCAAGCCACTATCTAAAAGTGTGCCGGAGTTATGAAGGTAGAAAAATCATGCAAAATTTGGTTAACATAACGGTAAATTTAAATAGTAAATTACATAATATTGCATAATTTTGATATTGTTTTATAGAGGTAAGAAAATTTCCGGTCTTTTGGTGTTTTTGGATTGTAAAACTACTGTGCAGAGCCTGAGATATAAACATCTGAAAATAGGGCTTTTTTGCAATTTTGAGTGACTGTAACTTTGGAACCCTATATAATTCAATTATCACACATCCATTAACACACATAAAAATATATTACTGGAGCTTTAAGGTTTTTGTCTTGTCGAAGAAAAATGTGTACAGATGCCTAACTTACAGGTGTTTAAAAATAGCAAATTTTGAATTTTTGAGCCCTAATAGCTCATAAACAGGGGTGGTACAAAAAAATTTTGTGAAGAAACTTATACTAATTCTAAACGTTCTTTCTTGTTTCAAAATTTCAAGCCCCCTATCTAAAAGCGTGCCGGAGTTATGAAGGTAAAAAAATCATGCAAAATTTGGTTTGCACATAACGGTAAATTTAAATACTAAATTTAGAAAAATTGTATATCATTGATATTATTTACAAAGATAAAGAAAATTTCATGAAACATGAGATATACGTATTTAAAAATAGGGCTTTTCAAAGTTGGAGTGTACAACATTAATTTTTTTATGAGACCTACCCTTGGTTAAAATTGTTTTTCTTTATCTCTATCTCTATCGGTGTAGAAGTTTTGTAAACAAACGGACCAACAGACGGACGAACGGACAGAGTGAAACTAATAGGCACATTTTTTCAAAATTTTTTTGGAAATGTGCTAAAAATATGATCTCATTTATTATACTAGTAGCCTAAAACTTTAAAAACATAATGCGGACATAACTATAAAAAACAAAAGTAGTTTTATAATTATTTGTTTTGTTTTTAATTTAATTATTTAAATGTACAATTTACAATCACTATTTTAATTTTCATATTTACATTATTAATATTTTTTAAATTATTTCATATAAATGTCCGCGTAAGGTTTCCAGCGATCCCCGGTAGTTGGTAGCCTTACGTTATCAATTAAGTATGTACATATGTATGTATAATATAATAATATATTGTCAAAATGTACATATTTAAAAATAAGAATTTTAATGGAATTAACAAAAAAATGATTCTTATAGCAGTTTTGATAAAGAGGAAGAACGAAAAAAAAAAATTAATAAAACGAAAAATTGGAAGATCTTCGATTATTAAAACAATATATAGATACCCTATTGCAAAAATTTATTCAAAAATTTATCATATGTCAAATTTATCTGGTAATCATTATACTTTTTATGTACTTATATGTAAATTTGACAGATCAGGGTTATCATTATTTTTTCTATTTTCAGTATATTTTTTTATTACATGATATCTAATGTTTTAATGATCGAAGGTTTATGTAGTTTTCTTTTCTAAAAAAAAATTTTAATTTTAAAATTTCAAAAATTTAATCTGAAAAAGTTCAAAAATGGAAAAAATCCAAGAATTTTTCATAACTGTTATAGTTTTCAAAATAATTGAGAATCACAAAATTTCCGCAACAGATATACAGATATACATATGTTAGATTTTTGCCCAAATATCGAAAAATGATTCTTTTTTTAAAACAGCAGTTTTGAAAAAAGAGAAGAAATGTTTTAAATTCAATTTTAAGCACTTTTATTTATATGAACGTGTTTCATAAAGGGTTTAAAAAAATTGGGAAAAAAAACTTGCACACGAGATACATGGCACTTTTTGACGCAATTATCAAAAATTATTTCTTTTTATAAAAGAGCAGTGTTTTAAATCTAATTTTAAACTCTTTTATATATATACTAGAAAATCCCCTGTGCAATTGCACAAATTCTATAGATTCAAAAACATTTACGTTATCATACTGACTCCCTTAATAAACTACCTAAAAATTTCATTTTTACATCAGCACCATTAAAAAAACGTTGAAATCGCTTACTTACTTGTAATAGAAAAAAAATATAAAACAAATCTAAACACATAAAATTAAAAATGTTAGGTACAGTTTATTAATTTATTCTCGCCGTGTTTTCGTGGCGATAATTTTTGACAGTTTTTTAATTATTGAGAAAAAATGGTCCAAGCTAAAAACACATTCAGGGTAAAAGTTCGTGCCGATATCTCAAAAATTGTTTGAAACACATGTATAAAGTGCACAATAAAAACCGGCGAAAAACCAACCAACACCAACCGCTACGACATTTTTTTTTTTTGTTACATTTAAAACACTCCCAATAATCGAAATAATTTTAATATTTGTTAAAATTTTACTCTCTATTTTTCTTTAGTTTTAAAAAAAAAATTTTTATTTAGATGAAACACAGTTTTCGCCGTGAAATTACTTCAATTACCAAAACTACTTTCAAGTCTTTTGCGTTTATTTTTTTTTTGCTTGAAAAAAATTTGCTGAATTTATTTTATTTAAATGTACTTTAGAAGAGGTCTTTGGTGTATTTAATAAAAGATTCATGTCTCTGATAATGAAATTTCATAAATTTTCGGGGTCTTTTTTTTTTGTGACTGTCGTTTTCGATAGCTTTTTAATTTAATGGTCTAATAATAAATTAGTACAAAATTATGAATCTTTTGTGAGAGAAGGCTTCTAAAATGATATTTTCTATGTTATTTTTTCTTTTTTTTTTTAAGAAAAATATCCATTTCTATAATATTTAGTAAGTTTCTGATTTCTGTTATGAAATATAATTAGCTAAGTCTGCCGAATTTTATATTAATAAAAAAAAATCGAATATTTTATGTTATAACAAAAATTCAGCTTAAAAAATCAAAATTCTAACCTAAATAAACAAAACTACTATAAAGTCTGTTGCGAAGCTTTTACCAGCTTTTATAATAGTGAAAACAAAATCAAGAATTAAATCGGCCTATTATTTTTTTCTTATAAATATAAGGCTTACTATAAACTTTGCTCTTTTTTTACTTTCAGGTCTTTTAATTTTATTAAGAGTATTTTTATTTTTTTCAAAACAAAGAATCATTTGAAACCTGCCAACAGAAGAATAATAATTTATTTTTAATTTACCGCTGCGACCAGTTCATAATGGATGTGGCGGTCAAATTTAAAAATTAAAAATTTGCTTTAAATTTTGTGTCGAAAGTACTTTTTAAAAAGTAAACATTTGTGTCTCTGATAAGATTTTTAGTCCAAGATTTGTGTCTCTGATAATAAAATTTTAAATTATTAAATAAATATATAGAAATATCATCATTGCCAGTTTAGTTTACATTCAGTTTGAGTGGTTTATTATAGAAATAAAATATTTTTTTTTTACATGTTGGCAAGGTCTTATCATTATATTGTGTATATTATCAGAAATTCAATCATTAATTTCAGGTATTATATTATCTGATCTGATTAATAAATCTTATTTTTTTCCATGGCTAACAATATTATTAATGGTCTAATAATAAATTAGTACAAAATTATGAATCTTTTGTGAGAGAAGGCGTCTAAAATGATATTTTCTATGTTATTTTTTTCTTTTTTTTTTTAAGAAAAATATCCGTTTCTATAATATTTAGTAAGTTTCTGACTTCTGTTATGAAATATAATTATTTAAGTCTGCCGAATTTTATATTAATAAAAAAATTTCGAATATTTTATGTTATACCAGTTCTACCGAAAATTTAGCTTAAAAATCTAAATTTCAACCTAAATAAACAAAACTATTTTAAAGTATGTTACGAAGCTTTTACCAGCTTTTATACTAATGAAAACAAAATCAAGAATAAAATCGGCCTATAATTTTTTTCTTATAAATATGAGGTTTACTATAAACTTTGCTCACTCTCACTTTTTCACTTTCAGGCTTTAATTTTATTAAGAGTAAATATTTTTATTTTTTTTCCAAAACAAAGATTGAAAATGCCAACAGAAGATTAATAATTTATTTTTAATTTACCGCTGCGACCAGTTCATAATGGACATGGCGGTCAAATTTAAAAATTAAAAATTTGCTGAATTTATTTTGATTGAAAATGTGTTTTTTAAGTATGTACTTTTCCTTTTTTGACTGTACTCACTTTTAATGAACGGTTTGTGTAACTGATAATACTTCTAGTGGAATATTTGGTCACTCGTAATAATATTTACTAAATTTATTTATATTTTTAATGAACGGTTTGTGTCTCTGATAATACTTCTAGTGAAAAATTAAGTCTCTGGTAATAATATTTACTAAATTTATTTATATTTTTAATGAACGGTTTGTGTCTCTTGATAATACTTTGAGTCAAAAATTTGTGTCTCTGGTAATAAAATTTGAAATTATTAAATAAATATACAGAAATATCATCATTGCCAGTTTAGTTTACATTCAGTGTGAGTGTTTTATTATAGATATAAAATATATTTTTTTACATGTTGGCAAGGTCTCGCCAACATCTTGTGTATTATATTATAGATATATATATATATATATATATATATAAATATGTATATATATGTATGTCTCTCATAAATGTTATAGTTAATCAAGGAATTATCAAAAATTGTTTCCCATTTTGATTAATAGCTATTGTTACATTTCATGTATTATATGAAATTCTATATAGTATATAGTATAAAATAAACAAAATAATATCACTAAAAATTTAAAATAATAAATCGCTTGCGTTCCCCAATTTGCATCATTTAACCCATCTGGGCAAAAAATAAATTAAAGTACTGTAAGTAATATACATACATATGTATGTATATTTTTTGAAGCAATATACAAAAATGAAAGCTCCAAAATTATTTTTTTGTTTGGGTTAAAAATTGTTCTTAATAATTTAGGGTTACCTTATAATTGATGAAAGTGTGATTTAATTTTTTTCAATATTTTTTCTTATGTTTTCTTATGTAATTTATATTATTATAGATTTATTTTTCAATATGCATACCTACTCTTTACTCTAGGCTTATTATGGAATATTTTTTAATTTTGAAAATGTGCTTTTTTGAAAACCTATGGTTTTTCCATTATTTTTTTTATATGAGCTAACTCACTCCCTAATTAAGTTGAGTATCTGAAATTTTGTCAAAAAAATTTATATTTTACTTTAACGATTTCTAAAAAAATTAGCTTGAACTAAAGCAACAGAATCTACTAGCTGTCAAACAACTGTGAACTTTATATTTTAATATCTTTACATCTGAAATTTTGTTAAAGATTTTTTGAAAAGTACATAGGTATAATATATTATGTTCTGGCAGGTATTCTAGATTTGATATATTCAACTATTCACCTTGTTTTTATTTTAAAAATAAACTGCAGATAATACAAAATTTAATTGAGAAAATAATTTAAAAATTAAACATAAATTAATTTTTTCTATGTAATAATATCGATGTTGGAAATAGATAAATAATTTCGTAGTAATTGAAATTTTTAAGAAAGAACCAACATTTTTTTATGCCTAAAAGTCAATGTTAAGTGAATCATTTAAAATAATTTAAATTAAAAACTAAGAATATAATGATAAGAAGAGATAAAAAAAATTTTTAAAATTAAATTTTTTAATAAAAATTCAATTGATTTTTTTGTAATCACTGAAACATAATTGTTAAATATTTATTCAATTTTTTTTTTTTTTTATAATTAAAAACACCTGTTTCGTTTCACAAATTATTGTTTTATTTTCAAAAAATTGTATTAATCCACGTAGAATCTTTAAATTATAAAAAGTTTAATTTTTAGAAAAACAACTTATTGATTTTACAATTTTAAAATATTTTTATTACAAAGTTTTCAAATAAAACACAAATAAAACGAGAAAGAATACAGTTGCCTTTGTCAACTTTTAGATACCCGTACGAACCGTTAGTATGTTCACAGCCTGTCACTCTGCTTACAATATTATTTTTTTAATATTTTAGTATTTTAAAATAATTTGGGTGAATGTTATAATTTCTAGAACTATGGGTTGTACATATATTCAAACTATATGTTTATACATTCTTCAAAAGCAGATTCTAACCTTCCACATAACGATTATCAATCCAAAACTTTTTCAAATATTCTATAGTACCATTTAATAGTAAGCGGTAAATGTATATTAAATTTACTTAGTACAAAATAGTAAATATAATTTTAAATATTATATTATATTATATTTAAATATTCCATTTACATAATAATTTCTTATAAGTACAATAAAATGCATATATGTATGTAAATACGGCGCTATATAATATACATATATACTCTTATCATTCATTCACTAGTGACATATACGATATGTAAATAAACATGATATTATTTAAGTATGTATATATATATCAATATCATATAAATAAAAATTCTTCAAGCAACCGTTATGTTGTTTATTCATTTACATTTTTTTGTACTACGCATTATATCCTCAACAATTTCAAATTATCGCGTAAAACAAAATGCAAAAAATTCGTTAAAGAAATTTGTTAGAAAATTTGAAAAAATCAAGTAACACTTTCGTCAATTATAAAGTAACCCTATATTATTAAAAAAAGTTATTAACAGAAATAAGAGTATAATGTTGAAGCTTTAATTTTTGTGTATTAGGTACTTCAAAAAAATGTTAAGGTGTTTAAAAATAGGAAATTTTCAGTTTTTGACCCCTTACAACTTCTAAACGGGGAGTGATACAAAAAAAATTTCTAAAATGACTCATACTTATTTTCAAAGATCTAACATCTGTCAAAATTTCAAGTTTCCAACTTAAAGCGTTTAGAAGATAGAAGGGTTAAAGTATTTTGCAAAATTTTAGTTTCGCATAACGGTAAATTAAGACACCGTATACCACAACTATATATTTATTGTATATATAATTTTAAAGCTAATAAAAGCAGTAATCGTTTGCCGTTTTCAAAATGAAGATATACCTTATACAACTTGTGCTATGACAATTTAAATATAGAGCTTTTTTGAACCTTTGGGGAGCTGTTGCTCCGTAACGGATGGGGCTACAAAAAAAAGTTATTAAAAATAAAATTAATATTTTTGTGACATCTATCAGCAGTTAAAATTTCATAGCTCTATTTCAAAAAAAATGTGGGGTCTAAAAATTAGGTGTTCGAGAGCTACCGTAAGTTTTGGTCCAAACTCAACCAAAAAAATAGGGAACCTACAAATTACTCCCAGAATATTTTGTGTAAATTTCAAGATTCTAGCTTTTTTAGTTTTTGAGTTAGCGTGCTGACGGACGGACGGACATGGCTCAATCGTCTTAAAATTTTTTTCCGATCCGATCCATACCTTTGAAGGTATATCTACCTCGCTTATTTCGAGGTGTTACAAACGGAGGAGTAATTTTATTATACACGATCCTATCGTACGGGTATAAAAACAAAAAAATAGTTCATATTTCATAAATCCATATGGAATATTATGTATAAAATGAGGACTTAGAAAAAATATTAAATAAAAGTTAAAGTTACTCGGAGCAAAAAATGTTCTATGGCAAAGTTTTTGATATTTACTTGTGTAACAACTTTTTCTTAATAATTTTTCTCATATAATTTTTCTGTTACGAAATATTCGTAAAAAAGTTAAAAAGTACACTAGTAAACTAGCACGTGTGGTTGTCCGATTTGCTCCAAAAGCTTATCAATCTGAGATATTTACGTCAAAACCTTAAATATGAAATTGGAAAAAATTCCGAAATTTACTTTTAGCTAAATAAAAATTTGTTGTCCAGTAAAAGAGTATTATAACTTAAGTCAATTTGGTTACTAAGCAAAGTAATATTATTATTTTTATATTTATTTATTTGAAAAATTTCATGTTTATCTAGAACTATGCCACCTTTTAATTCTCTTAACAGTCTGACTTTTTTTATATCTGTGATGTGTCCTGTTGATTTCAGATGTTGAGCAAGTTCAGATGGTGGGTCAGAGAGAGCTTTTGATTTAATATGTTCCGAAAATCTAATTTGCAATGACCTTTTAGTTTTTCGTATGTAAATACCGTCACAATCACTGTATTTAATTCCATATACTCCACTTTTTGACAAAAAGTTACATGGTTTTTGTAATTTTAATTTATTATTGACTAATTAGTTATTTAATGTGTTTTTATTGAAGAAGGCAGGTTTTATATCAGCTGTGTTGAGTTGTTTTGATAAACGTTCCGAACAATATTTTATGTATGGTAAAAAATTGTTCGGAATTGTAATCAATTTCAATTGGGTCATTATCAGGTACTGGTAAAATTCTGTTAATCATCATTTTATTCGACATTCGTTTTAATATATTATATGGTGCAGTGACAGAACACCCGAGAAATATAGCCCGCGGGCTTTATTTCCAAAAGTTTTGGAATTAAAGCCCGCGGACGTTAATACGTTTTTGTATTGGGATTAAAGCCCATAATTAAAAAGAATTAAAACCCGCGGGTTTTAATTGGAATTAGAATTAAATTGAATTGGATTGGAATTGGAATTAAAACTTACACTATTTTTTGTTATTAAAAGAAGAGATTAATAGAATATGTAGAACAAACGCATTAGGAGGAATTTTAGAGTTTTTGATAAAAATTGGGGTATCCCCTTTTTCCAGAATATTTACTAATATGTATATGTGCGAGTTTTATGATAGCGGAGAGTTGGTTACAAAACCAACCAAGGATTATATGCTTTTTCTAAAATATGTATATTAGTAATACCCCTATTGTCAAGGATTTTAGAACTGGATTCAAAATCAGGATTATACACTTTTTACAAAATATTTAGACATATGCATGTACGAATTTGGAATTAGGAATCAACTCTAAAATCTCTCCCAATTGAGAAACTCTCATATATACATATAAGTAATTATTTTGTAATAGGCGTATAATCCTGATTTTGAATTCAATTTTAAAAATTTCTCCCAAAATCCCTGAGGCCCTAACATTGAGACAAAGTCCCATGGCACTTCTGGCTCATTGAAGTGAATTAAAAGTTCCAATCCAACTTCTGACATGTCACCAAATAAAATCCAGTCAAATGAAATAAAGACTCATGATAGTAACCTTTGTATTGCTCAGTGGGCTTTAGTTCTTTTTCAAAATGGACTTAAATCCCACGATCTAGTGGAATTACGACCCGAGGGCTATAATTCTTTTTTTGAAAAGGATTTAAAGCCCACGGGCGTTAATTCCAAAAGTTTTGGAATTAAAGCCCGCGCGCTGTATTTCCTCGGGGGTTCTGTCACTGCACCAGATTATATATGGTGTGTTTCTTGCAACCAGATTATATATGTTGTTAATAGCGATATTAATAATACTATTTAGTTCTTTTTTAGCACATTTCCCAAAAAATTTTGAAAAAATGTGCTTATTAGTTTCACTCTTTCCGACCGTCTGTCTGTTTACAAAACTTCTACACCGTTAAAGATAGAGAAAACAAATTTTAACCATGGGTAGGTCTCATAAAAAAAATAATTTTGTTGGACAACTTTTTCATGTAGCCCCATCCATTACGGAGCTACAGCCCCTCAAACTTTGAAAAGGCCTTATTTTTAAATGCATATATCTTATGTTCTGCTTAAAATTTTTTCAATCAGAAAACGTCATTCGACAGGTATTTTTTTTATCTTTGGAAATTAATATCAAAATTATACAATTTTTTTAAATTTAGTATTTAAATTTACCGTTATGTGAAAACCAAATTTTGCATGATTTTTCTCCTTTCATAACTCCGACACACTTTTAGATAATGAGCTTTATGAGCTATTAGGGCTCAAAAATTGAAAATTTGCTGTTTTTAAACACCTGTAACTTAGGTACCTGTACACATTTTACTTCGGAAAGATATAAAAATTAAAGCTACAGTAATATATTTTAGCGTGTGTTAAAGGTTTATTTTAGTTATATAGGGTTCCAAAGTTGCAGCTCTTCAAAATTGCGAAAAAGCCCCATTTTCAGATATATATATTTCAGGCTCTGCGTAATAGTTTTGCAATCTAAAACCGCCAGAAGATCGAAAATTTTATTATCTATATAAAACAATATCAAAATTATGTAATACTTTGTAATTTACTATTTAAATTTACTGTTATGTGAAAACCACATTTTGCATGATTTTTCTACCTTCATAACTCCGGCACACTTTTAGATAGGGCTTGAAATTTTGAGAGAAGAAAGAACTTTTAGAATTAGTATAAGTTTCCTTAGAAAATGTTTTTGCACCACCCTCTGTTTAAGAGGTATTAGGGCTCAAAAATTGAAAATTTGCTATTTTTACATATGTAACATGTAACATATGTATGTCACATGTATGTCACATGTAACTTAAGCACCTGTACAAATTTTTCCTCGGCAAGACATACAAATTAAAGTTCCAGTAATATATTTTTACGGATGTTAACGGGTTTTCTTAGTTATAAAGGGTTCCGAATTTACAGCCCCTCAAAATTCCAGAAAAGTGTTATTTTCACATATTTTCTTATTACAAAAAATTTCTTAAATTTTATTTTTTAAATTTTTGTGCAAGTCAAAATTCTAAACAGTTTGTATTGTGTTTTGGAAATATGCGCTTTTAAAAACCGTTGGTTTACATTCTAGCTTGTTGAAATTATCACCAGTTAACGGTACACATAGTACACGGTGTAATAAACATTAGAAGGATGCCATTTTTGTTGACCATGCATGATTTGAAGAAGCAGAGATAATAGCATCTGAAAATGTTTCTTTTCGATATATGTTGAAACGTAATTTGCTAATAATTATTTCGATGGTTAATTGTAGAAAATTCAGCTTAACTCCACCATATTCTAAAGTGAATTTGATGTTGTTATCCAAATTATTTAGACATTTTTTCAAGAAAGTATTAACTTCTCTTTCTGTGTCTATCAATATACAGAATATATCATCTACATATCGAAACCAGGTTAAAATATTCTTCAGAAGATGGTGTTTGGAATCGCATAAAGTTGTTTCAAAGTTATCCATAAAAATTTCCATAAAAAGGGGACAAATTTGATCCCATAACTAAACCATTTTTTTGTGAATAAACCTTGTTATTAAATTCAAAATAATTCTGGTCTATGCAAATGTTAATTAAATTTTGTAATTCGACTGCTTTGTCTAGATCCCTAAATTTATTTGTTATTTTGTCATAAAATATCTTCTTCAGTTTAGCGTTAGGAACAGAAGTAAACAAACTTGAGACATCAAATGAAATCAGTTTGGCATTCTTAGGTAATTTAATATTTTCCAATTTATTAATTAATTCTGTGAAATTTTTTATAGAGTTTTGGCCTTGAAAATAAGCAAATCATGTAAAGTAAAACTAGCCAATTTTTGTGCTGGAAAATTACATGCAGAAGCAACAGGACTTTACTTATTATTAAATTGATTTCCTTTTCATATCTATAAGTAGGGTCAGCTGGTAACTCTGATGCGCTCATGTCTTTAATTGTACATATTTAGAATTTTTTCTATGTATTCTTTCTTATTGTTTTTTGTCCACTACTACAATTGTATTACTTTTATCTAATTTGCAGAGAATTAAGTTTTCATTTTTTAATTTAGTTTTGATTGTGCCGATAGTTTTGGAAATTGATTTATCATTAGTATTATTCGGATGGTCATTGTTGTTGTATTTAGCTATCTGTTTGTAAGTATATTTTTAAAATTTTGAGCACATTTAGGTTTACATTCAATATTATTGTCTGAGATGGCAGCATCTGTATAAACGGCTATGTCTATTAGTTCACTCTTGTTAATTTTATATGGTGGTGCAGCTTATTTTAAACCGTTGTTTAGTACACATAATTCCTTCTCAGAGAAGATAGTATTAATTGCGTTGACTATTCTGGAGTGAAATGTTTTATTGTCGTTATTATTGAAATATTTAGCAAGGTTTTTTAGTAGTATTAATTTATTAATCTTTTTTGTTTGTGTTTTAAATTGGATATAAGAAAATACTTTAGCTTTTTCATGTGCATGATTTAGAGTTTCATCTAGTTCTATTGCGTGGAGATGGTAAGAAAGTTCAGAACGCAAAATTTTTAAATGAATGCCCAAATTATCTTTAATATGATACTGTTTTCTTATTTCGCTTTTTAACCAATTTAATTTAACTGGTCTAGAAGTGTTTTTACTATTAAAATGAATATATTTATTAAAAATCTTATTTAAAATGCATTGTTTGTTGAACCAAATATGATTAAAAGTAAATTTAAATTTAATGAGTAGTTTTCTATAGAACACAATAATCCTGTGTATTTCCAAATTTAATAAAAGATCAATTGATTTTTTTGTAGGCGCTTTTCACCACGTTTGTTAAATATTTATTCAATTTTTTTTTTTTTTATAATTAAAAACACCTGTTTTCGTTTCACAAATTATTGTTTTCTTATTTTGTTTTTATATTTTTGTCTTTTTTTTCAACTAGTTTCGCCCGTTTTAAGGAAGATAACTCATATGCGTTTTTATAAATTCCACCTTGAAAACTTTATTTTGCAGTGAAATGTATAATAAATTAAATTATAATTTAAACAATATTTTATATAAAAAAGTTAATCTGAAATATATTATGTATTCTACGCACTATATAATGGCTCCAATCAATTTTATATTTATACCGAACCGTTTGCAATATTTAACATATCCTATTCGAGTTAACATGTTATATATGCAACAGTATATCTGTTCCCTCTAAACTGAAAATTTTATATAAATTTCCTTTGGATCCCCAAAAAAAACAGTGGATTTAAAAAAGCTTTAATTTGGATCTTTAGGAGGTTCTTATTTGTTAAATACTACTGTTCGTAATAATATGTGCCGAAGTATATAATATAACAAATATTTAACAATAATCTTTACAGATACCTAATATTTATATTTAAGGATTTTAAAAGAAGTTTTGTTAATAAATATTTAAAGATGTATGAATGTTACTCATGTTTACTCAGAACCATTGGGCGTATTTTATGGTTTTTTGTTAAATGTTAGGTACATATATGTTACAAAAAATTAGGTTCTTTGTATTTAAGGGGTATTAATCGAGGTAGTGCGAATTTCAATCCTGAATATGTATAGCAAGCATTTTTAATTGAAAGGAAAATTACTGAAAATGTATGTTTTTTTAGGAAATCCTCCTTTCCTACCAAATATAGTGTAAATATATAATATAAACAAAATAAATAATATTATACAGTACAAATTAATATTAGTATTGCACCTATAATAGTCGTAGTCAATGGTTTTTGTAAATGGTCATATATAAAATAAATATTAAAATGAATAAATAAATATAAAAAAGCATAGTGTTATTTAATTTGAACCTTGGTTTATTTTCTGAGATTTCAGAAGTATAATACTTATTTAAATATGGGGTAATTATTTTTTTTTTGTTGGAAACTTATTTTAAAATAGTTCCTTTTTTGAGAGTCTTTACTTTTTTCTCTTTTTTTTTTCTTTTTCTATTTATTTCAAATCAAAAAAAAAAATTAATTTGAAAATAATAGATCTTAAAACATAAAAATATAATTTTTTTTTTAAATTAATTTTTATAAATTTAAAAGTCCAACGCAAACACAAACTCTTCCAATACAAGCACCAGCTGTATATCCTCTTTGACGGCATTGAATCATACAAATTCCATTACAACTCCATGTGTTTTTATCAAAATTATTTTCTTTGCCAATAAGTGCCACAGAATCAGCAGCAGTTAAAGAATCAAATTCTTTAATCTCTCTAGGTTTGTCTGCAAAAGCAACAGCAAGCATAACTGCTAAAAATCCCAATATGAAGAATGAACGCATTTTATTAATTTTTTTTTTAATTATTTTAAGTTAAAACTTAAATATTTTTTAACAAGGTGATTTTTTAATTTTTGACTACAATAACTTTAAAATTTTATAAGCTATTTATATTAAAAAATTTAAATATTTATTAAATTTTTTTTTTTTTTTATAATTAAAAACACCTGTTTTTCTTTCACAAGTTATTGTTTTATTATTTTGTTTTTATATTTTTCTCTTTTTCAACTAGTTTCGCGCTTTTTTTTTTTTTTTTACATACCTATAGCTTACACTAGTTTTTGTTAACTGCGATGTAAATACAAAACATACTGTTTTGGTATGAAACATCACAAATTAGCTCCATAATTAATTCAGTAAAACGTGTATAAATACAATTAAGAAAAATATATTTTATAGCATATAAATAATGCTATGTTGATTCTTCACTCCTGCATTATATTGGCCATTAGTGAGAAATTACTTTTCAATAAATACTTTAGTTTTTTAATAACAACATCTAAATTTGAACATTCTTTTAAATCCGATTGGTAGCTTATTATAAACCGTTATAGCTGAAGTAGGGTAACTATTACGTGATAGCTCAGTTCTTGATTTGGCATGATTTAAATGGTTTAGCCTTCTTGTATTGTAACTGTGAACAGTATATCTTTTAGTAATTTACAATATTTTTTTTGTAAATTTAATTTTTCCAACTTAAAAATTAATTTGGATTTTTCCAAAACAATGAGTTCAGATAACTTTAGGTAACCCGTTATTTCATTTGTTGGGGTCAGCCAGTTGTATTTGTGCAAACTTTTTATAGCCTTGTTTATTAAAACACCAATTTTATCTTTCAACCATAAGGAACAGCTGGACCAATTACATATATTATATCTAATATGGGAGATAATATGAGCATGTTATAAACTATCAGCTGCTCTTCTGCTCAAAACGATTCCACTTCTTTTGATGGCACCTAACAATAAGGGCACAATTTTTTTAACTAGTTTATTAATATGATCTTCCCATTTTAGCTTTTCATCGATTACAACACCTAGATATTTATATGTAGTAACTCTTTCTATTTCAACCTTATTTACAAACAGTTTTTATATTATCTTATTTTTTATTTTATATACTATACATTTAGTTTTTTTCAGCATTTATTGTTAATTTGTTACCTTTAAACCAATTATTGTATTTCAACGTTAAGCATTTCTTCAAGTCAGCATTTATTAGTCTTTCGAATTTATCACAAGTTGAAGCATTATAAACAAGTAGAGTATCATCAGCAAAGATCTTATTGTTAGCTATTAAATTCGCATACTGGATATTGTGAATGTAAAGCAGGTATAATGTTGGACCTAACACAGATCCTTGAGGAACACCAATATTTATTACTTAGCACTCGATTAATTTTTGTAATATTTTTTCTATTTTTTAGGTATGATTTTAATAAATCATGAGCTGCACACCGTATTCCAATTTCATGTAGCCTGTCAAGTAAGATGTTATGGTTCACTGTATCGAAAGCCTTTTTTTAATCTTTTTTAAATTACTGTATTGAAAGCCTTTTTTTTAAATACATAATGTCCTGCATCCAATTTGTTTATAATTGAGTTGATAGCTTCCATAACCGCATAATCGGTTCGGATTTTTTTTTGAAAACCAAATTGATTCAGATCAAAGCCAACAACCTTCTGTATGAAATCTTGTATCCTAACATTTATCACCTTTTCAAATACTTTTCCTAAACAATTTGTGAGAGTAATCTAGAGAGGCCTATAATTAGATAAATCGCTTGCTGACCCAGATTTAAATATCGGTACAACAATACTTGATTTTAAACACTTAGAATAAATACCCGTAGAAAGACATTTATTTATCAAACAAACTATAGGTGATCAAACAACTATAGGTGTTATTAATTGAACATCATTTTTTAAATCAGTCGCTGATATATTATCACCCCCCGGTGCACAATTTTTCAACTGTACAATGATTTTGGCTATTTCTGCTTCATATGTTGATTTAAGAAAAATAGACTGATCAATCAGTCTGTGTTTTATTGTATACTTTTCAGCGTCACTGATTTCATTTGCCAGTTTGTTCCCAATTTCGCTAAAGTAATTTTCAATTTCATAGCTATCACATGTTTTAATTCCATTACTAATTATTTCTTTGATAACTTTATTAGATTCAGTTGGCTTTTTCAAGACGAAATTATTAAGTACCTTCCAAATTTTTCTTTGGTCAAAACCAGCCAGATGTATTTTATTATTAAAATAATTCTGTTTGGCTTTGGTGATTTCATAAGTAACTTTGTTTTTTATCTTTTTACATGATTCTTGAATTTTCAAACTATTAGGGTTCTTTTTTAGCTTTTTAAACATTCTATTCCTTTTGTTGATAATACTTAATAATTCGTCTGTCGTCCAAAGAATATCATTTCGGACTTTTCTATACTTTATTACTGACCAGTTCTTCTTTGCTCTTTGTAATATATTAATAATATCCTCTACGCCATCAATATTATTTATTACAAGAAGATTTCTAGCATATACTTTAAACATTTGATAATTTGTAGTAAACATTTTTTTTTTTTAAATATTGGTTCTATTTTTTTTACAACTTTGTTTATTTTGACACAGATAGCTTTATGATCAAAATTTACTATGTCGTGCAATATAATATCGAAATCAAAGTTTACTAGGTCTGAAAGAACGTGGTCAATAATCGTAGCAGAGTTATCAGTTATTCTAGTAGCGAATTCATTGTTTAGCTTGTTTTTGATACTAACTCCGTTAGATTCTAACATGCTTTATAGGAGTTGGAGAGTTCCGTTTCAGCTAATAAATTAATATTAGTATCACCCATCAGAACAATATTTTTATATCGATCACAAACTAAGTCTAGATGTGCTACAAATTCATTAGTATTTATACTTGGTTTCTTGTAGAAAACAGCAAGTTTTAATGCTGGAATAGTGTTGCTTAGTGAAACAATTATTGTATTGAATTGCTCCAGCATTTCCAAGACCCTATACTCTAAATTCTGTTTTATAAAATTGCAGTCGCATCTCCTCTAGAATGATTATCGGAATTAAAAGAAGCTTAGTATCCAGAAATTTGAAAAAATCTTTCTTCCTCCGAGTATAGCCAAGTTTCACCGATCATAATGACGTCAATGTATTCTCTGGCTTTTACAAATAATTCAATTTCAACTATATTTTTTCTCAAACTTCTTGCCTTAAAATGCACAATATTCAATTTGTGTAGTTTGTTATTTTATCATGGTTTACCAATCAAATAATTTGTCCAATTTTCCCTAGTTTTTTGTAGGTGTTCTCTGTATTTATTATCAATATGTCTCGTAAAATAAGCTAAATCCTGAAGTATTTCTTTTTTAGATAATCCTGTATGCTTATGATAGATAAAATACAGATGACTTAGTTCTTTGTAGTTATTTGGTAATCCTTCTTGATGAATAAATACTTTCAAACTAGTTTGAATAATACCATCATAACAAATATCGTCATTGTCATGAAAATATGACAAAAACAATCTCATATTATTGTAGATTCTATAATCTCTAAATCTAGATAAGGTATAGGTATTATCACCAGTTTCAACAGCTTTTCTTGTTAATCTAACAATTGGTGGAATCAGAAGATCAACAAAGCTAGAACTTTTATCTGTTTTATCGCCTTTATCATTTATATTTATTATTTTTGGATTGATTTGCTGATTTGCTGATTAAGTTTCTCCTTTGACCCAGTTTGTGTATGTGTTACTTGAAACTTCCTTCTTTGAACTGTTGATTTCTTTAGTACTCACCATATTTGAACTGAATTTGCTTCCGTTTTTATTTTCAGCTTTGCTATTTTTATTTTTATTAAGGGGCCATAATTTATGTAATAAATTCGGTTTTTTGTTGATTAAAGCTTCTTTATTATGATTTTCCTTACAATTTGTACTACTCTAAATAACTTCTTTTTCATTCATCTTATTACTATCATGCTGTTCTATTATTACAGTTAGCTTAGTTTGGAGCCCTATCATTAGTAATTTCTACGACTTGCTTACAACAACTAAAAAGCTTGTGAAACGAGGAAGAATACAGTTGCCTTTGTCAACTCTTAGATACCCGTACGAACCGTTAGTATGTTCACAGCCACTCTGCCTACAATATTATTTTTTTAATATTTTAGTATTTTAAAATAATTTGGGTGAATTTTATAATTTCTAGAACTATGGGTTGTACATATATTCAAACTATATGTTTATATGTACATTCTTCTAAAGCAGATTCTAACCTTCCACATAACGATTATCAATCCAAAACTTTTTCAAATATTCTATAGTACCATTTAATACTAAGCGGTAAATGTATATTAAATTTACTTAGTACAAAATAATAAATATAATTTTAAATATTATATTATATTATATTTAAATATTCCATTGACAGAATAATTTCTTATAAGTACAATAAAATACATATATGTATGTAAATACGGCGCTATATAATATACATATATACTCTTATCATTCATTCACTAGTGACATATACGATATGTAAATAAACATGGTATTATATAAGTATGTATATATATCAATATCATATAAATAATAATAAAAATTCTTCAAGCAACCGTTATGTTGTTTATTTGTTTACATTTTTTTGTACTACGCATTATATCCTCAACAATTTCAAATTATCGAGTAAAACAAAATGCAAAAAATTCGTTAAAGAAATTTGTTAGAAAATTTGAAAAAATCAAGTAACACTTTCGTCAATTATAAAGTAACCCTATATTATTAAAAAAAGTTGTTAACAGAAATAAGAGTATAATGTTGAAGCTTTAATTTTTGTGTATTACTTAAAAAAAATTTTAATAGGTGTTCAAGTTACAGGTGTTTAAAAATAAGAAATTTTCAGTTTTTGACCACTTACAGCTTCTAAACGGGAGGTAATACAAAAAAAATTTCTCAAGATCTAACTTCTGTCAAAATTTCAAGTTTCCAACTTAAACCGTTTAGAAGATAGAAGGGTTAAAGTATTTTGCAAAATTTGAGTTCCGCATAACGGTAAATTAAGACACCGTATACCACAAATATACATTTATTGTGTATATACTTTTAAAGCTAATAAAAGTAGTAATCGTTTGGCGTTTTCAAAATGAAGATATACCTTATACAACTTGTGCTATAACAATTTAAATATAGAGCTTTTTTGAACCTTTGGGGAGCTGTAGATCCGTAACGAGTGGGGGTAACGGTAAAATTTCATAGTGTAACGGTAAAATTTCATAGCTCTATTTCAAAAAAAATGTGGGAATCTAAAAGTTAGGTGTTCGAGAGCTACCCTAAGGTTTGGTCCAAACTCAACCAAAAAAAAATAGGGAACCTACAAATTACTCCCAGAATATTTTGTGTAAATTTCAAAATTCTAGCTTTCTTAGTTTTTGAGTTAGCGTGCTGACGGACGGACGGGCGGACATGGCTCAAAAGTCTTAGAATTTTTTTCTGATCCGATCCATACCTTTGAAGGTAAATCTAGCTTGCTTATTTCGAAGTGTTACAAACGGAGGAGTAATTTTATTATACCCGATCCTATCGTACGGATATAAAAACATTTACTGTCACATAAGTTATTCATTTTTCGTGTACATTTTATGTAACATATGAATGTGTGTACATTTTTTTCTTTTTCAATTTCATGGTCACGATAAATTTCAAAAATGTTGAAAACTTAAAAAATTTTCTATGTCATATAAATTGCTAAAATCAGATATCTAAAAAAAAACACCAAAAACATTGAAACAATGTTCAAAAGTTTTACTGTTTTTTTTTTTCGACGCTCAGAAAAATCACCACTCTAACGATGATTTATGTCTAGACATTATACGTAAGTCCTTTTTAAAAGATTTTTATGTTAACCGTTAAACAACAGAATCACAAAAAAGAAAGGAATTAAAAGTTTTGTAAACATTTTTTTCATTAATAAAACGTATATAACAATATAATAATTTTTTTTTTTTTTTACAAGAAAATAAACACTTTTTTTAATTAAAAAACTGAAAATTATGATTATTTTATATATGTACATATATATTTTTTTTATTTTAATTTGTCGAAAAAAATAAAAAATCATAATTGCTTTTCAAAAATGTATTTAATCACACAAGACTTAATTTATAAAGGGACTAAAAAATCAAAATGTATTATTTACATGACCTTTGAAATAATGAAATGAAAACATAAAACATTTATTTAGAATTCGAAACGAACAAAATTTGATTTAAATTTAATAAAATGATTAAATTTAATAGACAAATAAAGAAAGAACTCCACAATTAATATAAAAGTCAATTAAAGTTAAAGAAATAATTTTCATAAGTGTGATATATTAGTCAATATTAAGAATGACTCTTCAATTGTTTAAAATTTTGATATTTTGATCTTTTTTTATATCCAAATTCTTACTTTGACATTCTTACTTTATTATTATGTTAAAAATTCATTATGATTTTTGATAACTTTTATAGTTTTGACTCTTGATTTTTCTTTTATATTAAAAAAAAAAAAACAAGTAAATGTAACAGTAAGTCGATGACACCGACTTAATAATACCCAACACCTAAATAATTCGAATTAAATTAAAAATCCATAAGTTTTTGGCAGTTGCTTGAAATATCTCCCTTTTCTTCCTTATTCAACTCAAATTTAACTCAGGAACGTAAAATTTGTATGATTTAACACCCTTGCACATGTTACCCTCACCGCCAGTCCAATTCATCTCAAATTTCAGGAACATAGAGAAAATATTACATAACACCCTTGTACCAAATATAAAGGTTCCATTTTTATTGGTTTTGGATATATTCTCATTTGCTCTGGAGCTCGTTTGGAAGCTTTCAAAATCCGAATCTAAAAATACCTATGTGATTATGATTTATAATTTTAATTTATTTCTACTTATGATTTTTTAATTTAATTTGAATTTTTCAGGTGTTTGGGTATCGGTTGCATCTTACTTACTGATATATTTACTGTTATATTTACTTATTTTTATTGCAATTAATTACTAAAAACATTTTCAATACATCATATAGGTATCAGCCTAACACGTATGCGTCTACTTGTAAGTATCTGATTTATATGCGTTTACACACACACATCTTGTTTAGAATTTTATATGGAAAATGTGGACATGCAAATGTGAAATGATAGTGTGGTTCGAGACGTCTTTGAAATATTGGTCGTATCTCAACCAAAAACCAGAGGAAACCTACAAATTGATTTCAAAATATGTTGGGGTAATTTTAGAATGCAATAAAATTTTGTCATAGTCTTATATATGTAAAAAATAAAAATTGAGCCATCTATCGAACGAATATTAAACTACATTATGTCCTAGTTTATGTCCTTTAGAAGATATATGTAAATATTTTTTTAAATTGGTGCAGTAGTTTTTGAGTTTATTGCTTAGAAACAATCACGTGTCTTTTATTATATGTAAAGATATGTATTAATCTCTAACATATTTAAAACATTCGATACAAATAAAGTTTAAATGTAATTTTTCTTTCTAAACTAAATAATCATGAAACAATATACTATAGTATAGTGATAAACACTCATCAAATAATCTACTATAGTCATATATAGTTATTTATACAGATATATAATATAGTATATAGAAAACAATTAAAGAATAAACACAATAATGTAGAGCTAAAGTCCTTCATAGAAAATGTTGATATCATCAGAATCAGAAAAATCTGAAAGACTGGCTGAAATCTGAAATATCAAATTAAAATGTAGATGATCGTAAAGCAGTAGAGGAGATCGTAGACTGTTCTGGTTCTATCGTTTAATTTGTATATTATATTAAAAGCTCAATTTCAAATTATTGTTTTTTTGAAGTAAACGCAAGTGTTAAAAAAAAAAAAAACTACGACATGTATAAAATAAAAAATTTTATAAATTTAAATTTAATTATAAATATAGTGGCATGAAATAACGCCACAATAAAATAACGTCGCAAAAAAATTAATAACATAACAAATTTAATTTTTGTGGAATTATTTCATTATATTGTGGCCGTTATTTCATTTTATTGTGGCGCCATTAAATTTTTGTATTTTAAAATGAAATTACGCCGCAAAAAGATAGCTGGTTTAAATTAAGTAGAACTAAAACAATTAGAAGCTAAATAACTTTTCATTGGTTTTGTGAACAAATACGAAAGTTAAAAAAATAAAAAATGTTTAATTGCCCCCTGATCCTCACTACTCATTTAATAAATCCGGTTTTAGCATACGAAAACCGTAAGTAAGACACATATGGTAAGTATCTTATACGGTAAAAGTAACTTTAAATATGAATAATTTTAATAATTCTGAACCTTAATAAAATCTTCTTTTAATAATTCAGATAGTAGGGAAAAAATGTTCTCCCCTAATCTCCACTACCCACTTTAATAAACCTAGGTTTTACACGAGACAAGTGAACGACACTTTATCAAAAATAAATAATTTTATGAAAAAGATAAGATTTACCTAAATATATAAATGAAATAACACCGCAAAATAATAAAATAATAAAGAAGTAAAAATAGAAATAACGCCTTGAATAAAAAAAGAAACAACGCCGCAAAGGATTGAAATAACTCGGCAAGGAATGAATTAACACAGCAAAAAAAAATTTAGTAACGATCGATATTTTCCGGCGTTATTTCCAATACATAATTTTGAGTTGTTTGTTTATTTTGCACATAAATAAACACGTCATATCCCACTGATAAAATTAATACGTAACATAAAAATAATTACATATTTCCTTGAAAATTATTTTTATACATAATAATGTGGAAAAGAATTAAATTAATCACAAAATCATTATGATATGACATTAAAATAATTTGATGAAACATTTTTCTCATCATAAAATCTCTTTTAAACTACATATTAGAATTTAATCTATATATTATGAGAAATTTCAGATTTATTTTTGCCATTTATTGTAGAAAAATGATAACACAATTGATTAAATTATAAATGATAAAAATAGAAAATCTTATAAAGAAAAAAAAAATTAAATAAATGTTAAATCAAATTTATGTTAAAATAATTTTATAAAAGTTAAAATATGATAATATTTAGGGTTAAATTTTGATCTAAATATCTGACAAAATTAAATTGTTCTTTATATACTTAAAATTAAAGTAATCAATTTCAATAAACATTATTTTGCTAATAATTATAAAAACAAGTAAAAGTAACAGTAAGTCGATGCAACCGACTTATTTATACCCTACACCTAAAAAATTCAAATTAAATTAAAAATCGATAAGTTATGTTAGTTAATTATTTAATATAACTAAGCTAAAAAAATTAATGCTTTTACAACCTTTGTACAAAATTTCAGATTTCTATCTTTATTAAATTCGAAAATATGCTTGTTAGGTCTTGGGAACTGTGTGAAGGCACGGGGACCACCACCCCAATTAATCTCAAATTTTAGAGACATCAACAGGGTAGAACATTCTTATATCAAATTTTAAGTTTATATATTTATTCATTTCGAAGATATGCGTGTTTGGTCTTGGGAGTTGTGTGACAGATACCCAAACAACCATTCTAATTCATCTTAAATTTTAGACAATTCAGGGATTCAGGAAACAACACCCTAGTACCAAATTTGAAGTTTCTGTCTTTATTAATTTCGAAGATATGCTTGTTCGGTTTTGGGAGTTGTATGGGAGGTACTCGAACGCATGGTCCGATTTCGCCCATTTACAATCCCCGCCTTACCTTAGTCATTGTTAACCTACAGTATAAATTTCATCAAGATAGCATCATTATTTTTTGAGTTATCGTGCGTACGGACGGACATCGCTAAATCGACTCAGGAGGTGATCCTGATTCAGAATGTATATACATGTCTATACCTAACTCGCTTCCTTTTAGTGATTACAAACACCATACCAACGTTAATATACCCTATACTTAAAGTGTAGGGTATAAAAAACTCATTTTAAACCCAGTTATGAATTATGATAATTTTAAAAATACATTATTCTTCTTAAATTGTCCAAATCATATTAGTTATAAGTTTTTTATTATCGCCCCGGAACTAATAACATTCGCTTAATATCATTTGCTTCCTAACCACTCCACAATTATACTAGCTGGTAAAGCAATTAGAGTGTTTATTCTATTATTTCAAATTTGATTTTAATACTATTTTCAAATAATTTAAAACATGGAGTTGGATTACCAAAATGATTAATAAAACGTTATATTACATCAATATAAAAGTTTTCTGTAAAATTGGGAAATATAATCGTTGTTTTTATAATCCTCTTAACCTTGTCATCAAGTTTTTTCTTTTGCTTTATTCGTTTACAACTTTTAAAATACCTTTATAATATTTTCCTTCATCTCAAATTACAAGACAAAGTAATGATTAACGTTAACGTTTGATTTAAGTCTTTAAGAACTGAGTCTAAGCCTGTCGTTTGATTGTTTAGGAGCGTACAGTTCTAATCTATTGTTTGATCATTTGAAAAAAATATGTAAAAAACAAAGTAGAAACAAATTTTTAATATAAATAAAATAAATCTTTTCTATCAAATAAAATGAAACGCCCTAACGTGTTCGCAACATTTTTGTTTTTCAATATCTTGTTGGTAGAACAACTAACACTAACCCATAAACTGTTTTAAAAAATATCAATAATCTTATACTAAGGTCTTTTTCTCGTGTTCCTCAATGAAATAAACTCCGAAAATATAATTTTTAATATTTTTTCCTAAGGAAGGTGGAAATCTTCCAAAGACATCAAGAATTCTACCTTGGAAGTTTTAGAATCTTACTAACTAAACCCATCTCCCTTTTTACAACATGCAGTAGTATATCACATCTTCCTACATGAGGTTATATTTGAAGGCCACCCCACTGTCACTGTAGTAGCTATTATCATTTGTATTAGTATATTAATATAAGTATATAATAATATAATTAAATGTATAAATAAGTAAACTGTAACTGTAAACTGTAATTCACATAAAATGTAAACATCGCTTTAAAACGATATAATTAATAAATATATATAAATGTATTGTATCTTTGTTTAAAATATCATTAAAATTTTATATCATTAAAATTACAAAATTTTTCTGTTTTTTATAAATGCGCATTTTGAAAGATTGGAAAAACTTTTTCATAATATTATTTAAAATAAAAAAACCAAAAATTTGGTTACAACATTTTGATTATCAATTAAAAAATGATAAAATCATAATTTCAAATAATTATAATAAAAAATTTTTAAATTCTTGGAAGATTTTTAGTATAAATACAGCATTTAAAATTAAATTCTGATCATAATTCAAAATTAATAATCTATTTTTACAAGACATTTAAAAATTTAAAAATTATGCGTTTGCTTTTAATTTTGGGATTCTTGGCTGTTATAATAGCTGTTGCTTCTTCATTCAAATATGGAAACATTAAGGATTTTAACAGTTTAACTGCAGCGGAATTGGATGCATTAATTGAGGAAGAAAGTGTTAAAGAAAATTACGTTGAAGGAAAATGGCAATGTCATGCTATGTGCATTCTCCAGTGCCGTCAACAAGGATATAAAGCTGGTGCTTGTATAAATAACAAATGCCTTTGCATTAGATAATTTATTTATTTTTTTTTTTTTAACTTAAATTCAATTCTGATGTTTTAAATTATATAATAAATAATTTAAAAAAAATTTTACTTTTATTTCAATTTTTCTAATTCATATCCCAAGCTTTTTCTGGGATCCACCGAAAATCATATAGATTTAAAAATTATAAGAGATATAGGTCATAAAACCAGAATTTTAATAATTTGGAATTGGTGGGAATTTATTTCGTTAAAATATAATTCATTACCTGGCGATATTATGGAAAATACTACAAATCTTCATTAACTTGATTAGTGCGAATTTGGTGGCGGAAGCTTTCACTTCCTTTAAATATAATTTTTAGTTAAAAACGAGAAAAAACGAGGAACTGTGTCAACTCGGATATTCCAGAGTATGAACATAATATATGCTGCTTCCATAAAACTTGATCATCTTTTACAAAATTTCAGATGTTTTACTTAAAGTGCCGAGATATATTTATGTAAATTTTGGAATTGTATGACACTAAGTTATTTTTATTTAAAAAGCAAAGTTCTATGCCAGCTTCCTGAACCTGTTCCTCTAGACTAACCACATTTTACAAAAGTTGATACCTTATTACATGACATCTTTTCAGATAACTTCAGATACCTAGCTTCAATAGAGACTGAGTTATTTTAATATAAAAAGAGAAGTTGTTGTTAACCGAACCTGTTGCACTAGCACAATCAAATTTTATTATTTAAGTTATTACAATGTATCCTGACATCCTTTCACAAAATTTCAGAAACTTAACTTCAATAGACACTGAGTTATTTACATATAAAGAAAGAAATTGTTTCGTAGCTACTAGAACCTGGCGGCCGAACTTGCTGAATTTAAATAGCGGAACTAACAATTTTTTGAAAGTTGAAGGAATTTGATTCTGAACTGTTCCATATACTTGAGTCTATATCTAGCTCGACTCCTTTAAGGTGTTACAAACGTAACAGCAAATTTATTATACCCTTGAACATATGTTCATACGGGTCGTATAACAATGTTTTTTACGAGAATTTCAAAAAAATTAAAAAAATTTAAAATTATTCAGATCAAAAAATGTTCTATGGAAATAGGATGAAAATAGGACTTTTTTTGCAATTTTGCGAGGCTGTAAGTCCGGAACCCTTTATAACTAAGAAAAACTGCTAACAGATGTAAAAATATATTACTGAAACTTTAATTTTTGTCTTGCCAAAGAAAAATTTATACAGGTGCCTAAGTTACAGGTGTCTAAACATAGCAAATTACCAATTTTTTAGCCCTAATAGTTCTTAAACGGGGGGTGGTACAAAAAAATGCGTGTGTCTAAATTTCAAGTTCCTATTTAAAATCGTGCCGGAGTTATGAAAAAGAAATATCATGCAAAATTTGGTTTTCCCATAATTAAAAAAAATGGGTAAATTTAAATTTCGGTCTTATAGTGTTTTTAGATTACAAAACTACTACGCAGAGCCTGAGGTTACATCTGAAAATAGTCCTTTTTTGCAATTTTGAGGAGAGATAACTTCGTAACTCTAAACACTTAAAAGAAACCGTTAACACACATAAAAAATATTGCTGAAGCTTTAATTTTTATATGGTCTACTACGAAAGCTAGTTTACCAAAACCCAGTTTTATCAAAATCCGATTTTTTAAAATATAGCTTTTTGAAATCCAGTTTTTTAAAATCCAGTCTGTTGTTTATTTTATTTATTGTTTTGTTTACATATTTTTAATGGGTTGGGTACGAATGCTCGTATCTCTAAATTTCATTTTTTTTTGTACTTCAATTTTTGGAAAAAGGCAATAACTCTGATTTTGTAACCAACTACGAAATCTGTCCTAATTATTTTTCTTACATATATATTTTAAATACAAAGCATTTTAAATAGTAGAGGCTGCCACCCACAAACTCCCACTAAACAAATTATTAGAACCCTGATTTTGCAGCCAACTCTACAATCCCTCCTAATGCAGAATATTGCATATACATATATATATATATATAGCTATTCTGAAAAAACGAAATTCCCTTATTTTGAATTCAACTCTAAAATCTCTCCTAATTCAGAATGCCATATATACAAATATTCAAATATTCTGGAAAAAGCGTATAACCCTAATTTTTTATCCAACATTAAAATCCTTTCTAATTTAAAATCTTGCATAAACATAATATATTTAAATATTCTGGAAAAAGCGGCAATCCAGACTTTGAAACCGTAACCAAAAGTAAACTTCCTTCTAATTCAAAAATCCTCCATATAAATTTTTCTGTGAATTGTTTTCCTGCAAATTGTTTATTCTGGGAATTGACGGAATATCCAAATATTCAATAAAAAGGAAATAAATACTTAGAACATCTTTCATAGTAAACAAATGGAAAAAAACCGGGTTTTTAGCAAGAACTGAATTTTAGACCGGATTTCGTTGCACTCCCATTTGTATGTCTTGTTGAAGAAAAACGTGTACAGGTGCCTAAGTTACAGGTATTTAAAAATAGCAGACTTTTAATTTTTGATCCCTAATAGCTCATAAACATAGGGTGGTTCAAAAAAATTTTCTGAGGAAATTTATACTAATTCAAAAAGTCTTTCTTACCTCAAAATTTTAAGTCGCTATCTAAAAGTCAGTCGGAGTTATGAAGGTAGAAAATTATACAAAATTTGCTTTTCATATAACGGTAAATTTAAATACTAAATTTAAAATAATTCTACAATTTTGATATTAATAAAAGATGTAAAATGAACTCCTATCGAATGGCGTTTTCAGATTGAAAAAATATTAAAATATGAGATGTACGCATTTAAAAATAGGGCTTTTTCAAAGTTTGAGAGGCTGTAGCTCCGTAATGGATGAAGCTACATGAAGAAGTTGTTCTATAACATTAATGTTTTTATGAAACCTACGCATGGTTATTTTTGTTTTCTATCGTTAACTATGTAGGAATAAGAAACTGAAACAAAAGAAAGGACACTGACACGGCTTGATACAGTTTTATATCTAATAATGTAAGTAATGAGATTCAAACAAGTTCACGAAACAGCTTTGAAGTTTTTATACTTATGCAAAATTTTTAAAGGACTACAAAACAACAAAACCACATAATTCACATAAAATGTAAACATCGCTTTAAAACGATATAATTAATAAATATATATAAATGTATTGTATCTTTGTTTAAAATATCATTAAAATTTTAACAAATTAATTCCCAAGGTCTAAAATTTTATGAAAATGTCAAATTTTCACATATGTACATATATATATAAATTTAAAAATTGCAAAATTTTTCTGTTTTTTATAAATGCGCATTTTGAAAGATTGGAAAAACTTTTTCATAATATTATTTAAAATAAAAAAACCAAAAGTTTGGTTACAACATTTTGATTATCAATTAAAAAATGATAAAATCATAATTTCAAATAATTATAATAAATATTTTTTAAATTCTTGGAAGATTTTTAGTATAAATACAGCATTTAAAATTAAATTCTGATCATAATTCAAAATTAATAATCTATTTTTACAAGACATTTAAAAATTTAAAAATTATGCGTTTGCTTTTAATTTTGGGATTCTTGGCTGTTATAATAGCTGTTGCTTCTTCATTCAAATATGGAAACATTAAGGATTTTAACAGTTTAACTGCAGCGGAATTGGATGCATTAATTGAGGAAGAAAGTGTTAAAGAAAATTACGTTGAAGGAAAATGGCAATGTCATGCTATGTGCATTCTCCAGTGCCGTCAACAAGGATATAAAGCTGGTGCTTGTATAAATAACAAATGCCTTTGCATTAGATAATTTATTTATTATTTTTTTTTTAACTTAAATTCAATTCTGATGTTTTAAATTATATAATAAATAATTTAAAAAAAATTTTACTGTTATTTCAATTTTTCTAATTCATATCCCAAGCTTTATCTGGGATCCACCGAGAACCATATAGATTTAAAAATTATAAGAGTTATAGGTCATAAAACCAGAATTTTAATAATTTGGAATTGGTGGGAATTTACTTCGTTAAAATATAATTCATTACCTGGCGATATTATGGAAAATACTACAAATCTTCATTAACTTGATTAGTGCGAATTTGGTAGCGGAAGCTTTCACTTCCTTTAAATATAATTTTTAGTTAAAAACGAGAAGAGTGCACGAGAAAAAACGAGGAACTGTGTCAACTCGGATATTCCAGATTCCAGAGTATGAACATAATATATGCTGCTTCCATAAAACTTGATCATCTTTTACAAAATTTCAGATGTTTTACTTAAAGTGCCGAGATATATTTATGTAAATTTTGGAATTGTATGACACTAAGTTATTTTTATTTAAAAAGCAAAGTTCTATGCCAGCTTCCTGAACCTGTTCCTCTAGATTAACCACATTTTACAAAAGTTGATACCTTATTACATGACATCTTTTCAGATAACTTCAGATACCTAGCTTCAATAGAGACTGAGTTATTTTCATATAAAAAGAGAAGTTGTTGTTAACCGAACCTGTTGCACTAGCACAATCAAATTTTATTATTTAAGTTATTACAATGTATCCTGACATCCTTTCACAAAATTTCAGAAACTTAACTTCAATAGACACTGAGTTATTTACATATAAAGAAAGAAATTGTTTCGTAGCTACTAGAACCTGGCGGCCGAACTTGCTGAATTTAAATAGCGGAACTAACAATTTTTTGAAAGTTGAAGGAATTCGATTGTGAACTGTTCCATATACTTGAGTCTATATCTAGCTCGACTCCTTTAAGGTGTTACAAACGTAACAGCAAATTTATTATACCCTTGAACATATGTTCATACAGGTCGTATAACAATGTTTTTTACGAGAATTTGAAAAAAATTAAAAAAATTTAAAATTATTCAGATCAAAAAATGTTCTATGGCAATAGGATGAAAATAGGACTTTTTTTGCAATTTTGCGAGGCTATAAGTCCGGAACCCTTTATAACTAAGAAAAACTGCTAACAGATGTAAAAATATATTACTGAAACTTTAATTTTTGTCTTGCCAAAGAAAAATTTATACAGGTGCCTAAGTTACAGGTGTCTAAACATAGCAAATTACCAATTTTTTAGCCCTAATAGTTCTTAAACGGGGGGTGGTACAAAAAAATGCGTGTGTCTAAATTTCAAGTTCCTATTTAAAATCGTGCCGGAGTTATGAAAAAGAAATATCATGCAAAATTTGGTTTTCCCATAATTAAAAAAAATGGGTAAATTTAAATTTCGGTCTTATAGTGTTTTTAGATTACAAAACTACTACGCAGAGCCTGAGGTTACATCTGAAAATAGTGCTTTTTTGCAATTTTGAGGAGAGATAACTTCGTAACTCTAAACACTTAAAAGAAACCGTTAACACACATATAAAATATTACTGAAGCTTTAATTTTTATATGGTCTACTACGAAAGCTAGTTTACCAAAACCCAGTTTTATCAAAATCCGATTTATTAAAATATAGCTTTTTGAAATCCAGTTTTTTAAAATCCAGTCTGTTGTTTATTTTATTTATTGTTTTGTTTACATATTTTTAATGGGTTGGGTACGAATGCTCGTATCTCTAAATTTCATTTTTTTTTTGTACTTCAATTTTTGGAAAAAGGCAATAACTCTGATTTTGTAACCAACTACAAAATCTGTCCTAATTATTTTTCTTACATATATATTTTAAATACAAAGCATTTTAAATAGTAGAGGCTGCCACCCACAAACTCCCACTAAACAAATTATTAGAACCCTGATTTTGTAGCCAACTCTACAATCCCTCCTAATGCAGAATATTGCATATACATATATATATATATATAGCTATTCTGAAAAAACGAAATTCCCTTATTTTGAATTCAACTCTAAAATCTCTCCTAATTCAGAATGCCATATATACAAATATTCAAATATTCTGGAAAAAGCGTATAACCCTAATTTTTTATCCAACATTAAAATCCTTTCTAATTTAAAATCTTGCATAAACATAATATATTTAAATATTCTGGAAAAAGCGGCAATCCAGACTTTGAAACCGTAACCAAAAGTAAAATTCCTTCTAATTCAAAAATCCTGCATATAAATTTTTCTGTGAATTGTTTTCCTGCAAATTGTTTATTCTGGGAATTGACGGAATATCCAAATATTCAATAAAAAAGAAATAAATACTTAGAACATCTTTCATAGTAAACAAATGGAAAAAAACCGGGTTTTTAGCAAGAACTGAATTTTAGACCGGATTTCGTTGCACTCCCATTTGTATGTCTTGTTGAAGAAAAACGTGTGCAGGTGCCTAAGTTACAGGTATTTAAAAATAGCAGACTTTTAATTTTTGATCCCTAATAGCTCATAAACATAGGGTGGTTCAAAAAAATTTTCTGAGGAAATTTATACTAATTCAAAAAGTCTTTCTTACCTCAAAATTTTAAGTCGCTATCTAAAAGTCTGTCGGAGTTATGAAGGTAGAAAATTATACAAAATTTGGTTTTCATATAACGGTAAATTTAAATACTAAATTTAAAATATTTCTACAATTTTGATATTAATAAAAGATGTAAAATGAACTCCTATCGAATGGCGTTTTCAGATTGAAAAAATATTAAAATATGAGATGTACCCATTTAAAAATAGGGCTTTTTCAAAGTTTAAGGGGCTGTAGCTCCGTAATGGATGAAGCTACATGAAAAAGTTGTTCTATAACATTAATGTTTTTATGAAACCTACGCATGGTTATTTTTGTTTTCTATCGTTAACTATGTAGGAATAAGAAACTGAAACAAAAGAAAGGACACTGACACGGCTTGATACAGTTTTATATCTAATAATGTAAGTAATGAGATTCAAACAAGTTCACGAAACAGCTTTGAAGTTTTTATACTTATGCAAAATTTTTAAAGGACTACAAAACAACAAAACCACATAATTCACATAAAATGTAAACATCGCTTTAAAACGATATAATTAATAAATATATATAAATGTATTGTATCTTTGTTTAAAATATCATTAAAATTTTAACAAATTAATTCCCAAGGTCTAAAATTTTATGAAAATGTCAAATTTTCACATTTGTACATATATATATAAATTTAAAAATTACAAAATTTTTCTGTTTTTTATAAATGCGCATTTTGAAAGATTGGAAAAACTTTTTCATAATATTATTTAAAATAAAAAAACCAAAAGTTTGGTTACAACATTTTGATTATCAATTAAAAAATGATAAAATCATAATTTCAAATAATTATAATAAATATTTTTTAAATTCTTGGAAGATTTTTAGTATAAATACAGCATTTAAAATTAAATTCTGATCATAATTCAAAATTAATAATCTATTTTTACAAGACATTTAAAAATTTAAAAATTATGCGTTTGCTTTTAATTTTGGGATTCTTGGCTGTTATAATAGCTGTTGCTTCTTCATTCAAATATGGAAACATTAAGGATTTTAACAGTTTAACTGCAGCGGAATTGGATGCATTAATTGAGGAAGAAAGTGTTAAAGAAAATTACGTTGAAGGAAAATGGCAATGTCATGCTATGTGCATTCTCCAGTGCCGTCAACAAGGATATAAAGCTGGTGCTTGTATAAATAACAAATGCCTTTGCATTAGATAATTTATTTATTATTTTTTTTTTAACTTAAATTCAATTCTGATGTTTTAAATTATATAATAAATAATTTAAAAAAAATTTTACTGTTATTTCAATTTTTCTAATTCATATCCCAAGCTTTATCTGGGATCCACCGAGAACCATATAGATTTAAAAATTATAAGAGTTATAGGTCATAAAACCAGAATTTTAATAATTTGGAATTGGTGGGAATTTACTTCGTTAAAATATAATTCATTACCTGGCGATATTATGGAAAATACTACAAATCTTCATTAACTTGATTATTGCGAATTTGGTGGCGGAAACTTTCACTTCCTTTAAATATAATTTTTAGTTAAAAACGAGAAGAGTGCACGAGAAAAAACGAGGAACTGTGTCAACTCAGATATTCCAGATTCCAGAGTATGAACATAATATATGCTGCTTCCATAAAACTTGATCATCTTTTACAAAATTTCAGATGTTTTACTTAAAGTGCCGAGATATATTTATGTAAATTTTGGAATTGTATGACACTAAGTTATTTTTATTTAAAAAGCAAAGTTCTATGCCAGGTCCCTGAACCTGTTCCTCTAGACTAACTACATTTTACAAAAGTTGATACCTTATTACATGACATATTTTCAGATAACTTCAGATACCTAGCTTCAATAGAGACTGAGTTATTTTCAAATAAAAAGAGAAGTTGTTGTTAACCGAACCTGTTGCACTAGCACAATCAAATTAGATAAAACTTAAAATTAGTCGGATCAAAAAATGTTCTATGGCTAAATGTTATAAATATTTGCAAAAAGCTTAAAAATTACCTTATAATAAACTGACATTCTCAGTTGTCGCATTTGCTGCAAAAGCTTATTAAACCGAGATATTTATGTCAAAATCTTAATATGCAATTCCAAAAAATTCCGCTGAAACGTTTAGGATATGCACGGGCCCACAGTCATACCCATACAAGCACACAAATTTTTTGTGTGAAAACAATACCAACCTTATACATTCATGTATGTATACGGTCGGTAAAAAGCATATTTTAAAACATCAGTATAAACATTTCTATTAGAAGATGTAAAGGGTAAGTTTTCTATGAAGTTACTACTTGCTTAACTTTAAACTATACTTGTGCCAAAGTTTAAATCGGCTGCTGCGAGCATAATTTCCGGAAAACACATTGTGTTGAAACTGTTCTTACTTACCCATGTCATTGTCTAAAATTTCAAATACATTTGAAAAAATAATCAAAATTTATTAATTTCAACTATTATACAATATTGAGTTCTAAAGTAGGATAAGCTAAATTTTTAAATTTTGAAATTAAGGAAAAACCGTCCAATATTTCAAAAGTTTTGAATTTCATTTTTGAATTAATAACTCATTTCTTATGATAAAGATTAATCATAAAAATAAAAAAATCAAATTAATAATAATAAAATGATAAGATCAAGATTAAAGATAAAAAATCTAGATAATGAGTACTTAGAATTTTTTTTTTTTTTATAAATAGTCTTAATAATTGAATTTCTATCTCAGTTAAGAGGTAAAAAATAAACGTTTTGTTTTTTATAATTGAAATGCGTGCCATTTTCATATTAGAGCTTTTATTTGTCATATTTGTTGTAATATTCGCAGATGAATTCAGTATCAATAAAAATCTAAAAATTTTAAACAACAAAGAATTAAATATACTTGTGTATAAAAAATATGTTAAAGAAATATTAGAAAAAAATAAAATATATCACATTGAAGAAAAATGGCATTGTAATATCATTTGCAATGCTCGATGCAAGAAATATGGACACAGACGTGGTTCTTGCATTAGAAATATATGTTTTTGTCATAACTAAATCTTAGATTTTATTTATTATTCTTAATTATAATTAAAAATTATTCAATAAGATTTAAAAAAAAAAACATTAATTTATTTAAAAAATAGAATTATTAATATTTAAAAAAAAAAAAATAAAAAACTTAAAATAAGCAATTTAAGCAATCTAACGACTAATTTTTCGCCTGGTTCTTTACATTAAAGCAACTTTAAGACATTAACAATGCTGATTACTACGCAGTAGTTTAATTATTAAAATGCCTCTGCGAGAAACTGAACATCAACAGTTCTGATAAATCTAAGTAAGCAGCTCTTCATATTATTAAGGCCTTCGATCGAGTAAGGCATTATAATCTTTTGAACAAATACCGGATTATTGGTTCCGATAATCTCTTCTGTAATTTTATTTATTATTGCGCTATTAAAATTGTAAAACTATAATGTGATAAATAAATAAATAAAATAAATAAATTTGAAGGAAAATTTTTTCTTTCTAATCGACATCAGCGTTAACTTTCAAAGTGTCAGACAAGAAGACACTTTGAGAGTTAACGCTGCTGTTCTGCAAAGGTTTTGCGTTATCACCAACTTTCTTCTGGATTTTTATCAATGTTCTACTCTTTTCTACCCTCAACCCCTATTATATCTTCGAAAATAACAGCACTCTGGTGGTGTCCTACGATTTTTTAAAGAAATCTAATGTCATACAAAGCGAAATCATCCTAAGTAGAAACTAAATATCTGATTAATGTTTAGATAACACAGTTTAGTTCAACACTTCTAAAATTTAAAGTGTTTGCAAAGGAAATTTATTTAACCTAATTTTGGTATTTCATAAAGAAACTATAATTCAACCATTGCAATACTTAATATGCTTAATGAGTATATTTTTGATATACATTAGTTAAAAATGCTGCCAAATTTTCTTTCTGGTTGTAAAGTTTTTAGTTTTTGTTTTGTGCATTTGTCTAATATCTATAAAGTATTTATTCGACCTGCAAACTGCACTGAATCACCTCGACAAAATTCAAAGTGATGGCTAACAATAATAGATGTTCCTGTCGTTCTAAGTAAATCTTACTTCTCTCAATTTCTATCCAAATAATGGAGTATTATCTCTTTTTTTTATAGATATGTTGTAGATACTTACATTTGTTGTTTGAATTAAAATCAATAATGCCTACTCTCAAAAAATTCCCATAATACAAAAGAGACTGCATGTTCCCATTTCTACAACGTGGAAATTTTTAGGTAACTCAAAACTGATTATAGGAATTTAATTGTTGTGGTTTCAACTGCATAAATTCAATTACTAAAATATGGAACATCCATTAAATCTGTTTCTTTCTATAGGCATTGATTTCATTTTACAATTTTCGATTATTAAAAAAGAATTTTATCAAGTTCGTTTTTGATTTACCTTCCAACACGATTTACCTTCCAACCGTTATCGTATTTTACTTCCTCATTTGATATTCCTTTCTGTCGGCAATGTTTCATTTTACAATTTTCGATTATTTAACAAGAATTTTACCAAGTTCGTTTTCAATTTACCTTCCAACTTACATCCGTTATCGTATTTTCCTTCCTCATTTGATATTCCATTTCCTCCAACCACCTACACTAACGATGTTCAAAAAAAACCTTCCTCTAATTTGGCTAGTGCGTAAAAAATATATTGTTTTGGTTTCATATTTTTAAGAAATATTAGCGAAATATTATTAATCATGTTATAAAATTTTAAATAAAATCAATAGAATAAAATAAATAAAATGAACACACAATTAAATGGCTTATTAGATGTGATGGAATTTTAAAGAAAAGCAGAACAGCTTCTAGTATTACAAAGGCAACTTGGTTACTATTGATGAACTTGAATCTGTTACCTTAACCGAAAAGGAAATTGAAAGAATGAAAGTAGCAGAGAAGAAATATGTATGAAGTTACAGAAGCACAAAAAAAAAGTAAAGGGTATGTGATTTCTTGTTGATAACACACAAAATTGTAATAAATTTTAAAACTTAAAAAGAATCTCTAAGAGCTAAATCACATCTCGAAATTTTTCGAAAATTTTGAAAATTCAGAAATGTAATTCACATTACAATTTATTTATATAATTGAAGTAAATAAATAAATTTCTATAATTTTATTTACTTGAAATAACCAGATTTTTGTAATATTGATAAAGCAAATTATTGTATTGCATTATTTAGTATAGATTGGCAAAACATTATATTATAGTCTAGATGCTAAAAATACGTAACTTGAGAGAAGATGTTGTATGACTTGCAATATAGACTAAACTGGTATTATTTATGCGTAATTGATAGGTAGACGAATTCTTATTGGATATGTATTGCTACTTTTACAGAATTTTTAACAACTAAGAAGTATTGATGTTTGACTGATAAAATATTTAGATTTTTAAACAGTACGTAAGTATTATTCCTTTTAAGCTTAGGTTTAGCTTATTTTGATTTGATTCTCCCCAGTATGTTAGCCCATAAAACAATTTAGATTGACATATTTCATAATATCCCTTAAATAAAAGCTGATTTGAACAATTTGGTGTCACAAACATATGTACAGGTTATTAAATAACTTTTTAAATATTAAATGTGATCCAACCAATTTAGCTTAGAATCTATTATTAAATTTAGGTATTTAATTTTACTAACTACTTCAATACTAAAATAATTAGCAGAACAAAATTACCCAGACTTGCACGTAGTTATTTGCTTTGATAAAAGACAATTTTTAGTACCTACTGACACAAAATTTATTACAATTTGATCCGTGGAACATAAAATCGTTATAGACCAAAATTTTATCAGATGAGCTAAAAATTATAATTTTTTGTTTTATAACTTATGACTAGACGATACGTTTTAACTCAATGTCTGAAACATTCTAAATCATTGTTTATATTATAAATTAGTGAGTAGAGAGCAACTAATTCAAGAGAAGACACACTTTTATAAGTATACACACCATATCATCAGCAAATGCATTAACAATACGTTGTAAATCTAGTTTAAAAATTGAATTAACAAATATTAGGAAGAGTAAGGGTCTTAGTACGGAACCTTGCAACGCACCTATTTTTAACTATAACGGATTACTTAAAAGGTGTTTAATTTTTACTCTTTGTTCCTTTTTGAAAGGTGAAAGGTTAGACTTCTAGGTAGTACTTCTAAACCCATAACAATATAATTATGCTAATAGTAACCTATGACTTATTGAGTCAAAGACTTTTGTTATATCAATATATAGAGCAGCAGTACACTTATTGTTATTTATACTATTCCATGAAACTAAATTGATTTTTATTAAAAAAGGTATTTTTATTTAAAAATCTTAACAGTCTGACCTTAACGAATATTTCTATAATTTTAGAGAAGATTGGTAATAGTGATATTGGTCTATAATTATTCAGCAGATTTTTAACGCCTTTTTTAAATAAGGGAATTACTTCTGCTTTTTTAATCTTATCAGAACATAGCTATTTGATATACCATTAGAGGTCTTAGTTTTTTACCATTAGAAGTCTTAGAATTTTTAATACTTTTAATTATACTGAAAAATTTCAATCGCGGTAATAGGCTTAAAGTAAAAGTTTTTTGATTCAGCAGACTCATTTAAAATGCTATCACAAGTTCTACCTTTATTTAAATCTCCTTTTAAAACAACTTTTAGACGGGTTAGACGTCAATGTTTTCTATCCTTTCTTTAATCCTTTTTCTTTCCACTTTTATAAAATGGCAAGAATCTAACTTTTTTGAAGCGTTTAAAAAATAGAATGGAAAATTTTATTAGAAATACAGAAAAGAAAAAAGAAAAAACAGACAAAAATGCAAAAAAATATATATAAAAGAAATCTCAAAAAAAAATGAAAAAAAGTGGAAACAAAAAAGTAACAAACAGGAATGAAAAGGACGCTTTGAATATAAAAAAGAAGTATAAAAAGATGACTATTAACCGCTAAGTAATTTCTTTAAACTTATTTTAATAAAACCTATTTTTGCATGTTAATATATCGTTATCTATATCTTTACATAGTTGGGTTTCTTATGATTTCAAGTGGACTTGGTATTTCTGGCTCTTCTGGTGTTTTTGTTGCATCTGCAGTGTCATTGTTATGGATGCCTTGTTGTGTGTGTTTTTGTATATTATCTTCTGATTTTAGTTCTTGCTTTTTTGTAAGCTTTGAAGACTCCTTTTTCTATAGTGGCTAGATGTGTAGTATCGATTTGGTTTTGTGTTAATTGTTGTTGGTTTTCTTTCATGTTTTCGGCAGTAGTAGAAGTATTTTGCTTATTTCCAGTAAATGTGGATGGGGTGGGATTTATCATTTTCTGGTTTTTGCCAGCTTCAAGTGCCTTATCGGGTTTTAAAGAATTTGGTTTGTTTTTGGTTTGAGTTGTGAGGTTGTTTTCGTTAGTTCTTGTTCTGAAGATCTTGTAGGCCTCTCCTTTGGAACATCGGTTGTGAACTTTGATTTTAAGAACCTCCTTTTCTTTTAGAAAGTTGGGGCACTTTGAGGTCCTTTGGTCGCTCGTAAGTCTCAAATGTGATGCTGATTAAACCGCTGTTTTTGTTTATGATCCCTTGATTATTCGCTTTCCTCCCTAGGAAGCGATATATTCTGCTTATCTTACTGTTTGGGTTATCTGCTTGTATTTCCTTTAAAAGTTCTGCATCAGTAACAGCGTCGTTGGCCAATTGGAAGTAAAAGAAAATACCTTTTCATTGGGTAAGACTCTTAAAGTATTCAACTTTTACCGGAACATAGTGCAACATATTTTTTGTGCAAATCTTTCAGCAGTCTTCTTTAAGGATAGCTTTATTGATAGCGAAAATGCTAGTATTTTTAAAATTTTTCTTTTCGTTCGTTGGTTTAATTAAGAGAAATTTCTTTTCTTAGTCGGCGTTGGTTGTTGTTCCCAGAGCCGGATATGGATAATTAAAGGGGACGATTTGGTTGTCTTCCCTTTTTATCTTACTAGGACTTCCATTTGGTGTCAATGTAGTTAGCGGGTTTTTGCTCCCCATCTTGGAAGCCATGTCTTTAGTTGACCCTTATCTCCTTAGTTAATAAATAAAATAAATCGAAATAAAATAATAAGAAGCTGTTTGAATTGGTGTTGAATTTTGGAGATTTTGTTTATTTACTTGCTTTTGATTTTGGATTTTATGAAATAAAAAGAAGAATTTCTTTTTTTTTTTCTATTTTATTATTCAAATGTAGATTCTAGCCCTCCTAATGTTATGCAAAATTCTTTATTTTTTTTTTAAATAGGTTTATTCTATCTAGTTTTATATATCTAAATTAAAGTACTCATGGCTTACAGTAACTAAGCTCTCTTACTTAATTTTGTATAATTTAAATTGGATATAAAATCTATTTTAATTATGCATTTATTTTAAATATTATAATATATATATATTTTTTTTTATGTAATTAATTATTTTTCTATAATTCCTGGAAAATATTTAAAAAAACCAGATTTTTATGTTTGAGATTTTAAACTTACTTTCTAGCTTACAACTAAAACTAATCTATTTAATAGCTAAGACTAAAAACTAGACTAACCTATATTTATTCTAACTTAGTCTAAATGTTTCCAAAAAATTGATTTTGAATTTTTTAGTTTGGTGGCATATTAAAGAAATTTCTAGAACTTCACTACTTCTCTGAATATGGTTTCGTATGAGACGAATAATAAAATTATCGATTCTGATTATTTTGGCCTTTTCATATAATATTTTGTTGGAGTAGTAATGTAGTTAATTTGTTGTAGGTTTCCTGTTTAAATTCGTACATGCTCTGAGGCAATTGTGTTCAAATATTCTTAGTTTTTCCATCATAGATGAACTGATGTTAAACCAGATTGGACAACCATAAGTTAATATTGGCCGAATTAAATTCTTGTAACAAAGTAATTTGACTTTGTTGCATAGTATTTTTGAGTAAAACAATTTACGAAGTGTTAGAAAGGCTTTTGTTGCTTTTCTTATTTGATTTTTAACGTGAGCTTTGAAGTTATATAGATTTTGATATAAAATTCCTAAGTATTTAAAACTTTGACAGTTGTTAATTTTTGTATTATTAGGCGCTTTCAAGTGGATTTTTCTCCAGTGTTTTTTTAGATTATTGTTAATTACCTTGGTGGTAATTCGAAAGAGAACAGTTACACATTTTTGGTAATTTATTTTAAGTTTCCATCTTTTACTATAATTAACAACATTAGTTAATAATTTTTGTAGCGAGGTTTGAGAATTGTTGATGGTATGATCTGGCGTATATATTGTTAAATCGTCAGCAAAAGCAATACTGTGACTAGGCACTAAAGTTTTGTTAAGCTCGCTAATATATATATTAAACAATATGGGTGAATTTACGGTACCCTGCTGGAGGCCGTTGTCTATTTGAAACTCTTTAGAAAATTTCTTGTTATTAGAAATAACTCGAAAAGTTTTATTTCTTTTTCAAAATTCCTTAATTGTTATATAAAGTATTCTCACCCTAAAAGTATGCAATTTCTTTTAATCAATATACCAGATTAATATACATTAATTATGAACTATATCGAGCATAGAAAACACACAATTCTTAAAGGTAACAAAGCATTTATGGCTGCCAAAAACCTGTTCTACAATAAAAACATTAGCAACCGGGTCAAAATAATATGTTACCAAACATTAATAAGACCAACACTTACATATGGTGTACCCATATGGTACAACATTAGTGGAAGTCTAATGGAAAAAATACGTAAGTTAGAAAGAAAGTGCATAAGAGTATGTATTAACAAACATCGAAAGCCTGAATCCGACTACAAGCATTATTATTCCAATAAATACTTGTACAAGGAAGCAAAAATCATAAGAATCGATAATTTTTTCATAAAATTAGTTCGAGATCATTATGATAGAGCACTAAAAACTCCTGAAAATGGTCTAATATCACATATATTTTACCTTACCACAATGAGGAGTACATTAAAAAGACTTTGCTCACTGGCTTCATAGCCCCTGAGCATTTTATCTTTTTGGATAAAAATGGTTACATTCAAAACCAAAGCCATGTCCCTATATTATTTCACTATAATAGACGGGCCACATGTAAAAAAATTTAATACGACCCAGGCAATATTAATGGAGATAATTTAAAATATGACATGTCCATACCGGACAAAGACAAATGCATTAAAAAACGATATTGGTGGTTGGATGAGATTTTATAGCAAGCAAATGCTTACTAATTTAGGTTCTAAGTAGGTTAAGTAGGCTAAGTAGGTTAAGTTAAGTTAGGGCAATTTTATTTAAAACAACCAGATACAATAATGATTTTTTAAGTTTTTTTGCATTTTGTACTTTAGATAAAATAAATTAAGTAATTTAAAATAGATAGATATAAGTCAAATTAAATTTACATAAATTAACAAAAAAAAATTACTTTATTTTAAATGTTAATAATAATTAAAATGAAACCGTTTTGTAAACTTTTTTTTAGGCTAAGCTTGTATCAAGATATATACACAATAAAATAAAAGTTTAAAAAAAAAAAAAAATATATACATTATATACATGAGGCTAATATATAGTATATAATATAAACAAAATAAATAATATTAGTATATAATTAATAATAGTATAAAAACCTATAATGGCCTTGGTAGCCGATGATTCAATAATATTGCATTACATTTATGTATGTAATATTAATATGTATGTAATATTAATAAAAAATTAATCTATTTTTTCCTATGCTTTTTTCTCTTTCTCGCTGATTTCTTCGAAAAAATATCCTCTTGAATTTTTGGTTTTATTTTGTATAGGTACGTTAGCCTTATCTGTGCATATTTATTTTTATTTTGTTCTTTTTTTTTGTCTTTAAAACTTTTAAGAAGAATGCATTTGAATAAAAGACAATATTGCCATATTATTTGTATGATTCATGAAATTTTTAGAACATTTCCAACAAAATTTTGGAAAAATGTGCTTATTAGTTTCACTCTGTCCGTCCGTCTGTTTACAAAACTTCTACACCGTTAAAGATAGAGAAAAAAAATTTTAAACATTCGTAGGTCTCATAAAAAAATTAATTTTATGGAACAACCATTTTTATGTTGCCCCATCAATTGCGGAGCTACAGCACCTCAAACTTTGAAAAAGCTCTATTTTTAAATGCATATATCTTATGTTCTGCTTAAAATTTTTTCAATCTGAAAACGTCACTTCGCAGGTATTTTTTTTAACTTTGTAAATAAATATCAAAATTATACAATTTTTTTAAATTTAGTATTTAAATTCACCATTATGTGAAAATCAAATTTTGCAATTATTTTTCTAACTTCATAATTCCGGAACGCTTTTAAATAGGGACTTGAAATTTTTATAGCAGAAATAATTTTTAGAATTAGTATAAGTTTGCTCAGAAAATTTTTTTGCACCACCCCCTGTTTAAGATGTAAGATTAAGGGGAGTGGTTTTGCTTGGTTAAAGTCCAACACTTCCTTGAGGAAGCACGTGCAGTTCCTCTTGGTGACTTTCGAGTTTTCCACCAACCCTCGTAAAAAAAAAAAAAAAAAAACTAGGACTGAAAAATTGAAAATTTGCTATTTTTAGGCACCTGTAACTTAAGCACCTGTACACACTTTTCTTCGGCAAGACATAAAAATTAAAGCTCCAGTAACATATTTTTACGTGTGTTAACGGTTTTTCATAGTTATATAGGGTTCCGGACTTACAGCCCCGTAAAAGTCATATTTTCACATATTTTCTTATTACAAAAAATTTCTTAAATTTTCAAATTTTTGTGCAAGTCACAATTCTAAACAGTTTGTATTGTTTTTTGGAAATGTGCGCTTTTAAAAACCGTTTAATTAAGAATTTTTTAAAATATAAAATCAAATTCCCGTAAAACAGGTAGAACCTCCGGCATATGCAAAAATAGTAGGCGGAATTTTAATGGAAGGCTTTAAGAAAGCTTAAGAAGTCAGATTTCCAAAGGATAGTACCTTGTTTGATATATGGACTTCAAAATGTATATATTTATCTCATAATTTTGTTTTACAAGAGTTTTTTATACCGAATTGAATGTTTAATTGAATTCAATACATTTTTTTTTATTTTAAAACTTCAATTCGGCTTTTTTCCTTTTCTAAAAATATTACATCAATAAAAATTAAATTTTAATTAAACATAATTAAACATAATTTTAATTATGTCAAAGTTTTCAGATAAGAATATAATTTTTTCATCCAGTATAAAATTTTATACGGCACACGAGTTTTTAATCTTACATACTTTATTTATAATCTGTTTGCAAAATTCCTAAATTGATCAATAAAAATGAAAAATGTACCCTCAGAGGTTAACATTTCAATATTTATAAAATGTAAAATTTTCCAGCAAAGAAAAAATTAATTTGCATATATAGTATATACATACATATATATATATACATGGCTATACTACTCTATAATCTATATAGTCTCTACTCTCTAAACTTTCCATTCACTAATCATTTTTTACTTGGCTAATTTTTTTATAAATTGATAAAATAAATTAGTGATTGAAAATAAAAAAAAAATTTGAACTATTCATAAATATGAAATGAATAGTAAAAAAAAAACTAGAAAGAATACAGTTGCCTTTGTCAACTCTTAGATACCCGTACGAGCCGTATGTTCACAGCCTGTCACTCTGCTTACAATATTATTTTTTTAATATTTTAGTATTTTAAAATAATTTGGGTGAATTTTATAATTTCTAGAACTATGGGTTGTACATATATTCAAACTATATGTTTATATGTACATTCTTCAAAAGCAGATTCTCACCTTCCACATAACGATTATCAATCCAAAACTTTTTCAAATATTCTATAGTACCATTTAATACTAAGCGGTAAATGTATATTAAATTTACTAAGTACAAAATAGTAAATATAATTTTAAATATTATATTATATTAATGCGTACATAGTATATTTATATTGTTATAAGTATATCGCCATACAGTGCAATATTTCTTTAAAAATATTCATATTCATAGAATAATTTCTTATAAGTACAATAAAGTACATATATGTATGTATGTAAATACGGCGCTATGTAATATACATCTATATTCTTATCATTCATTCATCAGTGACATATACGATATGTAAATAAACATGATATTATATAAGTATGTATGTATATCAATATCATATAAATAAAAATTCTTCAAGCAACCGTTATATTGTTTATTTATTTACATTTTTTTGTACTACGCATTATATCCTCAACAATATCGAGTAAAATAAAATGCAAAAAATTCGTTAAAGAAATTTGTTAGAAAATTTGAAAAAATCAAGTAACACTTTCGTCAATTATAAAGTAACCCTATATTATTAAAAAAAGTTGTTAACAGAAATAAGAGTATAATGTTGAAGCTTTAATTTTTGTGTATTATTTCAAAAAAATTTTAACAGGTGTTCAAGTTACAGGTGTTTAAAAATAGAAAATTTTCAGTTTTTGACCCCTTGCAGCTCCTAAACGGGGAGTGATACAAAAAAAATTTCTGATAAAAATGACTCATACTTATTTTCAAAGATCTAATTTTTATCAAAATTTCAAGTTTCCAACTTAAACCGTTTAGAAGATAGAAGATATGCAATGTTTTTCTCTTTCTTTGGGGTTCTTCAAATTAAAGAAAAAATGTGAGAGATCTTTTGTCCTACTTGCGTTATCTACATTATACTTTCTGATTAAATTTTACACCTGTTAATTTAATTGTTAATTAAACACTTGTTAATTTAACTGTTTTTATCAATTAAAAATTAACAATTTATCAATTCTTCAATTCTTAGAATTGTTTTGATTAACTTTTGTTTAAATTTTATTTCGTCTGTAACAGCATTTCCCGACCCACTAGAGATCGCGACCCACTGGTGACTCGAGGTGGGTCCCCAAAAATTTTAATACATACATATTTACAAAAATAAAAACAAATTTCAATATTAACAATAAAATAAAAGATTTGTTTATTTCAATAATTTTTTCAAGGTAGAATGTAATGTAAACCAACGGTTTTTAAAAGCGCACATTTCCAAAACACAATACAAACTGCTTAGAATTATGACTTGTACAAAAATTTCAAAATTTCATATAATAAGAAAAAATGTGAAAATAGGACATTTTTGAAATTTTGAGGGGCCGAAAGTCCGGAATCCTATATAACTAAAAAAAGCCGTTGACACACGTAAAAATATATTATTGAACCTTTAATTTTCATGTCTTGCCGAAGAAAAATTTTTACAGGTGCCTAAGTTATAGGTGTCTAAAAATAGCAAATTTTCAATTTTTGAGGCGTAATAACTTTTAAAAAGGGGGAGGTACCAAAAAATTTTCTGAGGAAACTTATGCTAATTCTAAAAGTTCTTTCTTGTCTCAAAATTTCAAGCTTCTATCTAAAAGCGGGCCGGAGTTATGAAAGTAGAAAAATCATGTAAAATTTGGTTTTCACATAACGGTAAATTTAAATACTAAATTTAAAAAATTGTATAATTTTAATATTAATTTACAAAGTTAAAAAAATACCTGTCGAATGACGTTTTCAGATTGAAAAAATCTTAAGCAGAACATAAGATATATGCATTTAAAAATGGGGCTTTTTCAAAGTTTGAGGGGCTGTAGCTCCGTAATGGATAGGACTACATGAAAAAGTTGTTCCACAAAATTATTTTTTTTATGAAACCTACCCATGGTTAAAATTTTGTTTCTCTATCTTTAGCGGTGTAGAAATTTTGTAAACAGACGGACGGACGGACGGACAGAGTGAAACTAATAAGCACATTTTTTCAAAATTTTTTTGGAAATGTGCTAAAAACGTTAGATACATCGAATTTTTTCATATTTTTTTTCTGAAGAATTTATCTTAATAATGTTTTTATTTTTACCATAAAAATTGTATATTTTATTAAAAGTAAACCATTACGATCACGTTTAATCCAAAAACTCTGCGAAAATATGGAAAGTTTACATGAATGTATTCTTCTGGGCTTCTGCACACATAAGTTCGCTGTTTGTCAAGAGGCAAAAGCCTCGCTTCTTTTCAAATTAACAAATATCAAAATTGATATAAAAGATATTATTAACAAAAAATAGAAAACAAGCACATTCTTCTCATACATCAGATTCTGCTTCAATAAAATAAATATATATATTGAAAACATATTACAATTGTTATTAACATGAATCTGTTTAAAATAAATATGGTATATTTAAAAATGATCTATTTTCTACATTTTTATTCTTATTGTTTTCCACCCAGGTGGGTCGCGAAATTTATTGGTTTAAATAGTGAGTCTCGCATCGTAAGAGTCTGGGAGCCCCTGGTCTATAATATTTGATTATTGTTTTATTTTAACCAAGAAAAGAGAAAGATTGATTTATTTTATCTTGATTTTAAATAATTTTAATTAAAAATTAAAAAAGTTATCAATTTAACTGTTAGCTATATAAGATTCGAAAACACTATATATTATAGTTTTTATCTTTTGCGATTTTATTCTTTTCCATTAATTTATTATTCTCCACTGTCAAAAACACTACTTATCTTAAAGAGTACTGAAAATAGAATTTCAAAGCAATTAATATAGAAATGCGAATTTTATTTATTTTGAAATTTGTTATTATTATAGTTGCATTTACTTTTGCATATCAATCTAAAGATATTAAGGAGTTTGATACTTTTACTTATGCTGAATTAAATGGACTTTTTGGAATTGAAAATGTCTTAAAAAATTTCATTGAAGGTAACTGGAAATGTCATAGTGATTGTATAAAGGCGTGTAGAAAAAAAGGATATGTTGGCGGTTCATGTATGCAGCAAACTGTTTGCATTTGTGTTAAAGATTATGAAGAAATATAAATTTTTTTAAATATAAAAAATGAATAAAATTAGTTATTTTAATTATAGTGTGAAAAATTATAAAGATTTAAGTTCCAAAATTAAATATTTTATTTTTCATAAAATATATTTTTTTTCCTTTCCTTAATTAGTTGGCTTGTAGCTATTATACAAGATTATGAAACAAAAATATAATATTTGTGCGTCATTACGATATTAATTATTACGCTCCACATTATTACGATATCCAGCCAACGGTGTAGTGGTTAAGACACCGGCCTTTCATACGAATGGTCTCGGATTCAAACCACGGCTGGATCATATAATAATAAAAAATAATATAAATTTTTCTTATAATATATAATAATTAGTAAAATATAATTAAATTAAAAATAAGTTATATATATTATATATATTATAATTAATATCATATTGTAATAGCTATATAATAAAATAATAATAAATCATAACTCTTGTAAAGGATAATAGATGGCGTAGAAATAATGGCTGTAGCTAGTCAACGAGTAATCAACGGTTTAGTGAAATTAATAATTCCCCAAACTCGTCATAGAAGTGGCAAGGAAAAAAAAAGAACATATTACGATATATATTCTTCAATATGTTCTGATCGAGGTTTGAAGCGCGAGAATGTTCGATTGGATGATCGGTGACATAATTACTATGCCATTAGGCCATTACACCGTTATGGCATTCGCAATCTAAATATGAATTTCGAATCTAATTCATTCTAATAATTTGATTATATCTTTATAATAATTTAATTTCCTTTTTTTTTATTAAATATATAAACCTATATGTCAAATTAAATACAGATTATTGTTACGGCCCTTTCAACAGTTCTGTAGTACAAGTACAAGTACGAGGAGACGACTGCGATGCCACTTTCATTATACTGCATTACATTATATTAAATTTAAGTAAAATGCTTATATGAATCAAAAATTAAGATATGAAAACATTTTAACATTCTCGACATTTAACAAAATGTTATTGACTTTCTTTATTACATTTTGTTCATGTCCATATGAGGTTATCACGAATTTATTATAGTCGTAATACAAATTTATATACGAATAAATAGTAAAAATATTTGAACTTAGATAAATCCAAGGATAATCAGGATTTAAAATACTAAAAAAATAAAAATTTGTTTTCAAAGTGATGTTATACTTATGCTATTAAAATGATTTGCCTACTGATAGCGATATGAATTTACGGTAGTTCTAAAAGATTTTCTTCTTGTCGAAATTTCAGGGTTCTAGCTAAAAGCGTTGTAAATACAGAGAAACAAAAATTTTGTAATATGTTGTTTCACACAGAGGTAAAATTACATACCCCTGTTTAAGAGCTATTACGGTTCAAAAATTGAAAATTTACTATTTTTAGACACCTGTAACTTAGGCACCTGTACAAATTTTTCTTCAGCAAGACATAAAAATTAAAAGTTCAGTAATATAGTTTTACGTGTGTTTACGACTTTTTTTTAGTTATATAGGGTTCCGGACTTACAGCCTTTCAAAATTTCAAAAAAGTCCTATTTTCACATTTTTTTTTATACGAAATTTTTAGTTCAAGTAACAATTCTAAACAGTTTATATTATCTTTTGGAAATGTGCGCTTTTAAAAACCGTTGGTTTACATTCTGCCTTGTTATATTCTAAATTTAAATTTGAATTAAAATATATTGAAAAAACATTAATGACTTTGAAGCCGATTGGGTCATTAACATAGAAATTGATTTATTGAATTTTGTTTGCACAAAATAACAAAACAATCGGGTGTGGTAGCTTATCTAAATAAAAGTTCCTTCCTTAACTTTATAATTCTCAAAACCATATTTTTTGTATTCAAAACAATATACTAACACAAACTTTTGAAAGAATTGCAAAAATAAACCTTTAAGAATATTTTGAATGATGTAATGTTAAAACCAAAAATAGAAATATGGCATTATCGAAAACTATTTCACGAATTTCTTATCTTATCTCACTGACGGGAAAAAAAATTTTTGCAATACTGAAGCTTTCATAATTTAACCCAAATTTCAATTTTAAAATAACACATTCTTTCATTTATTCATTATATTTATATTCACATATTAATTATCACATATTTTGTTCTATTAACATAGTTTTATTAACAATTTGCATATAAACCAGACATGGTGAAATATAGGTACTGATAACGAGAACATTTTCAATAAAAGTTATTTCAATTTTTATCGCAATTTTTTTTTAGGTGTAAAATAGATAAATAAAAATTTGGGTATATTTTGAATATTCATAATTTACAGGAAATTTCAAATAAAAAGATGTATTGAGCAATTATTTCTCACAAAGTATATGACAACTTAAGCCAAACTTGCCTTAGCCAAACTTGTTAATATAAGTCATCTAATATAAGTAAACTACATAGCTTCGCTGGCGTAGTTTACTCTATTTTTTACTTTAGCTAAGCTCGCGTTAACTAAAATAATGTTCTATAATTTGTGTGGCAATGTTGAAAAGAACAAAATTTAAAATAATTATTAGTTTTCTTTTGTTTTTTAACCAAAATCGCCCCTATTTAAAACTAAACTTTAGGATTAATATAAATGTACTGTATGATTTTAGGGATTAGGATGCGGGAAGGAAGATTGAGTGAGTGGAAAGAGTGGAAAATAAATTGAGTGAGTTGAAGAAGAGTGGAAAATAAATTTTTAATTGAATAAAAAATTGTAATAAGAACTTTATGACAAATAAACTTATCAAATATAAGATATCTACAATATTGTTGATTTAATAATTTTATCATCATATAATATGTTTAATAAATACTATATACATATATTACAAATAACTGAAGATTACGGTAAAAAAACTAATCATATTTATATACTTGTAAACATTTCATGACTGTACTTTCGAAAAGATCCCGTGCTAGATCTACATAACATTCCATGTAATAGTAGTTTAAAATGAAAAAAATCATTTCTACTAAGGTACCGTTTCCGGGAAACGTCATTTACTTTTACGACGCCACTTTAAAAATATTAATACAAAATAATATTACTGTAAATATCTTCTGAACTCCTCTATAATAAAGAAAGTATATGGAGTATAATAAAAAAAAAAAGTTCTTAAAACACTCTTTGAAATGATATATCAAACTTTGTTCTATAAACATTATTAAACAGAGAACCTTAAAAAAAATATGTATATAATTTTTTTTCCGTCCTTTTAATTTTTTGAAAACTATTTCATATATATGTACATTTTTATTTATTTTGGATAAACTTCTCCAAAGGGGTGATTATCGATTTAGATGACCACTATCAATCAACCAGATCAAAAAGACCACTATACATGTGAAATTTTCAAAGACACCCTTTATTTATTATTATACTGTTAGAAAAGTCTCTTCACACCCTTTTCAACGGTATATAATAGGTATAGTATGGATTGGCAAATAGTTCCACGAGAAGACCCAAATGCAAAATTGAAAACCACAATTTCCTGTTCTTGTTTACTGTCGTAGAGGAAAAATATAAAGGTTTAAGTAAAATACTGCAAAATGTTATAATAGACTTCTTCAGATAAGGTGATGTCATAAAGTACCGTTATGTGATGAAGTAATATAAATCGATAATCACCCTTTTGCGGAAATCTATCCATTTATTTATTTTAATTTTTCTTCCTTTTTTCTAATTTGTAAAATGCTTATTTTTCTAGCTGCTATAGTTCTTGCTTTATAGCAAATATATTTGTTAGTCAAAAAAATTCTATAGAGTTTTCAGTCTATAAACAGTCTTATCGATTAGAAAAAATTAGTTGAAGAAATTAAATGAAGCTTGAAATTTGTTTTCAATTAAAAAAATTCCTAAAAATTATTTAAAATTTTTTACAAAATTTTAAAATCAACTTAAACAATTTGAAAACAAAAAAACAATAAGTCAAACATAAACAAAGTTATTAAATTTGGGTCAATAATAGCAAATATAATATAAAAAAAAAATTTTTATATACATATCGCAGATAAAAATTTTATTTGCAATATTTTCTCAACCTTTCAATCAATAATTTTGTTTTTTATTACAGTTATTGAAAAAAGTCATAAATAATTTTGATCAATTTAATCATTAAAATTTCATAAATATAAAATTCTTATTATTATATTATACATATATATATATACATATTTATGTCTTAAGCAAATGGTTATTTTATGTAAATATATAGTCACTTTGATAAATGATTTTGTAATATTTATAAATTTTCTTAATGGTACTTGAGTCTGGCAACAAAATTTTTTATATAATTTTGTTTTAATACAATGCATCAGTTATAAGACTACGATATTAGAATTTTAAAAATAAAAAATATCATATTTACGACTTCCTAAATAAGTTTTAAAAATTAATAAAAATTGATGAAAAGTCTACCCTTCATAAAGTAGATCATTTTTTTTTTTTTCATGTCGGCAACTTATGTTATGACTTGGAAAAACGATCATTTGAAAAATGTTTTGCGAGGAAATATGACTGCAGCCAACATAAGTTGTAATAAAAATTTTTTTAGGTTAAATATGTTAGATATAGATATATATTACAAAAACTTCAATAAATTTTTTTCTACCAATTAAAAATAATTTGAATTAACCAAACCTACAATAAATGTAATTAACTTAACCCTCTTTAACCAAATAATTGTAATTATTAACGAAAAACGATTAAAAAATATTTTAGGTTTAATTTTTCAATATATGTATTGTACCTTTTCATGGGTATATGAAATTCACCCAAATATTATATGCCAAAATTAACAATATATTTACTATAGGTTAAAAGTTATAGCCACCTAAAATTTTACCATTTGCCTATCACATACATATGTATATGAATAAAACATTTTGGCGTCATAATATCTTCTATATAACAGACAACACTAATAAATCAAAAGAAAAAAGGGCGATTCCAAACTTTTTCTTTCATGTTATTAGTTCTGTAATTGAACAACAAAATTAAGTTTTTCAACATTATAATAAAATCTATAGAAAATATTCATAGCCAATTACATATTATAGAAAAAAAAAAAAATATTGAAAAAATGTGTTAATTAGTTTCGCCCCATACATTTGGGTTATTTTGTTCGGGTGTTTCTATTTGCAAAACTTACAACCTAACACAGCTTAAGAAAGAGTTTTTAAAACTTAGTTTGTGAAAACATTTTTTTTTTTTTTTTTGGTAGCTACAACAATTCAAATTTTAAAAAAGATCCTATATCAAATGGTAAATCCTTCTATCTAAAAATTGGTTTCAAAGAAATAAAAAAATTAAAAGGACATTAACAAATTTTATCTAAAAAAAAAATTGTTCCAATTTTATATTATCGTTTTGATTTTAATTTTTTACATTGTCTTGTTTTTGTTTTTTTTTTTTTTTTAATAAGGTTAAGTTTAAAGATGTGTTTTAAAAAATACATAGGTATAATTAATATTTTGATTCCAAACCAGTTTATATAACAAAAATTTATAAAAAAAAAATCGTAATTTTCACACAATTTAAAACTGAAATCATTTACAACAAAGTTAAAACAAAACATAAAAAAAAAAAATTTGACTAAAACTTTTCTAATAACTTTTCTAATTTTTTTTTTTTCAAAACTGTTTTTTCTTTTACACGTGTTCTAGTGTGACATATTACCGATACAACATTAAATTTTACCGAAGCAAAATCATATAAATTGAAAAACACAACTGTTAAAATTATTCCAAATATGTACTGTACATATATAATACGTAGAGTATATTTTTTTGGCTTATTAGTTAACATTCTGTTCGTCTGTTCTTTCGGCCATCTATCTATTTACAAAACTTCTACAATCTTTAAGATAAAACAATTCAATTTTAACCATGGATGTATTTCTAAAAAAAAATGTTTTTATGTAGCCCCAAATATCTATTACGGAACTACAGCTTCTCAAAATTGGAAAAATTTCTATTCTTAAATGTATATATATATATATATGTATCTCAGATTTCAATCTAAAAACGCTAAACGACATTTTTTTTAACTTTTATAAATAAATATCAAAATTATACAATTTTTTAAAATTTAATGTTTAAATTTACAATTGATAGGAAAACAAAATTTTGCTTCCAGCACACTTTAAGTTAGAATTTTGAAATTTTAATAAAAGAAAGATTTTCGAGAATTACTTTGGACAATTTTCCTATCCTTTTCCCTATATTTAAGAGCTAAATATTAGCTGTCAAAAATTTGAAAATTTGCTACTTTTTAACTGTAATTTAGGCACTTTTGAAAGTTTTTTCAAAAGAAAACGCGTAAATTAAATATAACTGTTTAATATTTCTTTTATATTATATTAAACAGCTTCAATATTATATTTTTACATTGTGTTAATAGTTTTTCTTAATTATACAAGAGTTTCTTTAAAATTAAAAATGAAGTGTTTCTTAATTTTTCGCATTTTTTTTTCTAATTACATATGTACATATAAAAATCTAAAAAAAAAATTACTTAATTTTAGTGCAAGTCACAATATTCTAAACAGTTTCTATTGTCTTTTCAAAAATATGAGCCTTCAGAAATCTTTGGTTTTGCACAAACCAAAAAATTTCAATACTTTCACTCTTTTTATGTTAACAATTTTAAAAGAATCATCCTGCTCACTTCAAAATATTTTAATCACATGAGTTCATGACTGTCGAAAAATATCTCTATATAATTTCTTATTATTTACGCACTTAATAAAAATCTTTGTATACTTTCAAGAAAAAAAAAAAAACAAAAACAAAATAAACTTATCGTTGAGATAATTAAAAACAAAAAAAAAAAAAAACAAATTCTGAATGGTTTCAATTTGTTGAACATTCTGATTATTATACAAGCTATTAAATCTTAATAAGTACAAAAAAAATGAAAAAAAAAAACAAAAAAAAAAGAATAAAAAAGAAAAACTGAGAAAAAAGTATTGAATAAATAAATTTTAATGTTCTTCTTACAGGCGAAACAAAAAAGAAAAATGAAATCTTATGACCACTTTAAAGGACTTTACAATCAAATGAATAGAAAATAGAAAAAAAAGTATACATACATCTAATAGAAAAATTTTATCAATAACAATTGCTTAAAAAGTAACTTTTTTTTTTATTTATATATTTTAAATAATACGAGTCTTTAAACAATTTTTATATATTCCCTATACATACAAAATACAATGTACCTAATTTATAGTACATAAAACTTTGGTTTAATACCATAATTTCAACTTGACTCTAACATAGAGATAAATATTGACAAATTTTTTTTTTTTTAAATGCATTTCTCTGCCGCATAAATGTAGACAGGAAATTACACAGCTCTTCCTAATCAAGCGTGGCTGTAAATTTCGTAAGGGAGAATAACCCTTACGACGTGTGTGGGGTTCGAACCCACACTTCCTCGGTGTTTGCAGCGTATTTTATACGCTTTTACCCACTAGGCCACTGAGGCCCCTTTATTAACAAATGAAATTAAGTTGTATATGTACGTTTCATGTCCATGTTTTTTTTCTTTAAATTTTAATTCAATTCACAAAGTTTACAATTGTGGAACAACTTTGTATTTTAAACTGATATTATAAATTTTAAAAACCTGAAAAATTTTAACATAGGTAAATAAAGAATAATTAGCAACGTAAAGTTTAAAGCAGTAAAATTTACTAATAATATTCATTCATAAAAAAAGAACAAACAACAAGGAAATACGTCATACGAAGTACACAAAACATTTGTTAGCCAGCCGGAAAAAAAACTACAAAAACAAAAAAAATATGAGTATAAAAGGGAATGAAAAAAAAGGACAAAAAAATAATATTTTGATAATTATTCTTAAAAGTAAAACTCATATCTATACATAATAGAATAAGTATAATATATAATATTCAACACTTACATAAAAAGTATATAATATATTTACTTTCCAAAAAATTTTTGAGAAATACATACATACAGATATAGAATTTTATTCTATAATATAATTTTAATCTATTATCTATTATAATTTCGTAACATCTTGACTGTTGATAAAATCAACAACAAAAAGCTGAGCACAACACCAGAGTGTTGTCACTTGTAGTTATGATTTTCGTAGTAGAAATTAATTTTAACATGTAGTAGATTAAACTTTAGTGTAGTACAAAACAAAAATACTTAAAAAAATAACACCTAATAATAAATTAAAAGTTCTTATTTTTCATGTTATCCAGTCAATGGTAGTGGTTAATATATCGGTGTTTCTTTCGAAGGATCTTAAATTTAAACCACGGCTGAGTCCGGTATAAATTAATTTCAAAAAAAAAATACATAATAAATAAAAATATAATATATAGGTATAGATTTTTCTTATAATTTAATTAAATTAAAAAAAAAGGTATAATATTGTCTTGTAATATATAATAAAATAATTCTTGTATAAGATAATAGATGGCGCAGAAACAAAGAAATATTTACGTCTCATATAATCTTGTACTTGTAATAGCTACAGCCGAGTAATCAACCGCTTAATGATATTAATGATTCCAAAATATGAAGCTTAGTCAAATATGAATAATAAATCATTTAGTGGATGGAGTGGATAAGGAGTGGATGTCCTTATAGGAGTAAGAAGAAAAAAAAATGTTCATGTTAAGTAATTTTTTTAAAAAAAAAGGAACAAAAATAATCGAAATATATGACAAATATACCCAAAATAAAAGGGTTTATAATCCAAAACAAAACTCAGCCAACAAAATGTCCCTGTCTCCAATAACAAAACAACAACAATGTAAATGTGAAATCCATATAAGTATTAGTGATCTACTTAAAACAATTAAAAATAACTTTAAATATTTAAGTCAATTAAAAATGATAAAATTATTATATACATAAAAAATGCTATGTAACATGTATTATGTTTAATATCTTTGTTCAATATAGATAAAATCTGATTAAGATTACAGTAGTTGAGTAGATCTACTACAATTGTAGTAAAGTGATAACTCTAACAACCAGAAAACAAAAGTAAAAAAAATAAGAACATGAGCTCAAAAAGGAATAAAAAATACGAACTACAAAAATATGTGTTAAAAATAAAAAATACCTTTTTACTTTAAATACTTTTAAGTCTACGACTCAAAAATATGTTTGACACAAATGGCGTACCAATAATCCTTTGAAATATCAAACAATTATTACATATATTAAAATATATATATACAACCAATGACTTCAACAAGCAGAAGTGCGACTAATGTTGGTAACATTAAGAAAGTTAAATCAATATATAATTTAATATATGTACACAGGACTTCCTTTAAAATGTCATATTTGATTGTTTTCAAATAAAAATTTAATTTTTATTTTGTATAACACATTTTGTTTATTTGTTTAAAAGTATAAAAGAAGTGAAGATAAATATTATATTAAAGTAATATACATTTATTTACATTAAAAATGTTGTTATTTTATTTTGTTCTAATTCTAATGTCAATTTTAATTTCAAACGCGACATATACACGTTTTTGACATTTCAAAACTTTGTAATACACGTCATTCACATCGAACATAAACCAAGGTATTAGATCTTACAGTTTGTCTATATGTCGTGCTTTATCCGAGTTCTGTTTTTCATTATTATATACTTAAATAATTTTTAAATTAAAACTCTTTAAAAAAATAACAAAATGTTTAGCATAATTCAAGTAAAGACTAAAGCAATGTACTACTATTATACTAAATAAATATAACAAATTATAATACCATTTATTGTACTTAATGTCACACATTTGTGTTTGTTTTTAAAAATCTGACACCGTTATTCTAAAAAAGGTGACTGCACAAACTATCTGGGCACCTTGTAATATGATAATCCGATTAATAAGAAAATTCTGGAATAGAATTTATGAATAGAAAAAAATTATATGTATATAATAAAATGTTCCATTTACATCAACCAACTTATACACTGAACACACAATGATCAGGGACTTTTGTCTTACCAGTGGTATTCATTTACTTAGATTCAAAACTATATATTCAAAGTTAGATAGAATATTTAAATAAATGTATTACACTGCATTCAAATTTTTTTAGATAATGCATAAAGCATTGTTTTTCATATATACGTATCTTAAATCGTTTAGTAACCTTGTAACTATTTAGATACAGATATTACTTATTTGTTTCGTAACTGATATACTGAGCATATAAAGCCATCAGGAAATCGATTGCTAACTGCTATACTTAAAAAAGTTATTTAAACGTTACTATACAATATATAATACAACTGAAGTTTAAAATATTAAAGAACCAGGTTGTGAATCAGCATCTCAATAAAATAGACTATCACAAGAGCCATTACAAGAATTAAAATATATGAAATTATTCTATTCAATAATTAAACGTTTGCACTTATGAGATAAAAAGGGTTTAGGTAAAACATACGATATATAATAAAGTTCTATCTATAGTTGATAATACATGAAACTATAGATATTATTACTTTCTTTATATAAATTCAAAAATTAAATTTAATAACAACGAAGTTAAACGAAATATTTACAATATTTGTATTTTTTAACCAATAATAATACTTTGTATTTGGACTCGTAAACATTATCAAGTCTTTTAATTGAAATTTATTATCTTAATTTGAAAATATCGTAATTGAAAAAAATTAAATTTTATTAAAATTGTATTTTTTTTTTACTGAAATTAAAATAACTAATTAAATAATATAGAATTTTTTATATTTCACTATTTTGTTGATTCTTACAATAAAAAAAAAAAAAAAACAACAACAACAACAAAAATAACAATTAAAAATAAAATTTACAAAGTTGTTGATACTTTAAGGATTAGAAGTGTTTCTATATAGTGTTAATAAAAATAATGTGAAAATAAAAAAAAAATATTTCTTTAAAATCTGTAAATTGTTTGTCAACCCTTAATTTAATATTAGTGTTTTTTAAGTGTAAGTAATAATAAAAATATTTCGAGGGGTAGTTTTATATTTTTACAATAAAAAAATGACTTCAATGAAAGAACTTGAAATATTTTTTTCAACTTTATAAAAAAATTTCACAAACTTCTTACTTTGATTTGCGAAAAATTAAAATACTTTCTATCTAATACATATTTAATTATGTTATGAATTCCTAATTTTAATACTTCAATTTTTATCTTTAACTTCTAGCTTTTTAAACATATATTGCATAACGCCAATATTTCGAAGCAATTTTTTGCATTAAAATCTTACCATAATTTTCTTGTGCCATATCTAATTGACGCATATAATTTCCATTATTATTTTGAAATTTAATACCTATATGGACCAATCCAGACGAATCATTTTGAATCGGATTCATAATGACGATTTTTTTCAACACATTTCATGTCGAATTGAATTCATTTTTATATGTGTGTGTAAATATTTCATTTCAAATCAATAATAACTCATATAGATAGATAAAATTTTTCTGACCCTTATAAAAATTTTTATGTAATTTTTTCTGTATTAATGAGATTCACTTGTTACACCATAAAAATGTAGGCTTACTAAAAAAAAGAATGAGGAAAGAGAGGGTTGCGGTAAAGTAAGGACGTAGGTTGGTCGTTAGAATGAAATGTGTGGAAACCTCCTATGAATGAATAACAAAAAAAAAAGTCATAAAAAATTACAACGAGTTCCGCCTTGTTACAATTAACATTATAAATAAATATCTTTTATTTGTAAGACCATTCGAAAAAAAAAACTAGAAAATAGGTTAGGAATTAAATTCTGACTATAGTCATTTTTTGAATATTAAAAGAGAGAATAAGAAAAACAAGGTAGAATGTAAACAAACTATTTAGAGTTGTGACTTGCACAAAAATTTGAAAATTTAAAAAATAAAATTTAAGAAATTTTTTGTAATAAGAAAATATGTGAAAATAGGACTTTTTTGGAATTTTGAGGGGTTGTAAGTCTGGAACCCTATATAAGTAAGAAAAACCGTTAGCACACATAAAAATATATTACTGGAGCTTTAATTTTTATGTTTTTCCGAGGAAAAATTTGTACAGGTGCTTAAGTTACAGGTGCCTAAAAATAGCACATTTTCAATATTTCAGCCCTAATACTTTTTAAACAGGGGGCGGTGCATAAAAATGTTATAAGGAAACCTATTCTAATTCTAAAAGTTCTTTCTTGTCTCAAAATTTCAGGTTCCTATCTAAAGGTGTGCCGGAGTTATGAAAAAAGAAATTTCATGCAAAATATGGTTTTCACATAACGGTAAATTTAAATAGTAAATTACAAAATATTGCATAATTTTGATATTGCTTTATGTAGATAATAAAATTTCCGGTCTTCTGCCAGTTTTAGATTGCAAAACTATTACGCAGAGCCTGACTCTGCAATTTTGAAGAGCTGTAACTCTGGAACCCTATATAATTAAATAAACCTTTAATACACGTTAAAATATATTACTGTAGCTTTAATTTTTATATCTTTCCGAAGTAAAATGTATACAGGCACCTAAGTTATAGATGTTTAAAAATAGCAAATTTTAAATTTTTGAGCCCTAATAGCTCATAAACATGGGGTGGCCCAAAAAAATTTTCTGAGCAAACTTATACTAATTCTTTCTTATTCAAAATTTCAAGCCTCTATCTAAAAGCGTGCCGGAGTTATGAAAGTAGAAAAATCATGCAAAATTTGGTTTTCACATAACGATAAATTTAAATACTAAATTTAAAAAAATTGTATAATTTTGATATTAATTAATAAAGTTAATAAAAATACCTGTCGAATGACGTTTTCAGATTGAAAAAATTTTAAGCAGAACATGAGATATATGCATTTAAAAATAGGGCTTTTTCAAAGTTTGAGGGGCTGTAGCTCCATAATGGATGGGGCTACATGAAAAAGTTGTTCCCAAAATTATTTTTTTCGTGAGATCCCAAGGTTAAAATTTTTTTTCTCTATCTTTAACGGTGTAGAAGTTTTGTAAACAGACGGACGGACAGAGTGAAACTAATAAGCACATTTTTTCAAAATTTTTTTTGGAAATGTGCTAAAAACCAATACGATTATAATTATTAATAGAACCACATTCCAAATTTGAATATTTTCCTGAATTTAAATAAAAAAAAAAAATCAGTATAATTTTCTCCAAAAAAAAAAACAATTCAATTATAATTCAACAAAACACGAATTGTAAAAGTAAATTTTGTATATCGACTCTTAACAATATTTCTATATACTTAGAAGCTTATTCAAAACCAGCACAAAACTTTCATAAAAAATTTTTAATAATTCAAAAACGTGACTTAAATTATTTTCAGTTAATTAAATTTTTAAACAAAGAAAAATAAAAAATCAATACGAATTGTATTCGAAAACATTACCGCTGGACACTTCAAAAATCATTTACTTTTTCGAGGACTTTTACAAATTATATAAAAAAAAAAAATTAAATAAAAAAATCTCGTCATCAATTTTAAAGCATAATTTAAACCGCATAAAAAAAAAATATGATATAAAATTATAAAGCATAAAAAAATCTTTACAGGATCACCACATAATTATTTCATTTACTCTTTCTTACTGTTCAGAAGAAGACGACGGATAACGAATAATATTTAATAAAAAAGAAGAGTAAACATGTAACATTAAAAAAATTTTCCGGAACTTGTGTTGAAATTATAAAGAAATAAATTTCGACCAGAACAAAAACATTTTCTTTTTTAATTAAAAACTTGATTTCTTAATTTTATCAATTTTTCTACTCCTAAATTTATGCAATTTTTTAAAAATAAAATGTAAGGCTAAAAGATATTGCCGATTAGTAGCCGATGGTTTTGTAATATTACAATATCCTATGTGGTTTGTAATATTGATATAAATAAATAAATAAGATATTGGGATTGCGAGAAGTAGTGCAGCCTTTTACATGAGCTCTTTTAATATAGTAATATAAAAAGGGAATCATGATTAGCTTCACAATGTGTAAGTCTGTCAGAATAATCTTTCTAATAAATTTCTAATTGTGGTGGAATATATGAGATATTAAATCATTTTCAGGAGTATTTTATACTCTGTCATAATGGTTTCGTATTAATTATATTATAAAATTACTGATTCTAATGATTTGTTCCTTCCTTAACAAATTTCTTAAAATAGTAATATTTGTATTCGTCATCGAATTCACCGTTAATGTTAATACAAACTTTCATATATGCAATTTTCATTAGAATTTGTGCTATGGTCTCATTAATCTTTAGTAACATATTGATTTAAATCTTTTACTAGAAATTTACTTTTTTGTAGAACAACTTTTTTTGCAATAATGAATGTAACCTTTTTAGTAAACAAAAATTTAGTCTGTTTATATTTTTCTATTAATTAGCTTTCTTTCATTTAGTTTGCTTTATCCAAAACTAATGAAATAATTAAACTCAAAATTAAATTACTTTTTAGTTCTCTTCATTCTAAAGAATTATGAGTAAAATTACCGAAAATTAACAAAATAGGGATTTTTACATTTCATAATTTAATTCATTTTAAATTAAGATTTAAAAAAAAAATAATATAAAAATATAATTCAAAGTATGTTTAAAAGTTAATGTACTCAAAAATATAAATTAATTTTCTTTAATGACGACTAAAAATTATCTGAAGTTCAGAATTTTTAATTTACATTATTTAAATTCTAAAATCATGTTCTTCTTCGTCATAATATTTATCCCAAACCCAAACTTTATTAATTAGTCATCTTTACATAAAAAAAATACGAGAAAATAAAAACAGGACTCCTTTCGAGTTTTTTTTTTTTTTTTTTTTTATCTTTATAATTTTTTAATTTCCGATAATATATTTAAAGAACAATATGCTCCTTTATAAAATTAAACAGCTCTATTAATAACCACCATTACACCAAAAACAAAATTAATTTTTCCTATAGAAAAATACATAAAGAAAAATCAATTAACTTTCAGTTGATTTAATCCAAAACGTATAGATTTTATTAAGGCAAAAAATATGAAAGCAAAACAAGTTGACAAAAAATATGGATTGAAAAACATTATAATGTTCGGAATACTTCTACTGACTATTGTGCTGCATTAAATTTAAAAAAAAAAACTTTAAATTAGTTTTTTTTGTTTCAAAATTTTTGATAACGACAAGTTAAGAACAGATTCAAACTTTTAATTATATTCATTTAAATATATATATATATATATTTTTTTTTTTTTTAAAGCATTTCTCCGCCACATAAATGTAGACAAGAAATTACACAGCCTTTCCTTTTCAGGCGAGGCTGTTAATATCGTACGGGGGAATAACTCTTACCACGTGTGTGGGATTCGAATTCATACTCCCTCGCTGCTTACAGCGTATTTTATACGCTCTTACCCACTAGGCCACCGAGGCCCTATTTAAAAATATCAAAAGTTATTCAAACCATTTAATAAATTAATTTTTCCTTGAAACACAATTAAATAAATTACAGTATAATTGCTGTTAATATTCAGGTCGATAAAAACTCCAATTTAGGGGCCACGGTCGCCTAGTGGGTAAGAACGTATAAAATGCGCTTTAAAACAACGAGGGAGTATGGATTCGAATCCCACACATGTCGTAAGAATAATTCCTCCTTACGACATTTACAGCCATACCTGAAAAGGAAAGGCTATGTAATTTCTTCGTAACAAACAAAAGAAAAAGAAAAAACTTCACTTTACAATAAAAGAATACATTTTTTCTCCAGTATTTATATCAACCTTATCATGATTGAAGAATGGTAGCATATACTGTCTACTGAATCTTTACTAAAATTGAAACATAAAATATATCAGAATATGTGATTAGTGTTGGTTGACGTTATCTTGAATTGATATTAAATGTCACCTATTTACATCAAAATCTTACTCTTTTACTCTTAATAAAAACAAAAGAATTTTGTAAAGTATCACAGATTTCTCTTCAATTTTAAATAATTTTGATAAAAAACAAACAAATAAAAAAACCTTCATACTTAAAAAAGTCCTTGAAAATGCAACCAAAGTACGATGACATGACAATGCAACAATCAAAAAAAAAAAACACTACTCATATAAAATGTTTCATATTTTTTAATGACATTTATGACATCTATTATATGACATACATTAATAGACTCCATATTGTCGTCTGTTCAATAATTATAATAATAATAATAGTAATAAAAAAAAAAAAACAATTTTACAAATTCAATTTAAATAAAATTAATTTTATATTTTTATTTACCTGAAATAATTGTATCCTTCGACCAGTTTTAATTGCTGGATTTCTAGCTTCAGCACTACAACAATTTCCATTTTCAATTGCTGTTGAAATATCCTCAGAACTTATTGATCTAATAGACATTTTATCCAATTGATGTTGATGACTATGACTTTGATTATTATGAGTATTATAATGATTATGTGAATTTTTTTCTTGTAATTTGTGATGTTGATCAGAATTATAATTATGTATTTTTAAATGTTCTTGTTCTTGATGTTGTTGTGTTTGTTGTTGTTGTTGTTGCTGTTCATTATTATAATGATGATTATGATGATTTTTTATACGAGGATTATGATGATTATTTAATACATTAATAAATTCTGTTGATTCTGTACTCTTAGTTATTGTTAAATTATTGGATGGTTCTGTTATTGTTTTATTTTTGTTATTTATTGTTGGTGATTTTTTAGTAATACATTTACCGTTCCACATTTTATATTTTTATACATAAAAAATTTCCTTTTTTTTTTTAATATTATTTATATATACAGTTAAAAATAATAATATACTGTTTTTTTTTTGTTTTTGTTTTTTAATTTATTTATTTAACTTTTTAATTTTCAAATTGATAATCTATAAAATGAATTATTTTTCCTTAAAAATTTGTGTTGTTTGTTTTTTTTGTCACTTTTTTAAAAAGTTTTGTATTTGTAAATTATGTATTGTTTGGATTTTCTGTTTTTTTTTAAAAGCATAGAATTAAAGGTTAAATAAAAATGGTAAATCTTCATACAATTTATTAAATTCTGGCAACTCTCTTGTGTAACGGAGTGTTTAATATTCCCTCTTATAAAATAACAAGGTAGAATGTAAAACAAAGGTTTTTAAAGGACATTTCCAAAAGACAATACAAATTGTTTAGAATTGTGAGTTGTTAGTTGTGACTTGCACCAAAATTTGAAAATTTTCTTAAAATTTCATACAATAAGAAAAAATGTAAAAAAATAAAGAAATTTTAAGGGAACTCCACATAATTAAGAAAAACGATTAACACATGTAAAATTATAAAGTTGAAGTTTTCATTTTAGCCTTTTATTTTGAAAAAAATTTGTACAGGTGTTTAAAAATAGGAAAATTTCAATTTTTGAGCCCGAATAATCCTTAAACAAAAGGGTTGCCACAAAAAAAATTTTCTGTGGCAAGGAAGAAAAGAACCAAATATGAAGGAAGAAAAAATTCTATATAACCGTGAATTTAAATTACAGGTGGACCGAGTGAAACTAATAGGCACATTTTTTCAAATTTTTTTGGAAATGTGATATAAACATAATTCATTTATTACATTTAAATATCTAAAATAAGATCGAAGTGCAAAATATCTATATCGGATGATACAGTGTGATACTTGTATAAGTTAGATACAAGTATAATAATTGAATGAAATTGAAAAAAGAATATACAAAAAATTTAATGAAAATGTTACTTTTCATTGCCATAAGTTTCTCTACAATTGCACAAAAAGTTCAATAAAAAACACAACCAGAAATGTCAGAATCTATAATTGCAGATCAATTTGATACTTATCTATTGATTATTATCTAACTTACTTTAGTTTGTTTTTGATTTCATCATAATTGAGGTTGACAAAAGTAAAAAAGTCTAACTAATTTTGAATTATTGGTGTCATCTTTAATAATGGAAAAAATCAATATTAAGCTAAAGAAAGTTATAGTAAAGAATAACTATGTTAAAAAAGAGGCTTACTAATGAAGTTATCAAAAGGCTTAGTTATGAAGTTAATTAAGTTAGTTAAAATTGTAAATCATATGCAAAGTGATATGGTAATTTTAAAACTAATGATTAAATTATATAAAAAAATGTTGGATTCGGCAAAAAGAATAGGAATTGAACTTCAAAATAATGATATTATTAACACTAATATAATAAAAAAATTTTATATTAAAACTTTTTAGTCATTCTACGAAAAATAAAGATATGTTGGCTAAAAACAATTAAAAACAAATAGTTGAGACATAAATAAAAAAAATAAAGTAACCAACGCATTATTGGATCTAACAAAATTTACACAAAATTTACAAAAACGCATAACAAAGAAAAAAACAAAAACAATCCAACACTTGCCCAGTTGTAAAGAAAATCAATAATGCCCCTACTTCTAACTTAATACCAAAGAAGCATCTAACTATATACCAACATTAACCAAAGAAGCAATACCAAATAAGAAATTTCATAAGTTCGATTCTACAATATGTACATTTCTGGATAATATCTGATTGGTTATTGAAATGCATTAATCATATATGATATGAATATATTTTCTATATTTTCTATATGGTTAGTACCCCAATTTTCAAGAAATTTAATTTTTTCTCAACTTTAAAAATTTTAAAGAAAATACCAATATGAAAGTTAATATTTTTTTATTATCGACCGTAAATATAAACAAATTTTTTTAATACATATTGGATAAGTCATATAAAAACTATACTTGAAATTAATCCTTATGTTTCATAATTTTCAGAATCTTAAGATATATAAAAGGCTCATCCGATATTTGAATGTTTTTCTTCTTTTAATTTTCTTTTCTTCTGCTTTTTTGTTTATCAATTGTAGAAAATTTTCTGCGGAATCTGATTATATATAAGGACTAGACAAGTACTTGAAGTAAAAAGTTTGTAGGAAAAGTTGTATAAGAAAAATTTAATATAAAAGAAATATATATACATATACATATATGTATACTATATAAACTGCTGCTAAATAAACAAAAAATTCTACGAAATGTCTTAATCCATTAAGTGTTATGATTTTATAAAAAATGACATTAAATGTATTAAAAAAAATACATATCTTAACTAAATACATATATATATAATACAAAAAAAAAAAAAAAAAAAAAACAATTTGATTTATTAATAAAAATGAATTTTATTTGAATGGATATGAATTTGTTTAAAAGTTCTAAGATAAATTCAATATTTGTAATCAATTTTTAGGGATAATAAATGTAAATTAGGTCCACTCGTGTTTTATTATTATCAATTTATTGTCAAGATACCATATATATACATAATACATTATTTCATTATTTATTTATTTTATTTATTATTTATATGATTAAAAGTATGTAAATACAGACATGCCTAAGAAATCATATTCTTCTTGTAATGGCTTCATGAAATATCTCCGTATAAAAAATTTCCAAATTTTAAAAATGAAATAACTCTGTACAAATATTCAGGTTTTATTTTGCTGATTTATTTCATTTTAATTGCTAATATATTTTGATATTATATTTTGCAGATATATTTCGTTATGGAAAACTCCTCATAATTGAAAAAAATAATATATATATACTGTTTTTGCGGATATTTGCTTGCCAATTTTTATAATTTTAAATGGAAAAAATTTTCTTTCGTATTCTGTTAATTTTGCGGATATTTTTCATTTGAATCATTTTGAGTTCGGAAATATTTCACAGAGGTTCATAACAAAATTACGATTTTTATTATTCAAATAGTTGAAAATTCAGACAAAATTCAATTTATTTCGAAAAATCAAAATTGTAATAATTTAATAAAAATCAATTATTCAATATTCAGACAATTTAAAATTCAGAAATTTCTGAAATTTTATTCTATTGACTGTGACAATTTACTGAAAAACAAAATCATCTCGAACAACAATATTCGAAAAAACAAAAATTCGAAAAAAAAAAATCAAAATTTCGTCTCGAAAAAAAAAAATCAACAAAAGTCTCGAATGTTATAAAATCATGGGGGTTAGACCAATTTCAATTTAAAACCGAAATACTGAAAACGAATTTTTGTGAATACGTATTTGTATGAACTTTGAATTGATTGAAATTTTTAAAAAGTTGGAATATTGATTTATATGAATTTTGATTTTCTGAATATCATAATAAATCTGAATTTCACAGAGTCTAAAATAAATTTATAAACAAAGTATTTTTAATTATACAAAATTAGTTGGTAGTTACTTGAAAATTATATAGGTGATATAAATGAATATTATTTATAGTTAACAAATCTTCTATAATATATTAAAATAAATTTTGAAAAATAAAATATTTAAAGGCACGTATAAATATATTTGAACAAATATAGTTTTGATCATACAAAATTCATTTATAGTTTAAATATTATCCATCTTATGACTTTGAGGATTTGTAAGCTTTTTTTAAGCTAGTATATTAACAACAACATTAAATTTAAAAAATAAAAGTCAAATATTAAAAAATCTTAAATTCTTAAGTTTTATAAATAATTATTAAAAACGAAAAGCATAAAAAAAATTTCAAATTTAAATTTGCATTTATGTTAAACCAAAATCTTGCATAATTTTAGGCCCCCGATTCTTCAAAATCTTTTAAAAATGGAAAATACAGAACCATAAGTTCTTTGAAAATAAACGCAATTAAAATTTTAAGTTTAAAAACCGATATGAGAGTTAGGATATATTAAAAATTAATTATTTGTATGTATTGCTTGGTGTATAAATTTTCTTTATTACCTCTGCTTTTCTAAAAATTGAACACAAAAATTTCCAAACTATATATTTTTACATGCATTAACTGTATTTTCCACAATTTATACTCTTTATAAAAGATATATTACAAGATAAACTTGAAATTTTTATAAAACCTTAATTGGAATTTTCGAATGCTTTATATAACATGTATAAATTTATCTTCACGTTATCATGTGCTCTTAAAGATGCCTCAAATTTTTCATACTTTCATGTTTTTTCTTTAAATTTTAGAGAACAGCTTGTTTTTAACAGAACAGTACAATAAATCTCAAATTATGTTTTAATAGAAAATAAGCTAATTAAACTACAAATAATTTGAACATCTACTATTTCTTTAAATTTATTACGACAGCTATAATATTTGAATATTAAAAAATCAAAAAAATTAAAATTAAACAAAATAATAGTATAATAAATTTATTAAATCATCTATACTTTTAACAATTTAAAAAATTTTAACTAACTTTTCATTACGTTTTTTTATTTTTTTTTGTTTTATACTTTTTTTTCCATAGAATGAATAAAAAACTTTTTGAAAAAATAAACTTTACTTTTAAAAAGTACAAGAACGCCATTAAATTGTTTTTTTAAGTTAAATATACCATAAAAAAAAATTGTTTTTTTTTTTTCTTTTTTGAAGCTTCAGTTTATAGGAATGAATGTTAATTTACACGAATGCTTAAAATAAAACATAAATAATGAATAAAATATAAGATAATATTAAAATCACATAACTGTGAGACTCTTTTAAATGCAATTTTAAAATTCCCAACATTATGACATCGTATTTTAAATTTTTTTTCAAAATGCAATTAGGATATGAAGGATTCATTTAAAATTTCACAAAAAAAAAAAAAAAATATTCATATTCTAAGACTTTTCTTAAGAAGTTTTGAAAAATTTCCTATATTTAAAAGGTTTTAGTTTTTATTTTAAAACGAAATATGTTTTGAAAGAACGATTATATTTTTCATCCTCTTATATGAAACTTTTATTAAAACTTTTCGAAGATCATATTATATGATTTGTAAACATATATTTATTATGTATATTATGTATATATATTATATAAGAATTAATAGAACAAAATAAAAACAAAAACTAAGAAGAGTGTATCATTGATTGTGTCAACTCTAGGATACCCGGACAAAAATAAGTTATACTATTACCATAAAATGTAATCAAAAAAAATACTATTGCAATAAAATGTAATGTAATTTTACAAAAATTTCAGATGTCTAACTTAATTAAGTCCCAATATATGATATGACTCGAATTAGTTACGGCGAACCAACTAAATTTCACAAAAGTTATTGCCATAAAATTTGATTCACTTTTAGAAAATTTGAAATGTCGAGCTTGATTAAATACCGATATATGACGATATAAACTTTACAGCTATTACAGCCGAACAGCCAAACCTGTTAGGTAGCCAAAACTAGCCAAATTTTGCTGAAGTCGTTGGAAAAAGACTTATTTTCATAAAAATTGCAAATGCTTCAAGAAACACAAAGTTATTTTCATATAAACAAACACAATTTATATGGCAGATCGGGTAACCTATTATATTAGACTAGCGAAATTTTGCAAAAGTCGTTGGCAGAAGAAATCACTTTTTCCAAAGAAATTTCAGACAATTACTTTAATAGAAACTAAGCTATTTTTACAAAAAAAAAAAAATGAAGTTAGTTGTATGGCACTGTTGCTCGAACTCGGCGGTTAAAATTGCTCAATTTCAATAGCAAACCTAACAATTTTATATATGTAGATGAAATTGATAAAAATTTCAGAATCCTATCTTTATTATTTTTTGAGTTATCGTATAGACGGATGAACAGACAAATAGACATACATGACTTAATCGACTCAGAATTCAATCTTTAGCAAGAATATAATATGTACTTTTTCATATTTTATCTCGTCTCCTTTAACATGTGATAAACTTAATGGCAAAAATATTATACGTTACTGAACTATATTCATATCGGTATAATAAGTTTTATAGACTTTTAAATAAAGTTCGCAAACTTGAAAACACAAATTATCAAACACATTGGTTATTCGGTAATACCATTTGGAATTTCTATAATCGGTTAAAAACTAAGTACTACTCGGTTACTGGGATATTTTCATCAGTATTTACAATATTCTAAACTCGGTTTTATTATATATGCATACTTTAATATTCGATTATTATTTTTAAAGAACAAAATAATTAATTTAAAAAATATAATTTTAAAAATTTGATATTAATTCAAAATAAATCAAGAACAAAAAGATTTTACAAATCTTGTAGACGGTGTCAATCAAGAACTATAACAAATTATAATCATGATTAGTGCCAGTTTTTATTTTTTGTAGTATTTAGTTAAAAGTGTTACCTACTTATAAGATTATATCAGAAATATACCTTATCCTCTATACTACAAGCCGGAACACTCAAGTAATTTTCCTATATTTAGTTTTAGTATTACTTTCGTGTCTAAATTGAATAAATTCCAATTAAAAAATTGTGTCTTTTTACTAAAAAAAAATATTGTTATTTTTATAGTTTTTTTTAGAACAATATACGGATACTATTTTATTTAGAATGAAAATATAATTATTTTTTAATAAAATTTTGCAATATGATAGGAAATATTATATATAATAAATATCCCGAATAAAGAAAATTACCCATAAGATTTATACATAAATAAGCTTAAAGTTTTTGTTTGATTATTCCAGTCAATTTATGCTATTTCCATCATTAATTTCTCTTCAAATTTTCTTCCTCAACTTCCATAATTAATAAATTCTCAAACTCCATTTCCCAAGCAACCGTCCTACATTTTTATCTCTACAAGTAAACTGTACATTTCTATTAAAGATCTATCCTAAAGTTTAGTTTTTAAGTGGGGTGCTTTTAATTGGTTCAAGTTTATCATTAGAAACCTTGTACAATCTACTCTGAACGATTTTCTGAACGAATTTCTCACTGATCCTCATTAAAAAAAATAAAAAAAAGCCCTCTATAAAGTCGCACATAAAGTCGCACATTTAACTTTATATAAACAGATAAAGTTAAATGTGCGACTTTTCAATTATGAACTATAAAAACTAATTTTTTCATATTTTTATAGATTGTGTTGAATGCATAACAGAAACTTTAACCCAAATCTTACTTTTTCAAGTAAAAACTAGAAGTTCAGGTGTAGTGTACCCAAATCTCATTTTTTCAAACAAAAACCACACCTGAACTCCTAGCTTTTACTTGAAAAAGTGAGATTTGGTTTCAAACTACTAAACCAAGTTGTTAAATCACTATGTAGGCAAAGGGTTATTTTAAACAGTAGTTTAAACAAGGTAGAATGTAAACCAACGGTTTTTAAAAGCTCACATTTCCAAAACTCAATACAAACTGTTTAGAATTGTGACTTGCACAAAAATTTTAAAATTTCATGTAATAAGAAAAAACGTGAAAATAGGACATTTTTGAAATTTTTAGGGGCCGTAAGTCCGGAATCCTACATAACTAAGAAAAACGGTTAACACACGTAAAAATATATTATTGAACCTTTAATTTTCATTTCTTGCCAAAGAAAAATTTTTACAGGTGCCTAAGTTGCAGGTGTCTAAAAATAGCAAATTTTCAATTTTTGAGGCATAATAACTCTTAAAGAGGAGGTGCTACCAAAAAATTTTCTGAGGACTTATAGTAAAGTTCTAAAAGTTCTTTCTTGTCTCAAAATTTCAGGTTCGTATCTAAAGGCGTGCCGGAGTTATGAAAAAAGAAATAAAAATTTTTTAATTAAATCTATTAAGAGGCGATAAAATATAATTAAAATTAATTGTTTCTCTTTATATAAACAAGATAACTTAATTAATCTGGTTAATCTTTTATTTTTTTATATTGATTCATAAAACTTTTATAAAAACTTTAAAAGGACTTTAGTTTTTATAGTTCACCTATAAAATTTGATCGAAATTATTTAAAATTGTAATAATCAATATAAAAAAAGAATTAAACTTCAATCCTTTAAATGAAAATTTAAAACGTATACCATTAAAAACATTTATATTGTATTAATCGAACCCATTATGATAAATTTTTAAATTATTTTCTTATTTTTACTTCTTATCGTAAAAAAAAAAAAGTTAGTGTAGAGTTACCGTATTTTTTATTTTCAATTTTTGCTCATCAGTAATTGTGGTTTATTATAGAAAAATTTGTGGTTTATTATTGTGGTACGTTTTTTTATCTATTAATGTATTAATGTATATAACAATTTTAAATAAATTAATTTTAAATTTTACCTATTTTGATTTAAATCTTTATTAGATGCTATGATCCGAAATCAATCATTATTAAATTAAGGGTTGGACAACTATTTTTAATATAATCAAATATATACATACATATGTATAAGATTTACAGCTTGATGGGTTGTCAACAGTATGCGGGTAAATAAAACTGTAGGTGATTTACAAATAATTTGTGAAATAAATACTATATAAATCACTATATTGATGTTTGACACGTCTAGAAAATCCTCTTAAGTAATTTGGTATTTTTTTTTATTACAAATTTAACTTAAAAAAAAAAAACATTTAAATCCCAAGGACTTGAAATTTCAGACACAAAAGTAAGTAAAAAACAAAAAATTAAATCAATAAATATGCATTCAATTTGATTCTTGATGCTCAATATTGTCAGAAAGTTAATGGAACCGTCATCAACTTTGTTGTTTTTTTCTTTTTTAAAATATAAACCAAAATGTAAATAAATGTAAATAAATATTGAGAAATAAATACAATTGATCCTATCAATCAATTGTTAAAATTAATTTTAAATGAAAAATGTTTAAATGATTATTTAAAATTAAGGTCGATTTTTTTTTTTTTTTTTTGTATTTTCAGTAGGATGATACAAAATTTGCATACAAACGGTTAAAATTAACAAAATTAAACCTCTAAATTAAAACTTAATCAATTTTTGTTTTTTTTTATATTTAATTGTTAAGAATGTTATTAATATATCAAAAATTTTAGTATAACTACATTTTTATAAATATGTATATCTTTAAAAATATTCTTTGACCGCTTGAATTTTTGAAGCGACACCATCTTCTTTTACTTAGACTTTCGAAACTGTTAAACTTCCTAAAATCTATTAAAAACAATCACAAAACCAATAAAATTAAATCTTTCTAAAATTTAAAAAATTTATAATATTATGGTACATTCTATTTTAATTAATCTAAAATTAATTTATTAAAAATAAAATTACATATATTAATTTAAACGTTAGTGACATTAAAATGTAATAAATACGTACACGCGTAATATGTGTAAATGTCTAAAGTTATGCTTTATTTAAATTTAAGAGTGGAATTTAATCGAGATTGTGCATTAAAATACTAAAGATGACGACCCAGTGCTTGCGCCGCTTCTAATGTTGCTTCTAGTGTCGCGTTCTAAATAAAATAAAGACCAAATGCTAGCATCGCTTTATGACCAACAACCAATATAAAATAAAAATAAAATTTATAGTCAACGCGAGTAAAAGTAGAAAGTTGCTCTACTCTAGCGTCGATTTTCTATTTGGTCAAGTTCCATTTAAATCAATGTATTCTACTTAAACCCCAAAGCGACGCTAGGAGCGACGTGAGTATTGGGTCATCACCCTAAAGACCTTTCCGAACCATCATACTAAACATCGTACTTCAAGCTAAATACTATTTTATCGCACTATTTTCTTATACGAAAATTCCAAATAGTACCAAGTGCTGCCCGAAATTCATCACACTTAACACTTGATTATATGTCAAAAATGTAGTGTTTTGAAAACAACACTAGATGATCGCACTTGCACGAAAAATAATTCTTTTTTGTTTTCGTTAAAAAAAAATAATATAATTGTAAGTTAATTTTTGGTTATTGTAATAATATAACTAATTTAGAAAATTTATACCTATACCTATATTATATAAAATAGCTTCCATATTTCTTCTTTTCACAAAAAATTTAAAAATTAAAATAATAACAAATGACAATTAATGATATTATGTGCATTAAAAATTTACTCAATATTGCCATAGTGATCATAAATAATTCTAAATATAGTTAAATAATGCTAGAATAAAATACTTTTTTGCACCTGTCAAAATAAATTTGAGATAAAATGCTAAAAAAATATATATTAAGGTAAAACAGAAATTTAATGAATGCTATATTTAGTGCGATAATCAAGTATTTTCGGAAATTGCAAGTGCGAAGTGCTAATGTCAAGTTCTAGTGTGATGATTCGGAAAAGCCCTAAGAACTACATTCTCAAATAAATAATTGTATAAAGAAGCAAAAATCATAAGAATCGAAAATTTTGTGCTAAATTTGTAAATTCGAAATCATTATGACAAAGCATAAAACACTCCAGATAATGGCTAAATATCACATATATTCTACCACAATGAAGAGTACATTAAAAAAAGGTCTGCTTACGGCGTTTATTGCCCCTCAGTATTTCTAGATAAAAACGGTTATATTCAAAACGAAAATCATGCCCTATATATTCTTATATATCACTATTATATAAGAAATACTCATATTAGACAATATGCAAAACTATAGAATATAATCCGGGCAACATTAATGGAAATTACATAAGATACGATATGAGTATTTCTTACAAAAAGACATTAATTAAACGGAACTATTGGTTGGAATTATAATAATTACAATAATAGATGTCTATAAAGATTAAAAAGAATATAGATTAAATTAGGATAAGATTTATATAACTAAATTTGAAATAACATTGATTTTTTTTAAGTTTTTTACAATGAAAAAAAAAATACAATATTAACTACATTAGTAATACTTACAAAGAGAAAATTTATTGCTTACTACATAAAATAATTTAACATAAAAAAAAAACAAAAAAGCAGATATATCTTTAAATATTAAAAACAAAAGAATTCAAAAATATTTTTATTGTTTTTTGTAAAATTTTTTCTAGGTAAGATAAAATAAGATTATGTAAAAAATTAAATAAAAGTTTATTTTCAAAATTCATTTTTATACCCTACACTTAAAGTATAGGGTATATTACCTTGTTATGGTGTTTGTAACCACCAAAAGGAAGCGAGTTAGATATGAACATGTATGAATATTCTGAATCAGGATCACCTTCTGAGTCGATTTAGCGATGTCCGTCCGTACGCACGATAAATTTATACTGTATGTTAACAATGACTAAAGTAAGGCGGTGATTGCAAATGGGCAAAATCGGATCATGGGTTCGGGTACCTCCCATACAACTCCCAAAACGGAATACGGCCATATCTTCGAAATTAATAAAGATAGAAACTTAAAATTTTGTACCAGGGTGTGTTTTCGTGAATCACTGATATCCCTAAAATTTGAGATGAATTGGAGTGGTTGTTCGGGTGCCTCCCATACAACTCCCAAAACCGAACAAGCATATCTTCGAAATTAATAAAGATAGGAACTGCATAAGAGGATGATTTGATACGAGGATGTTCTTTCCTGAATGCCTGATTTGCCTAAAGTTTCAGATGAATTTGAATGGTTGTTCGGGTATCTCCCACGCAACTCCCAAGACCGAACAAGGATATCATCGAATTTAATAAAGATAGAAATCTGAAATTTTGTACAAAGGTTATAAAAGCATTTATTTTTTTAGCTTATATTAAATACCTAACTAAAATAACTTATGGATTTTTAATTTAATTTGAATTTTTTACATCAACTTACTGTTATATTTCATTTACTTGTTTTTACATAGATAGGTAATTAAAATGTTAATTAAAAGAATATTTTAATTTGAAGGTTATTATTAAATTTTTTTTTTGTTTAAATTTTCTATAAAGTTCTATAAATGTACATATATACAAAGTACTACATATGTACTATAAAGTGTTTTATTACGATCAAAATGAAATGTTTTTTTTTTTTTTGTCTTCATGTCTTCTAAGTATAAAAGTGCACGCCATACAAATATGTCTTTATTAGAAACGTATATACATGAAAACAATTTAATTTAATTTTGTTTATGATTAATAAGAGAAAAATATTTTAAATCAATTAAAAATGATGAACTAAGTTTTATCAATATTTATACATTAGATATTAAATTTATTACAAAGCAAAACTTAATAATATTAATTATTATATGTATATATGTATATATATGTGTAATTATCATAGACTTAAAGATTGTGTATATCAGTTTCATTTAACATGAAATTCATATTTTTGTTGCTGTATGACTTAAAAATATTTTTATACATTTAACATAGTTTGTAAATTATATCAGGCATTAGATACGTACAGGTTATTTTAATATTCAATAGAATAACATCAACCGTCTTATCTACTACTTAACAAAACTAACAATCATGAAACAGAAACTTAGTGCCTTAAGATAGATTTTGTATCAAAAGGCTAGCAATAACGTATAGTATATATAAAACCAAACGTTTTTAAAGGCACTTATTTTCAAAAAAACAATTAAAAAAAATTTCTTAAACTGATGTACGAAAATATTGTGAAAAATTTAATAGTATTTAAAGATTAAAAAGAAAAGTTGTAAAAAATTATCGAAATTATACGTATTCAAATTACAAGTATTTACTATATGATTATTACAACAGGTGTTGCAAAACATAACAAAAAGATTCTTTTAAGTAAATTAAAATTTTCTCTTTAATAAATAAAAAATAATGTTCTGCACAGTGCACATAAATGTAAAAATGTAGAAAAATTTTGTAAATAAATTCTAATTATATTAGAATTTCATTTGATGAAAATACAAAAAAATAAAAAAACATTAATTGGAATACATAGAAATTCTATATTAAAATAAAAAAATTCTTTCAAGTTCTTTTAAAATAATTGCATCATAAACTATCACGTTTATTGCATCAATCTGTGAAAATATGCAGCATCTGTTGTTCTTGACATTATTAAATTTTATAGGAAATTTAAAATTTCTACTTACAATAAACTTGAAAAGCATTAGGATAAAGAATTTATAATATGTAATGATGGTATTTTATATCACATTTTAAAGTTTTGAATAATCGCAATGTTTTAATATATATATTTTTTTTTGTGTGAATAAGGAGATTCCAGTAGTAGGTATAACGGGTTCAAAAATTTTTAAATGATATAAAAGAAATTTTAAAAAATTTAAGGACAAAAAGTAATTCCTATTAAACTGCAATTTGTTAGAAACGGTTATTTATTATTTAGAAATAGTTATATTTATTTATATTAACATTTCATATCACATTATAGGATAATGCAATATTGCTAAACCATTGACTACTAAGGCCATTATAAGTTGAATACTATTATTAAGTTAAATAGTAATATTATTTATTTTATTTATATATAATATTATATACAATATAATTAAGTATATAATACTATTTACTTAAATTAATTTATATTTTTTTTTTTTGCATTTGAGATTTGTTCAGAAATCACATCGATTACCAAGGTCCGTTTTTTATTTATTTATTTCTTTATTTATATTAATATTACATGGATAAATGTAATGCAATAATATTGAACCATCTGCTACCAAGGCCATTATAGGTTTTTATACTATTATTAAATTATATACTAATATTATTTCTTTTGTTTATATTATATTTATATACTATATATTTACATTATATTTGTTCGGAAGGGGGGTATGTAAAGAAAAAAACACTTATGACCTGTTCAGGGATCGAACCCACGCTCCTGCGATTAATACGCCACACGCCTACCCACTAGGCTACCAAAGCCCCTGTCCGTTTTTTAGAAATCAACTTTGTATTTAAAATTTTTAGGAGAATTGCATACTTTGTGGGGTTTCATGTTATTTTAGAATTTTTTTACGTTTATAATATAACCTATCTACCTATAATATAAATTATTGTAACAAATTTATTTAACATATTACTTAAGTTCTATATCATATTTATATATTTTATTTTTCATTTTTCATTTACAAATTTTTATTTATAATTTAAATTAACATTTTATTTTGTCATATTATAATCTCTATTTCTTTACTTTTCTTTTTTTAAGTGCTGTCCGATCCACAACAAAAAAAATCCATATAAACGCATTAGCGTATGTAATCAAAAATATTATCTAAAAGAGAATGATCCAAAGATCAACCTTTAGAATCAAAAAAAAATATCTTTCATTCTTTTATTTTAAAAAAGTGAATATATTATTATCAATGACTCTAGTTAAAAACTTAGCCCAAATATACTTATGACATGTAAGTTGGTTTTATTAAGCTATATATATAAAGTTTTATCAACTTATTTTATATTAATTTATCTTTCAGGTTTCAGCTTAACTTCCTAAATTAAATTTTAAAATTTTTTAATCCTATACTCAGAATTGCTCAATTTAATTTTAACCTAGTTAAGATTTTAGGATATATACATTAAAATGTGTTGTTCATAATGACCAAGGTTTAACTACCTCTTTTTAAACTGAGACTTAGTTCAAGACAAATTATTGAATTATTTTGGCTTAGTTTTTGAAATAAAAAATGTTCATAAAAATTAATGAAAACTGCGTTTGTTGTTTTGACACTACAACAAAATTTGACTTCTGAATGACTTTTAAATTACTGTAACTGTCTATTAATGCACTACATTTTCTTTAAATTCACTACGCTTTTAAGATTGACAAGTAATATGAAATCGAAATATCGTTAAATAATGATCAAGTTTTTGATATTAAAGTTTATCTTGCCATTGGAAATATTCACGATTTATACAAATATTAATAGACGAAAGGAATCGCTTCTTAATTTGTTTGCTAAATAAAGTTGACAAATAAAATAAAAAATGAATATATATCATTCATTTTCAATTCTTTTTTTTTTTAATTCAAATCCAACATATATTTTCTGTTACATTTTAAAACTATGCATATTAAACTACATACGAAGAGTCAAACATTTACACAAACTAACAGATCTTTCAAGTAAATATAAATCTTTTAAAAATATATTAAAAATTTAAATACATATTTCAAATTTGGGATGGGATGCTGTCATAATTCCAAAAAAGCAAATTCAAACTTATTAAATTCCAAACAATAAAAAAAAAAATCGACAAAAGAAATTCAATAAGGAAATGTTCTATTCTATAGACTATTTATTAAGCAGGGGTTTGGAGATGGCAGTGATTGCATTGCATTGCATTGCATTTAAAGTGATTGCATTAAATTTTGAATTTTAGAAATTTTTTTTTTAAGAGGAATTCTTTTTTCGTATTTTATTTTTGGAATTATGTAAATGGTATTTTAGAAATGAAATTTTTTTTTTGGAATTTCGCACCCAACCCGAGTTAAAGAGAGGTAAAACTTATAAATATCTATATACTTAAAACGAAACTACGCTACCTTTTCACTAAATTGAAGGAAATCAATTTTTAATTAGACATTGAGATTGAATTTTTAAGAGTTGAATTTATCAACTTTAATTAACTTTAACCATGCTGACTTAATGATGCAATTTAGCAGTAGGGTAATGATGGGCTAAATTGTATATCATATATTCAGGATTTTATTTTGAGAGAGATTTTTTATTTAAGCACAACACTTTCATATAGAAGAGTTTTAAAATTAAATTGAATGGACAACAATTAATATTATTAATTTATTGTCAATTTATAATAATGAGTTTTTAATTAGGAATGGGTAAAATACTTTAACACACCTCCACGTTTTAGTTACAGATTCTTGTATATGTTTCCCTAAAAGTAAATAGGTGGTCAAAGTAAATAGGTGGAAAATAAATAATTTTTAATTTATTCATTTATATATTAAAAATGTTTGTTTGTTTGTAAAATAAAATAAATTTCCACTCATTTGTTTTTTTTTTTTTAAATTTACATTATTGTAATAATAGGAAAAAACTAAAACTATTTTCAAGGAAATTTCAATTAAAATTTTTTTTTTCTTAAACATGTCTTTTATTAATTTATTAAATTCTAAAATAAATGACACACCTACTAATAATTTTGTACCCTTGTTTTTGTTATTTTCAAATAAATGGGTGCAATTTATGATACCCACCTAGACAAGATATACAAAAAAACTAAATGATAATACTCATATATTATAACAAAAAGTCAAATACAAAGAACATAAACAATTCTATGGTTAATGGCAATCTGTATATGATTAATGTTTTGTTTAAACCTCATACCTATGCCAAATCGACAGTATATTGTTAATTATAATTTTCATTTATAATTGAAAAAAAAAATAAAATTTATCATTTTAAAAATCAATTCCAACTTATTATTGTTTTTAGTTCTTTGCAGTTTATATCTGTCGTGGGATATAAACTGCAGAAGAACAATAGAAGAACATTTATTTTAAGTTTAGAATTTAGAACAATATTTTAAGTTATATATCTTATAATTTTATCAAAAATAAACACAGTAATTGTGCGCCAGTTGAAAGATAGGTTTAATCTCCAAAATACCGAAAAAAGAAACCTAAGTTTATGCAACAATTTGAGAGATATCACATTACTAAACACGATCAATAAAATAATAATAGGTTATGTTAGTTTTTAAGCTTTTATTTTTAACAGATAAGAAAAATGAATTGGTTTTTATATATGTTTTTTACAATTAGTATATAAAAGAAATAAAAATACATATAAAATTATTATTTGTTAAATACAGAAGAGTAAATTAAGAAAAGAAAACCAAAATTTACAAAATAAAAAAATATTATTTTTACATATAAATCAATTTAAACATTAAAATAATCTAATTTTGTAAACTTTTTAAGGATGTAAACAGAAACCGGAAGGAATAAATAAAAAATAAAAATAAATTAAAAAAAATCAATAAAATAATATCTCTAATAATACATCAGAGAATATTCGAGCATATTGAAAAGAATCTGAGACAGGAGGAAGTAGATTTTAGAAAGGAAAGATGTTGTATCGATCAATCAATAGAATTCAACTCGCCATCATTTCTAGGCTACACGAGAGCTTTCGATACCTTGAATGGAAATTCGATTAGAAAACCTTTTGAAATAAATGGGATTCCCAGATTGTGTAATTGTATAAAATTTATTTTTGTAATTTTCTTTTTTTTAGTTTTTTATTTTAAAGGGACGGTGAAAAACATCGAAAGTCAGGCAATCCTTTGAGAACGAGATTCCTCTGAGAAGTGTTGGACTTCAACCAACCAAAATCACCCTCTTTAAAACCAAACTTTAGGATGGGTCCTTTAATACATAGCGATATAATGTACAGTTTAGTTTTGGATAAAAGGATGAGGGAAGGATTACTTGGGAAATTGGGTTTGGGATAATTAGAATTATGAAGGGAAAAATTTGGATAGTTATTTTGAAGAAGGATGTTAATGTTCTTCTTGAATTTCAATATATCGTACACAAATGATTTACCAACTTTTGGAAACACATGTGCAGGCATAAGGTTCTGTAAAATTGCTTGTAATAAAAATAAAAATTGTATAAAAGTAAAACTATACTGCTGAAATTCTAAAGTTTCTCATAGCGTATGTTCCACTTTACAAATCGTAATAACAACAACTTTAAATTAAAAGAATTTAAAAATAATCTTAATAATTCTGCAGTGATCTTAAGGAATTCTTTTTTGTCAAATTTTAAAAAGATGAGAATTTTTTTTTGACCTTTTCTAATCTTTTAAATGAAGTAAAAAAAAAAACAATATTGATTTCTTTAATATTTCTTCATTTTAACTTCTTACTACACTTGCATAAGATTTTCTTTTATAAAATTTTAAAATAATGTACAGTTCATTAAAGTTACATAATAGCCATAAAACTAGGACACGTCAAAATCATTTATAAAACTTATTACATTTTAAGATTTATGATTGTAAAATGAACATATACCATCCTCTCTATTTTATACGATATATAGAGTAAATAAAGTATTAAATAAAACTTAAACTAAATATACAAGAAAACAAAAAGCATGTTCCAATTTCTTTTGTTTATCTTTTCTTTAAACAAAAGAAATAATAAAATTTTTTTTTTGTGTTTTTAATTTACTTGATATGAAAATAAGATGTGGCTGACTCTTAAGGTCAAATATGATGACTGAATGAAAATACTTGGTAAAAAGAAAGTCATATATTATATACATATAAAGATCCTTCTATATTTAAAAATTTAAAATAAAATTATCCAGCAATATTCACTTATAGTGTCCTATATTAAATTTGCCACCTAAAATATTACAACCATCAATTAATAAATTACTACTGCATTTCAATATTATTTCTAGAAATCGGGTTATTATTGTCATTATCATTTTTGTACAATTCTTATTTTTCTATAATGACTAAGGGAGATTACCAATTATTATATTGACTTATTTTTATATTTAGCGACATAACTTAGAAATTCATTACTTACAAATTTTTTAATCTAATGCTCTAACGGTGTCATGAACATCAAAATTAAAATTTAATGTAAATAGTCCTTATTAAATTTTATTAGTATGATTTGAAAGCAGTGCATGTAAACAGTTACACTTTACTCAAAATAAAACTACACTCGAAAGAAATCAAGTCGATTTATATTTAAATAAATGAAATTTTCAAAAACTCTAGAAAAAAGGAACCAAATTTTTAGCAACTCTGGTCAATAAATTGAACGACTTATCATTTGAATTCGCTAGAATTGATCTACTCTAATGTAGTCCTTATAATTGATATCAGAATCAAAATCATTTTTATACAGATTCTTAGTTTTAAAAACTATTGTTTTCATCAATTATTGTCTTATCACTTGTTCTGAACTACTGAAGATCTATACTGATATTATTTTTAGTTTCAATCTATTATCCAGTTTACCATTGAAATGCTAATGATCTAAAATTTTTCCGATACTATGATTTAAAATTTTTCAAGTAAAAAATTTAAAATAAATATTTTTTATTAATGCAAGACTTAAAGTTTGTGTTGAACTCCAACACCAAAAAATTATGTTTTTAGATATATAGATGTATACAAATATGTATAGATCATGTATACATTTCTCCAGTTTTCATATTTTTGAAAAATTTGAATTAAAAAAGTTTAAATTTACATAATAATTTAAATAAAAGTCACAAGAGAGCAAATACATATATGTATTTTTAATGCATTTTCGTTTCTGTTTTTTTTTTTTAGAGTGAAAACCATTTCATTATTCACATTATGACAACTTTTGAAAATATGCTTTTCTTTTGTAAGAAAATATTTTCATTATTTAAAAATGCTTATTTAAAATTAACTTATCAACTTAATAACAAATAAATTAAAGTCTTTCTTTTTTCTGATTCATGAGTATATGTATAAGTGTAGAAAGGATGGTTTGAATAATTGATAAAATAATGTTAGAAAACTTTAATGAAAATTTAATTTTAATATTAAATAGTTAAAGATTAAAAATATGGTCAAGTAACATTATGATCTGATCTGAACAGTTTAAAAAAACCCATCTCAATTTTGTTGATTTAAAGACCGAACTGAACAGCCAGAAATTGAATTGTTAAAGTGAATTAAGTCCTCAAAATCGTGACAGTAAAGTGTGAAGTATTTTTATACCCTACACATTAAGTATAGGGTATATTAACTTTGGTATGGTGTTTGTAACCACCAAAAGGAAGCGATTTAGGTATAGACATGTATATATATTCTGAATCAGGATCACCGCCGGAGTCGATTTAGCGATGTCCGTCCGTCCGTACGCACGATAACTCAAAAAATAATGATGCTATCTTGATGAAATTTATACTGTAGGTTAAAAATGCCTAAGGTAAGGCGGGGATTGTAAATGGGCCAAATCGGACCATGCGTTCGAGTACCTCCCATACAACTTCCAAAACCTAATACGCATATTTTCGAAATTAATAAAGATAGAAATTTAAAATTTTGTACGAGGGTGTGTTTTTCTGAATCCCTGATATGCGCAAAATGTGAGATGAAGTGGAGTGGATGTTCGGGTACCTCCCATACAACACCCAAAACCGAACATGCATATCTTCGAAATTAATAAAGATAGGAACTTCAAATTTGATACGAGGGTGCTGTTTCCTAAATCCCTGATTTGCCTAAAATTTGAGAGGAATTGGAGTGGTCGTTCCGGTACCTCCCATACAACTCCCAAAACCGAACAAGCATATCTTCGAAATTAATAAAGACAGAAACTTCAAATTTGGTACTAGGATGTTGTTTCTGGAATCCCTGATTTGTCCAAAATTTGAGATGAATTGGAGGAGCTGTTCGGGTACCTCTCATACAACTCCCAAAACCGAACATGCATATCTTCGAAATTAATAAAGATAGGAACTTCAAATTTGATACGAGGGTGCTGTTTCCTAAATCCCTGATTTGCCTAAAATTGGAGATGAATTGGAGTGGTCGTTCGGGTACCTCCCATAGAACTCCCAAAACCGAACAAGCATATCTTCGAAATTAATAAAGACAGAAACTTCAAATTTGGTACAAGGGTGTTGTTTCCTGAATCCCTGATTTGTCCAAAATTTAAGATGAATTAGAATGGTTGTTCGGGTATCTGCCACACAACTCCTAAGACCAAACAAGCATATCTTCGAAATTAATAAATATATAAACTTGAAATTTGATATAAGAATGTTCTACCCTGTTGATGTCTCTAAAATTTGAGATGAATTGGGGTGGTGGTCCGCGTGCCTTCACACACTTCCCAAGACCTAACAATCATATTTTCGAATTTAATAAAGATAGAAACCTGAAATTTTGTACAAAGGTTGTAACAGCATTTATTTTTTTTAGCTTGTATTAAATGCCTAACTAAAATAACTTATGGATTTTTAATTTAATTTGAATTTTTTAGGTGTAGGGTATAAATAAGTCGGTTGCATCGACTTACTGTTATTTTTACTTGTTATTTCGAAAAATTCTTAATTTCTATTTTGATAGTTTCCATTTGAATTGTTCGAAATGTTGACGAACATAAAATTATATGAAAAACAATAATTAAATTGGCACAAGTACCCATATTAAATCAAATTCATGACTTAAATTTTCATTATTTCACAACATTTTTTACTAACAATTTACTTCATTTTTACTTTCTTGTAAGCTTTAAGTTGTTCTAATAACGGTGAAAATCTACTCTATGACATATTTCTGTTGTTGTTTAGTAGTAGTTGTTGTTGTTTTAAGTAGGAGTGATAGACAACTATCGTTTCACCCAAGCCTTGCAAAACCAGTGCGCATCTCAAATCCATGACACACTCGTTTATCAGAACTAGAATATTACTGAACTAAGAAAGTCATTTGTTATAAAATTTAAATTAACCTAACCTAAAGTTTTCTATTAGAAGGTCAAAGTAGTAATAGGAGAAAGAGGTTTAACCGGAACTTTATAAATTGATATTAAGATTGATATAAAAACTAGACTTTTCTGTTTTTCTCTTGATACTACTGCCAACTTAATACTGAAGATTTGTAAATGATCTGACCACATAGTCAGAGAATGTCTCTTTAATCTTCAAATATCTAGCTTTCGTTTGGTAATATGTACAACACATCTTTTATTGGATTTATTCGTTTTGCTTTCATTAGTCTGTTCTTAATATAGACGAAGAATTTAAAATAACAATAGGTTTAATAGTAAACAAATAATAGACAAGTATAAAGTTTAAAAGATTATTGAACTGTATTCAATTTTAGTATATACTTTTATATATCTAAATGTAATCAGAAGTACAAAAAATATTTAAGATTTAGTTTAGTGATGACAAGGTTTTATTAATTCGTAAGTTTTCAATTAAATTTTAAAAAGTATTAAACTAAATATTAAAGAGTTTTCTTATTCATTATTATTTATTTTTGGTTTCAATTTTTCTCTCATCTTTTTCCGTGGACATCGAGAATAATCCTAATATTTTTTTCAAACTTTTTTCTTCAACCTCAATTATTACTCTTAAAATACATAGTACCCATTAATACTATGTATGTTAAGAGTAGGATTTGAATTAATATTTTCACGGCTTTTATCACTCATTTTGTATCCTTAATCAACCAAATTAAATTTCATTTGAGGAAGAAGGTATGACAAGGGAGAAGATTGTTATATAACAAGAAAAATATTTTTTCGAATAAATAAAGGCAAGTCCTATTTTTATAATGGCTCAGGTGATAATATTTTTGTAAATTAATTCATATCATTCATTCATTTTATTTTTTCACCCCTCCTCCGTTATTTCCCTTCTTTGTGACCGTCCGCAATCTAACATTTCTAATGACTAAAAAAAAATTAATTACTATTATTGATATTTTCAAATCCTTAAATATATCCTCTACTATTCTACTTTAATATGCAATAAAGAAATATGTATCTTTATTTCATCTCAGATTTCAATCAATTTTATTGTAAATTTAATATTAAACTTAAATTAATCGCTAGAATGTTGGGCTTACAATTTTATAATTAAATGAATAAAAATATAATGAAATATTAAATTAAGACCTATAGGACTATTAGATTATTATAATATATTTAACAAAGATATAATTTTATTATTTAATTTTTAATAAAAGGCCAAAAAAAAATGTTTTCTTTAATAATGTCATCATCACTATTATCGCAATATCTTCTAAAAATTTTACTATGATGTACTTTTGAATAATTTATTTAACGCATGTGATACTTTTTATAATAAAGAATTTTCTAATTTTGTAATAAAATAAAATCCTTTAATACATTTAATACAGATGAATGAAAATTTATGAAATTTTTTTTTTTAATAGAGAATAAAATACTTGTTGAATATTTATTAAAAATTTAGTCCTTAGACATTTTTAAATAATTTATCTTTAATAATTTAAAAGACTGTTTTATATCAATATAAGATTAATAGTTATTATGAAAAGATTATATTATTTTAATTAAGAAATTATTAAGATAATAATAAATGTTTCTTTTCTGGTTTAGTAAAATTTTAAATATTAATATATATATATATATATATATATGGGTATATATCGATTTATACATCTAACTAGCAGAAAACGCTGGAGGACGGCGTTACTTGAGGTATTTTGTTGGTTTTATGAAATAAAAAGTATTAACTTTTAATATTTTTGAATTTATTAACATTTTTGCTATGGTGACATCATTAACACCATTAACATTTTTGGTATGGCGATATCATAATGAAAAGACAAAAGTTTCTTTAAATTGTCATAGTAGCGGAATGGATTAATGAAACTTTAGAAAAATCGTCATGGTTATTTTGCAAAGCCATCAAAGCTGCCTTTTAGTTAGAAATTATTTTTAATAGATGGACATCTTTAAAAGTCTATTCGGCTGCAAACACTATTAACAGATGTCAAAGTCATATGTTTCAAATCAGTATAAAGAAATAATTCTAAATTATTATATTATATTGGCGTATTTTACCGCCAAAAAAAAATATATAATTATACGTTGATATTAAATGTTATAATATTATAAAAACAAAATATTTTTTATATAACACGTTAATACGCACAATTCCTTTACTTCCCTAATCTACAAAAAAATCCCCAAATTGAGAAATAGTTTTGTATCACTGTTTCCCGATGGTACTGCTATCTACTCTACTAGTTTACTGCTATCTACTCTACTAGTTTACTGCTATCTAGTTTAAACTCTGATTAACACAATATTTTACAAAATAGGAAAATAGACAACAAAATAGACGATTTGATCAATACCGAAAACATAAACGCTATATATTTTACGAAGAGAAGAAATTCATTCAAAATAATTAAACAATCCATTCTTTGGACAAACTCTATCAATTATTTAGGTAGATACAAGATTTAACAAGATTAATAAATTTACATTCTGTATTCTTTTATAAAAAGATTTGTTTTATAATTTTTAAAAATTTCAGATTATAATTGAATATGTAATCTAAAATTAACGTTTTTTAAAATAAAATTATTTTCATTTCATCATAATTCATTCATCATCATTTCAGCATAATGTAATGTTTTACAATTTTTAGACATGACAATTTTTCATATTTGAATTATTTTTTAAATACGTTTATACTTCTCTCTTTTTTGTTTTTAGTTTATTCCCTTGCGCTATAAACGTGAGGAGGAAATTGCACAACCTTTCCTTTTCAGGGGTCGCTGTAAATCAGGAGTGTCGTAGGGGTAAGTTAATTTTACGAAGTGAGTGGGATTCGAATCCAAACTCCCTAATTGTTTGCATTGTATTTTATACGCACTAGACCACCGAGACCCTCATTTTTTTATACTTAAATTTAATCTATTTTCTCGCCGAGTAATTGACAAAGAACCAACAATGTTTAGAGTAAGCTTAATCAGTAGGATAAGTAGAATAATGTAGTTAAATTATATTAAAGTTGAATAGTTAATTTTTACATTAGGCATTCCGCACTTTTCCTTTATAGTTACTTTCCCACTTTTTGTATAAGTTTTAATTTTTTCCCACTTTTACTTTATACAAAGTAAATTCATTAAAAAAAAAAAAATAAACACAGTTATAAGATCAATAATCAAACAGCATGTCAGTTCTGTTGTAAAGACAAAATATTAAGTCTGTAACTTGGAGCACTACACCTGTCCTAGTCTGTTAAAGAAAAGACAGAAATATTATCTTGGTAGTTTCTTTTTTCAAGATTTAGATAAACTCTCTGATATGGATCTGAGAAACTTTAAAAGCGTCAGCGTTTTTTTCCGTCAGAGTAGTAACACCGTCGCATAAATCTAAGGAAACTACTTAACATCAATTCAATCCTAATAGGTTCTCCTACCTTTTAAAGATGCACTACGATGGATCAAGATTCTAATCATTACTAACACGATAGCTTAATCTTCATCAAAAAAAAGAAACAAGCAGGGTTTACCTTTTAATTTATTTTTATTGAAAGAAAATGTAAATGAAATTTTAATATAAAATATATTTTAAATTATTGTATCTAATATTAATTGTATAATCCAATTAAAACAAGGATTTTAATTTTTGTGATATAATCAGTTTTTACACAATTAAAAAATATAAAATATCATATATAAAAATATAACTTTAACTCCGTTTAAAGTTATTGGAAACCATAATCGCATCTTTAGAATTTCAAATAAAGTTTTATTTGTTATTTAAAAAGATTTGATATTATTAAAATAAAACTAAATAAACATATAATTTTCAAAAATTCGAAAAAGCCTAAACATTTAGTAATTCAAAAAAAAAAAATTTAAAAGATTATTTTAACCTATATTAAAGTCACGTATTTCAATATAAATCTAAAAACTTTTTTAAAGAACACTTGAAATTTAAAAGTTACTAATTCAAATATACAATGATTCTTTGATTATCTCTTGGCAAGAAACTTGATGAATGATTTCTAAAAATATCTTTATTAAAATTTATTTCGGTTTGTAAAAAGTTTTTTTTTTCCTTTTCCAAATGATTTTTTCTAAAAAATTTAAATTTTTTTCATTTAGTAACTCCTTTATTTATTTATTTACTTTATAATCTAATATTATAAAATAAATTGTGATAATATCTGTAAAGCAGATCGGTTGCTTTGCTGAAGTCATTTTCACCATTTTTAGTATATATTTAGTATATATGAGATATGGTGTCATAATTCTAAAAAACAAAAAAAATTCCAAAAAACAAAAATCAAAAATATTGAAAAAAGGCCCACAAAATGAAATACATTCTTTGTGATTGACGACAAAGTGTTTTAGCAAGCTTTCAAGTTTCAAAGTTTAAAAATTTGATTAGTGATAGCGGGATTCTCTATTGTGCGAAAATAAAAGCGGGGATTTGGGGGTGATAGCCCCAATTATTTTTAATACTTTGATATTAAAATATGTTGGTAAAAAAATAATTAGGAAGAATTTTGAAGTTAGTTGCAAAATCAGGACTACACGCCTTTTACATAATATAAATGTAAATATGTGAGATTCTCAATTAGGAGGAATTTTAAAGTTGAATTAAAAATCAGAGTTTTACGCTTTTTCCAGAACATTTTTATATAGTATTTGTGAAATTCTAAATTAAGAGAGATTTTATAGTTGGTTTCAAAATCAGGGTTTTAATAATTTCTTTAGGGCGATTTGGACGTTGTATAGCGCCCACTATTTTAAATGCCTTGTTGTTGAAATGTGTATCTAAAAAGATGTTACGAGCGATTTAACAATTGGTTACAAAATCATAGAGTCCCAGCAACTTGTTTAGCGAATGCTTTTAGCACTATTTAAAATGTTTGCGATTAAATTTTGAATTTTCGAATGTTTATTTTGGAAATGGAAAATTTTTTTTTTGAAATTTCGTACCCAACCCAGTATATATATATATATATATAAGTTAAATTTTAGTAGTATTACATTTACAAAAAAAAGTTTAGCCTAAGAACTTATTAAGATATGAAGTTATAAGGGGAATTATTAATGGAGAAATAAAAAACAAAATTTTTTTAAAAGTAAAAACTTATTATTGTCCCAAATTTTAAATATCCTGCAAATTTTACACATTTTCTAGTGTTGGAAATAGGACTTTTTTTTAATCAATAGAGACAAATATTACCAAAGTTTTTGTATTGTAATTGTAAAGTTTTTTGTATTCATGAAACATATGTTTGACCGTTAAGTTGAAATCTGACAAAATGGCAATGGTTTTTATTTTTAAAACCATGTTTTTTTAGTAAAAATAATGTATCCAATGCGAATTCGAAATATCTTTCTTTCTATAACTCTTTTTTTATCTACACCTATATATGAGAGGAGCAACATTAGGCCAATGACTTTTAAGGAAACAGTTGAAACTGTTATATTTCAGTTGCTTGGATAGTAAAAGTTATGTTCCGAGTTTCTTGAAAAGAAAAAGTTGAACATTTTATGGTCGTTTTTACTTCTTTTTTTTTTTCTGTTTTTTATTTATTTAATTTTTTCAATTATAACTAAACCTAAAAAAGAGATTACAAAAAAAACAGGTTATACAATTAATTATTAGTTTCAAAAATAACAAAATAACAAAATTAACTTAATCACAAATTAATTAATTTTTTTCACTAATCTTAATCTAGTCTTAAATGAAGTTATCTAAAAGTAAGCATTTTTTTGAATATTTATTTAACAATAGAAGTTTTTTTTTGGAAAGTCATATAAAAACCAAGGTTATTGCAAAGATTTTCTGAGTATAGTCAAAAACTTAATCCTAATAAAACAACCTCAACCTAACATTCTTACCCACCACTTTTTCCTTTATTGGTTTTTTTCTAACTGTTGAATATTCGGGAAAAACCAACAAGGAAAAAAATTATTTCTAAAATTAAAATAACAAAAAAACAAGGTAGAATGTAAACCAACGGTTTTTAAAAGCGCACATTTCCAAAACTCAATACAAATTGTTTAGAAGTGTGACTTACACAAAAATTTGAAAATTTCATGTAATAAGAAAAAATGTGAAAATAGGACATTTTTGAAATTTTGAGGGGCTATAAGTCCGGAATCCTATATAACTAAGAAAAGCCGTTAACACACGTAAAAATATATTATTGAAGCTTTAATTTTTATGTCTTGCCGAAGAAAAGTTTTTACAGGTGCCTAAGTTACAGGTGTCTAAAAATAGCAAATTTTAAATTTTTGAGGCGTAATAACTCTTAAAGAGGGGGCGTTACCAAAAAATTTTCTGAGGAAACTTATACTAATTCTAAAAGTTCTTTCTTGTCTCAAAATTTCAGGTTCCTATCTAAAGGGGTGCCGGAGTTATGAAAAAAGAAATTTCATGCAAAATGTGGTTTTCACATAACGGTAAATTTAAATCGTAAATTACATAATATTACATAATTTTGATATTGTTTCATATAGATAATAAAATTTTCGATCTTCTGCCGGTTTTAGATTGCAAAACTATTACGCAGAGCCCGAGATATATACATCTGAAAATGGGGCTTTTTTACAATTTTGAAGAGCTGCAACTTTGGAACCCTTTACAATTAAAATAAACCTTTCACACACGTAAAAATATATTATTGTAGCTTTAATTTTTACATCTTGCAAAAGTAAAATGTGTGCAGGTTCCTAAGTTACAGGTGTTTAAAAATAGCAAATTTTCAATTTTTAAGCCCTAATAGCTCATAAACAGGGGGTGGTCCGAAAAAATTTTCTGAGGAAACTTATACTAATTCTAAAAGTTCTTTCTTGTCTCAAAATTTCAAGCTTCTATCTAGAAGCGTGCCGGAGTTATGAAAGTAGAAAAATCATGCAAAATTTGGTTTTCACATAACGGTAAATTTAAATACTAAATTTAAAAAAATTGTATAATTTTGATATTAATTTACAAAGATAAAAGAAATACCTGTCGAATGACGTTTTCAGATTGAAAAAATCTTAAGCAGAACATAAGATATATGCATTTAAAAATAGGGCTTTTTCAAAGTTTGAGGGGGTGTAGCTCCGTAATGGGGGGGGCTACATGAAAAAGTTGTTCCACAAAATTATTTTTTTTATAAGACCTACCTATGGTTAAAATTTTTTTTCTCTATCTTTAACGGTGTAGAAGTTTTGTAAACAGACGGACGGACGGACGGAAGGACAGAGTGAAACTAATAAGCACATTTTTTCAAAATTTTTTTGGAAATGTGCTAAAAAGAAAAATGTTTTTTTTATATTTATGTACACTAATAAGTATCTTCTAACCATCAATAATTTCTATTTAATATTTTATCCCTATCCAGTATATTTTATGTTGATAGAACTCCCGTCATTAGAATCATAACTTATTTCTTTACACGTAGCCCTTCTATTATTGTGATCGTATTATTATTAGATCGATAATATTGGGTTGTATTACTGATTTTAGCTTCTAATTCAGCTTAAACGCTTAATAATTTTGCATGTAATCCTTACACAGGAACTATATGCTAATAATCTTTTCTTTATTATTCTAGTTTTAATATTGTTCTGCCAAAGTAAGAACCATTCGTAAATTGATTTACTTATTTATTTGTTTTAATATATTGTGATACTGATAGGATATTAATCATCCATGAATTTTTTTAAATTTGTATGACTATATAAAAAGATTGCATACTTTCAGGCAAGATTGGATGTTTAAATAATTTTTGTTAATTTATTAGTCGCGGAAACACTTCATTTTTCGGCATTTTCATATGTACTTTAATTTAAAACTATTTGAAATTTTGAATGCTTAAAATAAATCAAAAAAGAATACAATTTTCAATCAATTATTCGGTTTTGCACAAAAAGAAAATAAAAATACATTTAAAGATTGAAATAAAACAGTCTTATTTAAAATGAAGTGTTTTAAAAACTGTCTACTCAAATTTTAACATTAGTTGGTATTTAATTATCAAAATATCTATCCTTTCTAATTTATAATTTCTAAATATTTACTAAATAAAATAAAACATTAAATTACTATATTCAATTTTAAATTAATCAAAGTTAAATTTTTTTTCTAATTAAAAGTTATTTCCCTAACAAAATTTACAAATCTTAATTAATGTCAAATAACTTAGGAAGACAAACAACATAAAAACAAAAAAAACTTCAACAAAATAAAATTTCCTTTATTCCTTCCTTAAATCAAATAAAAAATTAACTTTTCACCAATTCTTTCCTTTGATCGTGTAGTTATTTAATGTTAGAGTATCATAAAATTGAAATCAAAAGAATATCACTTTTTATTAATATTTTCCGCATCAAAAATTATTTTTAAATATACCTATATAATATATAATTTTATTTGAATAATGACTTGTATAATATTTAAGTCATTATTCAAAAATGATTCTAAAGTTTTAAATGAAATTTTAATGAAATTTATAAATGAAATTATAATCTAAAAAAATGTGATTTTGAAAATAGAGAATTGCAAGCAAAGTGTATAATAAAATTTAAAAAATAATATTAAATATATCTAACAAAAAAATAAAACAAATTTAACCTCATAAAAAGTAGAAAATAAAATTGGTGGTAAATGTTGCATATTAAGCAATTTAAACGTGTCCTCGTAAATCATTTGAGATTTAGATAATATCTCAATTATTAAAATAACCTCAAATACTTTCATAGATTCTTTTATTATCTTAAAATAGTTTGAGTAGCTCTACTATGTTATAACAACAAGAGTTTTTGAAGCTCTCTATACGAGATGGCAACAATGCGTGAAAAAACAGAAAAATGAACGCCGACGAGTTAATATAAACGTATATAATAAGTTTTCTATTTTATTTTGAATATTTAAACTCTTCTTTCCTTCTTAGGATCTATTAATATCCTTAATTATTAATAGGTATTAGCCAGAATTAAGTTTTGAATGGAGCGATTCGAACGATGTTCCAATTATTCTTTATGATTATTTAAAATTTATAAATGCTAAGAATATTGGACATTCAATCAATATCTACTTCCAACAAAAAAATGCGGAAATTATGTTCATTTTATTTGAGGCTTAGCTTCCACAAAGGGTTAACACAAAGTGATCTGAACTACCATAGAACTTAAGTCCAATTGGAAATGACCTTATGTTCAATAGAACTTAAATTAATTTAAGAGGATATTAGTTTCATGGAGCAATATATTATGTCATCTTAAATGGACAAATTACTATAAAATAGAGTAGGTATTAACAATATTTTATACATGGGTTCGGGTACTTTTAGTTTTAGAAATTAATTCCTTTCCTAAATTAAAAAACCTTATATCAAGCTGTTTAAAAAAGCTTATACTTCATATATTTGTAACCATTTGATGGAGCGATATTTTCTCTTATATTACATTATACATTAATTTATACATTAATTTACTATTAATTAATTATTATTTAATTTTGTTTTTTTGTTTATACAATTTCATGTCCATATTTGATTTATTTTGACATTATTTTCTGCCACCACCCGACTTTTACCACAACTAATCAGTCGAATGCATAAAACTGAACTTGAACTCAGCTTGAAAATTTAACCTTTTCAAAAAAAATCTAAAAGTTTAAGAGTATCTTTTATTTGGAAAAAGGAAATTTGAGTACAAGCTGAGAGTTATGCATTCGACCCAATATTAGACCCGTATTCTTGGTATAATATATTTAGTTACATTTTAATCGAAGCCAAAACAAAATTTTAAAACTCATTTTCATCAAATCAATACGTTTAAAGAAAAATATTTAAATTTTGTTAACTTGATATTGATTTTAACTTGAACAGAATTTAAAATTGAATAAAGTTTTTAACTAAAAAGATATTAAGTTTTCTATCAAATACAAATGAATAAATTGAAAAATTGAAAAATTAATTTCTATCTTTAAATTTTAATATATTTAAACAGTACACAATTGTTAAATTAAGTTCTTTTTCTAGTAACACAATAAAAATTCTTGAATTTTCTTTTAATTTAAACAAAACCCAAGAAAAAAGGGAACAACAAACAAAACTTTTTCAAGGGAATCTTGTAACAAAGTCTGAGTACGAGTACAAATATAAATAATTTAGTTATTTGAAACAAGTATGTACATATGTGAATACTCTGACAACTACTCACATATCATATTGCATAGATTGTTAGCATATTTTTTGAAAATTATTATGCTTATTAGTTACACATTGTCCGTCCGATACTACTTACAAAATGTCTGTAAGTTTCGGTAGAACAACTGTTTTATGTAAATCTACACATTAAAGAGCTATAACAGGTTAAAGTTTGAAAAAACGCTATTTATACCCTACACCTAAAGTATAGGGTATATTAACTTTGGTATAGTGTTTGTAACCACCTAAAGGAAGCAAGTTAGATATGAACATGCATATATATATAAATATTCATAACCAGTGTCATCTCCTGAGTCGATTTAACGATGTCCGTCTATCTGTCCGTTTGCACGATAACTCAAAAACTAATAAAGCTATCTTAATAAAATTTATATAGTAGGTTACTAATTACGAAAGAATGGAGTGGATTGCAACTGGGAAAAATCGATTTATGGGTTCAGATTTTGAAATCTTCCGAACGAGCTCAAGAGCAAACGGGATATCTACAAAACCAATAAAGATAGAACCTATAAATTTGGTTCAAGGGTTTTCTTTCATGTTTCCTTTTATGTTCCTGAACAGTTTCGTTTATGTTCCTGCTCACAACAGTCTCATATTTTGCAGTTTAGTACTTAAATTTACGGTTATACGAAAAGAAAATATTGTATAATTTAGCTTCCTCTATACCTCCAGAATGCTTCTAGATAGAACGTTAAAATTATAAAAGAAGAAAGAGTTAAAGTCTTAAAACATTTTTTTGTACTTCTCTCTGTTTAAAAGCTTTTACGGGTAATTATACAAAGATTTCCTTAAAATTAAAGAAAGTGTCTTTCAGTTTTTTATAATTTTTTCATTTTATGAAATTTTAAAAAAAAATTACAAATTTCAAATCACAATAAATTCTATACTGTTTTTATTGTACTTTGGAAAAATGTGCCCATTTAAAAACGGTTAGTTTTGCATACTGCCTTGTTTTCTTTTAAAAAATACTTCAAAAAAAAAAAAAACAAAATATAAACAAAATTATTAGAATCTGTTTATCTTCCTTTCCGTAAGAGTTTTAAAAATATTTGAATATAAATTTAGAAAATTCTATCTTGGTCCTTTTTTAAAAAAATTATTTTTTAAGATACTTTAATTTATACTATATTTAATAAAAAATTTTAAAATTTGAACAGCATGTTATCCAAAATACTAAAATTTATGCTATATACTATAGAGTATAGAGTCAGCATGATATTGATATTTAGAAGAAAAAAAACCTTTATTTTCATATCCTTTACAGTTTTAATTAAATTAACCAATGTGCTCTTTAGAAAACAATTTATACCATAAATAACTTATTTCAAAAATAAATAACAAGAAACCAACGATGTCTTAAATCGTTTTAATTTCATATTCAACAGGGAAATAAAATAAATATATCAAAGATATCAATAAAAAAAAAAATTAAAAATCAAAAAAAAACCATTTTGTAATATAATTTAATATATAAGTAGGTATATATGAATTTGATTTTCATAAAAAAAATTCTATACCAAGTATATTTTCATTTACGAACCGTATGAAAAATATTTAGGTACAATTTAAGTTATTTTAAAAATCACTTAATTTTTTGTCTCTTTAAAACAAATATCCAAAATATTTCAACTCAAAAAATTTGTTTTATTGCAAATCTTTTAATAATTATCATTATTTAATGTGCATGCATGCCAAGTAATAGGATACAAACTATGTTCGAACATGAGTCGAAAATCATGTTACACATCCTTTGTCAATGCTCAGTTTTATAATATCAAATGCATAGAATAGAGAAATAGGAGAATTTCTGCGGAGCGAGATTGTCTTAAGAATCAGCGAAAACCGTCATCTTAAAGGCAATAGAGTAGTTCCATGATGTGCTGTATCGGGGAATTAAACGACAAACATATCATTCAGCAGAGGTACTAACTTAGTCTCTATCTATAAGGTTAGACATTATAAAACTTAGAGTCCTTAAATCTCTTCTAAATTCATTTATTTTAATAATTTCGTAAAATAATAACTAACTTTTCTAGATTTGGATAGTTTTTATGTTAGTATATATATGTATAACTTATTTGTCTTCACTCACTTCCTTTTATATTTTTCAAATCATATTGATGATATTAAAATATAACATGATAATGTATGACAAATATTAGAAACGTAATGTTATTGAAAATATCACAAAAAAAATTTTATATTTTAGAATTGTCCCATGAACATTATAAGGATTTCAAAAAAAAAAAATAAAATGAAAGTTAAAAAGTAAAAAATTCAACTAATATTATAATTTTATTTTATCCCCCTTGTAAATCTTTCTAATAAATCAATATTTACCATCTAATGCATCATTTCTAAACTATGTAATAATAAAAACAGAAATTTTCCAATTAATTGTTTTTGGATTTGGTTATAAAAGAGAGGAGGTATTTTGTAATTTGAGGTATAGATAACTGTGTTCGTATCAGATTTTTTCTTACTAGATTTTATTGCTTGGTGGATACTGTCTTCCCAAAATTCTCATCTAACCTCGTAAAACAAAAAAAAATGTAATCAAAACTTTTTTATGTTTTTAATATAAGAAGATGCATATTCATGTAATGCAGATCTATGGTTTTAATACTTGAGAGTGTTTTTTTAAAGTTTGACATTTTTTAATTTTTTTTTTATAAAAAATTACTTTTAATATAATATTGCGAATTTTCAGGAAATTGACCTCTAATTTTCTTACAAATACAATAAATATATGTATATAATAAACGTTAATTAAAAAATTTCAATACATAATTTTTCTAAAATGTAAAAATATTTTGCATACTTTCTAGAATTGAAAGCACTTTCCATTTGAAATTTTAATATATGTATATTAAATTCCACTTTGTGCTCTTTGACAAAATGGCACAATTTGAAAAATGACAAAATTGCAATTTAACTTTAAAATTTAAAAAACCAACAAGTGATAACTATTTCTCATCATAAAATAATATTACCAATTCTTTTTCAATCAAAAAAGGGAAATTTAATAAAAAAATTGAATAAAATTTTATTGTAGCATAAATTTGTAATAGAATACTTTTAATATGAAATTTAAGTGTTAAATGACAGCCAATTTAAATTGATTTAAAAATGATTTTATTAATATTTTAGACTATTAAGAAATGAATAAACTTTTCTTTTTTTTGTTATTTTAAGTGATTTGATTTTAGTATTTTATTAAAGTATTTAACTAAAGTGATCCATCAACATGGCACTTTGTAAAGTCTACGTATAAATGTTTATATGAGATATAAGAATGAAAAAATTATTTTCTTTCCATAGAAGTTAAAAAATATTTCATTATTTCTCTAATTTAAGTTTTGAATAATTTTTAATCAAGAAAACGTTCTTAAATATATTTCATTCTATTATTACCTAAAAGTATGCAATATTATATTCTTGAAGAAATTTTGAAAAAAAACATTACCTGGGGCTTCGGTAGCCTAGTGGGTAGGCGCGTGGCTTAACCGAAGGAGTGTGGGTTCGATCCCTGCACAGGTCGTAAGTGTTTTTCTTTACATACCCCCCTTACGACCAAATATAATGTAAATATATAGTATATAATATAAACAAAATAAATAATATTAGTATATAATTTAATAATAGTATAAAAACCTATAATGGCCTTGGTAGCCGATGGTTCAATAATATTGCATTACATTTATGTATGCAATGTTAATATAAATAAATAAATAAAATAAACATTACCTCGGGCTTCGGTAGCCTAGTGTGTAGGCGTGTTGCGTATTAACCGAAGGAATGTGGGTTCGATCCCTGCACAGGTCGTAAGTGTTTTTTTCTTTACATACCTCCCTTACGACCAAACATAATGTAAATCTATAGTATATAATATAAACAAAATAAATAATATAGTATATAATTTAATAATAGTACAAAACCCTAAAATGGCCTTGGTCCTTATTAAAGTGAAGAACATTAACACATGGGGAAATAAAATTATAAAAGAACAAAATGTATGATTTAAGTAAATCTAATATTCATCAGGAAATTTTTCTCGCCGTTATACATCACCTTTATTGACTTCGAAAGAGCCTTCGACACAATAAATCGAGAAGCAATTTTGCAGTCTCTAAATTGTAAAGGAATATCCCACAAGCTAGTACGAATTATCAAAGCCCTATACGAAAACGCAGAATTGACAGTACTACACAAAGGCGACATGAGCAGCGCTATAAAACTAAGAACAGGAGTCAAGCAAATCTACCCGCTATCCTCCTTCTGTTCAATGCACTACTTGATGAAGTATTAAAGAGAGCAACAACAACTGCAAGAGGAATAAAATGAAAGCTAACAAGTTGACTAGAGGACCTAGACTACACCGACGATATCACCCTACTCGCACATACTGCCAGTGAAGTGCAAGCGAAAATAAAGAGTCTCGAGGAAAACGACTTAGAAGCTGGTATCCGAATAAACATAAACAAAACGAAAATCCTAAGAATAAACACAAGAAATAACACCCCGCTCAGCATCAACAATAGAAATATAGAAGAGGTCTCAGATTTAAACTACCTTTAGTATATAGTTACTACAGATAGAGGCACTGAAAGATATATGGAAAACCGTCTAAAGCTAGTGAGAATGTCATTTAGCCAGGGGTATAAAATTAAGAATATTTGAGGATTGCGTAAAATCGGTACTCCTATATGGCAGCGAAACATGGCTGGTAAAGAAATCGTACTTAAATAAAATCCAAGTCTTCATTAATACGAATAATATGCAAAATATTGTGGCCCAGAAGAATTAGAAACGCACAATTCTGTAAAATGACAAGACAAAAGCCCATAAATATACAGATAAAGAAAAGAAAATGGAAGTGGGTAAGACACAACCTCAGAAGGCCAGCAAACAATATCGCACGGCAAGCTCTGGATTGGAACCCACAGGGTAAAAGAAAGATAGGTAGACCGCGTGAAACATGGCGTAGAACAGTCCAGAAATAAGCAGAAAACAGTGGAAAATCATGGTCAGAAATTCAACAACTGGCCTAAAATATAGTCAGATTCAGAAGCTTTGTGGAATCCCTATGCGCCCAAAGGGAGTAGAATAAGAAAAAAAAACATGATTTCTAATGATTCAAATGTCTTTTTAATTCTCTTAATGCATAATTCACAAAATATGTACTAACAAACATTTAAAAAACAAAATATATTACAACTATTCAATTTTTCCTTTTTTATTTTTTGCTCAATCAACTGTAAAGGAATCAAACAACTATGAAATTTAATACTTGTCCCAAAAAAATATTATCAAATAATATTAGTACTAAAAAATCTATTCATTACATATATATTCATGTAAGTTATATAAAATAAATAATAAATTTTATTATAAGCACTTGTATAACATATTAGTAAATGATGATTTTGTAATGATATTTGCTTTTTAGATCAGTATTAAAAAAATTACAATTGTACTCTTCGACAAAAAAAAATAAAAAAAAAAAATTCCATTACGTAAAATCTTTTTTTTATCAATATTGGAAAATTGGAAAAAATTTTACAGAATAAAAAATAAAAGACAACATTATATTTATTTTATATATCTTTTGAATTTAATTATTTCGGTTGTAAATTGAGTAAAGTTATTGGAAATTCAATAAATTTTGAATACATAATTGTTTTTAACAAAAGCACAATTGAATCAGGATATAAACAAACAAAAAAAAAATAAAAATAAACTATACCAGAAAAAAGGCATATATGGAAATCAGAAAGGAAGAATTAAAAACATATTATTCTTGAATTGTTTTGTTTAATTCGAAATTTAACAAGTAAATTATTCATATTCATACATTCAAATTTCCGCGAAATTTTAGATAAATTTAAATTTTATGATAAAAAAAAACTTTGACGAGATGCGATAATGCGAGGAAATAAAACCTTGAATAAAGAAAATAAAGGCAAATTGTATTTTATTATTTTTATAGTAAAACTGTATTTTAATATTTTTCTCTTTTTCGTTTGGTATAAACAAGTAGAATTTTATACGTAAAAAGATCTCATACCAAAGTTAGAAGGAACCTCTATATTTATAGAGCTATAGTTCAAATTCCGCTACATAATTTTTCAATCTGAAAATACCAAATGATACGAAATTGCTTTACTAATCAAGAGAAAAGTAGTATAGAATTTGGTAATTGAACACTTACATTTACCGTTATGTGAAGTCAATATTTTTAGCACCGTATCATATCTAAACGCTTAAAACTATACATTGAAATTTTTGGAAGGGGTAATATCTTTCACAATTAACATTAAGTTACTTTAGAAAAAATGTTTCTTTTCTTCACTTTTAAAAGTTATAAGTGGTGGAAATAATTTAAAATTTCCTAATTTTAATCACCTGTAACTTGGACACCTATATAACAAATTTTTGATGATAAAATGTAAAAACTGAAAGTCAAACATAATATTCTTAATTGTGTTAATGGTTTTTCACAATTATATCAATTTTTCATCATTTTCGTCACAGAAAAAATTTTAAGAAAAAATGCAAATTTTGATACTGCAAAACAATCCTAGAATATTTTTTATTGATTATGATAACATTTTAGAAATGTGATCCTTTTGAAACTTTTGTTTTTTTTTATTAGTTGTTTTGTTTATTACTTTGTTATATTTTTTATACATTTATGAACTTGAATATTGTTTTGATATTAACCTCAGGGGTGTATGAAGTTATTTAAATGTCCTGTTATGTAACCAACTATAAAATCCCTTTTAATTCCGAATATCCCAATAAACGTTTTTATAAATATATGAAAGTCTATTAGACTATAGAAATAATAGTTTCATAGCCTTTATGTTCAACTCAGCTCAATGCGAATTATACATATTCAAACATATGCATTTAATACATTTAATATAGGAAAGGCTACTACCTCCAAACTGTCGCTAAACAAATTATTAATACCATGATTTTGTAATCAACTATACGCCCTCAAAACCCCCACTAAACATATTGCAATCGAGATTTTGTATCTGATTCTAAAATTCTACGTAATTTTTTACATACATATTTTATAATTTATAATAGCTGATTTTATAACCAACTCTAAAACATACTTTAAAAAATACTGTCGAAATTTTTTTAACATAGAAATTCAACTTTTTTTTTTCCACATTTTTAATTTAAACTTTTTTGACTATTCTAAATTTTTTTTTTTCAATTTCTACTTTTCCGCGAATTTTTTTTTAAAAATATTAAAAAGAGATTTTGAGACACGAGATTTTGACACACGAGATTTTAAAAAAAAAGATTTATAAAAGCACGAGATTTTGAGACACGAGTTTTTATTTCGCAAGATTTCGATACCATCCCATTTTCTTCACTGCATAAAACAAAAAAAAAAAAATTTTTATATAAAAAATTACTGCGTAAAATATTTAATTTTCCGAAAGAAAATTCCATAGAATTCATTTTTGTAATTTAAATTTTGCAGATTTTTTACTCATGAATTTCTTTCAATGAATTTAATTATTCTTTTTTGCTATATTATAAAAGCAAAAAGAACAGAAACAAAAAACAAAAAAAAAAGATTTAAAATACCATTTTTAAAAATGAAAAAAAAAAATCTATAATTATGAACAATATGTATACGTTATCTTACAATGTTTCACTCCATTTAACTATATTCAAAAAATTTCAAGTTAATTATACATGTATAAATCCATTCCACATTATTAAATTCTAATTATTAAAAATGAATTAAAAACAATTATATGAAACATCCTTTTAATGAAAAAGGATGCTTATTATAAAATTAAAAAGAAAAAAAAAAAATTACAAAAATTTTTTAATATTTTAATAATCTGATGATATAACAGCGACAAAATTTTTATGCTATTTTTATCTATATATTCCATTCTATCTATATAATACATATATACAATTAATACATTTTATTAAATATTTTTTAACAAGTCATTCGTTACGAAATGATTTAACAAAAACACAAAACATATTTATTTATTTATTTAAAAAAAAAATCCTTGCCACACGTAATGTAACAGGGAAATGATGGGTGCGCCTTTCCCTTTAGGGTATTGCAGAAAAACATAGATTATATTCAAAAGAAAATATTTCTCTAAGGACACATTTCGTTATTTTTGCTACTCTAAAAACTTGGAATTTACCCTAAATTAATCCAATTTTTTTTTTTCTAATCAACTGCGATGCTATCAGATTTAATATTCACTGTTTTAAAATTATTTACCAAAATCAAACATTCTTTCATAACCGTTGTATTTTTTATCTTTAGGGTTTCTGCTTCTAAATTTTGTAAAACTAGTTGATACCTTCTTTAAAGTTGTCATTTGTGTGTGAATCCTTTTCTTTTTAAATAAAATTAATAAAATTAATGTAGATACCATGACCAATGAAGGCTACCATGGCCAAATATATATACTCTTATATATATAATATATTACTGTCATGGTTTAAAAGTCCAAAAGTCCAGTAGAAGTGGATTCTATTTCAAACTCTTTTATGAGTCTACTCTACATTATGCATATTATAAATAATGATTTTCAAATGTTAAATTAGGCCATAGTAGTTTTTTCATGTGGTTCTAATAATATAAAATTACTGATTCTATTTAAACAATTCTAATCTAACTGAAAATGTATATTTAATAAAATATCAAGACTTTTTCTTTGACAGTAAATTATAGACTTTATGGAACATTAGAAAAGAATTACTCAAAAAACTTATTAAATTTTAACTAATTTTTGGTTTTGGTTTTGTTAAATGGTGTATACTTAAAAAATTTGAAGAATCTTTATATACTATTAAATCTCTTTCTATCCTTCTTATTAGAGTTAATTTATTGTAAAAGAAAATCATATGTAGTTTGTTTTCTATAAACTCCATATCATTTGAATTGAAACTTTTCAAAATTGATTTCTTCATTTCGTTTCACTTAAGAAATCTTCCTAAGAAGTAAATATTTATAAAGTTTATCGCTTTTTTTCTATTGAATCCATCCAAAAGAGATACTTTTATACAAGAATAGATAAATTTTTTCGTATTATAAACATAAACTCCCGTTTCAAATCAATTAACCTGTTTCTAAGTTCACAACACAGATTTAATTATGGACATGATAAACACAAACAAAGCGCAAAAATATTTTTGATAGTATAATAAATACAAATCACACATTATCTTCATATTGTCAAAGATGAATTCAATCAAAAAACTTTTATTTAAACCAAGGCATTTTTCATTTAATTTATAATTTATTATATAGCTATTAAATTTCATAAACATAAATTAAATATACTGCAATAAAGTTATAGATAGGAGAATTGTGTGAACAAAATAAATAATGAATGTGGGCTCGAAACTATTGATGATAATGAAGAATATGATAAAAAAAAAATAGAGCTTGACTTCCTTCAAAAAATAAAAACACTTCTTTTGCTTATAGCAAATAAATGTGTTACACTATTAATAATTTTTTTTTTTTACAAAATTTCAATCCTCTAAAGTAGTGCTCCGCAATCAGTGTTGCCATACGATAAACAGTTCAAATAGCTATGTAATAATTCTTTAAACAATTTTTTAATTTTAAAAAATATTCTAAATCTTCATATTTCATAAAGAAGTGAATTTTCAAAATCATGGATTCATGTTTTTTAGTAAATTTTTCCAGCATAAAATAAAGCAAATTTTTTATTTTAAAAAATTTCGTTTTCGTCAAGAATCTACGATATAGTAAATATACAAGGACGATACAAGGACGTTAAAAAATATGAATGTATTATATTGTCCTACAATAGAAAAGACTTTTTATTGTAGAAAATTATATGGAAGACATTTTTTGAAGAATGAAAATTTCTGATACCATTTCCTATATATAATATATTTAATTAAATATGAACTATGATTTTTTTCATAGTTAGTTTTAGTTTTAATAAAAAACGATAAGCGGTGTAAGCTTAAAGGGCGTTGACAAATCACGTCGTATTGCACTTTCAAATATCGAACAGTATTTAAAGCCTAAACTAAAAGAAGAACAGGTATTAATTTCATGATTATTAATAGTTTTGTACTCAATACCCATCCATTTGTATTCACTGAAATAAGCACAGGTTTAATTAATAATAACAGTTTTGTACCCATTTTATAATTGTTATATATGAAAATAAATATAATTTTTCATGATAAATATTTTATACACAAATTTTTTTCACATTTGTTTTTGTGGTGTGCTCCCCCCCTCCCTCCCCCCGCATTTCCAGGAAAAATTTAATGAGCCGTATGTGAACAAAGGTTGCGAAGCACTGGAGCATTGTAAAGTAATCTTTTATTTAAGAATTTAATTTATTTTGAATTTATTTTATTTTTAAATCTATTTAATAAATTTCAATTGAATACATAATATGTAAAAGAATTTTTATTTTGAAATATGTAAAGAATTTTTATTTTAACTTTAAAATAAAAATTAAATTTTTATTATATATAATCTATAAATAATTTTTTATTCATATTTTTTTAATTTTTATTATTTAATTGGAATTTTCACTTATTAATTTTTTTATTTTTTTCTTCAGTTTAAATTTTTTATTTGTTTTTAATATTTTTTCAAAAAATTTTTTTATTTCTTATATATTTTAATTAATTTTTCTCTTTTTTTGGTTTTACTTTCACTATACAAAAAATAAATTAAAAAATTATTTTCCAAAACTTTATTTCATATTTTCCATTCAATATTTATCAACAATCATTAATTTATTTACAGGTAAATCATATATTATATAAAATTTAGCACAATAGTATTTTTAAAATGTCTCTTAAATTTTTTGAAATGTTAAATTGAATCCTTTTATAACAAAATAATAACAAAAAAACAAAAATAAAAATTTATAATTAGCAAACTAACCACATTCACTATACCATAAAATATTTTTATGACCACTAGATATAATTTTTTACCGTGAAACTATAAGATATCAATAAATTAATATATATTACATAACACACCTACTGTTATAAAAAAATTTTTTTTTTTTTTTTTTTGAGGATAACGGTCAATAAAATTTTTAAAAATTTAATATCAATATACCGTATGATTTTTAATATTCATTCACACATTTAACAGTTATCTCAATTTATCTTTCAATATTGTTAAAAATAAAAAAAAAAAACAATACAAAAAATATTTATTTTTGAATTTGTTAGAAATAATTGAGAACCGATCTCTATGAAATCTTCAATTAAACTGAATAAAAAACCTGTTGAACACATTTTTTTATTAGATTTTATAAACTAAAAAAAGGAAAATAAAAAAAATTAAAAACCAAAAAAAAACAATAAAACAAAAAAATTAGCAGGATGTTTGCTGACAAAAACAGTTACATTTCTGCTATTAAGCAGAATATTTTGTAAACAAATTGTCCCATCTCTATAGTCATTCATTACTTACATACACCTCCACATGTACAATAAATGAGAAAACAACATTTATAAACAACGCAGAATATATATAGATTTTTATTTTTTTTAAAATATAATAGAAACTGCACAGGATACTTTTTTTTTTATTAATAATTTTGTCCTTATATCTATATAATATATATACAGCTCTTTGAATACAGTTGAATTTAGATGTTTAGAACTGTTAAGGTTTAAATGTTGTGAATATGTGGAATACTTTTATATTCTAAAAATAATATTTAGGTAATCTTTTGAACTTATATTTAATTTTATATATGGTTGCAGCTTTATTGATAAATATAATTTAAATATATTTATATATATATACAATAGATTAAAATCATATAAACGTTTAATTGTCTAAAATAAACTAATATGACAAAAGTCAAGTGATTATTCACTTAATTTTATTCTTTACTTTTAAATAAGCCGGTCAAACTTTAAAATTTTATCACAAAAAAGGTCCTAAGTTTCACTTATATTAAATAGTCTTTTATTATTGTTCAAAACTAAAGTATAATGTACATAAGTTTTTTTATATATTCATCTTTCTTAGACTGGGAAGATCTTCGTCTTCTCAACAACATCATTCCATTTTCCTCTATATTTTCACGGTTGTTTTTTAACTTCTTATATCCAATTTCAGCATATTTTTCTTCTATGATCTCTTCTAGTTTTAAGTCTATTTTTTTAAGGTAAAAGCTCTTAATTGATAAATAAATATATATATATGTTCTGTCTTTCTTTTACCCAGAACCAAAAATTCTTCCCAAATTTTTTCTTCTCAATATTTTAAGAATACGATTAAAGTCATCAACCGTAGAAGACGTTAACGAATTATTGGAAAACCTTCAGTTATTTTTCATAGCATCAAAATCTTAAGCCTCGTATTTAAATATTGTCAATATATCTTTCTAAAAGATCGACTTAATATTATGAAATAAATTATAAATTTTCTTTTTCTCTTTCATATGTTAAAGCTTCATCCTAAATAAAATTATATTGTTGATCATCTTATTTAACTGACCCTCTTTCCACATAATACGCTATAATGTGGGTATTTATTTTTTATAATTTATGCTAATCTTTCTGTAGATTCCACCAAAAGCATCTCTGTGTTAAATTAAACATTTTTGTACTGCGTCTTTTCCACTTTTGCCAACTCTTTAACTTTTACTTCTGTTTCAGAACCTATGATCGCTGTAATTGTTGATAATCACTCCATACCCACATTATTTATATTATAATAAGTTGATTATTTACCATTTCATAGTTTTGTATATCCAAGTTTTACTGTCTTACCATTTCCCAGTTTTACTGTCTTACTCAGATAAAAAAAAAAATGTTGATATAAAATATATAAGATAGGTTTTTCTTTGGATAAATTTTGCGCAAAAACTTTATTAGAAATTTGAAATGGTTTGAGACAGAAACGGAAATACTAAAATAGTAAAAAAATAAAAAATAATGGTATTAAACTGTTTAAAGATATGGTATTAACAGATTTAAATGTTTTGAGAAAAAAAAAAACAAAAAATATAAAAAGGATTTAAATAATCTGTGATAATTTAAATATTATGTACCTAAAAAATAAATATTTTTTTTTTTTTATATTTTGATGAAATTTCAAAAACAAAAAAAAAAAAAAAACAAATTGTATATGAGTGGGTTTTAATTGTAATTAAGAGATAAAAAATAAATTTGTTCTCAACGGAACTTTACAGTATAGGTACAATAATATTATTATATGTTATGGCTCTAAACGAATTCCTATGTATTATAAATATTTTAATATATTTATTTAATTTTTTGTATTTTTATATTACCAAACAAATTTTTAAAAGATGAATTAATTGCATTACCCTTTCTTTTTGACATTTTACAATACTCTTGACTTGGGGTTCAAGATCTTTGTTTTACATTCTATATGTATATACGTTTCCTAAAAAGCTAAAACATTAAGATTCCATTCATTTACTAAAAATACCAAAAAATATACATAGTAACAAACTTTTAAATTTTCTGAACTTATATAACAACAAAAAAATTTCTATCAAGATATATCTAAAAGGTTCCTAAAAATCAGATTAAATAAATAACACCTTAACAAAATTAAATAAAAACTTTTGACTTTTATTACCTCGTACTCCTTTTTTATAAAAGGAGTTTTTTTTTTTTTTTTTTTTTTCCTATATACAATCATTTTAACTTTTTTAATATCCTATTGACAGAAATTTAATATAAGAAAAGATCAACGAAATGAAAAATATCTTATTTCAATATCGACTGAAAAATTATAATTAATAACATTATCATGAAAATTCATTAAAAATTAAAAAAAAATATTAAATGTCTAATAAAAAAATAACAAAAAAAAAAAAAAAACCTTTATATAAATATGTATTTTTGTAATTCTATATAGTGGACCTGATAATAAATAATATCGTCTTGATTGATAATTAAAAAAAAAAAAAAAAAAAATATTTTATGATACACTCAACTTTAATATTCTTTTTTTAAATATCTATAAATTTTATATCAATAAATTCTCAAACTAAGCATTAATTTCCTTTTAAATATTAATCTTTTAAATTGCAATCAATCTTTTCTTTTATTTACTAAGGAACTACACTTCTTTTTTTTTTTTTTTCTTTTTTTTAAATCGATGACCTAAAATTCCAGATATTTTTCAGATATCAGATATATCGATATTTTTTGATATCGAAAAGTTGTAAAATTTATTTTTTAAACTCCCCAAAATTAATTTACCAAATTGTTCTTTATACAATATTCATACAAACCTATACAATATATGTATATATATATATATATATATATACAAAATTGTTTCACCACAATTTTATCACTTCATTGTGCTCAAGGAAAATGTATTATAAACACGTAAATAAAATTATATGGATACCATATTATAATATACAATTGTATTTATAAATAAAAAAAGAAAAATAACAAATATACTTGACAATTGTATTTTTTTTTTTTATTTATTCTTTTAAAAATCCCAAAAGTCAAAATGACCTTCTTCACATCATAAATTTATTTATATATATATATAAATATATTTCATATACTCGTTATTTTATGACATACTTTTGAGATTTCTTCATTTATTTAAATGAAACGATACATAGATATACAAAACAAAAAATACTAAAATTTGGTTGTATATCCTTTCATAATGGAGTCATAAGTACTACTCTATGCCATACTACAATTTTGATTATGTACTTATTTTTATTTTATTTTTTTTTTTTTAATTTTATTGTACACTTGAGTAAAAATCTTAAATGAGAAAGAATTTTTGTTTGTGTGTGTGTGTTTTTTTTTTTTTTTTGTTGTTGGTGTAAACAAATAAGATGTAAGTTAAACAGGACAAAATAAACAGGATTTATTTAATATATTTTATAACGTTTTAATGAATTTCCGTTTATTAAAAGACACTTGCATTTCAACGTGTTAATTTGTGTAAAAATTTCTTTATCTGCACACAGTAATAGAAATGAAGAAGAATTCATATTGTCAATACAAATTAATAGAGAAATGTATTTTTTTAATTATTATCTTTTCCTTCCTCTATAAATATATCCAAAAACCTTTCGTACAATTGAAAAGAAACAGTTTTATCACTATTACTATCCTGTAAACTTACAATATAAACAGATCTCACACTTAAATCAAAATTTTAAAGAAAAAATAAATTACCTACTTTAAATTTTGTTGAAAACTTGAATTTATTTTCCAAGGATATTTTTAAAAGCAATTTGTTTTGCCATTTATAATGTTTTATTTTTAAAATTTTATTTGATAACGAATTTTCATATTGTTTAATTTTTTTTTCTTTTGCACTTTTACGACTTTTACACTTATACTAAAACATGAAATAATTCCGCAAAAAAATTAATCCACATCAAGAAATGAAATAACTCCCGCACAAAACCAAATAACTCCACATCCAAAAAATGAAATAAATCCTCAAATTGACTTTTTACGGATTTATTTCATTTATTTTTTTTTTTAATTTTAGAAATTACTTTAGAGTTGGATTCAAATTAAGTGTATTACCTTTTTCCAGAATATTTATATATATATATGTATATGCGATATTTTGAATTAGGAGGGATTTTATAGTCGGTTAGTTACAAAATCAACGATTTTGAATTTTTAAATACAGAAAATAAATGCTAAAAATACTTGCTGAAAATATTCGGATTTTATAGTCGACATTTTTTTTTTTTGGCTCTTAATATTTTGTCTCAGTTAAAAAATCTTCAATCTTTTATTTAAAAATCTGTATTCGTTTATGTCATTTAAAAGTGAAGTTAATTCATGATGAAGAGCAAACACGAGATGACGAGCATTTTTAACTAATCTTATTTTATTTTATTTTATCCCAAAACCCTAAAATACAATTGGCGGATTTTTTAAGAAAAATTACTTTTTCAGACATTCTTCTTACAATTTAAAACACTTGCTATTTGTAATGCTATTGTAATGCACTTACTATGTGTAGGATTTGAACCAGCAGTTCCTCGGTTAAAAAATCACCTACTTAACCACTAGCCCACCGAAACTCCCAATACAAAAAATCAAGCTTACACGTTTTTTCGCGAACTTATATCACCCGTAACGAAAAAATAAAATGACATAAATACGAAAAAAATAACGGTTTTTAAGAAAAAATGAAATGTAATAAATCCGCAAAAACTAAATTTGGGAATTTATTTCTTTTTTGATTTGCGGAGTTATTTCATGATGCCAAATATTATGCCCTATATCATCCAAAGCTTCTAATCCTTTTTATTAAGAACTTTTGAGGAACTTTCCAATGGTAATATAATATATTTTTAACAAATTTAATATGTTGATCATATTATTTTATTTTCATAAATTTAAATTTGTTTTTCCGGTGCATCAGACTTAATTTTCTTTCAATATAACAATATCGTTATTTGATAACAAATATTACTGATATCATATTGAAATAAAATATTTTTATAAAATATGTTTTTTCTTAATTAATTTTATATTTTTTATTCATGAAAAGATTATAAAAATGATTCATTTTATATTGTAGTGATTAAAAAAAGAGAAAAATGTTTTCCAAGTAGATAATAATGTTCCTTTTTAAATTAAAAATTAAAAAAATTTATTAAAAGTTAATATAAAACATTTCAACAATTTGATATTGAAAAATATAAATAAATTAAAAAAAAAAGGACTAGAGATTAGTGAAACAAAACTTGTATATTTTTATAGCAAACCAAAGCTATTTATATTTGATTTAAAATCTCTTTTTTATTTTTTGTTGCGGTTTTAGAAATAATAAAAAAAAAAATTGCTAAAATGAAGTAAATTTACAAAGAAAGAGAAATAATTTTTTTTGTTAAATCAAGTTTCCTATTGATTTTAAATTTTAAAAAAAAAAATTAGTACGCCTGAAAATATGCAAGGGACTATTAGGAATTAAAATATTCCGGTCGTCCTTAAAAAATCATGGGGGCTTCGGTAGCCTAGTGGGTAGGCGTGTGGCATATTAACCGAAGGAGTGTGGGTTCGATCTCTACACAGGTCGTAAGCGTATTTCTTTACATACCCCCCTTACGACCAAATATAATGTAAATATATAGTATATAATATAAACAAAATAAATAATATTAGTATATAATTAATAATAGTACAAAAACCTATAATGGCCTTAGTAGCCGATGGTTCAATAATATTGCATTACATTTATGTATGTAATATTAATATAAATAAATAAATAAATAAAAACTCATTAGGAGTTTCGGTGGCCTAATGGTTAAGTACGTGACTTTTTAACAGAGGGACTGCTGGTTCAAATCGTACACATAGTAAATGCATTACAATAGCATTACAAATAGCAAGTGTTTTAAATTGTAAGAAAAATGTCTTAAAAAGTAATTTTTCTTAAAAAATCCGCCTTGCTATAAAATATAGCATAAAAATATATGAAGTAAAAACTAAATAATATTAATGTATAAATTAATAATAGTATTCGACCTATAATAAGCTAATAAGTAGTCGCTAATTTTATAATATCTCAGTCAAGATCACACAGTAACGATAAAAAAAAAATCTTTTTGAGAAAGCAGACTCTCTTTTTGTTGAAAATGCGAAAAAACTCTCTTTATTGAAAACATTTTTACTCAATGTTAAATCACATTAAATTTTTCAAGAAACAATAACCTATACATACAACAACTGCTTCAACCGCACTTCAGGAGTACTCTATAAAAAGATAACTAATAATTTTAATATTTGTAGAACAAATTGAATTATAAAAAAGTAAAAATTTGTAAAAAAGAAAACAAACTTTATTATAGTGGTAATTTAATTTTTTTTTTTTTTAATAACTTTATTTTAATTCTTTGATATTTAATTAAGATTTTAATTTTTTTTATTTATTTTTTTTTTTTTCTAAATTTCATTTTATTTTGAGTTTTAAAACATTTTTATAATAGTATTTGGAATATAATTAATGTGAATATAATTTACTCTTTTTTTACTTCTGTTTAATTTTTTTTTTTTGTAAATAAGTTTTCACTTACTTGCAATTAATTATTTAAGAAAATATGGTTAGAAAAATCAAATATTTAGCACATGTAAGTTGTAACGTATAAATATTATATTAAAACCCCTTCATATTCAAATATTACTTTTTGTTTTATTGTTTGTGTTAGTTTCTTAATTCCTAAATTTTAAAATTAATATAATATGATAAATACAACGACTCAAAAAAAACTTAGTTAAACATTATATAGAAGAACTCAGCAAAGTGAGTTTTAATTCGCAAACATTATTATATTTTCTAAATTTATTTATTTTCTCTTATTAAACCAAAAAAAATTTTTTTTTTTTGGCTCTTAATTTTTTGTCTCAGTTAAAAAATCTTCAATCCTTTATTTAAAAATCTGTATTAGTTTAATTCATTTAAAAGTGAAGTGGTAATTTAATGATGATGGTAATTTAATTCATGATGATGAGCAAACACGATATGACGAGCATTTTTAATTAATCTTATTTTATTTTATTTTATTTTATTTCAACCCAAAACCCTAAAATACAATTGAGTAAAAATATTTTAACATTAAATTAAACGTAATACAGAATTAATTTTAAAGTAATTTTATATACATAACTTTTAAGCAAATATTTATGTCACATTTATTATATTCCAATTAGATAAATGTAATTTAATTTTTAATTTTAAATTTTAATTTTAAATTTAATAATTTGATATTTAATTTATTTTATTTATTTTTTTGTTTAATTTAAAATGTATGTATATATTTTCAGAGATTAAATATTTTTTTTAATATTAATATATAGTTTTTAATGTAAAATAATAAACAAATTTTTTTTTTTTTGTTTATTTTTAAAATTGATTCAATTTTTTATTTTTTATTTTATTAATTGAAAAATTTTATTTCATTTTTGATTAATAATGTTTTTTATATTTCTCAATTTGTAATATGATTTCATGAGCCTTAAAATTGGTGTTTCATATAATTTTACTGTTTTATGTTTTTTTTTTAAGCATTTTAAAAAATAAAATTCTTTGTGGCTTTTTATAATTTTTTTTTAATTAATTAATAAAAAAGAAAGAGGAGGATTAAAACAAATTAATTGAAATAAATTCAATTATGATTTATTTAAATATAATATACGAATAAGCCTTTACAAAAATTTTTAAAATTAAATATGAAGTTACATATATGTATTATTTTTTTAAACATACTAATTATTAATATTATTTTAAACATTCTATTAAGAAGAAGACTTATGCTTACGTATCTAAAAATACATATTTAAAAATTGTATGTTGTTGTTTCAAAAAAAAAATTGTTTATTTATTATTTTTTATTTAACAAATTAGAGATCAATATATAAAACAAAAATTTTAATAATTTCAAATTTATTTCCAAGTAAATAAAAGATATACAAAAAAAGCCACAAACAATATCAAATTGTATTATTATTTCACTTATTAATAAAAAAAAAAAAAAGATACTTTATTTTTAATTCCTATATATTATAATTTCTTTAATATTAACTTATATAGGTAAGTAAGTAAATGATTGATTTTAGTTATTCAAAATAAAAAGTATAAATATATTTTTATTTTAAAAAGCAAAAGCTTTAAAACAAATTTCTATTCAATATTTCATTTTATACATTAAAACTTTACTACATACATACTTTTTTTTTTACAGCTTAATAATTAAATATTATTTTGTAAATATTTTTGGTAAATATATGAAATAATTTTGTATCTTTTAAAATAGATATGATGATTGAAATTATTATTGTTTTCATTTAAATTGTAATTTAAAATTCTTTTTCATAAATACATATATAATTTTTGTATAATATTTTGTATATTTTTAAAAAATTGAACATTATTCAGCCGTTTTTTCTGGATTTAATCCACATTTTTTCATTTCTACAGCAACTTGAAATAGATAATCATAACATTCAGCCCTATAAAACATAAAAAAAAAAAAAACAATATTTTATATAAATTTTATTAAATATTTCTAAATAAAATAATTGAAAATTTACATACATAGTTTTTGCTTTTTGCCATGTATTACCCCATACATAAACACCATGACGTCGTACTAATATAGCACTTGCCCCAGGATATTCTAACATTGCAGCATACATTGAATCTGTTAAATCTTTTTCAAATGGTGTATTTTCAATAATTGGTACAAGTAATTGTTCATCATATCTTAAATGTCGTAATTTTTCTTCATCGTAAATACCCTTTAAATATAATAAAAACAAAAATACAAATAAAAAGAAAAAAAATACAAATAAAAATTTTCCAAACTAATTAAAAAAAAACTTTTCCATTTAAAATTGTAAATAATAATTGAAAATTCATGTATGTATTTATATATGAGTTATGACGAGTATTAATAATAACCATACCTTAATCATTTCCAAATGAGTACAACGAAATTCTTTTCCTGGCCATAATAATGTAGCCATTACAGCATTTTGTGAATGAGTATGAATTACAGCACCAGAGTTTCTATGCTTATATGCAAGCATAAATAAAGGTGTGCACTGACTTTTTGTTAATCTAATAATATGTATGTATGTACATTTATTATAATTAATAATTTTTATTGATTTAATTAGAGACATGGAAAATTTTTAATTGAATTTAAAAAAGAACAGAAAATTTTATTTTTTATTTACTTTTTATATTCAGGTGGTAATTGTAAATCCTCTCCTTCAATATTTTGAACAAATAGATCTTCTGGTTGTATACGTTCTTTTTGTACACCTGATGGTGCTATATAAATATCATTACTAAAAAGAAAAAAAAAATTACAATTGAAATATAAATGTATCATATTCAAATAAAGTAAACAAAAAAACACATTAAAAGAAAAAATATTTTTTTATTCCACCAAACCAAATCAAAGGTTCAAAATATATTTAAAGGTTGTTAAATTGTTGTCTAACAGATGGCTAAGTCTAGTTAAAGCTGCATTGATACATTACAACATGATTCTCAATTTTGCGATTTTATATAGAAATGTGTATTGTTGTCAGGTGTTTGTATTGCTGCTTTCTTGCCAGATGACAAAACAACACTAGGAAATGATAAAACTGAGCAGTAAATATAAGATTCAAAAATAGTTACTGTAATATGGTCATGGATGAAGAGATGAGAATCAAAATAAATGAAAACAAATCAGTGAATGTAAATTTCACAAATAAAATTATCAACTAATAACGCTAAATATTTGGGATGTTTTAAGATGGAGAAAGATCTAGCAATGGGATATGTAAAATAATAGAAAATATGATATGAAAGAATAATAACAACAACACAAGGCTTTAAATCACTTTACAAAATAAAAAAAAAAACGAATTGCTGCATAGAATTAATTTTGTTATAATTTTGTTAATAAAAATAAAATATTAAGTATTTTTAAACCAAAATGTACATATCTATGTATTATATGGTATAATAGTTCTTTTAATAACAATTTACAATTTAAATTAATTTTAGTAAACAAAATAGTATTACGGTATTACGTATTTCAATATAGTACGGATACCGTAAAATATACAAAACATTTATGTACAAACATATGTATGTATGTACATTCTTACTTTGATTATTATGAAAAATTATAAAAGTAATTCTTATTTAATTTTACCGGTTTTCAACTATTAAGAATTAAAATAAAGTTTCAAATTTTTAAAATACTAAATAAATTAATTAATAAAATATTACTAAAACTACATTTCTTATAAAATAACTTACTCTAATTTCATACTAATTCCACCACCTGTACCGGTTACCCATCCTAAATGATAAAATTGGCGACAAAGTTCTGGTATAAGTTTTCTTGGATGTTCCTAAAATACATATTACATATTATGTACATATTATATTATTTATTATAGTAAAACATGAACAATATTTTAAATTTTAAAGAATTTTTCATTTTTTGTACATAGATATATCACATTTTATACTATTTATTTTAGTATATATTATATACATGCATAAATAGTTTATAATATATTGTATATAAAAGATATAATAAATTGTATATATGTATATAAAAGAATATAAAATGAATAATTAATATTTACATATGTATATCCGTCATAACATAATCTATAAGTTGTTTATTTATATATGTACATATATTGGTATGTTTGTATAAATATTTAAATCAAAAATACTCATAATATGAATAATTAATTAATATTCATAGAAACTTATGGGTATAAATAAACATTACAAAATCAAATTGTGTTGTGTACTAACCTCAGGCAAATCTTTATAGATAGACATTTTTTGTGCAATATTTGTCCGCAAAATTTGTCTGCAATTTTCAAAAGAACAAAATAACAAAATAAAAATTTTATTTGAAAAATTTAAATCAATCTTATTAAATTTATAAAAATGTTGAAAATATTTACCTCAAAAATTTATTTAATTCTTTTCTCTAAAATTTCTAAAAAGTTAATATTATTCCTTTTCAATGATGTGTTTTAAAAATTTTATGTTGATTGTTTAATTTAATATTAAAATTCTTAAATTACTAAACACGCCGTATTAAATACTAATTGGAAGACAAAAAGAAATATTTTGAAATTTTTATTTTTCTAAACTTTTATAGTTTACAAAAAATGTAAATCAAATATTTAAAGTCACTTGATAAGAAAAATATCTTTATTTCTTTCTAATAAATTGCAAATGTTTGAATGAAACTTTGACATCTAGTGATTTCAAGAGGATTTTGATCTGATAAAAACTCTCAACTCAACAAAAAAAAAATCATCTAATCAAAATTTAACCTCTCGACTGTCTAGTATATTATACATATTCAATTATATTAACTAAGTATTAACAAATAAAACTAAATAAATGAATATATCAGTCTGCTCACTGCCTGTGTGTAAACTTATGGGAATTCTCTGTTTACATTTTTGATATGTCAAATCTAAATTGGAATTTTAAAAAGTTGCGCATATTCTTTGTGGTGATGTGTTGCTCAGAGATGGCTCAGAGAACAAAACAACCAATAAACCAAAACAATATTCCAAAAAAAAAAAAAACGATATAAATGATAAGATAAAAAAAAGTAAACAGAGAAATCAAAAATCACATGTTGAATTTGATAAATGAATGAAAATAATATAGCAAAGATAATAATTAATAAGTATATGGTCTAAAATAGTAAATACCGGCATTTATATTATTAACAAAAAGTATATTGTTTTGTGTCTGCTCATTGAAATAACGAAAGTTTTTTGTTATTTGAATTATATACCCCCCAAAATCCAAATCTAAACATTAACATATGTAGATATATTAATTATTCATATTTCCTTTATTTTTTAACAATAAATTTTATGTTTAATTCTGGATTGAATCTGAATTTTAATAAAATTTACATAAATTTAAATAACTTTCTTTACATTATATAAATTTACATAATATACATAAAAAAGGTATTTTATAAAATAAGGTTTAAAAAAGCAGTTGTAATCTTGATTATTGAACAAGATTTAAAAATCTGATTTTATTTAGAACATCTTATTTCTAAATTTACATGTTAATAGAAATACCTGAACAGAACTTAAGTTAAATAATAAGTATGTAATAAATTATCTAAATAAGTTCATAAGTGTACAATATGAAAATAAAAAAATATATGTTTCCAAGCTGGTTATATAAGGTTTTAAACTATTTAGTAAGTATAATTGTAAATTTTTCAAGATTCGTCATAAAGTTAAATTATTCATTAGAAATAATGTAAGACTGTTAAGATCTATAGTAGTCCTTATTTTAATTCATTTTAAAATAACAAAAAAATTATTTCCAAAAAAATAATAATTTTTTTTAATATTTTATAAAAAAAAATATGACAATACATCCCATATTGCAATTAAATTAATTTAACACATTTTTAAGTTCTAAATATTAAAATATTTAAAAATTCGTAAACAATTCAACTGAATTTTTATATAAGCTAATGAAAATTATGTAAAATTAAAACAAAAAAAAATCTAGCTTTCTTTTACAAGAATTTCAATTTCTTTTGTTTCTTTGATGCATTGCGATGTTAAAACTTCAACTTCATTTTCTGTTTTAATATATACATCATCCTCAACCCGAACTCCTATACCTCGAAATTCAGCTGGTACATCTAGTCTATCTAGACCAATATAAATTCCTGAAAATTAACAGAAAATATAAAAAATAAAAACATTTCAATATGGAAAAGACAAAAAATAACTCACCAGGTTCGACAGTACAAACCATTCCAGGAATTAATTTAGTGCTACGTGATATTAAAGGAGTATCATGAACATCCATTCCTAAATAATGTGATACATGATGCGGACAGAAACTATATGCAGCCTTAATTAAAGCATTAAATTATTAAATAACAAATAATAAAATTTAAATAATAAATTACTTTTGCCAATTGTACACCTTCTAAACTTTTAGAGATTAAACCAGCTTCTTGTAAATATTTTCCAAGTTTTAGACACATTGTTTCAAATAATTTATCTAAAGTTTCTCCTCCTTCTTTCAATAGATCTTCTAAAAATATTTTAGATAATTCTTTATATAGATATAGAAGATATTTTAATAATTATTTTAAAATTTTGTAAATTACAATTTTTTTTAAACTTCGTTGTCACTAACCTATTAAAGCTTTTTGTAAGGTTAATATTACATCATACAAAACTTTTTGAGGTACACTAAAATTTCCATTTACTGGCCATGTTCTTGTGATGTCGCTTGTATAACCACCATATTCACAACCTTAGAAAAAAAATTAATTATAAATTAATATTAAAATATTAAATAAACCAACAAACCCGCATCCATTAAAACTAAATCACCACTTTTTGTTATTTGTGTATTATCAATATAATGTATTGTTGTCGCATTATTACCGCTTGCAACAACAGGTGGATAAGATAAATAACTAGCATTTTTCATTTTACAGTTAAAATCCATTAAAGCAAATATATGATGTTCTGAATCTCCCACTTTTGTTTTCCTCATTGTGTCATTAAAACTTTCCGATGCTATTTGACATGTTTTTCTCATTAAATTCACCTCAGCTTCAGATTTTTGAATTCTTAACGTATGAAGAAATACAGTTGGATTATTAATATGATTTTTAGCACCCAAATTTATAACTTCATTCAAATGAGATTGAGGCGAATTTCCACTATCATACCAAACACTTAATGGCGTTGATGTATGTGATATTTTATTTTCCAAAATTGTTTTGAAATTAACAATATCATAACTTTCATCAACACCAAAAAATTCTGGTGAATAAGTAGTTCCTGTTCTCGGTCCATCCCATAATTCAGCATGTTTATTCTTTTCTCTCATAAATAAAGTAGTTTTAGTTTGATCCTTATCGTTAATTTCTAATATTAAAACAGAATCAGGTTCAAGACAACCGGTCAAATAAAGAAAATCTGTATTTTGACGAAAGACATAAGGTATTTGATCACTCATATATTTTTTTTGTGCAGATGGAACTATTATCATATGACTTTTTACATTCGATTTCTTATCAACCCCATATTTTTTTATTTTTTGTAAAAGTTTCAGTCTTCTTCCTGCATATTCTGCTTTTGTTATACCTAGTGTAATTTCACCATTATTTAAAAGATGAGGATGAGTATGTGGAGCTGGTTGACCATAATTAACCAACTGTGATTCTGTTGCTGGAACACAGCTTTCTTTGGAATTAGTATTTACTAAATTTGTTACCAAACTTTTAGAATATTGTCCTAAAATATCTAAATTTAAAAAAATTAAAATTCACCTTTTTTTTAAAACAAAACTTACTTCTTTTTAAAATATAACGAAATAATTTATTACAAGAAATTTGTGCCGTAAACATTTTTTTTTGAATTTTATTTTATTTGATTTAGTAAGTCTACCAAAGTAAAATATTGAATATGTTTTTAATATTTAAAAAATTCTTATTAAATAACTTTTAATTTGAAACATTCTTATAAAAAAAAAAAATTAAATTATGTTTTGTTTTGAAAGCTTACCAGTTACCAAACCAATAAAAAACTCTATGAAATTGTCAAAAAAAAAATGTGTTGCCGTTGATGAAAAGTTAAACATTACAAAGGGAAGCGTTTAAAATTTACAGATAAAAAAAAACTGTACATACTAAATTTAAAAATAACTAATATATAATTAATTAATTTATTAATATATTTTAAAAACAAACACTACTTTAAAATTAATAATTGAATTTTTATGAAAATTTCAATTATTTTTTAGAAATAAAAGATTCAAATTATTTTACAATGTCTGAGATTACCCGAATCTTACAAAAATAAGGAAGTAGGTAATTTATTGGGTAAATATATTTTTTCTATTGTTATATTTACTAAAGGGCCAGATAACAAATGTATGTCCTCATAAGTCGAAACTTCTAAATTAATTAGTCAAAACTTAAGACAAGACAATTTTTTAGTCAGACAATTAATTAGTCAAAGCTTAAGACAATTTTTTATTTAAGTTCCCTATAACTGCTCTTAATGCCTTCCCACTGAATGAGTGAAAAATATGAGTTTCAAAATTTTCCTTTGTTCTTTTCTTATCTAAAAATTGAAAACTATGGAAGGCTGCGAAAGGCCTGAGAAAGCCTACATCCGGAAGGAAAAGAAACTATACATTTATTTAAAAAAATTACCTTTAATAAATAAATCAAAAAATCTAATATAATATCAGTTCAGTTCAGTACAACGGCTTTTAATGCCTTCCCAGGGAATGAGTGAAAAAATGAATTTTGTAATTTTCTTTTGTTCTTTTCTTATCTCTAAATAGAAAACTAGGAAAGGCGGAGAAAGGCGTGGAAAGGTCATACCCGAAAGGAAAAGAACCCATACATTTACTTATAAAATTTACATTTAATAAATAAAAAATCTTATATAAGATAAAAACTATTAGAAATTTTTAAATAAATATATTTTGTTCAAGTTGACCTTGTATTATCTCAATTTGGGTAGCCTTAAAATACTTGTTAAATTGTTACAATAAAAATCCAAATTTTAACTTAAATAAATGAAAAAAAGCAAAAGATAACCTACACATCAATTTATTATAAAAAAAATATAAATGTAATATGATTTAAAAAAAAATAATTTAACAAATAAAATAAAAGATATTTTAGAATTATTATTAAAATATAATAATAACAAAATAAAATAAACTCAATAACTTAAAAAAAAAACATTATTTAAGTTCTTTTGGAGCACTTGAACCCAAATAATGTTGTAAATCAGTCAATGTTGATTCTACTAATTTAGCTGGTATTGTTGGCATATTCAAATTTTTATATGCTTCAAAACGATGACAACCACCAAAACTATAAAAATAATTACCACCTTCTGTACCTTTTATCCATAATATATCAATTGGTGGAACATCTTCAGGAGTATTCTATATGTACATAGGATATATGTAAATGAAAAAGAATTTATATGTGTATGTATGTACATATGTACATATAAGTAAAACAATTTTATTCTAAAAATGAACTTACTCTAATAGAATCCATTAAAGATTCCACTTTTTTATCATCTAAAACTGGTGCAATCGGTCTTACAATTACTTCCATTGGTACATTGTGTACTTCATCAATTGAAGCTGTATGCACTGTTCTACCTGAAGACATACTTCTAACTGGAAATTGTAAAAATATTAAGAAGCAGAAAAAATTGTTGAAAATGTTGATAAAAAATGAAGAATTTTTAGTTTGCATTCCTGTTTTACTACTTTTCATTGATTCCGTTTTGCTTTTGTTGTTTTATTTATTTGTTTTTTTGTATTTATTTTTGAATTTTCTCCGATAATTTTTATTTCAAAACAGTCTTAACAGAATACTAATTAAAACAATAGAATAAAATTAATTTTAATTTTTAAAATGGTATTTCACCATTAAACTTTTAATAATGGCAAAAAAGAATTTGAAGAATGTTATTTAAGTTTTCATAAATTTAACTTTTAATTCTACTTAATTGGTAGATTTGTCTTTTTTTATTTAAATGATATGGGAGGAATCTGTAGCTGTAGTATATATATATATATATATATATATTTTTTTTTAATGCATTTCTCTGCCACATAAATGTGGACAGGAAATTACACAGCCTTTCCTGTTCAGGCGTGGCTGTAAATGTCGTAAGAGGGAATAACTCTTACAACTTGTGTGGTATTCGAACCAACACTCCCTCGGTGTTTACAACGTATTTCATGCGCTCTTACCCACTAGGCCACTAAGGCCCCAGCTGTAGTATATGGGAATATAACTATTTTTCAAATTAAATTCTTTTAAATATTAAGAATCATATCATATCATAAGTATAGAAACTACATAGATTTTAATTTTGGTATTGTAGCAAAAGTTCAAAATTAAAGAATAGCTTTAAAAAAATGTCGTATATGCATGCGTATACATACAATACATACATACATATACTTTAATTTTTATTTTCAATTTTTAAGTATTGGGTGAACCAAAATAGAACAGAAATTTATCATTTCTAAATAATAAACAAAAATAAAAAAAAAATATTAAACCATTTAACACAATATGCATAATTAAATTCAAATTTATTTATAATCCGAATATTCAAAATAATTTCAATATATATATCGTATATATATATATGTACATATATGTACATTGGTACAAAATAAATATTTAACTACCTCATTAAATAATTATATACAGTATATACATATATATATTGTATGTATTAGCGTGTAATTTTTTATTAATTAACACTTTCCTATATTGGAATGTTCGGTGCATGGTGAAAAGTCCCATAACCAAAAGTCCCATTGGGATTTCTGTGCGACAAAAGTTCCATGGAACTTACCACTATAAGACAAAATACCAAAAAAAAAAAAAAATTCAAAAGTCCCATGGAACTTCTGGCTCATTGAACTGAATCAGAGCTGTCCCAATTTTGTTTTTGTAATGATAATAAATGTAATAATATCGTTTAGACCAAACTTCTTAGATTAAACTTTAATTTATGCCCCGGCCAACTATAAAATCAGATATATTTATTTTTCATATTCCGGCCACTTCAGATATATACATACATATATATGGATACAAATCTATTGAGAAAGATTTTAACATTTTATCTATTGGGAGGCAATTGAGTTTTGCCCCTTTTTCGAGAATATGTATCTCTGAGATTCTGAATTTGGAGAGAATTTAGAATTAAAAATTTTTATATACATTCTGGAATAACCCAGATTTTGTAGCCAACTCTAAATTCTCTTCCAATTCAGAATCTCACATAAACATTCGAAATCTCAATCGGAATCAAAATCAGGGTTATACTCTTGTTCTAAATTTTTTTTGAAATATTATTATTTTTTAAATATATTATTATTATTATTTAAATAGATATATGCCATTCTGAATTAGAAGGGTTGTAGAGCTGAATTTAAAATCATAGTCATACGCTTTTTCCGAAATATGTATGTATATATATGTTCAAGATTCTGGAATTAGAGGGGTTTTAGAGGTGCATTCAAAATCAGGATTATTCGCTTTTTACAGAATATTTATATACTCGTATATTAATATGCGAGATTCTGAATTAGGAAGAATTTTAGAGTTGGTTACAAAATCATGTTTATACTGCTTTTCCAGAATATGTATATACCATATATATATATAGTTTGTCTATATAACAAATTTCAATTTTTGTTGGCATAATTATTTTTCTATTTTAACGGTAATTTTTAACTCACTTCAGACTCACTTTAATGAGATAAAAATCCCATTAAAAAAAGTTCAGAAGTTCCATCTTTAACACTGAGATAAAAGTCCAATGACTCATTGAAGTGAATCAAAAGTCCCAATTGGATTTCTGATCATAGGACTTTTGACCGAATTTTCAACCTTTCCATAAAGGACGTTAACTAGTAGATAAAAATTTCAATGAATATAATAAATTTTAAAGATAACAGCTTATAATAGAAAACACCAATCTAAAACCAATAACTTATAGAACTTACATACTTACTGTATTTATTTGATTGTTATGTATTTTTTTTAATTTTACAATTATACCATATGTATAATTAAAAAACAGTAAATTTGATAAAAAAAAAATTTTAAGTTGTTAAGTTGAGAGCTTTGATAATAAATATTACGAATATGTAATTGCAATTACATTTAATTTGTAACATTAGGTACACGCTCCTCAATTCTTAAAAGATAATTATAACATCTAAAATTACAATTTATTTTATGCAAAATTCATTGAATTGAATTAAATGTTTTTGCTCTTCCATTCACTTCATTAATGGAATTTCCAAGATCTCAGTTTTTTACTAAGCCTATCAAATTTTAATATACATATTATGTATATTTCATGATTAATAATGAATTTTAAATAAAAAATATATTTAGTAAAATATTTAAATTTTTAAATATAATAAAATATTATTAAAATATTTTTCATTAATTTTAAGCCTATTTAAAGCCTACAGATATTTAAATCTTACGAACTATAATATATATATATAGTATAGTGACAAAATATAGTTATATACATGCTACCATATATGTATGTATTATAATATTACTGTGAAGGTGATAAACTCTACAACGTTTTATATTTATTGCAATTTATACCACAATATTATATGTAGAATTTAAAGCAAATATAGAAATGAAAGGCAAAAGTAAAATGAAGTCAAAGCCAATGAGTTCAAAAACCTTATTTAATTAAAAGAAAAATATGTATAATACGTAGAATGCTTGAAAAATTTTAAAATTATTAAAAAATCTGTTTTATATTTAAAACCGTACGATAATCTCTGCGATCATATATACATGATCGAAGGATAATACTATATTAAAATTGCTCCTCCGTTTTAATTAAAAATAATTTTTTAACTATATATATCTATTTGTATTTTTCATAGTTTTAAAAAATTGTCTTGATTGTATTCCACTAAAGATTCTAAAATACATAAGCCTAAGCCATATGGATTTCAACCCTTTTTTTTTTTATGTAAAGGTTTGGTTTTTGCAAATGCTTTTACTCAAAAAAACTTGTGAAAAAAAGTAATTTTCATTAACCATGACATTAGCTAACCTCTGAGATTACTACTTTTAAAGCGCTTAAAACATTTTAAACTTTTAATTATTTTTAAATGAAACAAAAAAACTATAAGTTTTAGTTTTATTTATCATATTTCCATCCAACTGAATATGTTCCGTCTGAAACTATTATACAAAATTATACAAGACAATTTGTCACTTTAAAAACACTCAACGAAAATTAATACGAGTACAACTTCAAAATAATATAAATTGTATAAAGCCGATATGCTTCTTCCTAAAAATTCAAACTTCTTCCTAAAATTGAAACAATGTTTTTTAAGTAACTTTTTATACTTTCAACCAGTTAGATTAATATATTTAAATCATAGAGTATATAGTATATAGTTTCTTAAAGACAACCAGGATTCTCTTACGTATATACATATTATTTTTAAAGTCAGTATTTACTGAATTTAAAGTCAGTAAGTTTTTATTTTTAGTTTAATTCTTACTTCAAGTCTATATTTAAAAGTAAAGCAAAGTGTTCATACATTGTATAGTATTATAAAACTTAATACTTTTTCAGCCAATACTGATACATACAACATATTGATATTTAATATAATCTCTAAAAAATTTTTCAACTGTTATTCCTCCATTCCATCGTATCATTTTATTTTATTAGCAGTTAACTTAAGAAAATGTTAAAAAGTAACTTAAGAAAATGTAATGTTAATTTGAAGAAAGAACTTTACCACTTTACAAAAGTGATTGGCGATTAATACCTATATAAGTTTAATTTGGATACGTGTTAAGAAATGGAATAGAATATTTATTATTTATTAAATTTATATATACTTATTGTTTATATTATAGTTATTCTGAACTAGTAATAAAACAAAAAAAATAAAAAATTCATATAAATGAAAATATTTTTATTTATTTTCCTTTTACATACATACTTCTTATTTTTTATTAATTCTGTACATAAACTAGATGGAGTTTTAAATATTAAATAATCAAAACAAAAAACAAAAATCGAAAATCGAAAAAAGTAATCGTGTCTCTTTTAACCTTTTTATTTAAGAATTATGCAAAAATTAAATAATTTATTCTAATTCATAATTTTTTTAAATTTTCGTTTATAATATCAACTTTTAGTACATTAGATTTGTCGCTCTTTTTTTTTAAATTACGAATTTTATTACGAATTTTATTAGGTTAGGATTTAGTAAGGTTTAACTTTAAATATAGAAAATTTTAACTTTAAAATTCAGATAGTGAAAAAAACAAAAAAATACTAGATATTTTAACAAAATTTAAAAAAATAAATCGAATTTCAATACCTATAAAAAATAAAAGAGTTTCCCTATAATAATTTAAATTTATGCAAAATATGTTTTAAAGAATAATGGTATAATATCAATACACTTCAGTATTATTCAAAATTAATTTTGTGACAAAAGTTTTTTTTTTTTATACGTAGGTTGGTGGGAATCTTTAAAAGATATAATACACCACCTAGCACATGTGAATGCCGGGGTCTTATCGGCTAAACCACACCTTTCCTCTATTAAAACTAGTCAAACTGACTAACCATTTATTTTATGATATCTTATTTGAGTATAGATTTTATGTACTTTCCCTAAGGAAATCTTTACTTTGCGCTAAATCTAAATCTAAAGTATTTTTTTCTTTTAATCCTTCCTGTAATAATCTGATTATTTTTTAATTGAGCTGCTTCGACATTTATATGCTTTTCTAGACGAACTTTATGCTTTGTGTCATATCTGTTTATTTCATCTATATAACTTTGGGGATTCTTAAATTTCTATGAATGTCACTATTACGTATACGTAACAGGAAACACTATATTACATATAGGACTTTGTTCTGAAAACTATTCTATTTTTTTTTAATATGTGTTTGCTTGGCACAACACCAAAGTTGAATACCATATAACCATATAGGTTTAATTACTTGGTTGTAAATTAACACATTATTATATATTGTTAGTTTAGACTTAGAACCCAGGAGCCAATAATTTTCTCTCTATTTATTTATTTATTTATTTTTTTTTTTAAAATTGATATATTTATTTATTAATTTTTTTCTAAAACAGTCAATTCTCGATTTATATACATACCATAAAATTTCTTATATTTGTTTTCAAATAACAAACAATTCTATGAATTATACTAGTATTTGAAAGAGATTAACGTTTAATATTCAATTATCCATTTAGATGACGGATAAGTGATAGTAATATTATAGCAAAAGCAAAATGCTTTCTAAACTTTGAAAATTTCAACGAAATTGTTGACGACCCATTTTACACTATCTCAATTTACAAAAGGCATCAACGTAGACACAACAATAAGAATTATAAGTTTAGTGTTTAACCTCAATTAAGGGCTGACACTGCTGAGCACTAGATAATAAAACTCTTGCATTTAAAAGTTTTACCATCATAAGGCATAATTCATATTTACATACTATAGATTTTCTTAAATAATATTTGTAAACCCACTCCTTAACAATTAATATCTTTTAGTTATCAAGAATTTACATAATTATTTTCTGTTTATTTCGTTTAAAGATTATTTTTGTCAAAAAAAAAAAATTTTTTTATTTCTATATATACTTGTTTACTTTTTTTATTTTTATTTTGATTTTGTACCTGTTTAAGAATTTAAATAAAGATAATATGATAATATTATATTATCAGTAGAATACGCTATTTAAGGTTATCTTAAAAAATTCAAAACAAAAAAAAAATTAACAAAAAATATATAAACAAAAAAAAAAAAAATGAAAAAACAAAGTGTTTGACTAAAAAAAAAAAACTTAATTTGATAAGATTATTCAAAAATTAAAATTTAAAATGAATTTAGAAAAATAAACAAAAAAAATACATTAATTAATACATTAAAATACATATTTATAACTTTTATATAAGTAACTAACCGATTATTTATTTATTTTAATAAAAAAAAATTTTTTTTTTTTCAAAAGTATACCTATAAAATATAAATCATAATTTTTTACAAAAAATAATAAAAAAATTTTCTTAAAAAAAGAAAAAAAAACACATGTAGAACATGAATTAAAATTTAGTTAGTTCAGTTTAGTTTTAAATCAATCACTTTAGCAATTATATGAGTATAAGTACTAATAAATTTGTTCTACAAAATACATATAATTAAAAATGTAAATTTAATAAATGTATGTATGTATGCAAGTGTAATTCTTTTCTTTGTTTGTAAATTAATAAATGTACTTTAAAAACACCTATATATGTATTTCTCTCTTATCTAAATTAATCAAAACTGCGTTTATTCTAATTCATAAAAAAATCTTAGAATCTTATCAATATTTTAGATAAGTTTTAATGTTATTTTCTTTTTTAGCTTTAAACTTTCAAAGTCTATATAAGTGCTAATTAGTAATTTAAATAAAGGCATAACAAGATATAAATATCCCCTAATTTACACCTAGAAATCTTTTTATTTTTATTGAATCTTTTGTTGAAGATAGCTATTAGGAATAAACATTGCCTCTAAATCGTTATTAACCTCGTATTGATAACTTTTTGAATCTCCACTCTCCCAGTTCTATCGCAAAAAAATGACTTTAAAATGTTAATATATATTAATGTAATATACATATTATGTATGTATCTTGTATAAAGATGACATTTATATTTTTGATAATTTATTTTATATTTTTTGATAAATGCATAACATAATGGAATAACATTCCTGCATAATTAAGAACTTATTTTTATTATTAAATAAATAAAAATTACTTTCTAAAAATTTCTCTTAAAGTCTATAGATAAGGTGATAGATTTCTTGGTTGTGATAAATTTTCTATCTTTTATTATGTTAATTTGAGATTTTATTTGGATCAATCAATAAATTTAACTTAAATATGTATGTAAAACAGTACAATTATAACATTATTTAATAAAACGAGGGATTACAATATATAGAGATGTTCAAATGCCAGTTACATATTTACGTTTAGATGTTGTTACCTTTTTGTTTTTCTAAGGGAATGTTCAAAATACACCAAGTATTCTTCCTTGGTATAGTGTCAGATTCTTACTGAATAAACCCAACATTTAACCAATATATTGGGATGAAACCTCTACCTGTTAATCCAGTATATTGGCTAGGGAGTATATGGTTAGGAAAGGATAAGACAAGGAAGTGAAAACATTGAAAATTGGGAGTGGAAATGTAAGGCAAGTACATAATCCGCCTATTATTATTACTATATTTTTCTAACACTGACTATAGCCCTTAATATATCACTTTTTAAATTTAATAAATGTACCTGATAAAACGGTATGTTAAAATTTTTATTGTACAGTTACAGTAGAGTGTTTAAAATTATTATTAAATCAAAATTGAAAATATTTATGTATGTATGCTTGTAGTTAAAAAAGAACAAAATGTTTATCATTCTACTTTGAATTTTCTATATCACATAACACGGTCTATTTGTCCATTATTTATAAATATTTCAAATGGTTAAATTTAAAAACATACATATACTTTAAAATTTTCATTGAGAACACAACTTTCCATTTATAAAGTATCTAAGTCATGCCTTATTAAGTTTTTTTGTTTTTTATTGAAATCAATTAACCAAAAATAGAATTCACAATAATAGTACAAACGTATATTTACAAAAAAAAAAATCATTAAATGCATTATGGTTTAAGGTTAAAAATTTAAGTTTCATTGCACCTTAAAAAAAAAATTGACTATATAAAATCATATGATACCAAACGGTATAAAAAAAGAATTATTATTGTTGTAAACCGTTGTAAATATTTACAAAATTTCAAAAGCTTCCATTTAAAATGACATTTTTTACAAACAAAATGACTCAACATTTGTGCAATATTAATTACATAAAATTATTTTAATTTCTAATAATTTTATTATAATTTATAAATTTATTATAAATACTTAAAACTTTGCGTACTGTAAATGTCAAATCAAAGTATAAAATTTAATTTTTTAATTTTTTAGAACAAATCACTGTTTTTTTTCTTTTATAATTAAGCAAACAAGGAATCATTTATGGAATGCATAAATCACTATATTTTTTTTTTATGAAGAAAACAAACATAGTTATAAATTTATAAATGTTATACAGATTACAGAAATAATGCAAAAAAAAAAAAATAAAATAAAAAGAATAATTGTTTTGTACCTTGTTGTGTTGCACTTATAATTGGTAATCCCGGCATTTTAACAATAAACGCGTACAACGATCTACAATTTAACGAAAATAACATTCCCCAAAAAAATCTTCTTAAATACTAAACACAAAATATTAAATTTTTTTTCAATATACCAACAATAATAAACTGAATTAATTTTTTATTTCTCACCTGTTTTTAACATATTCAATCATTCATTCAATTTGACTTTTCTGTATTTACGTTTAATCAAATCAAAAATGATATCACTTAAAACTTTTGTTTCAGATTCCAGTTGTTTAAAAAAAAAAGAAAAAAAGTCGAACAAATGAAAATGAAATGACATAAAAATTTTCGTTAAAAGAAAAATAAATTTAAAATAAAATCGTTAAAAATTTTAAAATTTATTAAATGTTAAACGTAATTTACAAAAACATTTCGTAAATTTATAAAAATCAAATTTTTATTTTTGAAATTTGTGTTGTTGAAGAAGTCTATATAAACGTATACTTATATTGAAAACTTTTTCAAAAGTTCTGATAATATCTTAAGATTTTTATATACATGAACTACTCTTCATCTCCTTTGCACATGCCCGGCCTTGTCGGCAAGAAGGAATACCCATTTGGGGCAATATCTCTTCGACAGCCTTAGCGACCTGTCAGGTAAAAATGTGAAGAGTATTCTTCGCTTTGCAAAAAGCTCAAATTGGTTTTAACGAGTGGGATAGAAAAGCTTCTATGTGGTATCACAATGGACCAAATACGGTCTAAGTGTGCCTTTTTGGCAGCCACCTTAACCTAACCTAACCTATATACATGAAGGATTATTTTCTTGTACTTTTTCAAAAGAAAATGTCATCGACAAATTTTTGTTATTGTTTAAACCTGGAATATTGGATTTATAGAAAAATACATTTTTCAGTGTATGCAAAAATCGGTGTATTCAAAAAAAAAAACAATTACTAAGTGCTGCAATTACTAGCGATAAAGTTGTCTGTGACACATCGAAAATATTATTTAAAAAGAATTTTCCAAAAAAACTTTTTTTTTTTAGAACAAGAGCCGAACATTCATACAAAAGGAAAACATTTATTCCTTTTCCTCTTCATCTTTGCAGAGGTTGATTTTTAATATCTGTAGGATAGTATATCGGATATAATGGGTCGAATGCATAAAACTGACCTTCAACTTAAATCTAATTTTTTGAAACAAAAACTTCGTTTCAACTCGTATTTTTATTTGAAAAAATTAGGTTTGAGTACAAGCTCAGTTTTATGCATACAACCCAATGTCTCGTTAAACCCCCTATTACAGTACTGCTATTGCGACGCTTTGAAACGAATATTAATTATCATTAAAATAAACTGAACTAAGGGTCTCGGTGGCCTAGTGGGTAATAGCTTATGAAATACGCTGTAAACACCGAAGGAGTATGGGTTCAAATCCACTTCGTAAGAGTTATTCCCCCTTACGACATTTGCAGTCACGCCTGAACTGGATGTAATTTCCTGTCCACATTTATGTGACAGAGAAATACAATAAAAAAAAAAAATAAATAAACTGAACTTAATTGTATGTTCTTTGAAATCCGTACTTTATAAAATGTACCTTAACTATGTTATTGACTTGTGTTCCATCGTAATTTATCCAACATGTGCGGAATGATGAACATAACTTTAGGCTTAAAAAACTAAACCTAAGAAATTGAACAATTTAAAAATTAACTTAAAAAATAAGAAAAGTCGAAAATAATTTTTCGAACTTACCAATATAATAATAAGAATAGAGATTATTAATTTTTGGATATACTTTAAAAATATTATATGCAACGATGATTCAATATGAAAGACAGATTGTTATAAGGTCCTTATTATAAGGTCTTAATATTATGATACCATAATCAAAACACAAAACTTACATTTTATATAGTAAGATTTATTAAAACAAAAATTTAAAAAAGGAACAAAAAATTATGGAAAGATATATTTCACTTATAAGCTATTTAAAAAAAAAAAAAACTGTTTTAAGTCATTTGTACAAAAATTTAATTATTTAAAGCAATAACTTCTTTATCTTGTTTTAATAATGTAACAAAATTATTTAAATGTTTGCAACGTAATTTACCCCATATCAAATAATTTCTCATACCAATAATTTGTGCAGCATGTAATGCTGCTGCTTCTGGATATCTTACAGTTGCACATCCTAAACCAGATGGTACATTAATACTTGACCATATATCTTGTTCAACATTATCATTTTTAACTGGTGGACAATTAATAACTGGATATGTTGTATTTCCCGACAATACCGGTCCTAATCCATTTGAACGGCCAGCTACAGCAATAAATATTAATTGACTTACTGTACCTTCATATTCATGCATTATTTTTAAAGTTTCTTCGGTTGCTTTATGTGCTGATGATACTCTCATATGTGCTTTTAATCCTAATTTTTGACAATGTTTAACAATTTCTTGACAATGTTCTTTATCTGAACCACTACCCATTATAACAACAACTAAATGATCATCACATTTTGGTATAATTGAATCTAATTGTTCAGATACCCAAATAAAATTTCTTTTAACTGTGTCTAAATCAGATGCTGTTACTGATGATAAATTACGATATACTTGTTTATCAACCATAAGACGTTTATCACCAGATGGCCATAAACGCCATGAATCAGAATCTATAATATCAGCAAGTAAAATGTTACCTAAAAAAAATTTAATATAAAAAAATAATTTAATTTTTAATAAAATCTTATTTTATACCATTAAGATCAACTCCAAATTCAATTTTCATATCAATTAAAGCACAGTTACGTGTATCCCACATCTTTTCAAGAATCTCGAATACAACTAAAGCAGTTTTTCTCATTAATTCAACTTCATGTTGTCCTATAAATATTAAAAATGCTTATAAATTGTTTTTGTTTTTTAATATTATTTTAAAAAATGATTTTAACAAATTAACTTATCTAAAAATAATTTTAATAAAGCTAAATTTTATATTTTTTTTTAATCTATATTGAAGAAAAATATTTGTACCAATAGAGTTATAACATTTTTTGAAAAATAAATTAACTAAAATACTCATATTTTAGTTCCATATAAACAGAATTAAAATGAAACGAGGAAGAGTGCAGCAGAGTAGACTGTGTCAACTCTGGGATACCCGTATGAACGTAATATCCTGTTTCTATAAAACTTGATCATCTTTTAAAAAATTGCAGATGTTTTAGTACCGACGTTACTACCATATATATGTGTAAATTATGAAGTTGTATGACAGCTACTCGAATCTATAGCACCAGCACAAACACATTTTCAGAAGTGATTGCTCTAAAACTTGATCATGTTTTGTAAGATTTCAGACGTCTAGCTTCATTAAGTTCCAAGAGGTGCAAGACGCCTGAACCGGCTGCTCTAGACTAACCAAATTTTACAAAAATTTGTTGGCATGTAACTCGATAACTCTTTGCTAAATTTCAGATACCTAGCTTCAATAGACACTGAGTTATTTTCATTTAAAAAGAGAAGTTATAAGGCAGCTACCCGAACCTGTTGCATCACAACAACCAAATTTTACAGATGTTGATGGCCTGTAACTCAACACCATTTTGCAAAATTTCAGATACCTAGCTTTAATATAGATACTGAGTTATTACCATATAAAGAAAGAAGTTGTACAGCACCTACTCTAATGCGGCGGCCAAAAATGCTGGATTTAAATAGCAAAACTAAACAATTTTGCAAAAGTGACGTAAAAAAAATTTCAGCTTCCTAGCTACTTTATTTTTTGAGTTATCGTGCGGACGAACGGATATACATCGCTTAATCGACTCAGAATTTGATTCTGAGCCGATCCATACCTTTGACATTATATATAGCTCGACTCCTTTAAGGTGTCACAAACGTAATGGTAAATTTATTATACCCTTAAACATAGGTTCATACGGGTATAATAAAATTTAAGGATAAGGGAAATTTTTGATTGTCCATCTACCAAGCGATAGGCTGATAATTTATCATAATCATTATTTAAGTGTCATGAACTGTATGAAAGAGTTGAGAAAAAAGAAATAAACATAACAAAATTTTTAAATCAAATAAAGAGTTGTAAGTTTCAGACCTTTCAATCGAAAGATTGTTTTGTTTATTTCTTTATATTGACTGCATTTTATAAAGATGCAGCCAAGTGAAGAGAACTTTTCCTTTCGGATGTGGGCCTATATAAAGGTTTTGCGGTCAAACACTGGTCGACAGTCACATCATATTATATTCAATATTTGCAATTTATACAAATCATTAGATTATATTGTTATATAATAATGGTGGTATATAATGACGATACAAATCATTACATTATATTGTTATAATAATGGTGCACCACAAAATATAATATTTGTGTTTTATAATTTTGTGCATCAATGTAGCACAATAACTTATAATAAAAGAATTATTCAAAAAACTGAAGCTTTGTCTAAAATGAATAATAAAGCAATTTAGTGGATGCTCTGTGATGTGCTCTTAATAAGAGTGTTTTGTTCTTAAATTTTTATATATATTTGATTAGAGTTCATTCATGATCAAAGTTGATCAGAATTCATTATAAAATATGAATAATCTTTTTTGTATATTATAAAGGATTAAAACTAAATAATCTTTCCTAAGCCTTCATCTATTGCCGGATTTAAAAATTAAATATACATTTATTATACTTGCATAATACAATGATGATATTCAACGGTAACATTGTACTTATTTTATATAACATTAAAACTAATAACACAGATTTCTTATCAACAACTAATAAAATATCATCTAATTTTAAATAAATATTTAGAACAAAATAATATTATTTTTAAAAAAAAATTGAATTTATACTTTTCCTATCTATATATTATATATATATCACTCAATTTAACTCTTCATTCTTCTTTTCACTTTCTATATTTATTATAATTTAAAAAAAAAAAAATAAATAAATAAAAATAAAATTATACTTTTGTTTTCTTTCTTACCAATTAAACGTCCATTAAATATAAATTTAGCTGAGATTATTTGTTCATCAGACCATTGGGGGTCATGATTGGCGTCATCTTTATAAAATGTTTCTTGTTTTGGTGGAGTAAATCTAAAATTAAAAAAAAAATAAAATTAAAAAATAACCCATTAAATAAATAAATAAAAATAAAAACAAATAAATCAATAAATATATATTTTTTTTTTTTTAATTATTATTTAAATAATTAATAAATATTTTTTTTATTTTATTCTTTTGTTTTTATTTACTAATATAACATAAATATTATATGTAATCAGTATAATATGTATATATATATATAATTATTTTTCATAAAATTGCAACAAATAAAAAATAAAATAACAAGTCATTAAAAAAAAAAACAAAAAAATAGATTAAGGGGTTCGTTATAGGGCAATGTAAAAATGATGCAAAATTTTAAAATAATTAAATTATAATTGATTAAAAATAAAATTGACAACAACAAAATTTTATAAATAAAATATAAATAAAATATACATATGTATATTTAAATTAATAATGATGGCATATATATATACATATTTATGTAAAATATAAAAATATGTTTATAAGTTATAATTTGAATTTTTGATAACATTTGACGTAATACTTAAGAACAACAAAAATAAATCATACAGATTTTTTAAAATCAGATCAACAATAACATAACAATAATGATGATGAGTGATCTTAAAAAAATATATACATATTATGGTAATAAAATTTTCCTAAACAATTCTAAAAAAAAAATGTATCTATTATGTATCTATTATGAGTATATTCTAAATGTATCTATTCTGTATATACTCGTACATATGTATATAAATTAGTATTTACATATATGTTAACAAGAATTTTGTACAAGAAAAAGTTATATATTATATGCATCAAGACTACTTATATAATCTTATTATAATTAATTAAAGAGTAATAGAGTTACCAAACGTTATGAAAATATATAAAGTAAAAAAATATAATTAAAATACTGTGATACTAAAAATTTATTACCGTTAATATACCTTAAATTTTATATTTAAAAAGAAAATTCTTTTGGGGGGGTGTCTTACACAATTCATGAAGTCAGGCAATTACCTAGTATATATAATATCTTGGTTTTATTTATGATTTTATTGGTTATTATTGATTATTAAATAAAATATTTAAAATTAAAAATTCATACAGTGAGGAACATGTTTCTTAATATCGGTAAATACTATAGTCAAAAGTCAATCTTTTGTCAATTTGTATACATATATAATAGTCTTGAAATATTAATTATAGAAACTATATCTAAATTAAATTTTATTAAATTTTTACTATAAAAAGATAAAACATAAATACATATTTATACTTAGATTAAATAAATAAATACATAGGTATATAGATTTGCCGGCTAAACAAACCGGACCTATTTAAAGAATTTTGTAAACCAATGAATTGCTGACTAAACAAATCGAACATATTTAAAGAATTTGTAAATCGATGAATTGGTTTTTTTTTCGTTAATTTTATAAAAAGAAAAATTTCCTTGAAAAATGTTGATTTACATATTATTATTGTAAATTAAATCTCCTATAAAAATGTTTTTTTCGTTTATTGTATATCAATATTAAATTTTTTATATAATAAATAAATAAAAATTATAAATAAATATTTACTTTAGGTTAATGTAATTTTTAAGGTAACCCTAAACTCTATATTATGATATATATATATTTGAAAATGAGGTTAGTTTTCTATACTACATAATATAATCATTTTTAACAGTTAAAAATTAAAAAAATAAATAAATAAAAAAATCCAATAAGAAAAATTAATATTAAAATAAAATCACCAGATATATTATATTATTATGTATAATATATATGTATACATAAAATATGACAAATATATATTTTAATAAATTATTTTCTTCCTAGACATTTTAAGTATTTCTTATCATTTTTTTTTTGTTTTTTTTTTTTTACTAACCAACAAGAGTCCAACTACCCCGACAGATATTAAAATTCGTCTTTCTTTTTTTTTTTCGTCAATATTTAATTTTGACATTTGATCGTTTCAGTTTCTATAGTGATTATAAAAGTTCTTATGAACTTTACTTAGTACATAAATAGTGCATATTATGTATGTATTATATGTGTATGAAAAACAAATTATAAAATTAAATGAATTAAAATAAAAAAGTATAATTTTATGAAAATTGAAAAGAGTTTAAAACAAAAATAAGATTATAATTTAAATATATAAGAACCTTGAAAATATAGGTTCCTTTAAACTATTAAAAACGATCTTAGCAAATAATATATAGGTACACACATTATACAGGCCTTCGAAAAATAAGAAACAAAAAACTAATAGTAACCAATATAAAATTAACCCACAATGACACACATCTATCTTTCCAACTTAAAATAACAAATTAAAACAATAAAAAGACACAAAAAAAATAAATAAATCTTACCTAAAACCTTCTGGTACACCAGGATTTCTTTTTAAAAATGATCCAGTTGCTAAACGTCTAGCAACCCATTCAATTGGTATCATTTCACATTTTTTTGCAATAAAAGCATTTGAAGCTGCTTCTTTAATGTAAGCTGTATTAATTCCTATAATATATATAAAAATAAAAAAAATTAATAAAAATCTTTTATTATTATTATTTTATTATTATTATTATTATTATTATTATTAGTATTATGCAACATTGTTATTATTTTATATGATAAGAATTTAAATTTTTTGTTTTTTACATCATCACACTTATTTTATATTCTTACAATAAAAACAAAAAAATTAAATTAACTATATAATATCTATAAATATGTACGTACCAACAGCATTCAAAACTTGAAATACTTTTCCATTTGTTTGATTAGATATTTCCGCTTTACCAGCTAAATTATGAGCTTTAACGCCATCACCAGCTGTAATACGATCTTTACTTAATAATAAACATTGATCTGGATAATCACGTAAATTATATACTTGTTTAGTTTTTCCTTCAATAATTGCATTTTCTAAAACATAATCACCAACTACGAATAAAAATATCAATTAGAATTTTATGGAAAATTTATTTAAAAAAAAAAAAAAAAAAAACCGGCAAAAGAAAAACAAATCATACCTTTAGAAACCATGTTTTTAAAATTTTCGTTTTTTTTTTTTAATATTATATAAAACAGACTTTAAAATATTCCACTTTAAAATAAATTTTTAATACTCTATTTTGTAATTTAAATTTCAAAAGAACAAAAAAAAAAACCTGTCTATTTTCCACGTTTTTCGTTTTTAAAATTTTTAAATTAAAATTAAAAAAAAAAAAACAATTTATCTCAAAGATATTTTTTAACCGTCTATTTTTCAGATCTTTTAATTGTACACTGATCAAGAAAACACGTTGTACTAAATTTCAAATATATTTGTGTATATTTTATATTGTCATCTTCATGTCATGTACTCATGTCACACAAAAAAAAAAAAAAAAATTGAAAATAATTTTTGAAAAATAAAATTCTCAATTCTCTAAAAACCAATAAGAATAAAAAAATGAGAATACATCTTCTTTCTGAACATATACAAATAAAAATAATGAATTGTATAAGTGAAATGGAATTTAGGAACCATAGGTGTATTATAGGTAAAAGTTTAATTTAAATATTAAAACATAAAGTAATTTATTTTTAATTATGGCAATTTTAAACTTAAAGTGATTATTTGAGCTTAATGAATTAAAGTAAATATTGACAAAATATTCATTGACTATAATGACTAATATGAACAAAAAAAAGGATAGCAACTTTCTCAATATTAAAATTATACAAGATTCAATTGATCTTATAGATCCTAATTTAATTTTTCAATCATTAACAGGTCATTTCAAAATGGATGTTTTCGAGAGATCTGGAAAGAAACATCAGTTGTGATTCCTGTAGAGAAAATAAAAAACTGCAAAGAAATGTGAAACAATTTTCATTCTATTAACACATGACACATTAGCACATGACACATGAGTGAGTAATCAATTGAAAGAATACTTATTTAAATATAATATAATTTCAGAAAACCAATCAGGATTTAAGAAGAAACACAATTGTGAATCTCTGTTAAACATATAGTAGTTTCCAACTGGAAAATTACAATGCACGATAAAAAAAACGAGTATAGCAGTTTTCTTAGACCTATACAGAGGGCGTTTAAAACTGTTGATAGAAACATTTTGTTGTTAAAATTTGCCTTCAGCTATGGTATTTTTGGTATAGCTTTTAAATGATTTGAATCATATCTAATAAACAGAGTACAAAAAGTTAAAATTTAATGAAACAGTTTCGAGGGGCTTAAAAATCTTACTTGAAGATAGTATTTTCGGAGTAGTTTTATTTCTATTGTATATGTCAATGATATGGAAAAAATGATTCAACATTGTAAACTAATCCTTTTTGCAAATGATGCGCTACTGTACATATCTTATGATAATATCGATCAGGGCATTAATTTAGCAAATAAAAATTTAGAATATATATATATAAATGGATGTAAAATGAATGAATTGAAATTGAATAAAAATAAAACAAAATGTATATGATTATTAATGGTATACATATATAATAATAATATAAAAATTAATAAGGAAAAAATTGATGTAGTTAAATAAATCAAACATTTACGAGTAATAATAACACTATAGCGACTTCGTTTTCAAAGCTATAGAGTTTATATATGTTCAAAAATTACAAAATAAAAAAATCTATTGTTTTTCAAAAATAAGACAACGAGTATCATTAGCTACATCAGCAATTAGAATTTACAATGTGGAATTAGAATTTACAGTGTGAAACCACACTTTGAATATTACTTCAAAATCTTGTTCATGTGTCCAAAAGAAATTATTGACAGACTTCAAAAACAATAAAACAGAGCGATGAGAATTATCCATAAAGTTAATAAATATTTCACTCCAATAAATTATATGTGCTAGAAACATTAGAAAGATCATCTTTTTATCAAAAAATTGTTATAAATGTGCTTGTAATTGTATTTAAAATGAAACAAGGCTTGTATCCAAACTATTTATGTAAAATAGACTTGTTTTATGTTCATGATATTCTTCTAATTAATTAAAATTAGAAATAAATTAAAAAATATTTAAAAAAAAAACTGTTAAATTATTTTAAAATAATTTTTTAAAGAAAATGAAGAAATTATGTATGATTGTATAAAATATAGTAAAGATTTACTAAAATACAATAGTAATGATTTACTATACAAAAATTATAATTTTCAAAATTCTGTCACTTGACAAAAGTCCTATTAACTCTATACATACATATACTTATTATTATAAGTGTTGCATAAAATTACCGAAGCAATAAATCAAATATTTTATCATTTACAGGTTAGTTAATCGATCATTTCACATGGTTTAAAATATACAAACAAAAATTCGTACATAAATAAATTTCCTTCAACATCAAAAAATGTTAATGTATGTAATTTTATATAATAGTCCAGCAAACTGAAAATTTGTATTGGTTTGCAAACACTAAAATCCCTATATTCTACATTTATATAGAAGCTTTTACATAATTCCCTATACAAAAATATGTAATCCGGAATCAAATACATTCATAAATGATGATTTTCTAAAGAAAACAAATCATAAAGCGTTTCCTCTGATTTAAACAATCTGAAGAAAATATGTACCTTAAGTTCAAGCACCTTTTTTAAAGTCTACAAAAACGTACAAATCTCAAGCTGTCTGTATAAATGAATCAGTTAAAAAACACATATGAAATTGAGGTAAAAATAAAATTTAATTTAAAAACTTAATTAACTTAAGTTGGTATAATATAACTATAAGTTCTAAGTATACCTCTGTATTAAAAAGTAATAAAACCCTACAATTACAAAATTTTCATGATATGTTTTTTTTTTTTTTTTTTGTTATGATCCTCTTAAATTATTTCTTTATTATCATATATAGGTAGTAGTAGGTACTATAGGTACCTGGTATATATGTATATATGAACAATATTTAATCAACCAATATTCTCAATTACAAATACATACTTACATATAAATTCACTAAAAACTCTTATCATATTTTGTATGAACATAAAAAATAAAATGAAATATCTGAGAGATACTATTTAAAAAAAAAAAAAAAAACGTGTTTAGAAAATAAATAAATAAGAAAAATTTTTTTTATTTATGTATATTATATTAAAGAATAATATTTCATAAGAACTTTATGGTATACATTTCAAAAAGAACTCTATTATAACTTTCAATCAATTAACATTTAATAACCAATCCCCACTTTAAAAATAATTTATTAGAAAATTAAATACTTGTGTGCGGTTTTTTTCCTATAGTCTATATAAATAATATAGAGAAAAAATAAATATTTAAAAAATTTTTTTAAGGAATAGTCAAATAACATTAAATATGTCCATTTGTCTTACTATACGAGTATACCGATTATTATTTATAAAATATTTTAAAAAGTGCCTATATATATTAAATTCGTTCATAAAGCAGCAGTTATATCTAAAAATAAGAAGTCATCCATAACTTTGAATTGAACTGAATAATAAAATACATTTATGAATCATGATTCTAGACTTTGAATCCTAAATATTTATTTGAGAATTTAAATATTAAATATTGAATATAACGGGTCGACAGGGCCAAGATGTAATAATTGTTGTCCATCCCCTCTTCCAACACAAAAAAATTGAATTTGGATCAGGAAAAAATATTCTTTGGATCTTGAAGATCTTGAAAAAAAAAAATGTTGAATGGGAAAAAATCTTGAATTTTTATTTTTAAAATGTTTTTGAACCAAAATCATTTTGAGACAAAATCTTAAATGAAAAAATCTAGAATTTTATGTTGAAAACAAAATATTTCTTTCAAGATTTTTGGAAAAATTGATATTATTGTTCAATTAAAGTTGAATTGATTACAAAATCAGGGCATGAGTCTGTATAGGTGTCAGACACCACTATTTATAATATTTGATTCTTAGAAAGTGTAATTAGGGGAGATTTTAGAATTAGTTGCAAAATTTCACTACGGATTTCAATAAATTGTTTAATGAAAGTTTGGGGGGGGGTTTAATGAAAGCTGCCATCTCTGTGTTTTAAATACTTTGTTGTTGAAATACTTTGAAGAAATTTTTAGAGTTTGTACAAAATCAGGGTGTTTTCTAAGCCTTTTCTAGAATATGTATAAATATCAATTAGCCAAATTAAATATTGGTCGACACCAATAAAATTTTTTGTATTTTGATTTATTTGCAATTCTGAAGATAAGCTCAAAAATCGAAACTAGAAAAGATAATTTAAAAAAAATGTCAAATTAAAAAAAAAGTCCAATTTAAATATTTTATTAATTTTGTCCTAAAAAGATATTTTTTTTCCAAATTTTGTTCTAAAAAGATAAAAAAAAAAAGTTCAATTTAAATTTTTTAATAATTTTGTCCTAAAAAAATTTATTTTTTCCAAATTTTGTCCTAAAAAGATTTTTTTTAGTATATGTATTTTCTTTTTTAAGATATCGGAATTCAGAGTAACTTGTTCCATTTGTATATTTTTCTTGAAATGATTTCTTGATTATCATTTCGATTATTATTTCGATCACTTAATGTATTAAGTCTCCAATATTTGTCACAGGTGTGAAATTTTTAATATTTCTTATTGCTCAGTTAAATTAAATCAATTTTGCTTTTTTTTTTTCAATTTAGCATTAAAGTCATTTAGGCATAGTAAACTGATATTCTACGTTTATTTTTATTTATTTATTTATTTATTGTGATCCGACCACACTCATCACAGCCATATAAGCCATTTTATTTTAATATTGCAGACCTCTTAACATAAAATTTAAAATTAAATTTTCATATACACAACATCAGTTTTATTTTGTTTTTAAATAATTTGAAAAGAAAAATGAAAAATAAAAATAAAAAAAAAAAACAGTTCTCATTCATAAAAAAAAAAAAAATTTTAACCATTTAATAAGATAACTTAAGCATATTTTAACATAATAGTATTTTTATTTACAATCGCATTTCCTATTGGAATCATATGTTGAAATTCATGTTTTTTTTTTTCTTCTTTTCATACCAGCTTTTTATAATGTATTGACAATTTTTTTTGAGAGAGTCAAACCTTAATTTTTTTTTTTTTTTTGTTAATGAAAATAATTTATTTTTCTTTCTTTCGTTTTTTTTTTTTTTTCTTTTCTTTATTATTTTTAATTTTATTTATAATGCAACTCGCAACAAGTTCCTTCAGTAGTTTTAGATTGAAACTCTTCAATGATTCAATAAATTTGTAAAATTTCGCATTTTTCTTTTATAGAAGATAAAAAAAAACAAAAAAAAAACCTTTAAACAAAAAATTTTCCCCAGTTTTGTGTTTTTTTCTTTTTTTTTTAGTTATTTAATTAAAGTAATTTTTCTGAATTAAAAGAAAAAATAAAATTTGAAATATTAAATTAAAAAATATTTAATTAAAATTAAACTAAAAAAAAAAATAAAAAAAAAAAAAAAATTTTTTAATTGAAACAAATCAATTTAAAACAAAAAAAAAAGTTGTAAGGCGGCAATTTTTTTTTTTTTTATTTTTGATAATAATTTAAACATTTGTGTGGTGAAAAAAAAAAAAAAAAAAACAAAAAAACGTTATAAAATTTATTTAAAAAAAAAAAAAGTGTTAATTAATGAAAAAAAAAATAAAAAATGCGATATTTTGTAATTTGATTGTGTATCTTAAAAACGTTCGTATTTTTATTAAAAAAAAATAATATAAATAATAATTCATAATATAAATTTACCACGTGCTTTAAAGCATAATATAAAGCGTTTTTTTTTACACTAAAATTCTAAAAATTTCTTTCTTGTTTTCTTAAATTGTGTGTTTTTTTTTTTTTTTTTTTTTCAATGCTTTTACTTTTATGGAATAGTGTTGTGACTTTTGTGACTATTAAATAGTGAGTACATTACTAGACAGCAAAACAAAAAAAAAAATTTCAAACACTAACATAAAATAAAAATTGATGATTTAAGTAAAATTTAAGATATACACACATATATACATATATTAATATACGTATCACATAATATAGACATATATTTGATATTATATCAAATGAAATTTTGAACAGGTTTATTATTATTATTGACTTATTATTAATTATTATTGTTATTGTTGTTGTTGTTGTTGTATTTGATTTTTTATTAATAAAAACGAAAAAAAAAAAAAAAACAAAAAAATCATAAAATTTTAAATAAATTTAAAAAAAAAAATAAAATATTTAAGTAATTCATAAAATTTATAAATAATTAAATATTTATACTACTTCTTATTTCTTTCATCATCCAGTTGAAACTCGAACATTGTCACAAATTTTATGTTAATTTTTTTTTTTTTTTGGTAAGTTTTTTTTATTTATTTTTTTATTAATTTTGAAATTTTTTTTTTGCTGTTTGTTTTTAATTTATTTTATTGCTTTTGTTTTTTTGTTTTTTCTTACTAAGCATAATAAATTAAATGAATTTAGGTTGTTCCGGAAAAAAAAAAAAAAAAAACAAAAACCATTCTTTAATGATAATTTTTTTTTTGTGTTTTTTTTTTTGTTTTTTTTTTTTTAATGTTAGTAACAACTAACAAGTGTAATTTTAATTTAAAAGAATTTAAGTAGAATTAATTGAATATTTTTATTTTTTTTTTTGTTTGTTTTAATCCTTTAACTTTTTTGTTGATTATAAAACATTTAAAAGCCTTTAAAATATTCACTTTTGGTATATAATGTATAACATAACAGCATTTAATTTTTTTTTTTTTCCTTTATTGAACATAAATTAAATTAGTATAAATTTACAATTTTAATAATCATTTTATATAAAATTTTGTTTAAGACCTTAGCAGAATGCTGTGTGGTCCTATAATTTTTAGATTAACATTTTTTAATAAATTTATAATATGAAAGTAATTTAATTTTTTATGTTACAAATTTAACATGTTTCGTTACATAATTATGCAAGTTATTATATATTTGTTTTGTTACTTGTTAGTTAATTAGTACCTATTATTATTATCTGTAATAATAATTATAATTAGTACAAAGTTAGTATAAAGTTAGTAAAAAACATAAAAGCTTAATTTCTAAGTAATATATATTTTATTTTATTTTTGAACAATTTAAAATCATTAATTAATTTTATTTCCTCCGGTAAGTCGTTATAAGCTTTCAGAGCATTATATAAGCAATTATTTTTTTGATGACTTGTTTTAAAAAGTGAGAGGTAAAAATTTGATTTGTTTCGAGTATTGTGGTTGTGTATGTCTAGATTTCTATTTAGAATAAAACTATGTTTAATTTGATTATTGACTACTTTAAAGGCAATCTTATGGAGCTCAAATGAAATAATTTGTTTTAAACTTAAATATTTCTCAGTGTATAGGGAATCCGTAGGATGTAGAATTGACAGCCCTATAGGGCAAATTTTACACATTTCTTATGCAACATGTCCAATTTATTTAAGTGAATTTGTGGAGCTCTACTCCAAATTGGAATCAGATAACAAATGTGGGATTTGATATAAGAAGAATAAATTAAAAATCGCTTGATCCGACAGGAAATTACGTAGCCTACACAGCAGGAATATATATGGCGTTATGTTCCTAATTACTTAAATTTGTATATAATGGTATATTATTGTTGTGGTGAAATTTTTCTGACAATAGTTTTCCTAATACAAAGTTTTCTTATGGTTTTTTCTTCTTTTAATGAATGAAAGAGTATTGTATTACCTATAATGGTATTTTTAAGTCTTGTTTTGAAATTTTCTAATAAAAATTTTTCGATGTTATTGTACAATGTACCTACACTATAATACTGAGGGGCTTTTAATTATATTAAGTATTAAATCATATCATGATTTATTACATCAAATTTTTTTCATACATTATACTTGCTTTGAATAATTAATGAAAAACAATAAAACAAAATTGACCCTATTATGCACCAATCACTTATCACTAATCAAATAATAAATTTATAAAAATTTAAAATAAATGTAAATATAGAATAAAGCCAGTCAGATACACGGCTAAGGCTATTAAATAAATTATAATATTGTATATTTTATATAATATTTATTATTTGTGTAAAATTTTATAATTTCTAGTAATTTAAGTTTAAATAAAGAAAAGTTGCACCAAAATCATATTTGGTAATAACTCAATAAAGTTTTGATTAGTAAAAAACACACACTTATCAAAACAAAAAAAAAAAAATTAATTTGGTTATTAGATTAATGATAAGTGGTTGGTGTTATAGATCCCTAAGCTAAATAAAATTTAGTAAAAATCGTTTATTCAATATTTAAAACAAATCGTTTAATACAACATCCTACACGAGTTCAGATGCAGTCACAAAAAACAATTAATTAAATATTTCAATTCAACACAATTTGTTTTTTTTTTGTTTATATTGAATTTATTGTCAGATTTATAACAACTCTTTGATTATTTTTATAATTATTAATATATATATACATATAATTTTTTTTTTCTTCTCTACGTTTCGTTATGGCTTTTAAGAGATCCACTTGATTTGATTTGCGTTCCCTACTATAGCTTAAGTCTTTCTTTAAGTGTGTCAATCATTTCCGTTTTTTGTCGAGGATAGGTTGAAGTCTTAAAAGACACCTATGAGATCAAATCGCGAATTCCTTTTGGTAGTGTTGAACTTTAACCAACCAAACGTCAGACGAAACGTTAGGGTTCATAGGGTTCTTTCGTACCCTAGGGTTCTGCGGTACGAAAAATTAGGTTAGAACCTTTAGAACAAAAGAACCAATGTACTTTTTGTTTTGGTGATTGGGAAAATATGAATAAAATATCTCTGAGAAGTACCTCCCTCATCCATAACATAACACATATTATGTATATACAGAGCTAAATAAACACATACAAATTTATATTATTAATTCAAGCTGGCAATTTGAAATTACTAAAATAACAAAATTTAAAAGTAAATGAATTTAATGATTTAAAATCAAAAATTTTAACTGACTTTTTAAAAACTGTTTCCCAGTCACAAAAAAAAAAACAATTCTAATCTTTTCAATTTTATTTTTTATATTAACAATTTATTCTCTAATGTTGTTGCTTTAAATTTAAAGCTGATGCAACAAAAACTTCTTATTAGGCACATTATCAACAAAATATTTTTAATAAAAATATATGTATATATTTAGTATATATAGGATTATGATCCTTCATGTAAGATGCTTCATAAGTCACGTATTCAGTAAACCAAAAAAACAAAAAAAAAACACATAAAAAAGGATAATATAAAATATGACTTGGATCCTTTATTTATCTATATACGAATTCCTAAAATATTTTTTTAATAAGAAATTTTTATAGGCTGTACTTAAAATCGAAAAGATTTTTTTTTGAAAATAAACCAAAATACAATTGATAATTTTTTTTATTAAATATTAACTACACAATTTAACTTTTGTTGTCTTCTTTTGTTTTTTTTTTTTTTGATTATGACCTTGAAATGAAACAATAAATGACAGGTAATGTTTCTAGTACAGTACCTACTTACAAACGTGTTTTAAAAACTAACAGGTAAAAAAAAATTGTGAAAAAAAAAATTCTTCAATTTTAATCTTAAATCGTAATCTTAAAAAAAAATTTTTTTTTGTAATGAAACGGAGTATTTCAATTTTTTTAATGTTTTTACTATTTAATAGATGATATTAAATATATTTTACAACAACAACATTAGCACTACTATACATAAAATTTGCAATCAAAATTTTAATGTTTCCATTTAACAACGTCCGATATAGTTTTAATTTTCTTTAAATAAAAATTGTCACCCTTTTTTTGACGTCATTTTACTACAAAAAAATAACCTTCAATTATTTATATAAAAAATTTACTATAAATTTGATAATGAATCTAAAACAATTTTTGGAAAATACATTATATATATATATGTATATAATAGCATTCAATTAAAATTATCTTTTAAAATAAAACAAAATTAAAACTAATTTATTGAATGTATATCTAGGTTAAATAGGGTTCTTTTGTTGTTTTTTTTTGTGAGTTTAGGTAGAATTCACCGAAAGACACTATAGAGTAGTGAAATAAAAACGATCCTCTATGAGTGTGTAGAACATTCACCCACTAAACATCACCTACATTTTTTGACCAAACAAATAACTTATACTCATTTGTTTACTCATAAGTTTAGTACTCATGTAATACCTGGTCAAAGGAAGTTGAAGGGATTAAAAATTGGGATTACAACTTTGCATGTTGTAAGTGTAATCATCACCAATTCTGGAGAACACATGAGGTAATAGATGGTTCCACATTCGTGATATCCGTAATACAAACGAATTTTCATAAACCGAATTTTGTCAATTTGAGCTACGTAGGGCTTGGCAATGAAACTCTTCTTGTTTTTCTTTAGAATGCTTTGAGAAGAGGCATCCAACTCTTAATCTCGTTAGAACAAGAACCCATTTCTATAAGGTATATATAAAATAGGATAAGTGTTGCTGTAAGGCAACAGAGACCAAGTAGAGAGGGCGTACAAATGACATTGGGATCGTTTACTAAACGAAGTGTTGTGTTTTGCATTTTATCAAGAAATCCCAATGCCGTTTTCGAGACTCCCGCCCAAATATGTGCATTGATCTTATATATGTTTTATATATAGATGTTAAGGAAATCAGAAGATGAAAAGAAGGCTTTACAAGGATACATATGAAAGCCATACACCTAGCTGCATTTTTAGCTATGCTACTAACTTAATTTCTGAGTTCGATCAACTTAATTTTTTACGAAAACTTCCCCTTGAAAAGTTAAGACAGAAATCGAAGTGTTTCTTTTCCGTAAAACTAAACAGTACTGCGAGTTTTCTTAAAATTAAAATCGATCCTGTTGATTTTGCCCCAATTTGATATTTTGGTTAAATCGAGATTTGGATTAAAGGATTGTTACGATTATATTTAGTTCATTCATAAAATATGCAATGAATCAGATTTTCTTTAAACTATATGTAGAATCATCTTGTCCATCAGCTTTGTAATCAGATGGTGATTACTGATATATATTATAATTTTGAAATTAATCCTCTACCAAATTTTTCACTTTTAAATAACTTCAAAATACACGTATTAGTTAAGTTATTCAAAATTAAAATATTTCTGTAAGATAATCGTGGCATATAAATTTTTTAACCTTGATAAGTCAATATAAATATTTTACTGATTTTAAGACTAATTAATGAATGTTAATATATAATTTTTTTTAAATCATACAAATACATATATATATGTACAAAAAAATTTAACACATACATACTTATGTAAAATATTTTAAAATATTATGTAATGTTAAAATCTAATGCGATCAAATTTAGACAAATGTGCAGAATAAAATTTAAATTATATACAACAGATTACAGACAAAAGAATGATCTGCTAAAATAAGGATCACACTATATACATAATTATAACTACCATTTCAATATCCATTGAAAATTCTTTCAAATTATTGCTTCAAAATCATTTTAAAATATTACAGAATATAATGTACTGTGGTTAAGTATATATATATACGTATATATGCATTTTATTTATGTGTACTAAATATAAAAATGATTTAAAAAATGATTTAAGAAAAATCTAAGATAATAAAAACTATACCTGTACCTGTACCTGTACAAAATTTTTTATTGTAAATTACTATATACTGTTATTGTATTTATATATACAAAGACGGAAATTAAATTAGAGAACTGATAATTTTACATAAATTTTTTTAAATTTTTAGATAAAATATATATATATTATATATATTTTCTTTATCGTTTATATAACTAATAAATATATAATATTCCCATTACCCAAAGCTTAAAAGTTCATTCAAATTGTGATTTTTTTTTGTTTTATGATGAGCGTTGTTGTAAGTAATTTTCATAATTTTAAATATTTTGGAATAAATATGACATTAATAGTGGTATAATTTAAATTTTTGTTTCCTTATATATTAATGTATTCCTTAAATATATTAATGTATATTTTATAATCCATTTTCTTAAATGTAACTAATACTTCTTTCTGAATACTTAATTATAGTGGGGAGCAACAGAACAGAACAGATAAAAAAAAATACATTGGAAATGAATAAGGCATACTTATGCTTAAAAAGCAAACAAATAATAAAAGAGTTGGCAATGTAACTAAGATCAACCCCACAATAGAATTCTAAAGAATCGAGAAGATATAATCATCCAAATAACATCTGGTGTAGAACATTTCTTATATGAAACTAAATACTTATTCTATACTATAGTCGCTAATAAAGTAAGATACAATTTTTTTGTCCGTTTTCATATAGGAAAATCTTCTTCCAGATATAATAATATGATCAAATAAAAGAAAAATATTCTAATTTTGATTATAGGGAAACAATATATTCAAGATAAATTTATTGAAGATGTTTTTTTAATTTGAGAAATTATCTGACCAAATGGCGCTGTCTGTATGTATGTCGCTGGTCTTTTAAGCGACGAAAGGTTACGAATTCAAACTCCGGCCAGGTCAATGTAATATATCATATATGTATATACGTATAATTTAAACAAAATAAATAATATTAATATTAATTATACTTGTAATGCAACCACACATTGAAAAGGAGCGATTCATTTATTTTCTCATCACATTGTTTGTGGTGGACTGATAAATGAACTAAAAAAAGTAAAATTTGATTTAACAAAAATGAAAGGTATATTATTTTTTAAACAACCACTCAATAACTATAGAATCAATTACTAACCATAACTAATCAATCACAACAAGTGTGATCACGATTATTTCTCCAAGAATGATGAGATCTTTAATTAATTAATGTAATGTTTGCTTTAGAATAAAAGATGATTTAAAAAAGGATTTTGAAAGGTTTTTTAAAGATTTAGGATTGAAGTTGAAGAAAGATAAAAGGAAGGACAATATAGAGGTTAATTTTTGAGCTCAAACAAATACATATGTATATTATACTTGTTAACTTTTTATTGTTAACTTTTCTGCCCATTCAAAAAGTTTTAAGTTATATTATGTGTTGTTGAATATACATTTTGAGAATTTCTTTTTCCCAATAACACTCAATAACCACGACAAGAAGTGTGTCAAGATCGAAATTTTTTTATTCTGGGTAATAGGCTAATGTCTCCAAGATCTAGAATTTCTTTAAACTGCCTAAACTATATATGATAATTTCGATTTATAAAATGAATAGAAAATGTTAAGACAATGTAAAAAGTGAATAAAAGTGCAAGTATATAAAAATGGAGGATAAAGTAACATAGTAAATACTTAATTACTTATGTAAATATATATATTTTAAACATATATAGTTTAAATATATAAATCTTCATTTCCATAGTAAAGATCAATAATTCATTTCACTATAAATTCTGGAGATATAAACTAGGTATACCTAACTAAAGATTTTTTTTTTTTTGTAAATGAATAATAAAAATTTTTCAAAATCTGTCTACGAATTATAATAAATAAAGACATTTTTATTGAATAACAACTAAATACAGACTTGTGGTTATTTTTTTTTTTTTTTTGGAAAAGAAAATTTATCTTTTTTTTTTTATATCAACTCGATCGATCATATTTTTTAATACACGAGTAAAATATTTATATTCATATTTATTATTTATGCATTTTATTTATTTTTTGTTTTTTTAATAAAAATATTTTTTTTTAAATATGTTAATAAAAAAAAAAAAAATCATTTATTTTCTGTTTTAGCATTAAGTAATTCTAAGACTAGTTTCACTAAATACTCAAATTTCTATAAAGTGATTTTTCAAGAACCAATCGATCAAAACATAAACATATTTCATAATAATTTACTTAAAAATTTCATTTATTCATTTTAGTTGGAAATGAGTAGGTTTTGAAACCAGACATATTTTGATTATAGCAAAAAAAAAAAAAAAAATTTAAATTAAGTTGTATCTGAATTTATGAATTCATAATTTTTTATTATAGTATACATGGATCAATTTACTGAAACATTTTATATAACCATCAGTGCTGGATTAACTTAGAAACAAACTAAGCACTTATTTAAGGCATCATGAGAATTGGGGCACTAACACCATACAGATTCTGCAATGACAAAAAGTATCAATTTTTTTTTCTAATGTAAAAAAACATTTCATACAAATAAATTTTATTCTGGTTGTTTCATTGTACACACGGGCTTTTATCCCATTGAAAGCAAACCTAATAGACTTGTACTGTTGTACCAATTATAATTATTAGACATATAAATACTTCATTTTGGAATAATGGTTAAAGAGAGAAACTCACTTTTATAAATACTGACATTTTAAAAACCTACCTGTTATTTTGGAAAAGTCCCCGTATCTTGGGAGTCAGACGTCAAACCGATGTGATTTAAAAAACCTAGTCCCCGATAATGTAATAGAAATTAAAAAAGAAAACATCTTTAAACAAATTCCGAAAAGTGACACTTCGGTTTTTGGGAGTGTTTTTTTTGGGCAGGGCTTAAAATTTGTACTTTTTTATTTTTATTTTTTTGCTATATTTCAATTCTACTACAAAATCGGTGAGTATACGCATTTTCTAAATCATGCCGGGCCGACTTCTGATTCCCAAAATACGGAAGCTTCTTAGTAAGAGCATAATCCTACGTTGTTTGTGAAAATGTAATTCATATAAATGTAACTACATAAATATCTTCTCAAAATGTGGTACGTTTTCTTTTAGACCATATTTTAAGAAGTAGTGCCAAAAATTTTAGTGTTAATAATTTTACATCAATAAATTGCAAGAGTACGTTTGTAAGAGTCTGTTATTTTTGTTTTTTAATTACTTAAGGCATCTATGGGTCTTAATACGACCCTATATACCACATAAATATTATATATATATTATGTACCTATATGTAATTTTTTTTTCACTTCTTATTTAAAATATATATGTACATATTTCTTTTAACCACCTGATCATTGCATATGCGTTAACTGTTATTATTGATATCAATTTACAATATTAGGTGGAATGAAATTTCATATCAACCTTGTACCAAATATTTTTTTTTTTTATTTAGAAAATAAAAAAAAAACTGAATTATACTATAAATGGTACCTACTACAATGCATCTATAACCAAAGGGTTTATTTATAAGTATATGTATAAGCATTTTCAAAAATTTGATTTATAACTAATTTTTTAATTAAAAATTGTAAAAAAAAAAAATCTAACCATAATTATAGTTTTTTTTTTTTTCATACGGATACATTGTATTATTTTTAGATAATATCCATGTATGTTTTAAAAATAATGATTTGAATAGTTCATCATTATCTTTGTTTTCATCTTTCCATCTTTTACGACTATATTGGCAAATCGTTTAATTTTTTAACCATTGTAACCATAAACCATTGATTCATTGATCCCGATTTAGCTAGCCTTATTTGTTTTTTGTTTAAAGTTGTTTTTGTACTTAAAACCCACTTTTCTTATGTTTTGTAGATTTAATTCGAAGGATTATTTATTACATGTTTTCTTATCCTATTTTTTTTTTTTTTGTTTTACGAGAGACGATGTAAAACATCGAAAGTCGCATGAGGTTCCTCTCTGTTGGACTGTAGTCAACCAAAACCATCCCCTTTAAAATTATAGGGTCCTTTAATACGTAATAATATAATGTACAGTTTAGTTTTAGGGAAAAGAATGAGAAAAGGATTACTTGGGAAATTATGTTCCGATTCACCTGTGTTGTTTTAGTTATCCGATCCACCTGTATTTTTCTCGTTAGGTCTTTAGGTTTGAATATACGTATTCGTTTGTTTGTCATATACATATTTTAATACGTATACAATGTACATATATTCATTTTAAATTTCTCTATACTATATAATCTCACATAATCATGTATACTTTTTTGTTAATATTCTTATTTTAAAATATACTAAACTAAAGATTACTTACGAATCTCTGATCCTATATGATCCTATACTAGAGAGATTGAATTAAATATCTATCTCTAACCGTTTTTGACATATAAAGAATAGAAAAGTATTTTGTTTTCTATCGCTGTATTATTTTCAATCACAATAGAAAAGTGTGTTATTTTCAAAGTGTGTTAACACATTTTGTGTGTTATAACACACTTTTATATTATTCATATCTCAAAAATGATTAGAGATAGAGAAAATGTTATTTGGTACTAATTATAGGGCTTGAAAACCTGTTTCGAAATATTTCGAAATCATTTTGAACCTTCATAGCTTTGTAACTGTTTAGTATATGAGGATCATTAGTACACAAAAATTAAAGCTAACAACTCTACAAAATGCTTTTGTTTTTATCTCTCTCTACCGAACCCTTCAAAAGTTATAAATTTTTTTATGAAAAGTCACTAAATCATCTTTAACCCCTCATATCTCGAAAAGACTAGACCCACCCCCTCCCTCCAATACAATTAGACCTACCCCTCTCTAGATCCAGAATAGACCCACCCCCTCCTTCCAATTTTTTGTTCGTCTCGATATGCCCGATCACCCATTTCAAGGAAGACCATCGAGTCGGAAACACCCTGTATAAGAAGTTAATCATCAGTTAACAATCTAAACAAAAAACTAATTTATCCATTTTTTTTTATCTATAAATTCGAACAAAATATTTTGAGTAGTTATTACACTAATTTTTATATATGTTACACTTTATCAATCTTGTTATATGTATGTATTATTTCATTTCCCACTTCAAAAATTAAACGTGAATAACTGATTATTTGAATAACTGATAAAATCTTTAAATAACATGTTACACGTGTTATTAGCCCAAAAATATGAATGATTATTTCAAAATATAAATAAGTGGGTTACATATAAACTATAGTATAATACACAATGATTAGGTGTTAATTTTATATATATGTATATATAGTTTAAAAAAATATATTAGACAAAATCAAAATAGCAAAAAAAAAATTCTGAAGCATGATAAGATAAATATCAAATGAAATAATTATTCATAACACATATATTTATAATTATAAGCATATAATATTTACCTTGTTTTTAAAATACAATAACTTATAGAACAACATAAAATCAATATCAATTAACAATTTGTCAACTTACTATAATATATGTATAAGTAAACAAACCAAACTGTATATATATATACATATTAATCATTAGATAATCAATCACTATAATTATTTTGAATAACAGATTTTTGGAAATCTTAAGATAAAAGACTTTTTGAAATCAAAAAATTAAATAATATTTTAATTATAAAGGTAAATTATATAAGTATAAGATGGTATAAGATAGATTTTTTTAATCTGTTCTTTTTTTTTTTGTACTTTTTTTTTACTGTGAGGATATGTCGAAATCATAGAAAAATTACAAGAAGAAAAAATTGAAAACTCTCTTAAAAAAAATTGAAAAATTGAAATAACTCGAAAAATCGTAGTTATGATTCGTATCTGAAACCTCATCTTTTATAAACCAAGCAGAAGGATAAGATTTTTTAAAACTGCACTGTTTGGTTTAGTATAAAATCTGAAAGCATCGAAAGCATCGTTTCTAAATGCATTTAAGAAATTTTTGATTTAAGTTGAAGAAAGATATCAGGAACAATAGTTTCTTTACGAACATCTTTCTCTGCGATATAACAAAATTAAAGAAAACTATTAACATTTTTTTCAAAATAACTGTCCAAATTTTCCTCTTCATCCTCCATAATCCCAATTATTTCAAACCCTATTTCTCAAGCATCCTTATCTCCAAAAACCAAATTGTACTTATGTTACTACATATATGTATTATAAAGGATCCATCCTATAAAGTTTGCTTTTTAAAAGGGGTGGTTTTGGTTGATTAAAGTTCAATATACATCAAGGGATTTCATGCAGTTCTGTTGTCCTAAACAAAAAAAAAAACCGCCTTTTAATTTTACAGCTCAAACAAATAGTTATACCAAATAATCTGCCAATTCTTTTTCTGAGGTTTTTTACATTCTATGTGTGTTGTTGATTCTTGAATGTAACATGTTCCAATACATTCATGATTATTGCATCTAACATGTTAATACTAATACTATCATAATAAATTATTCTTAAATAATATATGTATTATATTATATGAGATTTGTTCATATTATATATGTATAGTTCTTCCAAAAAGATTTCAGTTTATTGAACCGAAGATACAAAATAAAAAATTATGAAAATACAAATTTTCTACGGAAATGATTAATATTATTTCAGTTTTTTTTTTTTTTGAATTTTTTGGAATAATTAATTTGACAAGATGCAATATTTACAAATTTTTATAGATAAGAAGACAGTGCGCATATCAATTATTTCACTCCGAATAATATTGCAATTCATTTTAAACAATTCATCATATTATAATTAATCAATCACTTTTTTTTGTTTTTGTTTTATTTATTGAATCTTTTCTTATCAATTGACATGAAAATACAACAAAAAAAAAAATTATAAACAAAATTTATATATTTTAATCAAAAACAAAAAAATAAAAGTTAATGACATATATTTAAACGTCTTGTTATTATGAATAAAAAATTGTTTTTGTTTTAAATTGCATTCTATTTTTTTTTTAAATATAATTTAGATTTATTTAAAAAAAAAAAAAATAAGAGTAAAAATTTATATAAAAATTGACATCAACCTTCATTCTCATTATCATTTAGCTCAGTCTAATCTTTAATTCTTTTTTATTTAGATTAAATAATTGTAATTAAGTTGCCTTGCCGCTATTATCTAAATTCATCCTTGTAATATGATCTTATATAATTTTCATTTCAAGATTTAGCTTCTTATTAAACTTTTCTCTTACGCCATTTATTTATACTTATTAATGAATATAAAAGCAACCATTCAGATAAATTCAAAATTATACATGTATATATACATACATAATTTCTTTTTTTTTTTCATTAATAAGTTCGTTTAATTCATAATTGATTATAAACTATATTAGATGATGATAGTGTATTAAGAACCACAGTATAGTGAATTTAAGAGGTATATGACAGTTAGCATAAATCCATTTCTCAAAAAAACAATTGGCACAAGAAGAGTTAGCGTAAAAAAAACTTTAAGCAAAATGTCAGTTAATATAATAAGAAATTTAGTAAAATTCCATTTATATACTAATGGGACACTTTGCATAAAATCTTATTGACAATTAATGGGAAATTTAACATAAATCTTTTTTGCAAAAAACTTAAACTTTTTCTAGATGATATCATAAATGATATTTATATTGTTGTTTACGCAGTAAGGTTGGTTGTGTTGGTCAGGATGATTGTGATGATATAATTAAAATATGTTAATTGATAATGATGATTATAAATATGTATTTGAATTCAATCTTATATAGGTTAAAGCTAAAGTTTAAAATTTCTATTAAAGAAAATTTACAGTTCCATAATAAACGTAAATTACAACTCATAATAGGGGTCTCGGTGGCCTAGTTGTAAGAGCGTATAAAATGTGCTCTAAACACCGAGAGAGTTTGCTTTTTATTTAACTGTATTGCAGTTATACTTATTCTGTAGAGGGCGTATAACTCTCATTTTGTAAGCAACTGTAGATCCGAACTGATCCATACTGATACAAAATAAAACGAAAAAGGGTGTAAAACTCTGAAATTTAAGATGTATCTTATATCTTAAATTTCAGAGTTGTAAGACAGAGCTACTCGATCCCGTTGCGTCTAATCAATCAAATTTGAAGGAAGTTTGTTACTATAAAACTTGAACATTTTTTTACAGAATTTCTGATGTTAGACTTTATTAAATAGCAAGATATGAGAATATAAATTTTGCTGCTATTTGAATCTATTGGATTAAACTAACAAAATTTTACAGCAGTCAGCGGTATAAAATTTAACTTTTTATGACATAATTTCAGATAGCGAGATAATTAGACACTGAATTATTTTCATATAAAAAAAAGGAAGTTGTAAGACATCTATTCGAATCGAATTCGCCCAGTAAACTTGTTTAAGTTAAAGAGTAAAACTGATATTTATATTGAAATGTAATTATAAAAATTTCAGAATCTTATCTTCATTATTTTTTCAGTTATCCCCACAGACAGATGAACACAAATAGCTAAATCAACTCAGAATTCATTCCTTAGCAATAATATACAATATATACTTTTTGATATCTATCTCGTCTCCTTTAAGACTTCACAAATGTAATGACAAATTTATTATACCCTTAGAATTACATTCGAACGGGTAAAATAATTTCTATATTTTAAGATTTTCTAAATCTGCTAAAAAAATAAATTATGTTAACCTGTAGATTCCAGTCTTTTCTATTATTATAAGCATTTTTTTTTATCAAAATAAGAAAACATAGATTTAACGCGTTAATGATCTATTGAACGATAATCAGTTGTTTTGTTTTAACTTTTTTTAATAATGATCATTAAATGTCACATTTTTTTTTATAAATTGGAAAATAAAAACAATTTTTAAAATAGATAAGAAATATTCTCATTTAATAATAATAAAATTATGCATTTTTCCTTTATATACATTTAAAACTGATGCAATAAATTTATTTAATTACAGATTCTCAAACTATAAAAATTAAAATAAATAATATAAAAACAAACAATGGATAATTTAAATAAATCAATGGCATCAACAACAATTAATTGTTGTACAGAAAAATCACAAGATAATTGTCGAAAAGTTTTAAAAAAAATTGATAAAACCCCATTGGATCTATCAAAAGAAGTTACGGGCTTAACACATGAATGTGGTGTATTTGGAGCTATAGCATGTGGTGATTGGCCACCACAAGTAGATATACCACAAATATTATGTTTAGGTTTGGTTGCATTACAACATAGAGGACAAGAATCAGCTGGTATTGTAACAAGTGAAGGAAAATGTTCAAAAAATTTTAATATTTTAAAAGGAATGGGAATGATTAATAATATATTCACTGATGATTCAATGAAAAAATTAAAAGGTAATTTAGGTATTGGTCATACCAGATATTCAACATCAGCTGCATCAGAAGTTGTTAATTGTCAACCATTTGTTGTACATACAGCACATGGTGCATTAGCTATCGCCCATAATGGTGAATTAGTTAATTGTGAAGCTTTGAGAAAAAATGTATTAGCCCGAGGTGTTGGATTATCAACACACAGTGATTCAGAATTAATTACACAATCACTATGCTTGAATCCACCTAATGGAGAAGTATGTACATATATATTAAAAAATATTATTAATATAAAATGATGAAAATTATATAAATATGTTTTTGTTTTTAATTTTATTTCAAAATAGAAAAATGGACCAGATTGGCCAGCCAGAATTCGTAATTTCATGCAATTAGCACCACTTTCATATTCATTAGTACTTATGCTAAAGGATAAAATTTATGGTGTTAGGGATCCGTATGGCAACAGACCATTATGTATAGGAAAAATTGTACCAATCTCATTAGGAAATGGTTAGTTTTATTATAATTAAAATTTACTTGACTAAAATAAAATTTAAAAATATCAAAAAAATTTTATAATTTTGAAAACTTTAGCGAATCCTTCGGAAGCACCGGCAGAAGGTTGGGTAATTTCAAGTGAAAGTTGTGGTTTCTTATCAATTGGAGCACGTTATGAAAGAGAAGTTCAACCAGGTGAAATTGTTGAAATGACACGACATGGTATACGAACAATTGATATTGTTGAACGTCCCGAAAATAAGAAACAAGCATTTTGCATTTTTGAATATGTTTACTTTGCCCGTAGTGATTCTTTATTTGAAGGTCAAATGGTATATTCTGTAAGATTACAATGTGGTAGACAATTAGCTATAGAGGCTCCAGTTGATGCTGATATTGTTAGTTCAGTACCAGAATCTGGAACAGCAGCTGCTCATGGTTATGCAAGACAAGTAAAAATATATTTTTTTTGAATTAATAAAATTTTAACACAATTAGTTTTTATTTTTTTTTTAATTCTTTATAGTCTGGTTTACATTTTGCTGAAGTACTATGTAAAAATCGTTATGTTGGTCGAACATTTATTCAACCATCAACAAGATTAAGACAATTAGGTGTTGCAAAGAAATTTGGTGCCTTATCAGAGAATGTTGAAGGAAGAAGATTAGTTTTAATTGATGATTCCATTGTCAGAGGTAATTTTTAGATTTTAAATTGTATTTAAAATCTTATATAATATATTTTTTATATAAAAATCAAAAGGTAATACAATCGGTCCAATTATTAAATTATTAAGAGATGCTGGAGCTAAAGAAGTTCATATTAGAATAGCAAGTCCACCATTATTATATCCATGTTATATGGGTATTAATATACCAACAAGAGAAGAATTAATTGCAAATAAATTGAATAGTAAACAGCTTGCTGAACATGTGGGAGCTGATAGCTTAGAATATTTAAGTGTTGAAGGTTTAGTGAAAGCTGTTAAAATGAATCGAAATCATTCAATACCAGAACAAGCTGGTTATTGTACGGCATGTTTAACTGGTGAATATCCTGGTGGTATGCCAGAAGAACTCAGTTGGTAATTCTTTCAGTTTCATTTTTTTTTCGAAAATGGGAGTACAATATTCTCTAAGAACACTAAATATACAAATATATTTGTATATACTTATACATATACATAAATAAAACAAAAATGGCTCTCATATTTTTGGATTACATTATTATTAAATACAAATGGACAATAATCTTAATATTAAGTTGAAAAAAAAGCATTATATAAATAATTAAAAAAAAAAATAAGTTATATTTAAGCAAATAGTAGTTAATTTTTATAGGCGTTAATAAATATTTTATTGAACAAAATTAAAAAAAAAAAACAAAAAATCTTTTTTTTCAACGCAATATATTATAGAAATATTATTCTTAAATCTTATGAAAATTCCTTTTTGTCATACTATTGTAATTTTTTTTTTAAATTGATATTTTTCAAAAAAAACGTTTGAAATATAAAAGTTAATTTTAAAATAATTCTTTTAAAATCCAGTTTTCATTTATAAAATTTATAACTTTTAAACTCTAATCAATTTTCACCGCTAGATGGATACTTATAAATTCTATACGATAGATGGAAATGTTTTTCAATTTTTAAGGTCGGTACTTGTTTTTGAGTATTTGACTGGGTAGTACCGTAATACAGTACAAGCTGGTAGAAGTAAAATTACTTTCCTTATATTTAAAGTTAAGACTTTCCGTTTTATGTTCCACGTTGTATGTTCCACTTAATATGTCAATAGCTAATCAAAGTGCATATATATGTATGTAGTTAAAAGTACAACATTCCTTAAATTGTATATTATTTTCTTTATACGAAATCAGTGTACTGTGAAAAATTTAAACTCCATACATAATATTATTTTTCCTGAGTTTGGTTTTTTATAAATCATCATTAGCATTTAGCAGATAATTTCTAAATCATTTCCTATTACCTGTCTACACTCTACAGCTATTCTACTAAAACCAAAATTGCATCCAGTCCTCATACTAGTATAATGTCTAAGATAATGTTATATGGTTAACTAATTTTCATATTTGATCTGCCATGTCCAGACTACCTGCCTGACTATACTACAGAGTAATTAATTTATTCGAATCTTTACAAATCAATTAATTGAAACTCTGAGTAAATAGGGGATATCACAGTATTCCATTCTGCTCAAACACAATTATTACCAGACCAATCCAGCATTCTTTGAAAATAAGCATAAAATACACAAATATTAAAAATTCGTATATTAATATTAAAGCTGGAGCCTGGATTCATTCTTTCTGAAAACAAAACATTAATTATTTGAATTTTTTGTTATCATTTTAATATAAAGGGTTTTCCAATTTGAGTGATTTAATTTTTTTTCAAAAAATAACACACTAATTGTTAAGGAAATCCAAATGTTTTATTTAATGTGAAGTACAATCGATACAATTAAGTTCTGAATAAAACGTCATTCAAATGGCCTCCACGCTTATTTTACAGGAACGAATTCGATGAACCCAATTTTCCAGCACTTTTTCCACTAAATCAAGTCGTATGTCATGAATAGCACGTTCAATATTGACTTCTAAAGCTTGAAGAGAGTCTGGTTTATTGCAAAAGTTCAATGACTTCAAATAACCTTACAAGAAATAGTCTAATGGTGTTAAATCACAACTTCTTGGAAGCCATTCAATGTCACAATTTCTTGAAATAATCGAATCTCCAAACTTTTCTCGCAATAATTCGGTTGTTGCACGTACTGTGTGGCACGTAGTCCCGTCTTCTTGGAACCAGCTGTTGTCAAGATCAACTTCTTCCAATTTTGACATAAAAAGTTGGTTGTCATCGATCTATATTGGTCTTCATTGACAGTAACTGTGTTACCAGCTTCATTTCGAAGGAATTACGGATCGATGATTCCACCAGACCAAAAACCACACCAAACTGTCAATTTAGGTGAATGTAATGGTTGGTTATGAATAATTTGTGGATTTTCTTCGCACCAGAATCGACAGGTTTGTTTATTTACCGCACCACCCAGATGAAAGTGAGCCTCATCGGAGAAGATGATTTTCTTAAAAAAATCATTATCGTTTTGAAGTTGTTTCAAGACAAAATCAGCAAATTCACGACGTTTACGGTAGTAAATGATGAAATTGTAAACATTACTGAATACAATGAAAAAAAAATGACAGATCATGATATACTACAAATGGCCGAAACGTCACTTAGACATCATATCACTCAAATTGGAAAACCCTATATATATTTGTCTTTCTTTTTCTATTACATAAGATAAAACACAAGACAATTCAAAATTTTTATCGCAGCAATAAATTGAAAACCAAACTTTTATATTTAAAAAATTCTCTGATCAATTTTTGATTTTTTCAAAATAAATTAAACATAACATCTAACCGGCTTAAATATAAATTTAAAATTTTTCACGGCTTGGTTTCAATTATTTGTTGTCAAAAGGAATGTCATTCATTTTTGACATTTTATAAATTTGCATAACATCTATGTTCTTTGAATCACTCTGTTAAATTGAGTTATCTGTCGTTCGTTGCTAAAAATTTTTTTGAGTTGGTTGATCTGAAAAAAATTTGCGTCTACAAAACGAGTTTCATTCAAAAGAATTATTTTTGAAGTAGTTCTTTTATTATTTTTTATTTTAAATTTTGTATTTTTTTAATACTTATTTGTAAAATTACATCCTTAAAAACAAAAATTTAGTTAAAATGGCATTAAATCCACAATACGAAGAGATTGGGAAAGGATTTGTTCAACAGTACTATGCAACATTTGATGATCAAACTCAACGACCAAATTTAGTTAATTTATACAGCGTAAGTTAAAATTTAATATAAGTGTAAAAAATAAAAAGTAGAAAATTTATTATAATAAGTGAATTAAAGCTAATATCGGTATTTTAATCGTAACTTTCTTATTTTTGTTCTTTCACTCTAAAATACATAACCTAGAAATTTCGGTTTTCCATCTACATAAATCAAACTCAAAGAACACACGAAAAAATGAAGGACGCTTATCTAAATTTATATTTAACATAATCTTTGTATGATTTAAATTCAAAAATAGTATAATTGACATATTGATTTAGTTTAAACTCAATTATATAAAGTTTTCAGTTAACTCTTGTAGATACAATTATAAAAAATTTTAAATTATTTTGTAAATATTCAACCAGTGAAAATATATTTATATATATACATATGTATGTATGTATTACACTTAATTTAAAGTTATTTACTTAATTTGGGTAAAAAAAAAATTGACGATGATTCCAAATTTAAACTTATTTTTAGAAGTTTCTGGATTAAAATCTAATAATACATAATCTTACATATAAAAATAAACAATGAGTCACAATTATTAAGCTTTAAATCACTAATGTATAAAAAGAAAAACATTATTTCCAAAAATTCTGTAGAATTTAAAACTGCATATTTTTCATAAAAATTTTGGTATATTTGCACTAATTTTATTAGAATAACATTTTACTTCTCAAGAATTCAAACATTTTAAATATATCTTTTAACATATAATTAATAAATTTTAAATCAATTATAAAAGATTAAATTTAATTTTAGGCAAATGATTCCTTTATGACATTTGAAGGCCAACAACTTCAAGGTGCTGTTAAAATTATGGAAAAATTAACGGTAACAAAAACATAAAATGTTCACAAATTAATATCATAAAAGTAATTTTCCAATTTTTTTTTTTTTAGAGTTTATCATTTCAAAAAATTTCTAGAGTACTGACAGCTGTTGATTCTCAGCCAACATTTGATGGTGGTGTTTTAATTAATGTTTTAGGTAGACTTCAAGTAAGTTCTTTAAGAAAAAATCATTTAGATATTTAATATTTTTAAAACCTTAAAAAATGTTTTATTTTGTAAAGTATTTTATTTTATATATATAGATGAAAAATTATTAATATTTTTCAATCTTAAATATATATTATTTTTTTTTTTTTCTCTTAATTTTTTAATCCTTCAGACAGATGAAGATCAACCACATGCATATACGCAAACATTTGTTTTAAAGCCAATAGGAAATAGTTTCTTCGTACAACATGATATTTTTAGATTGTCTCTACACGACCTATAGCAGCCAATTCGTGCCAAAAATAATTATAATTTATCTTTAAAAACAAAACAAAACTGCTATTTATCATGTTTCGTACTATTAATTTTTAATTAATTAAAACAAAAAAAGTAAAAAATAAATATTAACTTTAAAATACGGCAGTAATCCATTCTTTTTTATATTTAATGTACGTATCTTATAACAAGAATTAAGCATTTTTTAAAAGGATTTAATTTTATTCAATAACTTTTATTTTTGTTTTAAAAATATGTTTTCTATTCAATTTTTTTTGTTTTGTTGCAAATTTTTCCTTTTTTATTTTTATTAACCATCCTTCTTTTTTTATTTTTCACTTACTGTTTAAAATTTTTGTTCTACTTGTAATTTTTTTTTTAATTTCAATTTGTAAAATTTTACCTTAGCTTTTTTGTAAATATTTATATTGGGATATTTCAAATTTTAAAACATTTAGTGATGCACTTATTTATCAAATAATATTTGCTTCATTAAATTTTAATATTTCAATTTTTGTTTGAACAAAATTAAACTAATACACCCTGTAATCTTTACAACAAAATTACCAAAATTAAAAAAAGAAATAATATGTCAATAAATAATGGAATTGGGATTTTTTTTTTTTTATAGAATTAACAATTACATTAATATATATATATATTTTTTTTAAATTATTTAAAATGTGGTTTTTGATTTACTTCATTTTGAATTAGATACAAAAAAAAAAAAAAAATCTAATCTATTTATTTTATTATTTTAGTGCGATGATGATCCACCACATGCTTTTTCACAAGTTTTCGTTTTAAAACCTTTAGGAACAACATTCTTTTGTGCTCATGATATATTCCGCTTAAACATACATGATACCGCATAAATTAAAATAAGAAGATCCTTATAAAATGAAACTTACCAACTAAATAAAATAGAAAGAAATTACAATATAAAATTGCTGCATGAAACTGGACTAAAAGCAAATGAAAAAAAAAAAATACTACAAAATACTACAAAAAAAAAAAACAAACAATATTCGAAGAACTATTCGAATACATATTATTTATAATATCTTAGATTTTCTGGATAAGCTCTTATTGTTCATATAGCACTTTTCAAATTCTAAAATTCTCAAAAGAAAAACAAGAAGTTAATTAAAATAAATTCAATGAGATGAAAACTGATAGTTATTAGCAAAATGTTACTAATTGATAATTTTTTTTTTTTTTTTTTTTAAATAATTTAAAAATTAAAATAGAATTTTTATTATCTTTTTTTTTTTTAAATTAAAATCATTTCTTTACTTATAGTAAATAATAATTAATACAATAATTTCAAGTTAATTTACGAATTTTGTAATTTTTAAAAAATAAAAATTCTTGTTGACAATTTTATATTATAAATTATCTTTAATTAATTTTAATATTATTAATTTTCTATATATCTTGATAATTGTATAAAAATGTTTTTCAAGCTGCTTTTTTATGTTAAAATAGAATTTGTTTACATCAATACTGATATAAAAAAAAAAAAATAAAAAACAAATGTAAACTCATTTAAAAGTATCTAAAGTATCTGTAATAAAATATAATTTATATTTATAAAAAAAAAAAAAACTAAATATTTGTTCTTTTTTTTTTTTTGTTTTTTATTCTTGATCAGTTCAACAATTTTTAGAAAATAAATATAAATAAAAAAATAATTTAAGTAACAAAATTTGTTTTATTTTTAAAATTCTAAAGTATTTTTTAACAAGACATAAACTCTCCCAAATATTAAGACTACCCTAAATAAATTCTAAACTAAATTACGTAATTAAATCTTATTTTTTTTTTTAAATAAATTTTTTGCTGCCATCAATGACAACCACGAAAATAACAAGGACATTGAAAATAATGTTTGTGTAGCTCTGGTTTTAAATAATTTAAAAAGACGAAAAGGAACTCTGCAGTTTTATCATCAAGAATTAATACTTTGAAATTTAATAAAATAAAATTAAATCAAATATTAAAAATCATAAAATTAATTCAAAAACTTTTATTTTCTTGATTAGACAGAAATCTCAAAAAAAAAGTAGTTTTGGATTTAAAGAAAATTATATAAATTTTTTGAAAGAATGTATGTATCCAAACTTCATAACCAATAGTAGTTTTTTAATCATAAAAACAGTTTAAACTTATTTTTGTAATTTTTATCTAGGAAAAATGAAAAGCTGCCACTGAAAAAACTTAAAATGTAAGAGGCTGGTAAATAAAACAAGTTTTCTTTTTTATATTGCATTTTATCTTTTTTCTTTTCTTTTTTAATTTCTTTTCACTGACTTAACTTAGCGACTAAAAATTTTCCACCAATTTATGAATCAGTTTCTTTTCATTCATACTTTATTTTTTTTTTTTTTTTTAATTAATAAAAGTTTTTTTTTTTTTCTTTTTTCTTACTTTATTTTTCTTTAAAATTCTTTTAAGGAGCTAATTAATTTGCTTTGTTTAATTAATTTTTATTTTTATTTTTGTTTTAATAATTAATCATTGCATTTTGAATGCCATTTAATTATGAAAATTATTTTTTCTTTAGATTCAAAAAAAAAAAGAAGTGTTAATAGAACAGAAAAATAGATACGATTCATAGAAAATTAATTATTATTGATGATTTTTTTATTGCTCTATTTGCGAAGAATATTTAAAAATTGTTTCACAAAATTTAAATACTCTAAAATTACTCAAAAATCAAAAAAAAAAAACCAACACAAAATAAAAATTCCTTTCTATTGTAAGTGTTAAAAATGTATAATTTTAAGAAAATACAAAATCATTTTAAAAATTAATAAAAATATATTAAATTTTAAATTTAAAGTGCGTTTGCAATTACGTTTTTTTCTTCATTCATAACACAAAACTTGTTTTTGATTTAAAAATAATTAAAACGCCATTACAAATTACATATATACATATTTTTTTTGCAAAACAATTTAAAATTGACATACCTATAGAAAGGAAATTATGAAATTGATTTTTCCAAAATAAAACTTATGAATGTGAAAGTGTAGAGGAAGTAGAGGAAGCCTACAAAACAAAACTTTATTTCAAGATGAAAACCTAGTCTTTTATTAAAACAAAAAAAAAAAAAAAAATTACAGTAAAACTAAAAAAAAATATTTCTAAATATAAATATTAATTTATATAAAATAAATTGGATACATTACTTTCTTTTTAAATATTCAAATTAATTTTACACACATTTCAAACCATTTTTTTTTTAAACTCCTTTACAAAAACAAATTTAAAACAAAAAAAAATAAACATTTTATTTTCTTACAAAAAAAAAATTAAAGTTAGCGAGGCTTTAATTAGAAAAGATCCATTGTTTCAATTTTGTTTTTTTATGAACGAACGAAAAATATTAAAAAAAAATTATAAAATGTTAAAAATACGTTTTGTATAGTTAACAACTATTATATCAAATATTTGAAAATAATTTTACTATTAATATTATTATTATATTTTTTAAAAAAAAAAAAACATACAGTCTCAAAATTTTCCTGACTTCAAATTTTTTTTTAAATTAGATCATTTTTATTTTAAATATATATCTGTATTCTTAAGTTAAACTATATTAAACTTAAAAAATATTACATATTTATCTATAAATAGATGAATTTACAGCATGAAACAAAAAATCCATTATGTAATTTAAGAAATAAACATATTTTCTTCTTTGGTAGACCTACCCTAAAACCAAAACTAGCTAAGAATTTTTTTTTTAAATTTAATAAAACTATAAAAGTTAAATTAAATAAAATTAAACTTTGAAAAAGAAAAATTTTGGTCCGTAAATTAAAAGAAATTAAAATAAAAAATTAATATACATATACAAATTTTTTTTACTTAATTTTTAATTTTATATAAAGTTTGTTACAAAAAAAAAAAAAAACAAATTCTGTTTCATCAAAAAAATTAAAACAAACATTAATAAAATAAATTAAAATTAATAGTTTTTGTTTATATGTATTCAATTGACTAATAATAAGATAAATATAAACAATGCAGTGTAATTTTATTAAAATTTTATTATTTTTTGATAAATTTTAACCCAATTTTTTCAATGAAAATTAATTTTAATTAGTATATGTATATATATTATACATACATAATTAGTATAACTAATTATTAGTAATTTATTTTTACTTTTACAATTTTGTAATATTATTTTCTTGTAATTTTCTTGAAAATTCTTAAATTCGGCATGCTGTAATTTAAAATTATTTAAAATTATATTACCATTTTAATCTGAAAAATAAAACATTACAATTTCTATAAAAAAAAAATTATTTGAAAAATGATTACAATGATTTCATTATTCAAAATTATTACATACAACATTTAAAATGAACAAACCTTTATATAAAATCAAGAAATTTGATCCAAAAAAAAATAATATTAATAATTAAAATGGCAACTTAAAAGTTTCAATTATTTATACGTTAAATTAAGTACAATTTTCCTTTAAAAATTTACAAAATTATAAAATAAACAAAATAATTAATTTTTTATTTAAAAAATTTTCAAAATCACACAATAAAAAATTTTTTTTTCCTCAAAAAAAAAAAACATCCTAAAATTTGGAGTATTTAATTCATTTTCGTATTAATTATTTTAAAATTAAATTTCTTAATAAATAAAAAAAAAAAAAGACAAAATATAAATTTATTATTCGATAATAATAATAATAAAATTTAAGAATTACTTATAAAAACATATCACAATTATAAAATTAAAAAAAAAAAAAAAATTATATTTTTACACTGTAAAAACAAAAAAAAAAATTATTTTTAGATAAATAGTTTTTTATTAAAAAAAAAAAAAGAGAACAAACACAAATTGTTTCTTTTTTTTTTTTTTTCTTGTGTAATTTTTTTTACAACACTCGTTTAATTTTAAAATAAGACTTAGTTTTTTTATTTTTTTGTTGTTGTGCTTCTTTTTTTAATTAAAGAAATTCTAAATCTTTTAAATTTTCTTTCTTTTTTTTTTGGTTTTAATTACAAATTCCCTTTGTTAATACGCATTTAAAATTAACAAAAAAAAAAAAAAAATCTCTAATTTTACATTTTTGACTGATGTTTTTTAAATAACAAAAATCACACTTAAGAAAAATATTTAATTCAAAATATATAATGAAAATATAATATGTACACTTGTGCATTTATAATTTATAATTTATATGTACCCATGTATATATATGTATATAAATTTTTTTTAATTTAAAAAGGTTTTTTTTTTTTGTTTTTATATCATTATCTGATATTTAATATTTTCTATGCTTAAAATGACGCGAGGAAAATCCTTTTAGAGATCTCATTGCCATGGCACGATTAAAATGCCTTTTTGGTTCAAATTCTGATTGAGAATTTGTACTTTCTGAATCTTTTGATGTTATTATAACAATAAAAACTGCAATCACCTGCAATTATATTTAAAAAGTTTTTGAAATATATTGATGTTTTTTTTTATATTAATTTGTATTTAATATAATTTTATCATCATACCAATGCAAATATAATAATCAAAGTATAAGCATGTAATGGAGAAGATGGTAAACTTTCCACCTATAAAATTAAAAAAATAAAATTACATAAATCATAAAAATTTTTTTTTAAATTTAAAAAAAAATGTATTGTACCTCACGCAAAACTTTTAAAATTGGTTCATGTTGTAATGGTGATGATAATTCTAAAGCATGTCTTAAATGTAACATTGATTCTTGAAAATGACCATATGCTTTAAAAATTTCACCAAGTGTTAAATATTGTCGCCATGCACTACGATCTGGCGGTTGAACTTCAAGTGATCTTCGCGTTAGATGTATTGCATCATCTAAATATTGTAAATTAAATAAAACACCAGCCAAATTGAGCAATACTTCAGCATTTGTTGGAGTAATAGCAAGTGCACGACGGAAACATTCAATTGATAAACGTGGATCACCTTTAATACGCCAATAATTACCAATTTGATTATATAAATTAACGGAACGTGGTTTTTCTTTTTTAGCACGTTTTAAACGTTTTTCTAATAAATTAATATCAAATGACCGTAATGAACGTTCATCTGGATTTTTCATAAATAAATAGGCCACATCTGGTTCAGGTGTTAATGGATGACTGAATCGATTTGCAACACCAATCAAATAATCATAATATGTAAAATTAACTGGTTTTCCACAGTCTAACAAATCACCAGAAGTTTCTTTTTTATTATTACTATTTGTTTTGGTAAGAACTGATGTTGTTGTTGTTGGAGATTCTGATGATGAATTAATATCAAAACTTCCATTCAATTGTTTACTTGAATTTAATGAAGAATTTTTTATTAATTCATCTTTTTTCTGAAGTTTATCCTCTAAATCGCATATTAAACCATCACAATTTTTTTCAATTGACTGTTTACTCCAAGAGTTTCCATATGTAACCACAGTTGATGTTATAATATTAAATATATCGTCTTCTTTTAATTTCTTCTCCATTGATGAGTGAGATAATAAAATATCCTAAAATAAATAAGTATAATATTTTATTCTATAAATAATACCGCATTTTATAAATAAATTAAAATATAATTTTTGAATTAAATCTTTGCATGGGTCTATATTTACATTTAAAACATAGCTATAGATATGAAATTTTCAAATTGTATATTAAATAAAAAATTGATAACTATAAACGCTACTAATTTTATAATTAAATAAAACTAGATAAAATATGTAATTTTAAATTTACTTTTCCCTCATCGGCATATCCTGTAATTTTTCCATTTTCATTTAATTTCCACAATGTTGATGTCCGGGAGTTAGTTATTGGAATTTGCCAACATAAGGTAATTATGGCCATATACATCACCAACATCCTAATCTCTAACATTTCTACAGTTTTTTAATATTTACTTTCAATAATGATTTTTTATTTTAAGCATGAAAATAGAAAATCATTTCAATTATGAAAATTTATTATTCTTGAAAAATGCAATGTCCAAACTTAAAATTGTCAAAAAAAAATCTGAAAAAATATAAATTCTCAACTCTCCCATGTATAATAATTCTCTCCAATATTTTGAAAATAAACTACTGTCAAAAGATTAATTTTGAAAACTAAAATTGAAACTGTAAGAAATTGTAAAAACTGAAGTGGAACGAATTATTGAATAAAGAAAATAAAAATTTATGATCAAACAAAAAATAAAGAAAAAATTTATAGAATTTGGCTTACTAAATTATTTTTCTAACGGTATTCTGAAAATATTAATTTTTTCATTCTAATTAATATGTTTAACATACGCAAAAGTACCTAAACCTATTTCAAGTATAATCAAATGAAGATTATTTATTATTATTATTGATATAAAAATGTAAAATGAAATTTAAATTATTATATGTAGTATTATGTACATTTAAAACAAAATATAAAAACAAAACAAGAATATTATTGGAATAGCTAGAATTCAAATATAATCTCTACTCTACAAACAGTTACCCAAACAATATATATTGTGAATTAAATTTTTGTTATTGGAATAATTGATTAATTAATTAGAAAGAGGTTACGTTGCTAGCTAGACCCATATAGTTCAATTGTCAAATGGGAAAAACGTTCAAAGCTTCGTTATCAAATGTAACCCAAATAAAATAAATAAAAATAATAATGGAAAATAATATTGCTAAGACACATGAAGGTAAAATAAGAAATTAAAATATTAAATAAATAAAATATTTTTTCATATTGTAATAAAATTTATATAAATAATTATTAGATGTAATCATTTATAAATTAACTTCCTTTTTCCCTTAATAACATGATCATGGGCGGCCATCTTGATTAATATTATTGATATATTTTTTATTTTAGATATTGAGGCTCAAATTCGTGAATTGCAATCAAAGAAGAAAGAATATTCAAAAACAAATAATGAAAATGGTGTTGGTTTATTAGAAAGTGGGAATTTTTTTGATAGTGATATCTATGAAACAGCCGGGACAAAAAGTCGATATGATGGATATAATACATCGATTGCCGCAAATGATGATATTGATGACGAAGAAGAAGATGACGGTATTCCAGTTCAAACCAAAAGAGTATCATATACAGCACCAAAACAAGCAATAAAGGAAGTGACACAAGTTAGTATAAAGCGAAAATAAATTTAAAAAAAATTTAATATATTTTTTCTTTAATTCTTTTAGGGAAAAGAAGATTTTGATCCATTAGCTGACAGAAGACGTCCAACAATTGCAGATCGTGAAGATGAATATAGACAAAAAAGACGTAGATTGGCAATTTCACCAGAAAGGGCAGATCCTTTTGCCGAAGGTTTGTACTTTATCATATTATATATTTAATTTTTTTTTAATATGAAATTATAAAAAACCTTTTACTTGGGATATTTTTAATCATTTTTTTTTAATCGTAAAAATAATTTGAAATGAAAAGATTTTTTGTGTAATTTCCCATTTAAATTTTGGTTCTTAATTTTTTTTTTTAATTTTAAAATATTTAAGTAATATAATTTTCTAAATTGTCTTGTAATATTTATGTATAAATGATGTAATAATTTTTAAACGCAAGAAATCTTTTCACTTACATATTTCTATTTACTTGTGTATATGAGAATCGTTTAAGATAATTGAATGAGAAATTGGGTGATTGTGAAAATAATTTCAGTTTTTTTTAAAGACTATTTATTAATACGAAAAAACATTTACATAACAGGTCATCAATTGATAAACGTTTAAAAAAAAAAATTATAAAAAATAAGTATATATAAATTTAATACAATATAAAATATACAAAGACTGGGATCTACAATGGTGCATTTAAAACATCTAAGTATTATATATCACACCGGCATATAAATAAATTATATGTTTTGGTGATTGTTTTTATGCTAATACATCAGAAACTAGTGGAAACTTCAATAATTTGTTAATATACAAAAATTAAAAACAAGAAAAAAAATATTGCAAAAAGAAAAATATTGATTTAAAAAAAAAAAAAAAAGCTAAAATTAATCGGTACTAAAATTAAATAAAATTTATTTTTCTTGTTTTTAATAATATTATTTTGAATGAAAGGAATGAATGAATTGCAATTTTATGAAATGTTATTAATCGCAAAAAGCATTATTTCAGGATATCAGATCAACCAGAGTAAAATAATATTTTTTAAAATTTTTCACTGAAAAGAAATGTTAAAATTCATTTTTTGAAATACAAAAAATAATTTTCTATCATAAAAAAGAGAATTAAATTTATTTATTTTTTTTTTATATTTCTAAAATGAATTTCGCCATTTCTTGTTACAGTTTTTAAATAATAGCATTTATGATGAATTGTTAAAAAAGGAATTTTAAAAAATATGGATGATATGTCATCGATGGACACGTACGTATAATTTTTAATAAAAATATGAAATTTGAATTTAACTATATTTAAAATAATTGTTCAAATTTAAAAAAGAAAAATAATTAGTTTTTAGAAGAAAAAAAAAAATATGTAATTAAAAACAACGTGAGTGAAAATTTAATATGTATTTGAAAAAATAAATTTCGAGCTAAATGGTTCTATTTAATTAAAAGGTGTAATACGTCTTCGTTATTTATTATATTATATGTATTAAAAAATTTTAATTCTTCTCAAACATAAATTGTTTGTTCTTTATTGAAATTTTTTTGTTTTCCTATTCAATCCATTAACTTTCATCATTTCAAACTTTAAAAAACTTAAATGAAAATAACGAGGGCGCATTAGTATTTTTATAAATTTATCTGTTTATACAAATTTCATATTTTTATTGGATTCAAAATATAACCATTAATTAAAAATTTATAATATTTTCGGAAAATATTTTAAAAAATATACACAAGTGATGTAGCTAAGTAAAATCTTCCGAATATTTATAAATTTTTTTATTATAGGAAAAGGTTTTTTTTTTTAAATTCTATTTCGTGTTCTAATTTCACCCGTATTGGGGTTTCTCTTACAGGTGGAAGGACTCCAGATATTGGATCGCGTACTTATACAGATATTATGCGAGAGCAGATGCTCAAAGGTGAAGAAACAGAGGTAAATTGTAAATTTTAAATTAAAATTAAATTTTATTAATATGTACCTATATACATTGAATATTTTTCTTTCTTTTATAGCTTCGTCGCAAAATTATTGAAAAATCTAAGGATGGATCATTACAAAAATCTACAAATGGCGAAGTGCTTAAAGCACCAGAAATAAGAAAACGTGGTCGATGGGATCAAACAGTGAACGATAGTTTTATCCCTGCAAAACAAACTTCTGCTCACACAACAATGACGCCATCTGGAGGTCAAACTCCTACATGGGAAGATGTAAGTTTAAAAAAATCTTATATAGCCAATCTAATTTTACATTATTCTATTTATTTTGTTTCTAGAAAACACCTGGTGATCATCGTTGGGATGAAACACCTGCTCATAAAGGAAGTGAAACTCCAGGTGCTACACCAGGTTTAGGAACCAGAATGTGGGATGCTACTCCTGCTCATGCAATGACTCCAGGACATGAAACACCTGGTCATGAAAAATCTGTTCGTCGTAATCGTTGGGATGAAACACCAAAAACTGAACGTGAAACTCCTGGTCATAGTGGTTGGGCTGAAACACCAAAACCAGATCGTGGTATTTCAGATAATGTTCCTGTAGAAGCAACTCCAGGTACTGGAAAACGTCGATCTAGATGGGATGAAACTCCATCAAATGCAACCCCTTCAATGACACCTTCGGCTATGACCCCTAGTATGACGCCAAGTATGACTCCACATGCTACACCAGGTCATGCAACACCTCTTTTGACACCTGGTGGTACAACGCCAGTAGGGGCAAAAGCTATGGCAATGGCTACACCTACACCGGGTCATTTAGCAGCAATGACACCCGAACAATTACAAGCATATCGTTGGGAAAAAGAAATTGATGAAAGAAACCGACCATTTACCGACGAAGAATTGGATAGTATGTTTCCACCAGGTTATAAAATTTTACCACCTCCAGCTGGTTACATACCATTACGAACACCAGCTAGAAAATTAACTGCTACACCGACACCCATTGCTGGTACCCCAGTTGGATTTTTCATGCAAGTTGAAGATAAAAGTGCTAAATTTATGGATAATCAGCCAAAGGGCGAAAATTTACCCTTTATGAAACCAGAAGATGCACAATATTTTGATAAATTGCTGGTTGACGTTGATGAAGATACTTTAACTCCCGAAGAACATAAAGAAAGAAAAATTATGAAACTTTTACTGATAATTAAGAATGGAACACCGCCAATGAGGAAATCAGCCTTAAGGCAAATTACAGATAAAGCACGTGAATTTGGAGCTGGACCTTTATTTAATCAAATACTGCCACTCCTAATGAGTCCAACTTTAGAAGATCAAGAACGTCATTTACTAGTCAAAGTCATTGATCGTATTTTATATAAATTAGATGATTTAGTAAGACCATATGTACATAAAATTTTAGTTGTTATCGAACCTTTACTTATTGATGAAGATTACTATGCTCGTGTTGAAGGTCGTGAAATTATTTCAAATTTAGCTAAGGCTGCAGGTTTAGCTACAATGATTTCTACAATGCGCCCTGATATTGATAACATCGACGAGTACGTACGTAATACAACAGCCAGAGCATTTGCAGTAGTTGCCTCAGCTTTAGGCATTCCATCACTTTTACCCTTCTTAAAAGCTGTTTGTAAAAGTAAGAAATCTTGGCAAGCCAGGCACACTGGTATAAAAATCGTACAACAAATTGCAATTTTAATGGGTTGCGCTATATTACCCCATTTAAAAGCCTTAGTTGAAATTATTGAACATGGCCTTGTTGACGAACAACAGAAAGTTAGAACCATAACTGCTTTGGCTTTGGCTGCTCTAGCTGAAGCTGCAACTCCTTATGGTATTGAATCATTTGATTCTGTACTAAAACCTTTGTGGAAAGGTATTCGTACTCATCGTGGTAAAGGTTTAGCAGCTTTCTTGAAGGCAATTGGTTATTTGATTCCATTAATGGATGCCGAGTATGCTAATTATTATACCAGAGAAGTAATGTTGATTTTAATTCGTGAGTTTCAGTCGCCGGATGAAGAAATGAAAAAAATTGTATTAAAAGTTGTTAAACAGTGCTGTGCAACTGATGGTGTTGAAGCTCAATATATTAAGGAGGAAATTTTACCACATTTCTTCAAATTCTTTTGGAATCATCGCATGGCTTTAGATCGCAGAAACTATAGGCAAGTTAAAAGAACTTTTTTTCTAAATTAATTTTTAATGTTAACTTTCAAATTTATTTTTTTAGACAATTGGTGGACACAACAGTTGAAATCGCCAATAAAGTAGGCTCATCTGAAATTATTAACCGTGTTGTTGATGATTTAAAAGACGAAAATGAACAATATCGTAAGATGGTAATGGAAACTATAGAAAAAATTATGGGTAATTTAGGAGCAGCAGACATAGACTCAAGACTTGAAGAACAGTTAATCGATGGTATTTTATATGCATTTCAAGAACAAACAACTGAAGATTTTGTTATGTTAAATGGTTTTGGTACAATTGTTAATCAACTTGGAAAAAGAGTTAAACCTTACTTACCACAAATTTGTGGTACTATTCTTTGGCGTTTAAATAATAAATCTGCAAAGGTTAGACAGCAAGCAGCGGATTTAATTTCCCGAATTGCTGTAGTTATGAAAACTTGTCAAGAAGAAAAATTAATGGGGCATTTAGGAGTTGTTCTATATGAATATTTAGGTGAAGAATATCCTGAAGTATTAGGATCAATTTTAGGAGCATTGAAAGCTATTGTGAATGTTATTGGTATGACGAAAATGACCCCACCAATTAAAGATTTATTACCAAGATTAACACCAATTTTAAAAAATCGTCACGAAAAAGTACAGGAAAATTGTATTGATTTAGTGGGTAGAATTGCTGATCGTGGTCCCGAATATGTTTCAGCAAGAGAATGGATGAGAATTTGTTTTGAATTATTGGAATTATTAAAAGCACATAAAAAAGCAATTAGGAGAGCGACAGTAAATACATTCGGTTATATTGCAAAAGCTATTGGTCCACATGATGTATTGGCTACACTTTTAAATAATTTAAAAGTACAGGAACGTCAAAATCGTGTTTGTACTACAGTTGCTATAGCTATTGTTGCAGAAACATGTCGACCATTTACCGTTTTACCAGCACTAATGAATGAATATCGCGTCCCTGAACTAAATGTACAAAATGGTAATTAAATTATACTTATATTTTTATTTTATTAAAAAATATTTTGTTTTTTATTTTAGGTGTATTAAAATCGTTATCATTCTTATTCGAATACATTGGCGAAATGGGTAAAGATTATATTTATGCAGTTTGTCCACTACTAGAAGATGCTTTAATGGATAGAGATTTGGTACATCGTCAAACAGCATGTGCAGCAATTAAACATATGGCATTGGGTGTTTATGGTTTTGGATGTGAAGATGCACTCATTCATTTGCTCAACTATGTATGGCCAAATATTTTTGAAACATCACCACATTTAGTACAAGCATTTGTTGATGCTGTTGAGGGTTTACGTGTTTCATTAGGACCTATAAAAATTTTGCAATACACTCTACAAGGACTATTTCATCCGGCTCGAAAAGTGCGCGATGTATATTGGAAAATATATAATTCATTATATATTGGTGGACAGGATGCTTTGATTGCTGGATATCCTAGAATATCAAATGATCCAAAGAATACTTATGAGCGTTATGAATTAGATTATACATTGTAATTTATTTATTTAATCTTAAATTTTATTTTTTTTTTGTATTTACAAAAAAAAAAAGTGATTTTGCAATTGTATAATCAAAAGAATTATGTTTAAACGTAAAGTAAAAATGTGAAAGAAACATGATGTGTTTGAGTTTTAAGTATGAAACAAAATTTAATACAAAAGAAAATGAGACATTTAAAGCGAAATAAAGCTAAATATAGCATTAATAAATTAGACTTTAAATATATAATTTTTTATTTAATTTTAAATAGTTTAAAAATTAAGTATTGTTTACAGATTATATGTTTTATAGACTTAAATTTAAATGCTATAAGAAGATAAATGATAAACCCTTAATATTCGATACATGAGAGGCGGACATAGCAAAATCTTCCAGTATATCTTTAGTGATTTTGAAGAAACTTTACAAATTACTAATTGTATCAGACATATTTTTTGCTTAATTCAAGCATCAGTTATTTTTTTATTTACTTTTATTCCTGTTATAATGTCCAATATTAATACATAGCTATCCCATACATAATATCCAACATTTAACATTATCTATTCAATTTCAATTACTTAACAAGGGAAAAAGCCAAGTGGAATACTTGTAAGTACCAACATACAATGTTGTTATTTTAGTGAACTATCACAATTAACTAAAAAAGTCATTCATTACAAGGGTAAGTATGCTAGTAATTGATCTTAAATTTTAGAAAAACTTAATACATATTTTATTAGTTATTACCACTGTTAGTAACTACTTTATTAAATTTAATAATATATTAATTTAATATAATAGAAAATCTTAAATACATGTAACACCAAAAATTATGTAGCATTGCAAACATACATATGTACAAGTTAAAATGCAGTGAGAGATTAAACATGCAGATTACGAGAATTTATGATGCTAGCGTAAAGTCTAGTTCTGTATTAATTTATTAATGTTAGTATCAAAAACTCAGACCTTAAATTAGTTTCTCTCAAGTCTCAACATTCGTAATATAGGCCCGAATTTGCCGTAGTTTAAAGAGTGCTTTTACTAGGTGACACATTAAAAAGCTCCACCGATCTCAAATTATTAGAATTTTCTCTCAAATGAGGTACGTATATGTATTATATACGTACATCATATACCTCATTTGTTGATTGTCGCGATTCGCGAATAGCAGGGAATTAAATATATGTCTGTATGTACATATTTATAAAAATGAGTACATAAATACATTCTAAATTATTAAAAATCTCAAAAAATAAAATTTAAAATTTATTAAAATGTTTAGAAGTAAAATAGTAAATATAAAATATATTTAATTTGTAAAAAAATATATTTTTGTTTAATTTCCTAAAAAATTTCAATATTACGGGATAGGATTTTTCTTAAATGACAAAGTAATTAATTTGACCCACTCTAATTCAATTTAATGTCAAATAAATGCTATTACTTTTTCTTAATTTTTACTCTTTTTTTACTATCTAACGAACACATGCACATCTTAATTCTATAGCAATGTAATATACTGACTACTGTGTTTGTATTATATTTTATAGAAATTTTTCGCAAAAGTTTCAGCTGTTTCTGACATTTATAATAATTTTTTTAATTTTTTGTTTGACATGAAAGAAAAGAAATACTTTTTTTTAGCTTGAACTTGAGAATTCAACTTAAAATTTATTAAAAATTAAAAAATGATTTATTGAAGTAAAAATAAATTAAAAAGTGAAAATTAATTTTTAAAAATTTTAGTTGCATATTCTTTTTCGGAAAAAGGATTTCCTGAAACAAAAACAATAAGTTAAAAATATAGAAACATATTTTAGATATTTCATTAATTTAGAAATTTTTAAAATATTGTAGTTTAATTTTTTAGATTAATAAAAATAAATATTAGTGAACAAAATTAAAACGTACATAGAACATTATGGATAAACCAGATGATGTTTTTCGTTACATTTATAGTTCATCTTTAGAAGAAAGAGTTAAAATAAAAGTGTAAGTAAATTATTTAGTCATATTTATATTTTTACATAGTAATATTACATCTTTTTTAATTTTATATTTTTTTTACATTACAATTCCTACTTGAACAAGGGAAAAATAATATAATTATAAAGTAGAATATTTATTTAAAAGTTGATTTTTGGAAAAAATTAAGAACTAGATACATTATATATATTTATATAAAAAACATATCTTTATAATTTATATACATTACTTTAAACTACTTACTATGTATTGTAAAGTAAAAAGTTATTTTATTATTGCATGACTTGAATTTTCATATTTATCTACAAAAAAAACAAAAAAAACCAACCAAAAAAAATAAATATTTTTTAAGTCATATAATTCGTGTGTGTGGTGTATGTAGTGTTAGTACACATCGTGTCTTTGTTAATTGTAAAATACATATTCACAATTGTTTTTATATAATTATATTCAACAATCAACATTCAATATTCTATTTACCCTTAAAACTTTTTTGTAAAAAATAACTCAAGTAGTAAAAATAAAAATAAGCGAAGTTCAATTCTAAAACTAAACAAAAAAGTGAATAAGCAATCAAGAAAGCGATTAAATATTATCACTTTTTTACTGATTTAATATTTTTATGAATGGTTTAGTATTTTGTATAATTTTTATTATATAAAAAATATTTCAATTTTTTGTTTTATGTAATATGTATGTATATGTATATATGTATTATATTTATATGTATTAAAAAAAAAAATCGTCGTGTCGCTTAAACTTGTATTGTATTGTGTTGTGGTGATTCGATTTGTGAATTGTGATTTAACTTAACTGGGTAGTAAAGTAAGTTTTCTCTTTCATTCAAATTTAATCGTTTTATTTGTATGTGGAATTTGTCATTGTGAATAGTAGTGTGAATCTGTGTGATACACCTCTAAATGTCTAATTAACTAACCTATACACAAAAAGAGATTTTGTGTAAAAATTTCGTACGATTACACGTCAGTTAAACGTCGTCGTCTTCGTAGTTCGTTGCTAGAAAAAATATTTTTATTAAAAATAAATAATTAAAAAAAAAAAATTTAATTGTGGATAACAAATAAATTTTTTTACCAAAATTTTTATATATAATCTTACGAATTTCTTTATTTGAAAAAGTAATAAAAAAATTTACGAGCGGTGGTGTAAAGTGTTCCAAATATTGAATTTTAACCTATAAAATATAACATAAGAAAAACAACAAAAAAAAAAAACATACGAAAGTGCTTGTCATTTTGAACGCAATAACTTCAAACTCGACCACAGTTAAATAAAAGGTTACAATTTTATTTAAAGTAAATAATTAATTAACTACTAGTTACCAAGTTGGATCAAAGTTTTATTTTTATCGCTTTAATTTAAAAAAAAAAATTTAATCATACTCATAAAAAAAATTTATTCAAAGCATATTAAATAAGAAAAAAAAAAAGAAAAAATGGCAGAAAAAGAATATACTTTAGCTGAAGTATCTAAAAATAATTCAAATAAAAGTACATGGCTTGTTATACATAATAATGTATATGATGTAACTGCATTTTTAAATGAACATCCTGGTGGGGAAGAAGTTTTAATTGAACAAGCTGGTAAAGATGCTACCGAACACTTTGAAGATGTAGGTCATAGTACTGATGCCAGAGAAATGATGAAAAAATTTAAAATTGGTGAATTAGTACATTCTGAAAGGAAAGTTGTCCCAGAAAAATCAGAACCTGATTGGACATCAGATCAATCAAAACAACAAAATTCAACTATTAATTCATGGATTATATATTTTGTATTGGGTTTAGTTGCAACAGTTATCTATAAATTTTTATTTTCACAATAATAGCTAGAGTTTAAAAACAAAAAAGAATAAAAAAAAAATAAATAAAATGAAATAACATAAAATTGTACAAAATAATAAAATATTTTACAAAAAAAAAAATAGGAAAAAATGTCCGCATGCATTTAAAGTAAAATCATAATTTCGTTATCACAAATCTACGAAAACACAAAAATATAATCCTATACGGGTATAATTCTAGAAACTAATCATTCCTCTTATAATTTTTTTTTATAAATAATTTGTTTTTTCTTTTTTTTTTTTTTTGTTTATTAACATTGAATTTGTGTTAAATGTTTATAATTTATGGTGTGCAATTAGTTTTTATTTTAAGCTAGTCTAATTAAATAAAATATGTATTTGCACATACACCTATAAATAAATTATTAACAAAACACAAAAGTTATGACTGAGGTTATTATTTACTCAAAGAATTAAAAAACAAAGGTTTCTAGAACTTCTCAGTAACGAGATTTAAAAAAAAAATGCTATTTAAATATTTTTACAATTTTATTTTTTTTTTTTTAAATATAAGTTTAAAACAATTGAATTTATACAACAAACAAAAAAAAAATGCATTGCATGAGAAATATGGTGTGCACATATTTTTTTTTTATATATTTGGTCTTAAGGTTTCTAATTATATTTTAAAACAAAAGAAAATGTCTATTTCTTGTTAAATATTTAATTAAATATGTAATATTGTAATAAAAAAAAAAGAGAAAACAAAAAAAAAAAATAATAATAAGGATGATATAACAAATGATAAAATAAAATTTGCATTTTTATTCCAGAAATGTTTTATTTTTTATTTTGCTAATTTGATTTTATTCTAGTTATTGGTTTCTTATATTTATTGTATCAGTCCAAAATAATTCATCCAAAATATTAGAAAATCTTTACATCGTCATCTTTTTTTGGTATAGAAAACTAATTTGTTATATAATAGAGGATAAGAATAATAAAATAAGCATTGTATAAATTCTCGATATACATACATACAAATGTATACAGACAGTCCTAAAAATTGATTCGTTTTTTTTTTTTTTTTTTTATAGAATTTATCTTTACCAATTTAAATAAATATTACATAACATTTTTTTAAAATATTTTAACATATTTTATTTAATATAAGCTTTAATTAAAATTTATTTTGAAACTCACATAATTAAAAAATGCTTAAGTAATACTTCATCATCATACATGTATCTTAAGATTATAATTCATATAGTAGTGACCCACTTCAAATACATATACATAATGAAAGACTTGACCTTAAAGTTAAAATACTAATTTAGTATATCAGGTGATCATTATAATTATTTTTTTCTTTTGGTTTTTGTATTCGAAAACTAATATTATTTTTAACTTTCCATCAATATAATTTCAAATTTTTTTTTAATTAAAATTAATTATGTTGCGATTTTAATTCATGAGCTATAAACTTTAAATTTTGTATAGTTTACAAAAATCTATAAAAAATAAAAAAAGCATTTTTTCATCTTGTTTAAAGTCCAAAGGTCTTAAAAATAAAAGTCTTCATCACTTTTTCTTTTTTTTTTTGTTAATTATTTAAATAAAATTCCTTATTTTTTATGAAAAAAACAAAAGTAAAAAGAAACATATGAATATAAATGATAGCAATCGGGTGGGGATTTTGAATACAAATAGGTACTATTTCTAAATTCATAGAAGAAAATAAAAAAAATTAGAAACTATTGGAATTTAAAAATCCAAGTCGAGTTCAAAAGGAAATTTTGTCTATTCAAAATATCATATTATGTATAAAAATTTAAGAAAGAAACAAAAAATTATAAATATGTTAGAATATTTTTATACATTATTTATGTACACAGTTCATATGTATATATACATATGTGCACAGTGTTTAAAGACTGGTTTTATACCTAATCGTCTTAACTTTCTTGAAAATTCAAAAAAAAAAAAAAAATTAAAAAAAAAAGAGAAAACAATGGTGTAATTGAAAATTAATTAAAAAACAAAAAAATTCTTTTTTGAAGTAAAAATTTTAATATATTAATTCATTAAAATTATATACTTATTTTTTTTTTTTTTTTTTATTTCAAAACTTGAATAATTTAATAATTATAAAGAATTAATATTTTTAAATCTATGCATATATAATTAGTAAATGACTTGATTAGTATTTTCTATGCGTTTATTTATAAGCAATACGTTATCGTTATGTACTTAAGTATATATTACATATTTAAAAAAAAAAAAAAAAAAGAATGAATACTTGAATACTACTTAACTATGTACTAAAAAAAAAAACGCAAATATTTGTAAAATTCTTGATTTAATTAAGCTTATATAAGGCGAATAATTAAGGTAAAAAAAACTTAAGAAACAATCAAAAATAAATAATTAAATTTTATGTTATTTTTATTTAATATGCGAATAGACAATAAAATTTCGTCAAAAATATTTAGATTCATGTCATTTATCCATATATCCATAAAAAAAAACTTTCGCGCTTAAAATATTATAAAAAAAAATATTTGTACGGCACATATATTAAATTTAATTCTTATTCTTGAATATTTGCTAAATATATAATTTAATTTCTAATCTTTAATATTCAACTTAAAATAAATGTAATTAAAATGTATAAACTTATTTCATATACCTACATACTATTTTATTTTTTAAAATCATAGTTTACTTAAAGTGGTTTAAGTATAAAACTATGATATCATTGTATTAATATTAATGACTACGGTATTATTTAAAATGAAAAGCTTTTTTTTTTTTTTTTATCAATTATTTGTTGAATATTATGTATATTTAACACGAGTTTTAAAAGTTATTAATATTTTTTTATTATTTTTATTTTATACATACATATGTAGTTTAATTTGATTTTATGTGGGTATGTACATATGTATGTGCATTTTTGTTTTTTTTCTGATAATTTCTGATCTGATAATTTAAAATATTCAATGAACCAAAATACAATATGAAAAATTAAATTTACTATTTAATTTAGAAAAATATTGTTTATTATCTTGTAAAATTCTAGTTTAATATCTGTTCGATTTAAAAAATTGAATCTTTTTTTTTTTTTTATCTATTGTTTTCTTTTCACACTACTGTATCACATTTCCATGTATCATAAAACGAAACTATTATTCTCATGAAAAAAATGTAGTCTTTATTTCATTTTTTACCCTCATGTTTTCTTTAGTATAACCACAGACTACCGCATCTATTCTAAATTTCATCGTAGTGCTACATAGTTGTTTCAGTGTTAAGTTTCATAGAAAATATGAAAATTTTATTCTCAATTTCAATCTTCAATGTACTAAATATTTTATCGAAGTTTCGTAATATTATTAGCAATTCTCAATTCCTGTGTATAATGTAAAATCTACAAAAGAAAAATATTCATTAACACTAATTCATAGTAATTAGTAAATAAGTATGTAGTTTTTTTTTTTCGATACAAAACAAGTTTATTGTTTATAAATAAAAAATTTTAAAATAAAAATTTTAATTGTTTTTGAAAATTTGTAGGGGTAAAAATAACAACTAATCAAAAGTTCAATATAGGTAGAAAATTGTTTAAGCTATTGAAATTGAATGCTATCTTCTTCTTCTTCTTCAATGAAAATATTTTAAAAATGATTACCTAGATTGCCTAGATACTACATAATATCAAAATTTTTTTTTTATTTTTAAAATTTTAAACACTGTTCTATTTCTTATCTTCAATACGTTTTTAATAACAAAAAAAAAAAAAAAAAAAAAAATGGACAGAACATCTGATTTTGAATTTTCGAAATAAAAAGAGTTGCCGGTACAAATTTTCAATTCTGCTTACGACGGACTAGACGAATACGAATAACTAAAAATTTTTGTGCGAAGCTAATCTTTCGGATAAAATTTGTGTCGAAATTTAGAATTAAGTGTATTTGTCATAATATAAGATAAGTAGTTTGTGGCATAATATAAGATTATAGGATCTGTAACTTTTAAATAATTAAAAATGATAATATTCATATTCACTCACAAATTGTACTTACTTTGGTTGACAACGATCGATTTTCTACTTTTAAAATTAACATACATACATGCATAATATAAAGGTAGTATTAACATGAATATTACTCATTTTATTATATCATTTAAAAGCTTTAAATGAATTAATTTTAATTTAATCTATATAATATTTATACTATTTACCAAATTTTTAATTAATAAATTTATAATCAATAAATAATTATGTTATTACTATTAGAAATTAAATAATTTTATTAACATAATTTTTCATTATCCAACCTAATACTATAATATATACTTAACAAATTCAACAAAAAATAGTCTAGTCATCTTTTAATCTAAAGTTTTATAAATTGATAAATAATTTAAATTTATTATTTATTTATTTTATTTATTTATTTCATTTTTCATAAAAGGTTGAAACAAGTAATTCTAATAAATATAGAAATTCTGTCTGTTTGTTTATGACCTTTTCACGTAAAAACCACCAGTCCGATTGCAACGAAATTTTGCAGGAACATTTCTACGACCCCGGAAAGTGTTATAGGCTATATCGCGTTTCGGTTCATTAACCCGTTGCGGCCCTAGAGCCATTTAAAGCTTTTTCGTTGTCCTGCCTAAACGGTTTGATCGGTTGAGTTTAAAATTTGCACTTAAATGTTCTTCTTAACATTGGTACTGAAGAAATTTGGATGCAATATGTTACCCGGATTCGGCTCCGCGGGCTTCCAAAAAATTTTTTATTTCGGATTTATGTCCAATTTTTTATGGTGGTTTTATGGTCTGAAAAAAAGCATGTAACAAATTTTTATGAAATTCAGGTAACCCGTTTGGGGACGAGAGCCGAACGAAGTTCGTTAAATTTTTCAGTTGTCCTGCTTAAACGGTTTAATCAATTGATTTGAAAATTCGCAAAATTCTTGCTCTTTAGCAGAAAAGCTCACTAGGTTAATTTGGTTACGATTCATTAACCCGTTTCGGCACCAGTGGTCAGTGAAGTTTTGTAATTTACTTTGTTGCCGCGCTTAAACGGTTTGATCAATTGAGTTTAAAATTCATGAAAGTGTAGCTCTTTAGCACGGAAGCTCACTGAGTTGATTTGGTTACGATCCATTAACCCGTTTCGGCACCAGGGCTCAATGAAGCTTTTTAATTTCTTTGTTGTCTCGCTTAAACGGTTTTACCAATTGAGTTGAAAATTTATAAAAGTGTAGCTCTTCACCCCAGAACATAACTCATTTGTTGTTACGATCCGTTAGTCCGTTTCGGTACCAGGGTCTAATGAAGTTTTTTAATTTCTTTGTAACTACCAGCATCTGTAAATGCATAGTAATAAGTTTTTTTTTTTTTTTTATTATTAATTTAATATAATTACAGTACATTCTGACAATTTTATTTTTATTTTTAACAACTAATAAATAAGATTAAGCTATACTGTAATGGATTTAACCATTAGTGGTGTATAGCTAGAACATTCTTAAAATCATTTTTTTTTTTTTTTTAAATTTACATTTTTATTAGTTAGTTGTGGGGTTATTTATTTTAAAAATAAATTGCTTAGTTAATGTTTTTATAATTAATAAATTATTATAACTTATTTCTAAATATTAAGATTTATAACTTAACTTAAATCATACAGAAATTTTGCAATATCTTCATATATAATTGATTTTTAACGTAATAATCAAAGCAATATACAAATTTTAATTGGATTGTAAAATATTAAGTATATGTATGATGTATAATACGGGTATCAAGTGTGTAATTTAGTACACGCTATAGAAGATTTTAAAATTATTTATTTTAACATATTATGTTAATTGCATTAAAAAAGAAAATTAAATGAGAGTTAACTTAACAAAGTTGATGAAGATATAGTTTTCAAGTGATAGATTCCATGTTGTTGTGGTTAATACTTAAAAACCATATTTTAGAAACTTTTGAAAATTTTTTCAATTTATTTATTATTTTTATATGATGCGGAAGATTATTGAAGTATTTTGGTACCAAATTTAAGTAAAATTTTTTAAAATGAGTTTTGCGGCAACGAGGAGTTGTGCGTAGTAGAAGATTATTTATTCGTAAATTATATGAATTAGAGCTTCTGTAACTGAAAAGACTGTTATCTTTAAAAAACTGAAACAAAGAACTGTAGGCATATTGATTGTTGTCTTAGAGGTAGTATACTTGATTCTTGAAAAAGGGAAAAACTGCTACATAACCTACTTTTTCCGTTAATTATTCTAAGATTACATTTTTGAGCCTTAAGAATAGGACTTATAGTAATTAAATAGATTCCACCCCAACTAGTTATACCATATTTTATTTTTGAATGTACTAAGGCATAATAAATTTTTAACAAAAGTTTTTTGGAACAATATTGTCTTAGCGAATATAATTTTCTGATACATAAAAGTAAATATTTGTACAACTTGTCAATATGAAATTTTCAATTTAAATTCTTATCTATAATTACACCTAAATATTTATAATTGGAAACCGACTCAATATGAAAGCAATTTTTTGAGCAGAAGTTATTAACAGTTGGGACGTAATAGACAAAGTACAATCACCACTATGAAATTTTATATTTACGTCGTATAGGTTAGAACGTATTGTTAAACTGAATACAATTAATTTGGTTTTGTCACTTATAAGAAGTTTATGATATGAAAACCAGTTTTTAAGTAGAATTACGTCATATTCCAAAAATTGCTTGAGCAAATCAACATTTTTATCACTGTAGACTAGAGCACAGTCATCAGCGAAAGCAGTAACTTTACCTTTCAACTGTTGTAAAAATAGAGAGTTAATATATATTAAAAATAATAAGCGACCCATTACAGAGCCTTGTGGTACACCAATGTTAATATTGTTGATTTCGCTAAAGTTGTTATTTAACTTAACACGCTGTTTTCTATCTTTTAAATAAGATTTTAAAAATTCAAGTACAAAACTTCTAAACCCCACCTTTTCAAGTTTCTCAATAAGAATACAGTGGTCAATAGTATCGAAAGCTTTGGTTATATTGATGAACAAACCAACACTGTTATTATTTTCATTTAAACTAGTATGAAAATCAGAACATAATTTTAAAATTTCTTCCGTAGATTATTTGCCTGGCAAAAAACCGTATTGTTTATTGTCAAGAAATTGTATATCTAGTAGAAAATTCAACATTCTAGTTTTAATTAGTTTTTCAAATAATTTACCGATGGTCGGTAGTAAGGAAATAGGTCTATAATTCGACAATAAAAGTTTTGAGCCTTTTTTAAATAAAGCTATTACTTCCGCATTTTTTAACGAATTAAGCCAGACACTAGAATAAAGTGAGCGATTGAATGTAAAACATAAAACATCTGCTGCATACGACGCCATTCTTTTTAATAAAATATTATTGATTTTGTCTCCCGTACAAGAAGTTTTGTTATTCAATTCATGAATATTGGAAATCAATTCATAATTTCTACATATCCAAAAGAATTTATTTGAAAAATATGGTCTTTTATATTATTTAAATTTTGCTGACTTGCATTATTTTGTCCTACTGAAAGAGTTAACTATATTAATAAATTAACTATATTAATTAAATTATATTAACGCAGAAACAAAAGTTAATTTTTATTTCATAAAGCCAATAAAATACTCCGGGCAACACCGTGATGATACCAACATTCACATTCTAGAACATATCTTCAAGCATATTTACAATACTGGGGAATACCCAATCTACTGGTTAAAAACCGCATTTATTGCTCTACCTAAGAAGCATGCCAAAAAATGTAACGAACACCGTTTGATTAGCCTAATGAGCCACACTCTTAAAATCTTTCTAAAAATATTACACAATAGAATCTCCAGAAAAATTGAGTCAAACATAAGTGAAACCCAATTCGGATTTCGTCAAATTCTAGGAACGCGCGAAGCTCTTTTCTGCACACAAGTACTAGTACAAAATTGTAAAGATTTAAGAAAAGATGTCCTCCTTTGCTTCATTGATTACGAAAAATTCGACACAGTGCAACACGATAAATTAATGGAAGCTGAAGCTCAAGCTGAATCTAGATCAAAAAGATATTCGATGCATTAAAAACTTATATTGGCAACAAAGAGCTGAAGTCAGAACCAATGAAACAACAACTGCGGAAATTAATATACTTAGAGGAGTAAGACAGGGTTGTATTCTATCACCAATACTCTTTAACATATACTCAGAGAATATATTTGAAGAAAGTATCATTAATACTGAAATGGGGATTAAAGTTAACCCAGTTTATATCAACAACATCAGATACGCGAATGATACAACCTTGATAGCTGATAATATATTAGACCTACAACATCTCGTCGAAAGAGTCTATCATATCTATGGTCTCAACATCAATATTGCGAAAACTAAATTTATGATAGTAAGTAGATACAAAAATACACACAATAACGTTAAATTATACTGCGGTAATAACGAGATTGGACGTGTAGGAAACTATAAATATCTTGGATACTTACTAGACGAAGATTGGGACCCCAATAAAGAGGTTAAACAAAGAATTATGATGGTAAGGAATTCTTTCGGTAAATTTAAAAAACTATTGAGTGACCGAAACTTAAATATCAAACTAAAAATTCGATTCACAAAATGCTATGTGTGGTCGACCCTATTATATGATGTGGAAACCTGGACACTAAAAGTGGATACAATGAATAAACTAGAGGCTTTCGAGATTCGGTGCTATCGCCGCTTACTTAAAATAAAATGGACAGATAGAGGCATAAACGAAGAGGTGCTTCGAAGACTAAATATAAATCGAATATTTTTAACAACAGTAAAACATCGTAAAATAGCCTACTTCGGTTATATAATGAGGAATCCAAAGTACCAAATGCTGCAAATAATTGTCTAAGGTAGAATCGAAGGAAGACGCGGTGTTGGCAGAAAACAATTGTTCTGGTTACGAAACATTAAAAACTGGACCGGCATTAGAACAATTGGAGAACTAGTACACAAAGCCAGAAATAGAGTTGAATATACCAACCTAGCCCTACAATAATAAAAAAACACCCTCCTGATATAGTCATATAGTCACCGTACATCCAGTCATGGATTGGCAGTAGAAGAAGAAGAACGCCGGGTACTCTGATAGTATATTAATATAAAAAATTTTAGTCACAAGTTGAGCGTATAACCTTTGATTTAATTAACTAATTTATATAATATCTAATTATTGAATTTAAAATATTGAAAATACTGCCTACACCCTTAATTGATTTTGATATTAAGTATAATTATTATAATAAAGAAAAAGAAAAAAAATGTATAGGTAGTTAATCTAAAGTTTTATAAATTGATAAATAATTTAAATTTATTATTTATTTTATGATTTATTTCATTTTTCATAATAGATTGAAACAAGTAATATATTAATATAAAAAATTTTAATAACAAGTTGAGCGTATAGCCTTTGATTTAATTAACTAATTTATATAATATCTAATTATTGAATTTAAAATATTGCCTACACCCTTAATTGATTTTCATATTAAGTATAATTATTATAATAAAAAAAATATGTAGGTAGTTATATGTTTAAGACAAAGCGGCAACACGTGTTGAATGGTACCATCATTATTTAATGCTAATTTAAAAAATGTTTAAAGCTGATCAACCAATACATACATAATATTATGTACTCACTTATATTTATTTTCTTTCATAAATTCAATAATATTATTAATTAATTAATTAAAATTCATTATTTTACTATTTATTTAATAAAACATACGAAAATAATATATATATATAAAAAAAAAAAAAAAAAAAAAACCATTTTATTGTACATACATACATTAATACATTTATATCTACACATAGTTATACTATGTATACAGAGAATAGTATTTAAGTAGCAAAATACAATATCTAATATTGAATTTAGCAGTCATTAATAATTATTTTTAATACCTACGTACATACATACAAACATACATACTTTTAAAAAATTCCAAATAATCTTAAAATATATCATAGTTAATATTGTACGATTGTAATTAGGTACATATACATTAGTATATCATAACGTTTTTATTTTAATATTTGGTTTTCTTTTTTTTTTTTTTAATTTTAACTATTTTTTAAATAAGTTTTGCCCAATTAATCATACTAAATATTCATATAATATATACATACCGTGTTTGGTATTTATAATAAAATAAAATAAAATCGGACAAATTGTTTTAACTTCTTCTAGAAATAGTCATTAAAACTTTTAAAAAAGAGTAGTAGATCAGGGTCCTTATATAGGTAGTACATATTTAAATAGTTTTTCTTTTATTTTCAATTGTACATATTGATAACTAAATCCATAATTTTAAAATACCATAAAATAAGCTGCAGTGGATCACAACGCACTCTAACTGTCCAGGCAACAAAACAGCAAATGCCACAGCAAAGTCTGTACTAAACAGACCGTTGATAGAAGAGGTAGAAACAAGTAGAGATAGAACAAGAGGTTGATAGAAGAGGTAGCAAGAGGTAGAAACAGTACTCGACGTTCTGTGCAAATAACCGAACTTGAGGTCCGAAAGGCCTAGAATTTTGGCTGAAGGACAATGGGAAAGTTTTTCCGAAATGAGAATGTTCAATCAGGGAGACATAATATGTTTCATGAACGGTATAGAGTAGCTTGATGACACGATATAGGAGAAGAGCGGATCGTCGAGCAGGGGAGCACAACGACTGGCATGGGCTAGGTGTAAGGGTAGCTATTAGCTGCCAAAAAATCTATAACTTTTGAACGACTTGCTATAGAGTTCAAGTTATAGATTTAAACGGCTTGCTATAGAGAAAAGTTATAGATTTTTTTATGAAAAATCACAGAAAGGCTTGCTATAGAGTTTAAAAGTTATAGATTTTTTTATGAAAAATCGCTAAAACATCTTCAACCCCTCATATCTCGAAAAGGGTCCAGAATAGACCCCCCTTTGAATACAATTTTTGGTTCGTCTCGACGTGCCCGATTACACATTTCAAGGAAGACATTGAATTTATTTTCAATATTTATATACATACGTTATGCAGACCATTTTTCAAGGATTCAATTTACATCATATATTTTACGTTGAACATAACGTGTCTAGATTCTACAGTACAGTCTACAGTATAAATTGGAAGTGGTTTGGTATGGCAAATTTCTAACTTTTAGAGTTTAAAATGAAAAATATTTTTGAGTTAACTTTTCTTATTCTAGGCAACCGTTAGAACCGTTAGTGCTTGTAATTCTTTAACAAAATACTTTTGGGTATATATTTAAATTCTTACAAATTAATATATAAACCTCTTAAAAACGATAAATTTGAGTTAAAACAAAACCTATATGATCTTAGAAGTTTAGAAGTTAATATAAAATACAAAATTGATGAATTTAAATTCAAAAAAAAGAAAAAAAATTAGTATTCAAAATTAGGTTTTGTTTAAATTATATTTCTTTTAAGTTCTATATTTTGTTTACATAAAAACAAAAATAACCTAATTTCATAAATTGTGTGTTTAAAATGTTTTTGCTTTTTACTTATTTTGTATATTTTCGTTTTTAGCAGATTTGCTAAAAAAAAATTATAAAATATTCTTATTAGTTTCACTCTGACCATCCTCCATCCGGTTGTTCATCTTTTTACAACACTTTCACTCTACGCTATTTAAGAATAAAAAAATTATTTTTGTAGAACTCCACCCATTACAGAGTAACATCCTCAAGTTGAAAAAAGCACTATTTTTAAACGTTTAAGTATATCTTTAGTTCTGCTTAATTTTTTTTCAATCTGAAAACCCCAAACAAACCCAGAACATTTAACTTTATAAATCAATATAAAATTTATATAATTTTTTGCAATTTGTTATTTAAATTTTGCTGTTATGTAAAACGATCAATAAGAAATCTCCATATCTCCGAAATGTTTTTATTAGAGGTTTGAAATTTTTTAAAAGGAAGAAGAGAAAATCATCATTATTTCAGAAATTTGTGAAATATTGCTACAATATTCTGTTTAAGAGTTATTAAACGACGAAAAAATCAAAATTCGCTTCTTTTAAACACTTATAACACTTATAAACCTTTTTTTTTGCGAGGGTAGATGGGAATCATCGAAAGACACTATATAGAGGAGTGAAAACGAGCACGAGTCCTCTATGAGTGTATGGGACTTTAACCCACTAAACACCACCTCCCTTTTTTGACCAAACAATAGGTTATACGACTTTTAGTACTCATGTACTGCCTGGTCAGAGGAAGTTTAGTTAAGGAATGAACATTGATTTCAAAGTGGCAGGCATATTGTGAACAAAGTTGTTAATATTCACCTTGAATCTTTAAACGTTGTAAATGTAATCATCACCAATTCTGGTGGAAGATGGTTCCACAACATGAGGTGGGAGATGGGGTTAATCAACATATGAGGTAGGAGATGGTTCCACATTCGCCATGTTCGTACTACGAATGAATTTCCATAAGCCGAATTATGCCATTTGGGAATTTGAACTACATAGGGGTGGGCAGCAGAAGCTCTCCTTGTTTCTCTTTGGAATGCTTTGAGAGGAGGCATTAAACTTTTAATTTCATTAGAGCAAGAATCCAACCCTATAAAGTATCATATTTTTATATGTGTTGCCGGTTTATTTAAATCACTTAAATGTATCCTTAATCGTTAGTAGAAAATATGCAAATACATTTTATAAACACATCAAGTAAGAAATTTTTATAATTTTTTTAAGAAATTTATTTAATTTTGGTGTAATTAAGAATTAGGATGTTATTAAAAATTATATGATTTTTAAATAAAAAAGTGTTTTACATTAAAAATAGTAAAACTTGTGGAATTGTCTAAAGATAAATCAAAATAAAACTGCTAACTGAGTGCAGAAATTCTCAATTAGCATGACTTTTGAATTTTGAAGACTTCATCGATTATTTGTTTGACCTGTAAGAGAAAATTAATTGAATTATTACATAATATGGCTATTGTCAATAAAATCGAATTATTTATTTCTCATATTATATACAATAGAAATTTTCAATTTAGAAAATAATTTAGATATATTTCCAAGTGAGGATTGGAGTACACATATATTATACAAAATGGGTCCTAATACAGAGTCTTGTGGTATTCCGGTTGAAATTTTGATCGTCTTTTCCCTGAGTAGTCGGATTCAATATGAACACGAAAACTTCTATTTTCAAAAAAACTTTGCAAAGTTTTGACTAAGTAAAGTGGCAGTTTGATATTCATTATAAACAAGACCATGCCAGACTAAATCAAAAGCAGAATTTATGTCGAGTATTACCATATTCCCACAGACTGCTCGATTGTAATGTTAGATTTAACGGTATTTTTAAATCGTAAAAGTGGATGAATAGTGCTATTATGACCTGCTCTAATTTTGTAAATATATAGAAAAATACATTAATTACATATTATGAAAAGTATAAATTTTTAACTATTGAAATTACTAAAACATATCATATAAATAAAACTACAAAAACTTATGATTATTAACAAAAAATTGCGAATTTTTAAAAAATATTCCAATTTTGTTTATTAAATAATTATTTATTTTGCTTATCTAATAATTTATGATAAGAAAGATAACGATTTTGTATATTTTAATAATACAATTGCTTTTTTTTTTTTTTTTTATAAAATAAACCTTTAATAGACTAATAAATGTTTGAAGTTTGAAGAGATGGTAACCTTGAAAAGAAAAATTATCATAATAAAATTTTGAATATGGCGATTGGAATATTGTATAATTAATTTCACCAAAATAAAAAAAAAGTCAAAAAGAAAAAAATTTTAATGCAACTTTGTTGTTAAACTATTTTTATAATAAATGTTACGCGACAAAAACAAAAAACAAATTTATGGATTTCTTTTTTGCAAGAATAAATAAATAAGACAATATTGAAGAAAATATTATTAAATTCGGATATACCTAGGTGTAATTTATTATTCATTTTTTTAAATTGATATATTTTACAATGTATTGCATAATATATTTAATTTAATAAGTAAAAATGTAATCGTCATTATAATAACAGTACCTGATTTTAATTTATTTTATAATTATGATTCATGAGATTTCAAAATTAAATTTTTAGTTTGATCCTATAACTATGCAATAATTTCGCTAAAAAAGAAAAATAAAGCAACTTTTTATGAAGGCATCGGCGGTCGAGTGTTTAATCATATAATATGGTTTATTATTTGAGAATCTGCGCGTTAAATGAAAACCTATACAGGCCCCAAACATTTTTAATTGAAAAGCAAAATTCTTTACAGTAATTATTTTTAACAAATTCACACTTTCTACCAAACATATAATTCAACATTTTCAACAAAACGAAATAAAAAATTATCAATATTTATTAACAAATGGATAAATTTAATAATTAATCAATTATGTTGGACACTATTAAGTAATTCAATAATTTTATTTCATATTTTTTAAGCAGAATCAATGAAAATAACTGAAAATACTGAAATATTAATATTAAAACATAACAATTAATTAATTAAAGTTGTCATTTTACCTATAAATTTAAGAATTTTTGAAATCTTTTAATATCATTAAATAATGGTAAATGTCTTCCTTAATAAAGCAAGTTGTTTGGTGAATACACATATAATATGATGACAGTATACTATAACAATACAACTGTTAAAACATATATACTTTTTTTTTTCGTGCCACTCCTATAAAAAGCATATAAGGGCATCCACTAAGTCATTTATTATTCATATTTCAATAAGCTTCAATTTCGGGAATCATTAATTTCATTAAATCGTTTGATTGATTGATTGGCTGTAGCTATATTGTACAAAGGCTATGAGACATTTCTTTTATTTCTACGCGCCATCTATTATCTTTTACAAACACATATAAATATATGAATATGAAAATAATTATTTTAATAAAGAACCAAACTAGCACTTCATGTTTGTTTTTCTGATACCTGGCTGATACTCAGTTAACATTAATAAATTTTTTGAATTGTTCTTACTTTTAAATTGTTAGTGGTGCAGTAATTTTCAATTTTTAAACGAAACGAATTCAATTTTAAATTTTAAATAATGATTCGATATAATATTAATTTCCAAAAGTTGGAACTTGTAAGTATTTAACTACTCAAACCTAAAATCATTAAAATCGAATTATATTTTAAATTTATTTTTAATTATAGAATTTATTTAATTTAATAATATTTTTGTAATAATATATTCGAAAAACATACTCAAACAGACAAAAGCCATAAAAATATTTAAAATTTTTCAAATTTTTGTAAAGTAAATAGAAATGAATTTAAGAAGAAGAATAAATATTTGTGATCCTACGCCATTTTCATCATTTATATTTATTAAAAAGAAAAAAATAATTAATATTTGTCTGTCAATATTATGTATTGTACGTGTGTACCTAGAAGGCTATAATTATATAAATTACAAATACTTGTTTATAATATTTTTTTTTTTATTCCCTTATAAGTTTTCACAACAATATCATCATTTTGATTAGAAAACTGATATGGTTTAAATGCTGAATCTAAATTTGAACTTTCTGCGCAATATCAGTTTTAAATTCATTTTTATAAGATGAATAAAAATAAAAAAAATACAGAGCTTTTGGAATTTAAATTTATCTTTCATTGATTACGTAATTTTAATATTAATGAAATTTCTTTCATTTTTGATTTTTTTATTTTTAATTTTTTAAGGTTTTAATATAAAAAAGAAGCTTTTAAACACCAACACTAATATTGAACTTTTTGTTAAAGTAAAATTGCTCATAATTTTTTCAAATAATAATAATTTTTTTTTTTTTTGAATATTTTTTAGTGGAACTTTGGAAGGTGAAAAACAAAAGCCAGCTTATGAAAAACTTCTTGAACAACCATTACTTAGATTTTCTGGTTTATATTCCGAAGAATGTGCACCACTTTTAGTTAAAATTCAAATTTTTAATAGAGGAAAACCATATTGTTTACCAGTAACAACATCATATAAAGCATTTACAACAAGATGGAGTTGGAATGAATGGGTTACATTACCATTACAATTTTGTGATTTACCAAGAACAGCTGTATTAGCTTTTACAATATTAGATTGTATTGGACCAGGTCAAACTGCAATTGTTGGTGGTACAGCAATTTCATTATTTGGTAAAAATGGTATGTTCCGACAAGGAATGTTTGATTTACGTATATGGTTGGATGTTGAAGGTGATGGTAATTATCCATCAAAAACACCAGGTAAAGGAAAAGAATCTAGTAAATCACAAATGCAAAGATTAGGAAAATTAGCAAAACAACATCGTAATGGACAAATACAAAAAGTTGATTGGTTAGATCGTTTAACATTTCGTGAAATTGAAATGATTAATGAAAAAGAAAAACGATTATCAGATTATTTATATTTAATGATTGAATTTCCAACTGTTTATGTTGAAGATAAAATTTATTCAGTTATTTATTATGAACCAGATGGTGATACAACATATAAATTTATTGCAAAACCAAAATTAGTTACTGTACCTGATCCAGAAATTTTACAAGAAAATTTAGTTGAAAGAAAACATCATAGATTGGCACGTTCAGCAAGATCTGGTCTATCAGATAAAGATGCAAAACCTACAGCTCAAATACGAGATCAATTACATACAATAGTATATAGATATCCTCCAACATATCCATTAAATAGTGAAGAACAAGATTTATTGTGGAAATTTAGATTTTATTTAAGTAGTCATAAAAAAGCTTTGACAAAATTCTTAAAATGTATTAATTGGGAAACAGCACCGGAAGCAAGACAAGCTTTAAATTTATTGGCACAATGGACACCTATGGATGTAGAAGATGCTTTAGAATTATTAAGTCCAGGTTTTACACATCCAGAAGTTAGAAGGTGATAAGCTTTATACATTAATTCATTTTAATAATAAAATTTTATGATTTATTTGTTGAATTTTAGATATGCAATTAGTCGTTTAAGACAAGCTCCTGATGAAGACTTACTTTTATATTTGTTGCAATTAGTTCAAGCGCTCAAATATGAAAATTTTGATGATATAATTGAATCATATAAGAAAATACTACCAGATAAGGATATTGTTAAATCATTTGATGATAATGGTTTTGATCAAAGCTCAACATCAGAATCGAATAGTGGACGTGGTGGAAGTGCTGCTGGTGGTAGTGGCGTCGAGTCACATAAATTATTGAAAAAACCAACTCAACAATCGTTAAGTTCACCCAGTTCTATAAATAATATAGCAAGTGGTTCAGATACAAATAATTCAGATTTAAATCGTTCAGATATTGGTTCTGATAACTCAAATACTCTTATGAGTGATAATATACCAGCTAATAAAATTCAAAATAAATCAATGCCAAATGATTTATCATCCTTTTTAATTGAACGTGCATGTTCTAATAGTAAATTAGCCAATTATCTATATTGGTATTTATCTATTGAAGTTGAAGATCAAGAAAATGTTCGAAAACAAGATGAAAGAGTTCGTAACATGTATATCATGGTATTAAAAATGTTTTTAAAAGTTTTAGAAAATGGCAATATTAAACTCAAAATAATTAGACAAAATTTGGATAAACAACAGAAATTTATAGACGAACTGGTAAGATTAGTAAAAATTGTAGCAAAAGAACCAGGAAATCGTAATAAAAAAACTGATAAATTTAAACAATTGTTGGCTGATACGGATCATTTTAAAATTAATTTTAAAAAATTTGAACATGAAATACATTTTCCATTAGATCCAGATGTTATAATTTCAGGTATAATTCCAGATAAAACTTCTTTATTTAAAAGTGCTTTGATGCCATCAAAATTGACACTTGTTACATCAGTACCACGTCAAGAATATGTTGCAATATTCAAACACGGCGATGATCTTAGACAAGATCAATTAATTTTACAAATGATCACTTTAATGGACAAATTATTACGTAGAGAAAATTTGGATCTAAAATTAACACCTTATAAAGTATTGGCAACTAGCTCTAAGCATGGATTTATGCAGTACATTGAATCCTGTACTGTTGCGGATGTTTTAGCTAAAGAGGGTAGTATTCATAATTATTTTAGAAAGCATAATCCTTGTGAAACTGGACCGTATGGTATAAGTCCCGATATTATGGATACTTATATTAAAAGTTGTGCCGGATATTGCGTTATTACTTATCTATTAGGTAAATAATTTTAATTAAGTAAATATGAAAATTTATTTTATAATATTATTTTAAAAAATTTTTTATTTTAAGGTGTTGGTGATCGTCATTTAGATAATTTACTTCTAACAGAAAGTGGTAATCTATTTCATATTGATTTTGGTTATATTTTGGGTCGTGATCCAAAACCAATGCCACCACCAATGAAATTAAGTAAAGAAATGGTTGAAGCAATGGGTGGTATAAGTTCTGAACATCATCATGAATTTCGTAAACAATGTTATACAGCATTTTTACATTTAAGAAGACATGCTAATGTTATGTTAAATTTATTCTCATTGATGGTTGATGCTAGTATTCCAGATATTGCTTTAGAACCGGATAAAGCAGTAAAAAAAGTTGAAGAAAATTTGAAATTAAATTTAACTGATGAAGAAGCTGTACAACATTTACAAAGTTTATTAGATATTTCAATTACAGCTGTAATGCCGGCATTAGTTGAACAAATACATAAATTAGCTCAATATTGGCGTAAATAAATTTCTACATGAATCTTAATTATATTTTATTTGTATTAAATAATAAATAATTTTATGTTTTTATAATATATAAATAAAAAATTACTGTAATCAATATGAAAATATTTTTTTTTTGTGTATATACGAAATTATTTAAATTTACGGATTATTAGTTTTAAATTATACCACAATCTAATCTCTTCTTTTCTTTTTTTTGTTCATTGAAATTTAAACTATGATTTAAATAATAAGATCAGCTTATAAAAACTTTTTTAAAAATATCGTTTTTGCATTAATATTTTCAACAACAATTAATTATTAAATTAGGATAGGAATTAAATTTGTGATAGAATCCAAAACAAAAATTTATTAAATCATGAAATTAAATATGTATTGTATATATAACGAAACCAAATTATTAAACCTTTTTAAAAAAAAATTACAAAACAATTTTGTTTCAAATTATGCTAAATATAAATAAAATAAACATACAAGCATAAAAAAAAAAAAAAAATATGTACTTTCTTTGATCTGAAATTTAAAACCGAAATAAAATACCCGCATATATATAGATATTTAAGCATATCAGATATTATGTAATAACAACAATATATAACAACAATTTTGAAATTTTTTAATTTTATTTGTAATCTACTTAAGCCTCTTTGTAAATTTTTGAACTTGAACTTACTTGAAATATAGCAGGAAGTATATCTGTTATGATTATTATTATTATTATTTTTTTTTTTCGCGGTTAAATAATTTTATTGTGTTGACTGATTGATAGAAGGTGCACTAGCAAAATTGCACATTTATGCAATATAAATTTTTTTTACTCACTAACTTAATGAGATAATTTTCAATTAAGCTATTTGATTACATTTGTTTTAAACCACAAAACTTATATATTTATTTGTTGTTTTTTTTTTTTTTTGTTGATATGATGTAGTAATATTTTTTTTTAATTTTGTTTGATTTTATTTAATTTTAATTTTTTTTTAATACACAACACCTAATAAATATTAAAAATAAAAATTGACTGAAATATAGAAATTATAAGATTCCCTATTCTTTTAAATAATTTATTTTAGTATATGATTGAAGTTTGAAAAGTAAAGTATTCAAAAATTTTAATTATTTATTGATTAAAAAATATATATAAGGAAAAAAATAATAAAAATGGCAGGAATAGATGTAAGCTTAATTAATAACTTATGAAAAATATTAAAAATTAATTAAATAAAAATTAAGATGGTTTAAACATTAGTGTTTCTTTTATATAATTTACTCGGACTTTACATTACTAGCTATAAAATATAAATTAAATCTTAAATGAAAATTTTATAGATATTATGTTGATAAATACATAAAGAAAATTTTACAAAATTTTAAGAAAAACTTTGCATATCAGTAGGCGCTTTATATATAATTCAAAATAATATTGGAATACAATAAATATAAATGGTAAATATAAGATATGATATAAGGCAGGATCTTCAGCAGCATCCAGCTACACTTATTGTTAAAATAATAATAATAATTTAATATTTATAATAAAAAATTGGAAAATGAAATTTGAAACGGAACTTCTATTGTAAAATCATATGAAAACTAATTACGGTAGATGAAAGACTTATGTTAATTTACGTTGTAAATTTAATAAAAAGATTTATAACATATCGGAACAAAATATAAATGGTTTAATTACTATTGAAATAATGTTGGAAGATTAGAAAATCAAATTCAAATTGAATCTTAACATAAATCTTTTATTTCGATTTGAAATCCATATTTTAAGCAGAAGGAATTTATTTTTTTTTTTTTCACTTATATAAAAAATGCACTTCCTCTCAATTTAAATGAAATCAAATCCAAATAATAAAATTTTTCATTATACAGAATTTCAAAATTTCTACAAAATCAATTAAAGATTTTAATGATATGTCGTTAGATGAAAGACATGAATTTCTCAAGTCATTTGATATTGTATTCTGTGATTGTGATGGTAAGTTAAAATAATTATGTAATTTTCTAATATTCTTTTTCCACTATATTATATAAAATAATTTGTAAAAAAAAAAAAAGGTGTAATATGGCAACCAATGCAAGAAAGTATACCAGATATTGGAGAATCAATTGAATTTTTAAGAAAAAATAATAAAAAAGTAATTTTTGTTACCAATAACAGTTTACGTAGAATTGAACAACTAATTGAAAAATTTAATGAAAATGGAATTGATGTCAAAGAAGTAATAATTATTTTTATTTGTTTTGAATATATTTTATATATTATAATTTAATAATGATAAATTATATATTTTTTTTTGTATTTTTATATATGTATAGGAAGATATTATTCGTCCTTCAAATGCAATTGCAAGTTATTTAAAGAAAATTAATTTTAATGGGAAAATTTATACTATTTCTAATGCACCATTTCGAGAAAAAATAGAAGAAGCTGGTTTTGATGTATTACATGGGGTAATTATAAATAATTTATATCACATTTAACTTATAAAATTTTGTTTATAAAGCCTTAAATAAGGTAGTTTTTAAAAATAGTTAAATCTTAATTTATTTCAAATGTCTTAAGTAAAATCTACATGAAATCAAAATGGATTTGAGACTTTTTACGGGAGGCCAACGGGAGGCTAAAAGGTCACGCCGAGATAATAAATATAGCAGAAACTAATATATGCATGATATGTGGGTAGGAAGCAAAAACAGTTTTTCACGTTCTGTACCAATATCCAGTATTCGAATCTAAAAAAGGAGAATCTTGAATAAGGAATACTGGGAGTGCTTCTCTGAAGTAAGAATGCTCAAGTAGGAAAAAATCATACGGTTCATGAAAAGTAAGATCGGGTCGATCAGATGCTGTAAAAGTGATGAGTGGATCATAGAACAGAAGAGCACAGTAGTTTATAGGGCCCAGATTTATTGGTAGTTAAAAGCCCACCTTTAAAACAACAAAATATATAAAAGTTAATTTATTAGTTACAGCTGTTCTTAATTAATAATATATAAACAATTATATCGCTCTAATAGAATATTTTCTAAAGAAATTTTTGATTTTTTTAAAGTCATACATATAATTTTATACATTAAATACTAATTTTATTATATTTTTAGTCAATCTCATAACTCATAAAAATTCTTTTTAGCCAAATGCTGTTGTTGAAGAAAATTTTGAAGATTTATGTAAACATATATTTGTTAAAGATAAAATTAAAGCTGTTCTAATTGATATTGATTTTAATATGAATGTTACTAAATTAATAAAATCTCATCTGTATTTAAAGGTACATTTTTATATACTGACAAACAGTTTATATCAGTTTTTTAAATTAAAAAAAAAAAATAATAATAAAATAAATTTAATAATTACAGGATCCTGATTGTTTATTAATTGGTGGAGCATATGATACTACAATTCCATTTGGACCAACTGATATTATAGGTTAATATATGTATTATATAAAAAATAAATAATTTTATGATTCATATATACATACAGATATGTATGTATATTTTTCTTATTAATTTATAAGTTAATTTTTTAAGGTCCTGGACCATTTATATCAGTTGTTGAAAAAACAACAAATAGAAAAGCGAAAATTTTTGGTAAACCTGGTAAAGAATTGGGAGATCTTTTATTAGAAATATCTAATGAAATACCACCAAATCGTGTTTTATTTATTGGTGATAGTATAGAATCAGATATAAAATTTGCAAATCATTTAGGATTTCAAACATTATTGGTATTTACTGGAGCAACAAAACGTGAAAATTTATCTGAACTATCTGAAAGTGATGCAATTCCTGATTATATTGCAGATATATTATTGGATATTGTAATACCATAAAATATTTTTCGTTATTTTTATTTTTTTTTGTTGTTATTTAGCACTTTTGATATTAATTGTTAATTGTTTTCTATTTTATCTATTCAATAAAATTAATAAAATATAAATAAAAATTTATTAAATTATTTAAATATTATGTGTTTATTTAATGTTTTATATTTTAAACTAAAATAATGATTTTTATTAATTTTTACGACACTGTATGTATATATTGTATCTAATATTACAAGTAATCAGAGAGATACATATTTTTGTGGTTAAGTTAAATATCTTTATAATATTCGAGAGGTTGAATATTGTAAAGTATAAATATGTTAAAGAATAAATATCAGGTTTTCATTACATATTAAATTATTATTCATGATTATTATTCACTGATTGCTCATGTTACATTTTTTTTACTTATTATTTTCTATAAATTAAATTATACAGAATGTATATTTTGGATTTGATTAAAAGTTACGAGTTGAGATTCAAATCTAATAAAGTATACTATTTTTAAAAATAAATTTTGAACAAAAATCAAAATACGTGATACTATATATTGCAATATTTAACAAAACGTGTATACATATTTGGTTTTACTAATTAAGACAAAATGAAGGTGAATCTTAATACTTAGATTTTTCGAACTTGTGCTAGGCAGCTATAATAATTTTTAATCTTCTAATATTATATCATTTACATTACTTTAGATTCAACATGGAGCTATAAAATGTTTCGCGTCACTAGACGTATTAAATATATTTCTCAAAAATACGTAATAAAATGTTCGTAATGTTGGTATAGTATAAAGTGCTCGTAGTGTTGTAAAAGAAAAAGTACATATACGTTTTTTTTTTAAATTTATATTGCGTTTTAGTATATTGCGTTTTATATTATAAAAATAGCATATTGCGTTTTAGTAATGCAATATGCTATTTTTTGTAAAAATATACAATAGATTTAAAAAAAAAATATATAAGATGCAAAATGAAAAATGTAATATTTTTCTAAAATTAATTAAATATAAACAAAAACACTAAATTCGAAATAAGTTTTTGAAAAAACTACTACCTCGTCAAAACTACTATTAAAATCAAAAGTATTGTTAATAATAATAATAGCTAATATAGTGGAGCTATATTTGGTTATATCACGCAGGAAGGTGTTATATACTACTGCACGTTGTAATCCACTGATAGCTCTGACTCTGTAGTAAAGTAATAATAATATTAATAAGTAATACTAATACCAATAATAATATAGTTGCTACAGTGATAGAGGGGATTGCCTTCAATAGTTTCCTCATGCAATAAGGTGTTATATGTATACTACTGCATGTTGTAACTGTTGCAACAGCTATTCTTACTGTTAGCAAAATGATAATAATAATAATGGATTCATTATTTCCTTACAGCCCCGCTCCCAATTCAATGTTTTTACATTATATTGTCCTAGCCTTTGCTATCCCTATACCCAAGTATGCCAATATACTGTGTTAGCAGGTAGGGGTTTCATCACATTATATTAGCTAAAGGAGTAGGTGAGTTTAGTCAGTAAGAATCTGATACTACCAAGGGGGAGTTCTTGGCGTCTTTGTAAGATTCCCACCTCCCTTAGGAAAACAAAAAAAATTCACCAATCTATAAAAAGTCAACATGTTTCCATGCGAATTAACATGGGAAAAGAATTGATTTATGTTCCTAGTCTAAAATAAAGTAATACACATTTCTATGTAAATTAACATTCACCGTTTTACCATTCTATGAGCAGAGCTGTATAATACTTTAGTATTTTTTACCAGTACCAAGTAAGATAACCAGTACCAGTACTGATATTAAAAATTCGATTTTAGTAAAGTATTAGTATTAGCTACTAATATAAAAATAAAAATTAGTAGCAAAAAAAGTATACTTTACCGGTAATTTACCAGTACTACCAGTAATTTTTAGTATTTTAGTATTTCTTAGTATTTTAGTATTTTTTAGTATCTCATATAAAACTACCAATGCTTATTAATATTTTTAGTATCTATTATTCAATTATAAAAAAACATAACTATAGTATAACGAAAACATATTTTTTGATGTTTTTATTTTGAATAGGTATTATAAATAGAAATAATACCTATAATAATGTAATAAAGCTAAGCCAATTTCACAGCTTCCTTTTTGACCATTTAATTCAGTCCAATTGAAGCATAAAGCTTTATTTGGCGCTGCGGCTTCATAAAATTGTGAGGTTGTAAAAAGTTTTCTACTATAGTACATTTGTGACATGTCTGAGCTATGGGTATTTAAAGTACGCTTTGCAAGTTAAATGCTGCACAAACAAAGCAAACTCTTTGCTTATCAGCTTTTTTGGCTGTATAGGCTTCTTCTTGTGTTTACATGCGAGCCAAATATTCATGTTCATCTATTGTTTTTGATTTCAAAAATTTCTCACAAGTTAGACAGTTGACTTTTTTTGGTTGAAAAAATGATAAGTTGAAATTATTATAAAAGTATCGCCAATAAATAATTTCAGTTGGAATATTAAATTGTAGCGCGCTTGGTAATGACTAATGAGTTCTTCAATAAATTATACATTTTGCCAATAGATAATTTGTGAATTTCAGGTATTTTCTCTTTGTACTAGCTCCGCAGTAATGTGATTCCATAGCCGGAAAACTTTCAATGTCTTCTTTTATTGCATTTAATACTGTATCTGGAGTTTTATTTATAGTTGTATGACTACCTCGTTTATCTTGATTTTGGTATATACCAGAGTCATCGCGATTGGATAAGGCGTTTATAACTGGACCATAACTAATAATTGACAGAGTTTTTAAGAAGAACGGTTTTTCAAACTCTAAATCCATTCCGAAAATATTGCCTGGTATGTTTTCTATTTTCATTATTCACTCGTTTACGTTTTACATTATTTTCAATAACGTTTCGCAAAATAAAATTCGTTTGCCTACAAAATTCTAAATTTCAATATTCTTGATAAATTTCATTTCGCTTCTTTTCATTAATATTAGCCGTACAATTATAACAACAATTGATGCAGTCAATAAGCTTAGGAACTTTTGCAAGTCTCAAAGAATCCTTTTTGGAAGCATACGGCAAACTACTTACTTTTTTTTTTCTTTTTTACATTAATTTTCCAATTTTGGATATTAGTAACTTTTGCCTTTACGATTTATTTTTTTATTAATTAACTCACGTTCTTTTTCCGTACTAGTATTTCAGCTTAAAAGTTGCTTATTTTCCGGAGGAATGTATTCTTCGCCGCCACTATCAGAAAAATCTACATCAATTATTGAAGAGGATAATTCTGTTTATAATACGTATTATAATATACATAGGTATTATTTTTGTTACTTTATGATTTAAGCTTATAAAATTAAAAAAAAAACAAATTAATCTTGTAATATAAATTATTCATAGTTTTGTACTTAAACATAATAAAAAAAGTAAATAAATAATTCTTTTTTATATAAAATTATATATAAAATATTTTAATATATAAATAATATAATATATGTATATTTCTGTCAAAGATAATGTATAATTAAAGAATTCACTAATTAGTCAGTAATTTCAGTACTAAGATCTTTCTTGAATAAGGTACAAAAAGTTATTAGCTTATTTTATTGCAAATTTATATTAATTTATTGATTAAAAATTTATTTAATGTATAGATTACATAATAAGAATAATGATTTGAATTAATGAAAATATGTTTTTATTGTTTTTAATTCCTAAATACGTTAAAATATTAGATAAAATTTTTAAAAAAGATGTATTGCGATATAAAGAGACTTACTGACTAATTAGTGTGTTCATTAATATTAAAATTAGATTTTTTTTTATAACTGTTATTAAAAATTTATAAAACTTATAAATAGTATGTAACTATCTCGATATATGTGTATAAAAAAAACAACAAATAACACATAAATAATTACACAGTAGTTAGTAGTTTTGAAAGTTTACCTTTCCTTGTTTTGTTTTTTTTAAAAATTTATTGTTGTATTCTTATTTCTTACATTTAGAAAATTTCAAAATTTCAGAATGACAATAAAGCCTATGCAATACAGAAATTTATTCAAAAAAAAAGTATTTTTAATAATTATAATAATTTTTAACTTAATTTAACATTTAACTTAAATTAATAATTTTTCAAACAAACCACATTCATTCGATTAAATTTTTTTATTTATATTATATATAGACCAGATATAAATATCTTTCGATATTTTTAAGGCCCTTTTGCCTTAAAGCATGTGGGCCATCTCGGTACAAGTATTAAATTATAATTATATTTAATATTTTGTTTACATTATTTTATTATTATATTTTACATATTATTTTTGATCTGATCGGGGTTTGAGCCCGAAACTTTTCGTCTGAAAGACCGCTGCTGACTTATGCAATTATGCAATTCAATTAAATTTAAAACAAAATTTCTATTAAATATAAATTTTTATAAAAAAAAATTTGTTTTTCTTTTAGTTTTGCAATTTGGCTTTATAACAATTTTTGTTGTGGCATTTCCATTAGCACCACTTTTTGCCTTATTAAATAATATTGTTGAAATGCGGCTAGATGCCTTAAAATTATTAAAATTCTATCAAAGACAAATTGCACAAAGAATTAAAAATATTGGAGTATGGCATAATATTATGTCAATTGTTTGTAGAATAGCTGTAGGGACAAGTGTAAGTATATTTTATTTAATTTTTTTCTTTTAAAATTATTAAAATTTAATATTAATTTTTTTTTTATATATTTTAGGCATTTATAATAGCATTTTCATCAAATTTTATACCAAAATTAGTATATAAGTATACGGTTAATACGAACCATAATTATGATGGTTATCTTGATTTTACATTAGCTTATTTTGATACAAATGATTTTCAGGTTAGTAATTTTATTTTTAAAATTTATCATAAAAACAAAATACATTATTTAAAACAAAAAAAAAAAATTAATTGAATAGGAAGGAACAGCCCCAATTCAAAGCCATTTTAAAAATGTAACTGAATGTCGTTATCCAGAATTTCGTAATTCATTTAATGATCCTGATAAATATAAGAGACCACTTATATATTGGCGAATTTTTACAGCTCGTTTAGCTTTCATTGTAATTTTTCAGGTACCTACTTATATATTATAAAAAAATTTTTTTTTTTTTCTTTTATACATTACTTGATAAAATTTTGATTTGATTTTTGTTTTTTAGAACATTGTTGGAATGATTCAAACATTAGTTGCTTGGATAATACCTGATACACCAGGAAAATTAACAAATCGTATTAAACGTGAAGAATATCTAACTAGAGAATTAATTATTGAACATGAAAAACGTGAAGCTGTTAGAAAACAAGATTTAAAAAATAATGATGATGATAATGATGGTAAGGTAATGATAATAATAATGGTGGTAGAGAATCAAAACAACGACCATTACAAACTACATCATCATTTACAAAAAAATCATCAAATGAAAATAGTAATATTAAAGAAATTGATGAAAAATTAAAACATACACAATTAAAACCATTACATCCAACAACAACATCATCATCAACAATAACAACACAATCAACAATGATACCATCAATTCAAACATCAATTGATGATACAAATGTTATTGATTCAAATTCAAGTTCAAATTTATTAGATAATAATGAATCTTAAAATATTGATACACCATTATATGCCCAACCATTAACACATGTTCCAGAAATGACTGAATCTCTCAATTATCCTAGAAGACGTTTACAACCTGAATTTTATTTGGATCGGACAACACATGTTTGAAATTTAATGAAAAATCACCATTTGTATATTTTATATGAATAGTGAAGAATTTTAATATTATAAAAATTAATTTTTAAAAAAATCTGATTAAAAATTAAGTTATTTAATAATTTGTAAAAAGAAGTAAAAATATAATTTTAAGATTATTGTAATATATATATTATGTATATATGTACATATTTTTAGATTATAAGGCGAAATTTTTTTTTTAATTTTAAAATATTTTCTGTTTTTTTATTAAAAGAACATAAATTATACTAAAGAACATATAACACATATACATATTTTTCATATTTGCTGTTGAACTGAACCGAAAAATCTAAATTAATTCTTAATCACAATATGTCTGCCAATTTGAAATCAGTTTTCATTCCCTAACTCAACTACCTTTGACCAGGCAATACATACGTACTAAACGTCCTATAACCTATTGTTTGGTCAAAAAAAGGAGGTGGTGTTTAGTGGCTTAATGTCCTACAGACTCAAAGAGGACTCGTGCTCGTTAAACTCCTCTTGAGTATTTTTCGGTTATTGCCACCCACCCTTGTAAAAAAAAAAATTGACATCCCACGAATTCAATTATACCCTATATCTTTAACTTGACATTAGAAATGAGTGAAATTAAACATTTTAAACAAGTTTTATTCAATCATAGAAAATGTTAATAAGTTTCATTTCTTTTATTTACAGTTAGACAAGCAAGTAGGAAGTATAGGTAGAAAGAAAAGAGTATATGTACACTTAGATCAGTTCATGCCTTTTGTGATGCTCTGTACCACTTTTCTTCCTAATTAACCCATTAGCTCCCTTATTACAAAACGATGTAAATTAATTAAGTCAACAAACCTGACAAATCGAAAAGGTTAAAAAGAATTTCTCCTTTTTAGAGCAAGAGCTGAAATTTCTTCTTTTTAGAGCAGGAGCAGGATATTCATACAATAAGTGAAGTATTGATTACTTTTTCTCTACATTTTTGTAGGTTGTACAAAAGTCATATGAGGAAAGTCCTAACCTTCTGACATGTCTGCTGATCAAACAGTGTCCCGTTAAAACTTCTATTACATTACTGATAAGTGATATTACGGCAATTTATGAATAAGTCTTTTTGATTGTTTTAAATCTAATATAGTCCAAGTTTGTTTAGCCACATTGCCCGTATTAATCGAACACCACCTACTTTACATAATAGGTTAAAAAAAAGTTAAAAAGTTAAATTAATTTAAAAGATAAAACTCTACAAAAATAAATAAATTTACAATAATAAATTATGAGTTAACAATATTAAAAAAAAAAAATTTTTGAAAATTTAAATCGTGATTGTCATGCGTGTTTTTCCAATATAAATGATTAGTTTTTAAGTGTAATAATAAAAAAAAAATTTTAAATTATATAGGTATTATATTGTACATATACAGGTATATAATAATGTAGAAAAAAAATTATCATTTATTTATTTCTAAATATTCACTAAATAATGATTATAATGATATTTGTCCATTTGAGCAAATGATAATCATCAGTTCATTGATTACATGATATTAATTTTTCTTTACTATCACCAATTGATAAACCAAAACGTATTCTAAATTTACTATATGATTTTCATAAATATGGTAATAACATTTCAATTAATGCATTAAATATTTGTACATATATTTGTATTATACATAATTGAAGATATAATTTCATTAAACAACCCCCTGGATTACATTCTTCTTGACGAAATGAAAATATTTAATCTTTTATATTTAGCTGGATAACCAACAAATTTACTGTAAAAATCAGTTCCTTCAAACAAAGAATCAATTGCAATATTGGCGTGGGTTTACGATGAAAGAGTACATTCTGCACGTTCACATGCTGTTCTCAAACGACGAAGAGCACGTATATTCGAGGTCAAATCTTTCTTATGTTTAAGTATAGCTGATATCGCATGTAGTAAAGTTAAAGTTCGACTTAATATAATAATAATTAGGTTTTATTGATTTGGTTTAAAACTGAAGGAAAATGCTATTAATAATTTATAATTCGGTTAAAAAATTAAATTTGATTTTTTAAAATTATTTTTGTTCTTTTAAAGTTGATTATTATTCGCGAAATAAGTATATTTAACTTACATTTCCTTTTGCAAAGTCAATAAGTTCCTTTTACAAGGGTAAATTTTAAACAAATATTTAAAATATTGTACCGGTGAAATAGTCTAAAATTTAAACTTAATTTAAGCTTTAATTTTATAAAATTAACAAAATTTTGACAAGGACTTTTATTTATTATTATTATTTATTTGTATAACTTAGTATAAATGCCTAATGTTCTACGGAAATATCTGTTTTGAGATAATTATGTATTTTTTTCATTTGAAAACTGGAAATCTCAAAACTCAAAAATTATAGAAACAAGGAGTAAATTTACTTTTATGGTGTGAACCTTTAAAGTGCCATCACCCAAGCGAGAAAATTTGATTGCAGTTACCACACATAATAAACACGTTGTGTTCATACAGTAACAAATTTAGTCACAGTGTATAAGTACGTGACGACAATGTTGCGACCAAATTGGGGACAAATTTTATATCAAAAGTAAACACTTTATTACGACACATTCTTTCTAATTGTGTTTAGTGGTTTAGTTTAGTGTTTTCTTTAAATTCTAATGTTACGGAAAAATGTGCTAACAGTTTGGGCGCAATGTTTGGAAACAAAAATATTTGCTGCACATAATTACGAAAAAATTGTTTCTAAAAATTACATAATAATTATGAAATAAATTTGTAACAAAGTTTCTAAAAATATAAAAATGTATATTATACATATATATATACAATGTATATATTAGTAACATAAATGAAAATTTTGTATAATATTAAGTTTTGATATAATGTTTTATTATGCAAACAAATATGTATATTTTTTTATTTTTTTAAACTGAAAATTTATAAACGGTTAAAATTTGTCATAAAAGGTACCAAAGTAGGTACTTCGTAATAATTAACGCGCCATTTTTATAACGTGTAACCATATAATAGTGTTTCATTTCATGTGAAAGTGTCAAAATGTAAAAAATTTTAAAAACAAAGTTTCCAGCTTTATTCTGTAATTCTGCCACTACAAATTACCAATTTACTTTCTTTTTAAACAAGTCACAAAAAAAAACAAAATTTCACATTTTGTGTAGTAAAAAATACCAATTGTGTCGACAAAATGTTCCTAATGTTCCCAATGTAATAATGTTACTACATTTTTACGTAACAGTTACCTCATATCTGGTCTAGTCAAAGACTATACAAAATACATATATAAGACATATTTAGTATAGACGAGACTCATATCCGAGACTCACATCAATTATCAGGCCATGAAGTGCAGAGAGTAAAAGCTTAATAAGGGGCCAGCTTTTAACAAATTTACACGTAGTCTTATGGAAAAAAATAGGGGGCCGACTATAAATCTTGAAATAATACAAAAACCATTTACTTTATTCAATTTGGTCCAAAGAGAAAATTAAAGTCGCATCTTTTTTACATAATTCATTAAAGAAAAATTTTTTCAAATATAATATTTTCATTCATAAATATGCATTTAAAAAATTGTCTTCCTTTAAATTTTTTATTTTAAAAGCTTCTTAAAGTTCTTAAGATTCGAGTCTCGTGAAAGTCAATGAGAGTGTTTTTATAGTACACTACTGGTAACAAAAAAAGTTTTAATGACAGTTTTGATTTTAAATTAACTTAGTAAAAATTTTTATTAAATTTTAAAAATAAAAAATTATTAACTGAAATATAAGTTATTGTGAAGTAAGCAAAAATTAAATAATATTTATATAAGTAATAATTTATAATATCTAAAAATTATTCCCATTCCCACACCACCTTTGAGGTAGGGAATATGGAGCGTTTTTTTTAAAGTGGTGTTCCCAATAGGTCTAATCCCCTCAATTCTAAAAAAAACAGTGTAATATTTATGAAGTAGAAACAAAAATATTAATAAAAAAACAATAAATAAAAAAAATATCACAAAATTCAAAATTAACAAAATATCACAAAAAACTATATAACCCTTCTTAATTTTGAAATATTTTTAATTTGCGGTTTTGTCTATTAGATTTTAATATGTCATTTTCCCGTTTTGTATAATTATTTAATAAAATATTTGCAAATGTTTTACTTATTTGGAAAAAAATATTGCGGCTACTATAGCCGCATTTACACGTCGATTCCAAATCAATGTCATTCATCCCAAACAAAGACTATTTAAAGTCAGTTCAATTAGTATTCTTTTTTGATTACTTTGCTCAAAGAAATTTTTTTTTAAATTTGTTTTCCGTAAAATCTCCTAAAAAATTGCTGTCATATGAAATAAAACATAATTTGTCTGATCCGTCGGTAAAGAAAGACCCCCTCTGTTAAGTTCGTCAAAGTAAAATTGCACCCAGCTAGAGAACGATATAAACGGAATCTATTTTCTAAAGAATCAGTTTGTAATTTGCCTAATAAAACATAGTACATTTGAAGCTCCGTTAAGGATAGATGAACTAAATCTATTAATGTTTTAGTAGTGAATACTAAAGCATTGAAAGTGTCTTTCGAAAATCTATTTTTATTATCATTTGTATTCCAAACTGATAACCAATGATAATTCTAAATTTAAAATTGCAACGGAAATAATTATCATTTTGTAAAAAATATAAAATAATATTAGTTTCATTTTCATTTTACAGAGTTTATATGTATAAAAAATTAAAAAGGGCTATATAAAAAAATAAGATAAAAGACAAAAAAATATAACAACTTATAAAAAACAAAAAAACCGTAAATACAAAATTATTTATTTTATTTATTTATTTATTAAGCCTTAAAAAAAAATAAAATTTATGTGTATAAAAAAGCCAATATTTACAAATTTAGAAGATCATACTATAATAGGAGTATTTTCAACTTTGACTTAAAATTAAGAGAAAAGAATTAATATTTATTATTAAAAAATTTAGTTGGTGTAGGAAAAATGGCTAAAAAACCTACTGACACATTTTTTAACGACTTATAACTAGATACTTAAAACTAACCTATAGACTAATTATTAAATTTAGAATTTACATATAGTTAACTTAGATTATACTGAAAATATTATTTATTAGTGGATTTGAATTGTTAAAGCAGTTCTCTTGAAAAATTAGAAAAAGTCTATCAATTTTGTCTTGAATTTAGGTTTTATGTAACCTTGCGGTTGAAAAGCATCTGATTTTCTTTAGAATTAATTTTAGCACGGAGTTCTACTTTCTTTGTAAAAGAAGTAAATTCGATTTTGCAGAATAAATCCATACGGCGAAAGCGTAGAAAAGAATGCTGCTAAATATCACTTTATATATTAATAATTTATTGTCTATGCTCAGATACGATTTTCTGTTTAAAATTATAAAACTAATTTAACACAAAAAACAAACAAAACTAATTATAATAAGTATTAATTAATTAATTATATCGTATAAAAAAAAATTTAAAATTACTTATATCTCCTACACCACTACTTTTTTTTTATGGAGTGTATCAAAATATTTAATAATTTGCTTACCAGAATTTGTGACTCCCTTTTTTTATGTGCTCGAAATATGGCTGAAAAATACGAGTTGAAAATTAATTTTCTTACAAGAGGAAAGAAAAAATTCTAAATTTTAATTATATGACATTTTTAAAATGTTTAAATAAAATTAAAAATATTAAAACTCAATTTGATTATAAAAGTACTTACCCATTTCATATACAATTTTTATATAAATTTTAGGTTATGGTTGAAAGCTTTCAAATAAAACTTTCAATCCCACTCTTATTTTTTGAAAAAAAATTCTCTTCTTCTACTTTTACAAATGTCAAAAAGCAAGCGGAAAAAAATAACTAAAAAGACCTAAAAGTAATTTTATTAAATATTAAGTTAAAATTACGAGTTGAAAGCTAATTTTTTGATATGTTGTAGGAAAAATTCCAAATTTTATTTTCATATAAAATTTGACATATTTTGGAGAATATTTCATAACGAAAACTCGTAATGAAAACTGTTAAAAATGGGCATTTTTTCGAAAAAAACAACAAAATAATAAGAACAAAAAAAATCTTTTAAAATTAAATTTTAATGTCATTTGTTTGAATGTGTGCGAGACTCGATTGCCATTCTCTCACAACTACATTCATGCGTTTTCAGTTCTTGGCCTGTTTATTTAGGTCTTGCTCACATCAATTATCAGGCCATGAAGTGCAGAGAGTAAAAGCGAGACTCACATCAATTATTAAATATTAAGTTAAAATTACGAGTTGAAAGCTAATTTTTTGATATGTTGTAGGAAAAATTCCAAATTTTATTTTCATATAAAATTCGACATATTTTGGGGAATATTTCATAACGAAAACTCGTAATGAAAATTGTTAAAAATGGGCATTTTTTCGAAAAAAAAAACAAAACAATAAGAACAAAAAAAATCTTTTAAAATTAAATTTTAATGTCATTTCTTTGAATGTATGCGAGACTCGAATGCCATTCTCTCACAACTACATTCATGCGTTTTCAGTTCTTGGCCTGTTTATTTAGGTCTTGGCAAGGCCTAAATAAACAGGCCAAGAACTGAAAACACTTGAATGTAGTTATGAGAGAATTGCAATCGATTCTCACGTATCGCGCGTATGAATAATTTCATAATTGATGTGAGTCTCGATTATAGCCATATAAGCGTGTACAAAATATTAAAGTATGAAAGTAGTATAGACGTATACTATTACGATATTGAGCAATTTATCTTTAGAAGCTTTTAAAATAAAAAATTTAAAGGATGACAATTTTTTGAATACATATTTATGAATGAAAATATTATATTTCAAAATATTTTTCTTTAATGAATTATATAAAAAAGATGCGACTTTAATTTTCTCTTTGGACAAAATTGAATAAAGTAAATGGTTTTTGTGTTATTTCAAGATTTATAGTCGGCCCCCTATTTTTTCCATAAGACTGCGTGTAAATTTGTTAAAAGCTGGCCCCTTATTAAGCTTTTACTCTCTGCACTTCATGGCCTGATAATTGATGTGAGTCTCGGTCTTGGTTAAAAGCTGGCCCCTTATTAAGCTTTTACTCTCTGCACTTCATGGCCTGATAATTGATGTGAGTCTCGGTTGTGCCCCAAATGCTCGCGACATCTATCAATATGAAATTTATTCATCTTTTATGTTATACTAATTCGTTTTTTTTAAATTTTAAATATGCATAAACGTTTTTCATTCTTTTCTTTGATATACAATCATATACAATTTAACCTTGAACAAAACAAAAAAAAATTTTCTAAATAAAATAAATTGGTGTGTATGTATGTACATTGTACTAATCGTATTGCTATACTAGGATAGATAATAATTTGAATACTGATAATTTAATGTAGATTTTTGTAAGTAATTTAGATTCGATTGTTTTAAATAAATTTTATTTATTCTAGTTATATAATATTACAATTCATTAACATAAAATTTACAAATGCATTACAATAAATCAAGTTTTAAAATACAAAGAAAAGATTACTTATCTGTACGCTGTGCTGTATGTGTCATAAACCGAATAAACGAGAATGTATGTTAAATATAATGTTAGTTACGTTGTCAGATTTATTGTATAGTTTTTATTTTTTAAATAAAATGAAGTTTTTTTCTAGATATACAAAAAAATAAATATACATGATATTTCTTGATTTGTCACAGACAATTTGTGTATTTAAGTATATTTTTTTTTTTGCAAAATAAGCTAAAGAGTATATAAAAATGTGCTATTTAGAATGATTAAGTAATCAATAATTCGTCGTTTCAATTGAAGTAAACTGTATTGACTATAATATATGAAGAAGGATTTAAATTTTTACTTTATAAATTTAAATGTATAAAATTATTAATTAACATACATATATTGGATTAATATTAATTAGTTTAACTAAGTAGGTATATATGTATATATATGTACATATATTACCTTTAGAAAACTTGGACTTTTACCTTTTGGTATTTACAATAGTTAGAACTAAGATAGAAAATGAATAAGAATTTAATTGTTTTGAAAGAATTAAATTTCTTATTTCAATCGCCTAAATGTTTCATTAGAATTAAAATGAGAAGTAACGTATAATATTTAAAATGTTATATTTTTTGAAGTAATGAAAATGTTTAAGTATATTTAAAATTAAAAAAAAAACGAATTTAATATAACATAAAAGATGAATAAATTTCATATTGATAGATGTCACAACTATTTGGGGCACAGCCTTTTTTTTATTTTCTTTACTAAAAAATTAGTTCTATGTACTTGGAATATATGTATAGTCTTATATATGTATAGTCTTTGGCATAATATATGTATAAAAAATAATACTAACATCATATATCCATAAATTGCAATTTAAACTTATTAGCATTTTTTTGTTATATATATGTAACATTTAATTTTAAATAAATATTTATTTACAGTTCAAAAAGAAATATTAAGCAAAACTATATTGAATATTCCGATATTTAAGTTAAACAGTTTTAGCACATTTTTAGCACATAAATTTTGAAAAAATGTACCTATTAATTTCATTCTGTCCGTCCCTCTGTCCGTCTGTTTACAAAACTTCTACACTGTTAAGATAGAGAAAAACAATTTTAACCATGGGTAGATCTCATAAAAAAAATTAATTTTTGTGGAACAACTTTCTCATATAGCCCCAACCATCAGGGAACTACAGCCCCTAAAACTTTGAAAAAGCCCTATTTTTGAATGTGTATATTTCATGTTCCGCTTAACATTTGTTTAATCTGAAAACGCCATTCGACAGGAACCTTTTTTTACCTTTATAAATCAATATAAAAATTATACAAGTTTTGCATGATTTTTACCTTCATAACTCGCCTGGTACGCTTTTAAATAGGGGCTTACAATTTTGAAACAAGAAAGAACTTTCAGAATTAGTATAAGTTTCCTGAGAAAAATTTTTTCACCCCCTGTTTATTAGTAATTACAGCTCAAAAATAGAAAATTTGGTATTTTTAAACAGCTGTAACTTAGGCACTTGTACACACTTTTCTTCGGTAAGACAAAAAAAAAATTAAAAATCCAGTAATATATTTTTACGTGTGTTAATGGTTTCTTTTAATTGTATAGGGTTTCAGAGTTACAGCCCCCCAAAAAAGCCCTATTTTCTGATGTACATAACTCTCTGCATAGTACTTTTACAATTTAAAAATACTAGAAAACTGAAAATTTCCTTACCTCTATAAAACAATATCAAAATTATTCAATATTATGTAATTTACTATTTAAATTTACCGTTATGTGTAAACCAAATTTTGTATGATATTTCTTTTTTCATAACTCCGGCATGCTCTGAGATAGGAAATTTTGAAACAAGAAAGAACTTTTAGAATTAGTATGAGTTTCCTCAGAAAATATTTTTGTACCACCCCCTGTTTAAGACCTATTAGGACTCAAAAACTGAAAATATGCTCTTTTTAGACAGATATAACTTAGGCATTTTTACATGTATTAACGGTTTTTCTTAGTTATATAGCGTTCTGGATTTACAACCCCTTAAAATTGCAAAAATTTTAATTTTTTCTTATATGAAATTTTCAAATTTTGGCAAGTCATAATTCTAAACAGTTTGTATATATTATCTTTTGGAAATGTGCGCTTTTAAAAACCGTTGGTTTACATTCTGCCTTGTTTTACTTAGTTATACTTTTTAACATTTTCGAAAATTTCTACACTTAAGATATACTTAAGAATTTTTAAAATTTATTTCTTCCTTAATATTTAAAGTTGAAATTATTACATGACTGATCAATAAATAATTTATATAATATGTATCCAAATGTTTTTTATTTTAATCTTTATTTATTTTTGACTAAATCTTTTTTAAATGTCAATAGTCTTTTTAAAATTTTTAATAAATTATTTATAACCTTGACTTTGTACAACAGTTTACAAAAATTGAAGAAATTTTTTAAAAGTGTAATAAAATCAGGAAATAAAATTGATCTAAAAATAACTATACCAAGTACTAACTTATATAGTTGCATATTCATTGTATGATTAATGAACCCTTTTATTTTGTTTTTGTTTTTTATTTTTGTTTTAAATCCATGTTTGCAACTGACCGTGAAATGAATTTTTTTTACGTTCATCATTTTTAACAATTTTTCATTTATGTACATCTTTAAATTATTGTCTACAAATATTAATTTTAAATTTTTGTTCAGTGAGAATACCATAATATAAACCAATGCTTTATTTAAATTTAGTAGAAATGGTAGATAAATTTACGTTGTGTAAAATCAAATTACAATGCAAAAATTTCATTCCAAAATTTTCTTATTACCAGTTTTAAAATTAAATTACTATTAAATGGTAAACCACTTTATTAAATTTTTGTTTTAGTTTTTCGGGAGTATAAATTAACGTAAGAAATTTTCTTTCAGCTTTAAAAGCTGATGTAAACCATATATACATCAGATATTTTACATTAATGTGTTAATTTTTTTTTTTTTTTTGAAAATTATTTTATTGTACATTACAAATTTATCGTGCAATGATCTCTTTATATAAAATAGTAAAATTTAAACTGGTTAGTAAATTTATTACATGAATTGAAAACAAAAAAAAAGTGTTTAATTTAGTTAGTAAAGCGTAAAATACGTATTACATTTTTATGAACTGCAATAAAATATTGCAGTCTAGTAATGATTAATATTTTATTTACATCAGAAACGTTTAACTGCATTTTTTATAAATTCTAACTTCTTCAAAAATAATGTTGTGAATAATCATTAATAAAGTAAACAAAAACTATATTTTATAACTTCTTAAGATTTATTAATTTATTTATTTATATTAATATTACATACATAAATGTAAGGCAATATTATTGAACCATCGGCTACTAATTTTATACTATTATTACATTATATATTAATATTATTTATTTTGTTTATATTATATACTATATATTTACATTATATTAGGTCGTAAGGGGGGTATGTAAAGAAAAAAACTTACGACCTGTGCAGAGATCGAATCCACACTCCTTCGGTTAATATGCCACACGCCTACCCACTAGGCTACCGAAGCCCCTCTTAAGATTTATTTATTTATTTAAGTTGCAAAAATTCTTTGTAAAAATAAAAGCAAAAAAATTTGCATACATATAGGGGCAATTGTAGTTGTTTTGTTTTTTATTACGGAAATAATCCCATATGACAAAGAATACAGATAAGACTGGATGCAAAAGTTTTTGTTATATTATTTATTACTTGATTTGGGTTGGCCAAAATTCTAAATACCAAAATCAATAATACAAAACCCCAAATACCAAATTCCAAAAATTCAATATCCCAAAATTCAAAATCGCAAAATACCATAAGATTGCTTGTTATAATAATTGAGACTTTGGAATTTGGGATTTATGTTTAATTTGGTATTTTATCATTTTGGGATTTTTATTGATTATGCGGCGCTCCCCTTCATTGTAACTATAATTGTATTAAAGAATCAAAATGATAGTTATTTAAAATTGTATTGAGACTAGCATATGAAAACTGAACTTAAAACAAGGTTTTTTTTTTATATTATACCTACCAGCAATATAAAAAAATGTTGCAAAAATTTGGATAAAGTAAAATTCAAGTAAATTTGTAGAAACATTTGGATAAAATATTTCTGAAAATAATTGAAATGACCTTAAATAGAAAAAACGAAATGTTAATAAAACCAAAATTGTTATATTATATCAATTTCTTGATATTTTTTTTTTTTTTGTAATAGGCTAGGCCAAGCACTTATTGATAATTTGTCTTATAAATACGCATATACGTGATACCGTGATACCATCTAAAGCAAAATTAAAATAGCATATTCACATGATTATATTACTTTTTTTGTTTGTGTAATAAAACACGTTTTAGGCACACTGCAAGCTTTGATTGTTATCAATTTTTAAATTACATTATATGCATATGTATACATATTCTAAATTTGATTTTTTTTTTTAAAAAAAATGTATTTTATAGTATGCTTAATTTTGATTCACTGTTATGTATATATTTATGAAAATACATTTAAAGCACATATTTAGATTTAATTAATTTCAAAAATACGTTATAGGAACACGGCTCTTTCCCTTTCTGTGACATAATTTTGATCTTATTTATATTGTGGTCTTATATTCCAGATTAGCTTCAACATCTACTGCTTTACTGAATTTAACTGTAGTACATCATTTAAGGTAAATCCCTTGATCTCCACACTAGTTACATATCAAAAAAATTATCCCCGAACCGAAATTGCACGCACATTGATCCCCTTTTTGTATACAATTTTAATAAAGTTTTAACTGTACGATTGTATTTGGACTTGATGTAAATTGTTTTGATTGGCTACCTTGCTAACTTACAGATTTTTGACTGATTATCTTGCGTATTTACAAGATTTTTGTTTATAAGTTTCTTTATGTAACATTGATGTTAAATTCAATGTTAAATTTTCAAGTATTTACAGTTCATATATCGAAAACCAAATCAAAAACTTGCTTTTTAAATTACATTAATAGTGGATATTTAACAACACATAGTGGATATTTGACAACTTTAATTTATAAATGTTGTTTACAAGTTCTTTTAAGGAAGAACAAAGTTGTGGAAATTTTACTTTGCAATTCAAAAATATAATTTTTAAAAACTAAAACACACAAACCCGTGTTAATCCATAGAATACAGTTACAGTATGAGTATATCTTTATAATCAATACTAAACTAAACGTTAATTAATCTGAAAATACACTTACAGTTGGTTGTAACAACGATATTATATACATATTATATATTTTTTTTGATTTTCCAGGTTTTATAGCATAAAAAAAAAATTTCGTTTTAGATGAAGTTAAATTGTTTTATAATTTGGAAGTGTACTCGGAAGCGGGTATCGTTGATAATTTTTTGTTATATTAAATTGTTATTTTATTTTTTGATATTTGGTTTTGATTTAAGTAAAAAAAATTTCGAAAAATTAAATAATTAAAAGAAATTAATTATTTAGATTATATTAATTTTAAGTGAAAATTAGAAGGATGATTAGAAGTTGATTAAAAATAATTTAAATATACTCGTATATTAATAGTTAAAATTAATTTCTAATAATACTTAAAAATAATTTACAACAAGGGTTTCAAAAATTTTAAAATATAATAGATTAAAAATTATTAATAAGTTACTATTAAGAATAAATAAATTATGAACAATTTTGGCCCAATTCATTCCAATTTGTTATCTATGATGCAAAAAAAAATTTCTTAATCTTAATTGAGAATAAAAAGAAATGGCAAAAGAGATTTATATAAAAGACAATCTAATTCATTTTTATTTAAGGCTATTTAAAAATTGTTTCAAGATATAGGTATCCAAAGTTTAAAAAGATTTATAATTTTATCAACTTAAATGGTAATTCTAAATTAAACAAGATGATATAATCAATTATCTTTTATATTTTAATACGAAAACAAAAAAAAAAAAACATTTTTGAAAAGTGTTTCAATTTACAATTATTTTGCGTAAGCAATTTTTTTCATTCTGTTTTTTAATCTTTAAAATTGAAAATTAAATTCCATTGAGAATCAGCACCTATTTAATATAATTAATGAGTCAAGCAAAGATTTTATTTGAAAATAATTTATTTGGATAATATATAGAATAAGGTTTTTTTTTTTTGTTTTTTTTGAATATTTAATAATTTTTAATGTTCTTTTCCGAAAACATAAGTTCAAAGATGAGTTCAATGTCTTCAACTTTGTATATACAAAAGAAAAAAACATTAAAAACCATAAAAACAGCAAAAAATAATTTATATAACAACATAATTTTTTAGATTAACATAAAACGAAATAAATTGTTTTTATTCGTTAAACTTGTAAATTATAGAATATAATAAAATAAATATTTAATATTCTAGCTTATACAATAGTAAAGTATAATTTATGTACAGGCTGTGCAGAAAATAATTGCCATTTTATACTTTTACTTATTTTATAAGATAAAAACTCTTTGGTAAAACCTGGTAAAACCTATGTTATAATACACAAATTTTTTAAATCTCAATTTGCCAAAATAAATTAAAAAATATCGTGTCTGGAAACAAAATAACGGAATTAAGGCTCAAACTAGATTCTTATTGTCAATAGGATTTCGTGTATTATAAATAAAATACTTGATTAACTTATTTTGTTGAAATTGGTATTATATTAAACCGCCATTTTAAATATTATCAACTTTTTCATGTTGTACCATAAAGTAACTATATACATAGAGTATTCACATGGAAGAAAAAAGTTAGACAGTTTTTTGGCGAAATATATGAGCCTTTGTTTTCCTCCTTTTTTCTTTTTTTTTCCTCGAAGCTTATGTTTCTATACAATATACGCTATTCTATTGCTATACATGTAGTTTGATACGAATAGTATAGATATGTATTTATATACATATGTAGCTATGTAATGTTAAGTATTTATCTACATATTTTTTAATTTGTTATGTTTCTGTTTCTGTTTTGTTTTTTTCTTTTTGTGTAAAGAATTAATATGTAAGTGTATGTATAATATGATGAATGAATGTGTATAATATGTAAGGTTTTTTGAGTTACTGACAAATTGTGTATGAAAGTACATTTTGTGAAAATAAAAGCTAAAAAATGTGTGCCTTGTATACAAAAATTTGCTATTATTGGAATGAGTATTCGTAATTATTCTAATAAAAATTCGTAGCTTCCATAGAGGTATGTAATATAATATGAAAAATGATTTGTATTATTTTATTTTTAATAAAATTTCAAACTTACTTGTTTAATTTTTTAAAATGAACTTGATCGTATTTTAGTTTATTTTTATTTTAGTTTTTTTTTTGTTTGTATGTCAATTGATGTACATATGGATATTTCTATACATTTCTTCATATAACTTTTTCGACTTCTTAAAAAAAGAAAAACCTCGATTCTACCTCAATTTTTTATCAATCAATTTTAAGTGTTTTCATAGCCAACTATAGGTACAAGAATTATTATTGTAAAAGTATAAAATATGAAAAAATGTATATACCTATATCTATTAATATAAATTTAAAGTTATTTTCATTTCCTCTAAAAATATATTTTTTCTTTTTAGTCAATCTTACAATATTTTAAAAATTCAAACTACAAGCTATTTAGTGTAATATCAGATCGATATTTATTATTAATATCAGATCGATATTTTATTATTATCAACAGTGGATGTTGAGACAATCAAAAAGTTTATCAAACAGTAATATGTACAAAAAATTTTTGCAACTTCTTTAGTAATATGTTTTAAAACCAGACGTTTCAATTACTGTTCTAAAATCGGCACTCACTGTTGTACTAAATATTTGTGTTGCTAATTTAACTCTCATTTTTTCAAAAGTATGCGTATTAATATGTTATCTAGTTAATTTGGTCCACATCTTAGTTTTTCAATTTATTTGAACTTCCCATAATTCTATGAGAACTTTAAAGCTTTTAATACAATCTGATGTTTTTAAATCGGAATCCATTAATGTATTTCTAAGAGATTTAATTAGATGGGGAAATCGATTTTCGATCGAGATGGGGAATCGAATCGATAAGCAAAAAATGTCTTATTATTATAATTACAAAATGGTTTATCAGGTGTTATTTATAGCAACAAAAAAACTTTGGCTAAAGCTTGATCACAAGTAATTGCCCATATTATAATACCAATATCGAACAAACTTCTCAAATTTTTTTAATAAATTCTAAAAGTGTTACAAGACGAATATCTGTTTTCTATATTTTATATTCTAAAAATAAAATTTAAAAGTATTACGAGAGGAATATCTGTATAGATATGTATGTATATCCATACATCAGTTACAAAAAAAAATATTCATAAAAAATTTTAAAATATTTTATAAACAACGCCTAAATATTTTACAAGCCGGATCGGAACACTCAATTTATTTTGTAAAAAAATAGTCTTTTGTTTTCAAAGTTTTCGTTGAATGTTCCGGCTTGTAAGTGTAAAGCCGTTGTTATAAATATCGTGCATTAAAATAACCTTTTTGTTGTTCATGTTCTTCTTAATTAAATTTTTTTTTGTAAAGATATGGATAAGTTGTTTAACCCCAAAATGTGCCAAATGTTTTTTCTTTTCAAAAATACCTTCTTAATTTTTAAAATTTTTAAATTCTGTTTTTTATTATGACCAACTATATGTAGCTACCTTATTCAATATCAAAAAATACTTTTAAGAATTCTGCTATTTAGAAGGAATTACATATCATATCTATCTAAAGTCATAAAGGCTGGTTTTCATGAGAAATTTCATGAATATTATCGCAACTTAAGGAAGAGAAAAATATATTGCACTACCAGTGGGAAATTATAGCAGCACTTTGACAGTTAAAATTGTACAATAACCTAATTTATTAATGTTTTATATTCATAACTTAGTTAAAAATTTAAAATTTTTTATTTATAAAGTTGTTAAAAATAATATACATATGTAGTTTATTAATAATAATTTTATACCGATAATATAGTCATTTTAATATAGTTTCTCACTAAAAAATAAAATTTGAACATTTGTTTATTTTTTTGACACTTCAAAATTTAACTGCCGTGGTAGTGAAAATTTTTTATAAGATATACAATTTTTGCATACATTATGTAATTCGTGGATACATATTTATGGTTACTTTCTTGGATATTTTAGATCGGTCTAATGAAAACCAGCCTTAATATATTATGTAATTATACATTCAGTAAATTTGATCTTAACTTACTATACCATTGTGGGTTCACAAAAGTTAATACCAATATTTTAGAATATTTCAATATTCCATCCAAAAATATTTTTTAATTTTTAGAAAAAGTATTCTTCTAAACAAAAAAGAAAAAAAATTAAAAACAAATAGATCTCCGCTCCGTTACAATTTACATCCACTTGCAATCTTATAATAAAATTTTGTTGGCCTTCAAATATTATCTACGTGTTGTGTAGAGTTATTCTTTATGGGATCTATAAAATTCCATTTTAAAATTATAAGAACATTTGTTTGTTTGTATGTAACAATATAAAATTAATTTTTAGAGAAAAAAAAAACAGTTCGAAGAAAATAAATTATGAACATTGAACTGAATGAATGAAAAAATATTTTTTTGTTTTGTTTTTTTTATATGTTCTTTGATGATATACCAAAAATACGGTAAATTTTTTTACGAAATAACAACAAATACGATCTTGGGGTGATTTCAAATCAATGGAATTGACTACGATTTTTTCTTCTACGTGAGTTCTCTATGTATATAGTTACTTTATGGTTGTACTAAAAAATTTTGTAAAAAAAAACCAGAAAATAATAAATTTACCTATAATTACTTTTTAATCAAAGCTTATTTATCAATTATAATAAATTTTATCGAAAAGTAATGATCTGATGATTTTATATTAAATTTAATATTTAAAAACAAAATTACATACCTACCTACTTATAAGTTGAATGAATCAAGACCTATATTATACATATACATACATATATTAGATTAAAATCAGAAATTAGTTATGCCATGTTATTATATTTAGCAATCTCACAATTAAATTTTGTTCTTTAATACACTTTAGTTTTTGTATAATATGTAAGTTTATAGGTTAGGCCGTTAGGATAGGAAGTTATGTCTACAATTATAGGATGTAATTTCGAAATAATTTAGAAAATAGTTTTTTAAAAATGATTTTGCAAGTGTTTGGAAAAGTATAATTTACAATTTTGCATATTTCAAAAGAAAAAAAAAATTCTAATATCATATTTTGTTGACAGTAAATTAACACTAAAATATAATAAAACGCATTATTTGTTAGTTCTATTTGTTTTTATTTTGTTTTTAATCTGATATTAATTATTCTTTATATAATATTAAAAGTAATGTCTTGTATAATTTAAGATATATATTCAAAATATTAGTTCCGGGTGCCTTACCGCGTACTGCTACTTTTTCATTAAACGAAAACCGCATTCGAAAATTTGGAACTTTGAAAATTGAAAATCGCAGCGTTGCGAGTATAAAATTAAATTTTTTATACTATATAATGCTTACACAGTTAAACACCAGTATCAAAATTTTAATTTTCCATTCGCAACCCTACGATTTTCGATTTTTAAAGTTCCAAATTTTCGAATACGATTTTCGTTTAGCGAAAATAGCACTACGCGGTATGGCACTAGTTTTAGTGTTAGAAAACTTTTAATATAAATTCTATATATTACAGTAAAATACGGTTAAGTGCACATTAATTTTGAAAACATATTGTATGAATGCGATGCTGTGATGCACGTTTAAATGCAAATAAATGTGCATATATAAGAGCTACATATGTATATAATTTTACTTAGATCAATTAAATTTCAAAAATTTAAACAGAACAGAACTTGAATATTTTTTGAGTTTTTGTTATTTGAATAAAAACAAATAAAAATAAAATTCAAGCAGCAGAATTTTTATATGTAATGGCATATTGGTATTAGTTGTGTTAAAGTGAAACACGTGGATATGTTCGCATTTTATAAAAATTAAAAAAAACATAATGTAAGTTTTTCATTTACTTATTTTAAATTTTTTAAGTAAAGAAAATGAAAAATTTAAAGTTGTTAATTTAACTTTTCTAATGTTTTCCCTTTTGTGATTAGGAAAAAAAAAAACAAAACAGGACAAATACGCTGAATTGGAATGAAGGATAAAAGAAAATAATTTGATTGGAAATTTTACTTCTTAACTCTGAAAATTCGTTTTGACTTTTAGGAAGAAAACTATTCACGTTTTAAAATTAATTGCAATTAAAAAAACTTGTCAATTTTAATTTTTTTATTACCACTTTTTATCAAAAAAAAAACTTTATTTTTATTTTTGATTTTAAAGTTTTAAATTTTATAAAAAAAATTATTTTTGGTTACCTAATTTATTTGTTAGCGGAATTTAAATTTGTTGTTCTATACATAATACAATATGTATCCCTATAAAATGTTTAAAATTATATTGTCAAATGTTTTCTTAACCCTTTAATGCACACAACCACCTCAAGGCACATGCGGATTGTTTTTAAACATCCCTAGCCGCCGTTATAAATAATTTTAAACTACAGAGACGTTTAATTTGTTTTTTTTAAATATGTATGTATTTTTCATAAAAACCGCGGTAAATAAATAGCTGCTTAGTAGTTCTTGTAATAAATGTCAAATAAAAATTTAGTTTTGTGATTTTGTGAAAATAAATGAAGTGACAAATTGCATAAAGTAACTATATACATAGAGTATTCACATGAAAGAAAAAAGTTAGACAGTTTTTTTAATTTCGTAAAATCAACTTGATCGTATTTTAGTTTATTTTTTTTAGTTTTTCTTTTTTTTTTTTGTTTGTATGTAAATTGATGGATGTATATAGATTTGTATATTTGTATTTCTTCATATAACTTTTTCGACTTCTTAAAAAAAGAAAAAACCTTGATTATACCTCGATTTTTTATCAATCAATTTTAAGTGTTTTCATAGCCAACTATAGGTACAAGAATTATTATTGTAAAAGTATAAAATATGAAAAAATGTGTATATATTAATATTAATATAAATTTAAAGTTATTTTCATTCCTTCTAAAAATATATTTTTTCTTTTTAGTCAATCTTACAATATTTTAAAAATTCAAACTACAAGCTATTTAGTTTAAAATCAGATCGATATTTATTATCAGAATATAATGATTAATGATCCACTGTTGAGACAATCAAAAAGTTTATCAAACACTAATATGTACAAAATTTTTGCAACTTCTTTAGTAATATTTTTAAAACCAGACTTTCAATTATTGTTCTAAATGCGGCACTCACTGTTCTACTAAATATTTGTTATTTTTGCTAGTATTTGCTAATTTAACTCTCATTTTTTCAAAAGTATATGGATTAATATGTTATCTAGTCAGTTTCCTACACATCTTAGTTTTTCAATTTATTTGAACTTCCCATAATTCTATGAGAACTTTAAAGCTTATAATACCATCTGAGGTTTTTAAATCTGAATCCATTAATATATTTCTAAGAGATTTAATTATATGGGGAAAATCTAATATTTATTAATATTAATCTAGAATTTATTAATATTACAGTAACACTTTGACAGTTAAAATTGTACATAACCTAATTTATTAATGTTTATATTCATTATTCATATTTGGTAAAATTTTTTATTTATAAAGTTGTTAAAGATAATATATGTAGGTACATAGTTTATTAATAATATTTTTATACCGATAATATAGTTATTTTAATATAGTTTCTCACTAAAAAATAAAATTTGAACATTTGTTTATTTTTTTGACACTTCAAAATTTAAATGCCATGGTACCTAGTAGAAATTTTTTTGTAAGATATACAATTTTTGCATACATACATATGTTTGTAATTCGTGAATATTTATGGTTACTTTCTTGGATATTTTCAAATGTTTCATGGATATTTTTTTAGCTTAATCTCTTTCAAACACATATTATTTTTGTATGTTTTGCCTATACTCTAACATTTTCGTGGATATATCGGTCTAATGAAAACCAGCCCTAATGTACATTCAGTAAATTTTATCTTAACTTACTATACCTTTGTGGGTTCGCAAAGGTTAATACCAATATTAAATTTCAATATTCCATCCAAAAATATTTTTTAATTTTTAGAAAAAATATTCTTCTAAACAAAAAAGAAAAAAATAAAAACAAATAGATCTCTTACAATTTACACCACACTTGCAATATTATAATAAAATTTTGTGGGTCTTCAAATATTATCTATGGTTGTGTAGAGTTATTCTTTATGAGATCTATAAAATTACATTTTCAAATTATAAGAACATTTGTTTGTGATGATGTATAGATAAATATGTATGAATGTATGTATGTATGTAACAATATAAAATCAATTTTTAGAGAAAAAGAGTTATGAACTGAATGAATGAAAAAATATTTTTTTGTTTTGTTTTTCTTATGTTCTTTCATGGTATACCAAAAATACGGTCATCTTTTTACGAAATAACCCCAAATACGGTCTTTGGGTGATTTCAAATCAATGAAATTGACTACGATTTTTTCTTCTACGTCAGTTCTCTATGTATATAGTTACTTTATGCAAATTGTAACCAATTTAAAACTTAAACAAGTAAAAGTAACAGTAAGTCGATGCAACCGAAATGGAAATTCATCATTATCTTCCTCACAATTCGAGTGTTCAATTTTAAAGTTAATTAATTTTACAGACATGATTTTCGCTAAGATATTACTGAATTCAGAGACAGGTGGGTTATTATTACAACCGTTTCTATAACGAATTAATGAAAACAAATTTTCTAAAGCATCTTGATTAAGGCGAGACAACAGCAAATAAGAACACTAGTTTGTATTATCAATTGAAAATATATTTGAACTTAACTCTATAATGCCTGTTAAAGTTTGAACCATACTTTCAATACAATAAATTTTTGGAGAAGAGATTGGTTTTATATTTTTAAAATACTCTATCATTTCTATTATGTACAGAAATATTTGATTGTTTGATTGTAAAGCTACACGGTATGGGTTTTTATCATATATTTTTTTGCTATTAAGACAATCGAATAACCTATTAATTTTAAATACGAAATCAGCGGTTGCTAAAGCACAATTTTTTCGAGTAACGAATTTATTTGTTGAAACTAGTGTCCTAATAGCAGCAGCAACTGAGTGACTAAGAACCTGACTTGCTGATTTAACATTCATTCTTTCAAATGAATTTGGAAAGATATGCTTTTTTGAAAGCTTTGGGCACATTTTTTGGCTGTTGTCTCTTTCTTGAAAGTAAAGCGATCGAATAATTTTAAAATAAACTTCGCCGTCATCAGTATTTAAATCATATTTGAGTAATGTATTACGAATAGATTTAATTAAGTGAACAGGATCGAAAAGTGCGATTAAAGTTATAAATAAAATGGGGGTTTTCTTTGGAAACTCCTAACATTTTAAAGCATTTCTATTATTGGGCCCCTGATCACAAATAACTGTCCTAACATTAAGACTAAGATTGAAAGCTACATTTAAATTTAACGTTAATAAATTTTGAAGATCCTGACCACTAATAACTTTTTCTGATGTGTAATAATTAAGTACATATTTCCAGTTATGTATTAAACGTTTAAGCATAAATACGGAAATGTATTTCGCGACCTCTTTTGTTTTTTCGTTGCCATTATCAGAAAGTCCAATTATTTCGTCTAACACAGAATTATAAGTTAAATCCTTTCTTATAGCTCTTTCATCGAAAACTAATACTGTTTCTTTAGAAAGAGAACTAGTTATTTGGAGCGCGCTTTTTATTAATATTGGAAAGTGATTTGGAGATTTAAGCAATAAAACATTTTTTTTAATTAATTTTATGTGCTTTTGTTATTTTTTGGTTCCCTATTTAGGTACTGTACTAATATTAGCTATTCTAACATTTAGGTACGTATGTTAAAAAGAAAATAGTTAAATAAAATTTGATTTTTTTATTAATTTTTGCAAAAGTTTTAAAAATTATTTACTTTTACTAGTACTAGGTATATTATGACTATATATTTACTCTAAGTAGGAAAAGAAACTTTTATTTCAGTGAATCTATAATTTAACATTGATTTGTTCCCTTATTACCTTAAGTTTATTTATTAAAACAAAATATTTAATAAAAGTCACTTATTATCACTTATCTAATTTTTTATTTATTTACCTACTTCAATACGTTATGTTCTTATACATGCATAATAAAATCATATTTTTAATTTTACTAAACTATGTACGCTATTTAATACGCTTTATATATGCCAGCCAAAAATTATTAAACATTCAAATTCTAATAATTTCAAATCTAATAAGCATACGTACAAACCAATAAGAATGAAACGAATAAAAAAAAATATTACCACTACCATACCACTACAATTATAAAATAGTATAAATAAGAAAAGAATACATTTTATTTTTTATAAGCTGCAAATAAATATTATTTCTGTATACATTTTTTGTTCAAAATGTGTTAATCGGGGTTAATCGGTAATAATGAATTTCGGGGTTCTATATTTTGTGCAGAAATGATTTAAAAAATTTGTTCGGTGTAAATACTCTATGTATATGATTTCTTTATGCTAATACAATATTTTATTACCTAATGGATATGGCGTTAATTAATTCCTATATTCTTTTCCAAAGACTCATCAAGTCCGGGGAAACAATTGAGTTACCTAATTTTAGGAATGAGGAGGCAGAATCACTTTGTAAGTATGGAATAATACCTGTAAATCGACAAATTGGGCGCCTTTCTACCTCAACATCACAAATGCAAAAAAAAAAAATTTTCTATTATTTATAAATTGTGTTGTTTTAATTTTTATATTTTTGTTAAATTATGAATTTATTTTTTTTTGTTCAATTTAATCACAGTTTTTATTTCAATATAATCATTTTCTTTTTCATTTTTTTTTATTAGTTTATTCGCCGGTCACATAAATGTGACGTTTACATAGCCTTTCCTTTTCAGGCGTGGCTGTAAATGCCGTAAGGGGGAATTATTCTTACGAAGTGTGTAGGATTTGAAAACACACTCTCTCGGTGTTTACAGCGTATTTTATACGCTCTTACCCAGGTCTCTACCGCTCTAAGGAGGCCCCTAACACTTAAAAATGTTTTATTTTTACTTGATAATGTATTTCGGAACTATTTAAAAAAAAAAAACTGCATTTAACTTTGTAAATACATGATTGCACTTAATAGGGGGGGTGCAAAATAGATACAAAGTAGTTTTTTGACTTAAAATATCTCTTATTATAACTAAAATATAGCTAAATTGAATTTTTCTGGTAGCGACAAAAACTTATACATTAGAGGGTTAAAATATTAAAAATGTGCATTTAAAATTGTAAAATTTATAAGAAAATTATTTTAAAATTAAAATTACTTTAAAATTTATACATTTAATCGAATTGTACACTTATACCAGTTTCTTTTATGTGCATTGTTTTATTTAAAAAATAAAAAATTTAAAAATAATACTGCATGAGTGTAAATAATACTGCATATGCTGTGCATTTATGCGTGTTTTTCATTTATACGTATTGCATTTATTCGTGTTTTACTGTAATAATAACTTTCTTAACTTAATTCTTTCATAAATAATATGTTATAAACGGTATATGAAAAATATAAAAACAATTTTAAATTTTTTCCAAACAGATAGTTATAAACTTGTAACGTGAACAATTTTTTTTATTTATTTTTAATAGTAGCAAAGCTCATTATTTTTTTAATTTAAGTTAAATATTTAAATATTTATTATATGAATATAATTTTTATTGTGTTTCGTGATTTTGAAGTCAAAAGATATGAAATCTTTACTAATATTTAACATTCTATTGGCAGTTAATAATTGTAAGTATGTACATAATTTGTTCAGAAATATTTAAAATATAAATTTGACGAAAATTTATAAATTTTTATAAAAAAAAAAACTAATCTAATTTACCAATTTACAATTTTTATATATTATATACCTTAAGTAGATCTAAACCTGAAGTAGATCAAAACATTTTCAATCATATCATATATCAATCATTTCAAAATAACGAATACGTTGACTTAATGATTTTAAAAAAAAATTATCTTTTATCATAATTTAAATAAGACTTTGTGTCTTATGTCCTATATGCTTTTTAAACATATGAATTTGGTAAACAATATCACGATTACCGGCTAATTACATGTTATATTTAACACGTCTTGATATCCTAGGCAAATAATAAGCGAAGATCACTTTTTGAATTTAGCAAAAGCTGCAAAGATAAAGAGGAAGAGAAATCAATTCTTCACCTCTTGTATGAAAATTTAAAGTTTTCGATCTGTAGGAGATGAACTTAATTAATTTACTGCGTTTTGTAAGATACAGTATTTACTTTTTTGCTAATACCAAACAAGAATTAATAATATATCGTTTGGAAATTCAATTGTAATTAATAAATTGATTTTTGTTTTTCTAATTAAAAATATGCATTTTATGTATGTATGTATTTATTTATAAAATTCATAATAAAAACTAAATTATTTTTAAACTCTTACCTTGTAACAATTTATCCCAGCGTGGGGGAATTGGATATGATAGGTGGGGCATATTGATACAAAATAATTTTAATTTGATTTCTTTCTAATTTTTAACTAATTTATTTGGTTTCTAAAATTTGTTAATTTGTAATCTAATTTTTTTTAATTGAAATTAAAATTTTAATTAAGAATAAAAAAATTAAATAAAATATAACGTGTAGTTTATCACTATTATGGCTGTTTTGATTCTGACACATTTTACCGCTGCGTCTATATTTTCAAGAGAAATGTTAAAACTAAGGTACCTGATGTATCCCATTCAATTCATCCTGTCGCAGCTGTGGTGAACAGAATGAGAAAGAATCCATTACACACTTCACCTGTAAGTGCCCAGCGCTGGGTAGCCATCAATTCAACGATCTTAGTGATCTAGCGGTTAAGCAACCTGTAGAAATGGTAAGGTTTCTTAACGCAACGAAATGGATCTAAAATTAAACTAATATAGCTATATTATAAGACTTGTGGTCACGGAAGTGGTAGCAAAACGGTGCTAACGCGCTAATTGGGGTCACTGCCAGGAGCGGCGGTGGCCAGCCACTCACACCAACCAACCAAGGTACCTGATGAAATATATTTTGCTTGTATAAATTGATACACTTTGGGACAGGTTGATATATGTATCGATTAGCCCCTGCATCACTTAGCCCCTTTGAAATTTTTACTCTTTGTTTCTACTTTTTAAAAACAAAAAAAAAAATTTAACACACTAAAAAGTTTAGTACTACATTAATTGGAATCCATAATTTTGTTATAAATAAAAAGCGGGAAAATGTAAAATGATTTTAAATAGAAAAGCAAAAGTAGGCTAATTTGTTTTAAACTGTTTTGTTTGAATTTCTTTTGCTTGATTGACGATTCTCTCCTACATAAAAAGTAATGGTAATTGGTAATAAAAAATAGTTTTAAAATTTTTATTAAAAAATTTAAATTTCAAAAGTCGTAGGATTATCATAAGACAAAAAGAATTCAAGCAAAATATTGTCTCATATTGATACGTATTTAATATAAAATTATACCTTTTTATCTTTGATTAAAATAAATTCTTTTTAAGATTGTATAAATTTTATTAAAAAAAAAAATTCCTCATCTTTTCAGATCAATATTTAGAAGGATTTCTGCAACTTAAAGAAAAACTAAATCCATTAACCGAAGCAAATGTATACTTTTACTATGGGTATTTTATTATAGGATTGCTTTATTTATGTTTTTTTTTTAATTTTATGTACTACATATTTATTTTCTTTTCATAATTAATTGATTTTTCAGACCTAAGAATAAAAATCAATTTGCAGTTCAATTGCAACATATTATTCAAATTTTAGATCATCCAGAATTTAATTTGGACAAAATAACTTCTTTATATGTACATGGTTTTACAGAAGATCAAACACAAACCAGTACACCAATTATTAGAAAAGCGTACAGTTATCGACAAGATCATAATTTTATAACATTAGATTATAATGCTTTTGTTAATGGATCCTATTTTGCAGCTGTTTATAATGTACCTTATGTAAGTAATAAGTATTTAATATTAAAAGAGTTTTATCTGGTTTTATCTTATACAATTCTTTTGTTCGTGTTTTTTTTCTTTTTTAATATTTCAGATAGCTCCTTTTGTTTCAAAAGCTTTAATTGAATTATTTAATGCTGGATTACTAATTGAAAAATTTCATTTAGTTGGTCATTCATTAGGTGGCCAATTAGTAGGTCATATAGGACGAAATTTAATAAGCCAAACTAAAGGAGCAAAAGTTCTAAATAGGTCTGTTTGGTTTTTTTTTTGATAACATAAATTATTCCTATTTTTTTTCTAGAATAACAGCATTAGATCCGGCATTTCCACTTTTTTATTTGATTTCAGTGGTCGATCCATTAAGATCAAGTGATGCTAAATTGGTTGATGTCATTCATACAGATGCAAAGTACTTAATTATAAATACATACGAGTATACTGATAAGATCATATAACACTATACATTATATTTCGAAGAAATAATATTAAGAATTATTTTTTGTATAAACAAAATTAGTAACAAAAATTGGTAACCGTCGTTTCAAATAAAAGCTATATGTTGTTATGCTTTAGGTTTATTTAATTTAACACAATTAAAATTAGTGTTATATGATTTACTAAATCAAAAAAAATTAAGAGTAGCTATGAAGCTAAGCTTAATAATTTTATATCCTCTAATTGAACTAAATTTTAATATTAAAAAACTAAAGTATTTATGGAGCACCATTTCCTACTGGAACCATAGACTTTTGGCCGAATGGCGGAACAAGTTTGCAGCCAGGATGTCCCACAAGAACATTTGGAACTATGGATGCAAATGGTTTTCTTTTTTACTAATTTTATATTGTGTCTTATTTTCTTATTTGTTATTGTTTTGAAGATTATTGCAGTCATTGGAGATCATGGCGATTTTGGGCTGAAACAGTTTCAAATAAATACGATAGAGTATTTTTAGCTTATAAGGCAAATTCATTTGATGAATGGAAAAAAAAATCTCCACAATCATATAATGATAATCAAATTGCAATAATGGGATTGGATCTATCAATGCGGTATATATAATAAATACAATTTATAATTTAACCAAAATTTATTAAAATATTTTTATTTTCTTTTTTTTTGTATAACAAAGAACTGGAGGAAGTTATTATTTAGTTACAAATTTTAAACATCCTTTTGCTCGTACACTTACATAGTGAAAAATGAATAAAATAATTATTGTGGAAAAACTAAAATGCTTGTAAATTGAATAAAATCCACGTTTACTACGTAAATTGTTTACTTGCAAATTGAAAAAAGTGAATAAAAATGAATTATGATACAAAAGACCATAATGTAGTATTAAATATTGTTAATTTTGAATAAATTTGGTACAAAGCATTTTATTTTTTACTTCTTTTTTATTAATAACAAAATCGTTGAAGTGTACTTAGGTGTATAAGTTTATTTCTTTAATCCAATAAACATTGAGAAGTTCTACAGATTCAACCCGGAATAAAACTTATATAAATCAAATGAATAAAAATTTTATACTTACAAATAATATCGCTACTGAATAACTCATTATAAATGATGGAAAATTAACTTTCCAAAAAGGCACATGCGGTTCTAGTACTCGATGAACAATATTAAATTTTGTAGCTTCATTTTTTGAATTTTGTATTTTGGCAAGATATTGTGGTCTAGGATGTTCAACTTGATCTGAAAAATCTGTTAAACCCCAACGATGTATTAAACTAGCTGAATATCGTTTCCATAATTCTAAATATAAGGCAGCTACAATATTTCAAAAGAAAACAAACAAAATAAAAAATTAATTTCATAAATTAATTTGATTAGTTTTTTTTTAATATTGCAACAAGATAATTTAATAAAATTATTATAAATTAAAATAATATTTACCCCAAAAGGACATAAACAGCGCAAACACTAACGTTAAACCATTATCAAATAAATAATCGAATTTTGATGATGTACACGTTTCTTTTAATAACCAATAGTCACATTTAACATCACATTATAGGCACATAAAGATTGTATTATTCTCATTACATGTCATTACTACAATAAATAAAATAAATAAAAAAAATATAAAAAGATAAAAAAATGTTCCAAAATATTAAGAGTAGAGTTGTAAAATAAAACTAAAACAGTTTGAAACTAAGAAAAATGTTTTAAACAAGATTAGATAAATTTGGTACAAAATTGAATGAAGTAAGTATAAGAAATTATTAGCCTTTTATAAGTAAATAATGAAAATTCTACTTTTATTTAAATGGCAACAAGACATAAAATACATTTATAACAGTTAAATCAAAATAATTAGGAACAAAATAGTTCCTATGTAAATCTCAAATAAGTTAACACTATCAAATTGAAATTTTAGAACATTATATAGAACACATAGAACATTTTCCAAATACATTTTACTAAGATAACAAAATTAAAATTAATATAATTTTACCTGAGCTTATCAGATGATAATGTTGCTAAACCATATATAAAACATAAAAAACCGACTATAGAAGCTGGAATTAACATATGTGTATAAAAACCTAACCAAGCAAAATATAAGGCAATTTTCGGTCCAAAATATTCTTTAATATTATCTAAAGGCTGATGTCTAAAAAAGAAAAATAAAAAAGTTTTAATTGAACAATTAGTGCAATCTTTTGGGAGTACTCCAGTTGGTCTAAATCCATTTATCCAAAAGACATTTGGTATAAACCCAGTTGGTATAAAAAGACTGTTAGCATAAAACCAGTTAGCATAAAAAGACATTTAGCAAAATTCCATTTGTATTAATTGGACACTTCGCATAAAATTTTGTTGTCAAATTGGACATTTGGCATAAATCATAAATGGGATATAATTGGAAGTATACCAATTAATTAGATTACTTAATAATTTTTTTGGTAATGTTTATTTTTATAATTAAAAAAAAACAGGTTTTTATAAAAAATAATTTTTGTGATGCGATTTGAACTCTACTATTTCTACCTAAAAATTTTGGTTTGAATTAAAATATTTAAATAAAAATAAAAAAATATTGTGCCGGTCTTTTATCGAAAAACCAAATGTCGAAAAAAATATGTTGGAAAATAATTTTTTTTACATTTTTTTAAATGTGCAGTATATTTTAGAGCTAGTTGAATTCAAAATCAGGGTTTGCCCTTTTTCCATAATATTATTATTTATATGTATGTGGGAGATTCTGAATTAGGGGGGGTTTTAAGAGTTGTACAAATTATTACAAATAGTACAATTAGTACAAATGGAATTTTGCTTAATGTCTTTTTATGCCAACTGGGTTTATACCAAATATCTTTTTGAGAAGTGGATTTATGCTAACTGTTATATAAACCCATTTTTTTAATGAACCCATTTTTTGCAAAGGATATGCAGTTTCATTGGGTATTAAACACCATTTCTTAAAGTGAAAGGAGACGCCTAAGAGACTCATCTAATTTTTGGATACACAGATAACAATAAATTGGATTTACAAAAAAATGAGGAAGAATACAGTTACCTTTGTCAACTTTCAGATATCCGTACGAACCGTTAGTATGTTCATAGCCTTCTTAACCTTCCACATAACGATTATCAATCCAAAACTTTTCCAAATATGCTATAGTACCATTTACAATTAAGTGGCAAATGGTATAATAATTTATTTATATACATATGTCTTATATATCATTCATTCATCAGTGACATATGTAATGTAAATAAACATGATATGTAAATAAACATGAATTATATAAGTATGTATACTAATATCATATAAATATAAATTCTTCAAACAACCGTTATATTTTTAATTTATTTAATTTTTTTTGTACAACGCATCATCCTCAACAATTTCAAATTATCGGGTAAAAAAAATACAAAAATATGGTTAAAAAAATTTAGAAAAATGAAGGCACACTTTCGTCAATTTTAAGATAATCCTATATTATTAAGAAAAGTTGTTAATAGAAATAAAAATATAATATTGGAGCTTTAACTTTTGTATATTACTTCAAAAAAATTTGGACAGGTATTCAAGTTACAGGTATTTAAAAATAAGAAATTTTTAGTTTTTGACCCCATTCAGCTCCGAAACAGGGAGTGATACAAAAAAAAATTCTGAAATGACTCATACTTATCAAAGATCTAACTTCTGTCAATTTCAAGTTTTTTCTAACTTAAACCGTTTAGAAGATAGAAGGATTAAAGGATTTTGCAATAATTCAGTTTCGCATAACGGTAAATTGAGACACCGTATAGCTCAAGTATATATTTATTATATACATGTTTGTAAAGCTCATAATAGCACCTATCGTTTGGAATTCAGATTGAAGATATACCTTATAGAGCTTGTGTTATAACAATTTAAATATAGAGATTTTTCGAACTTTGGGGGGCTGTAGCCTTAACGGGTGGGACCACAGAAAAATTAATATATTCATAAAATTAATATTTTTATGATATTTATCAGCAGTTAAAATTTCATGGCTCTATTTTAAAAAAAATGTGGGGATCTAAAAGTTAGGTGTTCGAGAACTAACCGAAGTTTTGGTCGGATCTCAACCAAAAATAATAGGGAACCTATAAATTTATGTAAGAATATTTTGTGTTCATTTCAAGACTCTAGCTTTCTTAGTTTTAGAGTTATCTTGCTGACGGACAGACGGACGGACGGACTAACTAACTTATTTCGAGGTGTTACAAACGGAGGAGCAATTTTAATATACCCGATCCTTATCTTACGGGTATAAAAATACATGAATAGTTAAAACTTAAAAATAATTAAATATATTTTTTTTTTTTTTTAATGCATTTCTCTGCCACATAAATGTGGACAGGAAATTACACAGCCTTTCCTGTTCAGGCGTGGCTGTAAATGTCGTAAGAGGGAGTAACTCTTACGACGTGTGTGGGATTCGAACCCACACTCCCTCGATGTTTACAGCGTATCTCATACGCTCTTACCCACTAGGCCACCGAGGCCCCATAATTAAATATTCTTTTCAAAACAAAAATAATACAAAAAAAAAAAAATTCAATTTAGAAATTGCAAGCCAAAATAAATATGGAATTAATAAATAAAATATATTATATTAAATAAAAATAAAAACGCTATAAGACACTTTTTTTTCTTTCTTGTAAAAACCTTGTTTTGTTGCAGCTTATTCAACAATTTAAAATTAAAATGAAGACTATTAAGGGTATTTTAAATTACTTTATAAACCATTAAAAAAATCAATAAAAACTGTTACAACTACATTCTCTCCATCAGCTCTCAAATATTTTGTGTATAATTCAAAAATAATAATTTCTTTTTCCTGCGGGTGGTGCGAATCTTTAAAAATCACCAAGGATACCAAGTCCCATCAGTAATGTGAGATTTTTACCTAATAAAATCACCTCTCTCCGTACGCAGTACTAAAGAGTAATCACCCTAACTGCAAATAAGTGTAATGGCTGAAGAATAAGATGAAAATAGATTATACTGTTAAAATCAAAATTATATTCCACAGCGTTGTTCTAAATCCAATACAGTACAACATAAACGATTGTATTTTTGTAATACTTTTCAAAATCGAAATGAAAAGATATAATCTTTTTATAATCTTTCATAATTTATATTAAATAAGATATAATCAAACAAGCATTTCAAATTGAAATTTTTTGAAAAATATGTTGTTTACAGTATGAAAAGAATTTTATAGAGAGTAAAAGAATTTGATGCATATATGCATCAATATGCACTAGGTTAAATAAGATATAATCAAACAAACATTTCAATTTAACCTATAATTGGTAAAGTAAAGTAAAAAAACATTAATATTTTATAATTTTAAATCTTTTATTTAAACATTTCATTCACTGAAATACAAAGTTAGACAACTAATCTTAATAAATTATCTAACACAAACACAAACTGTTCCAATACAAGCTCCAGTTCTATATCCTCTTTGACGACATTGAATCAAACATAATGCATGACATTTCCATTTGTCTTCACCAAAATTATTTTCTTTGCCAATAAGTGCACCAAACTCAGTATCAGTCAAAGAATCGAAGTCTTTAATATCCTTGGACTTATCTGCAAAAGCAACAGTAAGCATAAGTGCTAAAAATCCCAATATGAAGAGAGAACGCATTTTAGTATTTTTTTAAATTTTTTGTTAAATAAATATAACTGTGTTTATTGTAACAGAAGACTTTTAGTTTTGAACTACAATAAATTTTTATATATAAGGCAATTTATATAAAAATATTAAGTTTTAAAATCATTATTATCCGATCTTTATCACAGTCTTATCATCATATCTGATTATCAAAGATGAATCATTTAAAATTGATTTTAAAAATTTTTTTTTTTACAAAATTTTGAACCTTTGGGTTTGGAACCCTTTAAAAATTTCATTTTTGGAAAAATCGTTTATCTACCTTTTAGATTGATACGTCTGTTGTGAAATGTACCAGTTTATTTATAGAATAATAATTAATTTAATTAATTAATTTTTTTTAAAATTATTATAATCGAAATTAACTGTAAATTTTAGTAAATTTGTTTGTTCTGAAATTTGAATACAAAAAATTTTAGTTCATTTATTACATAGGGCTTACGTTGGGAAACGCTGACTTTAAAACATTTTCGTTCGTAAACTAAGCAATTTTTTTCCGTCCGATCGCTATTACTTCAGTGTTTACTAAAGTTATGGAATTGATACCAAATTTTATCTTAAGAAATATCTGGATAATACTGCTTTGATGTATGGCAGTCAATATGGGTTCATTGGCAATTATTCAACAGGTGACCTCATGACGTTTGCGAAAAATTGAGCATTAGCCTTAAATTTTTGGGGGAGTTTCATGTAGTGGCCCTGAATGTTTCAAAGGCTTTTGACCAAGCATGGCAATGCATTGCTGCCTTATTGTCAAAATGTCAAGCGATAAGGCTTGGTAATATTTTTATTAAATGAATGGGAGATATCCTTTTGAATCGGTCGTTTCGCCAAGTAATCGATGGATTCTAATCCAATAAATTTGTAATAAATAATGCTGTTTTGACATTATTATATGATAGGATTCTTTACATGATGTTGTATTTTAGATCCACATTTGGTGCTATACGAATGGATGCTGCCGGTGTTTTCACTGCTAAGAACTGTAGTTGATCTGACCAACGTATAAGAGACCGGATTCTTGCTCTTTTTCCGTTCACTCTTCTTTGCACTACTAGTTTCCCCATTTTATTTAATCATCTGGCATTGTGACCAAAATATTTAAGATAAGATTGACTTATTTTCTTCGGGAGTGTTCATTTTATGATAAGTTGTTCTAAGAAGGAAATAATTTTTCGGCGTTCTCTCCGTGATACTCTCAACAAGCTTCTTTACACCCATAGCCTTATCCTTTTCAATTCAATTCAATTTTGCCACATTTTAATAGAATTTGACATTTTTCTTCTGAAAATTTGTCGCATAAAAAGTTGCAGTTTCTGTTCAAAATTTAGTAATTTACGAGTACATTTAAATTTATTTTCTTTTGCACTGTACTTATTTAAATATTTTTTTTATGTAGAATGACGTAACCTTTATTGGAGATGTTTTTCATCAAGATTTATATTCTGTCATAACTCAAATTGATAAATTACTGTTTGTGCACAAGAAAATATTACAAAAATATTTTTTATTTTGATTTCATGCAACATTCAAATAATAATTTTACAAATAGATGACATACTTACATCAGAAACAAATAACTAAATTATTTATAAAAAATATTTTATTTATTTATTGTAATAATTGAAAACGACAGATATTTGTTTCTTCCTGTTTAATTTCAAGGGCAAAAAAAAAGCAGTAAAATTGACGAAAAAAAATTTGTTAAAAATTTTATTTTCCATAAAATGAGCGTCATGCAAATTTATTTTGTTTTTTTTTTCGAAATTTTAAAAAGAACTGAGAAAAAGTAAACAATGTATATATTTTCTCAAATACTGTTTCCTTTTTTTTGTTTTTTTTTTTTAAATAAAATTAAATAAATATTTTACATTATAATTTAAAGTAAATCATGTAAGGAAAAAAAAAAAATTCTTCATAAAAGCATGTCAAACAAATAGAATTTTATTTTGATTGCGAATTTCTCATTTCCATGTAATTTAAGTTTTATTTAGCATTAATTTTCACAAAAACGGTAAATATCTTCTATGGCTGTCAAATTAAATACATTACATTTCAAATTTTGTTAAATGTGACAATCAAACAATTATTTAAAAATTTCTAAATTTATCATTTTGTACCTCTGCTAACTTATAATATACATGTGAACTTATACTCGATAAACAAATTTTTTTTTGTAAATATTTTTGGATTCTGTGTATAAAAAGTAACCTCTTTTAGTTAATTATTCCTCCAAATATCTACTACCAGTTACCTACCTGATTTTTTTGCCGAATGTCGATTTAACCTATCGAAGACCATGACTTTCACCATCAATTGAAAATACATCCTTTTTCCGTTTTTTTTTTTATCGTATATAAAGATATTTCCTCGTCAAATTTTCTTTCTTTTTTTATTTTATCGTGTTTTAAAAGAAAAGAGTTCACCTAGATTTTACTCCTCCTTCCATAAGCTTAGGAGTATTATAAAACCTTCATAAATTACCTGAACTTCATTATATATACAAGGAGTAAAATAAATTTCGTCAAAGAGAAGTAATGCTTTATAGTTTTCTTCAATGAAGTAACTTTTCACGGTATCTGTAGCTTTCTAGTAAATGAAAGGTGTTAATTTCATTTTTGTGGTATTCAAAATATAAATATAAAAAATATATCACATCAAAAATTAAAATTTTTTTTTTTTGAGAATAATACCTGAATAAATTTGAAAGCATGAAGAGCCATTAAAGTATGTATATTATCTAATATTACAATTTAAAATGATAACAATTTAAATTTTTTTTTTTTATTAGAAATAAAAAACATATTAAAGTGATTTATTTGGTATTTAAAATTATTTAAAGTACACAATATTCGTATAGGTAAATAACGTTTTAATTAACCTAAAATTTAGTTTAAAGTTAACAGATTGTTAATATAAGGACAAAATTGCTTGTCTTAATTTAGTGTCTTAAGAGGTGTCAAAATATTCTACTTCATTTTTTATTCATAAGGAATTCAATCATTTGTAGAACGAGTTTTCCGAAAGCTATTCTGCTATATTATCTGAAACCAAATTTTCCGAAAACGAAAGTATTCCCAAAGAAAAAGAAAACAAGGCAGAATGTAAACCAACGGTTTTTAAAGGCGCACATTTTTAAAAGATAATATAAACTGTTTAAAACTGTCACTTGCCCGAATTTTTTTTTTAGAATTTCATATAAAACGAGGAATAGTGCAGTAGGACTGTGTCAACTCTGTGATACCCGTATGAACGTAATATACCCTGTTTCTATAAAACTTGACCATCTTTTAAAAACTTTCAGATGTTTTAGTAACGACGGTAACTACAGAGATATATTTACGTAAATTGTGGAGTTATATGACAGCTACCCGAATCTATTGCACAAGCAGAACCAAATTTTACAGAAGTTGTTGCCAAAAAACTTGATCATCATTTGGAAGATTTCAGGCGCCTAGCTTCATTAAGTTCCAAGAGTTGCAAGAAGCCTGAACCGGCTACTTTAGACCAACTTAATTTTACAAAAATTGTTGGCAACTCGACACCTTTTCACTACATTGCAGATAGCTAGCTTCAATAGACACTGAGTTATTTCCATTTAAAAAGAGAAGTTGTATGGCAGCTACCCGAACCTGTTTGCATCATCACAACCAAATTTTACAGAAGTTGTTGCTATAAAACTTGATCATCATTTGCAAAATTTTAGATACCCAGCTTGAATAGATACTAAGTTATTTCCATATAAAGAAAGAAGTTGTATGGCAGTTACTCGAAGCCGGGAGCCGAAAGTGCTGGATTTAAATAGCAAAAGTAACAATTTTGCAAAAGTGACGTAAAAAAAATTTCAGCCTCCTAGCTCCTTTATTTTTTGAGTTATCGTGCTGACGGACGGACGTACATGGCTTAATTGACTCAGAATTTGATTCTGATCCGATCCATACCTTTGAAGGCATATCTAGCCCACTTATTTCGAGGTGTTACAAACGGAGGAGTAATTTTATTATACCCGATACTTATCGCACGGGTATAAAGAATAATAGTATTAAGTGAAATTTCATTAAATTTAATTGCTCACATTATTTATATTAAAATTTTTAAATACTAACAAATTAATTCCCAAATATAAAACATAAAACACTATATATACATATATATCTTAAATCTATATACATATGTATGTATACCTCTTACGAACATATAATAATATTTTTCACATAAAACACATTATAAATTCTTTCACTAATTTTAAAACACCATGCAATCATATACATACATATATACCTATTTATATACAAATTTTATATGGGTAATTATTTAATTTTTGAATTTTTAAATTACTATTGTAAACGGTCGCTTTTTTTGTTTTATAATAATTTGAGGATTCTACCATTTTTAAGAATATTTAAAATCATTGCATTTATTTATATCCATTTACATATTTTATTCTTTATTTACACATTTTTTATATACATTTTGTATACACATTGTTTATATACATTTTTTAAACCAACTCGACTTATAATTTTTTTCATTATTACTTTTGGATATGCTTTGACAACATTATATACATATGTGTAACTTGTAAGCATAGGTACATATATATGTCTATTTGTTCATGGATGTATGTGCATGAAAAAATATGTGTCTATGCCTGCACATACTAAATATTGCTGGTTTTTGAATGAGTTGAATTCATTCTCATTTATATCAATTCACTTACATATTATGTATGTAAAATAATAATAATAATAATATAATGAAAAAAAAACAAAATTTATTTACACCATTTATATCCATTTACATTCCATGCGCTTTATAGTTTTCTTCAATGAAGTAACTTTTCTCGGTATCTGTAGCTTTCTAGTAGTCTTCACAACTTTCATTTTTGTGGTATTCAAAATATAAAAATGTGCTTCATCAATACATCAATACATAATAAATTTGAATAATGCAATACATCAATAAATTTGAAAGCATGAAGAGCCATCAAAGTATATAGTGCAATAACTATTTATTTTCTATTTAATGTAAAAGAGAAAAAATATATAGAACTAACACCTCCGCTTCGGTTTTAAAGTCTTTTTGCAGAAATGTGTACTAGGTACAATCATTCATACATGTGTGTTCTTCGAGAATTTTTTAATACATTATTAATTGTAACAGATCTTCGATATAAACTTTATCAATTTCCTTTCCAGGCATATTTTTCATGACATTTTTAATTAAGCTATTTAAAAGTTCCATCTATAATTATAGGTACCCGAATTTCAGCTATAATTATAGGTACCCTAACAGATAGATAAGAAAATATGAATATATTCTAGCTCAGGATTGAATTCTGAATTTATATACTATGTTCGTCCACAATTAAAAAAAAATCAACTGTCTCCACCACAGGACTGACCGCTATTATACGAAAAGTATAAAGCCAAAATTTATAGATTTTTACATAATAATTTCTATTAAAGCAAAATTTACATATTTACGTATTTACATTTACTTATTTACATATTTATACCTCGCTTTTTTTCAGCATACATATTTCAGTAGCGCATCATCCGCGTAAAGCTGAAAGCCCTTTAAATTTACCTAACATAGATATATCATTAATTTGTAATTTAGTAAATTTTATAGAGTTTATTTAAAAAAAATAGATAAGATTTCATGAGGTGCCACAGACAATTTGTGTTTGAAAGTATGTTTTGTAAAAACAAAAATAAGCTAAGAAGTACATAAAAATTTGTTATTTAGAATGATTAATCTCACAATAATATTTACCATATCGTCGTTTGAATTGAAGTAGACTATATGAAGAATGTTTTAAATTTTTACTTTCCCCTAAGGGTGGTGGTAATCTTTGAAAGACACAAAATAAAACGTATACCTCTTGAAGGTAGTGTCAGATTTTTACTGAAATAAAACAAAATTATGAAAAACTATAGGTAGAAATTTACCCTCTTTCTCTAAGCCGTATCAGACGACTAGAAACGCTGAAGCGAGTAATGTCATTTTTGTAAGATGATGAAGCGATATTTTGAAATTGAGAAATGAAATGTCCAATTTATAGTGTGTGGTATTTCTATAAGACTTTGTATGCGACGCGATAGCCATTATTCAGTCGATCAAATTTTTCGTACGATCAATATATATAGATTTTTATCTTTATTACTAAGAAATAAATATTTTTGGAGAAATTTATTGTAATAGCGTTTTTTTTTAATCTTAAAAGTAAAATAAAAAAAAAAATATACGACACAGCGCAAAGTGGTGGTAGCCCTAAATTATTAAGAGTCACTCCAAGCTCTTTCTATTTTCGTCCGTACTCCATCTTACTACTGTCATAACCATTAAAACCTCTTGCCAAGTTGGGATTATCCTCCTTTAATCTTACCAAAGCCTCAGATTGCTTTCTATTACTTACTTTTATTAATTTTTCTCGGCAAAAACTTTTTAATAAATTTTTTCAATTTTTTCTCAAGTAGTACACAGCTTAGTACGCCAAGAAAAATATATAGTCCAAGACACAAACCGAGAAAAAAATTTTTTTTTTCCCGATAATTTTCTACCTAGGTAGACAAATTTTAATTTTTCTCATATCTTTCAAAAAATATTTTAAAATTCGGTTTTTTTTTTACAATAAAATTATTTATTTACGTTTTTAGAATTACATTTTTTTTCTCCACCACATAAATGTGAACAGGAAATTACACAGCCTTTCCCTTACAGGCGTGGCTATAAATGTCGTAAGGGGCAATAACTCATACGACGTGTGTTGGATTCGAACCCACACTCCCTCGGTGTTTACAGCATATTTTATATGCTCTTATCCACTAGGCCACCGAGGGCCCAGAATTAAATTTTATTTCAAAACAAACAATTGTTTACAAAATGTCTTTGAGCTGAGATATAACCTGAATACTATGCTTAAACTAAAAATTGTTAAATGTGTTAAAACAAAAAAAAAACTATAACCGCAATATTTAAAAGATAATGAATGAAAATGTTTAGATATATACTTACTAATAATTAAATTACTTGATAAAAATAAATTAACTTTATAAAGTAAACACAAATTTTCATTGTCCAATTTTCTAATTTAAAACAAATGTCAAATAATAAATTTTATACGAATCGAATTAACTAACATTTTTTTTTTTTAAATAAATACTACCAACATAACAAAATGTTTCATCGCGCAGGACCCACAAAATCAAATAAAAAAATATAAATAAACAAACTTGGAGTAAAAAGGATGAAGAGTTGTTTATGCTAACATTTTGTTTAAAATTTAATTTTTCATAAATCTTTAATAAATATGTATGTACCTATGTTTGTATTTCCCAAAATGAACATGACATATATGAATATATTCGATGTTATACGAATTATCGTTTTTCGATCAATTGTATTTGTCTAAACTGCAGCTGTCGATATATGAATTTGAATGCAATATAAAATTTAATAACACATTAGCAATGGCCCTTAGTCTATAATATTATTTTGTTTTTTAGATGGGATAAATAATTCTTCTTTAGCTGGTGTGAAGCTGGTCACCTTACTTGTGGTTTCTTGTTCTATTATATTTAGTATTAAGTCTTATATTTTTTAGATAGTATTTTTGTGTTAGTTATGATTTATTAATTATTATGTATTAAGATTATTTCAAAATTCTATTAGTATGCGTATTTATTATTTTGTGTTTAATTTATTTGCGTTTATATTTTATTTGCGTGATATAATGTTTGGTATTAGCATAACCTTCAATATTGTTTGAGTAATAAAACATGTTTTGATTGTTACTAATTTTTAAATAATATATACATATGTACATATGTATATGTATGTATCATATATGTATGTACATATTAGGACATGGTTTGATTAATCGATTAATCGACAAATTTATGAATGCTTCAGTTAATCGAACAATTTCTGGCTTAATCGATTAAACGTTTTTTTTAACCTGCAATAAGAAAACTAAAATTTCAAACAAGTTATATAAAAACGCACGAATTTCGAAACTTATAGTAGGTACATACATATTAAATAGTAAAGTAATAAATAAAACATACAGTTATTCAATACATATTTTTAAATTTCAAATTTCAATGCATCAGCATTCAGCAATCAGCATATGGCTATTGGCTGGCTATTAAATTCTCTATTCTCCTTTGTTATTTTTCTTTTTATTATTGTGTTTTTTATAAACACATTTAAACTTGTGCCACTTGTGCCAGTTACAAGTGTCTAAAAATAGTATATTTTCTATTTTTGAGCCCTAATAGATTTATTTTATCTATTGCCGAAGAAAAATGTGTACAGGTTCTTAAGTTGCAGATGTTCAAAACTATAGGAAATTTTTAATTTTTGAGTCCTAATAGCTCATAAACAGGCTAATAGTTCAATATAACAGCTCTAATAGCTCATAAACCTAATATAAACATAAACTTATACTAATTCTAAAAGTTCTTCCTTACTTCAAAATTTCAAGTCCCTATCTAAAAGCGTTCCGAAGCTATGAAGGTAGAAAAGTCATGCAAAATTTGGCTTTCACATAACGGTAAATTTAAATAGGTACTAAATTTTAGGTTAATAAAGGTTAAAAATATTCCTGACGAATGGTGTTTTCATATTGAAAAAATGTTAAGTAGAACATGAGATATACGCATTTAAAAATAGGGCCTTTTCAAAGTTGAAGGAGCTGCAGCTCCGTAATAGGTGGGGCTACATGAGAAAGTTGTTCTACAACATTAATATTTTTATGAGATCTATTCATGGTTGAAATTTTCTTTCTCTATCTTAAACGGTTTAGACGTTTTGTAAACAGACAGACGGACGGACAGAGTGCAACTAATAGATACATTTTTCAAAATTTTTTTGGAAATGTGGTAAAAAACTACTTTTAAAATGCGCACATTAACTTTTTTTGCTTTATATAAGTAGAGTAGAATTAAAACCCATACATTTGCATTTTTTATTTTAACTATTTTTTTTACTGAGCTGAACTTATCCTTGATGTAAAATTGCTTCAAAACACAACATTTCTTTGAAAAAATTAAATTTAAAAATTGAGAATTGAATAAAAACCCAAATAATTGCAAACTTTTGCTGCAACAAAATCCCACATTTGCTTTATAAATACATTTTGTTACAAAACTCCACCTTTGCAATAATTTTTATATAAAAACGAGGAAGAATACAGTTGGCTTTGTCAACTTTTAGATACAGGTACGAACCTTTAGAATGTTCATATAGCCTGTCACTCTGCTTATAATATTATTTTTTTTAATTTTTCAGTATTTTAAAATAATTTGGGTGAATTTTATAATTTCTAGATCTATGGGTTGTACTATATTCAAACTATATATGTTTATACATTCTTCAAAAGCAGATTCTAACCTTCCACATAATGGTTATCAATCCAAAACTTCGTCTTCATCGTCAACAATTTCAAATTATCGAGTAAAAAAAATATTTACTGCTTCAAACTACATTTTTTGCAAATATGCTATCAAAAGTTTTGGCGCGAAATTTATCTTTTGTGTGATTTCAAAATAAGTGGATGTTAATATGTTTTTGTAAGATATTTTATTAAAATTAATGGTGATAAATAAATTTAAATTAATTAAGCGATATTATATATTATTTATAAATATTTTATTGTCTAAAAGTTATGGAGAATGTTCAGGAAAATAGTGAGTGGCAAAAGGAAAAAACCACGTAAAACAGATAACTAGAAACGTAAAAAGGAAAAAGCCAATAGGTATGATTTTAATATTTTTTCATAAAACGATGCCCATAAATAATTTTTTACTATAAATAGCTACAAATCTAAAGGACTACCTAAAATACCAAATTGCAACGACTCAAAAGGAATGAGTGTTCTAAAATGTTCAAAAGTAACTGGGCATGATTGCTACAACTTTGATAAAGATTTCTATGCTTGTAACGATAAAACTCTTCAAGATACTTTTATTCTTGCATGTATTCAAATCTCTACACATGAGAGAACATCTGAAATAAGAGAAGAACCAAAGAAATATGTTACGAAATTTTACCTAAGAAATAAAATTGGAGTATAAATCTGTGTTTGCTTACCGGTTTTTGTGAACATTTTGCGAATTGGAAACTTTTGGCGGTATTTGCAAAAGATTCGTTAATTCTGGAACCGTGCCTAAAGAAACTCGAGGTGGAGATCGAAAATCTTTATCTAAACCAGAGGCTGTGATGAATTTTATTAAAAAATTTTACGTCCATGATGTTCATTATTGCCGTTCTAAAATTACATGTAGGCAATATATTGCAAGGTGATTTGTCGATTGATCGGATGTATAATATGTATAATCAGGACTAAAACTAGAAAGATTTGAAAGTAACAAAGTGGTTCTTTTAGAATATATTCAGAACATGTTTTAATATTAATTTCAAAACTCCAGCTTCAGATCAGTGCTCGAAATGTTTAAGTTATAAAGAGCAAATAAAAACTTGCAGAAATTCACAACAGAAATCAGAATTCATGACTTTAATACGTATTCAGAGCTTGCGATATAAAGCTTTTTATAGATTAGCTGGAGAGACATCAGATGATATATTAAAACAAAATGATTAATTATTACAAAATTAAAAAAAGAAAATATTTTAATACAAGGAGAACCAAATTATAATTCAAATTTAGGGAAACCTAATCCTGTATCCAGCCAAAAAAATTATATATATGTCTTATAAAAATTATAATTAATATCATATTCATATAAATAATATAATATATATGTATAATATAATATAATATTATGATATTTATGGTATATTTATATGAATATTAATATACTACATCATCAATATTAATATGCAACATCTTACATAATTTAAATTTGTTCTTTTCTTTAACAATTATAATTATTTCTAATTTTATTTTTTTAAACAGTACTCATATATAAAATTATGAACATTTTATTTGTGTGAATTAACAAATTTTAGTATGTATATGTATATGTGTACATTGTACACATTTGTATATGGAATTAATAAGTAATTAGAAATAAAAGTTATTAAAAAAATATTTACCAGCTTTTTATAATTTATTTTGAAAAACCTCAATTTATTTATCAGATATAACTACATATAGCTATTTTTAAAAATTTAAAACTGAATACAATTTGTAGTGAAATACATTTTTTTTTTTGTTAAAATGCAGTAGTGATTTACTTAAAATCCATATATAAATATAAAATAAATAAATCTATCGATTATTTATCGATGAATCGATTCAAAAACTGAATAAATTAATCGTTAATCGTTTTTCTCTAAAATTGATTAATCAACCATGCCCTAGAGCACATATTCTAAATTTGAATGTTTTTAAAAATGTATTTATAGTATGCTTAATTTCGATTCACTGTTATATTAATAAAATTATATTTAAAGTACATATTTAGATTTAATTATACCTCATTTCAAAAATACGTTATAGGAACATTCCTCTTTCCCTTCCTGTAACATAATTTTGACCTTTTTTATATTGCAGTCTTATATTGCAGATTAACTTTACCACCTACTGCTTTACTGAATTTAACTATATATGTAGCACATCATCTAAGATAATCTCTTGATTTGCGCGTAAGTTACGTTTAAAAAAAATTACGGCCAAACCATTGAACCCCTTTTTGCATGGACTGCCAAATGTAATAATTTAGTAAGTTCAACAGCTTGATTTCTAGAAGATTCACTAACTTGGCTTGCAATAGTTTCATTTTCAACTTGGTCTTAAATGAGTTCACCATCACTACTAACACCAACAATGATGGAAGACTAGTTTGAGTTTGACGGCCGTAGAAGTTTTTTTACATGTATTGCATTGTTTAGCCATGTTAACTTTTTAGTTTTATTATTTATATTTATTAATCTTTTAATTTATTTTATTTATATTTTATTATTTATTTTTTGTATTTATAATATTTTATTTTTTAGATGGGATTAATAATGGGATGGGATTTCTTTAGTTGGTGTGAAGCTGGTCACCTTACTCGCAGTTTCTTGTTCTATAACATTTAGTATTAAGTCTTATATTATTTACATAATATTTTTGTGTTAGTTATGATTTATTAATTATTATGTATTAAGATTATTTCAAAATTCTATTAGTATGTGTATTTTTTATTTTGTGTTTAATTAATTTGCGTTTATGTATATTTTATTTGCCTGATAATATATTGTTTGGTATTATAGTATAATCTGCAATATTGTTTTCAACAATATGTATCTTTTATTTTTTGCTTAAAAATTTAAAATTTTCTTCTTGAAGACATCAGCAGTCAGCGCTCGGTCGGTGAATGTTCAAATATGAATTGAACAAATAAGAACACAAACAAACAACATTTGAACAAACAATTTTTTTTTGTAATAAAACATGTTTTGATTGTTCTCAATTTTTTAATAATATAATAAATATATATATGTGCATATATTCTAAATTTGAATGTTTTTAAAAAATTTTTTTATAATATTCTTAATTTTGATTCACTGTTATATTTATAAAAAATATATTTGAAGTATTTAGATTTAATACCTAATTTCAAAAATACGTTATAGAAACATTCCTCTTTCTCTTTCTGTAACATATTATATTGCAGTCTTTCTTTTTAACACATTTCCAAAAAAATTTTGCAAAAATGTGCCTATTAGTTTCACTGTATCCGTCCGTCCGTCTGTCCGTCTGTCCGTCTGTCCGTCTGTTTACAAAACTTCTACACCGTTAAAGATAAAGAGAAAAAAATTTTAACCATTTTCTCATAAAAAAATTAATTTTCTGGAACCAATTTTTTATGTAGCGCCATCCATCGGGGAACTACAGCCTCTCAAACTTTGAAAAAGCCCTATTTTTAAACGCGTATATTTCTTGTTTCGCTTAACATTTTTTTAATCTGAAAACGCTATTCGACAGAAATTTTTATCTTTAAATCAATATAAAAATTATATATATTTTTTAAATTTAGTATTTAAATTTACCGTTATGTGAAAATCAAATTTTGCATGATTTTTCTACCTTCATAACTCCGGCACGCTTTTAGATAGGGACTTGAAATTTTGAGGCAGGAAAGAACTTTTAGAATTAGTGTAAGTTTGCTCAGGATTTTTTTTTGTACCGCCCCCTGTTTATAAGATATTAGGGTATAGAAAATGTGCTATTTTCAAACACCTGCAACTTAGGCACTTGTACACATTTTTCTTCGGCAAGACAAAAAAATGAAAGGTCCAGTAATATATTTTCAAGTGTGTTAATGGTTTCTTTTAATTGTATAGGGTTCCAAAGTTACAGCCCCCCAAAATTGAAAAAAAGGCCTATTTTTAGATGTATATATCTGAGGCGCTGCGTAGTAGTTTTACAATCTAAAAACACCAGGAGCTGTAACTTTGGAACCCTATACAATTAAAAGAAACCATTAACACACTTGAAAATATATTACTGGACCTTTCATTTTTTTGTCTTGCCGAAGAAAAATGTGTACAAGTGCCTAAGTTGCAGGTGTTTGAAAATATGAAGACCAGAAATTTTCTTACCTCTATAAAACAATATCAAAATTATGCAATATTTTGGAATTTACTGTTTAAATTTAACGTTATGTTAAAACCAAATTTCGTATGATATTTCTTTTTTCATAACTCCGGCACGCTTTGAGATACGAATCTGAAATTTTGAGAAAAAAAGAGCTTTTAGAATTATTATAGGTTTCCTCAAAAACTTTTTTGGTAGCACCCCCTGTTCAAGAGTTATTACGCCCCAAATATTGAAAATTTGCTATTTTTAGACACCTGTAACTTAGGCACCTGTAAAAAATTTTCTTCGGCAAGACATGAAAATTAAAGGTTGAATAATATATTTTAACATGTGTTTATGGTTTTTCTTAGTTATATAGCGTTCCGGATTTAGAGCCCCTCAAAATTCGAGGACAGTCCTATTTTCACGTTTTTTCTTATTACATGAAATTTTCAAATTTTTGTGCAAATCACAATTCTAAACAGTTTGTATTGTCTTTTGGAAATGTGCGCTTTTAAAAACCGTTGGTTTACATTCTAGCTTGTTTATAGTGCAGTCTTATATTGCAGATTAGCTTTAACATCTACTACTTTACAGAATTTAACTATATATGTAGCACATCATCTAAGATAATCTCTTGATTTGCGATTAAGTTACGTTTCAAAAAAATTACCTCCGAGCCGAAATTGTGCGCACATTGAACTCCTTTTTGCATAGAATTTTAGTAAAGTTTTAACTGTATAATTGTATTTGGACTTGATGTAAATTGGTTTGATTGGTTACCTTGCTAACTTACAAATTTTTGACTGCGGTTATCTTGCTTACTTACAAGATTTTTGTTTATAAAATTCTTTATGTGAGATATGATCTGATGTTAAATTCCTATGAAATTTTCAGGTATTTACGGTCCATATATCGAAATCCAAATCAAAAACTTGCTTTTTAAATTGACAACTAAATTTATAGTGGATATTTGACAACTTTAATTTATAGATGTTGTTTACAAGTTGTTTTAAGGAAGAACAAAGTTATGAAAATTTTACTTTGCAATTCAAGAACCTCATTTTTAAAACTAAAACACACAAGTCCGTGTTAATTCATAGAATACGGTATGAGTATCTTTATAATAAAAGAGTATCGATACTAAACTAAACGTTAATTGATTTGTAAATACACTTAGAGTTGATTGTAACAACGATTTTATATACATATTAAATAATTTTTTTGATTTTCCAGGAGATTTATAGTATAAAAAGCATAATTTTCGTTTTAGATGAAGTTAAATTGTTTTATAATTTGGAAGTGTACTCGGAAGCTGGTATCGTTGATAATTTTTTGTTATATTAAATTGTTATTTTATTTTTTGATATTTGGTTTTGATTTAAGTAAAAAAAATTTCGAAAAATTAAATAATTAAAAGAAATTAATTATTTAGATTATATTAATTTTAAGTGAAAATTAGAAGGATGATTAGAAGTTGATTAAAAATAATTTAAATATACTCGTATAGTAATAGTTAAAATTAATTTCTAATAATACTTAAAAATAATTTACAACAAGGGTTTCAAAAATTTTAAAATATATTAGATTAAAAATGATGAATAAGTTACTATTAAGAATAAATAAATTATGAACAATTTTGGCCCAATTCATCCTAATTTGTTATCTATGGTGCAAAATGTCATTCTTCATTCTAACTTCATACAGTTCAGACGTTATCGTTCTTCAAAAATTAATTTTAAGAAATTTAAATAAAAATAGCTTTTTATTTTATTTTATTTTATTTTGTTAACTTGACCGATAATCATAATTTTTTAAATTTTTAAACTAGTGACCTACTTTTCAATATACTTTATTTTTTGTGTACTTCAAAACTGAATTTTAAATAACAATTTTAAAGTAATTAATAATTCAAAAAAAAAACTTATAAGAACAAAAACAATAATAAAAAACAATATTTAAAGTGAATCATCAAAGTGAATTAAATTTTTTTTTTCTTGTAATTTCATATAATTTATATTGCTTATTATTACAATGGAATTTAAATGCAGTGCAAAAAATTGTTTAGTTACTGAAATAAAAGCAGATTCAGTAACTTGTAACGGGTTCTGCAACCGTAAATTTCATGGAGTTTGTTTAAACGCTCCTAGAAATTGGTATAACAACTTCTTGACGCAGCATTTTGTTTGTGAAGCTTGTTTAGATCAACAAACTTACCTGAGACAATTTTCTCATGAAATCTCATTAAACATTAATGCCGTTAGAGAAAATTTTCAAGGTACAGTGGTGAAATTATTGGAAGTTGTAAAGAGCAATACAGCCAGCTTTACGGAAATGGAAAGAAATTTCGAACTACTTAATAACACTGTTAGTAATCTCAAAAATGATCAAAAAAGAAGTGTTAGCGAGCTAATCAAAGTAGAAACTAATAATTTAAAAACGGAAATTTCAACGTTTAAAAACATTATTGAAAAATCATTAGCACAAGATCCAATTAATAATAAGCTTTTGAATGCGTTGGACAATATAAAGCAGCTTTTAATCTCTAATTTAGAAAATATAAATAAAACTGATATTTCAATGAGCTTTCGGGATGTAGTATTGGCCGATTTAGATATCCTTAAGGCCAAAATAGAGACAATCAATGATGGTGTTAAAATTTGTAGTATTTCGCATCAGAATGATCTACATTCAAACGATTCAGCTAAATCACTATTTGATGAAATAAATGATGTAGATAAGGCTAAGACGGTTAATATTCAAGCAACTAAGGAAAAAAATGACGATATTTCATTCGAAATAGAAGCAGTTGATCCACCAGAGGTTATAAATAAACCTAAATTTAACCTAAGGATTTCCAACCTTAGCACTAATACAACAGAGGAGAAACTAGTCAGATACATAAAAAAGAGGTCGAATTGTGAAGAGGTTCATTGTAAATTAATCACACCAAAGTGGCTGAAATATAAACCGCAGTATCATACTTTCAAAGTTAGTGTACCGGAAACGAAAGTTCAGGAAATAAATAATATTAAATTGTGGAATAAAGGGACAAAAATATCCATCTTTAAACATTTAGGTAAACAATCAAATAATAGTAAATTAGATTTAATAAAAAATAAAAATAAAACAAAACCTAATATTAATATTAATAACGCTAAAAGTAAAACAATCACACAAAAAAAAAAGAACAGAAATACACGCAATAACACTAAATCCACAAATAAAAACAATATTATAAGCAAAAACAAAACACAACCTATTTTACACAAACAAAACATAAATTTAACTCAATCACCAATTAAATTTCAGACTATTTTGCCTTCTTCTCACATTATTTCTAATACTACTTCCACCATAGAGGTGCCGAATAGCATTTCAAATAAAATTACTAATGTAGAGTACAGTTCAATAAATTCTACTAATTCAGTAATTAGTTCAGTTCCAAAAGTGTCAATAACGTCTAAACAATATTCTCCAAATGATATAATGAATATTTCACTACCAAATGCTAGCAAATATCCTAACTTCATACAGGGACAAACCTTTAATGCTGGCATTCCGTGTACTCAGAGCTTAAACGTTAACTGCAACACGACATCAATTAACGATAAGCCAATTGCATCTGTTTCATCCAAACCTAATGCAAGTTTTGTTAATCCTATACTACCTCCTATAGTCAGATTAACGAAAAATGCTGTAGCTAATGACGATCATACGTATGTCTTATCACGTTTTAGAGATCAAAAAATATATGAAAATGTAAGACTCTATTTAGCTTATTTGCATAAGGAAGATGACGACCTTTGTGTAGATGGTAAAACCAAACTCAATATTAAAATTTTTATTGATCAAGAAGGTTTGCCTTCTAACCCAAAGGAATTAATGAAATTATATGTAAAATATCATGAAGGTTTCGGAGCTTCATCTAAATCGGTTGAAAAAGATTTACAAGCTTATTGTAGTCACCTTAAAAGTAAGAGAATCGAGTATTTGCAAAAAATAAGAAAAAGTAGTAATGATTTTTTTCGTTCCCTTAGCGGCAGAAAATAACATTAACACTAATCTTATTTTAATAAATACAACAACTAGTTTTAAGGAGTTAAAATCAACAGATAATAAAAGCAATTTTAGTGAAAATCTCAAAATCTTCTACCACAACTGTAGTGGTATGAGAGGTAAGCTAAAGAAATTATATGTTGATGCCAAGTCTTGTGACTTCAGTGTGCTTGCTATTACCGAAACATGGCTAAACGATTCCTTCATAAATGAAGAAATACTTGACAATAATTGGTCGATTTATAGAAAGGATAGGGACTTTTTCTCTATGAACTGTTCCCGTGGAGGCGGTGTCTTACTTGCAGTAAATAATAACCTTTCTAGTGTTCCACTAATCACTAGGACGTCCCACACTTTTGATCACCAATTTATTAGAGTAAACTTAGGTAATAATTTTATTTACCTAGGAATTGTTTACTTTCCACCTAATTCTGACAATTCCTCATATTCTGAATTTTTCGATATTTATCACTATATTATATCTAAAATGAATGAGGATGATTCAATTTTTATTTTTGGCGATTTCAATCGTCCTTCATTATCTTTTATAGAAGATGATTCAGATAATTTGTTATTACCAATTAACTTTCATGATGAAATAGATTTTGACATTATTACGGAGTTCTATGGTAATGATTTACAACAAATTATTAATTACCCAAATAAAAACAATAAGTGGTTAGATCTTGCATTTTCAAATGCATATGACAGAGTGGTGGTTAAACTCGCTGATGATGCAGTCAACCTGTTCACTAACACTCCTCATCATAACGCAGTCATCTTCGAATTTTCTACTTCTTTGCCACTCTTCGCGAAATCTTACAATAATAATATTGTATATGACTTTTTCAACGCTGATTATCAAAGCATTAATAATGCTTTATCAATTTTAAATTGGGACGATCTGTTAATACAACAGGATATTAACTCTTCAATTTCTATCTTTTACTCTAAAATTTTCGACATAATTAACTCCTTTGTGCCAAAAATTCGTAAAAAAGATAAAACAACAGAACCTTGGCTTAATAGAGAAATTAGGACATTGCGTAATCAACGCAACAAACTTTACAAAAAAATTAAAGTTACAAAGGATCCTGATGTTAATTTACTGAACATGTACAAGGATCTTGCTTTTGAATTTAAACAGAAATCAAATCTAGCATACGATAATTATGTCAATGAAATTGGAAATAAATTAATTATAGATCCACAAAAGTTTTTTGACTTCATTAATACAAAACGGAAAACCTATGGATATCCAAGTTCAATGTCTAAAGATAATGTTTTTTCTTCTTGTCCTAATGTAATCTGCAATTTCTTTGCAGATTGTTTTCAAAAAGTTTATAGGCCATTAGATTCGCCTACCAATTTTACATTTTCTAACTCCCATAATAGATCTAATTCAATTATTACAGATCTATATCTTTCGGAAAACGAAATATTTGAAGCAATTACCAACCTTGATACAAAAAAAGGTGTAGGACCCGACTTGATCCCACCTTCTTTTTTATATAACTGTGCCAATTATTTGACTCAACCGCTTCATTTTATTTTTAATCAATCGCTTTCGACAGGCATTTTTCCGAATGCGTGGAAATCTTCTTTTTTAACCCCCATTCATAAAAAGGGTGACAAAGCTTCCGTCGAAAATTACCGTGGTATAGCTATCCTATCAACTATTCCAAAATTGTTCGAAAAAATTGTAGTCAGTAAAATAACACCCGTCATAAATTCAAAATTAAACGAACAACAACATGGATTTAGAAAAGGTCGTTCTACTACAACCAATCTTACGGTTTACACATCGGAAATACTAACTGAAATGGAAAATGGTTATCAAGTTGATGCTATTTACACGGATTTTAGCAAAGCTTTCGATCGTGTTGATCACAATATTTTGTTTAAAAAACTTGAAACTTTAGGCATTTCAGGTTCTTTCCTTACTTGGCTTTGCTCTTATCTTACTGAAAGAACTCAAAATATTAAATTCCAAGGTTATTTATCGAACACAATTAATGTCACCTCGGGAGTGCCACAAGGAAGCCATTTAGGCCCACTTCTATTTAATATTTTTATTTCAGATCTTTCTAATAAACTAGAAGGTGTACCACATATTGCATTTGCTGACGATCTTAAAATTTACCACGTTATCAAAAATAGTTCCAATTTTGAATTACTTCAATCAAATTTACATTCTTTACAAGAATGGTGCTTCTACAACAAATTAGAACTTAACATAGCGAAATGCAAGGTCATAAGTTTTACACGAAAAAGATCTACAATGCTTTTCGACTATACAATAGATAACATAGTTCTTGAAAGGGTGTCCTGTATGACCGATCTTGGCATTCTTCTGGACGATAAACTTAACTTCCATCTTCACTATGATCATATGATTTCCAAAGCAAATAAAATGTTAGGTTTTATTAAGAGAAGGGCTAAGGAATTTAATAACCCAGCAGTGACAAAAGCTCTTTACTGCTCGTTAGTTCGATCTATTCTAGAATACGGTAATATCGTATGGGATCCAGTGTTTCAATTACATTCCAATAGGATAGAATCCGTTCAGAAACAATTCCTTTTGTTTGCCTTGAGAAACCAATATAATCCTATAGACTATTCTACTCTTCCAAGCTACTCTACAAGACTTAAATCATTGAATATGTTAACCTTATCTTCACGCAGGCAAATGCTTTCATCCTGCTTTACTTTTGACATCATAAAAAAAAATATTGACGTTCAATTCTTAGTAAATAAGGTTAGATTAAACAATGTAGTCAGAAATACAAGAAACACTAAATTTTTACTAGAAAATACACACAGAACAGAATATGGAAGAAATGAGCCAATAAACAGATGTTGCACTACATTCAACAAACACAGTCATCTTTTTTCACCAGACATATCAAGAAATTCTTTTAAACATAAATTAACACAGAAATTCATAAATGACTAAATTACTTAAATTACCTAATTACTTTGTAAACATTTAAAAAAAAAAAAAAAAAAAAAAAATAATAATAATAATAATAATATATTTAATTCAAGTTCAAGTTCATATTATACATTCCACTTAATTTTACAGTCATACTGTGTTTTTGTTCTGTAAGCATTTTTTTTTTTTTGTTTTCAAATTTAATATATAGTGCAAATTATAAAATTTTCATTGTAAATTTTTAGCTTAGTAATCAAAAATGTTTATTTTGTTAGCTTTAATTTTTTTAGCTGTAAGATTTTTTATGTAAAAACCTTGCTTTGGTTTAATAAATAAAATAAAAAAATAAAAAAAATAAAAAAATTTCTTAATCCTAATTGTATAAAAGACAATCTAATTCGTCTCTATTTAAAGCTGGGAAGGTTAAATAACGCCTGAAGGGCGGTAATGCACTTTCAAATCGTAATAACGCCTTAGGGCGGAATTGCACTTTTTAAAGTGCAATAAGGTCCCTCGGGTGTTATTGCATTATTATTCGGATCTTATTGCACTTTTAAAATAAACTAAAACCCTCAGGCTTTTTTGCACTTTCAAAAGTGAAAGAAGACCCTAGACAAATTTTTTACTTTTAATTTGAAGTAAGATAAGAACCATGTACCCCAAATAAATAAAATTTTAACCTTTACAAAAATAATATAAAAAAAAAAATAATTCTTCTTAACAATTTTTTTTTTTTACTCTTTAATAAAATTTGTTAGCCCTGAAAAGGGCTGATTTTAAAAAAATTTTTTAAAATCTAATAACTTATTTATTTTGAGAGCTTTCTATTTTTTTTTTCATATTTTCTTATATCTCCATTACAATAAACTAACATTTTTATATTTACATTATAGCTGTAATTCTTATATGAAAATGAAGGAGATTTAAGGCCTTGAAAGCCTGCATATTTTTCTTTCGTTCGTTTCAATTTTATAATGCTAAAAAGTTGAGTCAACGACAAGCCATTTACATATGCAAATGTTGTCACTAACATTCTGGTTTTATAAGTAGCCTGACCAAAGAAAGCTTCGACTATATGGTCAAGTACTTCAAAAAAGCTAATGACACCACATTTGTTTAATTGTATTTTCATGGCCGACAAGCGATTATTTTTTATTTTCCTAAATGTTTCTGCATCCATTATAATTACTATTGATTTGAAGGCTTTAAAAGAATTAATGAGACAATTTTAAAAATGTTATTTTGAAAAATATGCATTTGCATACATTTTGTTATATTAAAGACATATTAAGCAAGACAATGGTTTCGGTAAAACTAGTTTATTTTTTTGTTGTTTTGTTTTTTTATTTGTTTGTGTGTATGGTAATGATAATTATTTATTCGTTTGTGTATCGTCATATGGAAAAGGGAGCAATCCTTTTTATACATTCAACTCTAAAATCCTTCCAAATAAACTAATTTTTATTTACATGTTAAATATCTAAGAAGAATTTCTAGCAAAAAAGAAATTTGGAATGATTTTAGAGTTGGTAACAAAAATAGAGTTGTTCCCTTTTTCAGAGTACATATATATATATATATACTTCGGAAAAGGGAGCAACCCTCTTTATGCATCCAAATTTTTGTTAAATTTTTTGTCAAAGTTAATTAATTTTTAAAATCGAAGTTAATTTGCACCGCCGAAATATTGTTGGCAACCTTTTAATTTTGCAAAATAAATATGTTTCTTATCAATGATAAATGATAATAAAACGATAACAATGTTAATCAAATAATGAAAGTAGTACCTGCTATTAAAAATTGATTATTTAATAAAAACCAATTTTCGTATATTAAAATATTTTGGAGCAAATTTATTAAAAATTTTTTGTGCACTTAAATGTGTAAAATTTAAAGCAAAATTATTTTTATTATTTTAAAATTTATACATTTAAACGAATTGTGCACTTATACCAGTTTCTTTTATGTGTGTTGTTTTACTTGATAAAAAGTTTAAAAATAATACTGTATGAGTATGCTGTGCATTTATGTGTGCTTTGAATTTATACGTTACGTATTGCATTTATTCGTGTTTTACTGTAATAATAACTTTCTTTACTTAATTCTTTCATAAATAATGTGTTATAAACGGTATATGAAAAATATAAAAACAATTTTAAAATTCTTGCAAACAAATAGTTTTAAACATTTTATATGAACAATTTTTTTATTTATTTTTAATAGTAACAAAGTTCATTATTTTTTTAATTTAAGTTAAACATTTAAATATTATATAAATATAATTATTATTGTGTTTCGTTATTTTGAAGTCAAACGATATGAAATCTTTACTAATATTTAACATTTTATTGGCAGTTAATAATTGTAAGTAATTTATTTTTTTATTTTTTAAAAATTTATTTACTCAAAATGTACAGAAATATTTAAAATAATTTGGCAAAAACCGAATTTATAAATTTTTATAAAAAGAAGAAGAGTACAGCAGAGTAGACTGTGTCAACTCTGGGGTACCCGTATGAACGTAAACTAATATTTGATCAGCTTTTAACAAATTTCAGATGTTTTAGTACCCACGTTAACTACCGAGATATATTTGTGTAAATTGTGGAGTAGTATGAAAGCTACCAAAATCTATTGTACCAGTATAACCAAATTTTACAGAAGTTATTGCCCAAAAACTTGATCACCTTTTATAAAATAATTTCAGACGCTTAGCTTCATAAAGTTCCAAGAGGTTTAAGAAGCCTGAACGTACTGCTCTAGCCCAACCAAATTTTACAGAAGTTGTTAGCATGCAACTTGAAATCTTTTTACAAAATTTCAGATTCCTAGCTTCAATAGACACGGAGTTATTTTCATTTAAAAAGAGAAGTTCTATGGCAGCTACCCGAATTTGTTGCACCAGCATAACCAATTTTTACAGAAGTTGTTGCGATAAAACTTAGTTATCATTTGTAAGATTTCAGGCGGCTAGCATCATTAAGTTCCAAGAGGTGCGAGAAATCTGAATCGGCTACCCAACACCAACCACATTTTACAAAAATTGTTAGTATGTGATTCGACAGCTCTTCACTAAATTTCAGACACCTAGCTTCAATAGCAATTGAGTTATTTTCATTTAAAAAGAGAAGTTCTATGGCTGCTACCCAAACCTGTTGAACCGGCCCAAACAAATTTTACAGATGTTGTTGCCCTGTAACATCATTTTATGAAATTTCAAACACCTAGCTTCAATAGATACTGAGTTATTCCCACATAAAAAAAGAAGTATGGCAGTTACTCGAACCCGGCGGCCGAAAATGTTGCATTTAAATAGGGAAACTAACAATTTTGCAAAAGTGACGTAAAAATTTTTTTTATCCTTCTAGCTCCTTTATTTTTTGAGTTATCGTGCGGGCAGATGGTCGGGCGTTCGTACATGGCTTAATGGACTCGGAATTTGATCCTAAGCCGATCTATATCTTTGACACTATATCTAGCTCAATTCCTTTAAGGTGTCATAAACGTAATGGCAAATTTATTATACTCTTGAACATAGTACGGGTATACGGGTATAAAAAAAACTAACCTAATTTACCAATTAACTATATTTTTATATATTACTTAAGTGGATTTAAATCTGAAGTAGACGAAAACATTTTCAATCATATAATCAATCATTTGAAAATAACGAATACGTTGACTTAATGATTTTAAAAAACTGAAGTTTTAGCGTAATTTAATAAATAAGACTTTGTATCGTATGTCTTATACTTTTTAAACAGGTGAAGTGGGAAACACCTTTTGATATCCTATTTAAAAAATTAGCTTATAAAACTTTTGACTTTTACAAAAGCTGCAAAGATGAAGAGGAAGAGAAATCAATTCTTCGCGTCTTGTGTGAAAATTTAAAGTTCTTGCTCTGAAAAGAAGAAAAATTTCTCGCGAAAATCTTCTTAAATAATCTTTTCGATCTGTAGGAGGTGAACTTAATCCATTTACTGCGCTTTGTAAGAAACTTAATGGTTTAATTAGTTAAAACATTGATCGATAGTACTACAATGGTCTAAACTGTCTAACTGGCTTAATGGTCTAACCGGCTAATCAGTAAAATAGTCAATTATTAAATTGACCATTTCAAATGAATTAAGAAATGATATAACTACATATTATAATCAACAATACAGTTAGGAAGGATATAATACGTTTGTTGGACTGGAAATAATTTAACGTTCTTATTATTATACCTTTAAGCGCATTTCAGTTTTTCTACGAGAAGATTCCGATCTGAAATTTTTATAAATTCTAGTCGTGTTTCTAAATTCTTATATGCCTATAAAAATAGTTGTATCCCTATATAATTGTTTTGTTTTTAAATTTTAAACTGCAGTTAAAAAAAAGGTTAATCAAGATAAAGGTAAAATTTAAAAAAAAACTGTAAAAAGATAGGAGAGACAGGAGTATGTTGGTACAGTATTTACTTTTTTGTTAAAACCAAGCAAGAATTAATGGATTGTTTGAAATTTCAATTGTAATTTCTAATTAAAAATATGCATTTTATGTACCCATTTATTTATTCAAAATTCATGATTAAAAACCATATTATTTTTAAACTCTTGCCTTGTAACAACTTATCTCTCCGTAGGGGCAAGTTGATATAATAGGTGGGTTTCTTTCTAATTTGTTTGGTTTCTAAAATTTATAATCTAATTTATTATAATTTGTAATCTAATTCTTTTTAATTTAAATTAAAATTTTAATTAAGAATAAAAAAATTAAATAAAATATAACGTGTAGTTTATCAGTATTATGGCTCATTGAAAATCGTCGAGCTGTTTCCCTAATTGACTGTTTTGATTCTGACACATTTTACCGCTGCGTCTATATTTTCAAGAGAAATGTTAAAACTATGATACCTGATGAAATATACTTTTCTTGTATAAATTGATACACTTTGGGGCAGGTTTATATATGTATCAATTTGCCCCTGTATCACTTACTTTGAAATTTTTACTCTTTGCTTATACTCTTTAAAAAAAATTTACAACCCACAAAAAAGTTTAATATTAAATTAAATGGAATCCGTAATTTTGTTTTATTTAAATTAAAATATAAAAGATAATGAGGTGAAATTTGGCGGGAAAATGTAAAATGATTTTAAATGGAAAAGAAAAAAGTAGGCTAATTTGTTTTAAACTGTTAATTTCTTTTGCGCCGTTCTCCCCTACATAAAAAACGATGGTAATTGGTAATGAAAACAGTTTTAACATTTAGTTAATTTTAATTTTTTATTAGAAATTTCAATTACAAAAGTCTTAAGTTTATTTGATAATGGTTTAACGTTAGTGTCATAAGGGTTTTCAAAAAAAATATTGTCCATATATTAATTCGTATTTAATATTAAACATATTATTCCTTTTTATCTTTGAACAAAATAGATTATTATTTTTATAGATTGTATAAATTGTGTTAAAAACAAATTCCTTGTCTTTTCAGATCAATATTTAGAAGGGCTTCTGCAATTTGAAGAAAAACCTAATCCATTAACCGAAGCAAATGTATACTTTTACTATGGGTATTTTATTATAGGATTGCTTTATTTATGTTTTTTTTTTAATTTTATGTACTACATATTTATTTTATTTTCATAATTAATTGATTTTACAGACCTATGAATGAAAATCACTTTGCAGTTCAATTGCAACATATTACTCAAATTTTAGATCATCCAGAATTTAATTTTGACAAAATAACTACTTTATATGTACATGGGTATACAGAAAATCAAACACGAGTCAGTACACCACCCTTAAGAGAAGCGTACAGTTATCGACCAGATCAAAATTTTATAACATTAGATTATAATGCTTTTGTTAATGGATCTTATGTAACAGCTGTTGATAACGTACCTTATGTAAGTAATAAGTATTTAATAGTAAAAGAGTTTTATCTTACACAATTTTTTGTTCTTTTTTTGATTTTTTAATATTTCAGGTAGCTCCTTTTGTTTCAAAAGCTTTAATTGAATTATTTAATGCTGGATTACTAATTGAAAAATTTCATTTAGTTGGTCATTCATTAGGTGGCCAATTAGTAGGTCATATAGGACGAAATTTAATAAGCCAAACTAAAGGCGCAAAAGTTCTAAATAGGTCTGTTTGGTTTTTTTTTTTGATAACATAAATAATTCTTATTTTTTTCTAGAATAACAGCATTAGATCCAGCTAATCCACTTTTTTATGGTGTTTCAGTGGTCGCTCCAATAAGACCAAGTGATGCTAAATTGGTTGATGTCATTCATACAGATGCAAAGTACTTAATTATAAATACATATAATAATAAGATCATATAACACTATACATTATATTTCGAAGAAATAATATTAAGAATTATTCTTTTCATAAACAAAATTAGTAATAAAAATTAGTAATCGTCGTTGCAAGCTACATGTTGTTATGCTTTAGGTTTATTTAGTTTAACGCAATTAAAATTAGTGTTATATGATTTACTAGAACAAAAAAATTAAAAATAGCTATTAAGCTAAGCTTAATAATTTTATATTCACTAATTAAATTAAATTTTAATATTAAAAAACTAAAGTGTTTTTGGAGCATCATTTCCTACTGGAACCATAGACTTTTGGCCGAATGGAGGAGGAGGTTTACAGCCAGGATGTCCCTTGTATACAAATGGAAGTATGGATGCTAATAGTTTTCTTTTTAAATAATTTTATTATATATCATATTTCTTTATTTGATATTGTTTTGAAGGTTCTTGCAGTCATTGGAGGTCATGGAAATTTTGGGCTGAATCAGTTTCAAATAAATACGATAGAGTATTTTTAGCCTATAAGGCAAATTCATTTGATGAATGGATAGAAAACTTTCCTCAATTATATAATGATAATGAAACTGCAATAATGGGATTGGATCTATCAATGACGTATGATAAATACAATTTATAATTTAAACAAAATTTATTAAAATATTTTTATTTTTTTGTTTTATATAACATAGAACTGGAGGAAATTATTATTTACAAACAAATTCTGAAGAACCTTTTGCTCAAACAGTGAAAAATTAATAATCAAATAATTATTGTAGAAAATTAAAATGCTTGTAAATAATAAGTTGAAAAAAAGAAACTGGGAATAAAAATTAATTACAGAAAAGTCACCATAATGTAATATTATTTAAGAACCATTACATAAAAATATTATTTTTTTTCGTTAATTTTGAATAAATTCGATACAAAGCATCTTATTTTTTACTTCTTTTTTATTAATAACAAAATCGTTGAAGTGTACTTAGGTGTATAAATTTATTTCTTTAATCCAATCAACATTGAGAAGTTATACAGATTCAACCCGGAATAAAACTTATATAAATCAAATCAAAATAAAAATTTTATACTCACAAATATTATCGCTACTGAATAACTCATTATAAATGATGGAAATTTAACTTTCCAAAAAGGCACATGCGGTTCTAGTACTCGATGAACAACATTAAATTTTGTAGATGCATTTTTTGAATTTTGTATTTTGGCAAGATATTGTCGTCTAGGATGTTCAACTTGATCTGAAAAATCTGTTAAACCCCAACGATGTATTAAACTAGCTGAATATCGTTTCCATAATTCTAAATATAAGGCAGCTACAATATTTCAAAAGAAAACAAACAAAACAAAAAATTAATTTCATAAATTAATTTGATTAGTTTTTTTTTAATATTGTAACAAGATAATTTAATAAAATTATTATAAATTAAAATAATATTTACCCCAAAAGGACATAAACAGCGCAAACACTAACGTTAAACCATTATCAAATAAATAATTGAATTTCGATGATGTACACGTTTCTTTTAATAATCAATAGTCACATTTAACATCACATTGTGGGCACATAATTATTGTATTATTCTCATTACATGTCATTACTACAATAAATAAAATAAATAAAAAAAATATAAAAAGATAAAAAAATGTTCCAAAATATTAAGAGTAGAGTTGTAAAATAAAGCTAAAATAGTTTGCAACTAAGAAAAATGAAGAATTGAATGAAGAAGTAATTATTAGCCTTTTATAAGTAAATAATGAAAATTCTACTTTTAATTAAATGACCACAAGACATAAAGTACATGTAGAACAGTTAAATCAAAATAATTAGGAACAAAATAGTTCCTATGTAAATCTTAAATAAGTTACCACTATCAAATTGAAATTTTAGAACATTATATAGAACACATAGAACATTTTCCAAATACATTTTACTAAGTTAACAAAATTAAAATTAATATAATTTACCTGAGCTTATCAGATGATAATGTTGCTAAACCATATATAAAACATAAAAAACCGACTATAGAAGCTGGAATTAACATATGTGTATAAAAACCTAACCAAGCAAAATATAAGGCAATTTTCGGTCCAAAATATTCTTTAATATTATCTAAAGGCTGATGTCTAAAAAAGAAAAATAAAAAAGTTTTAATTGAACAATAAAAAGTAAAGTACATATTTCTTTTTTTTTTTCCTAAAGTATGTTTTTCTTACTTAATGCATTTTTTTAATGAAGCCCATTCAGTTAATAGAAGATATCGCTGACTTCCATATGTATAGCCATCACCCTATTTAAAAAACGAAAATTTAATTTAAATTTAAATTTTAGATAAATAATTTTATTTTTTTTTTACTTTTACTAAATATTAAAACTTACATCATGCAAAGGATATGCATTTTCATAAACTTTATCCTGTAATAATTTTTCGATTCCTATTAAATCTTGTGTTTTTGTTGAATTTATACCAAATTCATCTTCATTGACGAAACGTTGCCTTTCCAATATGAAATTAATTACAACAATCCGTACAGTTGCATCAAAATAATCTTGATTATCTGAATCAAATCTAAAAAGAAATTTGAAAATACATATATATATATATAAAATGGTAATAATAAATTTATGTATATGTATATAATTGGGTACTTAAAGGTATGTACTTACAAATATTCATAACTAGCAGAGTACCCGGCGTTGCCCGGAGTATTTTATTGGCTTTATAAAAATTATTAACTTTTGTTTCTGTGTTAATATAATTTAATTAATATAGTTAACTTATTACTATGCATTTACAAATGCTGGTAGTTAATATTCTATTTTTATTACATTTAGTTAAATTGAATAAACAGAGCGAAGAATTAGAGACAATTCTTCTACAAAAATTTTTTAAAGGAATCAATAATCTATTGAGTACACAATGACGGTGAAGTGAATTTCAATTATGACCATAATGTAGTACATTTGTTTTGTTAAGTAATGTCACTTCATGTTTTTGTGAATTATCCTTTTAAGCACATTTTGAAAAATTTGCTATTAGGTTCGCTCTGTCCCTCCATCTGTTTTCCAAACTTATATATTCGTTAATATGCGTTAATACCGAAACATAAAATCGTATTTAAATTATAAAAGACCATAATGCAATCAATTTTTTTTTTGTAAGTAATGTCACTTCATGTTTTGGTGAATTATCAATTATTGGTGAATGAATATGAATTATTTAAGCACATTTTGAAAAATTTGTTATTAAGTTCGCTCTGTCCCTTCGTCTGTTAAAACTCATATACTGTTTAATAAAGAGCAATGAAATATTAACTATGCATAGGTCTCTTAAAAGAGTAATGTTGTAGAACAACGTTTTTATATACCCTCACCGTTGGAGATCCTACAGCACCGACAGCTCTTCAAATTTTGAAAAAACTTCTTTTTAAATGCGTACATTTCAGGTTCTGTTTAACATATTTTCAATATAAAAAATACATGATTGTTTTTTACCTTTATAAATCAACCAGAATTTTTTTCTAATTATGTTTCCAAATTGATTGGCTAAAAATATGTGTCAAAATTGTATATGGATAAGAATGTAAGGTTTTCTGTTCTTTAAATATGTATGTACTCATTTTTGATTAAATGATGTACAGAAATGTGAATATGTTTTCTAATTTAATTGATTAAGTTTGTAGTATTTCTAAATATAAAAGACCACATTTAAGTAATGCATTTCTGAATGATGACATGATGATTGTCTAATGTAGGAGATTGTTTCTGTTTTTTAACATGAAAATGTTATGTTGTTAAGACTTAAAAATAGTATTCTTAAGATACTTAATAAGGTTACTTTAATTACTGTTCTATATTAGAAATTTGCATTGAAAGGTTTTTATGGAATATTAGAAACAGTATAGATAAAAGTAAAGAGTGTTGTAAATATCTTTTTAATAATAATAACAATACACAAAATTAGGCAAAATATTATTAATAAGTGCTCGTGCGGAAATGGATTAATAAACGTTAACAAACATTTTGTCACAGGCTTTATTTAGAACCATAAATTCATCCTCCCAAATTAGACCGAAATTAGAAACAAAATTGTTTTTTTGACAGTCTATCGTGTCGAAATGTGTTAATGTATCACAACAAAATTTATTGAATGAGTTTGTGTGCCAAAGTGCAATACTTGTGCAAATTTTCAATTGGTCAAATCGTTTAAGCACAACAACAAAAAATGAGACATTTCATGGCCTGAAGCCTGATGGGTTAATGTATCGTAACCAAATCAACTCAAAAAGCTTTTGTTATAAAGACCTACACTTTTGTAATTTTTCAACTCAATTGGTAAAACGGTTTAAGTGCGACAACAAAGAAATTAAAAATTTTTATTGAGCCCTGGTGCCGAAACGGGTTAATGGATCGTAACCAAATCTCCTCAGTGAGCTCCTGTGGTAAAGAGCTACACTTTTGTAAATTTCCAAATCAATTGGCAAAACCGTTTAAGCGCGACAACAAAGAAATTGAAAAACTTCATTGAGTCCTGGTGCCGAAACGGGTTAATGGATCGTAACCAAATCAACTCAGTGAGCTCCTGCGGTAAAGAGCTACACTTTGATAAATTTTTAACTCAATTGGTCAAACAGTTTAAGTGCGACAACTAAGTAAATTACAAAACTTCAGTGACCCCTGGTGCCGAAACGGGTTAATGGATCGTAACCAAATCACCTCAGTGAGCTCCCGTGGTAAAGAGCTACACTATTGTAAATTTTCAACTCAATTGATCAAACCGTTTAAGCAGGACAACAGAAACATTTAATGAACTTCGTTCGGCTCTCGTGCCCAAACGGGTTACCGGATCTCCATAAAAATTTATCACAGGCTTTTTTTCAGATCATAAAACCACCGTACAAAATTGGACATAAATCGGAAACAAAAAATTTTTTGGAAGCCCGCCGGGCCGAATCCGGGTAACATATTGAATCCAAATTTCTTCGGTACCCGTCCAATGATAAGAAGAATATTTGTCCAAATTTTCAACTCAATCGATCAAACCGTTTAGGCAGGACAACGAAAAAACGAAACGGCTTTAAATGGCTCTCGGGCCGCAATGGGTTAATGAACCGAAACGCGATATAGCCTATAACACTTTCCGGGGTCGTAGGAACGTTTCTGCAAAATTTGGTTGCAATCGGACTGGTGGTTTTTACGTGAAAAGGGCACAAACAAACAAACAAACAAACAAACAAACAAACAAACAGAATTTCTTCCTTATTTATTAGATTTCTAGAATAATCAAAATGTAAATGATATTCTTTTAAGGGAAATTTTTCTGCATCTAATTTAACAAATTGAAATGGACGACCAAAAAATGATTTCATTTCACGTAATAATTGAAATTCTGGAACATTTAATAGATCCTGTTCACGTAACTAAAATGTAATAAAAACCACAAATATACTTATAAATAAAAATTTCAAATTAAAAAAATTAAATTTTATGATAAAGATAATTACTTTTCTAATTGGCATTTTAATTTTTAATATCTCACAATAACGTTTTAGATCATCTAATGGTGCATGAATTTTAACAAAATGAACTTTTTGTGTTTTTTCACGTTCCAAATCTAAACCTTCTTTTTCTAAATTTTGTTCAAATGTTTGTCTTTTAACATGATTTTGTGGATTTGGATCATCACCACGGTATGCCAATACAAAATCAACTGATCGATCATCATCTTGAAAATGACGCCACGTCTGTGAACAAAAAATTTTTATTAAATTTTAATATATAAAAAATATATTTTATAATTTTTTGTAAATTAAATAAAAAAAATAATAATAAAAACAAAAAAAAAAATTAATGATGATTATAATGATGAACTACTAAAACTTACATTTAATTTTTAAAAATTAATTAAAAATTATAAAACAAAAATTGAAATAAAATAAAGTCTAATTTTAAAAGTAAACGGTGATTTAAGGATCCTAACTTTGAACTTTTTATGTACTGGTATTACTTTAAAATATGTACTAAAAAAAAATTATGGATTTTTAAGGTGTTTTCTGTAAATATAAGTAATTGTTTTAATTAAGGACTTAATCTTATTTTGTTTAGAATTTATTTAAAAAATTTAATTCAAATAGTTGTACCATTTTAATTCTCATTTGTAAAACTATGACCATTTATGATAATTATTTTGCAAGTACTAAAAAACGAGAAAAATTTTAAAATTAAAAACTTGCAAGGATGGAGTTTGGATGCAGGATTTACCGTGCATTAAAAAATTTACAATAACTAAAAAATAAAACAAAATTAAAATAAAATATGAAAAGAAAAACGTGAACTGGAAAAAAAAAATTATAGTATCTATAAATATAATATAGGTATTTTCATATATTATGACTATGCAATAGCGTAGGTTGTTAGAAGCCTCCGTATTTTAGGAATCAGAAGTCGGACTGACATAATTTAAAAAAAGTCCTCACCGATTTTGTAGTAGAATTTAAATTAGTAAACAGAAATAAATAAATTGGACTTTTAAAAAAGCCCGCCCCAAAAAACGGACCTCAAAAACTAAGGTGCCACTTTTCGGAACTTTTTTTAATTTATTTTTCATTTCTAGTTTCTATTACAGTATCAGGGACTAGGCTTTTTAAATCAGATCGGTCCGACTTCTGGTTCCTAGAATATTGATGTTTATTGTTCAGAGTCCACAGCTAAAATGTGTGTGACTTAAAAAGTCTGAAATTAAGAAAAAAGTCAAACAAATAAATATTCTGGGCCCACATCAGAAAGGAAAAGGGTCCTACATTTATTTGTAAAATTTATTTTACACAATAAATTTAGACTAAACTAAACTAAATATTCATGATGACGAAAAATAGATGAGACTTTCATCATTGACAATATTAATGACTTTTTTCTAAAAAACAAAAAAATCTTAAATCACAAAACTTTCATGATTGACTCCATAGACACAGTTCATATATATATATGTACATACGTATACATTTTTGTACTCTATTTTCCTATATAAATATTTTTTTGGTGGTGTCGCTTTTGGTGAATATAATTCCGTTCTATAATATTAAAATCACTTTTGCGGCTAAAAGAATAACAAATCTTCGCTTCAGTCATATATTTGGTATAATATGTCTTAATAAAAATATGGGTAAATATTTAACAAACGAGGAAGAATGCAGTTACCTTTGTCAACTCTTAGATAATCATACGAATACTTTAGTGTGTTCATAGTCTGTTACTCTGCTTATAATATTATATTTTTACTTTTTCGGTATTTTAAATCAATTTGGGTGAAGTTTATAATTTCTAGAACTATGGTTTGTACATATATATGTATATTCAAACTACATATACCTATTATAATCTGTATGTTTAAACTTTCTTCAAAATTCTAACCTTCCATCTAATGATTATCAATTCAAAACTTTTCCAAATATGCTATTACCATTTGTTACTTAGCGGCAAATATATATATTATATTAATTTATACTAAATTAACTACAAACAAATATACATACATACATCTACATGTATTAATATGCATATGCATTCATTCATATATACATACTATATTTTTATATATCGCCATACATTGCAATATTTCTTTAAAAATATTTCATTCATAGAATAATTTCTTATAACAACAATAAAACACTTATAAATACGCCGCAATATACATACATACATATCCATATGTATATACGAGGATATCTATACAAGACCTAAGTAAACAGGCCAAGAACTGAAAACACATGAATGTAGTTGTGAGAGAATTCCAATGGATTCTCACGTATTGCGCGTATGAATAATTTAATAATTGATGTTAGTCTCGATTATAGCCATATAAGCGTGTACGAAATTTTAAAGTATGAAAGTAGCTCGACGTATACTATTACGATATTGAGGCACTTTATCTTAAGAAGCTTTTAAAATAAAAAATTTAAAGGAAGGCAATTTTTTAAATGCATATTTATGAATAAAAATATTATATTTTAAAATATCTTTCTTTAATGAATTATGTAAAAAAGATGCGACTTTAATTTTTTCTTTGGACCAAATTGAATAAAGTAAATGGTTTTTGTATTATTTCAAGATTTATAGTCGGCCCCCTATTTTTTTCCATAAGACTACGTGTAAATTTGTTAAAAGCTGGCCCCTTATTAAGCTTTTACTCTCTCTGTTCTTTTTATCAAAAAAAAATACACGTAGTCTTTGGAAAAAAGTAGTAGTCCTTCTAGAAATCTGGAAATAACATAAAAACTACAGATTTTTTTAATTTCGTCCTAAGAGAGCATTAAAGTTCCATCTTTTTTACGTTTTTTAGTAAAAAGAAATTCTTTAAAATTGTAAATTTTCATTCATAAATATGCATTTTAAAAAATGTCTTCCAACTATTTTTCAACAAAAAAAAGCTTCTTAAAAATTTTTTAAAAGAGCATTGATTTGGTACATTACTGAGCAAAAAAAAATGTTGAAAACTAATTTTTATTGCAATATCGATTTGTTTTGCAAATATATGCTACGGTGCAAAAAAAATTTGCACTTTTGCACCAACTCGTGAATACCCTTAATGTAAATTTTTTAGAATGAATATAAAATTAAGTGCAAAAAATAAACTATATAATTATTTTTAGAATAAGTTAATTTATGTTAACTTATTTAAAATTTTTATTAACATAATAAAATAAATTAATATTATAAGTTATTCGGGTTTTCCTTTGAGGTAGGGGATATGGACATATGGCGATTATTTTTAAAGTGGTATCGCCTGAAGACTAAGCCTTAAACTAAAATAATAAAAAAAAATATATTAATACATGCAAATAATATATAAATAATTTTTTAACAAAATAATATGATATATTTAAAGTAAAATTTAATAAAACAAAATAAAGTAATTAATTTACAACAAAACAATATTAAAAAAGTAAAAAACAAAAAAAATATTACAAAAATCAATATTTTCCGACCGGATAGTAATAATAGATCTTGAGTGGGCAAAAATGAAAAATTACATGACGATTGTATTCAAACTATATATATATATATACTTCATATCTAAAAGGTTAATTTGGTCAATAATAATATATATTTAAATTTTTGCGTTTTTCAATATCGTTCAATATTTTGAAATTGTTTTGTTTCTGTATTACCTGTCAAATAGGTAACTTAGATCGTTATTAATTATTATTCTAAATTTAAAATCACATTTAAAGTAAGTATTTTCTATTACAATATTATTTTGGCCTTTATATTCCAGTATTTTAAATTTATTTTTTTACTAACATTTAAAACATTTAAAATTAGAGAAATATTATCATCACGTAAATTTTTATTATTCGTTTCTATAAAATTTACCAAGTAATTGGTGAAAATGCTTGGAACTGCATGTGGTATTAAACGCGGACTTTTATCATTATTTAATTTAAAACACGATTCTGAAAAATGCTATTTACATATGACATTATAGGCTGTTGGTTGCCAGTCTGATCTTTTTACAAGGCTCTTTTAAGCTTCTCAGAGGCTCTTTATCCGGAAATTTAAAAGTAGCATAACAGATATCGTGCTATTATTATAATTGGATTTACACCCAACAACCGAACATTTTCCACTCACTTTATATAAGGAAATTATTAAAAAAGGAAATATTAGGCACTAAATAATTGAATTAATTTTTTTAAATAGGTCATACCATAAAATCTTTTAAAAATAATAATTCAAAAATTCAAAAATTTAACGCTACAAAAATATGACTAAATAAAATAAAATATTACTAAAATTTAGAGTTATTTAAAACAAAATATTACCTAATTTTTTTCTAATACTTTTCAAATATAATTGCAATGTAAAATTTTATTCATAAAAAGATTATTATATTTCATGTAAGTACATGAATATTCTATTTACAATCGTTTTTTTTATAGACTGTATAGAAAAAAACGAAAATTGCTGAACCAAAATCCGGTACTTCTTTTTTCCTTTTCTTCAAAATATTGCTGGAAAATATGATTTGAAAATCAATTTTTTTATTGACGTAAAGAAAAAACTTCAAACTTTATTTTTATATAAATTTTATAATTTTTTATTATAATTAAAAATATAAAAACTTAGTTTGAACTAAAATATATTTACCAAATTTGCAGTACAATCTATTAGAAAGCTTTTAAATTATTAGGTTATGTTCACTAATTTATTATAATTGTGTACTCTCATAATTTTTTGAGAGTATTAAATGGCGACGATATGAAACGCTAGAAAAAAACTGAAAATTTTATTTTGTTGAAAATATGTTGAAAATTTCGAGTTGAAAGCTGAAGTTTTGGTATGTTAAAGAAAAATTTTAAAATTTTATTTTAATATACAATTTGGCATGTTTGGGTAAATATTTCATATCGAAAACTCGAAAAAAAAATTGTTAAAAATGGGCATTTTTCTTAAACAAAAACAGAAAAGAACAAAAAAATCTTTATGAAATGTCATTTTTCGAAGCTTCTTCTCACAATTCATTTACAATTTGCACAAACACATTTTTAAGTATTTAGATATCCAGACCGAGACTCACAGCAATTATCAGGTGGTCTTGCTCCAGACCTTCTAAAAATTAATGTAGGTTATGCATATATGAATATATCCGATGTTATACGAATTGCCGTTTTTTGATCAATCGATCAGCTAAACTGTAGCTGTCGATATATGAATTTGAATGCAATATAAAATTTAATAACACATTAGCAGGAGCCCCTAGTTTTATAATATTATTTTGTTTTTAGATGGGATTAATAATTCTTCTTTAGCTGGTGTGAAGCTGGTCACCTCATTTGTCGTTTCTTGTTCTATTATATTTAGTATTAAGTCTTATATTATTTAGATTATATTTTTGTGATAGTTATGATTTATTAATTATTATGTATTAAGATTATTTCAAAATTCTATTAGTATGCGTATTTATTATTTTGTGTTTAATTAATTTGCGTTTATGTATATTTTATTTGCCTGTTAATATATTGTTTGGTATTATAGTATAATCTGCAATATTGTTTTCAACAATATGTATTTTTTATTTTTTGCTTAAAAATTAAAATTAAAATTTTCTTCTTAAACACATCAGCAGTCAGCGCTCGGTCGGTGAATGTTCAAATATGAATTGAACAAATAAGAACACAAACAAACAACATTTGAACAAACAAATTTTTTTTTGTTTAAGTAATAAACCATATTTTGATTGTTACCAATTTTTAAATAATATATACATACAGTATGTACATATTAGGGCATGGTTTGATTAATCGATTAATCGATAAATTTATGAATGCTTCAATTAATCGAACAATTTCTGGCTTAATCGATTAAACGTTTTGTTTTAACCTGTAACAAGAAAATTAAAATTTCAAACAATTTATATAAAAACGCACGAATTTCGAAACTTATAGTAGGTACATACATAATAAATAGTAAAGTAATAAAATAATAAATAAAACATACAGTTATTCAATACATATTTTTAAATTTCAAATTTCAATGCGTCAGCATTCACTCATTCAGCAATCAGAATATGACTATTGGCTGGCTATTAAATTCTCTATTCTCTTTTGTTATTTTTCTTTTCAGTGTTTTTGACAAACACATTTAAACTTGTGCCACTTAAGTTTTGTATAAAAACATGAACATTTTATTTGCACCCTTAACAAATTTTAGTACAGAGTAGGTAAAAAGAAACAAGGCAGTATGTAAACAAACGGTTTTAAAAAGCGCACATTTCCAAAAGACAATACAAACTGTTTAGAATTGTGAATTGCACCAAAATTTTAAAAGCCCTAATAGGTCCTAAACAGGGGGTGGTACAGGAAATCTGAGGAAACTTATACACTAGGGCCTCGAGTTGCGCTATTCCGATTTGCCCAACTAAAATTTTTAATACCATTTTTTCGAATTGCGTTTTTTTTTTCGCGCAACTCGAAATTTGTATGGGTAAGTTGTAAAACCATTTTGATGGTTAAAAAGTTGGTTGGATGAATATCAAAAAATTTTGATTTTTGTGGGCAGACTCTTTGGTTTGTAGTTGAGTTGTATCGTGTATGGGTATGTTGTACAACTTAAATGTCATTTTAACATTGAGATTTTTTGAGAAAATAATAAAAATATAAAATACATAATTACAATGTTTGGATAATAGGTTGGATAAGTGTGTGATATGGTTCTAGAACCTGTCCGCGTAACAAGTTTACAACCTAGTCCGCCGTGTATGGGCAGCATGACATAGGAAAGATAGAGTTAGCGGTATTTGCAAAAGATTAGTTAATTGTGAAACCGTGCCTAAAGAAGCTCGAGGTGGAGATCGAAAATCTTTAACTTTCGCATCTAAACCAGAGGCTGTGATGAATTTTATTAAAAAATTTTACGTCTATGATGTTCGTTATTACCGTTCTAAAATTACATGTAGGCAATATATTGCAAGGTGATTTGTCGATTAATCAGATGTATAATATGTACAATCAGGACGAAAACTTGAAAGATTTCAAAGTAAAAAAGTGGTTCTTTTAGAATATATTCAGAACACGTTTTAATATTAGTTTCAAAACACCAGCTACAGATTAGTGCTCGAAATGTTTAAGTTATAAAAAGCTAATAAAAACTTTCACAAATTCACAACAGAAATCACAATTCATGACTTTAATACGTATTCAGAGCTTGCGATATAAAGCTTTTTATATAGATTAGCTGGAGAGAAATCAGATGACATATTAAAACAAAATGATTAATTATTACAAAATTAAAAAAAGAAAATATTTTAATACAAGGAGAACCAAATTATAATTCAAATTTAGGGAAACCTAATCCTGTATCCAGCCAATGATGTAGTGGTTAAGACACCGGCCTTTTATACGAAAGGTCTCGGGTTCAAACCCCGGCCGGGTCATATAGATTAATAAAATAATATAGATTTTTCTTAATATAATTAGTATAATATAATTAAATTAAAAAAAAAGTATATATATGTCTAATGAAAATTATAATTAATATCATATAATAAAATAATAATAAAATATAATTCTTGTGCAAGATAATAGATGCCGTAGAACTAAAGAAGCGCCTAGTCTTGTACAATAACTACAGCCGAGTAATCAACGGCTTAGTAAAACAATTATTCCAGAAACTGAAGCTTAGTCAAATATGAATAATAAATGACTTAGTGGATGCCCTATGCTCTTTATAAGGAGTAAGGACTAAAAACAAAAAAAACCTAATCCTGTATTAAAAAAAGGCTTCACAATTGTGAAGCCTTCACAATCCTGAAGGCTTCACAATTCTGTTGTGAATTCAAACAGATTTGCCTGAAACAGTTGGTTATAAAAACACTGTAAAACCAGCGAAATTGAAAGATATTAATTCCTTATTGGCAAAGTACTTCGGAAAGTCATGGCGAAATAATGAACAACTTGCACTTTATAAAAACATATTTAATAACACAAACACTGATAACGCTCTTACTGAAGAAGAGTCATATTGCGATATTTTCTTTGAAAATTTAGATTTAAGGATTTAGTTATTAATGTAAAAACGTAACGTTTGCCATTATTGATGTATTATTTGCTTTATTAGTTATTTGTTTTGTTTTTTCTGCTTATTTAAATGAATTACGTTATTTTTTGTTTTTTTTTTATCTTATGTAATTAAGTTAAGGCAATACGTATCTTTTTTGAGAAAACTTCATAATTATTTCATAATTCGTTCATAATTAAACGAAAATATTTATTTTTTATTTAAAAAACACGATAAGGAACTTTTATTTTCACCAGTTTTTTTGAATAATTGCAACAAAATTGTACAAAGAGTTGATGAAAATCCCGATATTTTCTTAGGGTTGCAACAAACTGCAACATCTTACATAATTTAAATTTGTTTTTTTTTTTAACAATTATAATTATTTCTAATTTTTTAAACAGTACTCATATATAAAATCATGAACATTTTATTTGTGCCAATTAACAAATTTTGGTATGTATATGTATATGTGTACATTGTACACATTTGTATATGGAATATAACTAATAACTAATTAGAAATAAAAGTTATTAAAAAAATATTTACCAGCTTTTTATAATTTATTTTGAAGAACCTCAATTTATTTATCAGATATAACTACATATAGCTATTTTCAAAAATTTAAAACTGAATACAATTTGTAGTGAAATACATTTTTTTTTTTTGTTAAAATGATTGCAGTAGTGATTTACTTAAAATCCATATATAAATATAAAATTAATAAATCGATCGATTATTAATCGATTTATCGATTAAAAAACTGAACAATTAATCGTTAATCGTTTTTCTCTAAAATTGATTAATCAATCATGCATTAGACTGTAGAGCACATATTCTAAATTTGAATGTTTTTAAAAATGTATTTATAGTATGCTTAATTTCGATTCACTGTTATATTAATAAAATTATATTTAAAGTACATATTTAGATTTAATTATACCTCATTTCAAAAATACGTTATAGGAACATTCCTCTTTCCCTTCCTGTAACATAATTTTGACCTTTTTTTATATTGCAGTCTTATATTGCAGATTAACTTTGACATCTACTGCTTTACTGAATTTAACTATATATGTAGCACATCATCTAAGATAATCTCTTGATTTGCGCGTAAGTTACGTTTAAAAAAAATTGCCGCCAAACCATTGAACCCTTTTTGCATGGACGGCCAAATGTAATAATTTAGTAAGTTCAACAGCTTGATTTCTAGAAGATTCACTAACTTGGCTTGCAATTGTTTCATTTTCAACTTGGTCTTAAATGAGTTCACCATCACTACTATCACCAACAATGATGAAAGACTAGTTTGAGTTTGACGGCCGTAGAAGTTTTTTTTACATGTATTGCATTGTTTAGCCATGTCAACTTTTTAGTTTTATTATTTATATTTATTTTATTTATATTTTATTATTTATTTTTTGTATTTATAATATTATTTTATTTTTTAGATGGGATTAATAATGGGATGGGATTTCTTTAGTTGGTGTGAAGCTGGTCACCTTACTCGCAGTTTCTTGTTCTATAACATTTAGTATTAAGTCTTATATTATTTAGATAATATTTTTGTGTTAGTTATGATTTATTAATTATTATGTATTAAGATTATTTCAAAATTCTATTAGTATGCGTATTTATTATTTTGTGTTTAATTAATTTGCGTTTATGTATATTTTATTTGCCTGTTAATATATTGTTTGATATTACAGTATAATCTGCAATATTGTTTTCAACAATATGTATCTTTTATTTTTTGCTTAAAAATTAAAATTAAAATTTTCTTCTTAAACACATCAGCAGTCAGCGCTCGGTCGGTGAATGTTCAAATATGAATTGAACAAATAAGAACACAAACAAACAACATTTGAACAAACAAATTTTTTTTTTGTTTGAGTAATAAATATGTTTTGATTGTTACCAATTTTTAAATAATATAATAAATATAATATAATATATATGTACATTTTCTAAATTTGAATGTTTTTAAAAATTTTTTGATAGTATGCTTAATTTTGATTCACTATTATATTTATCAACATATATTTGAAGTATTTAGATTTGATTATTACTAATTTCAAAAATACGTTATAGAAACATTCCGCTTTCCCTTTCTGTAACATAATTTTGACCTTTTTTATATTGCAGTCTTATATTGCAGATTAGCTTTAACATCTACTGCTTACAGAATTTAACTATATATGTAGCACATCATCTAAGATAATCTCTTGATTTACAATTAAGTTACGTTTCAAAAAAATTACCCCCGAGGCGAAATTGTGCGCACATTGAACTCCTTTTTGCATAGAATTTTAGTAAAGTTTTAACGGTATAATTGTATTTGGACTTGATGTAAATTGGTTTGATTGGTTACCTTGCTAACTTACAGATTTTTCACTGGTTATCTTGCTTACTTACAAGATTTATGCTTATAAATTTCTTTATGTGGATATGATCTGATGTTAAATTCCTATGAAATTTTCAGATCTTTACGGTCCATATATCGAAATCCAAATCAAGAACTTGCTTTTTAAATTGACAACTAAATTTATAGTGGATATTTGACAACTTTAATTTATAGATGTTGTTTACAAGAAGAACACATAGTGGATATTACACAACTTTAATTTATAGATGTTGTTTACAAATTGTTTTAAAGAAGAACACAGTTGTGGCAATTTTACTTTATAATTTAAAAATATCATTTTTAAAACTAAAACACACAAACCCGTGTTAATCCATAGAATACAGTATGAGTATCTTTATAATAAATGAGTATTGATACTAAACTAAACGTTAATTGATTTGTAAATACACTTAGCGTTGGTTGTAACAACGATTTTATATACATATTATATAATTTTTTTGATTTTCTAGGAGATTTATAGTATAAAAAACATAATTTTCGTTTTAGATGAAGTTCAATTGTTTTATAATTTAGAAGTGTATACTCGGAAGCGGGTATCGTTGATAATTTTTTGTTATATTAAATTTTTATTTTATTTTTTGATTTAAGTAAAAAAAATTTCGAAAAATTAAATAATTAAAAGAAATTAATTTTAAGTGAAAATTAGAAGTTGATTAAAAATAATTTAAATATACTCGTATAGTAATACTTAAAATTAATTTCTAATAATACTTAAAAATAATTTACAACAAGGGTTTCAAAAATTTTAAAATATATTAGATTAAAAATGATGAATAAGTTACTATTAAGAATAAATAAATTATGAACAATTTTGGCCCAATTCATTCCAATTTCTTATCAATTTATTTATTGGAAAAAGGATCAACTTTGATTTTTTAACCAACTTAAATATGCTTCCTAATATATAATCTCGCATAGACAAATATATAAATATTAAATACATATTGTATCTAATATTTTACTTTAGTTATATTTTTTAATTTTCTTCAGGTTTGAATATTACAAAAATGGATTTTATTACATATCTATTTAATGAGAAATAATAATTCGGGGCTTTATTTCTCAAGAAGTCGAAGATTCAATTGAAAGAATCTTTATTTCCCATATTTTGGGGTCTTTATTTCTCAATTACTATGAGAAATAAAACCCCAGGGCGTTATTTTTCATTAAATGGGAAATAACACCCCGGGGATTTTATTTCGCAGGGCCTTAATTCAGGTCACCAAAATGGTTCATGTACAGGCTATGCGCAAAATAATTGCCATTTTATACCTCACATTTTTTTATAAGATAAAAACTCTTTGGTAAAACATATGTTAAAACATAATACACAAATTTTTTAAATCTCAATTTGCCCAAATAAATCTAAATTTTTAAAAACATCATATTTAGAAACAACAAAAAATGAAGGGTCAAATTAGATTATTCTAGATATTATACTTTTTACTTCGTGCAATCTAAACAACATACTTGATTATTTAGTTGAATCTTGTATTATAATTATCATTGAATCTGGTATTATAAATATCAAATTTTTTCATGATGGACTGAATTTTACATTTAAAAATTTTTTTTTAAAAAAACCAGAAAATAATAAATTTACCTAAGTACTTTTTGACCAATGCTTATTTATCAATTATATTAAATTTTATAGAAAAGTAATGATCTGATAACAATTTTATATTAAATTTAAAATTTAATCAAAATATTTAAAAACTACATATTTATAAGTTGAATGAATCAAGACCTATATACATATATATTAAATTAGTTATGCCATGTTCTTATATTTAGCAATCTCAAAATTAAATTTTGTTCTTTAATACACTTTAGTTTTCGCATAGTATGTAAGTTTATAGGTTAGGATAGGAAGTTATATCTACAAACTATAGGATGTAATTTTGAAATAATTTAGAAAATAATTTTACAAAAAAGATTTTACAAGTGTTTGGAAAAGTAAAATTTACAATTTTACATAATTCAAAACAAAAAATAAATAAAATTCTTTTATCAAATTTTTTTTGACAGTAAATTGAAACAAAAATTTAATAAATCGACTATTTACAGTTAGTTCTATTTGTTTTTATTTTTATTTTTTTTAATCTGATTTTAATTATTCTTTATATAATATTAAAAGTAATGTCTTGGATAATTTAAAATATATATTCAAAATACTAGTTCAGTTTTAGTGTTACTAAGAATCATAATATAAATTCTATATTACAGTAAAACACGGTTAAGTGCAGATTCATTTTGAAAACATATTGTATGAATGCGATATTATGCGATGCACGTTTAAATGCAAATAAGTGTGATGTGCATATAAGAGCTACATAATAATTTTATTTAGATTTATTAAATTTCAAAAATTTAAACAGAATCTGAATACATTTTGTTATTGAATAAAAGCAAATAAAAGTAAAATACAAGTAGACGAATTCTTTTTGATATTTATTAATCATAATGTCAAATCAATAGTGATGTATCGATACAAAATATCTGTCTTAAATTTTCCCTATTCCATATTGTTAGGGAAGTTGTTTTATAATTACATGTATCCCTATAAAATGTTTAAATTTTTATTCTCAAATGTTTTCTTAACGTTCTATGCATACAACCACGGCAAGGCGAACTTTATATAAACATCTCTAGCCCCCGTTATAAATAATTTTAAACTGCAGAGAATGCTGATTTGTTTTTGTAACACTGCAGAGACGGCTAATTATTTCTTATAAAAACCGTGATAAATAAACATTTGCTTAGTAGTTCTGCCAATAAATGTGTAGTAAAAGTTTAGTTTTGTGATTTTGTGAAAAATAAATTAAGTGATATTAATTCAATTAATAAAAATAATCAATTAATTCAAAAATAAAAAAAAAAACATTGTAAAATATTGTTTAGAAATTTGGTAATTTTTTTTGATGAGCAATTAGAATATAAAGAATAAAACCGTTACATGGAAGACGTAGATTTGATGGATGGCTTATTAGGAAGATATAATATCAGGATGAAAATAAAAAAGTATACTAATACAATATTTTATGATCAGATGGCTTTGTTTATTCCTGTATTATTTTTCGAAAACTCAACAAGTTCAAGGAAACAATCGAGAATCGACGTGTGTAGGATTCTAGGAGACACTCTCTCGCTCTTTACAACGCTGTTTACTTTATACGCTCTTACCCACTAGGCCACCGAGGCCCCCCTTAAAAATGAATTTATGTTTTATTTTTACTTGATAAATGATAATGTATTTTGGAACTACATATTTAAAAAAAAATATATTTAACCTTCTACATGACATAATAATACATGATTTTGCGCTTAATGCATACGTGCGTCGCCAGATGGAGTTTAATTTTAATTTTTTTAAATTTTAAAAATGTGCACTTAAATGTGTATAATTTAAAGCAAAATTATTTTTATTATTTTAAAATTTATGCATTTAAACGAATTGTGCACTTATACCAGTTTGTTTTATGTGTATTGTTTTACTTAATAAAAAATTTAAAAATAATACTGCATAAGTATATGCTGTGCATTTGTGCGTGTTTTTCATTTATACGTATTGCATTTATTCGTGTTTTACTGTAATAATAACTTTCTTTACTTAATTCTTTCATAAATAATGTGTTATAAACGGTATATGAAAAATATAAAAACAATTTTGAAATTCTTGCAAACAAATAGTTATAAACATTTTATATGAACAATTTTTTTATTTATTTTTAATAGTAACAAGGTTCATTATTTTTTTAATTTAAGTTAAACATTTAAATATTATATAAATATAATTTTATTGTGTTTCGTTGAAGTCAAAAGATATGAAATCTCTACTAATATTTAACATTTTATTGGCAGTTAATAATTGTAAGTAATTTATTTTTTTATTTTTCAAAAATTTATTTACTCAAAATGTACAGAAATATTTAAAATAATTTGGCAAAAACCGAATTTATAAATTTTTATAAAAAGAGGAAGAGTGCAGTAGAGTAGACTGTGTCAACTCTGGGATATCCATTTGAATGTAATATATTCTGTACCTATAAAACTTGATCACATTTTAAAAAATTTCAGATGTTAACTACCGAGATATATTTGTGCAAATTGTGTAGTGGTATGAAAGCTACCCAAATCTATTGTACCAGTATAACCAAATTTTACAGAAATTATTGCCCAAAAACTTGATCATCTTTTTGAAATCTTTTTAGAAAACTTCAGATTCGTAGCTTCAATAGACTCGGAGTTATTTTCATTTAAAAAGAGAAGTTCTATGGCTTCTACCCGAACTTGTTGCACCAGCATAACCAAATTTTACAGAAGTCGTTGCGATAAAACTTAGTTATCAATTGTAAGATTTCAGACGGCTAGCTTCATTAAGTTCCAAGAGGTGCAAGAAGTCTGAACCGACTGCTCAAGACCAATCAAATTTTACAAAAATTGTTGGTATGTGACTCGAAACCTCTTTACTAAATTTCAGATACCTGCCTTTAATAGCAACCGAGTTATTGTCATTTAAAAAGACAAGTTCTATGGCAGCTACCCGAACCTGTTGAATCAGCACAAAAAAAATTTACAGAAGTTGTTGCCATAAAACTTGGTCATCATTTGTAAGATTTCAGACGGCTAGCTCCATTAAGTTCCAAGAGGTGCAAGAAGTCTGAACCGGCTGCTCTAGACCAACCAATTTTACAAAAATTATTGGCATGTAACTCAACACCTCTTCACTAAATTTGAGATACTTAGCTCCAATATACACTGAATCATTTTCATTTAAAAATGAAGTTGTATAGTAGCTACCCGAACCTGTCGCACCAGCACAACTAAATTTTACAGATATTATTGGCCTGGTACCTCGACACCATTTTACAAAATTTTAAATACCTAGCTTCAATAGTTACTGAGGTATTTCTATATAAAACGAGGAAAAATACAGTTGCCTTTGTCAACTCTTAGATACCCGTACGAACCGTCAGTATGTTCATAGCCTGTCACTGTGCTTATAATATTTTTTTTATTTTTTAGTATTTTAAAATAATTTGGGTGAATTTTATAATTTCTAGGACTAAGAGTTGTACATATATTTAGACTATATGTTTATACATTCTTCAAAAGCAGATTCTAACCTTCCACATAACGATTATCAATCCAAAACTTTTCCACATATGCTATCGTACCATTTAATACTAAGCGGCAAATGTATAATAATTTATACTATACATATGTATTATATATCATTCTCATCAGTGACATATACGATATTTAAATAAAAATAGGTTATATAAGTATGTATACTAATATCATATAAATATAAATTCTTCAAGCAACCGTTATATTTTTTATTTAGTTAATTTTTGTTGTACTACGCAACATCCTCAACAATTTCAAATTATCGAGTAAAAAAAAATGCAAAAAAATCGTTAAAAAAATTTGTTAGAAAAATTTATCAAAATGTAGTCACACTTTCGTCAATTTTAAGGTAACCCTATATTAAAAAAAAATTACAGATGTTTAAAATAAAGAAAAATCTAAAATAAAGAAAATCGTTTGGCGTTGTGACAACTTATACAACTTGTGTTATGACAATTTAAATATTTATCTTTTTTGAACTTCGGGGTGCTGTAGCTCCGAAACGGGTGTTTCTACAGAAAAAAGTTGTAAAGAATAAAATTAATATTTTTATGGAATCTATCAGCAGTTAAAATTTCATGGCTCTATTTCAAAAAAATGTGGAGATCTAAAATTTAGTTCTTCGAGAGCTCCCAAATTTTTTGGTCGGATCTCAACCAAAAAAAATAAGGAACCTACAAATTGATGTAGGAATATTTTGTGTTAATTTTAAGACTCTAGCTTTCTTAGTTTTTGAGTTATCTTGCTGACGGACGAAAGGTCGGACGGACAAAGCTTAATCGACTTAGAAATTGATTCTGATCCGATCCATACCTTTGAAGGTATATCTAGCTCGCTTATTTCGAGGTGTTACAAACGGAGGAGCAATTTTAATATACCCGATCCTTATCGTATGGGTATAAAAAGAAGTTGTATTGCAGTTACTCGAACCCGGCGGCCGAAAATGCGGCATTTAAATAGCGAAACTAACAATTTTGCAAGTGATGTAAAAATTTAAAAATAACCTTCTAGCTCCTTTATTTTTTGAGTTATCGTGGGGGCAGACGAACGGGCGGACGTACATGGCTTAATCGACTCAGAATTCAATCCTGAGCCAATCCATATCTTTGACACTATATCTAGCTCAATTCCTTTAAGGTGTCACAAACGTAATTGCAAATTTATTATACCCTTGAGCATAGTTCATACGGGTATAAAAAAAACTAACCTAATTTACCAATTAACTGTTTTTATATATTACCTAAGTAGATTTAAATCTGAAGTAGACGAAAACATTTTCAATCATATAATCAATCATTTGAAAATAACGAATACGTTGACTTAATGATTTTAAAAAACTGAAGTTTTAGCGTAATTTAAATAAGACTTTGTATCGTATGTCTTATACTTTTTAAACAGGTGAAGTGGGAAACACCTTTTGATATCCTATTGAAACAATTAGCTTATAAAACTTTTGACTTTTACAAAAGTTGCAAAGATGAAGAGGAAGAGTAGAAAAGCTCTTGCTCTAAAAAGAAGAAAACTTTCTCGCGAAAATCTTCTTAAATAATCTTTTCGATCTGTAGGAGGTGAACTTAATCAATTTACTGCGCTTTGTAAGAAACTTAATGGTTTATTTAGTTAAAACATTGATCGATGGTACTACAATGCTCTAAACTGTCTAACTGGTTTAATGGTCTAACCGGCTAATCACTAAAATAGTCAAATTATTGTAAAACTGACCATTTCAAATGAATTAACAAATTATATAACTACATATTATAATCAACAATACAGTTAGGAAGGATACAATACGTTTGTTGGAATGAAAATAATTTAACGTTTTTATTATTACACCTTTAAGCGCATTTCAGTTTTTCTACAAGAAGATTTCGATCTGAAATTTTTATAAATTCTAGTCGTGTTTCTAAATTCTTATAACCTTATAAAAGTAGTTGTATATAATTGTTTTTTTTTTTAATTTTAAACAGCAGTTAAAAAAAATGTAAATCAATATAAAGGTAAACTTCAGATATAACAAAAGAAAGTAAAAAAACACTGTAAAATGATAATTAATTAAAAACATAATAGTAAAGAAAAAGGTAAATTCTAATTAAAAATATGCATTTTAGGTAGCCATTTATTTATTCAAAATTCATGATTAAAAACCACATTATTTTTAAACTCTTACCTCATTTTTAAACTCTTACCAAGTTGATACAATAGGTCGGGCAAATTGATGTTTCCCTAATTGCCTGTTTTGATTCTGACACATTTTACCGCTGCGTCTATATTTTCAAGAGAAATGTTAAAACTAAGGTACCTGATGAAATATGTTTTTCTTGTATAAATTGATACACTTTGGGACAGGTTGATATATGTATCAATTTGCCCCTGCATCACTTACTCTGCAATTTTTGGTCTTTTTTTCTACTTTTTAAAAACAAAAAGAAAATTTACAACCCACAAAAAAGTTGAATCATAATATTTAATCTGTAAATGACAGACATTTAAAACCCTTTTACTCAATAATTTACCAACCAACTTTCATTTTTTTCTTTTCAAATGATAAATATTCAGTACAGCCATCTTACAAGATTAATATTTTTCCAAAATTTTCTGATGTTCATTAATAATTTTCCATTTTTATAAAAATCCCATGTAAAGTATATACATATGTATCATATAGTATGTATAATCTACACCTATAATATACATATTCAAAAACGACGCTCTTTTATTCCGTTGAATTTTAAATTTTGCTTTGTTGTTTTTGCATTTTGTTTTTTTTTCTAAAAACATAAATAAAATTTTAAAATATAGTTTGCATGGTGGGAAATAGAAATTTCACAATATAATTCAATATAAACATCCAAACTTCAGTGAAGTGGTAGAGTGGTCGCTTCTTAAACTTTAGAAGTCTTTGTTTGCAAGTTCGATTCTATTCTATTTTTTTTTTTTTTTTTATTTCTAATATTTTAAACGAAATAAATTCTTACATAGCATAATATTTAATCTGTAAGTGACAGACATTTAAAACCCTTTTACTCAATAAGTTACCAACCAACTTTCATTTTTTTCAGCCATCTTATTCAGTCATCTCATATTCAGTACAGCCATCTTACAAGATTAATATTTTTCCAAAATTTTCTGATGTTCATTAATAATTTTCCATTTTTATAAAAATCCCATGTAAAGTATATACATATGTATCATATAGTATGTATAATCTATACCTATATTATACATATTCAAAAAAAAGCTGTTAAAAAAAAGACAATCTTTAATTCCGTTAAATTTTTGTTTTATTTTTCTTTTCGATTAAAAATTTTAAAATATTGTTTGTATGGTAGGAGTAGGAATTTCACAACATAACTGTATATGAACACTGCGATTTTAGTTTAGTGTTTAGTGTAGTGGTAGAGTGTGCGGTTATTAATAGTTGCTTTTTGATTTTGCAAGTTCGATTCAGTTCTGTTTTTTTTTTTGTTTTTTTTTTTATATTTTAAACGAAATAAATTCTTACATATCATAATATCATCATAATATTTAATCTGTATTGATAGACATTTAAAACCCTTTTACTCAATGATTTACCATCTTAGGCTTCTTATAATATACACATATATAATAGGTATATATTGAGTTTCCAATTAATATTAATTTTAAAGAAATTTTAAATTCATAAAGGCTTTAATTATTGAAAATTGTATTTTTACATTTTAAATAAAATCATAAAGAAACTATACTGTATATATTGTATTGTAATTGCTAATTAAAACACCTCGAATTTCGAGGGGCGGGCGAATACTAGTACTAAATTAAATGGATCCATAATTTTGTTTTATTTAAATTGAAATATAAAAGATAATGAGGTGAAATTTGGCGGGAAAATGTAAAATGATTTTAAATGGAAAAGAAAAAAGTAGGCTAATTTGTTTTAAACTGTTTTGTTTTAATTTCTTTTGCTCCGTTCTCCCCTACATAAAAAACGATGGTAATTGGTAAAAAAAACAGTTTTAACAATTAGTTAATTTTAATTATTTATTAGAAATTTAAATTACAAAAGCCTTAAGTTTATCATAAGGGTTTTCAAGCAAAATATTGTCCATATATGAATTCGTATTTAATATTAAACAGATTATTCCTTTTTATCTTTGAACAAAATAGATTATTATTTTTATAGATTGCATAAATTGTGTTAAAAAAAAATTCCTTATCTTTTCAGATCAATATTTAGAAGGACTTCTGCTTGAAAAAAAACCTAATCCATTAACCGAAGCAAATGTATACTTTTACTATGGGTATTTTATTATAGGATTGCTTTATTTATGTTTTTTTTTTAATTTTATGTACTATATATATTCATTTTCTTTTCATAATTAATTGATTTTACAGACCTATGAATGAAAATCACTTTGCAGTTCAATTGCAACATATTACTCAAATTTTAGATCATCCAGAATTTAATTTTGACAAAATAACTACTTTATATGTACATGGCTATACAGAAGATCAAACACAAGCCAGTACACCAACTATAAAAGAAGCGTACAGTTATCGACCTGATCATAATTTTATAACATTAGATTATAATGCTTTCGTTAATGGATCTTTTGTAACAGCTGTTGACAACGTACCTTATGTAAGTAATAAGTATTTAATATTAAAAGAGTTTTATCTTATACAATTCTTTTGTTCGTGTTTTTTTTCTTTTTTAATATTTCAGATAGCTCCTTTTGTTTCAAAAGCTTTAATTGAATTATTTAATGCTGGATTACTAATTGAAAAATTTCATTTAGTTGGTCATTCATTAGGTGGCCAATTAGTAGGTCATATAGGACGAAATTTAATAAGCCAAACTAAAGGAGCAAAAGTTCTAAATAGGTCTGTTTGGTTTTTTTTTTTGATAACATAAATTATTCTTATTTTTTTTCTAGAATAACAGCATTAGATCCGGCATTTCCACTTTTTTATGGTGCTTCAGTGGTCGCTCCAATAAGATCAAGTGATGCAAAATTGGTTGATGTCATTCATACAGATGCAAGGTACATACTTAATTATAAATACATAAAATTATAAGATCATATAACACTATACATTATATTTCGAAGAAATAATATTAAGAATTATTATTTTCATAAACAAAATTAGTAATAACAAGGTAGAATGTAAACCAACGGTTTTTAAAAGCGCACATTTCCAAAACTCAATACAAACTGTTTAGAAGTGTGACTTACACAAAAATTTGAAAATTTCATGTAATAAGAAAAAACTTGAAAATAGGACATTTTTGAGATTTTGAGGGGCCGTAAGTCCGGAATCCTATATAACTAAGAAAAGCTGTTAACACACGTAAAAATATATTATTGAAGCTTTAATTTTTATGTCTTGCCGAAGAAAAATTTTTACAGGTGCCTAAGTTACAGGTGTCTAAAAACAGCAAATTTTCAATTTTTCAGGCGTAATAACTCTTAAACAGGGGGCGCTACCAAAAAATTTTCTGAGGAAACTTATACTAATTCTAAAAGTTCTTTCTTGTCTCAAAATTTCAGGTTCCTATCTAAAGGGGTACCGGAGTTATGAAAAAAGAAATTTCATGCAAAATGTGGTTTTCACATAACGGTAAATTTAAAACGTAAATTACAAAATATTACATAATTTTGATATTGTTTTATATAGATAATAAAATTTTCGATCTTCTACCGGTTTTAGATTGCAAAACTATTACGCAAAGCCCGAGATATATACATCTGAAAATGGGGCTTTTTTACAATTTTGAAGAGCTGCAGCTTTGGAACTCTTTACAACTAAAATAAACCTTTCACACACGTAAAAATATATTATTGTAGCTTTAATTTTCATGTCTTGCCGAAGCAAAATTTTTACAGGTGCCTAAGTTACAGGTGTCTAAAAATAGCAAATTTTAAATTTTTGAGGCGTAATAACTCTTAAAGCGGGGGCGTTACCAAAAAATTTTCTGAGGAAACTTATACTAATTCTAAAAGTTCTTTCTTGTCTCAAAATTTCAGGTTCCTATCTAAAGGGGTGCCGGAGTTATGAAAAAAGAAATTTCATGCAAAATGTGGTTTTCACATAACGGTAAATTTAAAACGTAAATTACAAAATATTACATAATTTTGATATTGTTTTATATAGATAATAAAATTTTCGATCTTCTACCGGTTTTAGATTGCAAAACTATTACGCAGAGCCCGAGATATATACATCTGAAAATGGGGCTTTTTTACAATTTTGAAGAGCTGCAACTTTGGAACCCTTTACAACTAAAATAAACCTTTCACATACGTAAAAATATATTATTGTAGCTTTAATTTTTACATCTTGCAGAAGTAAAATGTGTGCAGGTTCCTAAGTTACAGGTGTTTAAAAATAGCAAATTTTCAATTTTTAAGCCCTAATAGCTCTTAAACAGGGGGTGGTCCGAAAAAATTTTCTGAGCAAACTTATACTGATTCTAAAAGTTCTTTCTTGCCTCAAAATTTCAAGCTTCTATCTAGAAGCGTGCCGGAGTTATGAAAGTAGAAAAATCATGCAAAATTTAGTTTTCACATAACGGTAAATTTAAATACTAAATTTAAAAAAATTGTATAATTTTGATATAAATTTACAAATTTAAAAGAAATACCTGTCGAATGACGTTTCCAGATTGAAAAAATCTTAATCAGAACATAAGATATATGCATTTAAAAATAGGGCTTTTTCAAAGTTTGAAGGGGTGTAGCTCCGTAATGGGGGGGGCTACATGAAAAAGTTGTTCCACAAAATTATTTTTTTTATGAGACCTACCTATGGTTAAAATTTTTTTTCTCTATCTTCAACGGTGTAGAAGTTTTGTAAACAGACGGACGGACGGACGGACAGAGTGAAACTAATAAGCACATTTTTTCAAAATTTTTTTGGAAATGTGCTAAAAATTAGTAATCGTCGTTGCAAGCTATATGTTGTTATACTTTAGGTTTATTTAGTTTAACCCAATTAAAATTAGTGTTATATGATTTACTAGAACAAGAAAATTAAAAATAGCTATTAAGCTAAGCTTAATAATTTTATATTCACTAATTAAACTAAATTTTAATATTAAAAAACTAAAGTATTTATGGAGCACCATTTCCTACTGGAACCATAGACTTTTGGCCGAATGGAGGAGCAGGTTTACAGCCAGGATGCCCCATAAGAACAATTGGAACTATGAATGCAAATGGTTTTCTTTTTTAATAACTTTATTATATATCTTATTGATTTATTTGATATTGTTTTGAAGATTATTGCAGTCATTGGAGATCATGGCGATTTTGGGCTGAAACAGTTTCAAATAAATACGATAGAGTATTTTTAGCTTATAAGGCAAATTCATTTGATGAATGGATAGAAAACTTTCCACAATTATATAATGATAATGAAACTGCAATAATGGGATTGGATCTATCAATGACGTATGATAAATACAATTTATAATTTAAACAAAATTTATTAAAATATTTTTATTTTTTTGTTTTATATAACATAGAACTGGAGGAAATTATTATTTACAAACAAATTCTGAAGAACCTTTTGCTCGTACAGTGGAAAATGAATAATAAAATAATTATTGTAAAAAATTATTGCTATGTAAATTATTTACTTGCAAGTTGAAAAAAAAAACTGGGAATAAAAATTAATTACACAAAAGTCACCATAAATATAGTATTATTTTATTTTGTTTTTTTTTCGTTAATTTTGAATAAGTTCGGTAGAAAGCATCTTATTTTTTACTTCTTTTTTATTAATAACAAAATCGTTGAAGTGTATTTAGGTGTATAAGTTTATTTCTTTAATCCAATCAACATTGAGAAGTTATACAGATTCAACCCGGAATAAAACTTATATAAATCAAATCAAAATAAAAATTTTATACTCACAAATATTATCGCTACTGAATAACTCATTATAAATGATGGAAATTTAACTTTCCAAAAAGGCACATGCGGTTCTAGTACTCGATGAACAACATTAAATTTTGTAGCTGCATTTTTTGAATTTTGTATTTTGGCAAGATATTGTGGTCTAGGATGTTCAACTTGATCTGAAAAATCTGTTAAACCCCAACGATGTATTAAACTAGCTGAATATCGTTTCCATAATTCTAAATATAAGGCAGCTACAATATTTCAAAAGAAAACAAACAAAACAAAAAATTAATTTCATAAATTAATTTGATTAGTTTTTTATTTAATATTGTAACAAGATAATTTAATAAAATTATTACAAATTAAAATAATATTTACCCCAAAAGGACATAAACAGCGCAAACACTAACGTTAAACCATTATCAAATAAATAATTGAATTTTGATGATGTACACGTTTCTTTTAATAACCAATAGTCACATTTAATATCACATTATAGGCACATAAAGATTGTATTATTCTCATTACATGTCATTACTACAATAAATAAAATAAATAAAAAAAATATAAAAAGATAAAAAAATGTTCCAAAATATTAGGAGTAGAGTTGTAAAATAAAATTAAAACAGTTTGCAACTAAGAAAATGTTTAAAACAAGATTAGATGAATTTGTTACAAAATTGAATGAAGTGACTATAAGTAATTATTAGCCTTTTATAAGTAAATAATGAAAATTCTACTTTTATTTAAATGGCAACAAGACATAAAATACATTTATAACAATTAAATCAAAATAATTAGGAACAAAATAGTTCCTATGTAAATCTCAAATAAGTTAACACTATCAAATTGAAATTTTAGAACATTATAGAACACATAGAACATTTTCCAAATACATTTTACTAAGGTAACAAAATTAAAATTAATATAATTTTACCTGAGCTTATCAGATGATATGTATAGTCTTTGGTTTTGCATAACGGTAAATTAAGACATCCTATGGCACAATTATATATGTATTTATTATATATATGTTTGTAAAACTCATAAAAAAAGCTATCGTTTGGCATTTTCAAATTGGAGATATACCTTATAGAACTTGTGTTATACAAATTTAAATATAGAGCTTTTTCGAACTTTGAAGGACTGTAGCTTCGTAACGGGTGGGGCTACAAAAGAAAAGTTCTTCCATAAAATAAATTTTTTTAGGATATCTATTCGCATTTAAAATTTCATGGTTCTACTTCAAACGATGTGAAACTTTTGAAAAATTTGTATGGACAAATTTGGAGATCAAGTTAGTTGCTCGAAAGCTACCCAAAATTTTGGTCGGATCTCAACCAAAAGAAATAGGGAACCTACAAATTGATCTCAGAATATTTTGTGTTAATTGCAAGACTCTAGCTTTTTTAATTTTTGAGTTAGCGTGCTGATGGACAGACAGACGGACAAAGCTTAATCGTCTCAGAATTGGATTCTAATCCGATCCATACCTTTGAAGGTATATCTATCTTGCTTATTACAAGGAATCGCACGGGTCTAAAATAAAATGGGGCGCCGGAGGTCTTGTAGGTAAGGGCGTAATGAAATACGTTGTAAACACCAACGGAGTGTGGGTTCGAATCCCACACACCTCGTAAGGATAATTCCCCTTACGACATTCAAAGCCACGCCTGAAATGGAAAGATTACAGGAACGCCTGAAACATTTTTTTGGCAGGGATATTCCCCTAAAACAAAAAACTACAAAAATATCTGTTCACTACCGTTAACAGCTTCATTTTTACTTACCATTTTAGTGTGAACAGATTTAAAGCTATTGAAACAAATACTGAAATTAATTATTAAAAACAATCACAAAATATAAAAACAATTTTTTATTATTATTAATATTTTTTTTTGGTAAATTTATATTTATATTGAATATTTTACAATAATTTAAAAATGTTAGTATTATAATTATAAAATAAAAAAAATAGGTTCATTTTATTAATTTTTTTTTTATATTTAATTTATTTTTTAATTTACTTTAAATTTGGCTAGTTAATAAATTTATTTATTTATTTTTATTTATTTTTTTTTTATTTTAATGTATGCTTTTATTAAAGAATTACGATAAATGGATCAAAATAATTAAAAATATTTAAAATTAATTAAAACTCATATTTGTTATTGGTTGGATCAATCAATCATGGGAGACAAAATTATTGCAAAATTATTTTTTTTTTTTTTCCTAAGGAAGGTGAAAATTTTTCAAAGACAGCAAGACAGCTTTTCCCTTGGCAGTGTAAGATTCTTACTGACTAAACCCACCTCCCCCTTTAGCCAATATAATGGGATGAAACCCTTACCTGCTAACGTAGTATATTGGCTAGAGGGTAGGGGTAGGAAAGGATAGGAAATGGATACGGAAACATTAAATAGTTAGCTAATAGTTTATATTAATAAGCAAATCTTTACACGGTAAATCTTTCCATTATCCAGTACATGGATAATGTTGCAATAATTTTTTAGAATGCAGAGATGAAAAATTTTTGCTTATTTTATAAAACTTAATTTTAGAATTAGACTCAAAGGCCTAGAGAATCATATATGCATGTCTCCTTCTTATCATAAAATACTATAATTACACAGATAAAGTGTATATGTAATTGCATAGTAATTAAAAATAAGTAACTAATTTTTTTGAAAACGATTGCTCACATCCGATAGGAAAAGGATTGTGGCATTTTGCAATAATAAATAATGTAAATCATAGTGTGGCATTAAATTACATAACCAGTAAAAGATATAAGCAGATATAAACGATTGTAAAATATCGTATTATGTATTCGAAAATTTTTATTTGTTTTTTTTTCTTAAATATAATTAGGTCTTTTTTTAATTTTTTTTTTGAAATCTTGACTTTAGTAAAAGTATACATTATTTTTATATTTAATTTTTAAAATTCACTTTAAATTTTATTGACAAAAAAAGTTTTTTATTTATTTATTTAAAAAGAAAAAAATTTAAAAAGAAAACTTTATCAATTAAAATTTTTGCACCAGGTTTAAAAAAGAATAAACTAAATAATAATCATATAATTAATAAATAATTATGCCTTCCATTAAAAAATTTTACTTTTTTCAAATCATTTTTAAATTTTTTTTTTTTTTTTTATTATTTACACCATTTTTACTTTAACTGCAGTCTTTTTTACTTTAAGTGAATATTTTCTACTTTAAGTGAAGATATATTTACTTTAAATGAAGATATTTTTATTTTAAATGAAGAATCTTTACTTCAGTAGTTTATATTTATATAAATATTTAATATACGTAGATTTAATTTAAGTAATACCAGAGACTACACATATATTTGGGCCAGACATTTATGTATTTGATATTTATGCATATATACATATACATATATACATATATATGTATATTAATATGTAATTTTTTACTTTTCTATTGCAAATATCTTCATTTAAACTAAAAATTCCTTCACTTGAAATAAAAAATGTTCACTTAAAGTAAAAATGCTTTTAGTTAAAGTAAAATAAGTATATATTTGTAAAATCATAAGTTAAAAATTAAAATTGTAATTTAAAAATAATTTAATTTGGATATAATATTTATATTTACTAAGTACTAAGTTTTCCATTATATTTATTTTTAATTTTATATATATATTTTTTTTAATAGGTACAAATTTTTTTGAGCAATATAAATTTTTTAATGTATGTATATTTTAGCTATTTCTTTTTTTTTTTTTATTTAATATAATATATTTTATTTATTGATTCCATATTTATTTTGGCTTGCAATTTCTAAATTGAATTTTTTATTTTTTGTTTTTGTATTATTTTTGGTTTGAAAAGAATATTTAATTATTTTTAAGTTTTAATTATTTCTGTATTTTTTTTTTTTTATTTAGAAAATATTTTTTTAAAAAAAATTTATATTACGATCTTTTAAAAAATTTAAATATATGTGGTTTTTTTTTTTTTTTTTGTTAGTTTCTATTTTATTTTAATTAAAGTTATATTTTTTGATTGTATAAAGATTGAGTCCACTGTCGAAATTTTTTTACTACGTATACATGTAAAATTTAATTTATCGGTTTTTAAATTAAAAATTTTTAAAATAAATTAAAATAAATTTTAAATCTTAAAGTAATTCTTCCATTAATTGATAAGATGTGCTAAAAATATATTTTTAAAATCGCCTTGTAATTTTTCCAAACATAGATTTTGTATCAATTATTTATTATCTTTAATAAATTAAAACTCAGTTCAGTTTCAAAGAAATGTTTACTTGAGTATGATTGAAAACGTACGAAAAACGCACCGTTCAAAAAATATTATTCACCTTTCCTATATGTTTTTGATAATTTTAATTCGAAATTTTTAATGACAATTGTCAAAAACAATTTTTAATATAATATAAACGTCAAATTATAAAATAAGTAAACAAAAATAATTTTTTTTATAAAATTTTAAATTTTAGAATAAAAAATTAAAAAATGGTAATAAAAAATTTGAATTTTGTTCATTTTAAGGTAAAAAATTGAGGATAAAAAGGTTTTTTCAATTGCAATTTATTTTAAAGCGTGAATAGTTTATTCTTAAAAAAAAAATTTCATTTGAAGTGTTAGAAGTAAAATTCCTACCAAATTATTTTCTTTTACCCTTCGTACCAATTCAGCGTATTTGTCCTGTTTTGTTATTTTTCTCGTAATCAGGAAAGGTTAGGATAGTTAAATTAAAAAAAACTTAAATTTTTCATTTTGTTAACTTAAAAGATTTAAAATAAATAAATAACTTATATTTTTAATGTTTTTTTAATGTTTTAAAAACGCGGACAATTTCATGAGTGCGTTTCGTTTCTTACTCTCTGCTCTGGTGTTTAGCTAACACTATGCACATAAAAGTCATAGTAGTAAAAATATTGCATTTTTATTTCAAATTTTAATATTATAAAATAACATATGAAAATACTCGTTGAACTTATAATACTTCTTAAAATTAATTTTTCTTTGGAAAACTCCATTATTTGTTTAAAATAAATAAATGTTGCAATCTAATTTTGACAGTTTAAGTTCATATTTAACTCTAGTCGTTTCAAAATGACAGAGTAAAATTAACTTTGCATGTGAGTGTGGGAGTTAATCCTATAAAAGCATAAACTTTACTCGGAATTAAAAACGAAACGCATTCCGTACATTTTTCATCATACAAATAAATAACTTTGAAAAAAACGTTTTTCGCACGTTTTCAATCATAGGATCATAGTTAATTTTACATTTCGGTAGCATTTTTTCGTACTTAATTGATATAATAATCAATCGGTGAACGTGACTTAAGGCCATTCGACTTAAAACCATTATGGCTTTATGTATCACTCTAAAACGCCGATTTTTTCGCGTATGTCTTTAAGTTTCATTTGAGTGAGACATAAAGTCATATCGTTTTATAAAAATGTGAGACATAAAGCCATATAATTTTATTTTATTTTTGTTTTTTTTTTATTAATTCTAATAATCAAATAGGATTTCAATAATTTAATAATAATAGCAACCAAATGATCAACCAAGAAAATATTTAATTGACGGTACTTTTTCAATTGCTCCTTGTCGTGATATATTTAAACAAACAAAAACTTAATAAAACTTATATAGATATACGGAGTCCAGATATACTATATATAATATTTAAAAAGGCGACGCGTAACTACGTACACGCGTCTGCCCATCCCCCTCCGTTTAATTGCTCACAATACGCATAATAAATTTCAAACTATATTTAAAATATTTAAATTTTATAATTTAAAATTTTGTTTAAAAAGTATATTTTACATATGACAATGGCAATGACAATTTGTGACAATGACAAATCTGTAATTGAACCTAATAACGATAGTGAAAATAATTCTGAAAATTCTGAAATTTCTACAAAATTCTGTTGTGTAGTCAGCATGAGAAAAGCAGTATTTATTAATGTCTTGTAAAACTAATATATTTTAAAAAAAAATTTTTAATGTGTATATATTTCTATTTATATATGTACTTACGTATATAAATTCTTTGATTGTTGAAAATTTATTAATTTTGTAAATTGTTTTTTATACCCTACACATTAAGTATAGGGTATATTAACTTTGGTATGGTGTTTGTAACCACCAAAAGGAAGCGAGTTAGGTATAGACATGTATATATATTCTGAATCAGGATCACCTCCTGAGCCGATTTAGCGATGTCCGTCCGTCCGTCCGCACGATAACTCAAAAAATAATGATGCTATCTTGATGAAATTTATACTGTAGGTTAACAATGACTAAGGTAAGGCGGGGATTGTAAATGGGCGAAATCGGACCATGCGTTCGAGTACCTCCCATACAACTTCCAAAACCTAATACGCATATTTTCGAAATTAATAAAGATAGAAACTTAAAATTTTGTACGAGGGTGTGTTTTTCTGAATCCCTGATATCCCCAAAATTTGAGATGAAGTGGAGTGGTTGTTCGGGTACCTCCCATACAACTCCCAAAACCGAACATGCATATCTTCGAAATTAATAAAGATAGGAACTTCAAATTTGATAGGAGGATGCTGTTTCCTAAATCCCTGATTTGTCTAAAATTTGAGAGGAATTGGAGTGGTCGTTCGCGTACCTCCCATACAACTCCCAAAACCGAACAAGCATATCTTCGAAATTAATAAAGACAAAAACTTCAAATTTGGTACTAGGGTGTTGTTTCCTGAATCCCTGATTTGTCAATTTAAAATGAATTAGAATGGTTGTTCGGGTATCTGCCACATAACTTCTAAGGTTAAACAAGCATATCTTCGAAATTAATAAATATATAAACTTGAAATTTGATATAAGAATGTTCTACCCTGTTGATGTCTCTAAAATTTGAGATGAATTGGGGTGGTGGTCCGCGTACCTTCACACACTTCCCAAGACCTAACAATCATATTTTCGAATTTAATAAAAATAGAAACCTAAAATTTTGTACAAAGGTTGTAACAGCATTTATTTTTTTTAGCTTGTATTAAATACCTAACTAAAATAACTTATGGATTTTTAATTTAATTTGAATGTTTTAGGTGTAGGGTATAAATAAGTCGGTTCCATCGACTTACTGTTATTTTTACTTGTTTTTTTTTTAAGTTTTTGAATAAATTTTGTGTTGTTTTTCAAATAAATTTTTTATTTTAATAAATGAAACATAAGTTAAAGAGGTTTTATGTTTCATTTAGCTGAGACATAAAACCATACCCCAAAAAAATCGGTCTTAAGACGAATGGCCTTAAGTTACGTAACCTAATCAATCATGAGCTCCAATGTAAAAAAAAAAAGAAGAAAATTCTACAAAATCATTGTTAAAATATAAATTATTTGTTCCTAATAAAAACTAAAAAAAAAAACACAAAACTTAATAAATTTAAACTTCATGTGCCCGTAGTATATTATTTATAAATCTTTGTATTCTATGTATATAATTATATTTTTATCTATTAAACTTTCTTTTTTTTTTTTGTTTTTGTTTTTGTTTTTAATTAATTTTATTTAAAAAATTACTTGGACAATAAGTAATTACTTGGATTTATAATATGTATGTAGTAAAAAAATTAATTTTTCGAAAATATGTAATAAGTTTTAGATTTTGGTCAACGTACAATGCACAATTTAAAGTAAATATATATCTATTAGATAAAAATTATGTATAAAATAAAAATTGAAAATAAAATGAAATAATTTATATCATTAGAATTTTAAAATAATATTTTTTTTTTTTTTAAATATATGTAAATGTATAATATATATATATTATATTTATAAATATATAAATGCCAACGTTTTTTATTTATATTTATTAATTTTTTTTTTTTATTTATATAATAATATATGTATCTATGTATATGTTTATTAACTTATATTAAAAAAATATAATTAGTATTTATTTATAGTATTTGAATAAAAAAAATTTTCCTTTTTTTTTTGTTTTATAATTAATTAATAAAATTTACATTTTCTTATATATTTATATACAATTTTTATTTAATAAAAAAAATTTTATTAAATAATTTAACAGTTTTAATAAAATTTTATTCTAATGAATTAAATTCAATGAATTGAGCAAATTTCCTGTAATTTAACATCTGGGAACAAAATATGAACATTTTTTTAACTGGGAATTTTTTTTAGAAAAATTTCGAATTTATTTATAACAATAGAAATATTCTTATTAATTTTGAAAAAGAACAGAAAAATAAAATTTTAAGAAAATGGATGGGTTTTTAAATGAAAATGAAATGTAATATTTTTAATTGTGATAATATTTTTTGTGATTTCGATAATATGTGCTGTTTGTGTGCTTTATAAAAATCGCTAATAAGGTATTTATTATTATATAAAAAAATATCTTATATATTTAAAAATATATTATACGCCACGATACAATAATTTTAATAATCTAATTAAAAAAATAAATATAAACATTTTAATAGAACTTTTTATTTTGCTATTAAATTAATATTAGGAACTATACAAGCATAAATTGTAATTTTAATTTAAAATGTTCCTCGATAATAAATTTCTTAAGGTTGAAACAAAGTCTGATAAATTGAAATATTAAAATTAAATTGTTTTTTATTTTTTGAATAAATATTTATTCCTCTTACAGCCATATTATATTAAACTTGTGATATATATCACTAAAGTTTATCATTCAGTTGAGATACGAAACAAGGACTTTTTAATTTTATTTAGTTATAAGAAGCTTAATAACTATCACCAATATTCTGGGAGACGTGGCATACGATAAATATCTTTCACTGAAGTGATGATTTTCTATTTTGAGAAACCGTAGACGCGAAAAAATCATTATATATGACAATTCTGAGACACTTTTAAAATAGACATGATTTTTATCTGTCAAAATCATTATGTGTGGCAATTCTGAGAGATTTTGATTACGACGTGATAGCGATTTCCTTCACTACAAAATTTCAAGCGAAGAGGATAACTTTGCGTTTTTTTTTTTTTTAAGTTTTATTAAATAATTACCATTAAGACATGAAGAAGGATGGTTAAAGGTATATTTTTTTTAATATAAAATCTTTACATGAACATTTTTATATTTTTAAAAGTGCATAATTATCATTCTATTAAAAATTACCATTTTTTTAAAACTCTTTTTAAATTTATAATTTACAGGTAACTGAAACTAAAATGTATATAATATGTAAAAACTTAAATACATACATTAATTCATTTTAATTTCAGCTCAGTTACCTGAACAAAATGGTCCAGTTTTAAAAAAAATAATAATTACTTTAGTACAGTTCAAAAGCAAATGTAAATGATTTTAAAACAAAAAACTTTTTACTATTTATTCAATCTTACTTCAGTTCAAAACTCCTCTAAGTACTATGTTTTGACAGTAAATGTTACCAACTTAAAAAAAAACGTCATCATGCGTCTCTCAGAAATGCCATAAGTGATATATTTGACGTAAAAGTGGCGTGACACATTTCTATATCGCTGAAATGATGAGTCTTTCAGTATATGTGTATAAACTAGATAGTTTTATAGTTCGAACTTAAATTAACTGACAAATTTTGGTAATACAAGTTTAACATAATATGAATATTAATCCGAATTCTGAATGTTTGGAAACTTCTATTATTTAAAAAATTAACATTTCATATTACTTTTCATAGTATTTTTTTTTCATTCTTTAACAGCATTAAAAAAGCTTTAACAGCATTTAATAATGTTTTAATATAAAATATTTGAAAATAAAATTCATTTTAAGAATTGTAATTATTGCTCATTTCAATAATGTAATTTACTTGGGTCTAAAATTTAATATTTGTTACTTTTTTTTTTAACATTATTATAAAATTCATTTTTTTTTTATTTTTCATTAACAAAATTGAATTGTTCCCAGTATACTACAATTCAATAATATAATATGTATTTTTTGAATTATTAAATAAAGTTTTTTGTTATTATTTTAATTATTATTTTCATTTTTTTTTTGTTTTTTAATTATTGAAATCTATATTTAAGTACAAAAACTATAAAGTTTTTTTTTTTAAATATATACATACTGTAATTGACAAACCAAGGAAAAATATATTTTCCAATAAAACTATTTATATACCAACTTTCTGCAATTTAATTGCTAAACTAATTTAATGAAATTTGTTTTTAATTTAAACTTTATGTTATTTGTATTAAAACTAACTCCCAATAATAAAAATAAAAAAAAAAATCTTAAAACTTTTCGGGTTGGTGTCATAATTCTAAAGTTACAAAATTCCAAACAATAAAAACAAATAATTCCAAACAAAAAAAAAAAATCCCGTTAACACCGAGGGAGTGTGGATTCGAATCCCACACACGTCGTAAGAATAATTCTCCCTTACGACATTTACAGCCACGCCTGAGAAGGAATGGCTGAGTCATTTTCTTGACACATTAATTGACGACAAAGTTTTTTAGCAAGCTTTCAAACTTCAAATTTTAAAAAATTTGATTACTGGGAGCGGTAGTCTGTACTGTGCCAAAATAAAAATGGAGATTTGGGGGCGATAGCCCCAATTGTTTTTAATAATTTAGTATTAAAATACTGTTGGTTACAAAATAAGAGTTTCAATAATTTGTTTAGCGGGTCTTTTTAGTGTTATTTTAACTTTAATGCTATTTTAAGTGGTATTTTTTTTTTTTGAATTTTTGGTATTTTGAAAATGGAAAAATATTTTTTTTGAAATTTCGTATCCAACCGAAAATTTTCAAGTTGAGATTAAAAGAAGTACCTTAAATAAAAACTATTCATTATATAAAAATAATACATAAGTTAATCTGTTATTTTATAAGAAGATTTAATAAAAACGTAAACAATATATTCTTTGCATTTTTAATTGAAAAAAAAATATTAAAAATAAAAAGAATTAGTATTAAATGCCATTATCAAATTACAAATGGCAGTGTCATTTTTCTTATCCTATAATATCAAATGAAATTCTATTGAAATTGATTTAAAAACAAAAAAAAAAACTAAATCTAAAATGCCAATAAATTATAAATTAAAAAAGAAATAAATTCGACTTCTAGACAGATATTTAGAGATGTCGTAACAATAATAAGATACTAATCGGCAAAAATGGTTTTATTTGGTAAATATGGTTTTATAGTTTAAAACTGTGGAACTTTAGTGTAAATTAAGGCAAAAAATTAATGCCACATGAGCATGTAAAGAATGAAGCTATCCTTAGAAACCTTCAAATACCAATGGTTTCATGAGAAAGTAAAAAAAATGTATTATAAAACATAGTCGCAAAACAAGAAAATATTGGAATATTATCAATACTGAAATATCACACTAAAGCATTCAGAAAGCTGAAAACAATGACACCTCTAAATTTCGTGCAATAAAAGATTTAATTGGGAAATCTATCAGTGAATAAACATCTCACAAAATATACTTTATAAGATTAATAATTTACCAGATGATTTAATACAAAATTATTTGTAATAATAGATAAGAAACAGTAAAAAATAAAAAAGAAAGTTAATTATAAAACCTATAAAATAATATTAAAGGTACTTAAATAATTTAAATTGGAAAATAAAATAATATTTAATATAAAAGCTTATAAAATAAAAAATTAGAGAACTTATATTTACACAATTTTTTAACTTATAAATTAAAAAAAAAAAAAAAAATTAATCTTATAAAATAAATTATTCATAGTTTATACTTAAATATAATAAGTAAATAAATAATTCTTTTTTATATAAAATTATACATAAAATATTTAAGAATATTATATATATATATATATATATTTCAATATATAATATATGTATATTTCTGTCAAATATAATGTATAATTAAAAAATTCACTAATTAATCAGTATTTGAGTCGTAAACTCTTTGTTGAATAAGTTACAAAAGGTTATTAGCTTATTTTATTGCAAATTTATATTAATTTGTTAATTAAAAATTTATTTAGTATATAGATTATATAATAAGAATAATGATTTGATTTAATGAAAATATGTTTTTATTGTTTTTAATTCTAATATTAGATAAACTTTTTAAAAAAGATGTATTGCGATATAAAGAGACTTACTGACTAATTAGTGTGTTCATTAATATTAAAATTAGATTTTTTTTTTACTGTTATTAAAAATTTATAAAACTTATAAATAGTATGTATCTATCTAGATATATGTGTATAATTTATGTTCTTTTAATAAAAAATTTTTTTAATTGTCAATATATAAAAACAAGGTAGAATGTAAACCAACGGTTTTTAAAAGCGCACATTTCCAAAACTCAATACAAATTGTTTAGAAGTGTGACTTACACAAAAATTTGAAAATTTCATGTAATAAGAAAAAACTTGAAAATAGGACATTTTTGAGATTTTGAGGGGCCGTAAGTCCGGAATCCTATATAACTAAGAAAAGCTGTTAACACACGTAAAAATATATTATTGAAGCTTTAATTTTTATGTCTTGCCGAAGAAAAGTTTTTACAGGTGCCTAAGTTACAGGTGTCTAAAAATAGCAAATTTTCAATTTTTGAGGCGTAATAACTCTTAAAGAGGGGGCGTTACCAACAAATTTTCTGAGGAAACTTATACTAATTCTAAAAGTTCTTTCTTGTCTCAAAATTTCAGGTTCCTATCTAAAGGGGTGCCGGAGTTATGAAAAAAGAAATTTCATGTAAAATGTGGTTTTCACATAACGGTAAATTTAAATCGTAAATTACATAATATTACATAATTTTGATATTGTTTCATATAGATAATAAAATTTTCGATCTTCTGCCGGTTTTAGATTGCAAAACTATTACGCAGAGCCCGAGATATATACATCTGAAAATGGAGCTTTTTTACAATTTTGAAGAGCTGCAGCTTTGGAACCCTTTACAACTAAAATAAACCTTTCACACACGTAAAAATATATTATTGTAGCTTTCATTTTTACATCTTGCAGAAGTAAAATGTGTGCAGGTTCCTAAGTTACAGGTGTTTAAAAATAGCAAATTTTCAATTTTTAAGCCCTAATAGCTCATAAACAGGGGGTGGTCCGAAAAAATTTTCTGAGGAAACTTATACTAATTCTAATAGTTCTTTCTTGCCTCAAAATTTCAAGCTTGTATCTAGAAGCGTGCCGGAGTTATGAAAGTAGAAAAATCATGCAAAATTTGGTTTTCACATAACGGTAAATTTAAATACTAAATTTAAAAAAATTGTATAATTTTGATATTAATTTACAAAGATAAAAGAAATACCTGTCGAATGACGTTTTCAGATTGAAAAAATCTTAAGCAGAACATAAGATATATGCATTTAAAAATAGGGCTTTTTCAAAGTTTGAGGGGGTGTAGCTCCGTAATGGGGGGGCTACATGAAAAAGTTGTTCCACAAAATTATTTTTTTTATAAGACCTACCTATGGTTAAAATTTTTTTTCTCTATCTTTAACGGTGTAGAAGTTTTGTAAACAGACGGACGGACGGACGGACGGACGGACGGACGGACGGACGGACGGACAGAGTGAAACTAATAAGCACATTTTTTCAAAATTTTTTTGGAAATGTGCTAAAAAAACAGAAAATATTTTAAAATTAAAAAATATAAAATATGATAATTAAAAAATAATTTTTTCGCCTTATAATCTAAAAATATGTGTATATATAATATATATATTACAATAATCTTAAAATTATATTTTATCTTCTTTTTACAAATTATTAAATAAATTAATTTTTAATCAGATTTTTTTAAAAATTAATTTTGATAATATTAAAATTCTTCACTATTCATATAAAATATACAAATGGTGATTTTTTATTAAATTTCAAACAGGTGTTGTCCGATCCAAATAAAATTCAGGTTGTAAACGTCTTCTAGGATAATTAAGAGATTCAGTCATTTCTGGAACATGTGTTAATGGTTGGGCATATAATGGTGTATCAATATTATCAGATTCATTATTATCTAATAAATTTGAACTTGAATTTGAATCAATAACATTTGTATCATCAATTGATGTTTGAATTGATGGTATCATTGTTGATTGTGTTGTTATTGTTGATGATGATGATGTTGTTGGATGTAATGGTTTTAATTGTGTATGTTTTAATTTTTCATCAATTTCTTTAATATTACTATTTTCATTTGATGATTTTTTTGTCAATGATGATGTAGTTTGTAATGGTCGTTGTTTTGATTCACTACTACCATTATTATCATCATTACCATCATTATCATCATCATTATTTTTTAAATCTTGTTTTCTAACAGCTTCACGTTTTTCATGTTCAATAATTAATTCTCTAGTTAGATATTCTTCACGTTTAATACGATTTGTTAATTTTCCTGGTGTATCAGGTATTATCCAAGCAACTAATGTTTGAATCATTCCAACAATATTCTAAAAAACAAAAATCAAATCAAAATTTTATCAAGTAATGTATAAAAGTAAAAAAAAAAAAATTTTTTTATAATATATAAGTAGGTACCTGAAAAATTACAATGAAAGCTAAACGAGCTGTAAAAATTCGCCAATATATAAGTGGTCTCTTATATTTATCAGGATCATTAAATGAATTACGAAATTCTGGATAACGACATTCAGTTACATTTTTAAAATGGCTTTGAATTGGGGCTGTTCCTTCCTATTCAATTAATTTTTTTTTTTTTGTTTTAAATAATGTATTTTGTTTTTATGATAAATTTTAAAAATAAAATTACTAACCTGAAAATCATTTGTATCAAAATAAGCTAATGTAAAATCAAGATAACCATCATAATTATGGTTCGTATTAACCGTATACTTATATACTAATTTTGGTATAAAATTTGATGAAAATGCTATTATAAATGCCTAAAATATATAAAAAAAAAATTAATATTAAATTTTAATAATTTTAAAAGAAAAAAATTAAATAAAATATACTTACACTTGTCCCTACAGCTATTCTACAAACAATTGACATAATATTATGCCATACTCCAATATTTTTAATTCTTTGTGCAATTGGTCTTTGATAGAATTTTAATAATTTTAAGGCATCTAGCCGCATTTCAACAATATTATTTAATAAGGCAAAAAGTGGTGCTAATGGAAATGCCACAACAAAAATTGTTATAAAGCCAAATTGCAAAACTAAAAGAAAAAAAAAATTTTTTTTATAAAAATTTATATTTAATAGAAATTTTGGTTTAAATTTAATTGAATGCGGTTTGTCGGAAAAATGATTAATTTAAGTTAAATGTTAAGTTAAGTTAAAAATTATTATAATTATTAAAAATACTTTTTTTGGATAAATTTCTGATCGTATAGACTTAATTGCCATTCTGAGATTTTGGAATTTTCTAAATGTAAGAAATAAGAATACAATAAATTTGTTAAAAAAACGAAACAAGGAAAGATAAACTTTCAAAACTACTAACTTCTGTGTATATTTTTCATATGAACTGAACCGAAAATTCTAAATTTATTCTTAATCTCAAAATGTCTGTCAATTTGAAATCAATTTTCATTCCCTAAGTCAACTACCTTTGACCAGCCAGTACATAAGTACAAAAGGTTCTATAATCTATTGTTTGATCAAAAAAGGAGGTGCTTTTTAGTGGATTAAAGACCTACACATTCACAGAGGACTCGTTTAACTTCCCTATAGTCTCTTTCGATGATTCCCGCCTAAACTTGAAAAAAAAAAAAAATTTAACATCTCACGAATTCAATTATACCTTATAATTTTAAATTGTCATTATAAATGAGTGAAATTAAACATTTTTTTTTAAAGTTTTATTCAATCATAGAAAAGTTAAAAAGTTTCATTTCTCAGATAAAATTTAGTGTATATTTAATTCAAGAGTTAGATAGGTATAATAGGAAGTAGACAGAAAGAAAAGAGAAAATGTACACTTAGTGATGCTCTGGACTACTTTTCTTCCTAATTAAACTATTAGTTCCCTTATTACAAAAGGATGTTAATTGATTAAGTCTTCCTCTGACAAATCGAAAAGGTTATTTAAAAAGAATTTCCCCAGAAACTTTCTTCTTTTTAGAACAAGAGCAGGATATTCACATAATAATATTGATTACTTTTCCTCTAAATTTTTGTATCTTGTACAAAAGTTATATGAGGAAAGTCCTAACCTTCTGACATGTCTGCCAATCAAACAGTGTCCCGTTAAAACTCCTATTACATTACTGATAAAAATGATATTATGGCAATTTATGATTAAGTCTTTTTGATTGTTTTAAATCTAATATAGTCCAAGTCTGTTTAGCCACAGTGCCCGTATTATTAGAAAACCACCTACGTTACATAATAGGTTAAAAATAAATTAAAGAATTAAATTGATTGAAAAGTTAAAACTCCACAAAAATAAATTTTAGCAATAATAAATTTTTTTACGAGTTAACAAAATTATTATTATTAAACAAAAAAATTTTCAAAAATTTAAATCGTGAGTGTCGTGCGTGTTTTTCCAATATAAATGATTACTTTTTAAGTGTAATAAAAAAAAGAATTTTAAAATTAAAAAATAATGAAAAAAAAAAATATTATTATAGTTATTATAATAATTTAGGAAAAAAAAAAATGATCAATTTATTACTTACTCATTTCTAAATATTCACTAAATAATGATGTATTTGTCCATTTGAGCAAATGATAATCATCAGTCCATTGATTACATGATATTAATTTTTCTTTACTATCACCAATTGATAAACCAAAACGTAGTCTTAATTTACTATATGATTTTAATAAATATGGTAATAACATTTCAATTAATGCATTAAATATTTGTTTTCCCATCATTATTATACATAATTGAAGACATAATTCCATTAAGCAACCCCCTGGATTACATTCTTCTTGACGAAATGAAAATATTCTATTATATTTAGCTGGATAACCAACAAATTTACCTTTTAAAAATACAATATAAAATAACGATGAATAATAATTAATAAATTGAAATAGGTACATTTTAATAGTCAGACTTTCATTATATTCAGTATGTGTACGACGATATTCAATATCAGTTAAAAATACGGCTAAATAACCGTATACTTGATCAAGTATTGTTATAACAATTAAATCAATAATACCAGCTGTTAATGGTAATACCATTATTTTATATGTCATTGTGTCACGATTACCATATAAATTATGTGCGGTACGTTGCGACATACGATAAACAATTAATGAAAATATTGCACAAACTGATAAACAAATCTGAAATTTAAAATTTATAAAATATTAGTTTTTTCTTGTTTTTTTTTTTGTAATCTTTAATTAGAATTAGAATTATTTTATTTACAAAGTCTATAATCTATAATATAATACACAAGATGTTGGCGAGACCTTTCCAACATGTAAAAAAAAATATTTTGTTACTATAATAAACCATTCACACTAAACTAAACTGGCAATGATGATATTTCTGTATATTTATTTAATAATTTAAAATAAAAATACTCTTACTAAAAATTAAAAAGCCTGAAAGTGAAAAGAGCAAAGTTAGTAAGCCTCATATTTATAAGAAAAAAATAATAGGCTGATTTTACTCTTGATTTTGTTTTCACTATTATAAAAGCTGGTAAAAGCTTCGTAACAGACTTTAAAGTAGTTTTGTTTATTTAGGTTGAAATTTTGATTTTTAAGGTGGATTGTTGATATAGCATAAAATATTCGAATTGTTTTTATTAATATAAAATTCGACAGACTTAGATAATTATATTTCATAACAGAAGTTAGAAATTTACGAAATATTATAGAAACGGATATTTTTCTTAAAAAAAAAAGAAAAAAATAACATAGAAAATATCATTAAGTCTTCTCTCACAATAGATTCATAATTTTTTACTAATTTATTATTAGACTATTAATAACATTGTTTTATTAGACAATATTGTAATTGTCTCTGATAATATCATAATATCATCAGATCAGATATAGTCTTTGAAATTGTTTAGTATTTGTGAATTCCGTCAGAGAAAAGATTTCACCGCCAGAAAAAAAGTCGCGACGGTTTTATAACATTAATTAAAAAGCGGTCGAAAACGACCGTCACAAAAAAAAAAAAGCGCCCGAAAATTTATGAAATTTCATTATCAGAGACATGAATCTTTTATTAAATATACCAAAGACTTCTTCCAAAGTATATTTAAATAAAATAAATCCAGCAAATTTTTTTCAAGAAAAAAAAAAATAAACGTAAAAAACTTGAAAGTAGTTTTTTTAAATAAAGATAAAATTTTTGATATAATGTAGAAAAATTAAAAACTTTATTTTAATATAAATTTTCAGCATATTTAGATAAATATTATGTCATTACGAAAACACTAAGATTGATAGAAATATTTTTTGCAAAAAAAAAAAATTAGGTGTCATTTATTAGGTGTCGTATTCTCTTAAATTTCGTGTCAATTCCCACACGGAAAACATAAAGTTTCAGCTCGAGCTAAAACGTAAAAACATTTTCAGGACGGCGACCGATGGTGATGGACGAATTTTGAGTCGAAAATTTTCCGGCGAAAACAGCTGTTTTTTATTGACATGAAATTTTTTTTTTTAACCTAAAGAAAAACAGAGAGTAAAATTTAAAAAAATATTCAAATTATTTCGATTATTGGGATTGTTTTAAATATAACAAAGAAAAAATTTTCTAGCGGTTGGTGGGTGAAGTCGAATTTCATAGCAAATGAAGATCGGAACAAGATGATTTCTTCGTAAAATATTATATGGAAATAAGAGAAAAGAATGAAGAACATTTTTTGAAACTAACAAGAATGAATGTGTCTTCATTTAATTTACTATTTTCCTTATTACTTCCTCGATTAATTGTTCTTCCAATGACATATTATTTCTAAACCTATATCTACAAATCGAATGTTAAAAAAATGGCATTAAAAATTGTTTTTGAATTTTAATGTTACAATATAATTATATTGATTTCGCCGCTACAAAATTGTAAAATATAAATTTTTCAGTCGGGCAAAAAAATTGTGCATTCTTTCGGTTTTTATTGTGAGCTTTATACATGTGTTTCAAACAATTTTTTTGACATATCGCCACGAACTTTTACCCTGAATATGTTTTTAGCTGGGACCATTTTTTCTCAATGATTAAAAAAGTGTCAAAAATTACCGCCACGAGAAAACAGCGAGAAAAAATTAATAAACTGTGCCTAGCTTTTTTTATCTTATGTGTTTAGATTTGTTTTATGTTTTTCTATTACAACAAGTAAGTGATTTCAACGTTTTTTTAGTAGTGCTGATGTAAACATGATATTTTTTAGGGAGTTTATTAAGGTTGTCAGTATGATAACGTAAATGTTTTTGCATATATAGAAATTGTGCAATTGCACAGGGAATTTTCTAGTTTGATTTGAAATTGAAATAATTACAAATATTTTTGGTCGTAGTTGCAAGAAACTGAAAGTAAAAGAAACCATCTTACAAAATCATTACAAGTGTGAGAACTAAACTGTTACTAAACAGTTATAGTACATAGTTATATCATACAAATCTAAATTCCATGAACCGATTGTAACTCGATCAATGTTTTCATAAAATATGGACTAGTTTTTATGCTAATCATCTGTTTTAAATAGATGTTTTTTATACAAGGATTACAGTAAACCGTTTGATTTTATATGGCACTCAGTACCGCATATTAGAAAAATCAATTTCCAAAATTTTGAAATCTTCACTTTTTGTGGCTAATTCAGATGTTTGACAAGTTCACCTTGGTCCTTCACTTTTTATTTTGTCTATAAACGTGATAACTTCAGAACTTCATATTTGCAAACATAATAATTTAAGCTGACGATATGAAAATATTTAAAAAGATTACTTACATCCAAGATTGACACATTTTCTTATGCGTAAAGAATGGTGCAATTTTTCAATTTGGTGCTTCAAAAATAATCTTTTATTTACGAATACATAATGTAAACAAATTTGCATTCATATCTTTTACACGTTTCTTTAATCCAGCCTCTTTTTATTAACCTTATAATAAAATATAATATTATATATATAATATATTAATAATTTATATTATTTTATTATATTTTATATATTATTTTTGACCTGACCGTGGGTTGAATCCGAGACATTTTGCCGGAAAGACCGGTGACTTACGCACTGCACCATTTCACAGATTTTCCTTTTTTATGTTCGCCAGAACCTAAGTTGTAAAGTATATTAATTATAATTTATAGATTTTAATATTTATGTATTTTATTCTCTCATGTTATGGATTTTTAATTAAAGTTTTGTTTTTTTGGCAAACAGTTGAGAATTTTCAACAATAGTCTTAAATTTAAACTCAATTCAAGCTTTAATTTTATGAAATTTGTAAATCCGATTTGCTTATTTCGCGAACCCCAATAAATTTACATAACATACATACGATATAATGTTATATATAATAAGTACGAATAATATATAACATGTTAAAATATAATATTTAAACATTTTATATTTAATTAAACTTTTTAACATTTTCTTCTATATAATACTAAGATATTTTAAATACTTAAGATACTATGATATACTTCAGATACCTGCTTTAAATATTGGAAATTTTTTCCTTCCTTATTTTTAAAGTTGAAATTATTACATGCCTGATTAATAAACAATTTATATAATATGTATCAAAATGTTTTTAGCTCATTTTAAAAAAAATATTGAAAAAATGTGCTTATTAGTTTCACTCTGTCCGTCTGGGTTTTTACAAAACTTCTACACTGTTTGAAATAAAACAATCAAATTTTAACAAGGGTAGGCATCGTCAAAAAAATAATTTTGTGGAAAAATTTTTCCGTAGTCCCACCCGTTACGGAGCTATAGCTCTACAAAGTTCGAAAAAGCCCTATCTTTAAATTGTTATAACACAGGTTCTATAAAAGGCATATTTTAATCTGAAAACGCCAAACGATATTTTAAAATTGAGATGAATGAAATATCAAATTTATCATGTGTGGTATTTCTATAAGACTTTGTCTGCAATGCGATAGCCATTATTCAGTCACTTCAAATTTTTCGTACGATCAATATATATAGATTTTTTATTTTTAGAAGAAATAAATATTTTTGCAGAAATTTTTTTAATCTTAAAAGTAAAATAAAAAAAAAAAATATGCGACACAGCACAAAGTGGTGGTGGCCCTAAATTATTAAAAGTCACTCCAAGTCCTTTCTATTTTCGTCCGTATTGCATCTTACTACTGTCAAATCCATTAAAACCTCTTGCCAGGTTGGGATTATCCTCCTTTAATCTTATCAAAGCCTCAGATTCTTTTCTATTAGTTACTTTTACTAAACTAAAAATTGTTAAATTTGTTAAAACAAAAAAAAAACTATAACCGCAATATTGAAAAGATAATGAATGAAAAAATTTAATGTTTAGGTATATACTTACTAATAATTAAATTACTTGATAAAAATAAATTAACTTTATAAAGTAAACATAAATTTTCTAATTTTAAACAAATGTCAAATAATAAATTTTATACTAATCGAATTAACTAAAATTTTTTTTTTTTAATTAAATACTACCAACATAACAAAATGTCAGCAGTCAGCACTCGGTCGGTGAATGTTCAAATATAAATTGAACAAATAAGAAGACAAACATAGAACATTTGAAAAAACTATTTTTTTTTTTGTTTGAGTAATAAAACATGTTTTGATTGTTACCAATTTTTAAATAATATATACATACATATTCATATGTATTCATATTAGGACATGGTTTGTACATATATATAGTACATATTCATATTAGGACATGGTTTGATTAATCGATTAATCGGGTGAATTTTATAATTTCTAGAACTATGGGTTGTACATATATTCAAACTATATGTTTATACATTCTTCAAAAGCAGATTCTAACCTTCCACATAATGATTATCAATCCAAAACTTTTCGAAATATGCTATAGTACCAATTTATTCAAAGCGGCAAATGTATAATATCATTCATTCATCAGTGCATACATTCTAAAAATTGATGTAGGTTATGATCAGTGATGCTGACCATACACGGTGGACTAGGTTGAAAACTTTGTACGAGGACTTGATAAGTTGTATCGTGTATGGGCAAGTTGTAAAACCATTTTGATGGTTGAAAAATTGGTTGGATGAATATCAAAAAATTCAGATTTTTGTGGGCGGAGTCTTTGGTTTGTAGTTGAGTTATATCGTGAATGGGCATTTTCTACAACTTAAATGTCATTTTAACATTGAGATTTTTTGTTTTCAGAAAATAATAAAAAATATAAAATACACAATGACAATGGTTGGATGATAGGTTGGATAAGTGTGTGGTATGGTTCTAGAACCTGTTTGCGTAACAAGTTTATAACCTAGTCCGCCGTGTATGGGCACCATGACATATACGATATGTAAATAAACATGAGTTATATAAGTATGTATGTATACTAATATCATATAAATATAAATCCTTCAAACAACCGTTATATTTTTTATTTATTTATTTAATTCTTTTGTACTACGCATCATCTCAACAATTTCAAATTATCGAGTAAACAAAAATGCAAAAAAATCTTACGGGTATAAAAATATTTATTACTTCAAACTAAATCTTTTGCAAATACGATATCCAATTTTTTTGGCGCGAAATTTATCTTTTGTGTGATTTCAAAATAAGTGTATGTTAATATGTTTTTGTAAGATATTTTATTAAAATTAATGGTGATAAATAAATTTAAATTAATTAAGCGATATTATATATTATTTATAAATATTTTATTATCTAGAAGTTATGGAGAATGTTCAGAAAATGAGTGGCCAAGGAAAACCACGTAGAACAGATAATTGGAAACGTAAAAAGCAAAAGGCCAATAGGTATATGAATTTTATATTTTTTCATAAAAACATGATCATAAATATTTATTTACTGTAGATGTAAATCTAAAGGACTACCTAAAATACCAAATTGCAACCATTCAAAAGGAAAGAGTGTTCTAAAATGTTCAAAAGTTACTGGGCATGATTGCTACAAATTTCATAAAGATTTCTATGCTTGTATCGATAAAACTCTTCAAGATGTGCCGGAGTTATGAAAGTGGAAAAATCATGCAAAATTTGGTTTTCACATAACGGTAAATTTAGATACTAAATTTAAAAAAGTTGTATAATTTTGATATTAATTTACAAAGTTAAAAAAAAGTACCTGTCGAATGACGTTTTCAGATTGAAAAAATCTTAAGCAGAACATAAAATATATGCATTTAAAAATAGGGCTTTTTCAAAGTTTGAGGGGCTGTAGCTACGTAATGGATCCCGCTACATGAAAAAGTTGTTCCACAAAATTATTTTTTTTATGAGACCTACCCATGCTTAAAATTTTTTTTCTCTGTCTTTAACGGTGTAGAAGTTTTGTAAACAGGCGAACGGACGGACGGACAGAGTGAAACTAATAAGCACATTTTTTAAATTTTTTTTGGAAATGTGCTAAAAATAATAATATTATTTTGTTTTTTAGATGGGATTAATAATTCTTCTTTAGCTGGTGTGAAGCTGGTCACCTTATTTGCGGTTTCTTGTTCTATTATATTTAGTACTAAGTATTATATTATTTAGATAATATTTTTGTGTTAGTTATGATTTATTAATTATTAAATATTAAGATTATATTTCAAAATTCTATTAGTATGCGTATTTATTATTTTGTGTTTAATTGATTTGCGTTTATATTTTATTTGCGTGATAAATTGTTTGGTATTACCATAACCTACCATATTGTTTTCAACAATACGCATCTTTTATTTTTTGCTTAAAAATTTAAAATTTTCTCCTTAAACACGTCAGCACTCGGTGAATATTCAAATAAGTAAGAACACAAGCAAAGAACATTTGAACAAACTATTTTTTTTGTTTGTGTATTAACATGTTTTAGACACATAAGCTTTGATTGTTCTCAATTTTTAAATAATATAATAAATATAATATATATATGTACATTTTCTAAATTTCAATGTTTTTAAAAAAATTTTATAGTATGCTTAATTTTGATTCACTGTCATATTTATAAAAATATATTTGAAGTATTTAGATTTAATTATACCTAATTTCAAAAATACGTTATAGAAATATTCCACTTTCTCTTTCTGTAACATAATTTTGACCTTTTTTATATTGAAGTCTTATATTGCAGATTAGCTTTACCACCTACTGCTTTACAGAATTTAACTATATATGTAGCACATCATCTAAGATAATCTCTTGATTTGTGTGTAAGTTATGTTTCAAAAATATTACGCCCGAACCGAAATTGTGCGCACATTGAATCGCTTTTTGCATAGAATTTTACGGTTGTATTTGGACTTGACGTAAATTGGTTTGATTGGCTACCTTGTTAAACTTACAAGATTTTTGCTTATAAATTTCTTTATCTTTCCTTTGAAATTTTCAGGTATTTACAGTCCATATATTGAAATCTAAATCAAGAACTTGCTTTTTAAATTGACAACTAAATTTGTAGTGAATACTTGACAATTTTAATTTATAGATGTTTGTTTACAAGAAGAACACAATTGTGGAAATTTTACTTTGCAATTCAAAAATATCATTTTTATAACAAAATTACTCAGCATTAAATTAAATTATTATATTGTATTCGCCCAGATGATGGCAGTGATGCCGAAATCTATATAGGCTTTATAATAAATAAATATAATATTTTAAGAATTATAAAAATTACATATTAATAAAATAATTTTGTGGACAAAAAGTATAAATAAAAACAATTTTTTACTCAATAAATCTAATAAAGATGTTCCACAAACTTACGGTTGAAAAAATTCAAGGACACTTAGAGTTGGTTGTAACAACGATTTCATATATGCAATTATATAATTTTTTTGATTTTCCAGGAGATTTATAGCATAAAAAACATAATTTTCGTTTTAGATGAAGTTCAATTATTTTATAATTTGGAAGTGTATACTCGGAAGCGAGTATCGTTGATCATTTTTTGTTATATTAAATTTAAATTTATATTTTTTGATATTTTTTTTTAATTTAAATAAAAAAAAATTCGACAAATTAAATAATTAAAAGAAATTAATTTTAAGTGAAAATTAGAAGGATGATTAGAAGTTGATTAAAAATAATTTAAATATACTCGTATATTAATAGTTAAAATTAATTTCTAATAATACTTAAAAATAATTTACAACAATGGTTTCAAAAATTTTAAAATATATTAGATTAAAAATGATTAATAAGTTACTATTAAAAATAAATAAATTATGAACAATTTTGGCCCAATTCATCCTAATTTGTTATCTATGATGCAAAAAAATTTCTTAATCTTAATTGTATAAAAGGCAATCTAATTCGTCTCTATTTAAGGCTATTTATAAATTGTCTCAAGATATGTCCAAAGTTAATGGTAATTCTAAATTAAACAAGATGAAAGAATCAATTTCTTATATTGCAATATATGGCAAAAAAAACGATTTTGAAAAGTGTTTCAATTTACAATTATTTTGCGTAAGCATTTTTTTCATTCTGTTTTAGTCTTGAAAACTTAAAATTAAATTCCATTGAGAATCGGTACCTATATTTAATATTATTAATGAGTTTTTCAAGCAAAGGTTTCATTTGAAAACAATTTATTTGGATGTTTTTTTCCGAAAACATAAACTCAAAGATGGGTTCAATGTCTTCAACTTTGTACACCACACAAAAAAAAACATTAAAAACCCTAAAACAGAAAAAAATAAATAATTTTCGAAATTATATAACAACATAATTTTTTAGATTAATATAAAAGGAAATAAATTGTTTTTATTCGTTGAACTTGTGAATTATAGAATATAAATATAAATATGTAATATTCAACCTTTTACATAGTAATGCATAAAATGTTCATGTACAAGACTATGCGCAAAATAATTGCCATTTTATGCCTCACATTTTTTATAAGATAAAAACTCTTTGGTAAAACCTATGGTAAAATATATTTAACTCAAACTTTTTAAATTTCAATTTGCCAAAATAAATTTAAACATATCGTGTCAAGAAGCAAAAAAAAAAATGAAGAGTCAAATTAGATTATTCTAGTTATTATACTTTCTAGTTCGTGCAATCTAAACAACATACTTGATTATTTAATTGAATCTGATATTATATTAAACCGACATTTTAAATATTAACTTTTTTCATGTCGGACTGAGTTTTACATTTAAAAAATTTTGTAAAAAAAACCAGAAAATAATAAATTTACCTATAATTACTTTTTGACCAATGCTTATTTATCAATTATATGAAATTTTATCGAAAAGTAATGATCATCTGATGACAATTTTATATTAAATTTAAAATTTAATTAAAATATTTAAAAACAAAACTACATATTTATAAGCTGAATGAAAAAAGACCTACATTCATTTTCTTCTAATATACAAAGAAGAAATTCTGTTTGTTTGTTTGGGCCGAATTCACGTAAAAACCACCAGTCCGATTGCAACAAAATTAAAATTATGCAGGGACATTTTTACGACCCCGGAAGGGCTATATCCCGACCCCGGTGTTATAGGCTATATTTCGTTTCGCTTCATTAACCCATTTCGGCTCGAGAGTTCGGTACCAGGGCTCAGTGAAATTTTTTAATTTACTTTGTTGTCGCGCTTAAACGGTTTGACCAATTGAGTTGAAAATTCACAAAAGTGTAGGTCTTCACACCAGAAGCTCACCCAGTTACGATCCATTAACCCGTTTCGGCATCAGAGCCCAATGAAATTTTTTAATTTACTTTGTTATCGCGTTCACAACAGAAACCTTACACTCTTATCCATATACAGTTTTTCCACATATTTTTAGCATATATCAGTTTGAAAACGTAATTACTTTTTTATTAAAAATATGTTAAACATAACCTGAGATGTATTTAAAAAGAAGTTTTTTCAAAATTTGAAGATGTGTAGGTGCTGTAGGAGCTCTAACGGTTAGGGTACATAAAAAAGTTGTTCTACAACATTGCTCTTTTAAGAGACCTATGCATGGTTTATATTTCATTGTTTTTTTATTAAACAGTATATGAGGTTTGTAATCAGACGAACGGACAGAGTGAAACTTTTGGGATTGAATTTTTTCAAAATGTACTTACAAGGATAATATAAAGTGTCATTACTTCATTACTTTATTACCAAAAAAAAAGTATTACATTATACAAGGTCTTATAATTGAAATGTAAGGTCTTTTGTAATTGAAATGCGAAGTATACAAGGTCTTTTGTAATTGAAATGCGATTTTATGTTTCGGTATTAACGAATATATTGTGAAAACTCACTTCGCCGTTATTGTGTACTCAATAGATTATTGATTCCTTTAAAGATGTTTTGTAAATCAATTGTCGCTAATTATTCGCTCTGTTTATTCAATTTAATTAAATGTAATAAAAAAAAGAATATTATAACTACCAGCATCTGAAAATGCATAGTAATACATGAACTATATTAATTAAATTATATTAACGCAGAAACAAAAGTTAATAATTTTTATTTCATAAAGCCAACAAAATATTCCGGACAACGCCGGGTGCTCTGCTAGTTTTTTAAAGAATATAAATAAAAATAAAATATAAAGAAAAAAACCGTAGATTTGATGGATGGCTTATTAGGAAATGATATTTTTATATTAGGATGAAAACAAGAAAGTATACTAATACAATATTTTATCACCTAATGGATGTGACCTTATTTTAGTTGATATATTCTTTTCCGAAGACTCAGTAAATCCGGGGAAACAATCGAGTTACCTAATTTGTTGGCAGAGTTTTATTTAAATTAAATAAAACTATCAAATCACTTTGTAAGTATAGAATAATACCTGAAAAACGACAAATTGGGGCCTTTCTACCATCACCACAAATGCAAAAAAAAACATGAAAAAAAAATATTTACCTCATTGGCAATTGATGCATTTTTGGTGACAGCAATAAAAAAAAGAAATGCAAGTACCAATATTGTAATTGATGAAACATATTGTATAAAGTCTGATATTAATTTATGTAACTTAGTTGTTAAGTCATGCTTTTATAAATTTCATAATAAACTGAACTAATTATTTATTTTTCTATGATCTATAAATTGTGTTGTTTGAATTTTTATATTTTTCTTCAACCTTAATCACAATATTTATTTCAATATAATCACTTTTTTTTCACTTTTTTTTTTTTATTTTAGTTTATTCCACCCGCCACATAAATGAGAAAGGAAAATTATACAGCTTTTCCTTTTCAGGCGTGGCTGTAAATGTGGTAAGGAGGAATTGTTCTTACGACGTGTGTAGGATTCTAGCCCACACTTTCTCGGTATTTAGAGCGTACTTTATACGCTCTTACCCACTAGGTCACCGAGGTGCCGCTACCAAATGAATGCCCCCTTAAAAATTAATTTTTGTTTTATTTTTACTTGATAAATGATAATGTATTTTGGAACTATTTAAAAAAAATATATTTAACTTTCTACATGACATAATAATACATGATTTTGCGCTTAATGCATAGGTGCGTCGCCAGACGGAGTTTTGTAATTCGCAGGAGGAGATGCTAAATAGATACAAAGTAGTTTTTTGACTTAGATAATCTTTTATTATAACTAAAACAGATAAATTGAATTTTTCTGGTAGCGAGAAAAACCTATGCATTAGAGGGTTAAAATATTAAAAATGTGTACTTAAATGTGTAAAATTTAAAAGAAAATTATTTTTATTACTTTAAAATTTATACTTTTAAACGAATTGTACACTTATATCTGTTTCTTTTATATGTGTTGTTCTACACTTGATAAAAAATTTAAAAATAATACTGCATGAGTATGCTGTGCATTTATGTGTGTTTTGAATTTATACGTATTGCATTTATTTGTGTTTTACAGTAGTAATAATTTTCTTTACTTAATTCTGTCATAAATAATGTGTTATAAACGGTATAAGAAAAATATAAAAACAATTTTAAAATTCTTGCAAACAAATTGTTATAAACATTTTATATGAACAATTTTTTTATTTATTTTTAATAGTAACAAAGCTCATTATTTTTTTAATTTAAGTTAAATATTTAAATATTATATGAATATAATTATTATTGTGTTTCGTGATTTTGAAGTCAAAAGATATGAAATCTTTACTAATATTTAACATTTTATTGGCAGTTAATAATTGTAAGTAATTTAGTTTTTTATTTTTTAAAAATTTATTTACTCAAAATGTACAGAAATATTTAAAATAATTTGGCAAAAACCGAATTTATAAATTTTTATAAAAAAAGGAAGAGTGCAGTAGAGTAGGCTGTGTCAACTCTGGGATACCCGTATATGAACGTAATATATCCTTTTTCTATAAAACTTGATCACCTTTTAAAAATTTCAGATAGTACCGACGTTAACTACCGAGATATATTTGTCTAAATTGTGGAGTAGTATGAAAGCTACCTGAATCTATTTCACCAGTATAACCAAATTATACAGAAGTTATTGCCCAAAAACTTGATCACCTTTTGTAAAATTTTAGGCGCTTAGTTTCATAAGGTTCCAAGACGTGCAAGAAGCCTGAATCTATTGCTCTAGCTCAACCAAACTTTACAGAAGTTGTTAGCATGCAACTTAAAATCTTTTTACAAAATTTCAGATTTGTAGACTCAATAGACTCGGAGTTATTTTCATTTAAAAAGAGAAGTTGTATGGTAGCTAGCGAAACTTTTTGCACCAGCATATTTTACAGATGTTGCCATAAAACTTTATTATAATTTGTAAGATTTCAAACGCCTAGCTTCAATAAGTTCCAAGATGTGCAAAGAAGCCTGAACCGACTGCTCAAGACCAACCAAATTTTACAAAAATTGTTGGTATGTAACTCGACACCTCTTCATTAAATTTCAGATACCTAGCTTCAATAGACACTGAGTTATTTTCATTTAAAAAACGAAGTTGTATGGCAGCTGCCCAAACTTCTTGCACCAGCACAAAAAAATTTTACAGAAGTTGTTGCCATAAAACTGGCTCATCATTTGTTAGATTTCAGACGGCTAGCTTTATAAGTTCCAAGAGGTCCAACAAGCCTGAACCGACTGCTCTAGACCAAACAAATTTTACAAAAATTGTTGGCATGTAACTCGACACCTCTTCATTAAATTTGAGATACCTAGCTCCAATATACACTGAGTTATTTTCATTTAAAAAAAGAAGTTGTATGGTAGCTACCCGAACCTGTCGCACCAGCCAAATTTTACAGATGTTTTTAGCCTGTAACTTGACACCATTTTACAAAATTTCAAATACCTAGCTTTAATATATAATGAGTTATTTCCATATAAAGAAAGAAGTTGTTTGGCGCTACTGGAACCCGGCACCGAAAATGCTGAATTTCAATAGCGAAGCTAACAATTTTGCAAAAGCGAAATAAAAAAAATTGTAAACTCCTACCTCCTTTATTTTTTGAGTTATCGTGTGGACAGACGGACGGGCGTGCTTAATCGACTCAGAATTCGATTCTGAGCCGATCCATACCTTTGACACTATATCTAGCTCAATTCCTTTAAGGTGTCACAAACGTAATGACAAATTTATTATACCCTTGAACCATAGTTCATACGGGTATAAAAAAATTAACCTAATTTACTAATTTACTGTTTTTATATACGTATATAATCTAAGTAGATTTAAATCTGAAGTAGACGAAAACATTTTCAATCATATAATTAATCATTTGAAAATAACGAATACGTTGACTTAATGATTTTAAAAAACTGAAGTTGTAGCGTAATTTAAATAAAACTATATATCGTACATATGTCCTATACCTTTTAAACAGGTGAATTGTGAAACACCTCTTGATATCGTGTTTAAACAATTAGCTTATAAGACTTTTGATTCTTGCAAAAGCTGCAAAGATGAAGAGGAAGAGAAATCAATTCTCCACCTCTTGTCTGAAAATTTAAAGTTCTTTCTCTGAAAAGAATTAAAATTTCTGGCGAAATTCTCCTAAAATAACCTTTTCGATCTGTAGGAGGTGAAGTTAATTAATTTACTGCGCTTGTAAGAAACTTAATGGTTTAATGATCGATGGTACTACAATGATCTAAATTGTCTAACTGGTTTAATGGTCTAACCGGCTAATCAGTAAAATAGTCAAATGTAAAACTGACCATTTCAAATGAATTAACAAATTATATAACTACATATTATAATCAACAATACAGTTAGGAAGGATACAATACGTTTGTTGGAATGGAAATAATTTAACGTTCTTATCATAATACTTTTAAGCGCATTTCAGTTTTTCTACGAGAAGATTTCGATCTGAAATTTTTATAAATTCTAGTCGTGTTTCTAAATTTTTATATCCCTATAAAAATAGTTGTACATAATTGTTTTTTTTTAATTTTAAACCGCAGTTAAAAAAAAGGTTAAACAAGATAAAGGTAAACTTCAGATATAACAAAAAAAAATTAAAAAAAAACTGTAAAAAGATAGGAGAGACATAGGAGTAGGTTGATACAGTATTTACTTTTTTGTTAAAACCAAGCCAGAATTAATGGATTGTTTGCAATTTCAATTGCAATTTCTAATTAAAAATATGCATTTTATGTACCCATTTATTTATTCAAAATTCATGATTAAAATCACATTATTTTTAAACTCTTACCTTATTTTTAAACTCTTACCAAGTTGATACAATAGGTTGGGCAAATTGATACAAAATAATTTTAATTTGGTTTCTTTATACCCGTACGATAGGATCGGGTATAATAAAATTACACCTCCGTTTGTAACACCTCGAAATAAGCGAGCTAGATATACCTTCAAAGGTATGGATCGGATCAGAAAAAAATTCTAAGACGATTGAGCCATGTCCGTCCGTCCGTCCGTCAGCACGCTAACTCAAAAACTAAGAATGCTAGAATCTTGAAATTTACACAAAATATTCTGGGAGTAATTTGTAGGTTCCCTATTTTTTTTGGTTGAGTTTGGACCAAACCTTAGGGTAGCTCTCGAACACCTAACTTTTAGATCCCCACACTTTTTTTGAAATAGAGCTATGAAATTTTAACTGGTGATAAATCTTATAAGAATATTAATTTTATTTTTAATAACTTTTTTTTGTAGCCCCACCCGTTATGGTGCTACAGCTCCCCAAAGGTTCAAAAAAGCTCTATATTTAAATTGTTATAGCACAAGTTGTATAAGGGATATCTTCATTTTGAAAACGGCAAATGATTACTGCTTTTATTAGCTTTAAAAGCATATATACAATAAATATATATTTGTGGCATACGGTGTCTTAATTTACCGTTATGCGAAACTAAAATTTTGCAAAATCCTTTAACCCTTCTATATTCTAAACGGTTTAAGTTGGAAACTTGAAATTTTGACAAAAGTTAGATCTTTGAAAATAAGTATGAGTCATTTCAGAAATTTTTTTTGTATCACCCCCCGTTTAGGAGCTGTAAGGGGTCAAACTGAGTAAGGGGGAAAGTAAAGGTAAAGGTAAGGGGGGTGAGGTAAGGGGGAAACAGAAAATTTCCTATTTTTAAACACCTGTAACTTGAACACCTGTTAAATTTTTTTTAAGTAATACACAAAAATTAAAGCTTCAACATTATACTCTTATTTCTGTTAGCAACTTTTTTTAATGATATAGGGTTACTTTATAAATGACGAAAGTGTTACTTGATTTTTGCAAATTTTCTAACAAATTTCTTTAACGAATTTTAGGCATTTTGTTTTACTCGATAATTTGAAATTGTTGAGGATACAAAAAAATGCGTACTACAAAAAAATGTAAATAAATAAACAACATAACGGTTGCTTGAAGAATTTTTATTTATATGATATTGATATATATACATACTTATATAATATCATGTTTATTTACATATCGTATATGTCACTAGTGAATGAATGATAAGAGTGGTGATGTATATTATATAGCGCCGTATTTACATACATATATGTATTTTAGTGTACTTATAAGAAATTATTCTGTCAATGGAATATTTAAATATAATATAATATAATATTTAAAATTATATTTACTATTTTGTACTAAGTAAATTTAATATACATTTACCGCTTAGTATTAAATGGTACTATAGAATATTTGAAAAAGTTTTGGATTGATAATCGTTATGTGGAAGGTTAGAATCTGCTTTTGAAGAATGTACATATAAACATATAGTTTGAATATATGTACAACCCATAGTTTTAGAAATTATAAAATTCACCCAAATTATTTTAAAATACTAAAATATTAAAAAAATAATATTGTAAGCAGAGTGACAGGCTGTGAACATACTAACGGTTCGTACGGGTATCCAAGAGTTGACAAAGGCAACTGTATTCTTCCTCGTTTTAATTTCTAATTAGTTTGTTTAGTTTCTAAAATTTATTAATTTGTAATCTAATTTTTTTTAATTTAAATTAAAATTTTAATTAAGAATAAAAATATTAAATAAAGTATAACAAAACATCTAGTTTATCAATTTTATGGCTCACTGAAAATTGTCGAGCTGTTTCTCTAATTGACTGTTTTGATCCTGACATATTATACCGCTGCTTCTATAGTTTCAAGAGAAATGTTAAAACTGAGGTACCTGAGATTAAATATATTTTTCTTATATAAATTGATACACTTTGGGGCAGGTTGATATATGTATCAATTTGCCTCTGCATCACTTACTTTGAAATTTTTATTCTTTGTTTCTACTCTTTAAAAACAAAAAAAAAATTTACAACCCACAAAAAAGTTTAATACTAAATTAATTCGAATCCATATTTTGTTATATTAAAAAAAAACGGGAAAATGTAAAATGATTTTAAATAGAAAAGAAAAAAGTAGGCTAATTTGTTTTAAACTGTTTTGTTTTAATTTCTTTTGCTCCGTTCTCGCCTACATAAAAAACGATGGTAATTGGTAAAAAAAACAGTTTTAACAATTAGTTAATTTTAATTTTTTATTAGAAATTGAAATTACAAAAGTCTTAAGTTTATCATAAGGGTTTTCAAGCAAAATATTGTCCATATATTAATTCGTATTTAATATTAAACAGATTATTACTTTTTATCTTTGAACAAAATAGATTATTATTTTTATAGATTGCATAAATTGTGTTAAAAAAAAATTCCTTATCTTTTCAGATCAATATTTAGAAGGACTTCTGCTTGAAAAAAAACCTAATCCATTAACCGAAGCAAATGTATACTTTTACTATGGGTATTTTATTATAGGATTGCTTTATTTATGTTTTTTTTTTTAATTTTATGTACTATATATATTCATTTTCTTTTCATAATTAATTGATTTTACAGACCTATGAATGAAAATCACTTTGCAGTTCAATTGCAACATATTACTCAAATTTTAGATCACCCAGAATTTAATTTGGACAAAATAACTTCTTTATATGTACATGGTTTTGCAGAAGATCAAACACAAGCCAGTACACCAACTATAAGAAAAGCGTACAGTTATCGACCTGATCATAATTTTATAACATTAGATTATAATGCTTTCGTTAATGGATCTTATGTAACAGCTGTTGATAACGTACCTTATGTAAGTAATAAGTATTTAATACTAAAAGACTTTTATCTTAATATTCTTCTTTTTTAATATTTCAGATAGCTCCTTTTGTTTCAAAAGCTTTAATTCAATTATTTAATGCTGGATTAGCAATTGAAAAATTTCATTTAGTTGGTCACTCATTAGGTGGCCAATTAGTAGGTCATATAGGACGAAATTTAATAAACCAAACTAAAGGAGCAAAAGTTCTAAATAGGTCTGTTTGGTTTTTTTTTTGATAACATAAATAATTCTTATTTTTTTCTAGAATAACAGCATTAGATCCAGCTAATCCACTTTTTTATGGTGTTTCAGTGGTCGCTCCAATAAGACCAAGTGATGCTAAATTGGTTGATGTCATTCATACAGATGCAAAGTACTTAATTATAAATACATATAATGATAAGATCATATAACACTAAATACATTATATTTCGAAGAAATAATATTAAGAATTATTCTTTTCATAAACAAAATTAGTAATAAAAATTAGTAATTGTCGTTGCAAATAAAAGCTATATGTTGTTATGATTTAGGTTTATTTAGTTTAACGCAATTAAAATTAGAGTTATATGATTTACTAAATCAAAAAAAAATAAGAGTAGCTATGAAGCTAAGCTTAATAATTTTATGTCCTATAATTAAACTAAATTTTAATATTAAAAAACTAAAGTTTATATGGAGCACCATTCCCTACTGGAACCATAGACTTTTGGCCGAATGGAGGAAAAAGTTTGCAGCCAGGATGCCCCATAAGAACAATTGGGACTATGAATGCAAATGGTTTTCTTTTTTAATAACTTTATTATATATCTTATTGATTTATTTGATATTGTTTTGAAGATTATTGCAGTCATTGGAGATCATGGCGATTTTCGGCTGAAACAGTTTCAAATAAATATGATACGGTATTTGTAGCTTATAAGGCAAATTCATTTTATGAATGGAAAAAAAAATTACCACAATCATATAATGATAATGAAATTGCAATAATGGGATTGGATCTATCAATGACGTATGATAAATACAATTTATAATTTAAACAAAATTTATTGAAATATTTTTATTTTTTTCTTTTATCGTACAGTGCTCGTACAGTGGAAAATGAATAATAAAATAATTATTGTAGAAAATTATTGCTATGTAAATTATTTATTTGCAAGTTGAAAAAAAAACTGGGAATAAAAATTAATTAAGACACAAAACTCACCATAATGTAGTATTATTTTATTTTATTTTTTTTTTTCGTTAATTTTAAATAAGGTCGGTACAAAGCATCTTATTTTTTACTTCTTTTTTATTAATAACAAAATCGTTGAAGTGTACTTAGGTGGTTAAGTTTATTTTTTTAATCCAATAAACATTGAGAAGTTATACAGGTTCAACCCGGAATAAAACTTATATAAATCAAATGAATAAAAATTTTATACTTACAAATAATATCGCTACTGAATAACTCATTATAAATGATGGAAATTTAACTTTCCAAAAAGGCACATGCGGTTCTAGTACTCGATGAACAACATTAAATTTTGTAGCTGCATTTTTTGAATTTTGTATTTTGGCAAGATATTGTGGTCTAGGATGTTCAACTTGATCTGAAAAATCTGTTAAACCCCAACGATGTATTAAACTAGCTGAATATCGTTTCCATAATTCTAAATATAAGGCAGCTACAATATTTCAAAAGAAAACAAACAAAACAAAAAATTAATTTCATAAATTAATTTGATTAGTTTTTTTTTAATATTGTAACAAGATAATTTAATAAAATTATTATAAATTAAAATAATATTTACCCCAAAAGGACATAAACAGCGCAAACACTAACGTTAAACCATTATCAAATAAATAATTGAATTTTGATGATGTACACGTTTCTTTTAATAACCAATAGTCACATTTAACATCACATTGTGGGCACATAATGATTGTATTATTCTCATTACATATATCATTACTACAATAAATAAAATAAAGAAAAAAAAACATATAAAAAGATAAAAAAATGTTAAAAAAAATTAAGAGTAGAGTTGTAAAATAAAACTAAAACAGTTTATATTAGATGAATTTGTTACAAAATTGAATGAAGTGACTATAAGTAATTATTAGCCTTTTATAAGTGAATAATGAAAATTCTACTTTTATTTAAATGGCAACAAGACATAAAATACATTTATAACATGTTAAATCAAAATAATTAGGAACAAAATAGTTCCTATGTAAATCTCAAATAAGTTAACACTATCAAATTGAAATTTTAGAACATTATAGAACACATAGAACATTTTCCAAATACATTTTACTAAGATAACAAAATTAAAATTAATATAATTTTACCTGAGCTTATCAGATGATAATGTTGCTAAACCATATATAAAACATAAAAAACCGACTATAGAAGCTGGAATTAACATATGTGTATAAAAACCTAACCAAGCAAAATATAAGGCAATTTTCGGTCCAAAATATTCTTTAATATTATCTAAAGGCTGATGTCTAAAAAAGAAAAATAAAAAAGTTTTAATTGAACAATAAAAAGTAAAGTACATATTTCTTTTTTTTTTTTCTACAGTATGTTTTTCTTACTTAATGCATTTTTTTAATGAAGCCCATTCAGTTAATAGAAGATATCGCTGACTTCCATATGTATAACCATCACCCTATTTAAAAAAAAAAAAATTTAATTTAAATTTAAATTTTAGATAAATAATTTTATTTTTTTTTTACTTTTACTAAATATTAAAACTTACATGATGCAAAGGATATGCATTTTCATAAACTTTATCCTGTAATAATTTTTCGATTCCTATTAAATCTTGTGTTTTTGTTGAATTTATACCAAATTCATCTTCATTGACGAAACGTTGCCTTTCCAATATGAAATTAATTACAACAATCCGTACAGTTGCATCAAAATAATCTTGATTATCTGAATCAAATCTAAAAAGAAATATGAAAATACATACATATATATATAAAATGGTAATAATAAATTTATGTATATGTATATAATTGGGTACTTAAAGGTATGTACTTACAAATATTCATAATTTCTAGAATAATCAAAATGTAAATGATATTCTTTTAAGGGAAATTTTTCTGCATCTAATTTAACAAATTGAAATGGACGACCAAAAAATGATTTCATTTCACGTAATAACTGAAATTCTGGAACATTTAATAGATCCTGTTCACGTAACTAAAATGTAATAAAAACCACAAATATACTTATAAATAAAAATTTCAAATTAAAAAAATTAAATTTTATGATAAAGATAATTACTTTTTTAATTGGCATTTTAATTTTTAATATCTCACAATAACGTTTTAGATCATCTAATGGTGCATGAATTTTAACAAAATGAACTTTTTGTGTTTTTTCACGTTCCAAATCTAAACCTTCTTTTTCTAAATTTTGTTCAAATGTTTGTCTTTTAACATGATTTTGTGGATTTGGATCATCACCACGATATGCCAATACAAAATCAACTGATCGATCACCATCTTGAAAACGACGCCACGTCTGTGAACAAAAAATTTTTATTAAATTTTAATATGTAAAAAATATATTTTATAATTTTTTGTAAATTAAATAAAAAAAATAATAATAAAAACAAAAAAAAAAATTAATGATGATTATAATGATGAACTACTAAAACTTACATTTAATTTTTAAGAATTAATTAAAAATTATAAAACAAAAATTGAAATAAAATAAAGTCTAATTTTAAAAGTAAACGGTGATTTAAGGATCCTAACTTTGAACTTTTTATGTACCGGTATTACTTTAAAATATGTATTAAAAAAATAAATTATGGATTTTTAAGGTGTTTTCTGTAAATATAAGTAATTGTTTTAATTAAGGACTTAATCTTATTTTGTTTAGAATTTATTTAAAAAATTTAATTCAAATAGTTGTACCATTTTAATTCTCATTTGTAAAACTATGACCATTTATGACAATTATTTTGCAAGTACTAAAAAACGAGAAAAATTTTAAAATTGAAAACTTGCAAGGATGGAGTTTGCATGCAGGATTTACCGTGCATTAAAAAAATTTACAATAACTAAAAAATAAAACAAAATTAAAATAAAATATGAAAAGAAAAACGTGAACTGGAAAAAAAAAATTATAGTATCTATAAATATAATATAGGTATTTTCATATATTATGACTATGCAATAGCGTAGGTTGTTAGAAGCCTCCGTATTTTAGGAATCAGAAGTCGGACTGACATAATTTAAAAAAAGTCCTCACCGATTTTGTAGTAGAATTTAAATTAGTAAACAGAAATAAATAAATTGGACTTTTAAAAAAGCCCGCCCCAAAAAACGGACCTCAAAAACTAAGGTGCCACTTTTCGGAACTTTTTTTAATTTATTTTTCATTTCTAGTTTCTATTACAGTATCAGGGACTAGGCTTTTTAAATCAGATCGGTCCGACTTCTGGTTCCTAGAATATTGATGTTTATTGTTCAGAGTCCACAGCTAAAATGTGTGTGACTTAAAAAGTCTGAAATTAAGAAAAAAGTCAAACAAATAAATATTCTGGGCCCACATCAGAAAGGAAAAGGGTCCTACATTTATTTGTAAAATTTATTTTACACAATAAATTTAGACTAAACTAAACTAAATATTCATGATGACGAAAAATAGATGAGACTTTCATCATTGACAATATTAATGACTTTTTTCTAAAAAACAAAAAAATCTTAAATCACAAAACTTTCATGATTGACTCCATAGACACAGTTCATATATATATATGTACATACGTATACATTTTTGTACTCTATTTTCCTATATAAATATTTTTTTGGTGGTGTCGCTTTTGGTGAATATAATTCCGTTCTATAATATTAAAATCACTTTTGCGGCTAAAAGAATAACAAATCTTCGCTTCAGTCATATATTTGGTATAATATGTCTTAATAAAAATATGGGTAAATATTTAACAAACGAGGAAGAATGCAGTTACCTTTGTCAACTCTTAGATAATCATACGAATACTTTAGTGTGTTCATAGTCTGTTACTCTGCTTATAATATTATATTTTTACTTTTTCGGTATTTTAAATCAATTTGGGTGAAGTTTATAATTTCTAGAACTATGGTTTGTACATATATATGTATATTCAAACTACATATACCTATTATAATCTGTATGTTTAAACTTTCTTCAAAATTCTAACCTTCCATCTAATGATTATCAATTCAAAACTTTTCCAAATATGCTATTACCATTTGTTACTTAGCGGCAAATATATATATTATATTAATTTATACTAAATTAACTACAAACAAATATACATACATACATCTACATGTATTAATATGCATATGCATTCATTCATATATACATACTATATTTTTATATATCGCCATACATTGCAATATTTCTTTAAAAATATTTCATTCATAGAATAATTTCTTATATAACAATAAAACACGTATAAATACGCCGCAATATACATACATACATATACATATGTATATACGAGGATATCTATACACGAGACTCACATCAATTATCAGGCCATGAAGTGCAGAGAGTAAAAGCTTAATAAGGGGCCAGCTTTTAACAAATTTACACGTAGTCTTATGGAAAAAAATAGGGGGCCGACTATAAATCTTGAAATAATACAAAAACCATTTACTTTATTCAATTTGGTCCAAAGAGAAAATTAAAGTCGCATCTTTTTTACATAATTCATTAAAGAAAAATTTTTTCAAATATAATATTTTCATTCATAAATATGCATTTAAAAAATTGTCTTCCTTTAAATTTTTTATTTTAAAAGCTTCTTAAAGTTCTTAAGATTCGAGTCTCGTGAAAGTCAATGAGAGTGTTTTTATAGTACACTACTGGTAACAAAAAAAGTTTTAATGACAGTTTTGATTTTAAATTAACTTAGTAAAAATTTTTATTAAATTTTAAAAATAAAAAATTATTAACTGAAATATAAGTTATTGTGAAGTAAGCAAAAATTAAATAATATTTATATAAGTAATAATTTATAATATCTAAAAATTATTCCCATTCCCACACCACCTTTGAGGTAGGGAATATGGAGCGTTTTTTTTAAAGTGGTGTTCCCAATAGGTCTAATCCCCTCAATTCTAAAAAAAACAGTGTAATATTTATGAAGTAGAAACAAAAATATTAATAAAAAAACAATAAATAAAAAAAATATCACAAAATTCAAAATTAACAAAATATCACGAAATTAAAAAATATCACAAAAAACTATATAACCCTTCTTAATTTTGAAATATTTTTAATTTGCGGTTTTGTCTATTAGATTTTAATATGTCATTTTCCCGTTTTGTATAATTATTTAATAAAATATTTGCAAATGTTTTACTTATTTGGAAAAAAATATTGCGGCTACTATAGCCGCATTTACACGTCGATTCCAAATCAATGTCATTCATCCCAAACAAAGACTATTTAAAGTCAGTTCAATTAGTATTCTTTTTTGATTACTTTGCTCAAAGAAATTTTTTTTTAAATTTGTTTTCCGTAAAATCTCCTAAAAAATTGCTGTCATATGAAATAAAACATAATTTGTCTGATCCGTCGGTAAAGAAAGACCCCCTCTGTTAAGTTCGTCAAAGTAAAATTGCACCCAGCTAGAGAACGATATAAACGGAATCTATTTTCTAAAGAATCAGTTTGTAATTTGCCTAATAAAACATAGTACATTTGAAGCTCCGTTAAGGATAGATGAACTAAATCTATTAATGTTTTAGTAGTGAATACTAAAGCATTGAAAGTGTCTTTCGAAAATCTATTTTTATTATCATTTGTATTCCAAACTGATAACCAATGATAATTCTAAATTTAAAATTGCAACGGAAATAATTATCATTTTGTAAAAAATATAAAATAATATTAGTTTCATTTTCATTTTACAGAGTTTATATGTATAAAAAATTAAAAAGGGCTATATAAAAAAATAAGATAAAAGACAAAAAAATATAACAACTTATAAAAAACAAAAAAACCGTAAATACAAAATTATTTATTTTATTTATTTATTTATTAAGCCTTAAAAAAAAATAAAAAAATTATGTGTATAAAAAAGCCAATATTTACAAATTTAGAAGATCATACTATAATAGGAGTATTTTCAACTTTGACTTAAAATTAAGAGAAAAGAATTAATATTTATTATTAAAAAATTTAGTTGGTGTAGGAAAAATGGCTAAAAAACCTACTGACACATTTTTTAACGACTTATAACTAGATACTTAAAACTAACCTATAGACTAATTATTAAATTTAGAATTTACATATAGTTAACTTAGATTATACTGAAAATATTATTTATTAGAGGATTTGAATTGTTAAAGCAGTTCTCTTGAAAAATTGGAAAAAGTCTATCAATTTTGTCTTGAATTTAGGCACTTGGGCGATTTCATGTAACCTTGCGGTTGAAAAGCATCTGATTTTCTTTAGAATTAATTTTAGCACGGAGTTCTACTTTCTTTGTAAAAGAAGTAAATTCGATTTTGCAGAATAAATCCATACGGCGAAAGCGTAGAAAAGAATGCTGTTAAATATCACTTTATATATTAATAATTTATTGTCTATGCTCAGATACGATTTTCTGTTTAAAATTATAAAACTAATTTAACACAAAAAACAAACAAAACTAATTATAATAAGTATTAATTAATTAATTATATCGTATAAAAAAAAATTTAAAATTACTTATATCTCCTACACCACTACTTTTTTTTTATGGAGTGTATCAAAATATTTAATAATTTGCTTACCAGAATTTGTGACTCCCTTTTTTTATGTGCTCGAAATATGGCTGAAAAATACGAGTTGAAAATTAATTTTCTTACAAGAGGAAAGAAAAAATTCTAAATTTTAATTATATGACATTTTTAAAATGTTTAAATAAAATTAAAAATATTAAAACTCAATTTGATTATAAAAGTACTTACCCATTTCATATACAATTTTTATATAAATTTTAGGTTATGGTTGAAAGCTTTCAAATAAAACTTTCAATCCCACTCTTATTTTTTGAAAAAAAATTCTCTTCTTCTACTTTTACAAATGTCAAAAAGCAAGCGGAAAAAAATAACTAAAAAGACCTAAAAGTAATTTTATTAAATATTAAGTTACAATTACGAGTTGAAAGCTAATTTTTTGATATGTTGTAGGAAAAATTCCAAATTAAATTTTCATATAAAATTTGACATATTTTGGGGAATATTTCATAACGAAAATTCGTAATGAAAATTGTTAAAAATGGGCATTTTTTCGAAAAAAAACAACAAAATAATAAGAACAAAAAAAATCTTTTAAAATTAAATTTTAATGTCATTTGTTTGAATGTATGCGAGACTCGATTGCCATTCTCTCACAACTACATTCATGCGTTTTCAGTTCTTGGCCTGTTTATTTAGGTCTTGTCTATACAAGACCTAAGTAAACAGGCCAAGAACTGAAAACACATGAATGTAGTTGTGAGAGAATTCCAATGGATTCTCACGTATTGCGCGTATGAATAATTTAATAATTGATGTGAGTCTCGATTATAGCCATATAAGCGTGTACGAAATTTTAAAGTATGAAAGTAGCTCGACGTATACTATTACGATATTGAGGCAGTTTATCTTAAGAAGCTTTTAAAATAAAAAATTTAAAGGAAGACAATTTTTTAAATGCATATTTATGAATAAAAATATTATATTTTAAAATATCTTTCTTTAATGAATTATGTAAAAAAGATGCGACTTTAATTTTTTCTTTGGACCAAATTGAATAAAGTAAATGGTTTTTGTATTATTTCAAGATTTATAGTCGGCCCCCTATTTTTTTCCATAAGACTACGTGTAAATTTGTTAAAAGCTGGCCCCTTATTAAGCTTTTACTCTCTGCACTTTATGGCCTGATAATTGATGTGAGTCTCGTATCTATATATGCTATCTTATTATTACATCATTCATTGATCAGTGCATAACCTACATTAATTTTTAGAACGCCTGGATATTGAGAGAGGAATGCTAAATGGACCTTTCCACACGAGTAGTGTCCTCTTTCGTCATTTTTTACTTTTACCTTCGTTTCATACCCTCTTGCCTATAAACTAAATTTGTGGTGGGGATTTTTAGGAGTAATTTTTTAAACCAAAATTTTAGAGTTTAAAAATTTAGTCCACTAACACAAACAAAAACTCAAATAAAAATTTTTATGAGGGTCACAAAAATTTTATGTGTACATACGTTTCATTCTCGTTTGGAAAATTAAAGAAAAATGTTTTTGAAACGGTCGCAGCAAATTTTTAATTTAAAAGTAAAGTGATTTTCGATCTTTCACTTGATGAAATTATTAAAATATATTCTATTGACAAAAAGAAATTATGTGCACAGTACAGTTTATTCTATTTCTAGGTACATACATTTATAATATATATTATTTAAAAATTACAGGCAAAAAAATCTTATGTTACTTAAATACAAAAAAAAATTTATTTGTTTTATGCGTGCTTTTTTTTATATTTATTATCTACCTCTCGCAACAAATTTTGTTTTAAAATGAAATATTTACACACACATATAAAAGTAACGACTATCGAGAGGAACAGTGTGGAAATAAAAAAAAGAGGAAAGTAGTCACGAAACGAAAGAGGACACTACTCGTGTAGAAAGGCCCAATAGTAGTCCTTTTTTTCAAAAAAAATACACGTAGTCTTTGGAAAAAAGTAGTAGTCCTTCTAGAAATCTGGAAATAACATAAAAACTACAGATTTTTTTTAATTTCGTCCTAAGAGAGCATTAAAGTTCCATCTTTTCTACGTTTTTTAGTAAAAAGAAATTCTTTAAAATTGTAAATTTTCATTCATAAATATGCATTTTAAAAAATGTCTTCCAACTATTTTTCAACAAAAAAAAGCTTCTTAAAAATTTTTTAAAAGAGCATTGATTTGGTACATTACTGAGCAAAAAAAAATGTTGAAAACTAATTTTTATTGCAATATCGATTTGTTTTGCAAATATATGCTACGGTGCAAAAAAAATTTGCACTTTTGCACCAACTCGTGAATACCCTTAATGTAAATTTTTTAGAATGAATATAAAATTAAGTGCAAAAAATAAACTATATAATTATTTTTAGAATAAGTTAATTTATGTTAACTTATTTAAAATTTTTATTAACATAATAAAATAAATTAATATTATAAGTTATTCGCGTTTTCCTTTGAGGTAGGGGATATGGACATATGGCGATTATTTTTAAAGTGGTATCGCCTGAAGACTAAGCCTTAAACTAAAATAATAAAAAAAAATATATTAATACATGCAAATAATATATAAATAATTTTTTAACAAAATAATATGATATATTTAAAATAAAATTTAATAAAACAAAATAAAGTAATTAATTTACAACAAAACAATATTAAAAAAGTAAAAAACAAAAAAAATATCACAAAAATCAATATTTTCCGACCGCATAGTAATAATAGATCTTGAGTGGGCAAAAATGAAAAATGACATGACGATTGTATCCAAACTACATATAGGTACTATATATACAACTATATATAGATTCATATCTAAATTTTTATTTAAATTTTTGCGTTTTTCAATATCGTTCAATATTTTGAAATTGTTTTGTTTTTGTATTACCTGTCAAATAGGTAACTTAGATCGTTATTAATTATTATTCTAAATTTAAAATCACATTTAAAGTAAGTATTTTCTATTACAATATTATTTTGGCCTTTATATTCCAGTATTTTAAATTTATTTTTTTACTAACATTTAAAATTAGAGAAATATTATCATCACGTAAATTTTTATTATTCGTTTCTATAAAATTTACCAAATAATTGGTGAAAATGCTTGGAACTGCATGTGGTATTAAACGCGGACTTTTATCATTATTTAATTTAAAACACGATTCTGAAAAATGCTATTTCCATATGGCATTATAGGCTGTTGGTTGCCAGTCTGATCTTTGTACAAGGCTCTTTTAAGCTTCTCAGAGGCTCTTTATCCGGAAATTTAAAAGTAGCATAACAGATATCGTGCTATTATTATAATTGGATTTACACCCAACAACCGAACATTTTCCACCCACTTTATATAAGGAAATTATTAAAAAAGGCAATATTAGGCACTAAATAATTGAATTAATTTTTTTAAATAGGTCATACCATAAAATCTTTTAAAAATAATAATTCAAAAATTCAAAAATTTAACGCTACAAAAATATGAGTACATAAAATAAAATATTACTAAAATTTAGAGTTATTTAAAACAAAATATTACCTAATTTTTTTCTAATACTTTTCAAATAGAATTGCAATGTAAAATTTTATTCATAAAAAGATTATTATATTTCATGTAAGTACATGAATATTCTATTTACAATCGTTTTTTTTATAGACTGTATAGAAAAAAACGAAAATTGCTTAACCAAAATCCGGTACTTCTTTTTTCCTTTTCTTCAAAATATTGCTGGAAAATATGATTTGAAAATCAATTTTTTTATTGACGTAAAGAAAAAACTTCAAACTTTATTTTTATATAAATTTTATAATTTTTTATTATAATTAAAAATATAAAAACTTAGTTTGAACTAAAATATATTTACCAAATTTGCAGTACAATCTATTAGAAAGCTTTTAAATTATTAGGTTATGTTCACTAATTTATTATAATTGTGTACTCTCATAATTTTTTGAGAGTATTAAATGGCGACGATATGAAACGCTAGAAAAAAACTGAAAATTTTTTATTTTGTTGAAAATATGTTGAAAATTTCGAGTTGAAAGCTGAAGTTTTGGTATGTTAAAGAAAAATTTCAAAATTTTATTTTAATATACAATTTGGCATGTTTGGGTAAATATTTCATATCGAAAACTCGAAAAGAAAATTGTTAAAAAATGGGCATTTTTCTTAAACAAAAACAGAAAAGAACAAAAAAATCTTTATGAAATGTCATTTTTCGAAGCTTCTTCTCACAATTCATTTACAATTTGCACAAACACATTTTTAAGTATTTAGATATCCAGACCGAGACTCACAGCAATTATCAGGTGGTCTTGCTCCAGACCTTCTAAAAATTAATGTAGGTTATGCATATATGAATATATCCGATGTTATACGAATTGCCGTTTTTCGATCAATCGATCAGCTAAACTGTAGCTGTCGATATATGAATTTGAATGCAATATAAAATTTAATAACACATTAGCAGGGGCCCCTAGTTTTATAATATTATTTTGTTTTTAGATGGGATTAATAATTCTTCTTTAGCTGGTGTGAAGCTGGTCACCTCATTTGTCGTTTCTTGTTCTATTATATTTAGTATTAAGTCTTATATTATTTAGATTATATTTTTGTGATAGTTATGATTTATTAATTATTATGTATTAAGATTATTTCAAAATTCTATTAGTATGCGTATTTATTATTTTGTGTTTAATTGATTTGCGTTTATGTATATTTTATTTGCCTGATAATACATTGTTTGATATTATAGTATAATCTGCAATATTGTTTTCAACAATATGTATCTTTTATTTTTTGCTTAAAAATTAAAATTAAAATTTTCTTCTTAAACACATCAGCAGTCAGCGCTCGGTCGGTGAATGTTCAAATATGAATTGAACAAATAAGAACACAAACAAACAACATTTGAACAAACAAATTTTTTTTTGTTTAAGTAATAAACCATATTTTGATTGTTACCAATTTTTAAATAATATATACATACAGTATGTACATATTAGGGCATGGTTTGATTAATCGATTAATCGATAAATTTATGAATGCTTCAATTAATCGAACAATTTCTGGCTTAATCGATTAAACGTTTTTTTTTAACCTGTAACAAGAAAATTAAACTTTCAAACAATTTATATAAAAACGCACGAATTTCGAAACTTATAGTAGGTACATACATAATAAATAGTAAAGTAATAAAATAATAAATAAAACATACAGTTATTCAATACATATTTTTAAATTTCAAATTTCAATGCGTCAGCATTCACTCATTCAGCAATCAGAATATGACTATTGGCTGGCTATTAAATTCTCTATTCTCTTTTGTTATTTTTCTTTTCAGTGTTTTTGACAAACACATTTAAACTTGTGCCACTTAACTTTTATATAAAAACATGAACATTTTATTTGCACCCTTAACAAATTTTAGTACAGAGTAGGTAAAAAGAAACAAGGCAGTATGTAAACAAACGGTTTTAAAAAGCGCACATTTCCAAAAGACAATACAAACTGTTTAGAATTGTGAATTGCACCAAAATTTTAAAAGCCCTAATAGGTCCTAAACAGGGTGTGGTACAGGAAATCTGAGGAAACTTATACACTAGGGCCTCGAGTTGCGCTATTCCGATTTGCCCAACTAAAATTTTTAATACCATTTTTTCGAATTGCGTTTTTTTTTCGCGCAACTCGAAATTTGTATGGGTAAGTTGTAAAACCATTTTGATGGTTAAAAAGTTGGTTGGATGAATATCAAAAAATTTTGATTTTTGTGGGCAGACTCTTTGGTTTGTAGTTGAGTTGTATCGTGTATGGGTATGTTGTACAACTTAAATGTCATTTTAACATTGAGATTTTTTGAGAAAATAATAAAAATATAAAATACATAATTACAATGGTTGGATAAGTGTGTGATATGGTTCTAGAACCTGTCCGCGTAACAAGTTTACAACCTAGTCCGCCGTGTATGGGCAGCATGACATAGGAAAGATAGAGTTAGCGGTATTTGCAAAAGATTAGTTAATTGTGAAACCGTGCCTAAAGAAGCTCGAGGTGGAGATCGAAAATCTTTAACTTTCGCATCTAAACCAGAGGCTGTGATGAATTTTATTAAAAAATTTTACGTCTATGATGTTCGTTATTACCGTTCTAAAATTACATGTAGGCAATATATTGCAAGGTGATTTGTCGATTAATCAGATGTATAATATGTACAATCAGGACGAAAACTTGAAAGATTTCAAAGTAAAAAAGTGGTTCTTTTAGAATATATTCAGAACACGTTTTAATATTAGTTTCAAAACACCAGCTACAGATTAGTGCTCGAAATGTTTAAGTTATAAAAAGCTAATAAAAACTTTCACAAATTCACAACAGAAATCACAATTCATGACTTTAATACGTATTCAGAGCTTGTGATATAAAGCTTTTTATATAGATTAGCTGGAGAGAAATCAGATGACATATTAAAACAAAATGATTAATTATTACAAAATCAAAAAAAGAAAATATTTTAATACAAGGAGAACCAAATTATAATTCAAATTTAGGGAAACCTAATCCTGTATCCAGCCAATGATGTAGTGGTTAAGACACAGGCCTTTTACACGAAAGGTCTCGGGTTCAAACCCCGGCCGGGTCATATAGATTAATAAAATAATACAGATTTTTCTTAATATAATTAGTATAATATAATTAAATTAAAAAAAAAGTATATATATGTCTAATGAAAATTATAATTAATATCATATAATAAAATAATAATAAAATATAATTCTTGTGCAAGATAATAGATGCCGTAGAACTAAAGAAGCGCCTAGTCTTGTACAATAACTACAGCCGAGTAATCAACGGCTTAGTAAAACAATTATTCCAGAAACTGAAGCTTAGTCAAATATGAATAATAAATGACTTAGTGGATGCCCTATGCTCTTTATAAGGAGTAAGGACTAAAAACAAAAAAAACCTAATCCTGTATTAAAAAAAGGCTTCACAATTGTGAAGCCTTCACAATCCTGAAGGCTTCACAATTCTGTTGTGAATTCAAACAGATTTGCCTGAAACAGTTGGTTATAAAAACACTGTAAAACCAGCGAAATTGAAAGATATTAATTCCTTATTGGCAAAGTACTTCGGAAAGTCATGGCGAAATAATGAACAACTTGCACTTTATAAAAACATATTTGATAACACAAACACTGATAACGCTCTTACTGAAGAAGAGTCATATTGCGATATTTTCTTTGAAAATTTAGATTTAAGGATTTAGTTATTAATGTAAAAACGTAACGTTTGCCATTATTGATGTATTATTTGCTTTATTAGTTATTTGTTTTGTTTTTTCTGCTTATTTAAATGAATTACGTTATTTTTTGTTTTTTTTTTATCTTATGTAATTAAGTTAAGGCAATACGTATCTTTTTTGAGAAAACTTCATAATTATTTCATAATTCGTTCATAATTAAACGAAAATATTTATTTTTTATTTAAAAAACACGATAAGGAACTTTTATTTTCACCAGTTTTTTTGAATAATTGCAACAAAATTGTACAAAGAGTTGATGAAAATCCCGATATTTTCTTAGGGTTGCAACAAACTGCAACATCTTACATAATTTAAATTTGTTTTTTTTTTTAACAATTATAATTATTTCTAATTTTTTAAACAGTACTCATATATAAAATCATGAACATTTTATTTGTGCCAATTAACAAATTTTAGTATGTATATGTATATGTGTACATTGTACACATTTGTATATGGAATATAACTAATAACTAATTAGAAATAAAAGTTATTAAAAAAATATTTACCAGCTTTTTATAATTTATTTTGAAGAACCTCAATTTATTTATCAGATATAACTACATATAGCTATTTTCAAAAATTTAAAACTGAATACAATTTGTATGAAATACATTTTTTTTTTTTTGTTAAAATGATTGCAGTAGTGATTTACTTAAAATCCATATATAAATATAAAATTAATAAATCGATCGATTATTAATCGATTTATCGATTAAAAAACTGAACAATTAATCGTTAATCGTTTTTCTCTAAAATTGATTAATCAATCATGCATTAGACTGTAGAGCACATATTCTAAATTTGAATGTTTTTAAAAATGTATTTATAGTATGCTTAATTTCGATTCACTGTTATATTAATAAAATTATATTTAAAGTACATATTTAGATTTAATTATACCTCATTTCAAAAATACGTTATAGGAACATTCCTCTTTCCCTTCCTGTAACATAATTTTGACCTTTTTTTATATTGCAGTCTTATATTGCAGATTAACTTTGACATCTACTGCTTTACTGAATTTAACTATATATGTAGCACATCATCTAAGATAATCTCTTGATTTGCGCGTAAGTTACGTTTAAAAAAAATTGCCGCCAAACCATTGAACCCTTTTTGCATGGACGGCCAAATGTAATAATTTAGTAAGTTCAACAGCTTGATTTCTAGAAGATTCACTAACTTGGCTTGCAATTGTTTCATTTTCAACTTGGTCTTAAATGAGTTCACCATCACTACTATCACCAACAATGATGAAAGACTAGTTTGAGTTTGACGGCCGTAGAAGTTTTTTTTACATGTATTGCATTGTTTAGCCATGTCAACTTTTTAGTTTTATTATTTATATTTATTTTATTTATATTTTATTATTTATTTTTTGTATTTATAATATTATTTTATTTTTTAGATGGGATTAATAATGGGATGGGATTTCTTTAGTTGGTGTGAAGCTGGTCACCTTACTCGCAGTTTCTTGTTCTATAACATTTAGTATTAAGTCTTATATTATTTAGATAATATTTTTGTGTTAGTTATGATTTATTAATTATTATGTATTAAGATTATTTCAAAATTCTATTAGTATGCGTATTTATTATTTTGTGTTTAATTAATTTGCGTTTATGTATATTTTATTTGCCTGTTAATATATTGTTTGATATTACAGTATAATCTGCAATATTGTTTTCAACAATATGTATCTTTTATTTTTTGCTTAAAAATTAAAATTAAAATTTTCTTCTTAAACACATCAGCAGTCAGCGCTCGGTCGGTGAATGTTCAAATATGAATTGAACAAATAAGAACACAAACAAACAACATTTGAACAAACAAATTTTTTTTTTGTTTGAGTAATAAATATGTTTTGATTGTTACCAATTTTTAAATAATATAATAAATATAATATAATATATATGTACATTTTCTAAATTTGAATGTTTTTAAAAATTTTTTGATAGTATGCTTAATTTTGATTCACTATTATATTTATCAACATATATTTGAAGTATTTAGATTTGATTATTACTAATTTCAAAAATACGTTATAGAAACATTCCGCTTTCCCTTTCTGTAACATAATTTTGACCTTTTTTATATTGCAGTCTTATATTGCAGATTAGCTTTAACATCTACTGCTTACAGAATTTAACTATATATGTAGCACATCATCTAAGATAATCTCTTGATTTACAATTAAGTTACGTTTCAAAAAAATTACCCCCGAGGCGAAATTGTGCGCACATTGAACCCCTTTTTGCATAGAATTTTAGTAAAGTTTTAACGGTATAATTGTATTTGGACTTGATGTAAATTGGTTTGATTGGTTACCTTGCTAACTTACAGATTTTTCACTGGTTATCTTGCTTACTTACAAGATTTATGCTTATAAATTTCTTTATGTGAGATATGATCTGATGTTAAATTCCTATGAAATTTTCAGATCTTTACGGTCCATATATCGAAATCCAAATCAAGAACTTGCTTTTTAAATTGACAACTAAATTTATAGTGGATATTTGACAACTTTAATTTATAGATGTTGTTTACAAGAAGAACACATAGTGGATATTACACAACTTTAATTTATAGATGTTGTTTACAAATTGTTTTAAAGAAGAACACAGTTGTGGCAATTTTACTTTATAATTTAAAAATATCATTTTTAAAACTAAAACACACAAACTCGTGTTAATCCATAGAATGCAGTATGAGTATCTTTATAATAAATGAGTATCGATACTAAACTAAACGTTAATTGATTTGTAAATACACTTAGAGTTGATTGTAACAACGATTTTATATACTATTAAATAATATACTATATTAAATAATTTTTTTGATTTTCCAGGAGATTTATAGTATAAAAAACATAATTTTCGTTTTAGATGAAGTTCAATTGTTTTATAATTTAGAAGTGTACTTGGAAGCGGGTATCGTTGATAATTTTTTGTTATATTAAATTTTTATTTTATTTTTTGATTTAAGTAAAAAAAATTTCGAAAAATTAAATAATTAAAAGAAATTAATTTTAAGTGAAAATTATAAGTTGATTAAAAATAATTTAAATATACTCGTATAGTAATACTTAAAATTAATTTCTAATAATACTTAAAAATAATTTACAACAAGGGTTTCAAAAATTTTAAAATATAATAGATTAAAAATGATGAATAAGTTACTATTAAGAATAAATAAATTATGAACTATTTTGGCCCAATTCATTCCAATTTGTTATCAATTTATTTATTGGAAAAAGGATCAACTTTGATTTTTTAACCAACTTAAATATGCTTCCTAATATATAATCTCGCATAGACAAATATATAAATATTAAATACATATTGTATCTAATATTTTACTTTAGTTATATTTTTTAATTTTCTTCAGGTTTGAATATTACAAAAACATATCTATTTAATGAGAAATAATAACTCGGGGCTTTATTTCTCAAGAAGTCGAAGATTCAATTGAAAGAATCTTTATTTCCCATATTTTGGGGTCTTTATTTCTCAATTACTATGAGAAATAAAACCCCAGGACGTTATTTCTCATTAAATGGGAAATAACACCCCGGGGATTTTATTTCGCAGGGCCTTAATTCAGGTCACCAAAATGTTCATGTACATAGGCTATGCGCAAAATAATTGCCATTTTATACCTCACATTTTTTTATAAGATAAAAACTCTTTGGTAAAACATATGTTAAAACATAATTCACAAATTTTTTAAATCTCAATTTGCCAAAATAAATCTAAATTTTTAAAAACATCATATTTAGAAACAACAAAAAATGAAGGGTCAAATTAGATTATTCTAGATATTATACTTTTTACTTCGTGCAATCTAAACAACATATTTGATTATTTAGTTGAATCTTGTATTATAATTATCATTGAATCTGGTATTATAAATATCAAATTTTTTCATGATGGACTGAATTTTACATTTAAAAATTTTTTTTTAAAAAAAACCAGAAAATAATAAATTTACCTAATTACTTTTTGACCAATGCTTATTTATCAATTATATTAAATTTTATAGAAAAGTAATGATCTGATAACAATTTTATATTAAATTTAAAATTTAATCAAAATATTTAAAAACTACATACTTATAAGTTGAATGAATCAAGACCTATATACATATATATTAAATTAGTTATGCCATGTTCTTATATTTAGCAATCTCAAAATTAAATTTTGTTCTTTAATACACTTTAGTTTTCGCATAGTATGTAAGTTTATAGGTTAGGATAGGAAGTTATATCTACAAACTATAGGATGTAATTTTGAAATAATTTAGAAAATAATTTTACAAAAAAAATTTTACAAGTGTTTGGAAAAGTAAAATTTACAATTTTACATAATTCAAAACAAAAAATAAATAAAATTCTTTTATCAAATTTTTTTTGACAGTAAATTGAAACAAAAATTTAATAAATCGACTATTTACAGTTAGTTCTATTTGTTTTTATTTTTATTTTTTTTAATCTGATTTTAATTATTCTTTATATAATATTAAAAGTAATGTCTTGGATAATTTAAGATATATATTCAAAATACTAGTTCAGTTTTAGTGTTACTAAGAATCATAATATAAATTCTATATTACAGTAAAACACGGTTAAGTGCAAATTCATTTTGAAAACATATTGTATGAATGCGATATTATGCGATGCGCGTTTAAATGCAAATAAGTGTGATGTGCATATAAGAGCTACATAATAATTTTATTTAGATTTATTAAATTTCAAAAATTTAAACAGAATCTGAATACTTTTTGTTATTGAATAAAAGCAAATAAAAGTAAAATACAAGTAGACGAATTCTTTTTGATATTTATTAATCATAATGTCAAATCAATAGTGATGTATCGATACACCACAAAATATCTGTCTTAAATTTTCCCTATTCCATATTGTTAGGGAAGTTGTTTTATAATTACATGTATCCCTATAAAATGTTTAAATTTTTATTCTCAAATGTTTTCTTAACGTTCTATGCATACAACCATGGCAAGGCGAACTTTATATAAACATCTCTAGCCCCCGTTATAAATAATTTTAAACTGCAGAGAATGCTGATTTGTTTTTGTAACACTGCAGAGACGGCTAATTATTTCTTATAAAAACCGTGATAAATAAACATTTGCTTAGTAGTTCTGCCAATAAATGTGTAGTAAAAGTTTAGTTTTGTGATTTTGTGAAAAATAAATTAAGTGATATTAATTCAATTAATAAAAATAATCAATTAATTCAAAAATAAAAAAAAAAACATTGTAAAATATTGTTTAGAAATTTGGTAATTTTTTTTGATGAGCAATTAGAATATAAAGAATAAAACCGTTACATGGAAGACGTAGATTTGATGGATGGCTTATTAGGAAGATATAATATCAGGATGAAAATAAAAAAGTATACTAATACAATATTTTATGATCAGATGGATATGGCTTTGTTTATTCCTGTATTATTTTTCGAAAACTCAACAAGTTCAAGGAAACAATCGAGAATCGACGTGTGTAGGATTCTAGGAGACACTCTCTCGCTCTTTACAACGCTGTTTACTTTATATGCTCTTACCCACTAGGCCACCGAGGCCCCCCTTAAAAATGAATTTATGTTTTATTTTTACTTGATAAATGATAATGTATTTTGGAACTACATATTTAAAAAAAAATATATTTAACCTTCTACATGACATAATAATGCATGATTTTGCGCTTAATGCATAGGTGCGTCGCCAGATGAAGTTTTGTAATTCGCAGGAGGAGGTGCTAAATAGATACAAAGTAGTTTTTTGACTTAAATGATCTTTTATTATAACTAAAACAGGTAAATTGAATTTTTCTGGTAGCGAGAAAAACCTATGTATTAGAGGGTTAAAATTTTAAAAATGTGCACTTAAATGTGTAAAATTTAAAACAAAATTATTTTTATTATTTTAAAATTTATGCATTTAAACGAATTGTGCACTTATACCAGTTTGTTTTATGTGTATTGTTTTACTTAATAAAAAATTTAAAAATAATACTGCATAAGTATATGCTGTGCATTTATGCGTGTTTTTCATTTATACGTATTGCATTTATTCGTGTTTTACTGTAATAATAACTTTCTTTACTTAATTCTTTCATAAATAATGTGTTATAAACGGTATATGAAAAATATAAAAACAATTTTAAAATTCTTGCAAACAAATTGTTATAAACATTTTATATGAACAATTTTTTTATTTATTTTTAATAGTAACAAAGTTCAATATTTTTTTAATTTAAGTTAAACATTTAAATATTATATAAATATAATTTTATTGTGTTTCGTTGAAGTCAAAAGATATGAAATCTCTACTAATATTTAACATTTTATTGGCAGTTAATAATTGTAAGTAATTTATTTTTTTATTTTTCAAAAATTTATTTACTAAAAATGTACAGAAATATTTAAAATAATTTGGCAAAAACCGAATTTATAAATTTTTATAAAAAGAGGAAGAGTGCAGTAGAGTAGACTGTGTCAACTCCTGGATATCCATTTGAATGTAATATATTCTGTATCTATAAAACTTGATCATATTTTAAAAAATTTCAGATGTTAACTATCGAGATATATTTGTTCAAATTGTGTAGTGGTATGAAAGCTACCCAAATCTATTGTACCAGTATAACCAAATTTTACAGAAATTATTGCCCAAAAACTTGATCATCTTTTTGAAATCTTTTTAGAAAACTTCAGATTCGTAGCTTCAATAGACTCGGAGTTATTTTCATTTAAAAAGAGAAGTTCTATGACATCTACCCGAACTTGTTGCACCAGCATAACCAAATTTTACAGAAGTCGTTGCGATAAAACTTAGTTATCAATTGTAAGATTTCAGACGGCTAGCTTCATTAAGTTCCAAGAGGGGCAAGAAGTCTGAACCGGCTGCTCAAGACCAATCAAATTTTACAAAAATTGTTGGTATGTGACTCGAAACCTCTTTACTAAATTTCAGATACCTGCCTTCAATAGCAACTGAGTTATTGTCATTTAAAAAGACAAGTTCTATGGCAGCTACCCGAACCTGTTGAATCAGCACAAAAAAAATTTACAGAAGTTGTTGCCATAAAACTTGGTCATCATTTGTAAGATTTCAGACGGCTAGCTCCATTAAGTTCCAAGAGGTGCAAGAAGTCTGAACCGGCTGCTCTAGACCAACCAATTTTACAAAAATTATTGGCATGTAACTCAACACCTCTTCACTAAATTTGAGATACTTAGCTCCAATATACACTGAATCATTTTCATTTAAAAATGAAGTTGTATAGTAGCTACCCGAACCTGTCGCACCAGCACAACTAAATTTTACAGATATTGTTGGCCTGGTAACTCGACACCATTTTACAAAATTTTAAATACCTAGCTTCAATAGTTACTGAGGTATTTCTACATAAAACGAGGAAAAATACAGTTGCCTTTGTCAACTCTTAGATACCCGTACGAACCGTCAGTATGTTCATAGCCTGTCACTGTGCTTATAATATTTTTTTTATTTTTTAGTATTTTAAAATAATTTGGGTGAATTTTATAATTTCTAGGACTAAGAGTTGTACATATATTTAGACTATATATTTATACATTCTTCAAAAGCAGATTCTAACCTTCCACATAACGATTATCAATCCAAAACTTTTCCAAATATGCTATCGTACCATTTAATACTAAGCGGCAAATGTATAATAATTTATACTATACATATGTATTATATATCATTCTCATCAGTGACATATACGATATTTAAATAAAAATGGGTTATATAAGTATGTATACTAATATCATATAAATATAAATTCTTCAAGCAACCGTTATATTTTTTATTTAGTTAATTTTTGTTGTACTACGCAACATCCTCAACAATTTCAAATTATCGAGTACAAAAAAATGCAAAAAAATCGTTAAAAAAATTTGTTAGAAAAATTTATCAAAATGTAGTCACACTTTCGTCAATTTTAAGGTAACCCTATATTAAAAAAAAATTACAGATGTTTAAAATAAAGAAAAATCTAAAATAAAGAAAATCGTTTGGCGTTGTGACAACTTATACAACTTGTGTTATGACAATTTAAATATTTATCTTTTTTGAACTTTGGGGTGCTGTAGCTCCGTAACGGGTATGGCTACAGAAAAAAGTTGTAAAGAATAAAATTAATATTTTTATGGAATCTATCAGCAGTTAAAATTTCATGGCTCTATTTCAAAAAAATGTGGAGATCTAAAATTTAGTTCTTCGAGAGCTCCCAAAAGTTTTGGTCGGATCTCAACCAAAAAAAATAAGGAACCTACAAATTGATGTAGGAATATTTTGTGTTAATTTTAAGACTCTAGCTTTCTTAGTTTTTGAGTTATCTTGCTGACGGAAGAAAGGTCGGACGGACAAAGCTTAATCGACTTAGAAATTGATTCTGATCCGATCCATACCTTTGAAGGTATATCTAGCTCGCTTATTTCGAGGTGTTACAAACGGAGGTGCAATTTTAATATACCCGATCCTTATCGTATGGGTATAAAAAGAAGTTGTATTGCAGTTACTCGAACCCGGCGGTCGAAAATGCGGCATTTAAATAGCGAAACTAACAATTTTGCAAGTGATGTAAAAATTTAAAAATAACCTTCTAGCTCCTTTATTTTTTGAGTTATCGTGGGGGCAGACGAACGGGCGGACGTACATGGCTTAATCGACTCAGAATTCAATCCTGAGCCAATCCATATCTTTGACACTACATCTAGCTCAATTCCTTTAAGGTGTCACAAACGTAATTGCAAATTTATTATACCCTTGAGCATAGTTCATACGGGTATAAAAAAAACTAACCTAATTTACCAATTAACTGTTTTTATATATTACCTAAGTAGATTTAAATCTGAAGTAGACGAAAACATTTTCAATCATATAATCAATCATTTGAAAATAACGAATACGTTGACTTAATGATTTTAAAAAACTGAAGTTTTAGCGTAATTTAAATAAGAAAGGTATCGTATGTCTTATACTTTTTAAACAGGTGAAGTGGGAAACACCTTTTGATATCCTATTTAAACAATTAGCTTATAAAACTTTTGACTTTTACAAAAGTTGCAAAGATGAAGAGGAAGAGTAGAAAAGCTCTTGCTCTGAAAAGAAGAAAACTTTCTCGCGAAAATCTTCTTAAATAACTTAAATAATCTTTTCGATCTGTAGGAGGTGAACTTAATCAATTTACTGCGCTTTGTAAGAAACTTAATGGTTTATTTAGTTAAAACATTGATCGATGGTACTACAATGCTCTAAACTGTCTAACTGGTTTAATGGTCTAACCGGCTAATCACTAAAATAGTCAAATTATTGTAAAACTGACCATTTCAAATGAATTAACAAATTATATAACTACATATTATAATCAACAATACAGTTAGGAAGGATACAATACGTTTGTTGGAATGAAAATAATTTAACGTTTTTATTATTACACCTTTAAGCGCATTTCAGTTTTTCTACAAGAAGATTTCGATCTGAAATTTTTATAAATTCTAGTCGTGTTTCTAAATTCTTATAACCTTATAAAAGTAGTTGTATATAATTGTTTTTTTTTTTAATTTTAAACAGCAGTTAAAAAAAATGTAAATCAATATAAAGGTAAACTTCAGATATAACAAAAGAAAGTAAAAAAACACTGTAAAATGATAATTAATTAAAAACATAATAGTAAAGAAAAAGGTAAATTCTAATTAAAAATATGCATTTTAGGTAGCCATTTATTTATTCAAAATTCATGATTAAAAACCACATTATTTTTAAACTCTTACCTCATTTTTAAACTCTTACCAAGTTGATACAATAGGTCGGGCAAATTGATGTTTCCTGAGCCAATCCATAATTTCCCTAATTGCCTGTTTTGATTCTGACACATTTTACCGCTGCGTCTATATTTTCAAGAGAAATGTTAAAACTAAGGTACCTGATGAAATATGTTTTTCTTGTATAAATTGATAAACTTTGGGACAGGTTGATATATGTATCAATTTGCGCCTGCATCACTTACTCTGCAATTTTTGGTCTTTTTTTCTACTTTTTAAAAACAAAAAGAAAATTTACAACCCACAAAAAAGTTGAATCATAATATTTAATCTGTAAATGACAGACATTTAAAACCCTTTTACTCAATAATTTACCAACCAACTTTCATTTTTTTCTTTTCAAATGATAAATATTCAGTACAGCCATCTTACAAGATTAATATTTTTCCAAAATTTTCTGATGTTCATTAATAATTTTCCATTTTTATAAAAATCCCATGTAAAGTATATACATATGTATCATATAGTATGTATAATCTATACCTATATTATACATATTCAAAAAAAAGCTGTTAAAAAAAAGACACTCTTTAATTCCGTTAAATTTTTGTTTTATTTTTCTTTTCGATTAAAAATTTTAAAATATTGTTTGTATGGTAGGAGTAGGAATTTCACAACATAACTGTATATGAACACTGCGATTTTAGTTTAGTGTTTAGTGTAGTGGTAGAGTGTGCGGTTATTAATAGTTGCTTTTTGATTTTGCAAGTTCGATTCAGTTCTGTTTTTTTTTTTGTTTTTTTTTTTATATTTTAAACGAAATAAATTCTTACATATCATAATATCATCATAATATTTAATCTGTATTGATAGACATTTAAAACCCTTTTACTCAATGATTTACCATCTTAGGCTTCTTATAATATACACATATATAATAGGTATATATTGAGTTTCCAATTAATATTAATTTTAAAGAAATTTTAAATTCATAAAGGCTTTAATTATTGAAAATTGTATTTTTAAATTTTAAATAAAATCATAAAGAAACTATACTGTATATATTGTATTGTAATTGCTAATTAAAACACCTCGAATTTCGAGGGGCGGGGGAATACTAGTACTAAATTAAATGGATCCATAATTTTGTTTTATTTAAATTAAAATATAAAAGATAATGAGGTGAAATTTGGCGGGAAAATGTAAAATGATTTTAAATGGAAAAGAAAAAAGTAGGCTAATTTGTTTTAAACTGTTTTGTTTTAATTTCTTTTGCGCCGTTCTCGCCTACATAAAAAACGATGGTAATTGGTAATAAAAACAGTTTTAACATTTAGTTAATTTTAATTTTTTATTAGAAATTTAAATTACAAAAGTCTTAAGTTTATTTGATAATGGTTTAACGTTAGTGTCATAAGGGTTTTCAAGCAAAATATTGTCCATATATTAATTCGTATTTAATATTAAACAGATTATTCCTTTTTATCTTTGAACAAAATAGATTATTATTTTTATAGATTGCATAAATTGTGTTAAAAAAAAATTCCTTATCTTTTCAGATCAATATTTAGAAGGACTTCTGCTTGAAAAAAAACCTAATCCATTAACCGAAGCAAATGTATACTTTTACTATGGGTATTTTATTATAGGATTGCTTTATTTATGTTTTTTTTTTAATTTTATGTACTACATATTTATTTTCTTTTCATAATTAATTGATTTTACAGACCTATGAATGAAAATCACTTTGCAGTTCAATTGCAACATATTACTCAAATTTTAGATCATCCAGAATTTAATTTTGACAAAATAACTACTTTATATGTACATGGCTATACAGAAGATCAAACACAAGCCAGTACACCAACTATAAAAGAAGCGTACAGTTATCGACCTGATCATAATTTTATAACATTAGATTATAATGCTTTCGTTAATGGATCTTTTGTAACAGCTGTTGACAACGTACCTTATGTAAGTAATAAGTATTTAATATTAAAAGAGTTTTATCTTATACAATTCTTTTGTTCGTGTTTTTTTTCTTTTTTAATATTTCAGATAGCTCCTTTTGTTTCAAAAGCTTTAATTGAATTATTTAATGCTGGATTACTAATTGAAAAATTTCATTTAGTTGGTCATTCATTAGGTGGCCAATTAGTAGGTCATATAGGACGAAATTTAATAAGCCAAACTAAAGGAGCAAAAGTTCTAAATAGGTCTGTTTGGTTTTTTTTTTTGATAACATAAATTATTCTTATTTTTTTTCTAGAATAACAGCATTAGATCCGGCATTTCCACTTTTTTATGGTGCTTCAGTGGTCGCTCCAATAAGATCAAGTGATGCAAAATTGGTTGATGTCATTCATACAGATGCAAGGTACATACTTAATTATAAATACATAAAATTATAAGATCATATAACACTATACATTATATTTCGAAGAAATAATATTAAGAATTATTCTTTTCATAAACAAAATTAGTAATAAAAATTAGTAATCGTCGTTGCAAGCTATATGTTGTTATACTTTAGGTTTATTTAGTTTAACCCAATTAAAATTAGTGTTATATGATTTACTAGAACAAGAAAATTAAAAATAGCTATTAAGCTAAGCTTAATAATTTTATATTCACTAATTAAAATAAATTTTAATATTAAAAAACTAAAGTATTTATGGAGCACCATTTCCTACTGGAACCATAGACTTTTGGCCGAATGGAGGAGCAGGTTTACAGCCAGGATGCCCCATAAGAACAATTGGAACTATGAATGCAAATGGTTTTCTTTTTTAATAACTTTATTATATATCTTATTGATTTATTTGATATTGTTTTGAAGATTATTGCAGTCATTGGAGATCATGGCGATTTTGGGCTGAAACAGTTTCAAATAAATACGATAGAGTATTTTTAGCTTATAAGGCAAATTCATTTGATGAATGGATAGAAAACTTTCCACAATTATATAATGATAATGAAACTGCAATAATGGGATTGGATCTATCAATGACGTATGATAAATACAATTTATAATTTAAACAAAATTTATTAAAATATTTTTATTTTTTTGTTTTATATAACATAGAACTGGAGGAAATTATTATTTACAAACAAATTCTGAAGAACCTTTTGCTCGTACAGTGGAAAATGAATAATAAAATAATTATTGTAAAAAATTATTGCTATGTAAATTATTTACTTGCAAGTTGAAAAAAAAAACTGGGAATAAAAATTAATTACACAAAAGTCACCATAAATATAGTATTATTTTATTTTGTTTTTTTTTCGTTAATTTTGAATAAGTTCGGTAGAAAGCATCTTATTTTTTACTTCTTTTTTATTAATAACAAAATCGTTGAAGTGTACTTAGATGTATAAGTTTATTTCTTTAATCCAATCAACATTGAGAAGTTATACAGATTCAACCCGGAATTAAACTTATATAAATCAAATCAAAATAAAAATTTTATACTCACACATGTTATCGCTACTGAATAACTCATTATAAATGATGGAAATTTAACTTTCCAAAAAGGCACATGCGGTTCTAGTACTCGATGAACAACATTAAATTTTGTAGATGCATTTTTTGAATTTTGTATTTTGGCAAGATATTGTGGTCTAGGATGTTCAACTTGATCTGAAAAATCTGTTAAACCCCAACGATGTGTTAAACTAGCTGAATATCGCTTCCATAATTCTAAATATAAGGCAGCTACAATATTTCAAAAGAAAACAAACAAAACAAAAAATTAATTTCATAAATTAATTTGATTAGTTTTTTTTAATATTGTAACAAGATAATTTAATAAAATTATTATAAATTAAAATAATATTTACCCCAAAAGGACATAAACAGCGCAAACACTAACGTTAAACCATTATCAAATAAATAATTGAATTTTGATGATGTACACGTTTCTTTTAATAACCAATAGTCACATTTAACATCACATTGTGGGCACATAAAGATTGTATTATTCTCATTACATGTCATTACTACAATAAATAAAATAAATAAAAAAAATATAAAAAAACAAAAAAATGTTCCAAAATATTAGGAGTAGAGTTGTAAAATAAAATTAAAACAGTTTGCAACTAAGAAAAATGTTTAAAACAAGATTAGATGAATTTGTTACAAAATTGAATGAAGTGACTATAAGTAATTATTAGTCTTTTATAAGTAAATAATGAAAATTCTACTTTTAATTAAATGGCCACAAGACATAAAATACATTTATAACAGTTAAATCAAAATAATTAGGAACAAAATAGTTCCTATGTAAATCTTAAATAAGTTAACACTATCAAATTGAAATTTTAGAACATTATAGAACACATAGAACATTTTCCAAATACATTTTACTAAGGTAACAAAATTAAAATTAATATAATTTTACCTGAGGTTATCAGATGATATGTATAGTCTTTGGTTTTGCATAACGGTAAATTAAGACATCCTATGGCACAATTATATATGTATTTATTATATATATGTTTGTAAAGCTTATAAAAAAAGCTATCGTTTGGCATTTAAATTGAAGATATACCTTATAGAACTTGTGTTATACAAATTTAAATATAGAGCTTTTTCGAACTTTGAAGGGCTGTAGCTTCGTAACGGGTGGGGCTACAAAAAAAAAGTTCTTCCATAAAATAAATTTTTTTAGGATATCTATTCGCATTTAAAATTTCATGGTTCTACTTCAAACGATGTGAAACTTTTGAAAAATTTGTATGGAAAAATTTGGAGATCAAGTTAGTTGCTCGAAAGCTACCCAAAATTTTGGTCGGATCTCAACCAAAAGAAATAGGGAACCTACAAATTGATCTCAGAATATTTTGTGTTAATTGCAAGACTCTAGCTTTTTTAATTTTTGAGTTAGCGTGCTGATGGACAGACAGACGGACAAAGCTTAATCGTCTCAGAATTGGATTCTAATCCGATCCATATCTTTGAAGGTATATCTATCTTGTTTATTACAAGGAATCGTACGGGTATAAAAAAAATGGGGCGACGGAGGTCTTGTAGGTAAGAGCGTAATGAAATACGTTGTAAACACCAACGGAGTGTGGGTTCGAATCCCACACACCTCGTAAGGATAATTCCCCTTACGACATTCAAAGCCACGCCTGAAATAGAAAGATTTCAGGAACGCCTGAAACATTTTTTTGGCAGGGATATTCCCCTAAAACAAAAAACTACAAAAATATCTGTTCACTACCGTTAACAGCTTCATTTTTACTTACCATTTTAGTGTGAACAGATTTAAAGCTATTGAAACAAATACTGAAATTAATTATTAAAAACAATCACAAAATATAAAAACAATTTTTTATTATTATTAATATTTTTTTTTGGTAAATTTATATTTATATTGAATATTTTACAATAATTTAAAAATGTTAGTATTATAATTATAAAATAAAAAAAATAGGTTCATTTTATTAATTTTTTTTTTATATTTAATTTATTTTTTAATTTACTTTAAATTTGGCTAGTTAATAAATTTATTTATTTATTTTTATTTATTTTTTTTTTATTTTAATGTATGCTTTTATTAAAGAATTACGATAAATGGATCAAAATAATTAAAAATATTTAAAATTAATTAAAACTCATATTTGTTATTGGTTGGATCAATCATTCATGGGAGACAAAATTATTGCAAAATTATTTTTTTTTTTTTCCTAAGGAAGGTGGAAATTTTTCAAAGACAGCAAGACAGCTTTTCCCTTGGCAGTGTAAGATTCTTACTGACTAAACCCACCTCCCCCTTTAGCCAATATAATGGGATGAAACCCTTACCTGCTAACGTAGTATGTTGGCTAGAGGGTAGGGGTAGGAAAGGATAGGAAATGGATACGGAAACATTAAATAGTTAGCTAATAGTTTATATTAATAAGCAAATCTTTACACGGTAAATCTTTCCATTATCCAGTACACGGATAATGTTGCAATAATTTTTTAGAATGCAGAGATGAAAAATTTTTGCTTATTTTATAAAACTTAATTTTAGAATTAGACTCAAAGGCCTAGAGAATCATATATGCATGTCTCCTTCTTATCATAAAATACTATAATTACACAGATAAAGTGTATATATAATTGCATAGTAATTAAAAATAAGTAACTAATTTTTTTGAAAACGATTGCTCACATCCGATAGGAAAAGGATTGTGGCATTTTGCAATAATAAATAATGTAAATCATAGTGAGGCATTAAATTACATAACCAGTAAAAGATATAAGCAGATATAAACGATTGTAAAATATCGTATTATGTATTCGAAAATTTTTATTTGTTTTTTTTTCTTAAATATAATTAGGTCTTTTTTTAATTTTTTTTTTGAAATCTTGACTTTAGTAAAAGTATACATTATTTTTATATTTAATTTTTAAAATTCACTTTAAATTTTATTGACAAAAAAAGTTTTTTATTTATTTATTTAAAAAGAAAAAAATTTAAAAAGAAAACTTTATCAATTAAAATTTTTGCACCAGGTTTAAAAAAGAATAAACTAAATAATAATCATATAATTAATAAATAATTATGCCTTCCATTAAAAAATTTTACTTTTTTCAAATCATTTTTAAATTTTTTTTTTTTTTTTTATTATTTACACCATTTTTACTTTAACTGCAGTCTTTTTTACTTTAAGTGAATATTTTCTACTTTAAGTGAAGATATATTTACTTTAAATGAAGATATTTTTATTTTAAATGAAGAATCTTTACTTCAGTAGTTTATATTTATATAAATATTTAATATACGTAGATTTAATTTAAGTAATACCAGAGACTACACATATATTTGGGCCAGACATTTATGTATTTGATATTTATGCATATATACATATACATATGTACATATATATGTATATTAATATGTAATTTTTTACTTTTCTATTGCAAATATCTTCATTTAAAGTAAAAATTCCTTCACTTGAAATAAAAAATGTTCACTTAAAGTAAAAATGCTTTTAGTTAAAGTAAAATAAGTATATATTTGTAAAATCATAAGTTAAAAATTAAAATTGTAATTTAAAAATAATTTAATTTGGATATAATATTTATATTTACTAAGTACTAAGTTTTCCATTATATTTATTTTTAATTTTATATATATTTTTTTTTAATAGGTACAAATTTTTTTGAGCAATATAAATTTTTTAATGTATGTATATTTTAGCTATTTCTTTTTTTTTTTTTATTTAATATAATATATTTTATTTATTGATTCCATATTTATTTTGGCTTGCAATTTCTAAATTGAATTTTTTATTTTTTGTTTTTGTATTATTTTTGGTTTGAAAAGAATATTTAATTATTTTTAAGTTTTAATTATTTCTGTATTTTTTTTTTTTATTTAGAAAATATTTTTTTAAAAAAAATTTATATTACGATCTTTTAAAAAATTTAAATATATGTGGTTTTTTTTTTTTTTTTTGTTAGTTTCTATTTTATTTTAATTAAAGTTCTATTTTTTGATTGTATAAAGATTGAGTCCACTGTCGAAATTTTTTTACTACGTATACATGTAAAATTTAATTTATCGGTTTTTAAATTAAAAATTTTTAAAATAAATTAAAATAAATTTTAAATCTTAAAGTAATTCTTCCATTAATTGATAAGATATAACTGTGCTAAAAATATATTTTTAAAATCGCCTTGTAATTTTTCCAAACATAGATTTTGTATCAATTATTTATTATCTTTAATAAATTAAAACTCAGTTCAGTTTCAAAGAAATGTTTACTTGAGTATGATTGAAAACGTACGAAAAACGCACCGTTCAAAAAATATTATTCACCTTTCCTATATGTTTTTGATAATTTTAATTTGAAATTTTTAATGACAATTGTCAAAAACAATTTTTAATATAATATAAACGTCAAAATTATAAAATAAGTAAACAAAAATAATTATTTTTATAAAATTTTAAATTTTAGAATAAAAAATTAAAAAATGGTAATAAAAAATTTGAATTTTGTTCATTTTAAGGTAAAAAATTGAGAATAAACAGGTTTTTTCAATTGCAATTAATTTTAAAGCGTGAATAGTTTATTCTCAAAAAAAAATTTCATTTGAAGTGTTAGAAGTAAAATTTCCTACCAAATTATTTTCTTTTACCCTTCGTACCAATTCAGCGTATTTGTCCTGTTTTGTTATTTTTCTCATAATCAGAAAAGGTTAGGATAGTTAAATTAAAAAAAACTTAAATTTATCATTTTGTTAACTTAAAAGATTTAAAATAAATAAATAACTTATATTGTTTTTTTAATGTTTTAAAAACGCGGACAATTTCACGCGTTTTTCTTATATTATACATGACAAACTAACGCCATGAGTGCGTTTCGTTTCTTACTCTCTGCTCTGGTGTTTAGCTAACACTATGCACATAAAAGTCATAGTAGTAAAAATATTGCATTTTTATTTCAAATTTTAATATTATAAATACTCGTTCAATTGAACTTATAATACTTCTTAAAATTAATTTTTCTTTGGAAAACTCCATTATTTGATTAAAATAAATAAATGTTGCAATCTAATTTTGACAGTTTAAGTTCATATTTAACTCTAGTCGTTTCAAAATAACAGAGTAAAATTAACTTTGCATGTGAGTGTGAGAGTTAATCCTATAAAAGCATAAACTTTACTCGGAATTAAAAACGAAACGCATTCCGTACGTTTTTCATCATACAAATAAATAACTTTGAAAAAAACGTTTTTCGCACGTTTTCAATCATAGGATCATAGTTAATTTTACATTTCGGTAGCATTTTTTCGTACTTAATTGATATAATAATTAATCGGTGAACGTGACTTAAGGCCATTCGACTTAAAACCATTATGGCTTTATGTATCACTCTAAAACGCCGATTTTTTCGCGTATGTCTTTAAGTTTCATTTAAGTGAGACATAAAGTCATATCGTTTTATAAAAATGTGAGACATAAAGCCATATAATTTTATTTTATTTTTGTTTTTTTTTATTAATTCTAATAATCAAATAGGATTTCAATAATTTAATAATAATAGCAACCAAATGATCAACCAAGAAAATATTTAATTGACGGTACTTTTTCAATTGCTCCTTGTCGTGATATATTTAAACAAACAAAAACTTAATAAAACTTATATAGATATACGGAGTCCAGATATACTATATATAATATTTAAAAAGGCGACGCGTAACTACGTACACGCGTCTGCCCATCCCCCTCCGTTTAATTGCTCACAATACGCATAATAAATTTCAAACTATATTTAAAATATTTAAATTTTATAATTTAAAATTTTGTTTAAAAAGTATATTTTACATATGACAATGGCAATGACAATTTGTGACAATGACAAATCTGTAATTGAACCTAATAACGATAGTGAAAATAATTCTGAAAATTCTGAAATTTCTACAAAATTCTGTTGTGTAGTCAGCATGAGAAAAGCAGTATTTATTAATGTCATGTAAAACTAATATATTTTAAAAAATTTTTTAATGTGTATATATTTCTATTTATATATGTACTTACGTATATAAATTCTTTGATTGTTGAAAATTTATTAATTTTGTAAATTGTTTTTTATACCCTACACATTAAGTATAGGGTATATTAACTTTGGTATGGTGTTTGTAACCACCAAAAGGAAGCGAGTTAGGTATAGACATGTATATATATTCTGAATCAGGATCACCTCCTGAGCCGATTTAGCGATGTCCGTCCGTCCGTCCGCACGATAACTCAAAAAATAATGATGCTATCTTGATGAAATTTATACTGTAGGTTAACAATGACTAAGGTAAGGCGGGGATTGTAAATGGGCGAAATCGGACCATGCGTTCGAGTACCTCCCATACAACTTCCAAAACCTAATACGCATATTTTCGAAATTAATAAAGATAGAAACTTAAAATTTTGTACGAGGGTGTGTTTTTCTGAATCCCTGATATCCCCAAAATTTGAGATGAAGTGGAGTGGTTGTTCGGGTACCTCCCATACAACTCCCAAAACCGAACATGCATATCTTCGAAATTAATAAAGATAGGAACTTCAAATTTGATAGGAGGATGCTGTTTCCTAAATCCCTGATTTGTCTAAAATTTGAGAGGAATTGGAGTGGTCGTTCGCGTACCTCCCATACAACTCCCAAAACCGAACAAGCATATCTTCGAAATTAATAAAGACAAAAACTTCAAATTTGGTACTAGGGTGTTGTTTCCTGAATCCCTGATTTGTCCAAAATTTAAAATGAATTAGAATGGTTGTTCGGGTATCTGCCACATAACTTCTAAGGTTAAACAAGCATATCTTCGAAATTAATAAATATATAAACTTGAAATTTGATATAAGAATGTTCTACCCTGTTGATGTCTCTAAAATTTGAGATGAATTGGGGTGGTGGTCCGCGTGCCTTCACACACTTCCCAAGACCTAACAATCATATTTTCGAATTTAATAAAAATAGAAACCTAAAATTTTGTACAAAGGTTGTAACAGCATTTATTTTTTTTAGCTTGTATTAAATACCTAACTAAAATAACTTATGGATTTTTAATTTAATTTGAATGTTTTAGGTGTAGGGTATAAATAAGTCGGTTCCATCGACTTACTGTTATTTTTACTTGTTTTTTTTTTAAGTTTTTGAATAAATTTTGTGTTGTTTTTCAAATAAATTTTTTATTTTAATAAATGAAACATAAGTTAAAGAGGTTTTATGTTTCATTTAGCTGAGACATAAAACCATACCCCAAAAAAATCGGTCTTAAGACGAATGGCCTTAAGTTACGTAACCTAATCAATCATGAGGTCCAATGTAAAAAAAAAAAGAAGAAAATTCTACAAAATCATTGTTAAAATATAAATTATTTGTTCCTAATAAAAACTAAAAAAAAAAACACAAAACTTAATAAATTTAAACTTCATGTACCCGTAGTATATTATTTATAAATCTTTGTATTCTATGTATATAATTATATTTTTATCTATTAAACTTTCTTTTTTTTTTTTTGTTTTTGTTTTTAATTAATTTTATTTAAAAAATTACTTGGACAATAAGTAATTACTTGGATTTATAATATGTATGTAGTAAAAAAATTAATTTTTCGAAAATATGTAATAAGTTTTAGATTTTGGTCAACGTACAATGCACAATTTAAAGTAAATATATATCTATTAGATAAAAATTATGTATAAAATAAAAATTGAAAATAAAATGAAATAATTTTATATCATTAGAATTTTAAAATAATATTTTTTTTTTTTTTAAATATATGTAAATGTATAATATATATATATTATATTTATAAATATATAAATGCCAACGTTTTTTATTTATATTTATTAATTTTTTTTTTTTATTTATATAATAATATATGTATCTATGTATATGTTTATTAACTTATATTAAAAAAATATAATTAGTATTTATTTATAGTATTTGAATAAAAAAAATTTTCCTTTTTTTTTTTTTTTTTGTTTTATAATTAATTAATAAAATTTACATTTTCTTATATATTTATATACAATTTTTATTTAATAAAAAAAATTTTATTAAATAATTTAACAGTTTTAATAAAATTTTATTCTAATGAATTAAATTCAATGAATTGAGCAAATTTCCTGTAATTTAACATCTGGGAACAAAATTTTTTTAACTGGGAATTTTTTTTAGAAAAATTTCGAAATTATTTATAACAATAGAAATATTCTTATTAATTTTGAAAAAGAACAGAAAAATAAAATTTTAAGAAAATGGATGGGTTTTTAAATGAAAATGAAATGTAATATTTTTAATTGCGATAATATTTTTTGTGATTTCGATAATATGTGCTGTTTGTGTGCTTTATAAAAATCGCTAATAAGGTATTTATTATTATATAAAAAAATATCTTATATATTTAAAAATATATTATACGCCACGATACAATAATTTTAATAATCTAATTAAAAAAATAAATATAAACATTTTAATAGAACTTTTTATTTTGCTATTAAATTAATATTAGGAACTATACAAGCATAAATTGTAATTTTAATTTAAAATGTTCCTCGATAATAAATTTCTTAAGGTTGAAACAAAGTCTGATAAATTGAAATATTCAAATTAAATTGTTTTTAATTTTTTGAATAAATATTTATTCCTCTTACAGCCATATTATATTAAACTTGTGATATATATCACTAAAATTTATCATTCAGTTGAGATACGAAACAAGGACTTTTTAATTTTATTTAGTTATAAGAAGCTTAATAACTATCACCAATATTCTGGGAGACGTGGCATACGATAAATATCTTTCACTGAAGTGATGATTTTCTATTTTGAGAAACCGTAGACGCTAAAAAATCATTATATATGACAATTCTGAGACACTTTTAAAATAGACATGATTTTTATCTGTCAAAATCATTATGTGTGGCAATTCTGAGAGATTTTGATTACGACGTGATAGCGATTTCCTTCACTACAAAATTTCAAGCGAAGAGGATAACTTTGCGTTTTTTTTTTTTTTAAGTTTTATTAAATAATTACCATTAAGACATGAAGAAGGATGGTTAAAGGTAAAGGTGTATATTTTTTTTAATATAAAATCTTTACATGAACATTTTTATATTTTTAAAAGTGCATAATTATCATTCTATTAAAAATTACCATTTTTTTAAAACTCTTTTTAAATTTATAATTTACAGGTAACTGAAACTAAAATGTATATAATATGTAAAAACTTAAATACATACATTAATTCATTTTAATTTCAGCTCAGTTACCTGAACAAAATGGTCCAGTTTTAAAAAAAATAATAATTACTTTAGTACAGTTCAAAAGCAAATGTAAATGATTTTAAAACAAAAAACTTTTTACTATTTATTCAATCTTACTTCAGTTCAAAACTCCTCTAAGTACTATGTTTTGACAGTAAATGTTACCAACTTAAAAAAAAACGTCATCATGCGTCTCTCAGAAATGCCATAAGTGATATATTTGACGTAAAAGTGGCGTGACACATTTCTATATCGCTGAAATGATGAGTCTTTCAGTATATGTGTATAAACTAGATAGTTCTATAGTTCGAACTTAAATTTACTGACAAATTTTGGTAATACAAGTTTAACATAATATGAATATTAATCCGAATTCTGAATGTTTGGAAACTTCTATTATTTAAAAAATTAACATTTCATATTACTTTTCATAGTATTTTTTTTTCATTCTTTAACAGCATTAAAAAAGCTTTAACAGCATTTAATAATGTTTTAATATAAAATATATGAAAATAAAATTCATTTTAAGAATTGTAATTATTGCTCATTTCAATAATGTAATTTACTTGGGTCTAAAATTTAATATTTGTTACTTTTTTTTTAACATTATTATAAAATTCATTTTTTTATTTATTTTTCATTATTAAAATTGAATTGTTCCCAGTATACTACAATTCAATAATATAATATGTATTTTTTGTATTATTAAATAAAGTTTTTTGTTATTATTTTAATTTTTTTTTTTTTTGTTTTTAAATTATTGAAATCTATATTTAAGTACAAAAACTATAAAGTTTTTTTTTTTAAATATATACATACTGTAATTGACAAACCAAGGAAAAATATATTTTCCAATAAAACTATTTATATACCAACTTTCTGCAATTTAATTGCTAAACTAATTTAATGAAATTTGTTTTTAATTTAAACTTTATGTTATTTGTATTAAAACTAACTCCCAATAATAATAATAAAAAAAAAAAATCTTAAAACTTTTCGGGTTGGTGTCATAATTCTAAAGTTACAAAATTCCAAACAATAAAAACAAATAATTCCAAACAAAAAAAAAAAATCCCGTTAACACCGAGGGAGTGTGGATTCGAATCCCACACACGTCGTAAGAATAATTCTCCCTTACGACATTTACAGCCACGCCTGAGAAGGAATGGCTGAGTCATTTTCTTGACACATTAATTGACGACAAAGTTTTTTAGCAAGCTTTCAAACTTCAAATTTTAAAAAATTTGATTACTGGGAGCGGTAGTCTGTACTGTGCCAAAATAAAAATGGAGATTTGGGGGCGATAGCCCCAATTGTTTTTAATAATTTAGTATTAAAATACTGTTGGTTACAAAATAAGAGTTTCAATAATTTGTTTAGCGGGTCTTTTTAGTGTTATTTTAACTTTAATGCTATTTTAAGTGGTATTTTTTTTTTTTGAATTTTTGGTATTTTGAAAATGGAAAAATATTTTTTTTGAAATTTCGTATCCAACCGAAAATTTTCAAGTTGAGATTAAAAGAAGTACCTTAAATAAAAACTATTCATTATATAAAAATAATACATAAGTTAATCTGTTATTTTATAAGAAGATTTAATAAAAACGTAAACAATATGTTCTTTGCATTTTTAATTGAAAAAAAAAATATTAAAAATAAAAAGAATTAGTATTAAATGCCATTATCAAATTACAAATGGCAGTGTCATTTTTCTTATCCTATAATATCAAATGAAATTCTATTGAAATTGATTTAAAAACAAAAAAAAAAACTAAATCTAAAATGCCAATAAATTATAAATTAAAAAAGAAATAAATTCGACTTCTAGACAGATATTTAGAGATGTCGTAACAATAATAAGATACTAATCGGCAAAAATGGTTTTATTTGGTAAATATGGTTTTATAGTTTAAAACTGTGGAACTTTAGTGTAAATTAAGGCAAAAAATTAATGCCACATGAGCATGTAAAGAATGAAGCTATCCTTAGAAACCTTCAAATACCAATGGTTTCATGAGAAAGTAAAAAAAATGTATTATAAAACATAGTCGCAAAACAAGAAAATATTGGAATATTATCAATACTGAAATATCACACTAAAGCATTCAGAAAGCTGAAAACAATGACACCTCTAAATTTCGTGCAATAAAAGATTTAATTGGGAAATCTATCAGTGAATAAACATCTCACAAAATATACTTTATAAGATTAATAATTTACCAGATGATTTAATACAAAATTATTTGTAATAATAGATAAGAAACAGTAAAAAATAAAAAAGAAAGTTAATTATAAAACCTATAGAATAATATTAAAGGTACTTAAATAATTTAAATTGGAAAATAAAATAATATTTAATATAAAAGCTTATAAAATAAAAAATTAGAGAACTTATATTTACACAATTTTTAACTTATAAATTAAAAAAAAAAAAAAAAATTAATCTTATAAAATAAATTATTCATAGTTTATACTTAAATATAATAAGTAAATAAATAATTCTTTTTTATATAAAATTATACATAAAATATTTAAGAATATTATATATATATATATATTTCAATATATAATATATGTATATTTCTGTCAAATATAATGTATAATTAAAAAAATCACTAATTAATCAGTATTTGAGTCGTAAACTCTTTGTTGAATAAGTTATAAAAGGTTATTAGCTTATTTTATTGCAAATTTATATTAATTTGTTAATTAAAAATTTATTTAGTATATAGATTATATAATAAGAATAATGATTTGATTTAATGAAAATATGTTTTTATTGTTTTTAATTCTAATATTAGATAAACTTTTTAAAAAAGATGTATTGCGATATAAAGAGACTTACTGACTAATTAGTGTGTTCATTAATATTAAAATTAGATTTTTTTTTAACTGTTATTAAAAATTTATAAAACTTATAAATAGTATGTATCTATCTAGATATATGTGTATAATTTATGTTCTTTTAATAAAAAATTTTTTTAATTGTCAATATATAAAAAGACAGAAAATATTTTAAAATTAAAAAATCTAAAATATGATAATTAAAAAATAATTTTTTCGCCTTATAATCTAAAAATATGTATATATATAATATATATATTACAATAATCTTAAAATTATATTTTATCTTCTTTATACAAATTATTAAATAAATTAATTTTTAATCAGATTTTTTTAAAAATTAATTTTGATAATATTAAAATTCTTCACTATTCATATAAAATATACAAATGGTGATTTTTTATTAAATTTCAAACAGGTGTTGTCCGATCCAAATAAAATTCAGGTTGTAAACGTCTTCTAGGATAATTAAGAGATTCAGTCATTTCTGGAACATGTGTTAATGGTTGGGCATATAATGGTGTATCAATATTATCAGATTCATTATTATCTAATAAATTTGAACTTGAATTTGAATCAATAACATTTGTATCATCAATTGATGTTTGAATTGATGGTATCATTGTTGATTGTGTTGTTATTGTTGATGATGATGATGTTGTTGGATGTAATGGTTTTAATTGTGTATGTTTTAATTTTTCATCAATTTCTTTAATATTACTATTTTCATTTGATGATTTTTTTGTCAATGATGATGTAGTTTGTAATGGTCGTTGTTTTGATTCACTACTACCATTATTATCATCATTACCATCATTATCATCATCATTATTTTTTAAATCTTGTTTTCTAACAGCTTCACGTTTTTCATGTTCAATAATTAATTCTCTAGTTAGATATTCTTCACGTTTAATACGATTTGTTAATTTTCCTGGTGTATCAGGTATTATCCAAGCAACTAATGTTTGAATCATTCCAACAATATTCTAAAAAACAAAAATCAAATCAAAATTTTATCAAGTAATGTATAAAAGTAAAAAAAAAAAAATTTTTTTATAATATATAAGTAGGTACCTGAAAAATTACAATGAAAGCTAAACGAGCTGTAAAAATTCGCCAATATATAAGTGGTCTCTTATATTTATCAGGATCATTAAATGAATTACGAAATTCTGGATAACGACATTCAGTTACATTTTTAAAATGGCTTTGAATTGGGGCTGTTCCTTCCTATTCAATTAATTTTTTTTTTTTTGTTTTAAATAATGTATTTTGTTTTTATGATAAATTTTAAAAATAAAATTACTAACCTGAAAATCATTTGTATCAAAATAAGCTAATGTAAAATCAAGATAACCATCATAATTATGGTTCGTATTAACCGTATACTTATATACTAATTTTGGTATAAAATTTGATGAAAATGCTATTATAAATGCCTAAAATATATAAAAAAAAAATTAATATTAAATTTTAATAATTTTAAAAGAAAAAAATTAAATAAAATATACTTACACTTGTCCCTACAGCTATTCTACAAACAATTGACATAATATTATGCCATACTCCAATATTTTTAATTCTTTGTGCAATTGGTCTTTGATAGAATTTTAATAATTTTAAGGCATCTAGCCGCATTTCAACAATATTATTTAATAAGGCAAAAAGTGGTGCTAATGGAAATGCCACAACAAAAATTGTTATAAAGCCAAATTGCAAAACTAAAAGAAAAAACAAATTTTTTTTATAAAAATTTATATTTAATAGAAATTTTGGTTTAAATTTAATTGAATGCGGTTTGTCGGAAAAATGATTAATTTAAGTTAAATGTTAAGTTAAGTTAAAAATTATTATAATTATTAAAAATACTTTTTTTGGATAAATTTCTGATCGTATAGACTTAATTGCCATTCTGAGATTTTGAAATTTTCTAAATGTAAGAAATAAGAATACAATAAATTTGTTAAAAAAACGAAACAAGGAAAGATAAACTTTCAAAACTACTAACTTCTGTGTATATTTTTCATATGAACTGAACCGAAAATTCTAAATTTATTCTTAATCTCAAAATGTCTGTCAATTTGAAATCAATTTTCATTCTCTAACTGAACTACCTTTGACTAGGCAGTACATAAGTACTAAAGGCTATAACCTATTGTTTGATCAAAAAAGGAGGTGATTTTTAGTGGATTAAAGACCTACACATTCACAGAGGACTCGTTTAACTTCCCTATAGTCTCTTTCGATGATTCCCGCCTAAACTTGAAAAAAAAAAGAATTGAACATCTCACGAATTCAATTATACCTTATAATTTTAAATTGTCATTATAAATGAGTGAAATTAAACATTTTTTTTTAAAGTTTTATTCAATCATAGAAAAGTTAAAAAGTTTCATTTCTCAGATAAAATTTAGTGTATATTTAATTCAAGAGTTAGATAAGTATAATAGGAAGTAGACAGAAAGAAAAGAGAAAATGTACACTTAGTGATGCTCTGGACTACTTTTCTTCCTAATTAAACTATTAGTTCCCTTATTACAAAAGGATGTTAATTGATTAAGTCTTCCTCTGACAAATCGAAAAGGTTATTTAAAAAGAATTTCCCCAGAAACTTTCTTCTTTTTAGAACAAGAGCAGGATATTCACATAATAATATTGATTACTTTTCCTCTAAATTTTTGTATCTTGTACAAAAGTTATATGAGGAAAGTCCTAACCTTCTGACATGTCTGCCAATCAAACAGTGTCCCGTTAAAACTCCTATTACATTACTGATAAAAATGATATTATGGCAATTTATGATTAAGTCTTTTTGATTGTTTTAAATCTAATATAGTCCAAGTCTGTTTAGCCACAGTGCCCGTATTATTAGAAAACCACCTACGTTACATAATAGGTTAAAAATAAATTAAAGAATTAAATTGATTGAAAAGTTAAAACTCCACAAAAATAAATTTTAGCAATAATAAATTTTTTTACGAGTTAACAAAATTATTATTATTAAACAAAAAAATTTTCAAAAATTTAAATCGTGAGTGTCGTGCGTGTTTTTCCAATATAAATGATTACTTTTTAAGTGTAATAAAAAAAAGAATTTTAAAATTAAAAAATAATGAAAAAAAAAAATATTATTATAGTTATTATAATAATTTAGGAAAAAAAAAAATGATCAATTTATTACTTACTCATTTCTAAATATTCACTAAATAATGATGTATTTGTCCATTTGAGCAAATGATAATCATCAGTCCATTGATTACATGATATTAATTTTTCTTTACTATCACCAATTGATAAACCAAAACGTAGTCTTAATTTACTATATGATTTTAATAAATATGGTAATAACATTTCAATTAATGCATTAAATATTTGTTTTCCCATCATTATTATACATAATTGAAGACATAATTCCATTAAGCAACCCCCTGGATTACATTCTTCTTGACGAAATGAAAATATTCTATTATATTTAGCTGGATAACCAACAAATTTACCTTTTAAAAATACAATATAAAATAACGATGAATAATAATTAATAAATTGAAATAGGTACATTTTAATAGTCAGACTTTCATTATATTCAGTATGTGTACGACGATATTCAATATCAGTTAAAAATACGGCTAAATAACCGTATACTTGATCAAGTATTGTTATAACAATTAAATCAATAATACCAGCTGTTAATGGTAATACCATTATTTTATATGTCATTGTGTCACGATTACCATATAAATTATGTGCGGTACGTTGCGACATACGATAAACAATTAATGAAAATATTGCACAAACTGATAAACAAATCTGAAATTTAAAATTTATAAAATATTAGTTTTTTCTTGTTTTTTTTTTTGTAATCTTTAATTAGAATTAGAATTATTTTATTTACAAAGTCTATAATCTATAATATAATACACAAGATGTTGGCGAGACCTTTCCAACATGTAAAAAAAATTATTTTGTTACTATAATAAACCATTCACACTAAACTAAACTGGCAATGATGATATTTCTGTATATTTATTTAATAATTTAAAATAAAAATACTCTTACTAAAAATTAAAAGGCCTGAAAGTGAAAAGAGCAAAGTTAGTAAGCCTCATATTTATAAGAAAAAAATAATAGGCTGATTTTATCTTGATTTTGTTTTCACTATTATAAAAGCTGGTAAAAGCTTCGTAACAGACTTTAAAGTAGTTTTGTTTATTTAGGTTGAAATTTTGATTTTTAAGGTGAATTGTTGATATAGCATAAAATATTCGAATTGTTTTTATTAATATAAAATTCGACAGACTTAGATAATTATATTTCATAACAGAAGTTAGAAATTTACGAAATAATATAGAAACGGATATTTTTCTTAAAAAAAAAAGAAAAAAATAACATAGAAAATATCATTAAGTCTTCTCTCACAATAGATTCATAATTTTTTACTAATTTATTATTAGACTATTAATAACATTGTTTTATTAGACAATATTGTAATTGTCTCTGATAATATCATAATATCATCAGATAAGATATAGTCTTTGAAATTGCTTAGTATTTGTGAATTCTGTCAGAGAAAAGATTTCACCGCCAGAAAAAAAGTCGCGACGGTTTTATAACATTAATTAAAAAGCGGTCGAAAACGACCGTCACAAAAAAAAAAAAAGCGCCCGAAAATTTATGAAATTTCATTATCAGAGACATGAATCTTTTATTAAATATACCAAAGACTTCTTCCAAAGTATATTTAAATAAAATAAATCCAGCAAATTTTTTTCAAGCAAAAAAAAAATAAACGTAAAAAACTTGAAAGTAGTTTTTTTAAATAAAGATAAAATTTTTGATATAATGTAGAAAAATTAAAAACTTTATTTTAATATAAATTTTCAGCATATTTAGATAAATATTATATCATTACGAAAACACTAAGATTGATAGAAATATTTTTTGCAAAAAAAAAAAAATTAGGTGTCATTTATTAGGTGTCGTATTCTCTTAAATTTCGTGTCAATTCCCACACGGAAAACATAAAGTTTCAGCTCGAGCTAAAAGGTAAAAACACATTCAGGAGGGCGACCGATGGTGGTGGACGAATTTCGAGTCGAAAATTTTCCGGCGAAAACAGCTGTTTTTTATTGACATGAAATTTTTTTTTTTAAACTAAAGAAAAACAGAGAGTAAAATTTAAAAAAATATTAAAATTATTTCGATTATTGGGATTGTTTTAAATATAACAAACAAAAAAATTTTCTAGCGGTTGGTGGGTGAAGTCGAATTTCATAGCAAATGAAGATCGGAACAAGATAATTTCTTCGTAAAATATTATATGGAAATAAGAGAAAAGAATGAAGAACATTTTTTGAAACTAACAAGAATGAATGTGTCTTCATTTAATTTACTATTTTCCTTATTACTTCCTCGATTAATTGTTCTTCAAATGACATATTATTTCTAAACCTATATCTACAAATCGAATGTTAAAAAAATGGCATTAAAAATTGTTTTTGAATTTTAATGTTACAATATAATTATATTGATTTCGCCGCTACAAAATTGTAAAATATAAATTTTTCAGTCGGGCAAAAAAATTGTGCATTCTTTCGGTTTTTATTGTGAGCTTTATACATGTGTTTCAAACAATTTTTTTGACATATCGCCACGAACTTTTACCCTGAATATGTTTTTAGCTGGGACCATTTTTTCTCAATGATTAAAAAAGTGTCAAAAATTACCGCCACGAGAAAACGGCGAGAAAAAATTAATAAACTGTGCCTAGCTTTTTTTATCTTATGTGTTTAGATTTGTTTTATGTTTTTCTATTACAATAAGTAAGTGATTTCAACGTTTTTTTTAGTAGTGCTGATGTAAAAATGATATTTTTTAGGGAGTTTATTAAGGTTGTCAGTATGATAACGTAAATGTTTTTGCATATATAGAAATTGTGCAATTGCACAGGGAATTTTCTAGTTTGATTTGAAATTGAAATAATTACAAATATTTTTGGTCGTAGTTGCAAGAAACTGAAAGTAAAAGAAACCATCTTACAAAATCATTACAAGTGTGAGAACTAAACTGTTACTAAACAGTTATAGTACATAGTTATATCATACAAATCTAAATTCCATGAACCGATTGTAACTCGATCAATGTTTTCATAAAATATGGACTAGTTTTTATGCTAATCATCTGTTTTAAATAGATGTTTTTTATACAAGGATTACAGTAAACCGTTTGATTTTATATGGCACTCAGTACCGCATATTAGAAAAATCAATTTCCAAAATTTTGAAATCTTCACTTTTTGTGGCTAATTCAGATGTTTGACAAGTTCACCTTGGTCCTTCACTTTTTATTTTGTCTATAAACGTGATAACTTCAGAACTTCATATTTGCAAACATAATAATTTAAGCTGACGATATGAAAATATTTAAAAAGATTACTTTCATCCAAGATTGACACATTTTCTTATGCGTAAAGAATGGTGCAATTTTTCAATTTGGTGCTTCAAAAATAATCTTTTATTTACGAATACATAATGTAAACAAATCTGCATTCATATCTTTTACACGTTTCTTTAATCCAGCCTCTTTTTATTAACCTTATAATAAAATATAATATTATATATATAATATATTAATAATTTATATTATTTTATTATATTTTATATATTATTTTTGACCTGACCGGGGTTTGAATCCGAGACATTTTGCCGGAAAGACCGGTGACTTACGCACTGCACCATTTCACAGATTTTCCTTTTTTATGTTCGCCAGAACCTAAGTTGTAAAGTATATTAATTATAATTTATAGATTTTAATATTTATGTATTTTATTCTCTCATGTTATGGATTTTTAATTAAAGTTTTGTTTTTTTGGCAAACAGTTGAGAATTTTCAACAATAGTCTTAAATTTAAACTCAATTCAAGCTTTAATTTTATGAAATTTGTAAATCCGATTTCCTTATTTCGCGAACCCCAATAAATTTACATAACATACATACGATATAATGTTATATATAATAAGTACGAATAATATATAACATGTTAAAATATAATATTTAAACATTTTATATTTAATTAAACCTTTTAACATTTTCTTCTATATAATACTAAGATATTTTAAATACTTAAGATACTATGATATACTTCAGATACCTGCTTTAAATATTTGAAATTTTTTCCTTCCTTATTTTTAAAGTTGAAATTATTACATTCCTGATTAATAAACAATTTATATACTTATGTATCAAAATGTTTTTAGCTCATTTTAAAAAAAATATTGAAAAAATGTGCTTATTAGTTTCACTCTGTCCGTCTGGGTTTCTACAAAACTTCTACACTGTTTGAAATAAAACAATCAAATTTTAACAAGGGTAGGCATCGTCAAAAAAATAATTTTGTGGAACAATTTTTTCCGTAGTCCGACCCGTTACGGAGCTACAGCTCTACAAAGTTCGAAAAAGCCCTATCTTTAAATTGTTATAACACAGGTTCTATAAAAGGCATATTTTAATCTGAAAACGCCAAACGATATTTTAAAATTGAGATGAATGAAATCTTGAATTTATCATGTGTGGTATTTCTATAAGACTTTGTCTGCAATGCGATAGCCATTATTCAGTCACTTCAAATTTTTCATACGATCAATATATATAGATTTTTTATTTTTATTATTAAGAAATAAATATTTTTGGAGAAATTTATTGTAATAGCGTTTTTTTTTAATTTTAAAAGTAAAATAAAATAAAAACAAAAAAATATACGACACAGCACAAAGTGGTGGTGGCCCTAAATTATTAAAAGTCACTCCAAGTCCTTTCTATTTTCGTCCGCATTGCATCTTACTACTGTCAAATCCATTAAAACCTCTTGCCAGGTTGGGATTATCCTCCTTTAATCTTATCAAAGCCTCAGATTCTTTTCTATTAGTTACTTTTACTAAACTAAAAATTATTAAATTTGTTAAAACAAAAAAAAAAATTATAACCGCAATATTCAAAAGATAATGAATGAAAAAATTTAATGTTTAGGTATATACTTACTAATAATTAAATTACTTGATAAAAATAAATTAACTTTATAAAGTAAACATAAATTTTCTAATTTTAAACAAATGTCAAATAATAAATTTTATACTAATTGAATTAACTAAAATTTTTTTTTTTAATTAAATACTACCAACATAACAAAATGTCAGCAGTCAGCACTCGGTCGGTGAATGTTCAAATATAAATTGAACAAATAAGAAGACAAACATAGAACATTTGAAAAAACTATTTTTTTTTTTGTTTGAGTAATAAAACATGTTTTGATTGTTACCAATTTTTAAATAATATATACATACATATTCATATGTATTCATATTAGGACATGGTTTGTACATATATATAGTACATATTCATATTAGGACATGGTTTGATTAATCGATTAATCGGGTGAATTTTATAATTTCTAGAACTATGGGTTGTACATATATTCAAACTATATGTTTATACATTCTTCAAAAGCAGATTCTAACCTTCCACATAATGATTATCAATCCAAAACTTTTCGAAATATGCTATAGTACCAATTTATTCAAAGCGGCAAATGTATAATATCATTCATTCATCAGTGCATACATTCTAAAAATTGATGTAGGTTATGATCAGTGATGCTGACCATACACGGTGGGCTAGGTTGAAAACTTTGTACGAGGACTTGATAAGTTGTATCGTGTATGGGCAAGTTGTAAAACCATTTTGATGGTTGAAAAATTGGTTGGATGAATATCAAAAAATTCAGATTTTTGTGGGCGGAGTCTTTGGTTTGTAGTTGAGTTATATCGTGAATGGGCATTTTCTACAACTTAAATGTCATTCATTGAGATTTTTTGTTTTCAGAAAATAATAAAAAATATAAAATACACAATGACAATGGTTGGATGATAGGTTGGATAAGTGTGTGGTATGGTTCTAGAACCTGTTTGCGTAACAAGTTTATAACCTAGTCCGCCGTGTATGGGCACCATGACATATACGATATGTAAATAAACATGAGTTATATAAGTATGTATGTATACTAATATCATATAAATATAAATCCTTCAAACAACCGTTATATTTTTTATTTATTTATTTAATTCTTTTGTACTACGCATCACGATAATACGATATCCAATTTTTTTGGCGCGAAATTTATCTTTTGTGTGATTTCAAAATAAGTGTATGTTAATATGTTTTTGTAAGATATTTTATTAAAATTAATGGTGATAAATAAATTTAAATTAATTAAGCGATATTATATATTATTTATAAATATTTTATTATCTAGAAGTTATGGAGAATGTTCAGAAAATGAGTGGCCAAGGAAAACCACGTAGAACAGATAATTGGAAAAGTAAAAAGCAAAAGGCCAATAGGTATATGAATTTTATATTTTTTCATAAAAACATGATCATAAATAATTATTTACTATAGATGTAAATCTAAAGGACTACCTAAAATACCAAATTGCAACCATTCAAAAGGAAAGAGTGTTCTAAAATGTTCAAAAGTTACTGGGCATGATTGCTACAAATTTCATAAAGATTTCTATGCTTGTATCGATAAAACTCTTCAAGATGTGCCGGAGTTATGAAAGTGGAAAAATCATGCAAAATTTGGTTTTCACATAACGGTAAATTTAGATACTAAATTTAAAAAAGTTGTATAATTTTGATATTAATTTACAAAGTTAAAAAAAAGTACCTGTCGAATGACGTTTTCAGATTGAAAAAATCTTAAGCAGAACATAAAATATATGCATTTAAAAATAGGGCTTTTTCAAAGTTTGAGGGGCTGTAGCTACGTAATGGATCCCGCTACATGAAAAAGTTGTTCCACAAAATTATTTTTTTTATGAGACCTACCCATGCTTAAAATTTTTTTTCTCTGTCTTTAACGGTGTAGAAGTTTTGTAAACAGGCGGACGGACGGACAGAGTGAAACTAATAAGCACATTTTTTAAATTTTTTTTGGAAATGTGCTAAAAATAATAATATTATTTTGTTTTTTAGATGGGATTAATAATTCTTCTTTAGCTGGTGTGAAGCTGGTCACCTTATTTGCGGTTTCTTGTTCTATTATATTTAGTACTAAGTATTATATTATTTAGATAATATTTTTGTGTTAGTTATGATTTATTAATTATTAAATATTAAGATTATATTTCAAAATTCTATTAGTATGCGTATTTATTATTTTGTGTTTAATTGATTTGCGTTTATATTTTATTTGCGTGATAAATTGTTTGGTATTACCATAACCTACCATATTGTTTTCAACAATACGCATCTTTTATTTTTTGCTTAAAAATTTAAAATTTTCTCCTTAAACACGTCAGCACTCGATGAATATTCAAATAAGTAAGAACACAAGCAAAGAACATTTGAACAAACTATTTTTTTTGTTTGTGTATTAACATGTTTTAGACACATAAGCTTTGATTGTTCTCAATTTTTAAATAATATAATAAATATATACTTGTATATGTACATATTCTAAATTTCAATGTTTTTAAAAAATTTTTATAGTATGCTTAATTTTGATTCACTGTCATATTTATAAAAATATATTTGAAGTATTTAGATTTAATTATACCTAATTTCAAAAATACGTTATAGAAACATTCCTCTTTCTCTTTCTGTAACATAATTTTGACCTTTTTTATATTGAAGTCTTATATTGCAGATTAGCTTTACCACCTACTGCTTTACAGAATTTAACTATATATGTAGCACATCATCTAAGATAATCTCTTGATTTGTGTGTAAGTTATGTTTCAAAAATATTACGCCCGAACCGAAATTGTGCGCACATTGAATCGCTTTTTGCATAGAATTTTACGGTTGTATTTGGACTTGACGTAAATTGGTTTGATTGGCTACCTTGTTAAACTTACAAGATTTTTGCTTATAAATTTCTTTATCTTTCCTTTGAAATTTTCAGGTATTTACAGTCCATATATTGAAATCTAAATCAAGAACTTGCTTTTTAAATTGACAACTAAATTTGTAGTGAATACTTGACAATTTTAATTTATAGATGTTTGTTTACAAGAAGAACACAATTGTGGAAATTTTACTTTGCAATTCAAAAATATCATTTTTATAACAAAATTACTCAGCATTAAATTAAATTATTATATTGTATTCGCCCAGATGATGGCAGTGATGCCGAAATCTATATAGGCTTTATAATAAATAAATATAATATTTTAAGAATTATAAAAATTACATATTAATAAAATAATTTTGTGGACAAAAAGTATAAATAAAAACAATTTTTTACTCAATAAATCTAATAAAGATGTTCCACAAACTTACGGTTGAAAAAATTCAAGGACACTTAGAGTTGGTTGTAACAACGATTTCATATATGCAATTATATAATTTTTTTGATTTTCCAGGAGATTTATAGCATAAAAAACATAATTTTCGTTTTAGATGAAGTTCAATTATTTTATAATTTGGAAGTGTATACTCGGAAGCGAGTATCGTTGATCATTTTTTGTTATATTAAATTTAAATTTATATTTTTTGATATTTTTTTTTAATTTAAATAAAAAAAAATTCGACAAATTAAATAATTAAAAGAAATTAATTTTAAGTGAAAATTAGAAGGATGATTAGAAGTTGATTAAAAATAATTTAAATATACTCGTATATTAATAGTTAAAATTAATTTCTAATAATACTTAAAAATAATTTACAACAATGGTTTCAAAAATTTTAAAATATATTAGATTAAAAATGATTAATAAGTTACTATTAAAAATAAATAAATTATGAACAATTTTGGCCCAATTCATCCTAATTTGTTATCTATGATGCAAAAAAATTTCTTAATCTTAATTGTATAAAAGGCAATCTAATTCGTCTCTATTTAAGGCTATTTATAAATTGTCTCAAGATATGTCCAAAGTTAATGGTAATTCTAAATTAAACAAGATGAAAGAATCAATTTCTTATATTGCAATATATGGCAAAAAAAACGATTTTGAAAAGTGTTTCAATTTACAATTATTTTGCGTAAGCATTTTTTTCATTCTGTTTTAGTCTTGAAAACTTAAAATTAAATTCCATTGAGAATCGGTACCTATATTTAAATATTTAATATTATTAATGAGTTTTTCAAGCAAAGGTTTCATTTGAAAACAATTTATTTGGATGTTTTTTTCCGAAAACATAAACTCAAAGATGGGTTCAATGTCTTCAACTTTGTACACCACACAAAAAAAAAACATTAAAAACTCTAAAACAGAAAAAAATAAATAATTTTTGAAATTATATAACAACATAATTTTTTAGATTAATATAAAAGGAAATAAATTGTTTTTATTCGTTGAACTTGTGAATTATAGAATATAAATATGTAATATTCAACCTTTTACATAGTAATGCATAAAATGTTCATGTACAAGACTATGCGCAAAATAATTGCCATTTTATGCCTCACATTTTTTATAAGATAAAAACTCTTTAGTAAAACCTATGGTAAAATATATTTAACTCAAACTTTTTAAATTTCAATTTGCCAAAATAAATTTAAACATATCGTGTCAAGAAGCAAAAAAAAAATTAAGAGTCAAATTAGATTATTCTAGTTATTATACTTTCTAGTTCGTGCAATCTAAACAACATACTTGATTATTTAATTGAATCTGATATTATATTAAACCGACATTTTAAATATTAACTTTTTTCATGTCGGACTGAATTTTACATTTAAAAAATTTTGTAAAAAAAACCAGAAAATAATAAATTTACCTATAATTACTTTTTGACCAATGCTTATTTATCAATTATATGAAATTTTATCGAAAAGTAATGATCATCATTTTATATTAAATTTAAAATTTAATTAAAATATTTAAAAACAAAACTACATATTTATAAGCTGAATGAAAAAAGACCTACATTCATTTTCTTCTAATATACAAAGAAGAAATTCTATTTATTTGTTTGGGCCGAATTCACGTAAAAACCACCAGTCCGATTGCAACAAAATTAAAATTATGCAGGGACATTTTTACGACCCCGGAAGGGCTATATCCCAACCCCGGTGTTATAGGCTATATTTCGTTTCGCTTCATTAACCCATTTCGGCCCGAGAGTTCGGTACCAGGGCTCAGTGGAATTTTTTTATTTACTTTGTTGTCGCGCTTAAACGGTTTGACCAATTGAGTTGAAAATTCACAAAAGTGTAGGTCTTCACCCCAGAAGCTCACCCAGTTGATTTGGTTACGATACATTAACCCGTTTCGGCATCAGAGCCCAATGAAATTTTTTAATTTACTTTGTTATCGCGTTCACAACAGAAACCTTACACTCTTATCCATATACAGTTTTTCCACATATTTTTAGCATACATCAGTTTGAAAACGTAATTACTTTTTTATTAAAAATATGTTAAACATAACCTGAGATGTAGTATGCATTTAAAAAGAAGTTTTTTCAAAATTTGAAGATGTGTAGGTGCTGTAGGAGCTGTAACGGTTAGGGTACATAAAAAAGTTGTTCTACAACATTGCTCTTTTAAGAGACCTATGCATGGTTTATATTTCATTGTTTTTTTATTAAACAGTGTATGAGGTTTGTAAACAGACGAACGGACAGAGTGAAACTTTTGGGATTGAATTTTTTCAAAATGTACTTACAAGGATAACATAAAGTGTCATTACTTCATTACTTTATTACCAAAAAAAAGTATTACATTATACAAGGTCTTATAATTGAAATGTAAGGTCTTTTGTAATTGAAATGCGAAGTATACAAGGTCTTTTGTAATTGAAATGCGATTTTATGTTTCGGTATTAACGAATATATTGTGAAAACTCACTTCGCCGTTATTGTGTACTCAATAGATTATTGATTCCTTTAAAGATGTTTTGTAAATCAATTGTCGCTAATTATTCGCTTTGTTTATTCAATTTAATTAAATGTAATAAAAAAAAAGAATATTATAACTACCAGCATCTGAAAATGCATAGTAATACATGAACTATATTAATTAAATTATATTAACGCAGAAACAAAAGTTAATAATTTTTATTTCATAAAGCCAACAAAATATTCCGGACAACGCCGGGTGCTCTGCTAGTTTTTTAAAGAATATAAATAAAAATAAAATATAAAGAAAAAAACCGTAGATTTGATGGATGGCTTATTAGGAAATGATATTTTTATATTAGGATGAAAACAAGAAAGTATACTAATACAATATTTTATCACCTAATGGATGTGACCTTATTTAATTCCTATATTCTTTTCCGAAGACTCAGCAAATCCGGGGGAACAATCGAGTTACCTAATTTGTTGGCAGAGTTTTATTTAAATTAAATAAAACTATCAAATCACTTTGTAAGTATAGAATAATACCTGAAAAACGACAAATTGGGGCCTTTCTACCATCACCACAAATGCAAAAATAAACATGAAAAAAAAATATTTACCTCATTGGTGAGATAATTGATGCATTTTTGGTGACAGCAATAAAAAAAAGAAATGCAAGTACCAACATTGTAATTGATGAAACATATTGTATAAAGTCTGATATTAATTTATGTAACTTAGTTGTTAAGTCATGCTTTTATAAATTTCATAATAAACTGAACTAATTATTTATTTTTCTATGATCTATAAATTCTGTTGTTTGAATTTTTATATTTTTCTTCAACCTTAATCACAATATTTATTTCAATATAATCACTTTTTTTCACTTTTCTTCTTTATTTTAGTTTATTCCACCCGCCACATAAATGAGACAGGAAAATTATATAGCTTTTCCTTTTCAGGCGTGGCTATAAATGTGGTAAGGAGGAATTGTTCTTACGACGTGTGTAGGATTCTAGCCCACACTTTCTCGGTATTTACAGCGTACTTTATACGCTCTTACCCACTAGGTCACCGAGGCGCCGCTACCAAATGAATGCCCCCTTAAAAATTAATTTTTGTTTTATTTTTACTTGATAAATGATAATGTATTTTGGAACTATTTAAAAAAAATATATTTAACTTTCTACATGACATAATAATACATGATTTTGCGCTTAATGCATAGGTGCCTCGCCAAACGGAGTTTTGTAATTCGTAGGAGGAGGTGCTAAATAGATACAAAGTAGTTTTTTTGACTTAAATGATCTTTTATTATAACTAAAACAGATAAATTGAATTTTTCTGATAGCGAGAAAAACCTATGCATTAGAGGGTTAAAATATTAAAAATGTGTACTTAAATGTGTAAAATTTAAAAGAAAATTATTTTTATTACTTTAAAATTTATACTTTTAAACGAATTGTACACTTATATCTGTTTCTTTTATATGTGTTGTTCTACACTTGATAAAAAGTTTAAAAATAATACTGCATGAGTATGCTGTGCATTTATGTGTGTTTTGAATTTATACGTATTGCATTTATTTGTGTTTTACAGTAGTAATAATTTTCTTTACTTAATTCTGTCATAAATAATGTGTTATAAACGGTATATGTAAAATATAAAAACAATTTTAAAATTCTTGCAAACAAATTGTTATAAACATTTTATATGAATAATTTTTTTATTTATTTTTAATAGTAACAAAGCTCATTATTTTTTTAATTCAAGTTAAATATTTAAATATTACATGAATATAATTATTATTGTGTTTCGTGATTTTGAAGTCAAAAGATATGAAATCTTTACTAATATTTAACATTTTATTGGCAGTTAATAATTGTAAGTAATTTATTTTTTTATTTTTTAAAAATTACTCAAAATGTACAGAAATATTTAAAATAATTTGGCAAAAACCGAATTTACAAATTTTTATAAAAAAAGGAAGAGTGCAGTAAAGTAGGCTGTGTCAACTCCGGGATACCCGTATATGAACGTAATATATCCTTTTTCTATAAAACTTGATCACCTTTTAAAAATTTCAGATAGTACCGACGTTAACTACCGAGATATATTTGTGTAAATTGTGGAGTAGTATGAAAGCTACCTGAATCTATTTCACCAGTATAACCAAATTATACAGAAGTTATTGCCCAAAAACTTGATCACCTTTTGTAAAATTTTAGGCGCTTAGTTTCATAAGGTTCCAAAACGTGCAAGAAGCCTGAATCTATTGCTCTAGCTCAACCAAACTTTACAGAAGTTGTTAGCATGCAACTTGAAATCTTTTTACAAAATTTCAGATTTGTAGACTCAATAGACTCGGAGTTATTTTCATTTAAAAAGAGAAGTTGTATGGTAGCTAGCGGAACTTTTTGCACCAGCATATTTTACAGATGTTGCCATAAAACTTTATTATAATTTGTAAGATTTCAAACGCCTAGGTTCAATAAGTTCCAAGATGTGCAAAGAAGCCTGAACCGGCTGCTCAAGACCAACCAAATTTTACAAAAATTGTTGGTATGTAACTCGACACTTCTTCATTAAATTTCAGATACCTAGCTTCAATAGACACTGAGTTATTTTCATTTAAAAAACGAAGTTGTATGGCAGCTGCCCGAACTTCTTGCACCAGCACAAAAAAATTTTACAGAAGTTGTTGCCATAAAACTGGCTCATCATTTGTTAGATTTCAGACGGCTAGCTTTATAAGTTCCAAGAGGTCCAACAAGCCTGAACCGGCTGCTCTAGACCAAACAAATTTTACAAAAATTGTTGGCATGTAACTCGACACCTCTTCATTAAATTTGAGATACCTAGCTCCAATATACACTGAGTTATTTTCATTTAAAAAAAGAAGTTGTATGGTAGCTACCCGAACCTGTCGCACCAGCCAAATTTTACAGATGTTGTTAGCCTGTAACTTGACACCATTTTACAAAATTTCAAATACCTAGCTTTAATATATAATGAGTTATTTCCATATAAAGAAAGAAGTTGTTTGGCGCTACTGGAACCCGGCACCGAAAATGCTGAATTTCAATAGCGAAACTAACAATTTTGCAAAAGTGAAATAAAAAAAATTGTAAACTCCTACCTCCTTTATTTTTTGAGTTATCGTGTGGACAGACGGACGAATTCGATTCTGAGCCGATCCATACCTTTGACACTATATCTAGCTCAATTCCTTTAAGGTGTCACAAACGTAATGACAAATTTATTATACCCTTGAACAATAGTTCATACGGGTATAAAAAAAATAACCTAATTTACTAATTTACTGTTTTTATATACGTATATAATCTAAGTAGATTTAAATCTGAAGTAGACGAAAACATTTTCAATCATATAATTAATCATTTGAAAATAACGAATACGTTGACTTAATGATTTTAAAAAACTGAAGTTGTAGCGTAATTTAAATAAAACTATATATCGCACTTATGTCCTATACCTTTTAAACAGGTGAATTGTGAAACACCTCTTGATATCGTGTTTAAACAATTTCCTTATAAGACTTTTGATTTTTGCAAAAGCTGCAAAGATGAAGAGGAAGAGAATTCAATTCTCCACCTCTTGTCTGAAAATTTAAAGTTCTTTCTCTGAAAAGAATTAAAATTTCTGGCGAAATTCTCCTTAAATAACCTTTTCGATCTGTAGAAGGTGAATTTAATCAATTTACTGCGCTTGTAAGAAACTTAATGGTTTAATGATCGATGGTACTACAATGATCTAAATTGTCTAACTGGTTTAATGGTCTAACCGGCTAATCAGTAAAATAGTCAATTGTAAAACTAACCATTTCAAATGAATTAACAAATTATATAACTACATATTATAATCAACAATACAGTTAGGAAGGATATAATACGTTTGTTCGAATGGAAATAATTTAACGTTCTTATCATTATACTTTTAAGCGCATTTCAGTTTTTCTACGAGAAGATTTCGATCTGAAATTTTTATAAATTCTAGTCGGGTTTCTAAATTCTTAAATCCCTATAAAAATAGTTGTACATAATTGCTTTTTTTTAATTTTAAACCGCAGTTAAAAAAAGGTTAATCAAGGTAAACTTCAGATATAACAAAAAAAAATTAAAAAAAAACTGTAAAAAGATAGGAGAGACATAGGAGTAGGTTGATACAGTATTTACTTTTTTGTTAAAACCAAGCCAGAATTAATGGATTGTTTGCAATTTCAATTGCAATTTCTAATTAAAAATATGCATTTTATGTACCCATTTATTTATTCAAAATTCATGATTAAAACCACATTATTTTTAAACTCTTACCTTATTTTTAAACTCTTACCAAGTTGATACAATAGGTCGGGCAAATTGATACAAAATAATTTTAATTTGGTTTCTTTATACCCGTACGATAGGATCGGGTATAATAAAATTACTACTCCGTTTGTAACACCTCGAAATAAGCGAGCTAGATATACCTTCAAAGGTATGGATCGGATCAGAAAAAAATTCTAAGACGATTGAGCCATGTCCGTCCGTCCGTCCGTCAGCACGCTAACTCAAAAACTAAGAATGCTAGAATCTTGAAATTTACACAAAATATTCTGGGAGTAATTTGTAGGTTCCCTATTTTTTTTGGTTGAGTTTGGACCAAACCTTAGGGTAGCTCTCGAACACCTAACTTTTAGATCCCCACACTTTTTTTGAAATAGAGCTATGAAATTTTAACTGCTGATAGATCTTATAAGAATATTAATTTTATTTTTAATAACTTTTTTTTGTAGCCCCACCCGTTATGGTGCTACAGCTCCCCAAAGGTTCAAAAAAGCTCTATATTTAAATTGTTATAGCACAAGTTGTATAAGGGATATCTTCATTTTGAAAACGGCAAATGATTACTGCTTTTATTAGCTTTAAAAGCATATATACAATAAATATATATTTGTGGCATACGGTGTCTTAATTTACCGTTATGCGAAACTAAAATTTTGCAAAATCCTTTAACCCTTCTATATTCTAAACGGTTTAAGTTGGAAACTTGAAATTTTGACAGAAACTAGATCTTTGAAAATAAGTATGAGTCATTTCAGAAATTTTTTTTGTATCACCCTCCGTTTAGGAGCTGTAAGGGGTCAAACTGAGTAAGGGGGAAAGTAAAAGTAAAGGTAAGGGGGGTGAGGTAAGGGGAAACAGAAAATTTCCTATTTTTAAACACCTGTAACTTGAACACCTGTTAAATTTTTTTGAAGTAATACACAAAAATTAAAGCTTCAACATTATACTCTTATTTCTGTTAGCAACTTTTTTTAATGATATAGGGTTACTTTATAAATGACGAAAGTGTTACTTGATTTTTGCAAATTTCTAACAAATTTCTTTACGAATTTTTTGCATTTTGTTTTACTCGATAATTTGAAATTGTTGAGGATACAAAACAATGCGTACTACAAAAAAATGTAAATAAATAAACAACATAAAGGTTGCTTGAAGAATTTTTATTTATATGATATTGATATATATACATACTTATATAATATCATGTTTATTTACATATCGTATATGTCACTAGTGAATGAATGATAAGAGTGGTGATGAATATTATATAGTGCCGTATTTACATACATATATGTATTTTATTGTACTTATAAGAAATTATTCTGTCAATGGAATATTTAAATATAATATAATATAATATTTATAATTATATTTACTATTTTGTACTAAGTAAATTTAATATACATTTACCGCTTAGTATTAAATGGTACTATAGAATATTTGAAAAAGTTTTGGATTGATAATCGTTATGTGGAAGGTTAGAATCTGCTTTTGAAGAATGTACATATAAACATATAGTTTGAATATATGTACAACCCATAGTTTTAGAAATTATAAAATTCACCTTGCCTTTGTCAAATCCAAGAGTTGACAAAGCGAACTGTATTCTTCCTCGTTTTAATTTCTAATTAGTTTGTTTAGTTTCTAAAATTTATTAATTTGTAATCTAATTTTTTTAAATTTAAATTAAAATTTTAATTAAGAATAAAAATATTAAATAAAGTATAACAAAACATCTAGTTTATCAATTTTATGGCTCATTGAAAATTGTCGAGCTGTTTCTCTAATTGACTGTTTTGATCCTGACATATTATACCGCTGCTTCTATAGTTTCAAGAGAAATGTTAAAACTAAGGTACCTGATGAAATATGTTTTTCTTGTATAAATTGATACACTTTGGGGCAGGTTGATATATGTATCAATTTGCCTCTGCATCACTTACTTTGAAATTTTTACTCTTTGTTTCTACTCTTTAAAAACAAAAAAAAAATTTACAACCCACAAAAAAGTTTAATACTAAATTAATTCGAATCCATATTTTGTTATATTAAAAAAAAACGGGAAAATGTAAAATGATTTTAAATAGAAAAGAAAAAAGTAGGCTAATTTGTTTTAAACTGTTTTGTTTTAATTTCTTTTGCTCCGTTCTCCCCTACATAAAAAACGATGGTAATTGGTAAAAAAAACAGTTTTAACAATTAGTTAATTTTAATTTTTTATTAGAAATTGAAATTACAAAAGTCTTAAGTTTATCATAAGGGTTTTCAAGCAAAATATTGTCCATATATTAATTCGTATTTAATATTAAACAGATTATTACTTTTTATCTTTGAACAAAATAGATTATTATTTTTATAGATTGCATAAATTGTGTTAAAAAAAAAATCCTTATCTTTTCAGATCAATATTTAGAAGGACTTCTGCTTGAAAAAAAACCTAATCCATTAACCGAAGCAAATGTATACTTTTACTATGGGTATTTTATTATAGGATTGCTTTATTTATGTTTTTTTTTTTAATTTTATGTACTATATATATTCATTTTCTTTTCATAATTAATTGATTTTACAGACCTAAGAATGAAAATCACTTTGCAGTTCAATTGCAACATATTACTCAAATTCTAGATCACCCAGAATTTAATTTGGACAAAATAACTTCTTTATATGTACATGGTTTTGCAGAAGATCAAACACAAGCCAGTACACCAACTATAAGAAAAGCGTACAGTTATCGACCAGATCATAATTTTATAACATTAGATTATAATGCTTTCGTTAATGGATCTTATGTAACAGCTGTTGATAACGTACCTTATGTAAGTAATAAGTATTTAATACTAAAAGAGTTTTATCTTAATCTTCTTCTTTTTTAATATTTCAGATAGCTCCTTTTGTTTCAAAAGCTTTAATTCAATTATTTAATGCTGGATTAGCAATTGAAAAATTTCATTTAGTTGGTCACTCATTAGGTGGCCAATTAGTAGGTCATATAGGACGAAATTTAATAAGCCAAACTAAAGGAGCAAAAGTTCTAAATAGGTCTGTTTGGTTTTTCTTTTGATAACATAAATAATTCTTATTTTTTTCTAGAATAACAGCATTAGATCCAGCTAATCCACTTTTTTATGGTGTTTCAGTGGTCGCTCCAATAAGACCAAGTGATGCTAAATTGGTTGATGTCATTCATACAGATGCGAAGTACTTAATTATAAATACATATAATGATAAGATCATATAACACTAAATACATTATATTTCGAAGAAATAATATTAAGAATTATTCTTTTCATAAACAAAATTAGTAATAAAAATTAGTAATAAAAATTAGTAATTGTCGTTGCAAATAAAAGCTATATGTTGTTATGATTTAGGTTTATTTAGTTTAACGCAATTAAAATTAGAGTTATATGATTTACTAAATCAAAAAAAATTAAGAGTAGCTATGAAGCTAAGCTTAATAATTTTATATTCACTAATTAAACTAAATTTTAATATTAAAAAACTAAAGTTTATATGGAGCACCATTCCCTACTGGAACCATAGACTTTTGGCCGAATGGAGGAAAAAGTTTGCAGCCAGGATGCCCCATAAGAACAATTGGAACTATGAATGCAAATGGTTTTCTTTTTTAATAACTTTATTATATATCTTATTGATTTATTTGATATTGTTTTGAAGATTATTGCAGTCATTGGAGATCATGGCGATTTTGGGCTGAAACAGTTTCAAATAAATACGATAGAGTATTTTTAGCTTATAAGGCAAATTCATTTGATGAATGGATAGAAAGTTTTCCACAATTATATAATGATAATGAAACTGCAATAATGGGATTGGATCTATCAATGACGTATGATAAATACAATTTATAATTTAAACAAAATTTATTGAAATATTTTTATTTTTTTCTTTTATATAACATAGAGCTGGAGGAAAATATTATTTACTTACAAATTCTGAAGAACCTTTTGCTCGTACAGTGGAAAATGATTAATAAAATAATTATTGTAGGCAATTAAAATGCTTGTAAATAATATTGCAAAAATATTTTTGCTTAATAAAATTCAATAAATTCGACGTTTACTATGTAAATTATTTACTTGCAAGTTGAAAAAAAAACTGGGAATAAAAATTAATTACACAAAAGTCACCATAAATATAGTATTATTTTATTTTGTTTTTTTTTCGTTAATTTTGAATAAGTTCGGTAGAAAGCATCTTATTTTTTACTTCTTTTTTATTAATAACAAAATCGTTGAAGTGTACTTAGGTGGTTAAGTTTATTTTTTTAATCCAATAAACATTGAGAAGTTATACAGATTCAACCCGGAATAAAACTTATATAAATCAAATGAATAAAAATTTTATACTTACAAATAATATCGCTACTGAATAACTCATTATAAATGATGGAAATTTAACTTTCCAAAAAGGCACATGCGGTTCTAGTACTCGATGAACAACATTAAATTTTGTAGCTGCATTTTTTGAATTTTGTATTTTGGCAAGATATTGTGGTCTAGGATGTTCAACTTGATCTGAAAAATCTGTTAAACCCCAACGATGTATTAAACTAGCTGAATATCGTTTCCATAATTCTAAATATAAGGCAGCTACAATATTTCAAAAGAAAACAAACAAAACAAAAAATTAATTTCATAAATTAATTTGATTAGTTTTTTTTAAATATTGTAACAAGATAATTTAATAAAATTATTATAAATTAAAATAATATTTACCCCAAAAGGACATAAACAGCGCAAACACTAACGTTAAACCATTATCAAATAAATAATTGAATTTTGATGATGTACACGTTTCTTTTAATAACCAATAGTCACATTTAACATCACATTGTGGGCACATAATGATTGTATTATTCTCATTACATATATCATTACTACAATAAATAAAATAAATAAAAAAAAACATATAAAAAGATAAAAAAATGTTAAAAAAAATTAAGAGTAGAGTTGTAAAATAAAACTAAAACAGTTTATATTAGATGAATTTGTTACAAAATTGAATGAAGTGACTATAAGTAATTATTAGCCTTTTATAAGTAAATAATGAAAATTCTACTTTTATTTAAATGGCAACAAGACATAAAATACATTTATAACATGTTAAATCAAAATAATTAGGAACAAAATAGTTCCTATATGTAAATCTTAAATAAGTTACCACTATCAAATTGAAATTTTAGAACATTATAGAACACATAGAACATTTTCCAAATACATTTTACTAAGATAACAAAATTAAAATGAATATAGTTTTACCTGAGCTTATCAGATGATAATGTTGCTAAACCATATATAAAACATAAAAAACCGACTATAGAAGCTGGAATTAACATATGTGTATAAAAACCTAACCAAGCAAAATATAAGGCAATTTTCGGTCCAAAATATTCTTTAATATTATCTAAAGGCTGATGTCTAAAAAAGAAAAATAAAAAAGTTTTAATTGAACAATAAAAAGTAAAGTACATATTTCTTTTTTTTTTTCTACAGTATGTTTTTCTTACTTAATGCATTTTTTTAATGAAGCCCATTCAGTTAATAGAAGATATCGCTGACTTCCATATGTATAACCATCACCCTATTTAAAAAAAAAAAAATTTAATTTAAATTTAAATTTTAGATAAATAATTTTATTTTTTTTTTACTTTTACTTTTACTGAATATTAAAACTTACATCATGCAAAGGATATGCATTTTCATAAACTTTATCCTGTAATAATTTTTCGATTCCTATTAAATCTTGTGTTTTTGTTGAATTTATACCAAATTCATCTTCATTGACGAAACGTTGCCTTTCCAATATGAAATTAATTACAACAATCCGTACAGTTGCATCAAAATAATCTTGATTATCTGAATCAAATCTAAAAAGAAATATGAAAATACATACATATATATATAAAATGGTAATAATAAATTTATGTATATGTATATAATTGGGTACTTAAAGGTATGTACTTACAAATATTCATAATTTCTAGAATAATCAAAATGTAAATGATATTCTTTTATAGGAAATTTTTCTGCATCTAATTTAACAAATTGAAATGGACGACCAAAAAATGATTTCATTTCACGTAATAATTGAAATTCTGGAACATTTAATAGATCCTGTTCACGTAACTAAAATGTAATAAAAACCACAAATATACTTATAAATAAAAATTTCAAATTAAAAAAATTAAATTTTATGATAAAGATAATTACTTTTTTAATTGGCATTTTAATTTTTAATATCTCACAATAACGTTTTAGAACATCTAATGGTGCATGAATTTTAACAAAATGAACTTTTTGTGTTTTTTCACGTTCCAAATGTAAACCTTCTTTTTCTAAATTTTGTTCAAATGTTTGTCTTTTAACATGATTTTGTGGATTTGGATCATCACCACGATATGCCAATACAAAATCAACTGATCGATCACCATCTTGAAAACGACGCCACGTCTGTGAACAAAAAATTTTTATTAAATTTTAATATATAAAAAATATATTTTATAAGTTTTTGTAAATTAAATAAAAAAATAATAATAAAAACAAAAAAAAATTAATGATGATTATAATGATGAACTACTAAAACTTACATTTAATTTTTAAAAATTAATTAAAAATTATAAAACAAAAATTGAAATAAAATAAAGTCTAATTTTAAAAGTGAACGGTGATTTAAGGATCCTAACTTTGAACTTTTTATGTACCGGTATTACTTTAAAATATGTATTAAAAAAAAATTATGGATTTTTAAGGTGTTTTCTGTAAATATAAGTAATTGTTTTAATTAAGGACTTAATCTTATTTTATTTAGAATTTATTTAAAAAATTTAATTCAAATAGTTGTACCATTTTAATTCTCATTTGTAAAACTATGACCATTTATGATAATTATTTTGTAAGTACTAAAAAACGAGAAAAATTTTAAAATTAAAAACTTGCAAGGATGGAGTTTGGATGCAGGATTTACCGTGTATTAAAAAAATTTACAATAACTAAAAACTAAAAATAAAATAAAATATGAAATAAAAAGTGAAGTAAGAGTTTTAACTAATAAAAATAAACATTAAAAAATTTGGCTAGATCCCAGATAAATTTTTTAATATTAGATTTTAAAATTTCAAAACAAATTGATTTGCAATGATTTGTCATATACCATTTAAATAGAAGGATTACTACATGCTCGTTATCTATATAAAATATTACTTCATCAGTATGGGATAACTGACAACATATACATAGTTTTCATATAAGAAATCAACATATATAAAACAGTAAGTAAAACTGAGCAGTTAAGTTAAAAAACTTGGATCAAACATAGTTTAATTAACATCCATCTGTCCGTCCGTCCGGCCGTCTGTTTACAAAACTTCTACACCGTTAAAGATGGAGAAAAAACATTTTAACCATGGATAGATTTCACAAAAAAAATAATTTTATGGAACAAATTTTTCACGTAGCTCCATCCATCAGGGAACTACAGCCCCTCAAACTTTTAAAAAGCCCTATTTTTAAATTTGTATATCTCATGTTCTGCCTTAACATTTTTTTCACCTTTATATTAAATTTAAATTAATATCAAAATTATACAATTTTTTTAAATTTAATATTGAAATTTACCATTATGTGAAAACGAAATTTTGCATGATTTTTACCTTCATAACTCCAGAACGCTTTTAGATAAGGGGCTTGAAATTTTGAGACAAGAAAGAACTTTTAGAATTAGTATAAGTTTTCTCAGAAAATTTTTTTGGATCACTCCCTGTTTATTAGCTATTAGAGGTCAAAAATAGAAATTTTAGCTATTTTTAAAGCTGTAACAGCACACATTTTTCTTCGGTAAGACAAGTCTAGACCTGTACAATTCAAGTATCAGTACAATTACCAGTACCATTACCTGATACTCATTACTTTGTCAAGTACCAGTATTACTTAGATTTCGGTACTTACACAAATTCAAAGTATAATTATAAGAATCAAGTAAAAATACTTGCAATTCTCAAAAAGTAATTAAATTTTGAGTTTAATTACTTTTGTAATTATTTTTTGGTACTTAAGTATTTTCAAGTAATTAAGTACCGTAAGAAATACTTAAGTATCAAGAATTCAATTATTTTCTAAGTATTCAAGTATTTTGCAAATATTTTCATTTATAAAGTCCAATACTACTGGAATTGAAAATCATATTAACTCTAAAATCAACAAATTTCAATTAAAATCCATATAATATTATATCTTTAACTCTATTCTAAATTCTTATAGCGTAAACAATTTTAATAAAAATTTACATATTTACAAATATATACTTTAATAAAATCGCGAATGAAACCTAATTAATAATTATACTTGTCTATATATTATTTACTTAATTTTAGAAATAACACAACTTTGCTTAAATTATATAAAACAAATTTGCATTAACTATATGGTACGCATTTCTTATCAATCATATATTAAAATTATAAGGTATATTTTCTTTAATAGCATAATTCAGATTTTAAATGGTAATTTTTTTTATATTATAGATTTTAAATTTCAATTTTTATAGGTTGTTGAAGTAATTTTTTTTTAGTTTTAATGTAGTATTTACGATCTTTAACAGAATCATCATAATTTTATAAACTTATGTACCTATCAAACATTTCTTTTAAAATGAAACAAAAATGATCTTTGTACATAATATACAATTTGTATAATAAAAAAGGAGTTTACAAATCAAAATTATAAATAATAATAATAAAATTAAAAATATTCACGAAAAAAAAAAAAATATTTCAATACGCTTAGATATAATATAAAGAAAATAAATGTTACATGAGTAACATATTATAGTTTTATTAAATATAAAATAAACTATAGTCGAGTTGGCTTTCATTAACACCAGCTTTTCAAAATGATCTTCAGAGAGCCCTCGCCTTCTGGGATCATTTACAATTACTGCCAAAGAAAACAATCTTTCAAGTGGTGCTGATGATGTCAAGGGTGTGTTTGTATTCGTAAACAGTATTTTTTAGCATAGGATATTTATTTAGCATGGAAAGCTGTAGACTTAAATCACCTATATAAGCTTAAAACTCGTCTTCAATTATATATTTCTTATCCTGTGATTGAGAAGGAAAAGACGGCATTTGTGTAGTTGTAATCGTTGTATCTATAAAAACAAAATATATTTATGTATCTATGCTATTTAAGTTATTTAATTTTGACTCAAAATAAACCATGCCAACCAATGTCATCAAAATCAAAGAAAGATTGTTGTAAGTTATTTCCCATTCTAGAAAATTCTAACGTTTCACTCTCTGACGCAGCCCGTTTCTTAGCAGACTGTAATACTAAATCGTTTATGTCAGAATCAGAGTAGTAAACTTCTCCAGTTATCAGAGGCTTAATCCATTTTTTTTAAAGAGAGGGACATAAAACGGCAGCCACAATCGCATTTTCTGCTTCTAGTTGGAGGTCAAAATATGGTTGAAATCTTTTTATTAGATTTTGTTGCAACTGGATGGCTACCTGTTTGAGTAACTTTAAAAATTAAATTAAATAATTTTGTTTGAAAAATTAAAGATACTAGAACTGATAGCCATCCAGTTGCAACAAAATCTAATAAAAAGATTTCAACCATATTTTGACCTTTAGGCTGAATTTTTTTATTATTTATTTGTATGATGATTGATTGCCGCTCGTTATAATAATGTTGACTGGTACCCTCTGCCCTGCTCCTAATGTTCCCGATGATCACCCGGTGAGTTTTGTATATCGTGCAAGTATTTTTTGAACTCTTTATTAAATTTATCCAGCGTTTGTTAATGTTTTACTCTCATTGGAAGTGTGTTGATAATTCTTACAGATGAAAATAAAAGGTTGCTTCTGATGAATTCATGTCTTGTATGACGTCTGTAGATCTTGTGTTGTATATATATGATTATCTCCTTGCCTCGGTAGTATGATGTTAGTTTTGAACAGTTTGTGTTTTATTTTGAATATATATTATGTTTTTTCTTGTTTTATGAGATGATGTATGTCGAATAAGTTTGTTTTCCTGTATAATTCTTCCGTATGTGTTATCTCTGCAAAACTGAATAATCTTCGTATGGCTCTGTTAATTAGCACGTGTACCTTATTTATTACGTACGCCGAACAATTTGACCAGCAAGTTATGTTGTATAGAATGATTGATTTAATATGCGCGTTGTAAATATGATATGCCGCTTCTCTGGACTATTTTACTTTTGTTTATAAGATTATTATTATAAGATTATTATTATAAGATTATTATTATAAGATTTATTTTTATAAGATACATATTATTCATTATAAGATTATTCAATTTAAAAAGTACAATACTGAGAGGACAAGCTGGTTATGGTTTTGAAATATTCAAGTGATAATTTAAAGTACATTTACTGTTAAGAAAGGTCAAACACAATATTTAAGGGAAGTATTTTTTACTATAGTATAATTTAAATTATTTACAAATTTTAAAAAGGGGATTGTCTCAAAAATAGAAAAAAAATTATTATTTAAACTTAAAGTTGAAGCAACACGTAATCACTTTAACCAATTTTTCAATATACCTTGTCATATTTTAGTGACAAATTTGATAAATTTCTTTTCAATTTTACAAAAATTTACAAATACTTAAAAAAAATTTTTTTTTTCATTCTTTACTTCCATAAAGACATAAAATAAAATTGATAAGAAACTAAAAAATTTAATCTAAAATTTCAATTTTTTACTACTTATAATAATAAAAAAAAAAAAAACAATATTTTACATAAAAACAACCAAAAATAAATAAAATATAATCCTTAAATGCTAATAAATCATTTGTTTTTTTCTTTTTTTTATGTAAATCCTTCGTTCGAAGTTAACAATTTTCGTCACTAAAATATACCATAATTATAAAAAAAAAAAAAAGACAGAAACAAAAAAAACAAAATCGTGTGCAAAAAAAAAAAAAAAAAAATTTTTTTATGAATGAACCCATAAAAAAAAAAATGTTTTCATTTTTTATTTTCGTGCCAAAATTAATGATTATCATTGACTTTTTCAATAAATAGTTTTGAGGCGGTTTTCGTGGCAAGAACATAGTTTTTCATTCATATTTAGGGTATTCTTTTTTTTTTTTTATTGTTGTTTTTCTTTTTTCTTTGTTAGGTAAAAATATTATCATTTAACTCTTTGACACAATAAAAATGTCACTATTTTAGTTATTTAATCATATATACAAAAAAAAAAAAAAAAGTAAAGTAATGGAATCAAAATAATAAAAAAAACTTTTCGTTTACTTTTCTTGCTATAATTCCAAAATAAATGTTATAGACTAAATAAAGAAAAGGAATTTTCTTTTTTTTTTTTTGATGACGTTAAAAACATTTATTTACATGGTAGGTATACATACTAACATTAAATTTTTTTTAATTTTCTTTTATAATACTATTAAAATAGGTATATGCAGAAAAGCTTTGGCAGGGTCAGTTTCGAGTCCTAGTGAAAATTGAAAATTATTTTTATACAGATTTAGTAATTATATAAATATATACCTTAAGAAATATGGACTTGAGAAAATGTTTCGCAATAACTTTAAGTAATTTAGTGGAAAATTTAAATAATTGAACATAAATTTTTACTTGAAAAATGTCCATAATAAATTAAACAAACTGAATCTAAAATATAGAAGAACAGTTTATTGATTTAAAACTACGCATTGATATTGTTCTTAGATTTTAAGTTTAATATATAGAAGGTTAGATATTTAGGAGAACAGTTAGCAACTTAAATCTAAATATATTGGATTTTCCAAAGCGAATGATACAATTTAAAATAGTTATAATGGCAACACTGCGTATTATTTTTTAACATTTCTTATGTCATTTGTGTTCAGTAGGCTATGCAATTTAATCATGGAAAGATATACGCTTCAACAACGTTTAGAAATTGTTAAATTGTTTTATCAAAATCAGTCATTTTTCTCATTTGTGAATACTGAGACAAATTTAAGAATTCATGAACGTCATTATTCAGTTAATCGATTTACTATTCGTCGTATTTTAGACAAATTTAAAAGTGAATTTTTTTTACACAATACAAGAGTACCAGTACGATACGACAAAGAAATACACGCACACAAGAGAATATTGATTTGGTAGCAGCAAATGTAAGAGAAAATCCAAATTTATCGGTTCCATGTCGTTCTCAATAATTAAAATGAAATTTGAAAAATATTTATTTGAAAAAATGATGAAAAATTGGGCTGACAGAATGCAGTACGTACGGAGAAGTCATGGTGGTCATTTGAATGATGTTATTTTCCATACATAATGGCATAATGTAACCTTTCAAATAAAAAAAATTTTTGGTCTCACTGAATAATTTATGTGTTTTTTTTTTTGATTTTTAAATTGTATCATCCCTAAAGGAAAACCGTTTACTTCAAAGATTTCAACATGTGACGAGATTCATTTAAAAGCGGGAAAAATATTATGAAATTTCCATTAGTGTGTAAACTGAAACAGTAAAATATAAACAAGACTTGTATAAAGTTTGTAAAACATATAAAAAATAAAACAAAATCTTTTTAAATTCCTTTTTACTTTAAAATGATACCATTAATTATAAAATAATTTTTTTTTTTAAATCAAAACTTAACTGAACACTTGTATTGCAGTAAATATTATTTAGAATTTATTTTGTATACCATATAATAATAATATTATGAAAGTAATTTACATTTATTATAATAAAATGTACAGTAAAGCGTTATTTAATTAATTATAACTTTAAAAATTTATATATTTAATGGCTTGCAAAATTGCTTTTTATAAAATAAATCATTAAGTATAATTATCTAAATATTAAATGAACATTATAATAATAATACTACATATATTACTAACATATTATTAAATAATATTATTTTGTTTTCATATTTTTGAAAAAACAATTAAAACAAAAAACCGACGCACAGATATTAAGATGATTAGATTACGATTGGGTACGACTCTAGCCACATACAAACATATTTTTGAAAGAACAGCAGCCCCAAACTGCAGCTACTGCAACGAACAAATTACGATAAGACACATAGTTCACAAATGTGTTAACACAATACACGCGATAACGTTTGAAACGTTGAAGTGCAAAAGCCAAGAAGACATAAGAAAAATCAAAAAATAGAATGGAAATCTTTAATATATGGGACGATATTTAAAAATAAGCTCAACTAACACCTTATAATAAAAATCAAGATAAACGAATACCATTTTAAAAATAAAATCTAAGGACCCACATCTGAAAGGAAAAGGGTCCTAGATTTATTTGTAAAATTTATTTTACAGAATAAATTTAGACTAAACTAATATTTTTGAAGTTAAATATATACAGAGTGTACCGCATTTACATATTGTTTTTTTTTAAAGTAAAAATTTTCATTACGTAATACATTCATTAAAGAAAAAACGATTATTACAAGTGCTATACGTGTTTTACATCACTAGGTCTCATCACGGGGACACCCGTTATAACCTGTTTCCATATAAAAAAAATTTTGTTTTTTGCAATATCGAAAGATATTTCAAAACTATTAATTAGATAAATTACTTAATAGATTGTATAGTATTTTTTTTTTACATATTAACTATATGTATATTTATTATATATAATATATAACCTCTCATTAAATGTTTGTATTGTTATTTAGATTTAAGTTTCAAACCTTATAAGTATAAACTATTTAACAAAAAATTTCTTTTAAACTATCTAATAGACAAAAGTCCTTTAAAAGAATTTTGTGAAATTTTTCTTTTTATTTTCTCTTTTACTATTATCACTTAATTTGTAATTGAAACCACTTCTTAACAGCTGGTATTTGCAAAACTAAGAATTTAAAAACAAAAAAAAAATAAACTAAAAAAAAAGTAATATAAGAAAATGATAATCAAAAAAAACACCGATATGATAAACTTTTCTCATAAAAGAAAAAATTTGTTGAAAATAAGCCAAAAAAAAAATTTTTTTTCTCTTCGAATAATTTCTTTGGCAAAGATTTTGTCCAATGTTTTTTTGTTTCAAGTTTAAAGATTTCAAATCAAGATGATTAAATATTTCGATAGGTTTTGTTTTTTTTTTTTATAATTAAAAAAGAAAAAAAAATTCGGAACTAAAATAAAATTATGTTAAACCTATAAAATTAAATATCAAAAGAAAAAAATTTTTTAAGCGCCTAGACTTATTTTTTTTGTTTTAAGAACAAAACAAATATAAAATTTTAGAGTAGACTAAAATAAATAATTTATTATGTATGTAGGTATATATGTATATATATGTCAATTGTAGATTAAAATAAAAAGCAAATTTTAGATTTGTATTAATTGTTTGCCAAAAGTTGAAAGAGAAAAAATAAATTTTAAAGAAGTTGAATTAAAATTTAAAATTTTTATTTGTTTATATATGAAATTTTTTTTTATTTTCTTTACATTTTCAAATTATAAAAATGTTACGAACTTTTTTAGACAATTAACCAACAATTTCTCAATTTTATTTTTAAATCTGATAGACAAAATCAAAAGTCTGATCTCTGAAACAACAGAACATCAATTAAAACTGAATATTGTATGTGATTAAAATTTTTACTTTTTTTTTTTTTCGTGGACAATTAATTAATTTTGATATACCAAATGGTTAATAGTATATAAAATTGGTTTTCTTTCATTCATGTACATCTACTGAAACTAAACAACAATAAGTTATTTTTGTCGTTTTAAATTTAATCAAAACCAATGCGATCATCTTTTTACAAGGAGTTTTAAATTTTATATTATTAATTTTCTATATTTAGTTTTGATTCAGGTCTTACTGATTTCTGAAATCTGTAACATCTTCTGTACATTCAAATTCATAGAATTTATAGATTTTATAAAGGAAAAGATATTATAAAGCAATAACATTTTTTTTTTTTTTTCTTATTTCTCTACATTACATTTAAAAATCAACCATTGCAATGGTTTGCAATTATTATAAAATAACACGCCTTAATTTATGCAAAATATTTACTAATATCCTTTTTCAAATTATAAAATCATTTTTGGAGTGTCAGTGGTATGTCGATTTAACTTGGCTTAAACCCAAAGAGTGTGGGGTTTTTAATTGTAAGAAAAATGAATGGATGAAAAGTATTTTTTTTAACAAATCTGCCAAATATTATTTTAATTTTTTTTTTTTTTTTATATTTAATTTACTTAATAAATAAAATGTTACTGATTCATATTTTAAATCATAATTTTCTGGAATTTATTTATATGTTTCATAATTTAATTTTAAAATATTAAATAATATTTCTTACTTTCTTTTGATTCTCTGGAATTAATAAAAATATTTAAGGTAAATGAACAGAAAATCTTTAATAATAATTATTTTTAAAAGATGACTAATTTTTCCCACATATCTATACATAAATTTGTTACAATGAATCAAATTTTTTAATAAAAAAATATTTATTGCAAAATTTTTTTTTTTTTAATGGGGTGTCGTCTGATATTTTTAGAAATATTTTGTAAAACTTTTTTAACAGAAAAAAATATTTACAAAAAAGAAAAAAACTAAAAAATTGAAAAAAAAAAAATTTTTTTTTTAAATATTTTCAAAATAAGAACAAAGAAAATTCACTCAAAATTAAAATATATATACTTATATGTAACTATAGTTAATAAATCATGATAATTTGATAATATCTTAAATAATGTTTAAATATTTTTCAAAATATATAATATACAGGGTGGCCTGGGAATAATAAAACACAGGAAAAGCAGTTTTTGCGGAGGTAAAGGACAATCAAAAAAATTGTATAGCAAGGAAAAGATATCGCGCCTCCCTTACGAGCTACTGTGTTTTGAAAATTTGTTGATCTTAAAAATTGTTTTGTTTTTATTTTATATCCATAAAATAGGAACCATATAACATAGAATACACGTATGTAGCATAATTTGTTAAATTAGAATAAAATTCGCTATTTAACGCATTATGATATAAATTTCTGAAACTCTTAGATCGCCAGTTATAGGATTCTATGAGCCAAATATGTTTAGATTTTAATATAAAAACAAATTCATTTAGAGACATTTTATTTGAAAATTAATGGTATTATGATAAATATTTTTTAGAAAACTTTATAGCTCCTGTCCTACCCTACAATTTGATAGTAACATTTTTATAGATGATAATAAAGTAAAAGCAGAATAGTACAAAAATTTTTTGGTAATTTTGTAAAAAAAATTTTATAATTCATAAAATAGTAAAATCATAATAACATTTCTTATTTTTAAGAATTGAAATTTCTTTAAAAATTTGACATTAAATAATATTTACGACTCCGCAGCTTGTAAAGGGTTGCGGGATAGACATTGACCTGCATGTTTTGATATCTACAGCTACTCTCTTTTTCAGGCTTCGTTACATCAGGTTCACGTTGTATAAGTAACAAATTAACAATATTTTCTCAATTTCTTCTCTTTTAAATTCACTATAAAAAATTAATTGATAATATGAATTTAAGAGTTATTTTTACTAACAATTTTTTTTATGTATTATATATTATCATCAATATGTAAAAAAATAGAAGCAATATAAAAGAAATGTCCTTAAATTTCCTTTTAACAAATATAAATTGGACTAATCTAATTATATTGCTTCTTCTCATTGATCGATTTATGTTAATATTCACTTTTGAATCGTTTAGAGTCCAGAAGAATAGTAATTGTTTTTATCATTCAAGTAATTGATAAACAAATTAAACCATATATAGTACATTGAGAGTATATTAGGAAATTCAATAAATACAAGAATAAGAAAATAATTTCGGCTTGAAATATCATAGAAGTAATTATGACAATCACGAGCCTATTAACAGAGTGATGATGTTTTAATCAATTATAAACAAATGTAAAACTAAAGAGAACAAAGAAAAAAACTAATTAATTAGTAACCTTAATATTTTACAAATAAATAGTACCTATGGATAAAAACCAATGTTCCCATTTTATTAAATCAATTAATTTAAGGTTGTATTTAAACTCTATAAGTGATTAAAATTAGTGGTTAAGATTAACGTGTAGCATAAAAGTAAAAAATCTCGGTTTAAATCTCTCTTTTCAAAAATTATGTCCATTATGTTGTTTATCTTGAACTATTATATAAGTAATTAAATATTTTTGACACTTTTTTTGTATTGAAAGACAGAATATGACGATACCGTAACGTGATTTTTAGGCAGGTGGAAATAAAGTCTAGAGCAATAAGATCTAATAGACCTTATTTCACATTTGTGTTGAGAAATAAGGCCTAATTCGTAAAAATATATTTTGCGGTAGGTCATATATCTCATATCAAAGAGAATTAAAGCCTATAGGCCTTATTTTACTTTAGAAATATTATATTATTATTATATTATTCCAATTACAAATTTGTAGCCGATTGTAAAACCCGAATATTTTTAACAGGTTTCAAACAATTTTCCATATTCTGGTCGACCCTATGGCCTTCACGCAATCCGTTTCGGGCCACTCTTCGCCTCTCTCTTAGCCGATCCCTTCACACTTCCCTTGAAGGAATTGAAATTGCTGCCTCTGCTACCGCGCCCGCGCACAGCAACGGGACCGAGAACACGGGCGCGGGGGTAGCAGCCCTTATTCCTTCAAAACAATTTTTTTTTCTTTTTCATAAAAATGTCCAAATATTCACAAAATTTATTATTATATTTCACAAAGAACAGTCAAAATTTAATACTTTTGTATGGAAAGCTGAAACATTATGTTTTCCCCCCCATAATTTCAAATTCTTTGTAATTAGGAGAGATTTTAGAGTTGGCTTCAAAATCAGAGTTAAATTAGCTTTTTCCAAATTATTTATAAATATTCTAAAAAAGCTGTAATCCTGATTTTGTAACCAACTATAAAATCCCTTCTGTTTTAGAGTCCCACATACTTACGTATATTCATATTTCGGAAAAAGAGGCAATCCAAATTTTTTAACTAACTCTAATAACTGAACTAAGTTCGACAAAATTATTACATTAAAAAGCGAAATAAGTTTGAATGTTGAATTTAAACGAAATTTTTTAATTTTTAACTTGTCGCACTTATTTTATTATGAAGAAACAGTAACTGACGAACTTACGGAATGAAATGTGCCAAAAAAACAGAAAACATTTTATTACTTAAATAAGCTGAAATATAGAAATTAAATTATGAAAGAAAAATATTAAAAAATGTTATTATTGGAATAATAAAATTACAATTAGGCTTTAATTTCATTATTATGAAAAAATAATTAAGCCTTATTTTACTTTGGAATAAGAAATAAAGCCTAATACGGGTAATTTGGCGATTTAGGCTTTATTTCTCATTTGAAAGTGAAAAAAAGCCTATTAGGATTTATTGCTCTAGGCCTTATTTCCCCACCGCCGATTTTTATTTATATATTATGCATTTCTTTATGAATATATTTTAATATTTCTTTAAATTTAAATTAAAAAAAAAAACAAGATAGTCCTTATACAAAATAAAAACGAACTTAAATAATGTTTTGTAAAATAAATTTGTGAATTTAATAATTTATATATGTATATATTCTACGTAATATGTATAGCACATATATATGAGTATATGTATTAGTTTTATATAAAAAAAAAAAAAAAATGAACATAATAAAAATAAATATCTAAAATTTTTCATTATCATAAAAAGTTATTTGAAAAATAATATTGACATGTTAACAAAATATAAAAGTGATTAACGTACATATATATAAAATGTACAAACTTAACTAACATTAAATTCTTAATTTTATCATTAAAATACAAAAAAAAAAAAAAAAAATGTTTGTATACAGGATAATTAACTTGAAAATTAAAATTAATTAAATACAATAAAAAAACGGGGATACTAATTAAGTTGTTGATTATTATATGGTTGGGGCTGGAAGAAAAGAATTTAATACTCTATATACTTATTGTTCATCAATTGCTGCTCAACAATTGCTACAAAGTGATTTAAAATCAGACATTGACAATTGATTTGGTTTCTTTAAATAATTCAATTGATTTATGACTTTTTAAAAATTCTAATTTACAAAAAATCAATTGAAAGTTAACTATTAACCATTATTTGTCGAAGTGAAATTTACGGACTTAAAACAATTTAATAAATATACTTTGCCTATTTTTATAGACCCTAGTTCTTATAAAAATTTAATTAAAATTCTAAATTTTTAATTAAAACAAAGAAATATTCAAATAATTCCTTTTAAATTTATTAAATTAACCTGTAACCTGTAACATTTATAAAATTACACATTATTATATAGGTTGAGTCATACTTCAATATTTGCGTTTGTTTGCGTAATACTTTTACTTAAAAATTCATCGAATAATAATAAAATGAAAAAAAAAAATAAGAAAGGGGATAAGTGAAAAGAAAATAATTTAAGAATTATTATCAAACTTTTTTTTTTTTTTTTTTTAGTATATAGTGTTTGTCTCGGACAGGATGAGTTAACTAATTAAAGAGTTTATTTATTTGTTTATAACATTTTATTTTTATTTTATTCTTATGATATCTTCAATATAAGTTAAAATAAATTTATTTTTATGCCTATACCATCTTTTATAATGGTATTAAAGTTTTGTTATTACGATTAAAATCACAATAGTTAAAACTACATTTAAAAGATTAAAGGAAAAAACTTTTTTTTTTTGAAATAATTTAAACGCCGAACAGATCATATTAATTATTTAATACTGTGTATGTTATTTTTTTTCCCTCCCCACTCCTATAAGGAGCATAGGGCATTAACTAAGTCATTTATTATTTATATTTAACTATAAGCTTCAGTTTTTAGAATCATTTAATCTGATTAAACTGTTGATTACACAGCTGTATGTATTGTACAAGAGACTATACAATGTAAATATTTTTTTAAATTTCTACGCCATCTATTATCTTATAAAAGAATTATTTTATTATATATTACAATATAATATTAATTATTAAGGTATATATGTATATATTAAGTTTTTATTTAATAAAATTAAAAAAATTTTAAATTTTAAGACCTTAGAAAAGAAAATTCATATAAAGAATTACTAAAATTTTCAAAAAATAAAAACGCCGGCTTAAATTTCATGTTTTAAGGTTCGTACAATAAAAATTTCATACTATAATCAATGCATAACCAGATCAAATGCCATCAGAACAAGACCCGAAATTTTATAATAAGTGATATAACACCATATTTTTAAAATCTTAAAAGAAAATATTATGATATTATGTAATATACTCTCATATGGTCCCAACATTCATTTATCTTTTAACTTAAAGAATTATTATCAATTATTACAAATATAATATTTTTGGATTGGTTGGACCAATATGTTGGTGAATTAATCATTTTAGAATAAAGTGCATATAAATATATGAATATTTTTGTCTCACTTCCAATGATTTTATCTAAAAGTAAAATGTTTGTACATTTTATGCTGTTTGTTATTAAAACATATGTTCGAACTCTAAACACCAGAAAGAAAATGTGTGTTCAGTTTAAAAAGACATATAAAAGGTTAGTTCCAAAAGAAAATTTATGGATATGAATTCATAGTTTTGCAAAAAAATCCTTCCTTTACTCGAGTCGATTGACTAATCAATAATACAAGTACAAGGACAATTTAATAAAATTATTTTCTATCCTATAATTGTTATTTTCAATATATTTTTATATTTCTTATTTATTTAGGAATAAAAACTTTATATATTATAGAATAAGAATTAAATAAAAAGTGAAAAAAGGAAAAATAAAAGAATTATGAGTTTTATTTGGGTCAAATACCTTTCCAGTTTAGTTTTACAAAAAAAAAAACAATAATGTATTTTTGTACAAAAAATGATAACAAAAAAATAAAAAAATAAAAAACAAATATATTTAAATTTTTACTTTTCATTTAGTATTTTATTTTTATATAGCTTATGTACTATATATTAACTATAATATCAATATTACTTATAAAAATTACCCTCCTAGTTGGTATTTTATTTTATTTTTTTGGATGGTGCATTGATAATGGTCATTGTACTTAAAAAAAAAAAAAAATTATTACAACAAGTAAATACAAATATAAAGTAATAAAAAAATAAAAAGAAAAGTGATATTAAATGAAAGTAAAAAGAAAATTGTATAAACACGCGATAAATCTATTAGACAATAATTCCCATTTTCATTTTAGAATACATATTCATAAAAAAACAAAACTAAATGTCCCGATGTGGTAATAGAGAAAGGGTAATAACATAAGACCTAAAGTTCATAAATTTATTTTTTTTTTTTTTAATTTTATTCTGTCAAGACAATAATCCAAGTTTTGAAAATATAAAATAATTAAAGTGACCAATTTTACTTTAAAAAAAAATGTAGTATGTACTTTTTTTACGTTTACATATAAACAGGGCTTGACTTAATTTTTTTTCTTTTAAAATGATTCATTCAATATTAAATTTTAAATTATTTAATTTCCAATGTTCTTAAGTATCATTATACGTTAATTCAAACCTTTTGATTCAAACCTTTTAAAGTATTCGTTGTATTTTGAACATTTTTTGTACATACTTAAAAATAAAGACAAAATTTTATAAAACCGGTTTTATATCAGTTTTTTTTTTTGCAATTTTTTATTAAATTTATTGTTTGAGTTTGCCAACTTTACGAGAAGTATCATTGACCTTTTAGAAAAGCGTATAATATTATAGTTGTTGATTCATATTTTTGTTAGTTTTTATGAAATAAATTTAGACAAGATTTTTTTTTTTTGTAGTTTTTTTTTTGTACCTAAGTATTTAAATTATTATTTAACATGGTAGAATGTAAACAAACGGTTTTTAAAGGGGCACATTTCCTAAAAGATAATACAAACTGTTTAGAATTCTCACTTGCACAAAAATTTGAAAATTTTCTTCGAATTTCATATAATAAGAGAAAATGTGAAAAATAAAGATAAAAAATAAACACTTTCTTCAATTTCAAAGCTTATATTAACACATGAAAAATTATAAATTACCTTTTATTTTAAAAAAATTTCTACAGGTGTCTAAAAATAGGAAATTTGCAACTTTGAGCACTAATTGCTCTTAAACAGGCGGTTGTACAAAAAAATTTTTTCTCAAGAAACTTATACTAAAATTTCTAAAAAAAATTCTAAAAGTTATTTCTGGTCTGAAAATTTAAAATGCCTATCTAAAAGTGTGCCGGAGTTATGGAGGAAGAAAAATCATGCAAAATTTTGTTCTCACATAATGGTAAATTTAAATACTAAATTTAAAAAAAATGTATAATTTTGATAATGATTTGAATAAAGGCAAAAAAAAGTTCTATCGAATGGCGTTTTTAAATTGAAATTCTGAAATTTTTAATAATAAAAATTCATCAAAAAAAAATTCGACTTATTGGAAAACAAAATTGGTTCGAAAGTCAAGACATACAAAATAGGTCCATATTTCTTTAAAAACGATACTGGAGCTAATGTTACAGTGAGTGGTGCTTGTTACAGATCGATGTTCAATGATTTTTTGTTTCAAAATTTGAACGGTGTCGACCCGGAAGTGTTTTGCTTCTAATAAGATGGTGCTACACCTTATACTGCTACCGCAACAATTGATTTATTGAAAGCAAAGATTTGGTGATAACATTATTTCGAGAAGTGGTTCAATTAATTGTCCTCCATGATCATGCAACATAACACCACTGGATTATTTTCGTTGCGGTTATGTGAATTCATTTGTTTATGCTGATAAGCCAGAAACAATAGACGCTTTGGAAGTGAACATGACCCGTGTTATTGATGAAAAAAGGGCTGAATTACCAAAAAAAGTGGTCCAAAATTGGTCTGATCGAATGCGGTTCGTCAGAGCTAATCGTGGTGGGTATATGCTGTAAATTATTTTTAAAAACTAAATGTCATAAAATTATCTTTCAAATAAAAAAAAATTTGGCTTCAATCTTAGTTTAAATGTGTTTTATTTCAATTTAAAGTTCTATCATTTAAAAAAAAAAACACTTTTATAAGCTAAACAAAATTTGAAATAAACTGAGATTTTCTTAAATGTTTAAATCCAAGAAATAATTGTTTAATTTACTTACACAAACACTTTCAGAACGTAAAACATTTAAAGCTTCCTTAATTTGTGAAACACTACTACCCATATTGTTAATAAAATACTTAAAAAGAAAAAAAAACTCTTTAAACGAAATTAACACTTTTTTTAACGTAAAAATTTAATTTTACATAATCGTATATATAAGTTATATTAATAATTTCTTTATTTTGGGATTTTTTTTTTATTATTTTTTATTTAATAATTTGACTTGAATTTTTAAAGCAAATATTTTCATTAGAAATTATTTTAAATACATAAAAATAATTCTACAATTTTTGATTTTCTTTCAATTCATTTAAAGCAATTTTTTATGATCAGTCTCAGTTATCATCGGTTACAAATTTACAAACTGATAATAACTAAAATAATAATAAAAAAATATAAAAAAAAAAAAAAACAATAAGAGAAAGAAAAAAAAGTAATGAAATGTCACTGATTTACCGCAACGTTTAAGTACAAAGATTTCGCGTTGTTTTTTAATCGCACGTTTTACGACAACTAGAAATTTTTATTAAAAATGATCGAGTTGAAAACAAAAACAAATCATAAAATTGAGAAAAAAAATTTTTTATAATATGTTTTTTTCTTTATACAATTATATCTTTAATAATTTGAATATATTATATATACATATATACGTATATAATATGTATGTACAAAATGATTTTTAGCAGAGTAAACTGAAATTTGAAATCTTATTTTATTTTTAAATTAAAAATAAATATTTTGAAATATGCACATACTGTGCTTTGTAAGTGTGGCAACAAGTCCCAATGCAAAATGATTGATTTTGTTATGATTTTTTTTTTTTTTTAATTTATCATTTAAAATGAGAAAAATACAGGTGTTCTGCAATTTATAGAATAAATATTGCAATTTGCAAAAGATGATAAAAGAGCGGAGATGATAAAACAAACATATAGTTATATTATAAAAGGGACGATCTTCAACAGCTATTGAAATTAAGATAATTTTTGTTCGAGTTCAAATTACAAAATTATTTTTCATTAATAAATGAAAAAACAGAAAAGAAATCAACTATTATATAAATTAAAATATTATTGCCGACATTTAAATTAAATCATTTTAAAGTTTCAATTTTAAAAGCTAGCGAACGAACGAACAATAACTGAAAGAAATGTATAACTGCAGTGTAGGAACAATAATAGTATTGAATCATTTAATAAAAATTATAAAGTAGGGTTATGTTCTAGAATCGACTGAAACACAAACAAAAGAATACGCTTAAAATTAATAGTATATAAGACGATGGTTAGACATCAATGTTTTCAATCACTTTTTTAATTCTTTTTCTACACTTTTTTAAAAGGATAAGAGTCTAACTTTTTAAAGCGTATGACTAACTAACTTTTAAAAGATAGAATGAAAAATTTAGATAAAATCACTTTTTTGATGAGTTTATTTAAATATTTAGTTGAATTTATTTTTTTTATTTTTAAAATTTTGACTATCACAATTTGACATACTTTGTAGCTGATCACATTTTAAAAAAAAATTGTTCAGAATTTCAGAAAAGTTTTCAAGTTCTTGGATCAAAAGTGTAGACAAAATAGAAAAATTTCTATTTTTCAGTATCAAACAAATAAAATGGGAGCAAAAGAAGACGCTGAAAAAAACTGATAAGAAAATGACTGGACCCCGTTAAGTAAGAAATATACGAGTATGAGCATATAACTTTTAACTACCAAAGTAAATAAATTTCAGTAATGTTTGGGTAAACCAATTTTAAATGTTTTTTTTTCATCATAATAGCATCAACTTTATCTTGAGAGTTGAGACTCGTAAAAATTATAAATTTAATATCAATTTTTGAAAATATGAAAAAAATATTTCTCTTAAATTTAAAAAAAAAAAATATAGCAAAGAAATAGAAAACTTGTGTAATTATTTTGAGAATGAGATAAAATTTAATTTTTTTTTTTTTGTTTACTATTGAGAAATCAAAAAAAAAAATATGATTTTTTATTAGAGAGATAAAAAGCGAAAGAAAGGAGATAATATACAAAATTTTGTATAAACAAATATTTAATATAAACAAAAGAAATTTGTATTTCTATTTATTATTAATTTAAAACTATAAACAAATCTCATATTATACAGATCGTTATTTGGAAATATAATTACTTACGATACGATATTTAAGAATATAAAAATAAAAAAAATTATTTAGTATTTCTGAAAATTTTTGAGTGAAGTTCTTTCTATTTATACTCTTATAGTCTATACCTATAGCTATTAAATTCTACCCACATAAAATTTATATGTATGTATATATTTTGTACTATAAAAAGCATTTTTGAATTACATACAAATATATTATTGTAATGCTAGATCACATGGTACAGAGTGTATAACAATATCTTGAAAAAGAAAAAAATTTAAATTTAAGTTTAAAAGTGAATGAGATTTATCTGAGGAAATTTCTCAATTCCAATTTTCCCAATTATCCTTCCCACATCCCTATCCTCAAAACCAAACTGTACTTTTGTATTAAAGGTTCCATCTTAAAGTTTGGTTTTAAAAGGGGGGTGGTTTTGGTTGATTAAAGTCCAACACTACCCTGAGGAACCACGTGCAGTTCCTCTTGGTGACTTTAGAGTTTTCCACCAACCCTCATAAAAAAGAAAAAGGGAGTAGGGAGTACGGATTGGAAATGACTAGGGAGTAGGGATAGGAAATGGATACGGAAATGGAATTGAATTGGGAGTGGGACTGTAAGGAAACAATGAACCCGCCTATTATTATTACTATTTTGCTAACAGTGACTAAAGCCGTCACAACAGTTACAACATGTAGTAGTAGTATATTACATGAGATAATTATTGAAGGTAACCCCCACTGTCACTATAGCGGTTACTATTATTGGTATTAGTATTCTTATTAATATTATTATTATTTTACTACAGAGTCAGCGCCATCAGTGGATTACAACGTGCAGCAGTATACCTTACTTGCATGATATAACCAAAGATAGCTCCACTGTAGTAGTTATTATTATTATTACTATTATTATTATAATTATTGTTATTATTACTATTATTATTATTAATATTATTATTGTTATTATTACTACTATTAATTATACGATATACATTATTACGATATAAAAGTACTACATATTTTTTTTTATTTATGACCTAATCGGGGTTTGAACCCAAGACCTTTCGATATCTAAACTTATTACATTATGATTTTAAAATTTGAGAAAAAGTAATTGAAGTAAATTAGTTACCTGTTACATCAATATATCTTAAGATGTTATTTTATAAAAAAAATTTGGGAGTGAATCGAAATCTTGCGAATTAAAATCTCGTACTTTTATAAATCCAGTTTTTTATAATCTAGCGTTTTTAAATTTCGTGTATCAAAATCACGTTATTGTTTTTATATGAATACAAAATCAGAGTTTCAGTAATTTGTTAAGCTGAGGTTTTGGGGCTACAGCTACATATATTAAATGCCTTGTTGTTGAAATATATAGGTATTTATTTGTAAAAAAAATTCTAATAACTGAGAGATTTTATAGTTGGTTACAAAATAAAGATTTTAATAATTTATCGGCGATTTGAGAGCGACAGCTTCCAGCATATTAATTGTCTTGATATTGAAATATGTTTGTAAATAATAATTAAAAAGGATTTTAGATTTAGATAATATCGTTACAAAATCAGTTCCAATAATTTGATTAGTGGGGGTTTGTGGCCGGCATCTCCCACTATATTTAGTGCCTTGTTGTTGTAATGTATATGTATAAAATGAATAATTTGGATGGATTTTAAGAGTCCAAAAAAGAGAATAAGAATTAAAATTTTATCAAAGTTTACATACTTAGTTTTGGTTTTTATTTCTTTTTTAAAAATGAAATAAAGCCGAAAACAAAAAGTTCATGAATTTGAGTTTTTTTCAAATGTAAAATTAAAATAAAACCATTTGAATAAAACCATGAAACAGTGAATTTCGGCTTTATTTCAGATAACCTTTAATTAATGGAAAAAATTATTTGAATTTAAAACGCGAGATTTTGATTTGTACGATTTTAAAACACGAGATTTCGTAGCCAACCCGAAAAATTTTCATTCTTTAACAAATTTATTTGTTTTGTTAAATTTTTATATTTTTTTAATTTAAAAGTAATAACTAACTCAAAAAAATTTACGTTAGAAAAAGGAATATTTTAGAAAAGCTTGAATAATATTCCGAATTGTTGCGATAATTGATAATAATGATTTATATAATTATTACGAAAATTACATAATATTATGTAATATGTATTAAGTATGTATTTCAATATGATATTATATAATAAAATTTATAAATTGTGATTGAAGATGAATTCGCGTAATTCAAACTTATTCACTCAATTGGGCATATTTGAAAAATGGACAATTATGTATATTACATTATATCAATAGAAATGATGTGATAAAGAATTAATACAAGATGTAAACTCAATTTCAACTGACTGTTTAAAGATTATTGGAATTCTGTAAAAAAAATATTGAATATTAATCAGTTTTTCCATAAAAAATATCTATTAAATGAGCAAAAATTAGTTAATTTTTATTGATTCAGTCCAACCAGATAAAAAAATTGCAGTAACAAAATATTATCTTTTAAATAATGAAATATTGGAAAATACATTTTTTTTGTTTGATTTATAGTTTAATTTTGTTTAACATGTGTTGTATAATGAATATTCCAATACCTAATTAATAAATAATATGGTGTTTCTATTGTATTCATTGTTCAAGTGTTTACTATGTTTTTTTAATTTATAAAAATGTTGATATATTACATGTACTTTAAAAATATTTTTAAAACTATAAAACTTAAAATGAGTTTTTGTAATACTGTCAACATTTTTTTAAATATTTTTTAGCTGACTTTCTTTTTAAACTACTATTGAACTAATGACCACCTCAAACAGTGTAGTGGGTGGACAGACACTGCGATAATATTTGCAAAATTTAAAAACTTTCACTATAAATATAACAACAAAGTTTACTAACAGAAATACTATTTTATAATATAATTTTAAATTCTTTTAAGAAATGAAAAGGTGTCCAGAAATAATGGTTCAAGCATATCCATTTCGAAGCGGAAATAGTTAAAATCGCGAATTTTTGAAATTCGACCTTATTACCGTTTTGAAAAGGAAATAAAGTAGAAACAACCTTATTTCAGTTTCCCAAATATTTTGTTTTTCTTTTGATATTAACATCCGCGAGAGATTAACATATACATTAACTCATTACCACAAGAAACTCTGTTGAAGTGTTGAAGAAACTCTGAAGAAGAGATTTTAGAATTCGATACGAAATGAGGGTATTCCCTTTTCCACAACAAAAATATATGAATATACTCTGAAAAAAGAGACAATCCCGATTTTGTAATCAATACCTTCTATTTTCAGAGTTCTTTTTTTTGTTTTAGAATTTACGAATAGGCACACTAGGCACTTGTCTAGGGCGGCAAATTTAGAGGACGGAAAAAAATTTGCATGTATAAAGAAACTTCAAATTTTCAAAAATACAATAACTTTGTTATTCTCTAGGATATAAAAATTAATAATATAGAGAAAAAGATTGTATGTCATATTCATCGATTTGCATGCATATACATCAGTATTCTGCCTTTACTGCAATAGAAGTAGATCTACACCACTTTTCAATAAATTTTTATTTTTTTTACTGCGCTACTTCTTTTTTAAGCAAAACTACTCCAACTCCAATATTACAATGATGATGAACAAATTCAGTGTTAATATAAAACTTTTGAAATGTGGCACCTGTTGTATTTTTTTTTTTAAAACATAAAAAAATTTTAAATAAACTTTCATTAAAAAAACGATATTTTGCCTTTGAATTTGAACAATTTTTTATGCCAAAAAAAAAATATAATAAAGTGTTTCGAAATGTGGAAATCCTCTTTAACATTTATCTGTCACTAACAAATTGTTCTGCTGAAAGATAATTTTTTTGTTTAAAAAGAATTAAAACTTATCTTCGTTCACAAATGACAGAGAACCAAATTGAAAGCGTTTCAGTTATGCACATTGAACACGACATGTTAGAAAAAATTAAATTTGAAGGGCGGCACATCAAAAATATAAAACAAATTAGTTTTTATAATTATTTCATATACTTACATAAGAACAAACATTTAATCTAATAAAAACTTACATAAATATATACATAATATTATAATCAATAATTTCGAAACATTTTTATTAATCAATTAAGAAAAATAAATAAACAATAAATATTGTACTATTCATATTTTCTTGAAATAATTTTCTCACTAAACAAAATTTTTTTTTCAATTTTACTAATTGTAATCATAACTTATAAGTTAATAAAATTGTAAATAAATTGTTTATCTGGTAAATATAAACAATTAAAAACACAAAAAAAAACATTTATTATTCAAGAATCTAATTATAACTACATACTGATTAATTAAAAGGTATTATAAACAAAAGAAAAACAAAAAAACAATATTAAAGAAAGTAAACATTTTAAATCAAAATATAAAAATAATTTTTTTGAACGTATATAAAGAATCTTATGCGGACAAAACGATTTCTATTAGTTTCAATTAAGTATAATTTTATTATACACATGCATATATAAATGTAATCATTGTAATCATTGTAATTATAATTAATATATTATGAAATTTAAGTTGAAATTAAATTTTTCTAGTTTTTTTCTCAGTTATTTTAAAGTTTGTCTTATGAATTAGGCATAAAACTTGAATCTATTGAAGAAATAAAATGTGTAGAATTTTTTTTTTGTTAATTTGGTCTTAAGAATTGTTTTCAATTTTTATCACATTTCTAAAAAAAAAAAAATTTGAAAGAATGTCTCTATTTGTTTCACTCTCTCCGTCTCCATCTCCGCCCGTCCGTCTATTTACAAAACTTCTACACCATTAAAGATAGAACAATGAAATTTTAATCGTGGGTAGGTCTCATAAAAAAAAATTTAATGTTGTACAACCAACTTTTTACAACCCCTCAAACAATAAAAAAAGCCTTATTTTTAAATGTGCATATCTTAAGTCCTACTTAAGATTTTTTCTATTTATAAAACGCTATAACGCCATTCGACAGAATCTTTTTTTTTATTTTTATAAATCAATACCATTATTGTACATTTTTTGTTAAATTTAGTATTTAAATTTATCATTATGTGAAAACAAAATTTTGCATAATTTTTCTTCTTTCATAACTCCGGCAAACTTTTTAGTTAGGATCTAAAATTTAAGAGAAGAAAGATCCTTTAGATCTTTTTAAATTTTAAGAGAAGAAAGATATTTTAAAAAATTTGTTTAAGTTAGTCTTAGAACATTATTTTGTACAACCCTACTAATAAATAAATATATGTACCATAAAATTTTGTTATTTTTAAACACCTGTAACTTAGGCACCTGTACAAAGGTTTACAAAATAAAAGGTAAAAATTAAAGCTTTAATTTTATAATTTTACTTAATATGTTAGTGGCTTTTCTTAATTGTATATAGAAGTTCCTTAAAATTGAAAAAAATATCTCTTAATTTTTCATATTTTTTACAATATTAAAAATATTACAAAATTTGGTGCAAGTCGCAGTATTTTAAATAGTTTGTGTTGTCTTTTGGAAAATGTGCGCCTTAAAAACGCTTGGTTTACATTCTGCCTTATTTATATTGGAATTAACCGTTCTCAAAGAACAAAAATGAAATATGCAAGAGATTAAAGAATTAAATAATCTAACTACCTAAAAATTATTCTTCACACAACAGCACCCCGGAATATAAGAAATAAAAAATGAGTACCCAATAATAAGAAATAAAAATGAAGTCGTTACTTCTATGTAAAGTAATGAATACTTGAATTTACCTATAAATACTGATTCTTCACAGCACCAATATACGTATACATTTCAATTTAAGAAATGTGTTTAAATATTAAAAAACATTTTTTCGAACAATTCAATATATTTGCTATCACATTACATATTTTTTTTTATCGTTATGAAAACGGTTTTATGTACATTACATAGTACTACAAAGCAATTCAAACCCCAAACAGACAAAAAAAGAAGGAAGAAAATATTGAGTATCAGCAGAAATAGAAAGAAATAATTGCAGAAAATTTTGTTAAATGAAGAACTGAATTGAAGACTTGATGGAGACAGAGTACAGAAAATATATACATACAATTTTTAAACCCTAACAGCTCTTAAACACAGGGAACTAACATATTGTTTTTTCTGTAGAAGCCTCTGTTTATTCTTCTCTCAAAATTAAGATTTTGACTAAAATACGTTCCATTCCTGGAGATACGGAAGAAATTAAAAATTATTAATTATCTACAGATAAAGAAAAACTTTAATTTTACATAACGGAGTTCTAAATTTAGAAAAGGTTAAAAAATTTGGAAAAGGTTAAAAAATTTCCATGTCATTTTATGCTTTTAAATTAAAAAATTATTCGGCGAAACTTGAGATATAAACATTTCAATATTTTTTTAATGATATCTACTTATCTACGGTTAATATTTTATTACTATATCTTAATAAGCTTAACTTTACTAAAAAATATTGTATAAATATAACAAAATAAAATTAAATACTATTAATAATTAAAAATAATTAACTAAGATATTCAAAAAGATTTTTAATTTTCTAAAAAATATGTAAATTTATTAAAATTTTAAAGTATTAGAGAAATGCAATTCTTAGAGAATGAGAACTTAAGTAAATCCATATAAACTTGAAATTATTTTGGTGTGATCTTTAAAACATTTCTCTCCTATATTAATTACTACATATATATATATTTATGTATATATATATAGTTAATAAATAGTATAAATAGTTATAAATATATACTGTTGAGAAATTAAGTTTAAGGTATATTAAGGTATAATGTTGAAAAATTAAGGTTAATTATATTAAAAAACAAGGTAGAATGTAAATCAAGGGTTTTTAAACAGCGCACATTTCCAAAAATAACAATACAAACTGTTTAGAATTATTGTGACTTGCACAAAAATTTGAAAATTTCATATAAGAAAAATTTCATGTGAATATAGGACTTTTTTGCAATTTTGAGGATGCTATAAGTCCGGAACCCTATATAACTTAGAAAAACCGTTAACACATGTAAAAATATATTATTGAAGCTTAGCTATAATTTTTATGTCTAGCCAAAGAAAAATGTGTACAGGTGCTTAAAGTTACAGGTTCCTAAAAATAGCAAATTTTTAATTTTTGAGCCCTAATAGCTCTTAAACAGGGGGTGGCACAAAAAAAAATTTTTAAGGAAACTTATACTAATTCTAAAAAGTTCTTTCTTGTCTAAAATTTCAAGTTCCTATCTAAAAGCGTTCCGAAGTTATGAGAGTAGACAAATCACACAAAATTTGGTTTTCACATAACGGTAAATTTAAATATTAAATTTAAAAAAATTGTATAATTTTGATATTAATTTAAATTTAATATAAAGGTAAAAAAAATGTTAAGGCAGAACATGAGATACACAAATTTAAAAATAGGGCTTTTTAAAAGTTTGAGGGGCTGTAGCTCTCTAATGGATGAAGCTGCATGAAAAAGTTCTTCCACAAAATTAATTGTTCTATGAGACTTACCCATGGTTAAATTGTTTTTTTTTCTTTATTTTTAACTGTGTAAAAGTTTTGCAAACAGACGGACGGACAGAGTGAAACTAATAGACACATTTTTTTAAAATTTTTTTGGAAATGTGCTAAAAATTATTAATTTCAATTATATATTTTTAACTGTGAGTTTTATTTATTCAGTTGATCACGTGATTTCAATTTATAATAATTATTTAATTGAATTAAAAATGTGTTATAACACGTTGATTTTTAATTAAATATTTAATTAGATTATAAACACAATTAATTGACTTTATTATTTTAAGTAAAAAAGAACGACAAAAGGACAAAAGGAAAAAATTAATGAGGATAATTTTATATATATATATATATATATGTATGTATGTATATGTTTATCACTTAAATATTACAATATTTAGATATATATCTTTTATAATATTTTTAACTCAAATCAAAATTAAGATCTTTAAAAGTTTTTCAATTCAATTATAATTTATAATTAAACTCACATTTTTTTTTTATTTTCATAATAACAATAACTTTTAAAGAGATTGAAGAAGGATATTTTTTATAATTTTTTGTTTCCTTTCCACTCTTTATAGTAGTGGAAAGTACCTATACCTTCTGTAATCATTAATTTCATTAGGTCGTTGATTATTCGACTGTATTTTTTATAATAATATTTATTTATTTATGTTTAAGAGAAAGTAATTACAATTTAATACATTTGAACTATAAGATACCTAATACAATTAATATAAAAATACAAAAACTAAAGGTTAATTATAACCAATAATAAAGAAACATTTTTTTCTCTTTTTAATTAAAATAAAAGCTATATTACCCTAACCAAAAAGTTATAAATTAAATTTTTAAAAGTAGTAAGAATTGGTATAGCTATAGAGTAAAAAATAAGTTAAGAGCGAAGTTCTATACGGAAGAATCTGAAATAAGGATTCTTTTAGTTGAGTTTTACTCATATTCGGATTAATAATATCTTTATAGCGATTAACTAGCATAAACATCCTAGTAATGGGTTAATTTTTTCAATAGTTAGTATGATGAAAGGGTACAAAAGAAAAGTTTTCAAATCAAAAACGATTAAATATTGGTTTGGTTTATAACCACATTTTTTATAAAAGAAGAATCAATTTCATCTTTAATAATTTGTGTAATAAAAGCATAATATCAGCTTCTACAACTGATGGAGCTTAAGTTAATTAGTTTAAGTCTATCCAAATACAGTGCTAAATTGAGTGGATCAGATCACTGCAAATTTCGAAAAACAAATCAAAGAAAGTTTTTTTAAACAGTTTCAATTCTATTAATATATAAGTAATAAACAGGACTTGCATATTCCAGCTTAGGTTGAACTAAAGAAGTGAATAATGATTTAAGAATGTATGGGTTATTGAATTCTTTATAGACTACCTTTTAATGATACCTAACATAGAATGAGCTTTATTTATAATAGAGTTATAATGATTAAGTTTACTATCAAAAAGTATTCTCAAATCATTAAATAATGAAAGTGTGTATGATTTCTCCATTAATATAATTGTAGGGGCATATACAATTTACGTTTCGAGTATATGAAACTGAAGAACTTTTACCTACATTTAACTCTAAGATTTGTAATTTTACACCAGTTTCTGGAATCACTGACAAAAGAAATATCTCTTAAGATTTTCATATCATCAGAGTAAATAATAATTCTGCAATGTTTAATAATTGTAGTTACATCATCAATGGAAAGTATAAAATGAAGAGGGTCAAGATGGCTACCGTGAGGTACACAAAAGTTAGAAAAAAAATGAATCTGAAAATGCGTGCCTAAATTTTACTTTATAACTTCTATATTAACTAAATAAGATTCGATCCATTTTAAGAGACAACGAACAAAACCTAATTTATTTAGTTTAAATAGAATCACACACTATGTGGTAGAATGTCAAATGTATTACTTAAATCAGAATAAATCTCCAGTTAAATCAGTATAACCTCTTTCCTCTTGGATTTCAGCCAAACTAGACATTCTTATCAAAATTACGATTTTTACATTTCATTCTTTAACTTTCCCAATAACATTCTTTTAATTAATGGTACAATTTTTACGAACTCGTTATAATTTTTTAATTTCAAATAAATATAAAAGTAAAACCCATCAATTTTTATGTTGACAATCGAATTAAATAAAAATTATTTACAAAAATTTATTAAACTAATTGAGTAAAAAAAATCTCATATTTAGTTTTTTGTTTTTTTTTAATTGAGTAAAAAAAATCTCATATTTAGTTTTTTGTTTTTTTTTTTTCATGAATCAGTGAATAGATGTTAAATGAATGAATAAAGTTTAAAAACATTAAATTTTTTTGTTTTTTTTTTTCTCAATAAAATTGATGAATCATTTAATAAGAAAATTTAATTTAATTTAATTCATTAAAAAATAATTCCATCATTTTTATACCCGTACGATAGGATCGGGTATAATAAAATTACTCCTCTGTTTGTAACACCTCGAAATAAGCGAGCTAGATATACCTTCAAAGGTATGGATCGGATCAGAAAAAAATTCTAAGACTTTTGAGCCATGTCCGTCCGTCCGTCCGTCCGTCAGCACGCTAACTCAAAAACTAAGAAAACTAGAATCTTGAAATTTCCACAAAATATTCTGGGAGTAATTTGTAGGTTCCCTATTTTTTTCGGTTGAGTTTGGACCAAACCTTAAGGTAGCTCTCGAACACCTAACTTTTAGATCCCCACATTTTTTTTGAAATAGAGCTATGAAATTTTACTGCTGATAGATCGCACAAAAATATTAATTTTATTTTTAATAACTTTTTTTTGTAGCCCCACCCGTTACGGAACTAGAGCTCCCAAAGTTTCAAAAAACCTCTATATTTAAATTGTTATAGCACAAGTTGTATAAGGTATATCTTCATTTTGAAAACGCTAAACGATTGCTACTTTTATTAGCTTTAAAAGTATATATACAATAAATATATATTTGTGGCATACGGTGGCTTAATTTACCTTTATTCGAAACTCAAATTTTGCAAAATCCTTTAACCCTTCTATCTTCTAAACGGTTTAAGTTTAAGTTTAAGTTGAAATTTTGACAGAAGTTAGATCCTTGAAAATAAGTATGAGTCATTTCAGAAATTGTTTTTGTATCACTCCCCGTTTAGGAGCTGTAAGGGGTCAAAAACTGAAAATTTCCTATTTTTAAACATCTGTAGCTTGAACACCTGTTAAAATTTTTTTGAAGTAATACACAAAAATTAAAGCTTCAACATTATACTCTTATTTCTGTTAACAACTTTTTTTAATAATATAGCGTTACTTTATAATTGACGAAAGTGTTACATTTTGTTTTACTCGATAATTTGAAATTGTTGAGGATATAATGCGTAGTACAAAAAAATGTAAATAAATAAACAACATAACGGTTGCTTGAAGAATTTCTATTTATATGATATTGATATATATACATACTTACATATATAATATCATGTTTATTTACATATCGTATATGTCACTAGTGAATGAATGATAAGAGTATAGATGTATATTATATAGCGCCGTATTTACATACATATTATGTATTTTATTATACTTATAAGAAATTATTCTATCAATGGAATATTTAAATATAATATAATATAATATTTAAAATTATATTTACTATTTTGTATTAAGTAAATTTAATGTACATTTACCGCTTAGTATTAAATGGTACTATAGAATATTTGAAAAAGTTTTGGATTGATAATCGTTATGTGGAAGGTTAAAATCTGCTTTTGACGAATGTATAAACATATAGTTTGAATATATGTACAACCCATAGTTCTAAAAATTATAAAATTCACCCGAATAATTTTAAAATACTAAAATATTAAAAAAATAATATTGTAAGCAGAGTGACAGGCTGTGAACATACTAACGGTTCGTACGTGTATCTAAGAGTTGACAAAGGCAACTGTATTCTTCCTCGTTTCATATGAAATTCTTAAGTATATACGACCACTAAATATAAATGAAACAGCTGATTTGGTCAATAATTTTTAATAATTAAGATTTTCAAAGAGCATTTAATTTGTATTTTTTTTTTTTTTTTAATTAATTAATCATATTCTGTTTAATTCGTTATTTGTTAGAATTATAATCAGATAAGTATCGGATTTTTTTTTTCTTGTTGACTTAACAATAAATTATATGAAAAAATTAATAGGGGAAAGTGGGTTACATTGTGCCCGTAAAGAAATATACGAATTGTTAAATTATTACAAATTCATTTATACGGATATTTATTTTTAATAATTAAAAATTGAAGTACTTATATAATATAAAATACATAATAGATATTTCCAGTTTTCCACCATTCTGTCACATAAGCTTGTATTAGACTATTATTGGACAAATTATTAGACTAAATCACATTCAGCTAAACAAATCCTTCTTTTTGAGCATAATTTCAAAAAAAAATTTGAAAATATGTGCGTAACACCGTTTGAAATAGAGCAATTTTAACTATAGATAGACATCGCAAAAAAATTGATTTTGTGAAAAAAAATTTTTCTGTAGTCCGCTACAGCTACAGCCCGCCCGCAAAGTTCGAAAAAGCTCTATATTTAAATTATTATAACAGAATCTGTAACAATACCTGCTTTTATTAACTTTTTAAAGATATATATAAATATAATAAATATATACTTTTGTCATATGCTACTTTAATTTACCGTTATTCAAAACTCATTTTTTACAAAATTTTCGGCCCCTTCTATCTACCAAAAGTTTTAAGTTAGAAACTTGAAATTTTGAGAAGAGTTAGATCTTGGAAATAAAATTGGAAGTATGAGTCATTTAAGAAAATATTTTTGTGTCGCCCCCCGTTTAGGAGTTGTAAGAGGTCAAAAACTGAATATTCCATATTTCTAAACGTCTGTTATAAAGGCAATGTATTCTTTACTAAAAAGTTATTATTAAATATTTTTTATTTTTGAAAATGTATTTTTTTAAAAACTCTGGTTTTGTTCAGTACTTGTTTGTTTTTATAAACAAAAATTATTTATTAAGTAAAATACAAACTACATATTTAGCTATATACGATGTTTACAATGTTTTTCTTAGCTTTAACAGATTTAGGACTTTGTTGTTAACACATTGAATGTCACAGTCATTTCATAAAGCCGGGACTATATCAACTTTTATCATAATGAATTGCAAATCTGAAATCTGAATTTTATCATAAATTTAATAAATCTGAAGTAAGTATAAATGCTTTTTTATAATTAATATTTTAATTTTGTTATTTTGCAGTTACTTTTATTAATTTTTTATTTAAAATATGTATTTAATTTTAGATTTAAAATATTATTTATATTCGACAATTACAATAACTTTTTTATTAAGTAGAAAAAATTTTCAAAGACAGTTACCGTTATTTCTGAAAGATAATTTTAACGGATTGATTAAGAATAAAAAAAAATTTAAAACTATTACCATGCTCGTTAAAAAAAAAAAAAATTTTTTCATCTAATAAATAAGGAAGAAATTCTGTTTGTTTGTTTATTTGTTTGTTTGTTTGTGCCCTTTTCACGTAAAAACCGCCAGTCCGATTGCAACCAAATTTTGCAGGAACGTTCCTACGACCCCGGAAAGTGTTATAGGCTATATCGCGTTTCGGTTCATTAACCCATTGCGGCCCGAGAGCCATTTAAAGCCCTTTCGTTTTTTCGTTGTCCTGCGTAAACGGTTTGATCGATTTAGTTGAAAATTTGGACAAATATTCTTTTTGTCACTGGACGGGTACCGAAGAAATTTGGATTCAATATGTTACCCGGATTCAGCCCGGCGGGCTTCTACAAAAAATTTTGTTTCCGATTTATGTCCAATTTTGTATGGTGGTTTTATGGTCTGAAAAAAAGCCTGTGACAAATTTTTATGAAGTTCCGTTAACCCGTTTGAGCAGGAGAGCCAAACGAAGTTCATTAAATTTTTCTGTTGTCCTGCTTAAACGGTTTTACCAATTGAGTTGAAAATTTACAATAGTGTAGCTCTTTACCACAGGAGCTCACTGAGTTGATTTGGTTACGATCCATTAACCCGTTTTGGCACCAGGACTCAATGAAGTTTTTCAATTTCTTTGTTGTCGCGCTTAAACGGTTTTGCCAATTGAATTGAAAACTTACCAAAGTGTAGCTCTTTACCACAGGAGCTCACTGAGGTGATTTGGTTACGATCCATTAACCCGTTTCGGCACCAGGGCTCAATAAAAATTTTTAATTTCTTTGTTGTCGCACTTAAACGGTTTTACCAATTGAGTTGAAAATTTACAAAAGTGTAGGTCTTTATAGCCAAAGCTTTCTGAGTTTATTTGGTTACGATCCATTAACCCGTTTCGGCACCAGGGTTCAATAAAATTTTTTAATATATTTGTTGTCGCACTTAAACGGTTTTACCAATTTAGTTGAAAATTTACAAAGTGTAGGTCTTTATAACAAAAGCTTTCTGAGTTTATTTGGTTACGATACATTAACCCATCAGGCTTCAGGCCATGAAATTCTCATTTTTTATTGTTGTACTTAAACGATTTGACCAATTGACAATTTGCACAAGTATTGCACTTTGGCAGACAAACTCATTCAATAAATTTTGTTGTGATACATTAACACATTTCGGCACGATAGACTAACCAAAAAAAAATTTTGTTTCTAATTTCTGTCTAATTTGGCAGAATGAATTTATGGTTCTAAATTAAGCCTGTGACAAAATGTTTGTTAACGTTTGTTAACCCATTTCCGCACGAGCACTTATTAATAATATTTTGCCTAATTTTGTGTATTGTTATTATTATTAAAAAGATATTTCCAACATTCTTTACTTTTATCTATACTGTTTCTAATATTCCATAAAAACCTTTCAATGCAAATTTCTAATATAGAACAGTAATTAAAGTAACCTTATTAAGTATCTTAAGAATACTGTGTTTAAGTCTTAACAACATAACATTTTCGGCCGTTGTTTAAAAACAGAAACAATCTCCTACATTAGACAATCATCATGTCATCATTCAGAAATGCATTACTTACATGTGGTCTTTGCATGTGGTCTACCTATATAAGATGCATGTGTATAACATGTTTCCCATAAAATATTGAAATATGTGCACATAGTATGTATAATATCCATATATTTAAAAATACTATAAACTTTATCAATTAAATTAGAAAATATATTCACATTTCTGTACATCATTTAATCAAAAATGAGTACATAAATATTTAAAGAACAGAAAACCTTACATTCTCATCCATATACAATTTTTACACATATTTTTAGCCAATCAATTTGGAAACATAATTAGAAAAACTAAACGTAAAAAAATTCTGGTTGATTTATAAAGGTAAAAAACAATCATGTATTTTTTATATTGAAAATATGTTAAACAGAACCGGAAATGTACGCATTTAAAAAGAAGTTTTTTCAAAATTTGAAGAGCTGTCGGTGCTGTAGGATCTCCAACGGTGAGAGTACATAAAAAAGTTGTTCTAAAACATTACTCTTTTAAGAGAGCTATGCATAGTTAATATTTCATTACTCTTTATTAAACAGTATATAAGTTTTAACAGACGGAGGGACAGAGCGAACTTAATAACAAATTTTTCAAAATGTGCTTAAAAGGATAATTCACCAAAACATGAAGTGATATTACTTACGAAAAAAAAAATGTACTACATTATGGTCATAATTGAAATGCGATTTTATGTCTCGGTATTAAAGAATATATTGTGGAAATTCACTTCGCCGTAATTGTGTACTCAATAGATTATTGATTTCTTTAAAAAATTTTTGTAGAAGAATTGTCTCTAATTCTTGGCTCTGTTTATTCAATTTAACAAAATAATCTAATAAAAAATAGAATATAAACTACCAGCATCTGTAAATGCATAATAATAAGTTAACTATATTAATTAAATTATATTAACGTAGAAACAAAAGTTACTAATTTTTATTTCATAAAGCCAATAAAATACTCCGGGCAACGCCGGGTACTCTGCTAGTTATATAATAATTATAAAATTCAAATTTTTTTTTTTTTTCTTCTTCATATCAAAATGATAATTTTTAAAACATTCGCGTATATTTTTATATGGATATTTTTCATTGAAAAACAGTTACTTCATAATTTTATTACCTATTATACACTTAATACACAAAGGTAACATAATTATTTCAGCTTTCAAATAAATATTTTTAATTAATGCAATGTTATGTATCGCATTGTAATTAAAACAAATGTAATAAATAATTTTCAATATTTTAAATATGTAGGTATAAAGTAATTTTAGTATGAAATGAATGGATTATAATATACAGAGTGTTTCGTAATAAACATACCATATAACTTAATGACATTCTGAACGTAATAAACATGTCATATAACTAGATGAATGCCATTATCTATTTTGAAATTTAAAACAAACAAAAATCTTTTTCGAAGGTGGGGCCTATTCTCAACCAATTTCAATATATCTCAAATGGCTAAAAATAAACTCCATCACCTATAAAATTTTTTGTTTGTTTTGAATTCCAGTATAATCTCTAGTTCTATGGCAGGTTTATCGCAAAAAAACCCCGTATAATATTCGAAGCTGTAATTAATTATTTACAGTTAACATTACCTACACTTGTATTTAAAATTAAAACAAATATATATATATATATATATATGTATATATAAAAATTAAAAAATAAATATATAAAAATAAACTTAAAAATGGAGTTTTGAGTTTTAAGTATTTCTTAATATAAAACACAAAAACAAAAAAATAAATAAATTAAAATGAATATTTAAAATATGCGTACATATGTTACATTTAAATAATTTATAATTACAATGTTTACTTCAAATATTTAGTAACAATGGCCGACGATAATATCATTTAAATTAATAATATGATGTTTTATTTACATTTATAAATGTATAAGTGGTATGTGCGAATACTCTAATATGTATATTCGTTTATACCGATTTTAACTTTTTTTTTCTTTTTGTAGTTGCAACATATGTACACACATATATTTTAAATGTATATTTTTATATATTATATAAAACAAAAAAAAAAAAAAATAAATTTATGTTTATTAAATGTATTTAAATATAAAATATATTTTTTATGTTAGTATTAAAAAAAAAATAAAAACGAAAAATGCAAAAAAAAAAAATTGCCATTACCCATTCCCATTTAAGCTTTTTTTTTTTTTTGTTTTCAAATTTTTAAGGATTTTTATTCCTTTACATTTTTTTTTAACGTGGTTTTGTTATGCAGTCTAGTGTTGTTAAAAGTGTCAAAACCAAAATAATAATTTTTAAAGAAACAAAAATCTTAAAAAAAAAAAAAAGAAAAAAAAAAATACTTTCCGAAATTAGAAAATAGAGCATTGTTTTGAAATGGAAAAATAGAACAAAATTAATAAAAACTTATTATTAGTTAATTAATTTATAAGAACAAAAAAAAATAAAGTAGATTTAATGCACTGCAAAAATTAAATTTTTTTTTGTACTAAATGAAAATTGAAGGAAAATATTTTTTTACACGCGCTAATAAAGTAAAAGATTTTTTTTTATTATTAAAGAATTAAAAAAGAATTGCTAATATTAAAGAAAAAAATAAAATGAAAAAGAAAATTTAATTCTTCTGACATCAAATGAAAACTATTTAAAAAAGTGATTGGTATAATATGTTTAAATTTATTTTTCTAATATTAAAGTATGTATTTTAAAATCTTTTGCAATGGCCAAAGAAATTTTATAGTTTTAAATATAAATTTGACTAAAAAAAAAAAAATTTAAAGTTACATTTACAATATAATGAAAATTTTTACTAAATTAAAGAGAAAAATTAACTCTCTTAAATTGAAATACTAACTAAAATATCAAAAATTGATTTAACATATGAAAAACTATCTAGAATACGATTAACAGAAATTTCAAAACTTCTGTTAAGGAAATATTAATCATGACAAACCGATTAAATTTATATTATTTTCTATTGAGTGATGATATTGTCGTTTATTTTTTTTTTTTTAAATATATTTTTTTATTTTCCTATTGCACATTAATGATAGTTCTCATAAGAAGTTCCAAAACACTAAATTAACCGAACGAAAAACAAAAAAAATTTATATTATGTTATATTTTGGAATTGAAAAACTGACCCAAAAGACCTATTACTCAATAAGACTGTCATCACTCAAAAGTAATTATAATACTCAAAATAAATTATAATTAAAAATTCGGTCTACATATTTTAGTGGATATACTACTGGAAAGGAATTACGAGCAATGACGTCATCACTTAACGATACTTTCATTAATGCCGTCATTTAATGGCCGAAAAATGCACAACAAATTTTTTTTATCATTTTGTTGTATTTTATTTAAACTGTTATATTTTTCCTCTATGACAGTATACAGGAATCATACCTTTCTATAATAATAAATATAACGGAGTGTCTTTGAAAATTTCACATATATTGTGATTTCTTTGAAGGTTTGAAATTTGTTTTGATACTAAAATTTTCTCTTTTAACTGAAATATTTCAGAAACTGTAGTACTGAATTTAAAGAAAAAAAAAAACAAGATGTATATTAAAGATGCTCTTGCTTCCTGTATACTGACATAGAGGAAAAATATAACAGTTTAAGTAAAATAATGATAAGAAAATTTTGTGATGCATCGATCCTAATGGAATATATTATATTCGGAAACTTGAACCTTAATAACTCGTAACCCCATTGCGGAAGTTTATCCGTTATATTTTACAGTCTATATATACATTAAGGATCCGTGACAAAATATTTAAATTTACTTTTTCTAAATATCAGTGATTAAAAACACTGTAAGTATATGTAATATACAAAAAAAAAAAAGAAAATTTTTAAATTAAATTCTGTTTAAAATTGAAACGTTATGAATTTTTTTAATTCATTTATAAAATGAAAAATTAATGATAAACGGATTCATTTTATTCTGTTATTAATTCAAAAAAAATAAAATTATTTGTTATACCATAATCTTCCAATTATTGATATTTCAAATAAAGCTATTTACTTTATAGAATTGAACTTGTATAATAATTATTTTAATTCTAATATTAATTAGGGTTTTTTTATGCATTTTTAAAACAAAACAAAAATTGAGTTATAGAATAAAATTTATATAGTGATTTTACATTTTAGTAGAAAATAGTATACGGATAGAATACAATTTCGTTTTAATTTTGCATCATTAAATATTGTTATTGTTTCCGAATATTTTATTTTTATATTATTACACTAATTTTATAAATTAAAGTTTAACTGCCTTGTGGGTAAGAGCCTATATAAAATATCTTTTGAATATCGAATCCCACACATATTATGTGGCAGGGGAATAAACTAAAAAAAAAAAAAGTCTAACTAATAAAAGAAAATCCTAAAGTTGTTTTTTTCTTTTGTTTTTTTTGGAAAATGTTGCAATGCATAAATTAATTACGTGTTTATTGTTAACATTTTAAATTTTATTTAAATTTTATTTTATGGTTTAACCTTTTTCTTTTTTAAGACAATAATGTGAAAAATAATATTAATTTTGTATATGTATCGTCGTCATATTATTACAAAAGTAAAATATGTACGAGTATTATAATTGTGCGAAATTAAAAATTAATAAAAATTTAAATACATAATTTTGGTAAATTTTTCAAAATAACTATTTTGCTTCACAATATAATTTGAATATATATATATTTTCTATTATAAAAAATAAACGTTAAAATTTAAGAATCTTTAAAATTGAATTACTCCTAACGAGCAATTAATAAAGTGTACAAGAAAACGTATAGCATATAATAAAAGAAGATAATAGTTAGATTATAAATCAAAAATTATAAAATTATAGCTTAAGGATCAAAAGTAAAAAAAAAAAAAATTGATAGTGAATATCAAAAGTAAAAAAAAAAAAAATTAAAATAATAACAAGCTATATAATCAGAATATAATATATAAATTATATTCAAGCAAAACAAAATTTAAAAAATTAAGTATTTTTTTTTTACAGCGTTTTTGAAATTAAAATAGGCAAAAATAAAAATAAAACTATAAACGAAATATTCTTTTAAAGAAGCCAAACATAAATTTAAACAAAAACAGAAAAAAAAAAAAAACAAAAAAAAAAAAAAAAAACCACTCTTTAAATAGTCAACTTTTCTAGCAATAATTTTTTTAATTAAAATATGTCAGTTATTTAAAATTTTATTTTTAATTTAAATTTTTTTATTTTTTTTATTTTTAAGTATATTTAAATTACTAATTTTATTATTTTTATTTTTTGATTTTTTAAATTATTTTGCTCTTATTCTCTAGCATTTTTTTACATTTCAATTTTTGCTTTTAAAAATTTTTTTTTTAATTACCCTACCCTAGTCTTCCATTGGGAGTACGTAATTGGCAATTTTTTATTTAAACTATTATCGTTTAAAAGTCTTGTAGACACCTCATCTGAATGTCCACCTGGTGGTCCACCACCAGTTAAACTTGGCCCATCAGCATAATCATTAATAACATCTAAATATGTTGATTGTCGGCTAAAATAAGTGTTGGGTGGTGCTGAATTTCGATTATTTGTTAATGATGGTATACCAGTACCATATGATAAATGTATTCCACTATAATTGGCAGTATTTGATTGACCAATATTTATTAAATCAGACCTATTTGTTGTTGTCATATTATTATTATTACTATTATTATTATTATTATTATTATTTAAAAGATGATGATGTAAATGTGGTTGTGATAAATGATTATTTTTTTGATCATATAATAATTGATTTTTAATTGGTGTTGAATTTTGATTATTTTGATTTTGATCTGATGGTAAATCAACAGCTGAATGATATATTGTTTGTCTTGATAATGATATTGAACGTCGATTATTTCCTGGTTCTGATGATTGCCCACCTATTGATATTGTATCGTAATATAAGCTATCACGATCATCCATATCAGCATCAATATATTCGTAATCGTATTCAAAATCAACTGTACTGACTGTAAATAAACAAAAAAAAAATTGAAAAAAAAAAAAATTAAAAACAACATAGTAAGTATATTTATTATATTTTATTTAAAAAATAAGATTTCAATTTAATTTATTTAATAAAAATAAAAAAAAAAAATTAAAATATTAATAAATTTTACGTGTATTTTAAATTAGAAAAAAAAAATAAGCAAAAATAAAAATAAAATCGTATGAGGAAATAAATGTGTTATCGATTTTTTTATCGTTTTTTTGTTTTTAATGAATTTGCATTAAACATTGATTTTTGCAAAATATAATTAAAATTTTTAATATATTTTTCTTAAAGATAACACAAAAAAAAAAAAATGTAAAATATTATTTAATTCTAGCTTTTGAATAAATAATTAACTAAATTAGATTTATATGCAAAAAAAAAAATTATTGTAAAAAATAATAAACTGTCATTTCAAATATTTTGAAGTTTCATAATCCTAAAAATATGCAAAATAATTTACTAACTTTGCAGATTCTGTTTTTTGTTAAATTATATTCTTTATTATTTATTAAAAATAAATATTTATAGTTTTTAATAATTAAAATTAAATTAATTAAAAAAAAAATATCAAGTAATAAAGTTATTTTTAAAATATATAATATAAATTTTATTCTTTTTCTAATTAATATTGTAAAGTACAATATTTACTTTATCCTTTCAAAATTTCTGTTTTTCTACATTTACTACAAAGAGAATAACTTCTAATCATGTTGAAATAGAAAATAACTAATAATAATTTTTTGGAAATATGCATTTACAGAAGATAAAAAATAATTATTTATTAACATTTAAGTATTATTAATTAAATGTTTGTAAAAACTTAAAATAAAATTCCTTGATTAACTTACAATTTTTGTATATTTTATAATATTTTTCGAATTTTCAAATTGGGTTATTGAAAAATATTTTAGGATTGGACAAAAAATGAAAATTAATTTTAATTAAATCATATATGTATTATTAAATCTTAAGATTATTTTGTTGTTACAAATCAAAATGGATTTAAACATCTTCATTTTATGTTTAAGTTTATAAAAATATTTTTAACTGTTAGTTATAGACAATTTTGTTTAAATATACCAGGATGTTCCCGAAAAATAGGTCAAAACTATCGTAAAGAGTTATTAAACAAAAAATAGCAAAAAGTTTCATAACAATTACAAAAGCGAATCTTTTCCCAATGGCCAACTGTTTTCCTAATATAATATAATATAATATAATATAATTATAATAAAGATAAAATAAAATTTTTTCATGTTATTTAAAAATTAATACGAAAATTTACTGGAAATACGAAAATTTACTGGTCCGGAAATTCGTAAGATATGTATAATATGGAAAGTATTACAAAATTTGTTCGTATGCTTCATTTAAATTTTTAAATGTGAGAATAAATCAAGTATTGGAAAATACAAAAAAAAAAAAAAAATTGATTTTAAAAATGTGCGAAAGATATTTTTGCAAAAATTTTAGCTGGTTTGTATCTGGTTCTTCTAACAAAAGAAATCTTAACAGAAAATAAATCAGAAAAATTATAAAATTATCGAAATGGTACTTACTTAGTTATATAGGATTTTCCAATTTGAGTGATATGATTTCTTTAAAAAAAAAAACACAATAATTGTTAAGGAAATTCAATGGAAAGACACAATAATTGTTAAGGAAATGGTTAAGGAAAATGTTTTTTATTTAATGTAAAGTACAATCGAGACAATTAAGTTCTGAATAAAACGTCATTCAAATTGCCTCCACGACTTCTTTTGCAGGAAAGAATTCGATGAACTCAATTTTCGAGCACTTTTTCCACTAGATCAAGTCGTATGTCATGAATAGCACGTTCAATATTGACTTCTAAAGCTTGAAGAGAGTCTGGTTTATTGCTAAAGACCAATGACTTCAAATAATCCCACAAGAAATAGTCTTATGTTTTTTTTTTCTGGCTACGACCTTGTTGTAACTTCTTTTTCTTTATAACACAAACTATTTACTTTTTTTTAGAATTTAAATTACAAAATCATACAGCAGAATTGTCTTCTGTCAATGTATTTAAAAGACTTTTTAGAAATAAAAATTTATAGAATGTTTTCCTACGAAGTTGGTGTTTTTTCTTTTAATTTTAAAACTTTCTTTTCAAATTATGTACAATAGTTCCTTTTTTTTCTTTTTGATGGCTTAAATATTGTATTTCAAATAATAATTAATTTATAGATTAACTTCCATTAGATTAAGTAGATAAAAGTTTTTCAATCAGTCATATCAAGTGTTTATATTCATAATACAACTCTTCTTAATTAATTCTGAATTGATCAGAATTGATGTATAATTCTATATACATTCAGATCCTTCTACTATTAAATTATTAACTTATGAAACTTTCTTCAAATTCAAAATTTAAAAAATGTTCACCCTTTAATAATAACCTCTTTCTAATATATAAATATATAAAGAAAAATTAAATTTAAATTTATGCACATATACAAAGTATAACAATTTCGCATTAAATAAATTCATCTTTCAACAAACAAACACTTGAATGCAAAATTATTATTTATTTAAGAATAAAAATGAATTAAAAATTAAATTTTATATAAACTAAGTATATAACTATATACAACTTATATTGTATTCTTTAAAAAGAAAAGAAATATAACCTTTACTCCAAAAAAAAAAGAACAGAAAAACTCTTTAACTTTAATCGCAATATCCTTTTCAAAGCACGTTGAACTAAAATAACCTTATTTTCAAATTATGTATATGTATGTATATATATATGTATATATATAAAAAATTAAAGTATAAAAATTTTAGAACTTATGATATATGATTTGTATAATTTACACCTTTGTTTTCAAATTATTTTTCTGTTGTATGTATATAATTTTTTTTTTTGTTTTTTTTTTTTTTTATTCTATAAATTTAAACTTATTATTATTATTATTTATTCAAAATTGAAATTCCAAAAAGGAATAAGAAAATTTTAAAACGAATAAAACAAAAGTAAAGTAAAAAAAAATTATGTATAAAATTTTCTTATTTTACAATTGACATAAAAACATAACATAAGTATTCAATTTTTTTTTTTCCGGATTTCCTGTTGAATTTTAAATTTAAGCTTCAAGCTTCGACGACCGAGGACGGAAATTTGAGTTCATAATGAAAACACTGACGAATAATATATTTTCGTGCAAAATAGAAGAGATAACTAACTACTTACATGTAAAGGTACTAACTATAACTACAGAAAAAGATAAATGTACAGGTTCCGGAAGACAGCCAAATGAGTTTACAATATTCAGGATCTTTAATGCAAAACGTATGAGATTAATATATATCTATAGTGATATAAAGTATTGTTAAAAACTACTAGATATCGGCTATACAAAATTATGAATTTTAAACTGTCAATCTTACTATGAATGATATAATTATACAGGGTGTTTCCTAATTAAGTGCACTGTATAAACCCTTAGTTGAAGGTAATTTTTATTGTATAGGGACTAATCTGAGGCTCTTCTCGTTTCCATGATATGGGGACTTAAATAAAATGTTCATACTTTTTTTTTTAGTTTAAAAGAAATTACCATCTTACTCCGTTTTTAGACTATACATATGAAAATTAATACAGGTTTTTATTTTATCATAAGAGAAATTTTTTCAAACTCATTTATTAATAATTGCAGATGCTCATTTTCTTATCTCTAATTGAATGATAATTTCTATTAAAAACTTATTTATTTGTATTAGAAAGAAACTATTCAAAATTTTAAAAATTTTGCAACGCAAATCAAAATCTGTATCTTCCAAACGGTATAAGCTAAAAAGATAAAAAGTACTACACATTCAAAGATTAGAAATATTGTAAAATCTTGAAACTGTTTTTATGTTATGTCCCGTAAATGTCCTTTTTTCAAAAAAAAAAAAAAAAAATTGTTAAAATTTCTACACTTTATAACTTTAGGAGCTTCTTAAGCTTTCAAATTACATTTTACAGAATTTTCATATGTAGTCTAAGAACGAAATGAGATGATAATTTCTTGAAAATTTTATGTAAGTCCCCATATCTTGGAAACGAGAAGAGCCTCAACTGAGCCTCCATACAAAAAACAAAAATACTTTCACGTAAGAGTCTATACAGCGGTATATAGCAGTGCATTTAATTAGGAAACAAGCTGTATATATACATCAGTAACTGAGTAGTTGTTAATACACACGATATTAATTGTTGTAATTATTTGGTTTTTCTTTATGTGAAGTTTTTATTTTTTTTTACTTTACCATTGCTTACATGAAATTAATTTAATTAGTAATATAGTTATATATATATATATATATATATATGTATTTAATATCAAATATTACTTTTAAGATTTGTTTTGCTAAGTGAATAAAAAATATTTCATCTGGAATGATAACTCTGTTTACAGTGATGTCAACTCCAACATAGTTCAATCTTTTCTATTAGTTTCGATAATCTACTACTCTGCTATAATTGTAGGATTTAATAAAGAAAATTTTTTTATTTTTATTTTTAAATTATTCAGATGTCTAAACTATATATAGTTAAGTTAAAAGGACTTCAAAAACATGAAAAAAGAAAATCAAAGAAAAAAAAAACTTTACCTATAAGTTCTCTTTTATTTGTTTCATTTTCTTTCTTTTTTCTTCGTTACTTACTTATATTTATTTTCATATTTTCCACCCTCTTTCCTTTTCTTAACAGATGTCATCAAACTTTAAACACAAAGAAAGCTATGTTCTTTATTTATTCTTTACAATTTTTTTTTTTTTATAATTAAATTCAGAGCCAATAAAACAAATCAAAATATACTCTATATAGATTTAAAATCATAAGACTTAATTTAGAATCGTTTTAACAAAAGTCTAGTATTTATATACAACTCAGATAGTCATTTCAGATCTGATAGTATAGTTACTATTTAACGAATCTTAAATAAACTTCTTGTCTTACATACACAATAATACTTATATGGGTATAGTTATATTCTAAAAACAAAAGGACGTGGTTCATATTCGTTCATTCATTGAATGAATGTGAATTCATTTTTGGAAATATTCACTGATGTTATTAATATAAACGTAACAAGCATTGATTAAATAAAAATTGAACCTATAAGAAATATACGAATTCATATAAAAATTACAACTTCCTCTACTATAATCTCTCAATCATCTTATTTTAATCACAGCGATAATAGTTACGAAATTTACAATCTAATAAATAAGGAAGAAATTCTGTTTGTTTGTTTGTTTGTTTGTGCCCTTTTCACGTAAAAACCACCAGTCCGATTGCAACCAAATTTTGCAGGAACGTTCCTACGACCCCGGAAAGTGTTATAGGCTATATCGCGTTTCGGTTCATTAACCCATTGCCGCCCGAGAGCCATTTAAAGCCGTTTCGTTTTTTCGTTGTCCTGCCTAAACGGTTTGATCGATTGAGTTGAAAATTTGTACAAATGTTCTTCCCAGCATTGGACGGGTGCCGAAGAAATTTGGATTCAATATGTTACCCGGATTCGACCCGGCGGGCTTCCAAAACATTTTTTGTTTCCGATTTATGTCCAATTTTGTATGGTGGTTTTATGGTCTGAAAAAAAGCCTGTGACAAATTTTTATGAAGATCCGGTAACCCGTTTGGGCACGAGAGCCGAACAAAGTTCACTAAATTTTTCTGTTGTCCTGCTAAAACGGTTCGACCAATTGAGTTGAAATTTTACAATAGTGTAGCTCTTTACCACATGAGCTCACTGAGTTGATTTGGTTTCGATCCATTAACCCGTTTCGGCACCAGGGGTCAGTGAAGTTTTGTAATTTACTTAGTTGTCGCACTTAAACTGTTTGGCCAATTGAGTTAAAAATTTATCAATGTGTAGCTCTTTACCGCATGAGCTCACTGAGTTGATTTGGTTACGATCCATTAACCCGTTTCGGCACCAGGACTCAATGAAGTTTTTCAATTTCTTTGTTGTCGCGCTTAAACGGTTTTGCCAATTGATTTGAAAATTTACAAAAGTGTAGCTCTTTACCACAGGAGCTCACTGAGGAGATTTGGTTACGATCCATTAACCCGTTTCGGCACCAGCGCTCAATAAAAATTTTTAATTTCTTTGTTGTCGCACTTAAACCGTTTTACCAATTGAGTTGAAAATTTACAAAAGTGTAGGTCTTTATAACAAAAGCTTTCTGAGTTGATTTGGTTACGATACATTAACCCATCAGGCTTCAGGCCATGAAATGTCTCATTTTTTGTTGTTGTGCTTAAACGATTTGACCAATTGAAAATTTGCACAAGTATTGCACTTTGGCACATTAACACATTTCGACACGATAGACTGTCAAAAAAAAATTTTGTTTCTAATTTCGGTCTAATTTGGGAGGATGAATTTATGGTTCTAAATAAAGCCTGTGACAAAATGGTTGTTAACGTTTATTAATCCATTTCCGCACGAGCACTTATTAATAATATTTTGCCTAATTTTGTGTATTGTTATTATTATTAAAAAGATATTTCCAACACTCTTTATTTTATCTATACTGTTTCTAATATTCCATAAAAACCTTTCAGTGCAAATTTCTAATATAGAACAGTAATTGAAGTAACCTTATTAAGTATCTTAAGAATACTGTTTTTAAGTCTTAACAACATAACATTTTCATATTAAAAAACAGAAACAATCTCCTACATTAGACAATCATCATGTCATCATTCAGAAATGCATTACTTAAATGTGGTCTTTACATGTGGTCTAAGATGCATAACATGTTTCCCATAAAATATCATTGAAATATGTACATATAGTATGTATAATATCCGTATATTTAAAAATACTACAAACTTAATCAATTAAATTAGAAAACATATTCACATTTCTGTACATCATTTAATCAAAAATTAGTACATACATATTTAAAGAACAGAAAACCTTACATTCTTATCCATATACAATTTTTACACATATTTTTAGCCAATCAATTTGGAAACATAATTAGAAAAACTAAACGAAAAAAAAATTCTGGTTGATTTATGAAGGTAAAAAACAATCATGTATTTTTTATATTGAAAATATGTTAAACAGAACCTGAAATGTACGCATTTAAAAAGAAGTTTTTTCAAAATTTGAAGAGCTGTCGGTGCTGTAGGATCTCCAACGGTGAGGGTATATAAAAACGTTGTTCTACAACATTACTCTTTTAAGAGACCTATGCATAGTTAATATTTCATTGCTCTTTATTAAACAGTATATGAGTTTTAACAGACGAAGGGACAGAGCGAACTTAATAACAAATTTTTCAAAATGTGCTTAAATAATTCATATTCATTCACCAATAATTGATAATTCACCAAAACATGAAGTGACATTACTTACAAAAAAAAATTGATTACATTATGGTCTTTTATAATTTAAATACGATTTTATGTTTCGGTATTAACGCATATTAACGAATATATAAGTTTGGAAAACAGACGGAGGGACAGAGCGAACCTAATAACAATTTTTTCAAAATGTGTTTAAAAGGATAATTCACAAAAACATGAAGTGACATTACTTACGAAAACAAATGTACTACATTATGGTCATAATTGAAATTCACTTCACCGTCATTGTGTACTCAATAGATTATTGATTCCTTTAAAAAATTTTTGTAGAAGAATTGTCTCTAATTCTTGGCTCTGTTTATTCAATTTAACTAAATCTAATAAAAAATAGAATATAAACTACCATAAATGCATAAATACAAATATAAATGCATATAAACTACCATAAATCTGTAAATGCATAGTAATAAGGTAACTATATTAATTAAATTATATTAACGCAGAAACAAAAGTTAATAATTTTTATTTCATAAAGCCAATAAAGTACTCCGGGCAACGCCGGGTACTCTGCTAGTATTATAATATATGCGAAAAAAAAATCTACTAATATTGATTGCTCAACAGGTTTTTACTCCATAACTATATATACATATATATACATTTCGTTATATATGGTACTATATAGGTTATTGTTAAATTTATGGAAGATTCATCAGAGTTCATATCAAGCACTATTTTTAATGAAGTATGTATCTAATTTATACCAAATATAAATTCTTAATATGCACAAGTTGTAACAGTTTTCGTAACGTTCCTAAAGCTATACATAAAAATTATACTTTTCACTTATCTAAATACTACAAAAATAATGTATGTAACTAGTTACTGAAATTTTGTCAAAATTAATTAAATTTAATGCAAAGAAATTTGATTCCTTTTAGTCTAGAGCAACAAATTCAGATATCTCTCACACTCAATGTCTACAGGGTATAACTCAATTTCAGATAGCTCTCACAGGGTATTACTCAATGTCTACATATGATGCGTATATAAAATTTTCTAAAAAGAAGTCCAGTTTTATGCTGCTTTTATGCTTTTATGCTTAAAATTTAGTTATTTTAACGCAACAGATTCGATTAGCTGCGAAATTTATATAACCCCACATTTTAGTACTTAATTAATAAGTTAGATATCTGAAATTCTGAAAAATACGATTAAGTTTTATGGTAACAACTTTCGTAAAATTTGATTAGTTTGACAAAAGGTGGGCGAATAGATGATATTGTGTTTCTATGGGTGTACTATAAAATTATTACCGTCTACTATATACACTCTTCCTCGTTATACCCTACACCTAAAATATAGGGTATATTAACTTTGGTATGGTGTTTGTAACCACCAAAAGTAAGCGAGTTAGATATGGATGTGTATATATACATATTCTGAATCAAGATCACCTCCTGAGTCGATTTAGCGATGTCCGTCCGTCCGTCCGTACGCACGATAACTCAAAAAATTGTTATCCAGTTAACAATGACTAAAGAAAGGCGGGGATTGCAAATAGGTGAAATCGGACCATGGGTTCGGGTACCTCCCACACAACTCTTCGAAATTAATTAAGATAGAAACTACAAAATTTGATACAAGGGTGTTGTTTCTGGAATCCCTGATTTGCCTAAAAATTCAGATAAATTGGGATGGTTATTCGGGTATATCCCACACACTTACCAAGACCTAACAAGCATATCTTCGAAATTAATAAAGATAAAAACTTGAAATTTGATATAAGAGTGTTCTACCCCGTTCTGATGATGTCTCTAAAATTTGAGATGAATTGGGCTGGTGGTCCGGGTACCTTCACACACTTCCCAAGACCTAACAAGCATATCTTTGAATTTAATAAAGATAGAAACCTAAAATTTCGTACAAAGGTTGTACAAGCATTTATTTTTTTAGCTTATATTAAATACCTAAGTAAAATAACTTCTGGATTTTTAATTTAATTTGAATTTTTTGGGTGTAGGGTATAAATAAGTCGGTTGCATCGATTTACTGTTACATTTACTTGTTTTTATTTCGTTTCGATTTTTTCGTTTTTTTACACAGCAAGTGCAACTTTATTCCATTTTTCTATAAATTGATATAGAAAAATATTTTAAAATTTTTCTAAACCCAATACATAAAATAAGGTTTAAAAGCCACTGTTTGATAATCTTAAGAACTATTCTAATATATATGTATTACACCAAAATAAAATGAAAACAAAGTTTTTTGTTTTATTATTTGAAAATATAATATAATATTCTACTTTTTATATATGATTAAATTGAAAATGAAATTCAATGACTATCTAGTAGTTTATTCTAACATATATACATAAGTATATGTATATAGAAAGATATAATATAGTTAAATACCTATATATAAGTATATAGTATATATGATTAAGTATATGTAATTTATAGTAATTTTTCTTTTCATAAATAATCCAAAAATATCCTGTTTACTTATGTATATATTTTGCTTTTACTATTAGTGGTCGATAAAATCTATAACATATATATATATACATATTATATCTACATAATATATAATATGTTATTTAAAAGTTTTTTTATTTTATTTTTTATTATCGATTGAATTTCATTTCAAAAAACAATAACAAATACTATTATTAAATATTAAAAAAATATATATACAGGGTGTCCGAGACTCAAGTACGCGCACTGCACTCAGTGATTGGGGGCATTAAAACAAAAAAAAAATTGTACTGGAAGGGGATCTATTGTGGACCCTTTTCGAGATATGAGGGATTAAAGATTTTTTAGAGACTTTTCATAAAAAAATCTATAACTTTTGAACGGCTTACTGTAGAGAGATAAAAAAAATGCATTTTGTAGAGTAAATTGTCAGCTGTGTTCAGAGAAAAAGTTATTAGGTACTAATAATAGGGCTTGAAAAGCTGTCTCGAAATATGCTATAAAAAGTACCCCAAATACCGGGTGTTTCAAAAGAAAATTGAGTTTGAAACATAATTTTTTCATTTTAAATCATTTTGAACCTTCATAACTTTGTAACTGTTGGGTATATGTGGATCATCAGTATACAACAATTACAGCTGACAATTTACTCTACAAAATGTATTTTTTTTTATCTCTCTACAGTAAGCCGTTCAAAAGTTATAGATTTTTTTATGAAAAGTCTCTAAAAAATCTTTAATCCCTCATATCTCGAAAAGGGTCCACAATAGACCCCCCCCTCCAGTACAATTTTTTGTTTGTTTTAATGCCCCCAATCACTGAGTACAGTGCGCGTACTTGAGTCCCGGACACCCTGTATATATATATATTTTATTTTTATATTTTGGCTAAAACAGAGAAAAAAATTAATAAAAATCAAAAAAAAAAAAGGAAGAATAATAAATAACAAAAATTATTAGTTATAGCATATAATATATATATATATATATGTCTAAGATATATTATATATACTTATATATAATAGTCTAGTCCTAGCTGAACAAAGGTTATTGTCATTAAACGTAATTGAAATAAAAATATACAAGAAAGTAAGTACTTACATAGTTATGTTACAATATTTAATAAAACGAATATAAATCTTATATATAAGGAAACTTTTTTTAATTTAATCTAATTAATATGTAGTATACAAAATTGAAAGATTGAGTCTGTTTGCAAAAAAAAAAAAATAATTAAATATTTTAATTTTTAATATAATTTATTTGTGGTTGACGCACCGCTTCTCATTCATAAGGGAATGAGAGGTCTCGGGTTCGATTTCCGGCTGGGTACAATAATTATAATATAAAAAAAAAAAAAAATTCATATATCGCAATATATAAATACTTTATATATATCATAATATCTCGTACACCCCACATTCCTACCAGGAAACAGGGGTTATAGCTACCTGGCACATTTATGTACCACGATACCTGAATATAAATAAATAAATAAATATAATTTATTTATTTCTTTTTTCTTTAATTTCTTCAATACAATTTGCTTTATAGTTTATATAAATATGTTAAATCTATTAATTTTATTATAACCAGAGAAATAAATCTTATGACTTGGTCAATAACATATTATGATATAGTTATACTTTAATAACAACTTTTATTAACTAAATTTTATGTAACTAAGTATATAAAAGATATGTGATACCAGAAGTATATTGTAGAGTGTTTGCCACTAGAGAATTGCCACTAAATATAATAATTTTATTATCATTGGATAATAACAAAAGAAGCAATTGAACTTATCTTTTTTGATGATTTTTGAAAACATTTTTGATATAAACTACGAAATCTTATTGACAGTATTAATAGTTAGGTACAGTAACTTAAAGTAACTCTTTTAAATTGTCAATTTAATAATTTTTAAAAAATTTAACTAAATCTTCTAAACTTAATGTTTAAATTTTTTTTTTTTTTTAATGCATTTCTTTGTCACATAAATGTGGACAGGAAATTACACAGCTTTTCCTGTTCAGGCGTGGCTGCAAATGTCGTAAGGGGGAATAAATCTTACGATGTGTATAGGATTCGAACCCACACTCCCTTGATGTTTACAGAGTGTTTTATACGCTCTTACCCACTAGGCCACCGAGCCTCCTGTTTCAATTTTAATGTTAATATTTAATTTCATTATTATATGAAATAATTAATCATGAAATGGGTTGGGTCTGAAATTCCAGTTTCATAATTCCAAAACAAAACAAATTCCAAGTTTCAAAATTTCAAAAAACAAAATTCCAAAAAGATAAAAAAAAAACACAATATCTCAATTATAACCAAAATTCAAAAAAATTTTCCATTTTATCACAAAATTGCAAATTGCGTAATCTTATTCTCGCGCATTGAAGTACTACTTGGGAAAACCTCAAAAACAATTTTGAATAAAAAACATTATTCAAAATGAATGGCCGTTTTTTAAAAGCATTTTGCATTTTGAACATCACTCAACATAATATTATACCGAAAATTTTCAGTGTTTTTGTTGAGGAACTTTTAAAAAAGAAAAGATATAAAATAAAATCTTGAAAAATGTTTTATATCAAGATTAAATTAAAGATTTTTTTTTTCAGGAAAACGGCACACTCTCATCCCAAAGCAAGCTTTTCAATTTTTTCAATGTTTTTTTTTTGCAATTTTGAAATTTGGAATTTTGAAACTTGGAATTTTTTTTTTCATTGTTTGAAATTTTGAAACTTGGAATTTTTTTTTTTGGAATTATGATACCCTCATGAAATATCAAAATCATAATTTTAATTTTATCTAATTTGCAAAAACCTAAAAAAAAAATATTAGAAGGAAAGCACTATACTTAAAGCTTAAAGTATTTATTAATTTAAAAATTTCTCAGAATAAAGATGTATTATAACTTTTAACATCACTTACAAATTATTCGTGATATTAAAAAACAAGCAATATTAGTATTATCCTCCGTTACGTAGGACATTATGGGAATATTAAAAAACAATATTACTTATATGTAAGGGTTGTTTTTTTTTTTTAGAATGATAGAACTTTAAATTGAAATAAAACACATTTAAATTAAGAATGAAGTTAAATTTTTATTTTATTTGATTTCAGTAAGCCTTGATAAATTATCATGGAAAAACTTATGCCGCAACAACGTTTACAAAATGTTGAAATTTATTTTCAAAATCAGTGTTCTATTCGCCAAACTTATAGAGCACTTCGTGAAATTTATGGTTTACATAATCATCCATTAGAGCAGATTATTAGTCGAACTATCGATAGATTTCGGACAATATTTTCTCTACTCGATGCAACAATAACAAGACAAAGAACTGTATGTACAGAAGAAAATATCGGTGCTGTAAGAGCTAGTGTTGATGAGAACCCAAATTTGTCTATTCGTCGACGTTCACAACAAGTTAGACTGTATGCAACCATCGCCACCACAAAATCTTGGTCTACACCCGTACAAGATTCAACTAGTTCAAGAACTAAAGTCATTTGATCAAAATAAGCGTCGTTTGTTTGTTGATTGGGCCCTAGAACAGCTTCTAAGTTGATCTACTTTTTTATCGAAAAATTGTGTTTAGTGATGAAGCTCATTTTTGGTTGAACGGCTACATAAACAGGCAAAATTACCGTATATGGAGTGAAAACAATCCTCAAGAAATTCAGCAGGATTCATTGCATCCGCTGAAAAATTCACCCTATATGGTGCGGTTTACACGCTGAAGGAATCATCGGTCCATATTTCTTTAAAAACTATGCTGGAGCTAATGTTACAGTGAATGGTGCTTGTTACAGATCGATGATCAATGACTTTTTGTTTCAAAATTTTAATGGTATCGACCCTGAAGTGTTTTGCTTCCAACAAAATGATGCTACACCTCATACTGCTACCGCAACAATTGATTTATTGAAAGCAAAATTTGTTGTTAACATTATTTCGAGAAATGATCTAATTAATTGTCCTTCAAGATCATGCGATATAACGCCACTGGATTATTTTCTTTGGAGATATGCGAAGTCATTGGTTTATGCTGATAAACCAGAAATAATAGCCGCTTTGGAAGCCAACATAACCCGTGTTATTTATGAAATAAGGCATGAATTACTTGAAAAAGTGGTCCAAAATTGGTCTGATCGAATGCTGTTCATTTCAATTTAAAGTTCTATTATTCTTAAAAAAAAACTCCCGTTATATTCATTTACAAAAATGAATTTGCATACTAACAGGCGTTTCATTTTCTTTTTTCTAAATTTCTTTTATTTTTGATTAACATAAATTTTAAATTGTAATTTTTATCATAATAATTACACAAAAATGTATCATTTAAATATTTTGTTCAGTAAATAATTAATTATTTTTAATTTATTTAATAAATAAATATAATAAAAAGCTTTGTTAAAAACAAAACTATTAAACAGAAATCTTATAAAATTTATTTTTTATTTTTAATTAAGTATTTCTTAACATTTTCAAATAATTTTATTTTCTATTACAAAATTTATAATTTTTAATGTAATTTTTAGTTTAATTTAAATCAAAATCCATAAAACGTTTATTGTGTTCATACTTCTAAAGAAGTATTTCAATAATATTACTTAACTATTATAATTCAAGCAAATTAATCGATTAATTTAAACAAAAAACAAAAAAAAAAAGGACGAGGTCAATATAAGTAATATTATGAAATACATAATAATTAAATTAAAAGAAAATAACTAAAGTATATAAAGTTTATCATATATATATATATATATAATTTACTATTTTATACCTATTAATTTTAACAAATTCTTATTCTATAATAAAAATGAAAAACAAAAATTAACTTTTACTTTAAAAATAATAATTACTAATTGCTTACACTATCATAAATTTTGTTAAAAGTCATGAAAATTATCATTGTCGTGTTAAAATCTTACATGAAAAGTATAAACCAATAAAAATCAGGTGGTAAAACGGAAATAGAATTTATATATTACTTCAGTTATTTTTCGTTGCGTTTTTATTTCCTTTTTTTTTTTTTTTATTTTATTATGTTTGTAAATTATACATTCATTTTTTTTTCTCTGTTTCTTTGAAAAATACTCTATTAAAGTAACATTTGTAATTCTTAGTCATATAAATATTATAGTTATATATATATATTTATGAATATTTATATATATATGTATAAGTAAGTATAAATGTTTACGATAAATAAAGCAACCCACGTGTATTTTAAAAATGTGTGCTTCTAAAAAAAAAGCTTTCTATATATAATATGTATATAAGAATATTTATATACACACACAAAAAAAAAAAAAAAAGAAAGTTAAATCAGGTAACCTTAAAATGTTTCAAAAAGTCAAAATATGTTTATATATCCTTTGCACAAGGACAAAAATGTTTCCTTTTAGATTTTTTCATTTTTACTTTATACTTAATATATGTTAGTGTTTGAGGTTATATAAAAAAAAAAAAAAAAAACAGAAAAAAATATTAAACACAAGTCATAGATCATTAATTCTTTAAAATAGAAATATGTAAGTAAATATGTTTCTAATGAATAATGGATTACAAAATATATATATATATATATTATATGTAGGCAAAAAGGACATAAAAAACATTTTTTTTTTTTTGGAAAACTAAGTATAATATCTAACCGCATCTAGAACTTTTTCTTTTACTTTCTTTTATTTATTTATTCTTTTTTTTCTTTTATTTAAACCAAAAAAAAGAAAAATCTGATTGCTACTAAAATATTTAATTGATTCATAAAGTTTTTAAAATGTAACTAAATTTTCATTTCAAGATTATTTATTATAATTAATATTATATCAATTATATTGCAATAAATAATACTGATATAAACTTATGATGATAATCATAAATTTGTATTGATAATGATAAATTTATTTTGTACTTGAGATTTTTCTTTCCTATTTTCCTATTAATTTTTACTAAACTCTAAATAAATACTAAATTTAAATCGTTTATTTTTTTTTTATCTTATTTATTATTGAACCTGTTTCAACAAGTGACGTCATGATTTGCCTTTGTGAAAAACTCAAAACCAATCTCAATCTTTCAGAGAAGTTTGATGTTGTGGCTTGGTAATGTCTTTTTTAAATGCATTGGAGATTTCCTTTTGAATTGCTCGATTCGGTTAGTAACTAATCGATGGTTTTTTATCCGACAAATTTTTAATAAATGCTGAAGTGGCTCAAGACTCTGTTCTTGCACTCTATTTCTGCTCTACCTTTCAATCTTTAACTTGCAATCCTACTCTCTCAAATTTCCGATTTTATCAAATTATTCTTCTCTAACTTTTTAATTATTACATCTATAACTGGTAACTGTATGTAACTATATGATCCAGTTGTATTCGAAAACAATTACAATTATATATTATACGTTTTTTGATAACAAAACATATAACACTTTATCATTTACTTATAGTTAATAAATAATATTTTATCAATATATATATATATGTAACTTTTAAATTATTGTTATAAAAAATATTGTTAACCTCTGAAATAACAAAATTTTTGTTAAATTTGTATATATGTATGTATATACTTACATGTATGTATGTGTTTACTTACATATGTATAGTTACACTATTGAAAAATTTATCAGTGATAAGATTTTTATTGAATAAAAAAGACAACTTAATAACATATAGCTAATAAATTTTGGGTACTTATATTTAAATTGTAAATATTTATTATAATAATATTGATATAACAATCACCTTAGACAATTTGTTTTTATTTTTTTTATTACGGCGCCTTATCGTATGCTTATTTTTAGTATTTGAATAACCTGTAAATATACCTACAGATTGAAACCTAAATCCAAATTCATAATTCCATTATAAACTGATAAATTCATAAACATTTTTTTTTTATGATTTTAGATTAAATACTTAATCTTTAATTATTATGAGATTGTACTAATGGTTGATGTCATAAAGTCATATTTCACGTTGATGCTATACTAAATAACCGCTTAACAAATAATTGAAATCCTGATTTTGTGCCTAAAATCTTTCCTAATTATTATTTTACGTTACTTAACCTGTACTAATGGTATAGAAAGCAACCATCAGACCCAACCAAAATAAAAACAAGTACTTAAATGTAACAGTAAGTCGATGCAACCGTCTTACGAATACCCCACACCTGAAAAATTATCCCATATTCAACTCTGTCTTACTTATTCAATTTGTACAAACTTTTAAGTTTCTTTCATTATTAGTTTCGGAGATAATATGTTTGTTAAGGTTTAGAAGACGTCTAGGACTCACCCGAACCGCCGTTTCTCTGCACCTCAAATTTCAGAAACATAAGGAAATATAATAGAGTATTTTTGTACAAAATTGCAAGGGGCTATCTTTATTAGTTTAAGAAGTATTCTTGTTAAGTTTTGGAAGTCGTGTGGCAGCTGTTTTAACCGCCCTCTTTTCCTTTCTTATTCAACTCGTATTTCAGAAACGTAAAAGAAGCATGATTTAACACATTTTTACATAATTTCAAGTTTCTATCTTTTTTAATTTCGATGATATGATTGTTAGACCTTGGAAGGCGTGTCTCCGAACCGCCAATCCAATTCATCTAAAATTTCAGGTACATAGAGAAAACATTACAGAACACCCTTGTACCAATTTTAAAGGTTCTTTCTTTATTGGTGTAGGAGCTATACTTGTTTGCTCTTGGGCTAGTTCGAAAGCTTCCAAAATTCGAACCCATGGTCCAAATCACCTGAAATATCAGTTTTCAATTTTAAAGAAAAGGAGACTAACAGAACAACCTTGTACCAAATTTAAAGGTTCTACCTTTTTTGGTGATATGCTCGTTTACTCTTGGGCTCGTTCGGAAGCTTCTAAAATCCGAACCCATGGACCGATTTTTTCCATTTGCAATCCCTGTCTTTCTTTCGTAATTAGTAACTTACTAAGTATATGAATTGCATCAAGATAGCTTTATTAGTTTTTGAGTTATCGTGTTAACGGACGGGCGGATATCGTTAAATTGACTCAGGAGATGACATTGATTAAGAATATATATGTACATGTCCATATCTAAATTGCTTCCCTTTGATGGTTACAAACATCATACCAAACTTAATATACCCTATACTTTAGGTGTATAGACAGGAACGTACGTAGGATATAAAAAAATATTAACTTTTAACAACATTCCTAGATAATTAATTGAGCGTATTTGATGATTTAAAAAAAAAAGGATGAAATATGGAATATGTAGCCTATTTTGGTTAGCAGATCGCATTTACCTTTACAAATACATTTTACGTATAATTATTTACATAAATTTATTAATAAAACCAGATAAAGACTATATGAATACTTAACGGTTTCATATTAAGTATATACTGTATATAATTATTTGTATATACTATTATATAATTACATAGTATAATTGTCACATTATACTAAAACCAAAAAAAAAAAAAAAGAAAGAAAAAAAACTAGCAAATGCAATTAATATTAAAAATGTAAAAATGTTGATAATAATTTCTCTGTAGAGAATTGATCTCATTTTCAAATTATAATGGAAATTTTAAAATATAATGGAATGACGAATTTACTTTCACCTTTCGTTTAAATATGCGAATAAAATTGAAAAAAAATTTACTTCTAAATATAGCTGTAAAAACAAAACAACAAACAAACAAAAAAAAAATATATTTTCATTGGTTTTGTTTGTGGGAGAAAATGATAAAAATTAAATTACAAAATGATTATTTTTTTTTTTTTTTATCAAAGAAACTTTAACATGTACATTTTAAAAATTACAAAATTTACATTAAGTAAATCCGTTTTTTTTTTTTTTTATCACTATACTAATGTTAAAAAAAATATCATAATCGAATTTCTATTTTTAACTTTTCCTGTAAAATTGAGAAAATGCGGTGAAAGAAAATTCATTATTTTAGATGATCCTTTTAAGTGTTTTTCTTTTTTTTTTTAAATGTAAATAGGAACGTACCTTTAACTTAATTCACACATTGGTATATATATAAAAAAAAGAAAGAGAGCAAGAAAGCAAAACAAAAAAAAAAAAAAAAAGTTTTTCAACTTTATGAAATGACACTTATGTCAAAAGGATTTTTTTTTTTTTCTAATTTTCTTTTTAAAAATAAGGTAGAAACAACATCAAAGGAACATTATTAAAAGAAAAATATTATACGTATATACTTAGATACTTACGCCTAAAGTATAAGTAAGTATTCTTTTAAAACTGAAAAAAATATCTAAGATTTTGTTAAAAAGAAAATCCAGGATAAACTGTTATTTTACAACGGTCAGGGTTCAGTGTACTTCATGAAGAAATAATTTGATTTTTATTTCCATCCATAAATAAAAATATGAATCATATCACGTGAGCATAAAATATATTCATTTTCAAGGAATATTAAAACAAACTTCTTACAAATTATTTGAGACTTATTAGAGAAATCATTTTTAGTAACGCGATTTAAGACAGTTTTAAAAAATTTATTATTTATTATAAGGTTTTTAATAATTAATTCTCTTAAATGATATCAATAAAATAAATAACTTTAAATTATTACCACTATTTGAATCTTTAAAGATCTTTTCAGTTTCCAGGCGAGCTGGGAATTCAAAAAATCAAAAAATATTCAATTCAGTTTCGGGAAAATCAAGAGATGTTTAAAAAAAATATGTTTCGTTTACATTTCTTGTATTCACTAATTTCTATCTACGCAAAATATCTTAGGTTAAGATTTTTAAAATCCTACAAGATATTATAGCTTAAAACCAATCATATATACTAATGTATGAGAAAGAAATAAGAAAACAAACATAATTTCGCAAATCATCTCGCAAGTGTTATCAAAAATGAAAGAGTAAAGTGCCATCGAAAATTGAAACAGATTGAAGTTTCATAAGCAGCCGCAATAAACAGACTGAAATTTCGCAAAAAGGGTAGGAGCTAAAAATTAAAAAAGTTAACTGAACTTATTAATAATTTTTAATATAAAAAAAAAAAAAACTGTAAAAAAACTGAATTTAATTCTTTAATGCTGTCATAAATGTTATAATATAACTATAACGGGAGTTAATTTAAAAATTTACTATTAACTCGTATCATCTGTCAAATATCATAAAATGTCATTCAAATTAATATATCCGTTTTTTCACTTATTAGACAGTCAAACGAGTCTAATTCTTCTTCTCTTTCATATACTTTATTTATGTATGTATGATACATTTTTAAATTTTTTTTTCTTTTCCGTTTATAAATGCTAATGTGTTATCCGCATAAAATAATACGTAAGAACTTATTAAAGGATAAAAAAAAAATATTTTTTAATTTTATATTAATCCAAAGAATAAGAGTTTAAAAAAGTTAGAAAAACAAATTTTTTTTTTTTTGTTCGGTATATGTAAGCACATATAACTAAAAATATATATAAGTATATATATATATATATATATATTATGTGATATATGAGTTATAATGTAGTTATAAATAATGTATTCTTAAACTTTTAAAGATTCATTTGTATGTATATGTAACAATCTTTAATTAATTAAATTTACGAAAAAAGTTTTTTTTAAGCAATAAAATTAAATAATAATAATAAAGTGTTCAAATTAATTGAATAATAAATAATAATAAAGTAATAAAATATGAATCTTTCAGAATAATAAAATAAAAGAAAAAGATAATATTATAAGATTTAATATAGTTAGTTAGTGAGAAGTTTTAGAATATATAATTTAATTATTTAATCAATATAAATAATATAAAATATTTTGTTTTTAATGATTGTTAGAAACTTAAAACAACATACGGTTCTCATAATAAAAAATTTAAACAAAATTTTAACCCTATTATAACTAAATACATTTACTTATACGTATATTATAAGAGTGTCAAGTGTATTTGTTTAATGACTAATATAAAAAAAATTAATTGTTGGTAAATAATAAAATATATAATTAAAAATTAATAAATTTAATATAATGTTCTTTTATATTATCTTATTATACAGCCTACAAATATCTCACGAAAATAAAAGGAATGATCTTTTATCATATCGACTACAAATTGCCCGTAATTTAACAAACCTATTCAATATTAAAAAATAAAAGTCTTTCAGATCACAGAAATCAGATAAAAGTCGTTATTATAACATAATATTATTCAGTGAACCCGTTCTAAATTTGCAGATTGATAGGGTCTTGTTAATATGTATTATTAGTCTCATGATGGATAACCATATTATATAAGTATACTTATAAGTATATACATTTGGCAACATATCATCAACATGGTCATATCAATGCTGAAACTATATTTTTACAGTATAGTAAAACAATCTGCAAGACAATCTGTAATACAACTGAAAAGGTTTACAATTGACAAAAATAGTCTTTTTATATGAAACAATTGAAGAAAAAGACCAGTAAATAGAATGTTCAGTTGTAAAAGGCCAGAAAAAATGCATATATATATATGTACTTATAACAGCGCATAACAAAACAAGTAATTAACGTTCAAATAATGAGCAACCTTAGTAACCTCTTATTAATCTACGTTTTTTAATTTCTTTAATTTTTTTTACTTTTTACCTAAATAATTAAGTCGGTATATATAAATTAATATTAAAATATGATAAAATTTTATAGCATTTATTTTTAAAAACTTGTAAAGAAATTAAATAGGTAATAATTTTTTGTTCAGTAATAACTAATTTTTTAATTTTGAAAAACAAAAAAAAAATTATTCTCATACTTATACTAAAAAAATTGAATCGATTCTTCTTTTCATATATATATATATATATATATACACGAGCTACCATTCATTAAGTACAATTTTTATCATAACGCAAACCGAGGGATAACGATTATTTGAAATGTCATTGGAAAAATTATTCAGTTAATCATTTATTTTTGAAAATTGTCAAAAACAATGATTAAAATAAATGTATAAAATTTCGAAAAACTTACAAAACTTAAAATATTGAGTTGGCGCACTTTATCTTTCAATTAAAAGTTATTTGAAAAAACAAAAAAAAAAACATTCTATCGATTAAAAAAAAAAAAAATTTTATTTTATCATTATTTTTAATTTCTTTAATTAAGTTAAATTGATACTTTACCAATATTGTAAGATTAAATTGAAATAAAAGTTGAAAATAGTTTTCTTGTCAAGACTTAATGAAATTTTATTTTTTATGTATACATATATATATATACGTATATAAAATGTAAAATAATGGTAAACAACAACCAATACTTTTTATAGTTTATAAATTGTAATTTCACTATATATATTGGATATATGTATGCATAACTACATACCATAAGATGTATACTTAATATGGAAACTATACAATTAAATAAGAAGGTATATATACATGTATCTATCTACTTATATTTGAAAAAAAAAATACTTAAAAACTATATTTTATTTTTAAAATAAAAACTTTGTTATTGCTTAATAATTTAATACTTGTTGCAAATTGAGAAAACATTTTCAAAAATATTTGTTTTTTTTAAATTAACAATTTATACTTTTAAAGAATAACCATAATAATATAACAATTTAAATATAAATCAATTTTTGTTTTTATTAAAAAGAATTTATATTTTGTAGTTATTATTCATTAGATAGGGGTTATTGGTGGCCTAATCGCTAAAATCCGGTTTAAAATACGCTCTAAACACAAAGAAAAGCTATGTAATTTCCTTATGATATTTATGGGGCAGAGGAATAAACAAAAAAAAAAACTCTTCAATACTTACTTAAATCTTTTCATTCTCAAAATACCAGTATGTTAAATTCCTGTAAGTTAAACATAATTTATTCTCTTTTCATTCTTATTAAGAGCATAGCGACATAATAAAAACATGAAAACAAAAAAAATTTTCTTGTCCTAGATAATAGATGGCACACAAATAGCTCAAAAAAAAGTAAGTAAGGTCATAATTATGTTGACAATAGCTATAAAATAGAGTAAACGACTTTAGATAAATAAAGATGCATCAGGAAACATAAATTGGTCTAACTTGAATAAGTTACTGCAAATTAATTTACAGCATACTATTCATTTTCTATTTCTAACCGAGATAATATTATATAATTATATTACTTAAACGTTCTTAATTGGTAGTCGAGATGTTAACCGATTTATTATAGTTTTTTTTTTATAGATGTGACATTTAACAAAAATTATTTCGTTTCTTACAATTAATCACTTATTTCATGAACGATTTATTTTATAAAATAGCTATAAATGAAATATTTAGTTAAGTCAGTTTATTAAAACTAAAACAAAAAAAAAAAAAAGAAACAAATCTTTTGAAAAATTTAAATTTTTCTAAGCAATCGGACTACTTATGCATAATTTAATTTCTTTTTAAGTGAAAAAAAAAAAAAACTAAAAATTTTATCTCAATTGAATTTGGTTTGACCAATCACTTTTTTTCTTTTAATTATTTAACTTTTTGTTAAAAAGTTTTTGTGGTTGTTAAAAATGTTTCAAAGAAAATGAAAATTTATTATTCTGCAGAAAAGAAATTAATTTAAGGTTAGGATTTTAAATTTCTTAAAAATATTAAAGAGAAAAAACCATGTAATTTAAATAATTGAAAAAAGAAAAAGAAAAAGTAAATAAGTAGAAAAAGATTATATATATATATATATATATATATATATATATTTAATACTTAATTCGAATTTCTAATTTCTAATTCAATTTTAATAACAAAGAAAAGAAAAAGAATTTTTTCAAACGTTATTGTAATTGCAGTTTAAACATTTATTTTGATGTGTTGTGAAAAAGAAATTAAATATCTTTTAAAATTTGATTTATTAGTTTAGATTTTTATGCTAAGTGTTTTTAGATTCCTAATTTTAGAATTCTAAGCATATTCGAATATTTATTTAACCTATATATTAAGTAGATATCACTTAATTACTTAGTTATACGTAAATAATTTTAATATACCTATAACTGAACTGTCCGCATATGGTTATTAATTGAATTTATAATATTTTAAACTAACTTAAACTAAACTTATTATTTAAAACTAAAACTAAATAATAAAACGATTGGCGTGATGTTACAAAAAGAAATTTCAAAAAGATATTTTTATGAATGAATTATTATATTTATTAATTACTTATAGGTACATGTATATTTCAAAATTGTAAATTTTGATAGTACACACACACACACACATAAAATTGTTATAAAATGCAATTTAATTAATGAATACTTGATAAATTAAGAAGAAATATTATGGTTTTAATTATTTAATTAAATTTTTTTAGGATTAAAATTAGTTTATATTTGAACTTAAGTAAATACTATGGGCTTTTGTAGAGGAACAGAAATTTTTCAGTTGAAATTTAAAGAAAAAAAAACATATAAGTACATAATATTAAGTATTTACTAATAATTTTTACCGACCGTATACATTAATGTATAAGGTAGGTATCGTATTCATACTAAAAATTTGTGCTCGAGATTTTTTTCGCGCAGTGGTCGGTCCTGTAGTGGAGACAGCTGATTTTTTTTCTTCCCCACAAAAAAAGAACGATTCCGTTCAATTTAAGTGATTCAAATTTTTTAACTATCAATTTATTATTAAATTAATTCAATTAGAAATAGAATAGTCTCTTTTATTGATTGTGATATTACATTAAAACCACATTTAAATAATATAAGTATTAAGTAAATTTTATTGTTTAAATGTTTTAAACTTAACTTTCAAAAATTCATTAACAAATTTTTGTATATATATAACAGGAGGACTTATTAAAAAAAAAAATTTTAATTAAGTACAAGGTCAAAATACTTTATCATTTTTCTAAAGTACTTACTAATTTTTTCTAGAAATTTTGAACTTTATTACAGTTACCTTAATTACATTTTTCAAAATTACTCATCTTCCTGGAGAAATATACACTACTTACTTATATAAGAAGAAAAACCTATACTACTTATGTATATACTTATTAAGTACTTAATAAATTAATATTCAATTTTGTAATGAACAAAAAAACATAAAGATTATTTTAACATATACTTAGATATAATCATTTTCGATCTACTATTAACCTACACATCCCCATCACCTATATAAAGTTCTTTAATGAAATTTTTTTTTTAACTTCCTTATCAATAATTATTTAACAAAATTTTGTAAGACTCAATAAATTTTTACCTTTTCTATTTTACGTAAAATTGTTATTTTTTTTTTTTTTTTTTTTGTACTTTCATAGACATTTCAAAAATTCATAAGTAGCTGTACCTACATCAAAAAAAAAATTTTTTTTTTTACCCAGTAATGACATAATTATACTTTTATTAACAACTCTAATTCAACAATTACCAAAAAAATATACAGTAATGAAAAATAATGATAAAATTAAAATAAAAAAAAATATATATATAAAAATAAAACAAAAAGGTACTAAAAGAAGGTAAATGTCTATGAAGTAACAAATCAACAAAACGATAAGTTTATGGTCTTATTAAATTATAATATAAAAAAAAGAAAATATTTAAAAGAAAACGTTAAGTTAACTGTCAGTAATAAAATTTTAATATTTTAAATGACATATAGGTAAGTAAATTTAATTAATTTTAATTTTTGAATAATTAAATTTTGTATATATACCTATACATATATATAATAATTCAATCATATTAAACTTTAAAATAAACTTTTAATTTCTTCAAAACTTTAAAATAAATAAATTTTTGAATATTAAAGAAGAATTTTATACATTTTTACTGAAATTGACAGAATATCAAATAATATAAAATTTTTTTTTACTCTGTTACAGTATGTACAAAAAAAAATATAGTATTGTCATGTCATTACAAAATGTCTTAATTTATTTAATAGATCTGTAAATGAGTAAAAAATAGACGGTTTTTTTTTTTTAAATTTACATTTTTGAAAAAGTTTTTCTTTTTGTTTAATCTACTTTTGACTTTTGTATTCGTATTTACCTATCTACTAATAGAACGCAATGACAATTTATGACATTTATTAAAATTTTGTAAATTTTTGTAAGAAAAAAACGTTTGCATACTTTTTTTTTTTTTAAATGAGAGCATTATTTTGTTTAAATTGAGTAAATTATTTCGATTATTCTCTCAAATTTCAATTGCTCAATCATTTGTAAATTTTTGTAAATAAAAGTATACGAAGAAACCTAATTTCTTGTAGCTAAAGTATGTCCTTATAATATATTTAAGTTTCCTTTTTTAAAAAGTATTAAGAACTTATGGATATTTTTTATACTTTATTATAATTTTTCTCCGCTAAGTATATGTAATTGTATAAAGTTAAATCTATTTAAGAATTTAAAAATAAAATCTTTCAACTACTTATAAGTAGGTACTAAATCTGTTTAGAAATATGAAGAAATTAAAGAAATTTATCATAGTTTTATAACTAAGATTAAAAATTTTATCAAATTAGAACTAAGTACTTATGTTTTAGGGAGCTATACTGATTTTAAACTGTATAATGTTTTGTAACCTTAATATTGTTATTTCTACACTTTTTAATTCCAAATTGACAGAAAATAATATACAATAAACATTAAATCATCTGAATTTTCAAGTTGTTACTTACTGTTTTTATTTTTTGCCTATACTTTAATATAGTCATTTTTACACTTTTCATTTTCACAATAAATTAACAAATTGACACAAGAAAAAAAAAACATGTATATACAATCACTTTTTAAATCATGAATTAAATCCTGACAGTTGAATGGCGTGGAAATTTTAAAAACCTTCAGTAGATTTTAATCAAATCAAAATAAACATATATTTTAAATACCACAAAAAAAAAAAAAAAAAATAGCAATCCTAGTACTAAGGAAAAAAGAAAAAATAAAAAAATACCTTACAAAATAAAAAAAAATGAGGTAACACAAATTTCCTGATAAGAAAATTGATAACGACAAAGTACTTATTTTAATGCTAATGTACAAGAACTCTCATTAACTAATGTTCAACTTTATCCACTTTCATACTTATTTGAAAATTAAAGAAATCAAAATATGTATGTATATATGTATATATATAAGAGTTATATTCAAACGTGAAATGGTATTGTTAAAATATACTTATTAGAGAAACGTAGATGGTATATATATATTATACATATGTAGTTAGTATTTAAGTAAATTTTTGGTCTACCATAAAAGTACATTTCAAGTACAATGAATTGAATTTTTTTTTTTATTTTCCAACAACTATACGTACAAAAATATATACGTATATATATGCATATATATCCGTACGTATACTTATGTATATAGAAAATAATGTTAATTCATACTCTCTATAAATTGGTGGTTAAACTATAAGGTGTATTTTTTTTTTTTTGCTAAATTGAAGTGCTAAATTTAGACACAAAATGATTTTTGTTTTTTTTTTTGTTTTCCTGTTTGTTATTCTTTTTTATTGTTCTTTATTTGCTATTTCCTTTGATTTCATGACTTCATTGGTAGATGAAATAAAATACACTTAATTCATATAAACTATATATATCTACCTATATACTTACTTATAGTTATAAATTCTATATATTAAATATATATTAAAATAAAACGAGGGTGTATTACAGATATAAGTATCCATATATGCATATATATATATTTATGATTATATTAAAATATAAGTAAAAAATTTTGAAAAGAAATCAAAAAAAAAATAAGTACTTATTGAAAACAAAAATATAATAGCGAGAACATCACTAGTTAATCAAGCGTTTCAATCATGGAATATTTCATTGTATATATGTACATATATAACATTATTATAATTGAGGTAAAAATTTCCATTTTATTACGCAAATAATTATATAAATGATATTTATGGTTGGTCGATTTAAATATACAATCAGTCAATCTATATTATGTATGACTTCATTTATGTATAATATATATATATACTTCATTTATATATAATAAACCCAAACAATTTACAACAATAAGTAACTATTTAAATTCTAATAATTCTTAAAATTTCACTATAAGAAAGTACTTATATACGTACAAGTACAGATAAGGTAAGGTGGGGAATGATTGATTACTGATTGAATAAATTTGAATTGAAACACGAAAAGTTTTTTTTTTTTTTTTGTTTTTTCTACATTTTTGTTTTTATTTAAATTGATTTTTAAAAAACAATTTATTAATACTTCAAAAATGCGATAAAAAGAAAAAAATAAATAAAAAGTAATTGAATATCATCAATGGTTTCGAAAAACCAATAAATATATTTTTTATTATAAGTAATCTTCAATTTTTATAATATTTTCATTATTCAATTTCATTTATTATAATATAGAAAATTATACATCGTATAATGGGTATCATATTCAAGGTCATTTAAAATTTTTTTTATCTTAATAATGATAAATTTTTTTTTTTAATTTTGGTAAAATTAAAATCAAAACGATTCCTTTTGTAATTTTTTTTAAATATATACGAGTACTTATGTAGATATGCTTTATTTGTATATCGCTCTAATCATTTGGAAATTTTGATAAAAATATTATATTGTAGTTATATACTTATAGATGAAACTTTTTTTTATTTTTCAGTCAGAATTTCGTATATATATATACATATATATATATAATTATGTTTAAATACACATGTTCTGATATATAATAGAACAATAAATGTCATGCATCATTAAGTGAAATAGATTCTTATAACAAGCTGACCATTTACATGATAAAATAATAATGAAATGAAATTTATTGATGTTTACTTTAATGTAAATATGGATGTTTAGACTAAATTTAAAAAATAACTAAATATATAAAATTAAATTTTAATCAAATTTGAAAAGTTTATTTTGTTTACTAAAGGTGTTGACCGAATACTGGTATAGCTTTGATTACCGATTTCAGTTTGGTTGTACGCCCTATTTTACTCAAGTTTCCAACATTATTTAGATGACACAATGATATCGTTGCTTTCTTGTCAATTTAAAAACATATTTCATATACTTATATGTATTTTAAATTTTACTAAATTTCTATAAAAAAAATGTAATAATAATTTTAAAATTCTAAATATTTTCTTTTAAATATATTATATATTCCATATCCAACCCTACCCTTATTTGTAAAAAAAATTGTGGTAACAGTTGCAATATATATTTCTAGTCTCTTTTACTACGCGTATAGTTACGGAACGTATACGAAACTTTTTACTTAACGCATAATGCCTTAACAATTTCGACACATAATTAGAAATGACTAGAAATATTACATTTTTGCGTCTATTTTGTCACAAATTTCAACTTGGATAGAATCAACTCTAGTGTCGCTTCACGTTTTTAATTTGGCCAGCTAGTTATCATTTAAATATAAATAAATATAAATAATTTACTAAAAGCCCTCTAGCAGCAGGTGTGTAAGAATATTTTAACGTGATATCTAAATTACGAAAAAATCGTATCTGATACAAAATTTCTTGATTCCAAAAGAAAACAAAAAAATCATGATTCTAAACATACATATATATATATATATGTTATATGTTAATGTAAATTTTGTAATAGAAAAATCGTATCCAAAACTACTTCTATTCAAAACTTAGCGGAATGTCATAATACATAGTGTGTGGCTGAAAACTACTAAATTATAATTATAGATTCTGCTTAACAATCAAAGTAATACGCGAGTCAACACTTTAAATACTTTGTCCCGCAATAAAAATATTGAACAAAATATTCTATAAAAAAAAATACAACGCACTTTCGACTCGAATCTCAATCAATGCTAATGATTTTGATTTAGTTTAATTTAGGGTTTAAATTTAGTTATAATTTCTGAGAAAGAATTTTCAAAAATCTGTACATCTATAAAATTTTACAAAAAAAATTTGTACATTGTCTTATTGTAAAAATTTGCTATTGTTCATATTCTTAGAAATGAATCGGTTTGAAAAAGGATCTATTGTACAATCTGTTCCATAATTACATTTACTTATGATTTATAACTGAGTTCTTTTTATCATCAACTTCTAATCAATATGGACCTTTTGGTGAAGTTTTTCAATTATTCACACTTTGTCTACAATGATTCACTTTTTCTTTTCTGACAAAACAAAATTTTTATTTAATTTAAACAATAAATCCCACAAGTTACGAAACGCAATACGTATACTTTTCAAAATTGTTAAAACTTTATTATTAAATTTTGATATTTGGACTAACCTATAATAGGATACAAAAACGATCCAGTATAGAAACAACAATAAATCCCATAAGTTACGAAACGCAATACGTATACATACTTTTCAAAATTGTTAAAACTTTATTATTAAATTTTGATATTTGGACTAACCTATAATAGGATACAAAAACAATCCAGTATAGAAACTAATCAAGGATTTTTAAATGAATGAATTTCCAAAACCATAGAAAATAATATAAAGCATTCTAGAATTGATTATTTTTGTATTTAAATTTGAAATTTTTCTTAAAATTTTTTCTCTACAAAGAAGATAATCGTGAAAAATCAAGAACACTACTCGAATACTTATATATACTTATATCTCCAATTTGAAGGTAACTCTAGATATAGAGTTGAATAAATTTTTACAGATGTCAAAATATCAAAGTGACTAAAAATAGTACTTAAATTTTCAATTTTTGATCTATGTATTAATATCTCTTAAACAAAGTAAAAACTTTTTCAAATTTACAAATTTCAAATTTTTAAATTTAACCGTTTAGGATTATGGTCGAAATTTGGTTTCACAAAATAATAAATAAAAAAAAACCAAATTGAAAAAAAAAATATATTACTCAGATTAAGATATGTATTAAGTGCCTGTACAGTTCAGTAAAATTAATATATATTTATATAAAACTATTTAGTTAAAATACCCAAATGATTAAAATATCATTGCTTTATGTCATAGAACATAGAGAACCATTAAAACCATCAGAAAAAACATTTTTAGCACATTTCCAAAAAAATGTTGAAAAAATGTGCTTATTAGTTTCACTCTGTCCGTCCATCTGTTTACAAAACTTCTACACCGTTAAAGATAGAGAAAAAATTTTTTAACCATGAGTAGGTCTCATAAAAAAAATAGAACAACTTTTTCATGTAGCCCTCTCCATTCCGGAGTTACAGCCCCTCAAACTTTGAAAAAGCCCTATTTTTAAATGCATAAATCTCATGTTCTGCTTAAGATTTTTTCAATCTGAGAACGTCATTCGACAGGTACTTTTTTTATCTTTGTAATAATTTTTTTAAATTTAGTATTTAAATTTACCGTTATGTGAAAACCAAATTTTGCATACCTTTATAACGCTTTTAAAAATAGGGACTTGAAATTTTGAGAGCAGAAAAAACTTTTAGAATTAACTAGTATAAGTTTGCTCACAAATTTTTTTTGGATCACACCCTGTTTATGAGCTATTAAGGCTCAAAAATTGAAAATTTTTTATTTTTAAACACCTGTACCTTAGGCACCTATACACATTTTACTTCGGCAAGATAAAAAACTTAAAGCTCCAGTAATATATTTTTATGTGTGTTAACGGTTTTTCTTAGTTATAAAGGGTTCTGGACTTACATCAAAATTTCAGAAAAGTGTTATTTTCACATATTTTCTCTTATTACAAAAAATTTCTTAAATTTTCAAATTTTTGTGCAAGTCACAATTCTAAACAGTTTGTATTGTGTTTTGGAAATGTGCGCTTTTAAAAACCGTTGGTTTACATTCTATCTTGTTTTTTTTCTTTTTGGAAAATTTATTCTCAAAAACTTTTAAGGTTAATTTCAATTAACCAAAATATATACGTAAGTATGTAGAAACAATTATGAAAGTATTAAGAATCATTGAAATAAAAACCAAAATGTTTAAATTTACTAAATACTTATACATAGTTACTTGCACAAAATGTTTATACTTATGCATTATTTTATATTCCAATATTTTTTTTTTTTTGTTTAATTTCCAAATCAAACTACCGAATAATTATTAAATTATCTCTAAGATTTATATTTTATATAGATTGCAATTAATTATTTACACTATTCTAACCATTTAACCACAAAAGATTCTTAGCCTTAATTAATTGCCTCTTTATACAACTATTTAATTTAAATATAAGAAAGTCTTATAATAATTTTCCTTTTTAAATTTTATTCAAACCTTTCAAATATTTCAATATAAATCTATATAAGTATGTATATTCTAAAAATTTAAAATATTTTTAAAATCTAACAACACATTTTTTTAAATTTACATTATACCAAAGTGCTCGAGAAGTAAAACTTAAAATTTTGTCAGTTGAATGCGCCCAAAGAAATTACCATTATACATTATACACTATAATGTATCACCATCACTATTACCATTGTTATGATGGAACTTAATACATCTGTATATGTATATATAAATGGAATTACAATCCATAGTGTGAGTTTTAACACATTCCTCAAACTTTTCTGTATATATATACACATATATTTTTTTTGGGGTCAATAGAGGTGAAGTTCATCAAAATTTAAAAGCAAATAAATATGAACAACAAAAACAAAAAAAATAAAATTTTAAAAAGTAAAAAATAAAATTTGTATAAAAATGAGTTTCTCCTCTAACACTGAGCACATTGTTCTGAATAATAATAATTATTCGGTGGGTGATTTGATTACATCATTATCGTCAGAATAAATCGTATAGTTAGAGTAGGTTTTGAATATAATTTACCCAGAAAATTAAAATGAACTAAAGTAACTGAAGCAAATATAAAAAATTATTCTTTTATATAATATTGTTTTAATTCAATTTTTGCTTCTATGAAAATTGAAAACTAATATTCGAATATATATATATAAAATATATATATACAAGTAACTGTATATTGTGTGGTTTTTACTACTGCAGTAGTGCAGTTTATAAAATTTAAAGTTTATTAAATGTCTTAAATTGGCATACAGAGGAAACCTGAGAATGTTTTTTCTTTCATTAAAAAAAAAACTTTAAGTACTTAATAGTTTTCATAAAAATTGCGGAAAAAAAAAAAAATTTTTAAAAATAAAGAAAATTTATTAGGTATAATTTATTATTACTTATATTAAATAAAACGCAACACAATTTTGAAAATTATTACACATCAGTTAAATCGTTTATAATTTTTGCAATGTTGAATCTTTGTTGAATTTCCTCAAAATTTGAAAACTCTAAATAAAAGTATTTTTTATTTTTCATAATTTAAATTTAAATTTGACTAAATTCGCTAATTCAATATTTAATTGAATCAAAGCCAAACTATATTGTATGTAGCGCCATCCGTTAAGAAGTTACAGCTCTTCATATTTTCAAATGTTTATATATGACTAAATTCTGCTGAAGATTTTTTCAATCTAAAAACAGTTTTATTTATTGTAAAACTATAATTTTACAAAATTTTTACATCTCCGTATCTCTGGAACGCTTTCAGACAGAACCTTAAAATTTAGAATGGAAGAAGATCTTTAAGAATAAGCATAAGTTATATCTGAAAAACTTTTTTCACTTCCTTCTATCAGCAGTAAAAAAATTTAGACGCAGGTAATTAATAATTTGGTAATTGAACAGACGATGACTGTGTGAGGTCCAGATGGTAGGACTGGGAGGGCCATATGACTCAGACCTCATGTTAATTTTCTGTTATGTTAAATGTTAAAAAAACTAAATTCAATTAAAAATGAAAAAAAAAAAAAATAAAAATAAATTTCAATTCATCTTACCAATGGTGAAGTGCGTAAGTCAACGGTTTGTCAGACAAAAGGTCTCGGGTTCAAACCCCGGTCAGCTCAAAAATAATATATAAAATATAATAAAATAATGTAAACAAAATATTAAATATAATTATAATTGAATATTTGTACCTACCGAGATGACCCACATGCTTAAGGAAAACGGATCGTAAAAATAGCGGTAGACATTTATATCTGCACGATATACTTAATATAAAAAAAAAAAATTTCAATTAAGCAGTTATATTTATTTTAAATTAAATTAATTAAAATTCTTTAAGGTTGGAAGCAGGGGGGCAAAATGTTTTTGGCCGGGCCGCATTGAAACTTTCCAGGGCATCAAAACTTCAATATTATATTGTATTACATTATGTTAATCGCTCTTTTTAACTACATACTATATATTTGTTTTCTTTAAAATTGAAGAAAATGTTCCCAAATTTTTCACATTTTTTTCTTACATAAAAACTTAAGAAATTACAAATTTTACTTCAAAAATATTCACAATTCGAAAACCATTTTTATTATCTTTTTGAAAATGTGTACCTTTAAAAATTTTTCGTTTTATACACTCTCTTGTTCAATATGAAATCTACAGTCTATAGTAAAAAAAAGTTTCGTAAATAAAAATAAAAATATTTTATGAATTTTATTCTCAAACTAGTACAGCTTTAACATATTTTTTCATAATTAAAATATATTTAACGTTTAAACTATTATGGCAATGATCGCATCCTTTAGTCACATGCAGCTGTAAAGTTATACTTCGTTTTAAAAGTAATGTTACAATATTCGTAATAGAACCGTTTTATTTCAGTTGTTTTTATTTACAGTCATTCCCATATAATACTTAATTAAAAAACTAAAAATTAGAAAAATATGTCGTATTTCTCCAACTTTTTTGCAATTTCTTTTTATACTAACCCTTTAATAATTATTTAATTTACATAAATTACTTAGCTTGTTATAATTATTCAACGCGGTATTATTATTATAAAACATCAACGCGACTCAATATTAAAAAATAGTACAAACTACTAAAGTAAGATATACTCGCTTTACGTCATTTAATCCAAGTTCCCTTTAAAAACTTCCACAAATTCCATTTGTCATATGTTCATGTGTGTTCATGTTTGTCATATGTTCTTTATTAAATGTCAAAGCGAGAGTTACAACGACGCGATAATTGTAATATCATCTATCATTTATTGTTGTTCGAAAAAAAGAATAAAAAGAATGTTAACGTTTTCATTTTGTTTCGATGTGAGATGTGATAGATGTGTTTCGATAGAATTATTCATATTTCATGATATAATATACTAACTCTTCTTCTAGTCTATGAATTTTTTTCAGAAAGGAGTCTTTTTTTTTCCACTCGTTTAAATAAAATCTTTAAATTTAATAACAAAAATTTTTTGCATAATTAAAGGTATATATTTCATTTTGATAAAATGCCCCAAATTAGGAAGGGAAATGTTAAAGTGACACAATAAATTGTACTTTGAATATTTTTAGTTACGCTTGGTCGGTATTTTATACCAGAGAGATTATGATGATATAATCATTTACGTCATATATTTTTCTTGAAATGACAGATATTGTTTTTTTTTTTTTTTTTTGCCGAATAATTAAATAAATTTTAATTATCAAAAAATTTCCTACTGAAAATAAAAAAAAAATAAATTCTCAAAAGAGAATAAAGATACATTTTAAAATGATTCAAAAAATTAACAAAAAAAAAACATTCTAAATAATATCTTATAGGAGGAATTAACTAAATACATTAATAGTTTTTTTTTTTTTTTGGTTTTTGTTAAATTCCCATAACTAAGTATAAATGAAGAACAAGTAATATGAGTATTGAGTACACAATATATATATACATCATAGAAGTCTAGTAATGCTCATATTTCAACCACGGATGTTGTTGATAATTTAACTATGCCCCATCTTTTATAAACTTTCTATATTTTTCTATTTTTTTTTTTTTTTTTTTTTGTTATTTTTTGTATTTTAAATTAATTCCGGACGGGAAATGGCGCATTAACTATTTGGCTTTTTATTTATAACTATAGGTTTCAATAAAATAAAAAAAAAATTAAAAAAAAAAAAATGTATAGTAGCACCAATAACAACAAGAACGAACACTAAATTCAATAGGCTCTTGTTTTTGTTTTTTTTTTTTTTGAATTTTGATGAAAAATTCTAGATTAAATTAATGAATCCGGCATTTTATAAAAATCTTTTCATGAATTTTTCAATAGGAAATATATGTTTAAATGTGTATATATGTATAGAAGGTGTTTTTATGTTATACAGAATACTTATAATACATATTATATCAAAATGTATTTAGTGAAGGGTGAACATTTATTATACTTAATATGCAATAAATGCAACACGTATTGGAATGTGTTATTTAATTAAAATTTTAGATTATTGTTGTATAATATTCTTTCTTTGCTTACTTATATGGTATTGTTGTCTGTTGAACATAAATATTATAATCATCGAAAAATTTTCATAAAATACTTATTTTGCTTCTTTTTTTTTTTTTTAATAAAATATACAATGAAAATTTAATAGTGTTTTTTTAAACTATAACTATCTAGACATTATTATGTCACTGTTTTCATTTTTATAATTTATAGAAAATAAATTGTTGCATTCTATATTAATATTGAATAACAACTTAGATTTAATAAATATAAAATATTGTATACTTATAAATAGTTAAACTATAATATGAATAAAATATAAAATGACGTAATTATTTCTGTTTTATAATTTAGAATAATAGCTGTAGAACCAAAAAATCAACTGCTTAGTGGAAATAATTATTCTTATAATTCAAGAAATAGAAGTTTAGTTTAATATGAAAATTAAGAAACATAAAGACGCGTATGAATTGTGCTTTACTTTAAGTCCCGAGTCAATTTTTTTTCCATATTTGACGCAAACATTCTGAGACATTAATAAATAAATTCTGTCATGATATGCCATTTACTGGTGACATAACAAAAGGTTCATTGCTCACTTTGAAAATTTAAGAGATAAATTCAATAAATTCAAAATATTTCCTAAGGAATAAAGTAAATTAATTATTAAAGTTTTCTAGAGCTTAAAAATATAAGGTAACAAAATGTCTTTTATACTTATAAAAAAAACATAAAAGTTAGTTATATATATATATATACTTAACTATAATAAATAACTATGAATATAATAAATATTCAATGGCTTGGCAGAACTTATTAATTCAAATTCAAATAAATCGAACGATTTTAGTTAAAAATTTGAGAAAAATCTGACAAGGGATGTGAAATAAATAAAGTGCTGGCGCTATAAGGGCGTCTATAGGATAAACTTCCGCAAAGAGATGAACATCGATTTAGATGACTTCATCACATAACATTAATCACATAGGTTTCATTAATCACTTCATCACATAAGATTAATAGAAATTCAAGGGTTCAATAGTTCAATGGTTCATGTATACTGTCGTAGAGCAAAAATATAACAGTAAGTAGTTATATGTAAATAAAATAGTACAAAATGTTAAGAAAATTTTGTAATACATTGCTGGCGGCATCGGTGCTAATTGCATATATATTCGGAAACATGGAGATAAAAAAGTACCGTTATATGTGATGACATCATCTTAATAGCTCATCACCCCTTTACGGAAGTTTATTCCGCCTATTCACTTCATATAGAAGTGAAGAAGAAGCAAAGCACGAAAATAATGATTTATATACGTGTATGATATGATTCAAAATTTTAAATTCTTTTATACTTAACTTATAATTTGATTTTAATTATAAAGAATAGAAACGAGATCACAAATTATGTAACTATTTACATATTTTTATTTTAATCAAAAATTAAATAAATGGAATTGTAAATAAGATAAGACTAAATAAAATGTTATACAATTTGCTGCTATTATTCAATGAAATATATTCAATAGTAAAATTATATAATATCAAAATCATTAAAATAAACATTAAAAAAGTATGAATGAAAAAAATTGACAGCTTGTATAGAAAAATAAATATTTTTTGAAACGTTTACATTTAAAATTCTCTAAAATAAATTTTATTCAAAGTTAAAAAAAAAAAAAAAACAAAATAGAAAATATGAAATGTACCTTTTTAAACTTTTATTTTATACTTTACTTACGAGATCGTTAAAAAATAATTGCAAAAAAAAAACTTTTATGTAAATCCTTTCTTTAAAAAAAAGAAAACGTTGTAAATAATGGCAAAATGAATTTTTAAAATACCTATTCGTATTTAATTGTATCTTATATACTTATTTATTTACTTTAGTTTTTATATTAAAACTCGGTATGACTGATATAAAAAAAGCTACTTCTAACTATTAGAATACAATAAGTATATGATGTGTTATATGTTTAAATCTACCTCAAAAAACAAATAATGTAAAGTAAAACATAAACCTAAAATATTTAATTTTTTTTTTAACTTAATGTATCTTTACAAAATATTTGAATTTTAAAAGTAAATTAAAGATATTTTTTTACATTAAAAGAAAGTAATTACATACTTAATAATAATAATTCTTGTACAAGATAATAGATGGCGCACAGAAAAAAAAATATAAATATTACATAATTTGTGTTTAATATTTTTGTATACTTAATAGTTACACAGTCGAGTAATCAATGCACCTTAGTAAAAGCAGGTAAAACTAATAATTCCAGAAAAAATTACTTGAAAATGCCCAGTGCTCTTTATAGGAGTGAAAAGTAGAAAAAAACGTTACAAAAACCAAGTAATTCTCTTTCAAATTTATCATAAAATTGTTAATTTTTATAGTTATATTCCAATGTGTCACTGAAACACTAAAATAAATTTATTTCTTTTAAAATTGAATACTTAGTTACAAAACAAAAAGTAAAAAATATAAAATTTTGTATTCAAGGTGACAATAACTACAAGGACCAAGAAAAGTATTAATTATTAAAGAAAAATTTGTTTATTTTATTTTATAATTTTATTAGACTATAACGATAATTAAATCAAACAAATTTTAATTAAAATACAATCTAATCTCGAAATCTTTACCTTTTAATAGCAAGAAAAAAAAATTGTTGTGTGTTAACCTTCATGCTTCAATAAGTATGTCAGTTAAATTGACATGTCAATTAAGTTGTAAATAATATTCCTAATTATATGTATAAGTAACTATAACAGTTTTTTAAGAATATTAATCTAGAATTATTTAATTACTCAATGAGTCCAAGTTCAAGTAAAAAGAAATAGGAGTCCAATTTTTTTCTAAGTAATCACCCCTGACACCTATAGTTTAAAAACAAGTACTTATGTATCAGGGGGAAATCAGTACAAGAAGATTTAAAAAAAAAATATTTATTATAAGTAGGCACAGAAGTAAATATTTTTCATTGCTTTTTTCTTATATATATAAACATTTTCGCAATATAAATAAATTCTTATCTATACATACTTGTCTTTTAGATTTTCTAATAAATAAATTATCAATAAATAAGTAGGAACCGCCACAAAATTCCAAAAACAAAAAATTATTCTAAATGACAAAATTTCAAATTAAACATAAAGCCTAAATTTCAAAATTTCAATTTTAAATTCAAAAATTCCAAAATATCAAAATTCCAAAATCGCAACTACAAAATTCAAAATCGCAAAACAAAAAATAAAGCCACTACATACTTATATAGATTTAAGAAGTATATCTACAAAATAATTTAATTGTTTAGTAGAGATTTCGGCGCGAAAGTTCATCAGATTTATAAGGTGAATTCAAATGAATTGAAAACATTCTGGTTTTAATTTCATAGCTTAGTTTTATAGATGTTGAATAAATTGACTCTATGATATAACAGCCATCGAAATACCGCTCCCACCGAAAAAGTGAATTAAAGACTTATATGATACTTTGGGCTTAATTTCTATTTGTAATATAAGACATAAAATTTTGAATAAAATAAAATCTCAAAAATAAAATATTGTTTTTGAAATATACAATATGTAAAAAAAACATAATTAGGACAGATTTTACAGTTAGTTACACAATTAAGGTTTCAATTATTTCTTTAGCGGAAGTTTATAAGCGGCAGTCTCCATTATTTTAAGTGCTTTCTTTTTGAAATATACAATACTTAACTATACTTATGTAAAAAAACATTAAATTCTTTAATGCGAAATAAAAAAAATTTAAAACAAATTAACTATAACAAAACTATTTAGGGGATTTTGATATTTTTGTATTTGGAATTTTTGAATTTTGTATTTGAGAATTTTTATTTAGGATTAAGTACTTACACCCAATAAATAAGTATAAAGTATATAATATACTATTTTTGTAAGAAAATAAACGTACTTGAAATTTTATTTAAAAAAAAAAAATATTTTGCTAATTGAACTGGAATTTTACGCACTCAATAAATAATTGTCAAAACAAATAATATATCAGTCAAATTCAGTAAATGTTTATTAAAAGACGTTATACAAATACTTAAGAGTGCTGATACAAAAATTCTATAAATTTTTTGAGAATGAGAATTTATTTTAAACACTTAAAAGTATTTTGATATAAATGTAATAGATACTTAGATTGAAATACTTATATAACTATATTATAATTTTTATAAGTCCACATTCATAAAATGTATTTTTCAAAAATATCAAACCTAAAGCTAACCTTCCCTGCCATATCATATTAAAGATTAAAAAAAGATTTAAACTAAAGATTTAAAAATTTAATACAAAATTGTAACAAAATAAAAAGCTTAAAAATTTGTAAAATTTAAGTAAGTAAGTACTTATACGTAATCTTTAGATATTGGTTTAAATGCAAAAAACTGAGCTTGAACTCAAATTCGCTTCAACTCGTAATTTTGTTTAAAAAAGTGAGCTTTAAGTTCTTAGCTCAGTTTTATGCATTCGATTCATTGTTGTATAACAAAAAAGTATTAAATCAATTTATAAATATTAACTTCATTTTATTGGATTTTATTTCTAAAATATGAAAATTCATCTTAAGTACCTATAACGCTATAACAGTAATTTAGTACATTATATACTTTTATAAAGAAATAAAAATCTATTTTTAAAAAAGGAAAATATTTGTTTATATATATGTATGTAGGTACCTAGTTAGATATATTTAAACTAAAACTTTAATCTAAAAAGAATATTTACATATGTAACTAAAAAAATATAGCTATGCTTATTATATAATTTATACGAGTCTTTAAGGGTTATACTTTTAAGTAAATAAATATTAGAAAAGAAAACTGTTTATACATTCCTTAAGAATTAACATTTTTTTTTTCCTAGATAAAAAAAATCCAAAATAATAAAACTTTGTTTATGATTCATTTATTTAATTAAATCTGGCAATACTAAGAAATTACTACAAAAGAAAAAAAAAAAACTAACAAAATTACTGAAAAATTACTCTAAACAATATCTGAATTCATCATGTGCATCATAAATAAACATAAAAAAGCAATATGAGTAATCGACCTTAAAAAAAAAAAAAAACTAAAAGAATGTCAAATCAAATATTATTATCAGTGCCGAAGGCAAATAATATTCAAAGATATACATATGTATATACACTATGTTATACACATCATATTAAAAAATAATAATTCCGTTATTATACTGAACTGAAAAATAAGATTGACGATGTTAAAAAATAAAACCATTAAAAGGGAAACACATAATTCTTTTCGTCTATTAGTTGTAATCAAAAAAAAAAAATTTCTAACGCCCCCATTTGCAATACGACGGTTAAATAATAAGAAGGATTTTGGAGTGACAATAATCAAAATATGAGAGCAAAATATTCAGAGCAATAAAATAACTTTTCTTATAGATACAATACAATATAAACAGTCACGAGTACTTAGTGACTTTAGAAAATAAATTCGAATATAAATTTTAGTTAACAAGATTAGATTTTATATTTCAGTTAAAATTACAATTTGTTTTTCTATAATTAAGTAATATGCAATATTACACCACAATACTAGTAAACTTTTTCTATATGAGGACTTAGAACATACAGTTTGAAATTAATGCTTAGTTCAGGGGAGCATATCGAACGCCCGCCTACCGTTATCCGGTTTTAACATAATTCGGATTTTTAAAATCCGCTTTATTAAAATCCCGCTCTTGCTAAAAATTCGGTTTTTTCACTTTTTCAAAATATTTAGCTAAACTTTACTTTAGCTTCCGCACTCTATTTCTTTCAAGTTTTGCACAAATAAGTATACTTGGATACGAATAAAACTGTTTTGTCAAGGTGTCGGTTCTCGATGACGTCATTAAGTGTGTTAAATGGTCGTTCAAAATATTATTTTAAGTTTTGAATTTTTTATCATATCTATTGAACTAATTAAATTGAATTAGGGGGGATTTAAAATTTGACTATTCTCTTTTTGCAGAGTATTTATATATATGATTATTATTTTATTATTATTTATGCATATGAACGATTCTGAATTAAGCGGAATTTTAGAGTTGGAATAAAAATCAGGACCAAGTCCATATATTGAAATCAAAACAATAAATAAAAATAAACAACAAACCCGAAAAAACAGGATCTCAAAGAGCGGGATTTTAAAAAACCGGATTTTGATAAACCAGCTTTCGTATTAGATCCTTAGCTTAGTTTAATTCGCTGCAACAGTTATTTATGATAAAAATACAGATTAACTATATATTTTAATAAGAAAACAATTTTTTTAAATTAGATATGTATAAATAATTAAATAATACATAAACCAGTCTGTAACCATGTCACCTCACTGATTTTAAAGTATACTTATTTGAATATGTATAGATTATGAATGAAATACAACAAACACATAAAAAAAGAAACATCTGTTATGTTAAAAATAAAAATGAAAAAAATTTCTTAAGCGTAAATTTTTATACAAAATATACAAAAATAGATTTTATTTATTTTTTTTATATATTTTTGTATTATTTCGGAAAAAGAACTAAAAAAAACTTATGTAGGTACATATTAACTTTTTACATTCTGATGATGGTCAAGGTTAAATTATTTAAACATCAACTGAGCAACAACAACAATAAAATAAAAAAAAATTATGAAGTTTGGTATTTAAATAAAAAAAAAAAAAAGCGACATTTTTTTGCAATAAGTAGGTAAATTTAAATACATACATATACAATGAAACAATAAAATATGTCAAAAATTGCATAAAAAAAATTAAATAATACAAGGATGCAATAAAATTAATATAATAATTTTTTTGAAACTGTAAATTTATACGTTCATACGTCAAAATTAAACCTGTAATAATAATGTTGATATTTTCAATTTTAAAAGGAACTTTGATCTTATGTTGGTAAACCCAGGATGATAATCCGGGATAGTTTATACTTAGGTAATAATTAATTATTTCATTTATTAAAAACAAATTTAAAATAAATTGTAAAATTTTATTATTTTATAAGTAATAATATTGGTATGTATTTTATTTAGAGTTTATTAGCTTTAATTTAACATAACATTCTAAGTACATTAACTTGTTTTTATGGTTAATCTTATTTCTGTCTATTATTAATTTTATGTTTTTTTGGAAGTCAACATAATCCCTACATTAAACTATCAATATCCTTTTTCTTTGAAAAGCAAATTTTCTTAACATGTATGTGGGTTGATGTTACTAATATTTTATCTATAGTTATACTTACATATATAAAGATTTTCTAATAATCTCAACATGTTCAAAATTAAAATTTTCCTTTTACTTATTTTCAATTAAATACTACATATTATACTTAATTACTTATTAGTTATTTTTATACAATAAATAAATATTTCAAATACTTACAGATAAAAAAACTTTATTTAATTAAGATATTGTGAATGAAATTTAATGAATTAGAGATAAATACATATAATAACTTAAGTGTATATTTAAATAGTCATAATTAACTATTTATGTCATAAGTATACGTATTTATTTTTAAAGTCATATGGTTTTTCTATGCAATATTTATAGACAAATTCCATTCGTAAAGTTTTAGTTTTTTTTTATCAACCTAATCAAAAACTAAAAGAAAATTTCTTTATACTGAATTATGACAAAACCAAGAGGAAACTTCTTTATACTAAACTGTGATTGTATAAATTACCTACAATATACTGAATTATAGAATAAGATGGAAATGAAAGAAAAAATGATATTAAAAAGAGAATAACATACTAAATTATTTTCTTTCAAATTGTTACAAATTGCACCAGGCTTGCATTTTTATGTAATGAAAATGTCAATGAAGTTTCTTCTGCATTTTAGGATAACCGATTGATTGAAACTAAATTAAATGTTTCAAATTAGTTTTAATATTAAAATACATAATTTAAAGCCAAGATAAGCTGAAATCAAATACATGAAAGTACTTCATCAAATTTATAAATAAAAAAAATAAATTGAGTTTTAAATAAATTTTAGCGTATAGAATAGACTAGGGTAACACGCGGCATCAGGATACATTCAGCATTGGTATTTTTGTTGCACAAATGTTCATAAATAATAATTTTTACACATTTCATTTTTTGTAGTACTAACTACATCATTTGTTGGCAGATTTCACTTTTCATAATTAGTAAAATTATACATGATTTTCTTTTTTTTTGATATTCAAGCTAAATATTTTGATAAATAATAATAACTCATGACGTAGTGGTTAAGTTGCCAGCCTTTCAATCTTAAGAAAGGTCTTAAACTTAAATCCCGGTCAGATCATATAAACATAAAATAATAATAATAGTTATTTTTAATAATACGGTAAACGGCTATATTATTGTCCTATTTTTTTCAGTCATAGCATAAAACCGACTAATTCAAAATATTTTTAAGGAAAAACTGTATAAAAGTACATATATATTTTATGAAATGTTAGGCTTTCCGCCTTCTTAACTGCGTTCTTATTTTCGTAATTAAAATTAAAATAAATAAAATAAATTAATTTAAAAAATTTTGGTAGGTTGTAATAATTTCGTCCGTCAAAAAATTTAATTTTCCAATTATCGGCCTATTGCTGTACCTAATTTCGTCCTATAGAAATGAAACCATTTCAATGAAAAAACCATTCATTTAAATATTTTTAAAATTCAACATTAAATAACTAAATACTTCAGTATAAATATCTATTTTAACAAAATTAATTAAATTAAAATCGTAAGTCATAAAAAATTTAACAATTTTTTCTTCTTCAACATTGCTTATAACGGTTTGTTTTACTATATGTCGAATTTTACCATTATATTTTTTATTATTTAATAGAATAGATTTCGGTATTCCAAATTTTTGACTGGCTGTATATGCCGAAATTTCATTATTTTGAACGGCTTTTAATGCCTCCTGTAACCTTTCAATATTATAGTTTCTTCTCTTAAACATTTTCCTAAGTAAATATTCGTAATAATCAAAAACAAGCATAAAGTACTAATGATCCTAACATCGACCTATTCTATGTACCTAAAATCGACCTAAACTTTTTTTAGATGTAACATAATAATTTGTTAAAAAAGTATAGGACCATAAATAGTTTTTACATTATTTAATAAAAAAAGTTTCAAATTCTGATATTAATTTAAAAAAAAGTGTTTTAAGGAGTAATAAAATAATTTAAAAAAGAGCTATCTAAAAACATAATTCCGTCTTATAGGTCAATATTAAATACAAAATAATGTTTCTTATTCCGACCGAATTTGTTTTTATTATAATAACTACATTTTGCAAACCAATTAAAAATTAATAAAAGAAATTTAAGCGTATATTTATTGTTTGTAATTAAAATATTACCTTACCAACTTAAATTTTTGACTGACACAATAAACATTTTTTTTTTTTAATCAAGAACTTTTGTAGAGAATTTTTACAACAACAGTTTTAACACTATTCATGCCACTTACTTTTTTTAAATGAATTTAAAAACCATCAAAAAGAGAACTTGACGCGAAATTTTAAAAAATTACAATAGAAACATTACAAAATCTTTTGCATCGCTTACTTTAATTTTATTTAAATATTTAACGAAGTTATAACTAAAAATCTGTCTTAAGACGATAATACACACATAGGACGAAATTATAGCAGTTTAGTTACTTTATACGGTTACAGTGGAGGTGCCTTTAATTAGTTTATGCCAAAAGGTGTTAATTATATAGTATGGTATGTTATAACTATTTATTGAAAGCTATTTATTCCATAATAATAATAATAATAGGCGGATTCATTGTTCTCTAACAATCTTACTCTCCAATTTATAATTCCCGCATCATTGTCCTATCATCTCCTATACCTAATCTTTGGCAAATATACTACGTTAGCAGTTAGAGATTTTATGCCATTATATTGGTTAAAAAGGGAGCTGAATTTAATTAATAAGATTCTAACACTACCAAGGAAGGCATTCTTCGTTTTTAAACGATTCCCACCTCCCTTAGGAAAAAAAAAAAATAATATTCCTTTTTCATACATTTTTATTATACATACTTAAGTAAATATTTTATATATTAAAAAGCTAAGATTACCCTTGTAAGGGCCACATGAATCAAACTGATTTACTCTTCTTAATATATCGAATATTATATAAATAAAAGAAAATAGAATTAAATGCAATAATTTAAGCTTTGAATACATTCAAAATTTTTGTATTATGTATTATATGAATATCTCAAAAGATTTGTTAAGTAAAATAAAATATTTCAAAAAATCGTGCCGAATCTACCCCAGTTTACCCTATTTATTTAAAAAGAAGAAAATTATAAATTATTATAATCACAGCTAATTTAATTTTGTTTCAGCAGATACGTAATTGATTAATTTTTTTTTTTAATTTGAATAAGTATATTATTATTTTCAATGTAATTTTAATTCTTTTTATTAAAATGAAACTTTAAATAAGTACTTAGATACAGACAATTTTAATTGTTCAAATTGGGGTTACTTTTGTTAAGATTGCTTGCAGTAACTTTTAAAATATTGCAGTAACTTTAATTCTTCTCAACACAATTAAGTAACTAATTTTTTTTTAATGATTGTATTTTAAATTTTAATACCATATATTTTAATTAAGTACGTATTTAAATATTTTTTACCTTAACGCTTAAGTATATAAAGAGTTAATAAAAATAAAAATTAACTGTGCGCATAAAAATACCATTTTATTCATAACAAATAATACAACATTATTAAAACTTGTTTTTTTTTTGTGTTGTTAAATTTAAGAAAAAAAAAAGCAAAAATAAAAATTAATTAATTTATAAAGTTTATTGCACCCTGTATTATAATGAAAACATCAAAGTGAATAGAAAAAAAAAAAATTATAAAATAAATAACAAAAAAAACCAAGTGATTTTTTTTTTAATTTAAAACAAAGAAAAAAAAAATTAAAATTGTGTTTTTTTTTTAATATTTATTTTAAAAAAGAATTTTTTTTTTTTTCTATTTTTATATTTACCCGGCAAATACATTTTGTTTCTTAATTTTTTTTTAATTTTTAATTTATCTAGAAAAATTTTGATTTTTATATATTTTAACTAGTTATATAAAAAAAGAAAAAATTAAATATAAATATATATAAATATATATATGTAACTGGAATATTATAATATTCTACACCAATTAATTTATTAAATTAATTAACTAATAATTTACTAAATATAACAACAAAATAATTTTATTAGTTGTGTTTTTTTTTTTTTTTTTTTTTTTTTTTAAATATAAATAAACTTTCTATTAAATTATAACATTTAATATTTGTATATAACTTTTATTTAACTATTGTATATATATATATATATATATATGTAAATATATAAAGATGTACTATTTCTATATAATATTATGAACATTTATAACAAAAAAAAAAAATATTTATAATAAAATAAATATATATATATATATTTATATATATATATAACAAAGTATATATGTATTAAAAAATAGTAGTTAACAAGAAGATAAATTAATTTATAGGTTAAGAACAACAATTAAAATATAACAGATTTTTTAATAACTAAATTAATTTTTTGCATTTTAATAACGGTAATTAAATAAAGTATATATATATATTTTTTTTTTTTTTTTTTTTTTTTAATAATTAATATACGTATTTTATTTTTATAAATAATTTTTTGTAATAATTAAAGAAAAAAAAAAAAACAGAACAGAAGAAAAACAACAATAAATTAGTGTTCACTTTTCAATTACTTTTTTTTTTATTATATATAGGTGTATATTTTATCTATATTTCATAGTTATTTTTTTTATATATTTCTTTTTTTTTTTCACTTTTTTTTTATTTCTTTTTTTTTTTTTTAACACAATAATTTAGATATATTCATTTTTGAAATTTGATTTTTTATTTATATATTCCTCATCTATGTATGTTGTATTGTATATAATAATATATTGGATTTTTAACTAATCTATTTTTAAGTACCAACATATTTATTTTTGTTATATTATTTATTTTTTTTTATTTCTAAGTATTATTTTTCATTTATTTTATTTTTTTTTATCATTTTATATTTTTATTAATATATTTTATTTATTTATTTATTTATTTATTTACTAAAAATAAAAAAAAAATCAAATTTTATTATTATATATATATTGTATTCATTAGATATATATATTTATTATATTGTATTATATTACTGTTGTAAGAAAAATCATGCTTTTCACCAATAATGACGACTATAATATTATAACTGCTAATTTTCATTCATATGGAACGAACTTTCTATATTATATTATACAATATTTATATTATATTTATATAATGTGTATTTATTATGTATATAATATAAATTTTTGGTTAAGGAGTAAATATATAATAATATAATAACTTTATAACAGTATAATATTAAAATGTGCGTGTATGTATATAATATTATATATGTCTATATGGATATGTATGGATATGAATGTAAAGTGATATAGGTTAGGATTTTTGTTTTCATTTTTTTTTTTTTTTTCATTTATAATAATGATGATGAGATGATGATAAGGCTGATCTTTCTTTTAATAATTATGTAAAAATAAAATTGTAATAATAATATTTTAATAAAAAAAAAAAAAAACAAAATTAAAGAACAAAAAAAAATAAGAATAATAAAGAAAATATTTTAAGAATCAATTTATTTTCTATTTATATGTTTGTATATATAAGCATATATATACAAATTGTATCAATTATTTTATATATATACCGATATTTCATCAAATATTAATTAAGAGTTTTTAGTTGTTCTATGGTTAAAAAAATCTTTCTTATATTATAAACAAAAATATTAAATTTCATTATCTTATAACCACCTATAACCATTAATATTTGACGAATTCCGACACAGTGTAAAAGTCAAAAAAGATGTTTGGAAGAGAAAGCATTACTTACTTAACGCCAATATACAAGTTGAAAAATGTTTTGACACTCATATACAAAGTTAACTTTTTTCTCTACCATTTCGAAACGACTAGAGTTAAATATAAATTTGAAAATTAGATGGAAACCATTTATTTATTTCAAACAAATAATGGAGTTTTAAAAAGAAAATTTTAATTTTAAGTACTTAAGTATTATAAGTTCAATTGAACAATTTCATTTTCAATTATTTCATTATCAGTACGTAAGTTTATAATATTAAAATTTGAAATAAAAAAAAACAATAATGACAGTTCATATGACTTTGACGTTTGTGATAATTGTCTCACAACTTCCCAAGTAGGATTAAAAAAGTTAACTGTGCTAACTCAAATATGCATTTTGAAACGCTAATTGTGACATCATTAAGATAATTAAACTCTAATCCGGTCATTTCAAAATTACTTTATCTGTCATCGAATAATTTTTAACAACCTGAGATTAAAGACCATTCTGCAATGCTGGCGTTGGCATGTAACTTTAACTTTAAAATAGTTTCACGCCAGCGGTATTTTATTTCTCCAATGATGACGTTACTTAAATGTCTGTGAACTGTCAAGTGTCATTAAATAAATACTAATTAAATTTAAAAATGGATAGTAAAGGCTGGTTCGTTGAACGATATTTTTATAGAATTTCCTCTTTTACACACATGTCATTTTTGTATCTTCTGCCCAATGCTCTAACAATTTCGTATATACTTTTTTCTCATGAAAACCAGCCTTTAAGAATTAAAAACAAAAGTAAATATTGATTTTCACAATAACTTAAGTACTTTAAACCTTTTTTTTATTCTTTACAAAAAAAAAAAAAACAAAAAACTACACAAAAAAGAAATGTTTATTTAATAAAACTGTCAATAGTTCAGTGGTCAACGTTAAGCCATAAGTTTTAAACATTGCTCAACTTCAACTTTAAAAAAGTTACACGCCAGCCGCCAACGTCAACATTGGAGAATGACCTTAAGTAAGAAATGAAACGCACTTCTGCACAAGCACATTAGAAATGAATATACACCAGAAATTTTAGGGAAATTAACACCTGAAATTAATTCTTGAAAGATCAAATTTATATTTTCTTTTATTTATCATGCTATCTATAAATCCTTTTCTTTTTCTTATTTATTTATATTATTATGTTAGGAAAGTATAATAAATTAGGGGCGTCTTTCTACTTATGATGACTGAGGTTCTTCATTTTTTTATATATAATACTATTATATTATACATAATAATATAAATAGTGTATAATAGTGTACATAAGTACTTAATATAAATATATAGGACTAAATGAATAGAACAATCTCTAATTTCTAATTAAAAACTTTTCTCTTTTAATCTCTATGTATTAACACAAAACTAAAAATATTTTTTTAGAGCCAGTGTATTTGTATCGGAAGTACTTAATACCTAAGAGTATAAAATGTTAGTATAAAATTTTTATGAAGAAATTAAACAAAATCATTTTGACTTAACTAAAATGTTTTAAAACTAACTTTTTCATAGATATTATAAAGGTAAATCAATAAAGGATAAACATTTATTTTTACTTATTTTCTATGACTTTATTATTAATCAACAAAGCTTTTTATGGGTTAATTTCAATTAATTTTTAGAGAACAATTAAAAAGCGCTTAAGTATATTAATTTGTAAGTTAATAAACTCATTAACCTACATATACTTTTCGAGCCGTTTTTTTTTTTGTTTTGATTTAAGTGTAAGTACATATATAAATAGTTATTTTCTTATTTACTTAGTTATATAACTAATGTTATTTAAAAAAAACAAACTATTTTAACGTTTTTTTTTTTTTTTAATTTTATTTATTAAGCATTTTAATTGATGTAAACTTTTTTAATTATATCACGTAATATTGACTATATACTCGTAATATAACAAAATCATGTCTAGGATTAGGTAATTATGTAATACTGTTTTAAGATATTAAAAGCTTATAGTCTATATAGCTTATTAAAATTCTAGGTTTCACTAAAAAAAAAAAAATTTTTCCCGTTAAAAAAACAAAGAATATTTTTCTACTACTTATAGATATTAAAAAATATCCTAACAACACTAAGAAAAAATTTAGGAAATTCTATTAACTATTTATATAGATACATATACCATTATGTAAATAAGGACTATTCTATAACCTTTTTACATTGACTCAATATTTTTGTTGAATAAAGTATCTGGTCTTCTTACCACGCATTATATATATATAAATAAATATATCAATTTATCAGAATTATTTTCATTTATCATTTGGAGTGGTTTTTTGTTTTTAGAAAATCTGCATTAAAATAACATTTTTTTTTTTTTTACATATTAACGTCAAACACTTCCTAATAAAAAAAAATACAGTTAAGTACTTTATGTCAACAGGACTTAATATTTAGTCCACTTACAATTCTATTTTTTATATTTAAAACCCAAAAATAAAAAATTACTAAGTAATAGGATATATATATACATATTATTTATTATATGTATACATATATAATATATATATATTATGTTATCCTTGAGACAAAAATTCAAATTTTCATTAAATAAGAATCTCAATAAATAAGAATAAAAATTTCAAGGTTGATGTTTTGTCTTAAAAATGTTAATGTCTTAAAAACTAAAAAAAAAATTTTTTTTTTGTTAAACATTTTTTAACCATAGAACTTTAAATATAATATTTATGTATAGTTATAGATTATAATTCTTTAACTTCTACTCCTACCATTTTTATTCATTTCTAATAAATATTTTTTCTGTATAACTTAAGTATATAAATATTTTTTTTTTCATTTCCTGTCAGTATATCGTCTTAAGATAAGAATCGAATTAAATTAATCGATTCTTCTAGCAAAAACTACTAACTAAAAATATGTATATAAAAAATATAAGAAATAAAACAAAAAAAAAAAAAAACTAAAAAATAAAAGAAAAAATATTTATTTTTATATGTTTTTTATTACAATAAATTTTTTTTTTTTTTTTTATAAAAATGTTTCAAATGTCAAAACCAATACTTTTTTTTTCTGTTTTTGTAAAAAAGATTAAAAAAAACAAAATTTATTCAAATTAAGAAAAACAAAAAAAAACAAAATACAAAAAATTCTAAGAACTGTCTGTAAAGCTGCTGTTACACTTTTTATTTTGAAATAAGAACTTTCCCCAAAAAAAAAAATTTTTTTTTTTTTTTTAATATTTATTTACTTTCTCCTTTACTAATTCATTTTAAAATTGATTTTTCCTTTCAAATATCCTTTCTCTTTATCGCTAACCAAACAAAATTGAAATCCTTGTAAGATAAAAAAAGCGAGATGATTTGAAGAGATTTTGATGAAAAGAGACGAACCAGTAAAATATACTTAATTAGAATTTAAAAATAATTCAAGAAATTCCCTGATAAGCTGTTATTTAAATTTCAAATCTTTTAACACACCCCATTTTTACTATACATATATAAAAAAAAATTTAATACTTGAGAAAACTGTTCTATACTGTTTATTAATTGAAAGGGTACTGCTCATCTATAATATATTAACCTCAATTTCTGTATTTCCCTGAACTTATTATCTATTCTGCTTTTACCATTAATTTTTTTTTGAGCTGGATTTGTTTTTCCCAATTTCCTTTGGTTCATTTAAGTAACAGTCTAAAATTTGACATTTTTAATTTGGTCTTTCTATCTATCTATATCTATCGGTCCAATATGTCTGCCGCTCTTTTATTAATCCAATTAAATTTCTCTGGCTATATAAACGATATATAAAGTACAAAGATATTAATGAGAATCAAATTCTTCTACATTTTATTAATTTTATATTAATAATTTAATGTTTGAAATGGCTAATCTAAGCTTATTATACATATTCCTTATGCACCTGTATTTTTACAATCTTTTCTCTTTCGGTTGAGTCTAATCAATTTCGCCTGTTTAATGTTAAATTTATTTTTTTTTTTTTTTAGTGCATTTCTCTGCCACATAACTGTGAACAAGGAATTACATAGCCTTCATGGCTGTAAATGTTGTAAGAGGGAATAACTCTTACGACGTGTGTGGGATTCGAACCCACGTGTGTGGGATATCTATTTATACACTCTTACCCACTAGGCCACCATGGCCCATGTCAAATTGTTTTAACTTTAATAAATAAAAAAAAAAACTATCCACATTTTTCTTTTTAAATTAACAATTTGAAATTTAACATTGATCAACTCTAGGTTTCTTTAAATATATTTTCGTACCACTTGCATTTATTTCTATATATATATATACAAATTCTGTACTTCTCTTACCATACATCGCTTTTTTATAAATTGATTTTTAATGAAAATTTGCAATTTGATTGAATAAAAGAACAGATACTAAAATAAATATTAAAAAAAAAAAATTATATTTTTATTGTTAGTTATTTTTATTATACGTATTTTTAAATAATTAAGTAAAAATTTAATTTTATTTAAATTAATTAAATAATTTTTCATTTTAAGTGTTAAAGTGTAAAGGCAACTTAAAAATATATACTTATAATTATATAATATATACTTATATAATATATATGTATATAATAAAATAAAATAAGCAAGTAATTTTCAAGATTTTGTATGTTTGTTATTTTCTATTTTGTATTCATTGTAATAACATTATTTCTAACAAATATTTACTCTTTATCCTTTTTCATATTTTCATTTTTTTATTTTTTTCTTTATAACTATATCTTATACTTATATATATAATATATTTATATATATATAAAAATATGTATATCGATGATTTAGTTATACGACCCGATATTATTAAATAACAAAATAAATAAATTTTTTGATCACTTTTTATCTGAAAACAACAAAAAAAAAACAAAATATTAATATGTTAACTATATCTTTCTTGGTTAATATTCATATTACACCTTAAAATAAAAAGCATTGTAAGCAAGTAAATAAATTTTTCTTTTTTTTTTTTTTTAGTCAATATTTAACTTTTTTTTTTTTTTTATTACTTAACTTTTAATTTTTTTTTTGTCTTTATTTTTTTTTTTTATTAAATTTGTCTGACCAATGAATAAACTTTTTAACCTTTATTCGTTATATTAAACTTCTCATTCTGAGATTAAAAATCAACCATACTAAAAGTAATAGATACAATATGAAAATAAAAAAAACATAAAACAAAAAATATATACGTATATAAAAAACAATAGTCAAAGGGAATGAATAAGACTACACGAAAAAAAGAAAAACTATTAAACAGGATAAAAGAGTATTTATTATCCACAAAGTTTAGTAAAAAAAAAAAAAAACAAAATCAAAAAAAAAAGAATACAAAGTATCTAATATAGTAGAAAATGGATCATGAATAAAAAGTTAATGAATGAATAAGTAATATAGAAAAAAGAAAACATTAAAATTGATATAAACAAAAAATAACAAAAAAACCCTTAGGATAGGATCTATAATCATCAAACATACATAAGTAACAAACATATATAACTATTTTTTAATACATAATTTATATATATTATGTACTTAGGATTTAATTTTCTGGCTCTTTAAATGACGTATAATTTCTAATTATCCATATAAATACATCAGGAATAACTAAATGATTGATTGATTCTGTAGTATAAAAAAGAAATTTAATTAACCGAATTTTTATAAATAATTTTTTTTTTTTTTTAAATCAAAATGATTGAAAGTTATTTAAAAATTTCCTTTCAAGTATTTAATTTAAAAACAAAAATATAAGTACTTATAGATACATACTTAAGTAACTAAATATATAAAATTTTACGTTCTAACGTTATAAATAAGTAATACATACGTATACTTAGGTACTTATTTTATGTTTTTTTGTTTTTTTTTTTTGGGGTACACAGATTCGAACAATGCGCTTTTGAAACAAATGAATATCTGCATAAAATATATAAATTGTAATAAAATTAGTCAATCATTTGTAATTTTTTATTAAGTAATTTGAAAAGCATAAAAATTTTTAAAATTTAATACCTATTTAATCATATTTTACAAGATTTTTAACTAAACAATAAATATTTGAATGAGTCTATTAAAGTAGTTTTTAAAATAAAATGCTAAAACGCCTATAAATGTAACTACTTACATTTACTTTAAAGTCGAGTTATTTTTATTATTTTAATTTCAAAGTTATTTTTCATCTTCGTTATTTTTAAATCTATAGATTTTAATTTTCATAAATTGACTATTGTATTAGAAAAACTTTTTCTCTTCTTCTAAACGGATCATAATTATGATTTTTTTTTTAATTACAAATATGCTTTAGGTAGTTTGTAACCATACTTTGCGGGTTTGATATAAAAAAAATTTTTTTAATTTAGCATAAAAACATAATACAAGGTAAAAACTAAGTAACTAAATTACTTATTTTAAATTTGATAGTTACTTATAAAATACATTTACTAAGTACATTTACTAATGGGCATTTTGTTTTGTCGAAGACGAACCGCCACCACTAAACCCTATCTTTATTTTGCCCAGATATCACATCTTTATTTTCCCCAGAGGCAATAGGGCTGACGAAATATTTTAAGTGGTGGCAAAAATCCATAACGGGGTTAATCCATAACACGGGATAACATAGTGAGAGCACAATAGATCTACATTAAAAGATTGCAGTATCACTTATATCGCTAATAATAATATATAACAATCTAATCTAATCTAATATACTTGTAAAATTCTAAAAGAAATAAGTACTCAACACTAACCAATTAAAACTTTTTAAACTTAAACAACGAAAAAACTCTATAATTTAAATATGGTAATATTTACATACATACATACATAATTTTATAATTAAAATCGACATATTTATATAATTACTTAATTGCTTTGAAACAAGTCAAAACTCATCAAATCAGCACTATTTATCCTTTTTTAAATTTAAAATACATAACTATGTATAAAAGTAAGCATCTACGTACATATATAACTATGTATATGTTTTTTGCATTTAACTACTCAACTTAAGATCGTGTTCATGAACAAAAATTCCATATTAAGTTTAACTATAATTTATTACCTAAGTATTATAAACGAAAAAACAATAAACTTTTTACTTAAGAAAAAAAACAAAAAAAACTTTATTCTAAAAATGAAATGGTATGGTATGATAAAAGTTATTATGCGAATGACATTGAGAACGTGATTTAAATGAATAAATAGCCGTCTAGATGGCAGAACAATATTATTGTTAGGGTAAGTTATAAAAACAATAAAACCACACAATGACACAAGCATACAAATATTTACATACTATATAATACATTATATTCTATATAATATAACATCCTTTACATTCTAACTATATTATTATTTACACTAATTTTTTTTATAAAGCTATTTAAATCTAGAAAAAGATGGTTAAAAAGATAACATGCCCCAAATATAGATATAGAAAAAAAGGATAAAATATCTTTTAAAGCGACATCTGATGTAGACTATCTGATTTAAAAATAATGAGGGCAGAGAAAATTGGAAAAATAAAAGAATAAAACTTAAATATCTTAAAATTCGAAATTCATTTTTATTTTTTTTTTCAAGGACTATAATTTTATATAAATATATATAAGTAGTATACTTAATTATATATATATAGATATATATGTGAATACTTATTATTAGAAGGTATGTTTACTTTATTTTATTTTTGTATATACTTAGGTTAACTTTAAATTTTGAAATTATTTTAAAAAGGCAAATCAAAAAACTCAACGAAAATAGTACGACAGTACATAAGTAATATATAAGAGAAATAGTAAAATAGTACATAAGTAATATATGACTATACGAATGCTGTTAATAAAGAGAATAACAGTAAACTTTGATATCTCTTGATTTCGTTCAGAAAATTAAGAACAATATAAATATTTTAATCTGAATTTTGTTATTTGGAGTGCGTTTTGTTTCTTAATTTAAGTAGAGTTTAACCTTTATTACGTTTACAGTAATAACTTCTTCTCACTAACATGCAGAGTTAACTCTACTCTATCATTTCGAAACGACTAGAATAAAATATGAATTTTGAATTGTCAAAATTAGATGGGAGCATTTATTTATTTCAAACAAATAATGAAGTCTACAAAAAAATTTTAATTTTAAGAAGTAAGTATTTCGTTTACAATTATAATAATAATATCTGAAATAAAAAACAAAAACAATAATGATTAATGACATTTCATAAGCCTTGTAGTAACACTCGTTAATCCGGGGGAGTGACTTAATGGCAAGTGCCTTATAATATCTATTGCCACTATGTCACGTTCAAAAAGCATAAAGTCAATTGACTTTATTGTCGTTTTGAAAAACTGACAAAAAGTCAAATGACCTTATGACATTTTTGTATTTGACATTATGTAGATATAACATTATAACAACAATGTAAAATATTCCAAAACTAAAAAAGTGACCCGTCGAACTAATAACTAATTAATTAAAATAAAAATTTCGTATATTATCGTGTACCCCTATATAATATGATAACGATATGTCGATTTTGAAAATCTCGTGAATCAAAATCAACTCCATAAATATTCTGGAAAGAGCGAATACTCTGATTTTGAATACAACACTAAAATTTCCCTAATTATATTTTTTACATACGTAATATGTATTAGATAAAAATAAGATTTTTTAGAATTAGATTTATTATTAGATTTATTTATTTTTATTTATAGTTACATCGCATTTACACAAGGTCAATTGACTTTATGAACGGCAATTGACATTATTGCACTTGTCAATAAATCAACCCCCCCTGTTAATTCTGCTCCCATGTAGAATTAAAAAAGTTAACTCCGCTAACTGAAATGTGCTTTCGAAACACTAATTATCACGTCATGGTCATAGACGTCATGGTTATCATAAAGTAACTAAGTAATTCTAATACCGTGAAAGTAAGAAACGAAAAGCTCTCCTGCTTAATTTGTTAATTTTTTTCGATTAATTTAATTTCTTTTCTCTTTTATCGTATTGACTACTTAACTATTTAGTTCTCATGTAAAATTATAATCCCCCTTAAATTATAAAAATTTCATTTTCGATTTTTATATTTTTCAATTTATTTATTTTTTATGTCCATTCAAATGTTCAATTTATTGTTAGATAACAAAAGCATCAAAATTTTTTTTTCCTCCCACTTACACATGAAAACAAAAAGTTTTTTTTTACGACTTTTTCTTCGCCCTTCTTTTAAGAAACTGTGTAGATATAGTCGAAATAAGTCTATCAACAAAACAATACATATATTTATTATACACAATAAGATTTTGAAATGAAAATTAAATTATAAAACATGGTACTTATTTATTGAAGTAATATATGAATTAAAAATATACGATTTCAGTATTCAATAATAAAATCAAATTTTAAGTTAGTCAATTTTTTTAATTGATTTAAAAAAAAAAAACATAAAAAAAGAAAAATTAAATTTAAATTGAAATTATTGACGGAACTAAAGAATAATGTAAAAACACTTGCTACAATCTAAATAAAATTAACTGGAACTGAAAAAAACATAAAAATCTTAAAACAAAATTAATGTTTCTCATAAAAACTATATATGTACTTCTAATATCAATTTAAAGGTTTTTTTTTTTTTATAATAATCAAAAAACAAGTATATAATGTACATATATGTACTTACTAAAATGAATAAATTTTTAAAATCAAAATACAATTCTCCAAATTGAATATAATTATAGAATGAAAATTATAGAATTTTAGACAATGATGCTTATTATGCAAAACGAATGGGAGTGCATAATCTACCGGAATTAGAGTTACTCTATGACAGATAAAGTCGTTTAAAAATGAAAGAGACTTTAATTAATTGCATAACGTCACACACAATATAACGTTTCGAAGTGATCTTTTAATTTAGCAGAATAAACTTTTTTAATCCTACTCGTGAGCAGAGTTAACGAGTGTTACAAATGTCAAAGTCTTATGAAGTGTCATTATTGATTTTTTATATCAGATTTTAAAATAAACTTATAATATTGAAATAATTGTAAACGAAATCATTCAATTGAACTTATACTACTTAAATACTTCTTAAAATAAATTTTTTTTTTGAAGACTCCATTATTTGACTGAAATAAATAAATGTTTCCATCTAATTTTGACAGTTCAAATTGATATTAAACTCTAGTCATTTCGAAATGTTGGAGTAAAATTAACTCTGAGTGTGAGTGTGGTAGTTAATCCTATATAAAAAGCATTAACTCTCCTCAAATTTCTGAGTAAGAAACGATACGCACTCCAATTGATTTAAACGCATCTTTCTACTTTATCACTTTACGTTTACTTTGCTCTTATAGAAAACGGCGAAACACAGTACACAGTACTGGAAATTTATTCGAAATTTGCGGTGAAATGTCTTACTTATACTTATAAATAGGTACTTAAATGTATAAAAAATTGTTTTTAATAGTAATTATTAATTAAGTAGATATACGTTTAAGTACTGCAAAATTTTTAAAAAATAATAAATACGTATTTTAAAAATAGATTTAATTAAAAAATCAATATTGTTTATTTTGTTTATTTCTCTGCCACATAAATGTGAACAGGAAATTACACAGTCTTTCCTTTTCAGGCGTAGCTGTAAATATCGTAAGGGAGAATAACTCTTACGACATGTATGGGATTCGAACCCACACTCTCTCGGTGTTTACAGCATATTTTATATGCTCTTACCCACTAGGCCACCGAGGCCCCAAATAAATATATATATTTATACATATGAATACAATTGCAATTGTATATTTGTGTGAAGAAGAGGAGAGTAGACAATGAACTTCTGTTAGAATTACGTAAAATTTAAGAAATGCTTCAGAGGATATTTTTGATATTGTCGAAGATAAGTAAGATTTCATTTTAAATTGAATAAATTGAAATATATCCATATTTACGTATTGGAAATATGTTTGTCAGTTCCATTAAAAACTTCAAAGAAATTCGAGAAAATTTTTCAAAAAGCACATTACTTATCTTCAAAAATAAAACTTAGAATTCCCTTCGGGATTTTATCTTTGCAAAATGTTTGCAATACCTGGAAGCTTTTCAATGCTTTTTCAATAATAAGCTGATATTGCTGAACATTTATTACATCTTCTTTTTTTAAAGAATTAAAATACTTAAAAATTAAATACCTCTAATATAAAAAAACAAAATACCTAAGTAAGAAAACACAAAACAAATGCCAGCTAAAACATATACGTTTTAAAATTCAAACATTCGTTTCTTGCACTTATAGTAAAATTTAAACGTATACGTTTTGCATACGAACTTTTTCTGCACGTTTACGTTTTATAGTTATAATACATGTCATAAGTTAGTACTGTTAGTTAGTAGTAACGATAAGTATTTCAAACTTAAAGTTAAATACTTTTAAGAAAAATGTATATACTTACATACCTACTTATACTTAGTTTTACCTTTTAAAATAGTTTTGAACGATTTTAAACTTTGTGTTAAATAACGTTTATGATATTTTTTATTGTACATTTTCTAATAGCTATCACAGTATCACACTCAATTAAACTTGTTTATAAACATGCTAAATTTAATCGTGCATGAAATTTTAAAGCAGTTTCTTGAAGCAGATTAACAATATGAAAGTTTTTTTTCGTTTAATAAATACGTTAGTTTTAATGGTAAACTTTATAAATTTGGTATAAGAAAAAACAGCTGGATAAACTTTTTCTTTTTTTTTAATAGGTTTTTTTTTTCTTTTTTTAATTTTTACGTTTAACATCAATTCAAAGATTTTGCTCGTCATTTTATACCAATGGTTTAATTAAGCGATTTACAAAAATTCAATAACATTAATAAAATTGCTTGCATTGAAAATTAAACAATACATGACTAAATACTTAAACATGTTAACCAAGTTTAATGTTGCGTGGGCTTATAATATACAACCAATCGAATATATGTATTTTGTTGTTAAAACTTAAACTATGATCATTTTTTGGCGTCATAATCAATCACTCAAATCAAGGTTTATATGTGATGTAAAACAAAAATTTTTTTTCATGATTTTTGTAACAAAAAAAAAAGCTAATCATTTCTTATTAGTTGTAAAAGCTTTGGTATGGTTGGGCATGATATAAATTTCGCGTTTGATACAGTTTTCCACGATAATATCATATATAACCTTATAAATATATTGGATTGTGCAAGTATTTCAATAAAAACTATACATATAGCGTTTTGCCTAAAAGAAAATTTACCGTACATATTGAAGACACAATCTCAAACACCTTTACGATGCATGAGATGGCGTCTTACAAGCGGCTCTTTTTAAAAAATGTTTACTTACTTACGATTTTAGAGTGCTAATATACAGTTATCACTCTTTGCTGATGATTCAGCACTATTAAAAGCTAATCTGTACAGTGACGATATTTTATCCGAAACAGAGTTATGTAAATACCTTAACTAAATCATTTTAATAAATGAAGAATAACAATAAATGTAGTTATATATATTTACTCAAAAAATATAAGCTTATTTTATTTTTTCGTCAATATTAATGTTAAATAACACTCCTTTATAGGCCTACACTTCGCTAAGAAGTTGACTTTTAAAACTCACATAAGTAAATCATACAATTAATAAACTAAACATAATAACTAGAATATTAAGTCTATATAAGTATATATCCTTAACAGAAAATTTTTTCTTTCTAATGACAACGAACTATTACTAATGAAAATTGTATTACATATATATAATTGCACAGAACAAAATCTTAATTAATGCTAAATCTACCATTTTACTTTACAACAACCAGACTTCACAAACAAAGTAAAATTTACCGGTTTCCAGTCAGATTTGACTGGATTTCAAAGTCGTTTTCAAGCTAGAAGATTTTTTTAAATCCAGATATGAAGTTTTTTTGACTGAATTTTAATATTTAAGTAGAATTTTTTATACATTTTTTAATTATTCTTTTTTTATACGTTTTATAAATGCTTTAAACAATTTTTTTTTAAATATTGTTTCTTCAAACTTAAAACGTATACTTACAAATTAAAAAAGTTTCTTAATATCGATGTAAATTATGTATTCTCTTGATCCTTCATAGTTATATTTCAAATGTCAAATGTTAGTTAGCAAGTTTTTGTTAAAGTAAAAAGTAAGCAAACATAAAAGTAAAATAAAAATATACCGCGTTAGCAGTTATGGGTTTTATCCCATTATATTCGCTAAAGAGGGAGATGGCTTTAGTCAATAAGAATCTGATATTACCAAGGGGGTATTGATGTTTTTGGAAGATTCCCATCTCTCTTAATAAATACGTTTATAATTAAGTATATTAAATAAATTGAATTAAGTTGAAAATAAAATATATAAAAATAAAATCAATAAAAATATGTTTGACAGAAATTTTAACTGTAAACTCGTTGATTAGTTTTTTCGACTGGAATTCTGACTGGAAACTATTTTTGAATTGGTCATAAGTACTAAGTCTAATAAATTTATGAATTAAATGTAGATAAGTAATTCGTTGATAAGGATTTTGCCATTAGTTATAATGTTAACAAATTAAAATTATAACATTTTTCTTTAATACTTTTAGTTATAAGGTAAATTTAATATAAAACTTTAGAATAAGTAAGTAAGATTAAAAGAATTTTAAATAAGTATTTAAAAAAAAAAAATTTTAGAAAGTATTTTTCCATTTTCCTTTGAAAAAAATTTTTCAAAATTAAAAAGATGCATAGACTCAAGTTATAAGAAATACTAATATCAGTTTGTAAAGATTAAAAAATGCTCTAATCTCTTTAAAAAAAAACAAGTAAAAGTAACAGTAAGTCGATGCAACCGACTTATTTATACCCTACACCTAAAAAATTCAAATTAAATTAAAAATCCATAAGTTATTTTAGTTAGGTATTTAATATAACTAAGCTAAAAAAATAAATGCTTTTACAACCTTTGTACAAAATTTCAGATTTCTATCTTTATTAAATTCGAAAATATGCTTATTAGGTCTTGGGAAGTGTGTGAAGGCACTTGATGGGAACACCACCCCAATTCATCTCAAATTTTAGAGACATCAACAGGGTAGAACATTCTTATATCAAATTTCAAGTTTATATATTTATTAATTTCGAAGATATGCTTGTTTGGTCTTAGGAGTTGTGTGGCAGATACCCGAACAACCATTCTAATTCATCTTAAATTTTGGACAAATCAGGGATTCAGGAAACAAAACCCTAGTACCAAATTTGAAGTTTCTATCTTTATTAATTTCGAAGATATGCTTGTTCGGTTTTGGGAGTTGTATGGGAGGTACCTGAACGACCACTCCAATTCATCCCAACTTTTAGGCAAATCAGGAATTTAGGAAACAGCACCCTCGTATCAAATTTGAAGTTCCTATCTTTATTAATTTCGAAGATATGGATGTTCGGTTTTGGGAGTTGTATGGGAGGTACCCGAACAGCTCCTCCAATTCATCTCAAATTTTGGGGATATCAGGGATTCAGAAAAACACACCCTCGTACAAAATTTTAAGTTTCTATCTTTATTAATTTCGAAAATATGTGTATTAGGTTTTGGAAATTGTATGGGAGGTACTCGAACGCATGGTCCGATTTCGCCCATTTACAATCCCCGCCTTACCTTAGTCATTGTTAACCTACAGTATAAATTTCATCAAGATAGCGTCATTATTTTTTGAGTTATCGTGCGTACGGACGGACGGACGGACGGACATCGCTAAATCGACTCAGGCGGTGATCCTGATTCAGAATATATATACATGTCTATACCTAACTCGCTTCCTTTTGGTGGTTACAAACAACATACCAAAGTTAATATACCCTATACTTAATGTGTAGGGTATAATAAGTAGTGTGTAAATAAATTGTAAATAAAAATTCTTTAACGTACTTTAAGTACTTAATTAAATAAAATAAAACTTTGATCACTTGATGAGTAACTTTGATCAGTGATTCATTGTGATTTATAACCACAAAAAAGTAATCACACAAATTAAGGTTTATACTTATGTGATGAAAAACAAGATTTCATTACTTTTTTATACCCTACACCTAAAGTATAGGGTATATTAACTTTGGTATGGTGTTTGTAACCACCAAAAGGAAGCGAGTTAGGTATAGACATGTATATATATTCTGAATCAGGATCACCGCCGGAGTCGATTTAGCGATGTCCGTCCGTCCGTCCGTCCGTCCGTCCGTCCGTCCGTACGCACGATAACTCAAAAAATAATGATGCTATCTTGATGAAATTTATATAGTAGGTTACTAATTACGAAAGAAAGGCTAAGTTCGAATCTGGACAAAATCCGTCCATGGGTTCGGATTCTGGAAGCTTCCGAATTATTCCGGCTTTTGGAGATAATCTCCGCAAACGAGATTATCTCCAAAAGCAACAAAGATAGGACCTTCAAATTTTGTACAATGATGTTTCTTCCCGTTCGATTTATGTCTATGAAATTTAAGAGGATTTGGTCCATGGGTTTGGGTTTTGGAAGCTTCCGAACGAGCACCAGAGCAAATGAGATTATTTCCAAAACCAATAAAGATAGAACCTTTAAATTTTGTACAATGATATTCCTTCCCGTTCGATTTATGTCTCTGAAATTTAAGAGGATTTGGTCCATGGGTTTTGGATTTGGAAGCTTCCGAACGAGCCCCAGAGCAAATGAGATTATCTCCAAAACCAATAAAGATATAACCTTTACTTTTGGCAGAATGGTGTTCTTTCATGTATGATTTAGGCCTCTGAAATTTAGGAGAATTTGGTCCATGGGTTTGGATTTGGAAGCTTCCGAACGAGCACCAGAGCAAATGAGATTATCTCCAAAACCAACAAAGATATAACCTTTAAATTTGGCAGGGTGGTGTTCTTTCATGTTTTATTTAAGTCTCTGAAATGTGAGAAGATTTGGTCCATGGGTTCGGGTTTTGGAAACTTCCGAACGAGCCCCAGAGCAAACGAGATTATCTCCAAAACCAATAAAGATAGAACCTTTAAATTTTTTATAATGATGTTTCTTCCAGTTTGATTTATGTCTCTAAAATTTAAGAGGATGTGGTTCATGGGTTTGGATTTTGGAAGCTTCCCAACGAGCCCCAGAGCAAATGAGATTATCTCCAAAAACAACAAATATATATAACCTTTAAATTTGGCCGAATGGTGTTTTTTCATGTTTGATTTAAGTCTCTGAAATTTGAGAGGATTTGGCCATGGGTTTAAATTTGAAAGAATTTGAACCGTGGATTCGAATTTTGGAAGCTTCCGAACGAGCCGCAGAGCAAATGAGATTATATCCAATACGAACAAAGGTAGAACCTTTGAATTTGGTACAATGGTGTTCTTTCGTGTTTGATTTATGTCTCTGAAATTTAAGAGGATTTGGTCCATGGGTTTGGTTTTGGAAGCTTCCGAACGAGCACCAGAGCAAATGAGATTATCTCCAAAACCAACAAAGATATAACCTTTAAATTTGGCAGGGTGGTGTTCTTTCATGTTTTATTTAAGTCTCTGAAATGTGAGAAGATTTGGTCCATGGGTTCGGGTTTTGGAAACTTCCGAAAGAGCCCCAGAGCAAACGAGATTATCTCCAAAACCAATAAAGATAGAACCTTTAAATTTTTTATAATGATGTTTCTTCCAGTTTTATTTATGTCTCTAAAATTTAAGAGGATGTGGTCCATGGGTTTGGATTTTGGAAGCTTCCGAACGAGCCCCAGAGCAAATGAGATTATCTCCAAAAACAACAAATATATAACCTTTACTTTTGGCATAATGGTGTTCTTTCATGTATGATTTAGGCCTCTGAAATTTGAGAGGATTTGGTCCTTGGGTTCGGATTTTGAAAGCTTCCGAACGAGCCTCAGAGCAAATGATATTATCTCCAAATGCAACAAAGATATAACCTTTAAATTAGGCAGAATGGTGTTCCTTCATGTTTGATTTATGTTTCTGAAATTTGTGAGGATTTGGTCCATGGGTTCAAATCTTGGAAGCTTCCGGACGAGCCCCAGAGCAAACGAGTATATCTCCACAACCAACAAAGATAGAACTTTTATTTTTAGTACAAAGGTGTTCTGTTATGTTTCCTTTTCTGCAAAATTGGAAACTGACATTTGAAAGAATTTGAAACATGGGTTCGTATTTTGGAAACTTCCGGACGAGCACAAGAGCAACGAGCATATCTCCAAAACCAACAAAAGTAGAACCTTTAAATTTAATAGAATGGTGTTCTGGCAAGTTTTCTTTATGTTCCTGAGATGGATTCGATGAATTGGAGTTTCAATTCGGGTAGCTGACACAAACATCCCAAGGACTATCAATCTCCGAAAATAATTAAGATAGAAACTTAAAATTTTATACAAGGGTGTCAAGCATATCCCAAGCGGATGCCTCTTTTACGTTCTTGAAATTCGAGTTGAATAAGACAGAAAAGGGAAGAAGTTCAAGCAGCTGCCAAAAACACTTATGGATTGTTAATTTAATTCGAATTATTCAGGTGTAGGGTATTAATAAGTCGGTTGCATCGACTTACTGTTACATTTACTTGTTTTTTCTTAAAAAATAAGAAAATTTGTCATAAAAGCTTTCAATCAAAATGAACTCTGTACATAAATACCTTATTCTTATCTTGGGATAAATATCTACAGTTATTACTTATAGTCGAAACTACTTAAGTAACATCTTATACTCGAAAAACTTTTTGTTAAAATTTACTACATCAGCTGAAGCAACATAATTTTAAATTTTAGGTAAGTAGTACTAAATATTGCTGAAATTTAAGTAAGATAGTACCTATGCTGAAAACTCATCAACAAAAGTTGAATTTTAGCTATTTATTGCTGAAGTCTAAACAAAATACATAGGTCTGTGCATATCTAGATAATATAAAAAAATGTAAAGCTGATCCATTTTTCAGCAAATTTTATAAATAATTTTATTTTATTTTAAATAAGTTTTCTACTTATTAGATAAAATTAAATATTCAAATAGTTACTTATATCATTAAAATTAGAAGTTGAATAATTTCGTGAAACTAATCAAACTTCTCCAATGACCAAAATAAGTAACTTCAATTCTTGACACAACAAGTTTTTAGAATTCAGTATTTAAAACTTTGCTCATAACTAAGTACTTATAAAAAAACAAAACCGTGTTTTCCACAAATTTATTATTTGTATTAAATACATAATTATTATGTATATCATATTATATACCTACTACTACTAGTTACTAGCCTATAAATTGTAATGTTTATCGAAATCATTAACAAAATTATTCAATTTTAGCTAGCGCTATCTTCCAATTATGTCTCTTAGTATTTTTAAATATTAGTTATTTAAAAATTTGCTTAATATCAAACAATATTTTAAATTAATCAAAAGTATGTTTAAAATTAGGCAACTGTTTAATTTATTTAACTGGGTTATTTTAGTAATCACTATAATTAATGTGAGAAAATTAAGCAATTTGATTAAAAGTTATCAAAAGTAATAGGTACTTAAGTAAGTACTACAATTATTGTAGTTCGAGTATTACTAACATTTTTTAGCGTGTATACTTACTACTTATTAAAAAAAAAAAAAAATCATCTGTGAACTTTTTTTTTTCTTCCTTTTCTTTCAAAATTTACATAATCTTACGTAGATAATCAACTAATATTTGTACAGAATTTTATTAGGTTTCAGAACCTTTACAGCTAAGAATTACATTTAGTTTTATATAATACTTTTTGAATTTTAAGTTAAGGAAAAGGAAATAGAAAAATCTTATTTACCTAATCATATTTTAATTATCTGTGAACTTAAGCAGTTAATTCGTTTACGAATTTATAATTTTTGATAATACAAGTCTGATATTTAATTCATTTATTCAGTTACTTATGTGTACTTAGTTAATTTAAAGTTAACAATTGATTAAGTATTAATTAATCCCAATTAACTTATTTCTAATTTTAAGAATTATTAAATTCGGCTAAAAGAAAAGCCAGATTACTTACGTTTAGAAAGAAAATAAGTAAATGTAGCAGTAATCCGATGCAACCGACTTATTAATACCCTACACCTGAATAATTCGAATTAAATTAAAAACCCATAAGTTTTTTGGCAGCTGCTTGAACTTCTTCCCTTTTCTGTCTTATTCAACTCGAATTTCAGGAACGTAAGAGTCATCCTCTTGGCATATGCTTGACACTCTTGTAGAAAATTTCAAGTTTGTATCTTTACTAATTTCGAAGATATGCTTGTTAGTCCTTGAGAGGTGTGTGTCAGGTACCCGAATTGCCACTCCAATTCATCAAATTCATCTCAGGGACATAAAAAAAACATGCCAGAACACCATTGTACTAAATTTAAAGGTTCTACTTTTGTTGGTTTTGGAGATGCTCATTTGCTCTTGTGCTCGTCCGGAAGATTCCAAAATCCGAACCCATGGACCAAATCCTCTCAAATTTCAGAGACATAAATCAAACATGAACGAACACCATTGTACCAAATTTAAAGGTTCTATATTTGTTGGTTTTGGAAATAATTTCGTTTGCTCTGGGGCTCGTTCGAAAGCTTCGAAAATCCGAACCCATGGACCAAATCCTCTCAAATTTCAGAGACATAAATCAAACATGAAAGAACACCATTGTACCAAATTTAAAGATTCTGTATTTGTTGGTTTTGGAAATTATTTCGTTTGCTTTGGAGCTCGTTCGAAAGCTTCCAAAATCCGAACCCATGGACGAAATCCTCTCAAATTTAAGAAACATAAATCAAACATGAAAGAACACCAATGTACCAAATTTAAAGGTTCTATCTTTGTTAATTTCGAAGATATGCATGTTCGGTTTTGGGAGTTGTATGAGAGGTACCCGAACGCATGGTCCAATTTCGCCCATTTTCAAATCTCCGCCTTTCTTTAGTCATTGTTAACTTACAGTATAAATTTCATCAAGATAGCATCATTATTTTTTGAGTTATCGTGCGTACGGACGGACGGACATCGCTAAATCGACTCAGGAGATGATCCTGATTCAGAATATTATATACATGCCCATATCTAACTCGCTTCCTTTTGGTGGTTACAAACACCATACCAAAGTTAATACATTCTATACTTTAGGTGTAGGGTATAAAAAATATACATATGTATGTACTTGTGTACTTATTACATTTATAAGTCTTATCTGTTTTATTTTAAATTTTATACTTTAAAATTATTTATAAACTTTAAATACTGAAAATAATTAACCATCACCTAATAAATTAGGCGACTTATTGTCGGATTTCATATTTAGAAATAGAAAAAAAAAAAAAATTAAGAACAAACAAATAACAAAACTACATATAAATACTTTTCCAATTTTATCTACATATATTTTTTTTTTTTATTTTTTTTAATTTTGTTGATCTACGTATGCAGTTTTTATTAGATTATAAAAGGTTCAAAGTCAAAAAAAAAATTTTTTTTCTCTATACTTATATATACAAATCAAATGTGAATTAAAAATTAATAGAACCCAAACATAAAAAGCGCCAAGTATAAAATGGTTAAAAAACAAAAAAAAAAAAAAATAACGAAAGAAAAACCATGTCATAATATAATTTACTCATTCATTCTACAAAGATAACAAAGGGTATTCTTACTTTCTAAATAAAAAAAAAATAAATAAAAGTACTTAGGTTAACAAAAAAAAAAAAAATTAAATAAAATAAAAAAACCACTTTGAATGCACTTTCATAAGTAAAAGAACTCTTTTCAATAATAAAACAACACAAAAACAGAAATGAAAAAGTATCTACTATTAACAAATAGAAAGAATCCAATTAGTGGTCGGTCTTCTGTAGTGAATAGGAAAAAAAAAAAAAGATAAATTATATACATATTATATATATACATAAATAATATATTATATAGAATATCAACGCACTTGACTCGCAAAGAAAATTATTACAATATAGTTTTTTTGCAAAACGAATTGCATCAAAACAACAATTTAATAAAAAAAAAAAAAAAAAACCACACAAACAAACAATTTTACTGGCCAGACCTCACACAGTCATTATAATAGATCATCAAACCAATATCAAAAACGAATGCAAATAAATACAATATAAAAATATGAATATAAAATTTTAGAATAACTCTAATACAAATACATAAGTACTTAGTTAATTACTTCTTTTTTTTTTTTATATGTAAGTACCCATGACATTTAATATTTGTAAAATAAATATAAGTAATAGGAGGCTTGATAATAGGCTTATATATATCATCAACTATAGAAAATTTAGAATCTAACCCGGAAACCAAGTCTGTATTTACTAAATACTTAACTAAAATTTTAAAATTTAAGAATTAAAGACTAAAAAAAAAACAAAAATAGCAATGGGAAGGAGTATATTATATATGTTATGAATGAAATTAAGTATAGTTTCAATTCTTGTATCTGATTACAAATCTTTAAAATACTTTATTATATATTTTGTAAGATTTCTTTGAACTTTTAAAAGGTTATTTACATATTATTTTAACCAGTTTTTCTATTAAAGTATGCATATTTCAATATTTTTCAAAATGAAAATATGTAATACTTACATATTTTAAAAATAAAATCTACATAACTAGATACATATATATGTACATAAATAACATAATTGCATAAGAAAAATTATTTAACTATATGAATCTTAATTTACAGTTTTAATTTTGTGTATCATTGAGAAAAGTAGTGAAAACAATACTATTCATTGTTTATCTTTTTTTTTTTTTTTTTTTTTCTTACTTAATTTCATTGAGAATTATTTCTTTTGAATTTATAAATAAAAATATAAAATGATGCAATTACTGGTTGAACGGCTTTTTTGTTTTTATTAAATTTTATTAAAAATTAAAATACAAAATATCCATATATGTATACCTAAGTATATGTATTATGAAACTATTTAATATGACTATAATTAACTATACATATAATACTTAAATACATAAGTAAAAAAAAAAAAACTCATTCATGAATACCATATTTGATTGAATTATATTCTGTCTCACAATCATTTAAGAATTAATGAAAGGAAAAAGGAAAACAAAAGTAAAACATTGAACTATGTATACAATCATATATATTCATATGTCTATGTCTATCTATAGTCAATTTTGAACATGATGAATAAATTGAAATTAAGTATCCGAAATAATTTGTAGAGATTATCAAAATATGTGAAAATTTATATAACTACTTAGGATAAAGATGTTCTTTTAACAATTTTTGAGATACATACATAAGATATATATAAGGTAAAAGTGAGTATAGTGGAGAGGTGTGCTGGTATAATCGAGAATCTGCAGTTTTTTTTTTTTTAAATAAAATAAGACAATATTAAATGTTTTATAGGGGCCTCGGTGGCCTAGTGGGTAAGAACATATAAAATACGCTGTAAACACCAAGGGGTTCGAATCCCACACACGTCGTAAGAGTTATTTCCCCTTAAGACATTTACAGTCACGCCTGAACAGGAAATATTGTGTAATTTCCTGTCCACATTTATGTAGCAGAGGCATTAAAAAAAAATGTTTTATGCTTTTTAATTTAACTTTTTATAATTTTTTTGTCAAATGAAAAATTGATTATTAAAGCAGATACACATAAAGTATCTAAGTTGCTAAATCATAATTTTATTAATATAAAAATATTTTTTATTTGTTCACAGTTTCAAATTTTGTCATTTAGCAAATGATTGTTTTCTTATAAAAATCATTAAGAAAACTTATCAAAGTTTTTACTTATTTATTTTTTACGTTTGAAATTAAATAAATTTATACAATAAATTTAATCATTTTGTTATTAAAAAAGTGTATTTTAATTAATTTAATTAAAAAAATCTTATTTTTGTTATTTTAAATAAGTAGTTACCAGTTATCTATGCATATTTAATTTGTATCTTCACTATACAAACACATAAATTACTTGAAGTGGATTTATTTAGTGGATACAATCGCCACTAAACATGAAATTTAAAGTTTTAAGTATTACATACTTTTAATTTTTTTAATAAATATTTTTCAGCGAAAATTATTACATCTGCACTAAACGTCTGTTTTATATACATATGTCTACTATGCTACTTAATGAATATATGTATTAATAATGTGTCCACAAAATTCTAATTTGGTATTTTAAATTTACATTTTTGTAATTTTCTTCCCTTTATATTCACTAAACCAGCAGTAATGTTTAAAATTTAATTAAATAAAAAAGTAAAACAAAAATATATTTAAAATAGTTAAGCTATTATTAGAAAAAAAAAAAATACCTCAAAAATTTTATATATACTTGAGAAACTATCAAAGAGTTGATAATAAATGATATATCGCTACTATACCCACTTTTACCGTAAGAATTTAGTTTGTTTTAATGATATCATACATCTAAAGACAAGGAATGTTATAAACTTCTTTGAAATTAAATTCAAGGGCATATCTACTTATATTTAGAATAAATTCATCATTATTGAATTATGTTGTAAATAGTAAAATATATAATTTTTACGTTAATGCTGTTCGAATATTGGTTGTCCTTATGTACCAACCTGAAGCGGTAGCCCCTACCACTTAATAAAAAATAAGTATAAATTCAATTTGATTTTAAAATGATATTCGTCTTGTGTATCTTATATTATTTTTTTATACCCGTATGAACGTATGTTCAAGGGCATAATAAAGTTACCATTACGTTTAGGACACCTTAAAGGAGTCGAGCTAGATATAGGCTCAAAGGTATGGACCGGTTCAGAATCTAATTATTTCTGAGTCGATTAAGCCATGAACATCCTTGCGCCCGTCCGCATGATATCTCGAAAAATAAAGGAGCTAGGAAAGAGGTGGTGCGACAGTTTTGGGTAGCTGCCATACAACTTCTCTTTTTAAATGAAAATAACTCAGTGCCTATTGAAGCTAGGAATCTGAAATTTAATGAAAATGTGTCAAGTTACAAGACAACAATTTTTGTAAAATTTGGTTGGTTTAGAGCAGTCGGTTCAGGCTTCTTGCACTTTTTTGGAACTTAATGAAGCTGGGCATCTGAAATTTTACAAATGATAATCAAGTTTTATGGTAATAACTTCGGTAAAACTTGGTTTTTCTGGTGCCAATGGTACGGTTAGCTGTTATAGAACTACAAAATTTACATATATATATATACTTAATTAGAACATCTGGAATTTTGTAAAAGATGATCAAGATTTATGAAAACAGCATATATCACGTTCATACGGGTATTCCAGAGTTGAAACAATCTACTCTATTGCACTCTCCCTCATTTATTACCTTATTTGATTTCATCTGTCAATTTCTTCAATAGCTACAACATATTGCAAAACATTCTGCATAACAAAATTTATATACAAACATACCTAACTATTTTTTATGATTTTATGATAAAAACAATTTTATTTTCATATGCAATTTTTTCAAAACCCCTTCTGTTTTATAAAATTTTGAATAAACTACATACTACATAGTGTTATTCAATGTTCAGATGTCCAGACTTAATAAATAAAACACCCCTATCTCAAAACTAATGTAGCTTTTGATTGATTATGTACTTACTTATACCAAATTTTTTATAGATTACAAAATAAGTGCAATGATAATGAACTTTATATAAATAAACTTATTAAAATTTATAATTAATTACCAATTTACAAATGTATTTATGGTCATACAAACATTTTTATTTATTTGTAATAAATACATACTTATGTAGGAATTCCAAATACTATGTACCATACCACCAAATAAATATTGTTGGCAAATGGTACATAATATTTGTATTCGTCTTTTCTTCAGTTCAAACTAAAACATTATGTACATTAGTACGTAGTCCAAAATGATATCTTAATGTTCTAATATTATTATAATATCTTATAATAGATACCATACTAACATTTCCTTTTTGTCGCATCAAAAAAAAAAAAAATATATATTAGGCAAAACATAAAGTATGAAAAACAATATCACTATTTTCTATTATTAAATTTTATTACTCTTCCAATTTCATATAATATACATAGGTAATAGGTATGTATACATATTTATATTCATTTCTATTTGATATCAAATGGTTTTAATAATAAAACTCATCATTATTACATTTTTAATGCAAGGAAATATCTAACATCCACCCATTCAATATTGTGTTATTTTTTGATATATATATATATATATATACATATTCATATATGAATATGTTAGGTACTTCTAAATTTGGCATATATATAACTATTTATAAAATATAATGTTAAATGTAATAATGTATAATGTATAACAAAAACGTTTGTGTAATAAATGATGGTGCTAGAATTGGAACACATAACATTTACAAACACACAAAATAAAAAATAATAAAGAAAAAAAAAAAGTAAAGTTGAAATTTAATTTCAGAAAATGATGTCACGGTATCAAACCGGTATTGAATTTCTTTAAATACACAATATTCAATTTATCGTCAATTTTTTTTTTTTTATTAAATTTTATTTTATATTCTCATATAATATAGTAAAAATTGTTTCATTTTGTTTTATTAGCCGGTTACAAGAACAGAAATAAAATTGTATTATGTCGGCAATTTTTAATTAATATGAGAATATTAAAAGTACATACTTAGATGAAATTGAAATTGAATTTGTTGTTTTTATTAGATTATAAATTAAAAATTATCTAAATATTGTTAGAGTAAATTTTTTAAATAACTGAAATATTTTTTTCTGATTTCATAAAAATTGATCCTTCTTACAATTTACTAATTTGGACGAGTGACAGTGCGTGATTTAAAATAGGTAGGTATGTAATATGTATTGTTATTAATATTTAAATGTTTGTTGTGCCCTTAATATTTGGAATATAAAAATTAAAATAAAAAATTTTAAAAAGAAAACTTTCAAAACAATAAAATAAAATATGGTAATATGTAAAATCAAGAAAGTTGTTCCATATTAAGATGGCTTTGATGATCAAAAAATTTATTTAAGTAGGTATGTTATAATTTTTTTTTTTCTTACACGTTGTCAAAAAATTTTCTATATAATATTAACAATATTTTTTAGCTTTTTATTTTAATGTTAACACAATTTTTCTTAACATTTATTTCTTCTTCTATTTTTGCTTATGTATTATGATTTCTTAAGGTAGGTTACAAAACTTCACCTCATCTCTTACAAGATTAACATTTTTTATTTTCATCTTTTGATTTTTTTTTTTTTTTACTTACATTTATTTTAGACTAATTTTTCACTTATAACAGATAGATATATTTTTTTTAAATTATAATTTATATGATAATAAGAATGAAATGAAATAAAAAAATTTTTTTTTCAATAATTTGAATTCACTTTTTTCCTTTTTGAGCAAAATAATTATCCACCTTTATTTAAATTTTATTTTTCATTTTGAATTGGTACTGATTTTAGGTAAATAATAAAAAAAAAAAATACCAAAATAAAAATAACACTCGATAGAAAATACAAAAACACGATTAAAAAAAAGTAAACCACCGAATGTTTACGTTTTTATTTGCCTCCAGTGTTTTGCTTTTTCACTGCAACGAGATGACAAGACGACTGAGTGAAATTACCGTTTTTGTTTAATACGAGAGAATAAAAATTAAAATATATTTTTAAAGAGCAGTAGAGTAGGTGAAATGAAGGAAGAAATGAAAGATTCATTTTGACATAAATACGAAATATTAAAAGCTTTTTAGTTTTTAATTTTTGAAAAACGAAAAACTTAACTTTAAGCTCCCTGTAACTATCCTTAGAAACTAGGTAGTATTTATTGTAGTAAACAGTAGTAGATACATGTCAAATTTATAAATTGTATTGATGTCCATGGCAGGCAAATGACAATTCAACAATTAACTTGACAGTGCAGCTAAAATGATAGAAAAAAAATTATAGTGTTACCAATGATAAAATTCGAAAATGATACAATATATTTATAAATTAATTTAAAAAATATTTATGCAAAAAATTTATACACTTACAAGCCTATCAGAATTTTCTTATCATTTCTCATCATTTTAGTGTCAAAAACAGCTGAACGATTAAAAAAATGTAAAAAAATTTTAATACTAACTACAAGAATATTTATATAAAATAACTAGAAGAATAGACTAATTATTAAAATAATTTTAATTAAAATATTTAAATACTTATCTTTTGTAGCGCCAATTTATTTAAGTTAAAAATTTCAATTCTCTCTTGGCGCCAGTTATAGCTATCATTGAAATGCTTCCGGGAAATGTTTATTTTCAATTTTTTTTCAGCAAAGACATATAAAATTTAACAAAAGTGTTGATTTAATGGTTAAATACTTTCTAAAGAATAAATTCTGCTACGAATTTTTAAATTTTAAGTTAAATATTTAAAAATAAAATCAATTTTGTAATTTTCCGGATTGGTAGTCATTTTCCTGAACAACTGATCAGTAATTTTGCTAATGAAACAAATTTGTTCCAATGACATATGTTTCATTTCTTCCCATTTCAGTTTGTCATTGAAAAAAATTCTGATGCAATTCTTGATATATTTCATTATGTATTTTAATGAGTTTAGACTTAAAATTTGTTTTTTTTTATTATTTTGTTTAAGTTTAGTTTTAAAATTTTTTGTTTTAAAATGGAAATTTAAAAAAAAGTAAAAAAAAAAAAAATAATTCTAAAAAATTTATACTTTTTTATTCTTCTCAATTCAGCCAATGCCATTACTAAATAGAATAATCTTTTTTTATTCTTTATTAGTATCATTTTCTGCCAATAATAATTAAATAAATAAAAATAATAAAACTTTATTTTACAAACATCGAAATAACGCTAATATAACGAATATAATATATAATAACGACATACTTTTATTTTGCCTTCAGTATTGTCATTTGCCATTTGACAGATCATTTTAATGATGGCTATAATCGCCTATACGGAAAAAAGTATACGTTTTCAGTGAAACGTTTGTTCCGGAAGCATTTCTGATAGCTATAACTGTCGCCTTATATAAAATTTGTTTTCAAATTTATAGACATGAACAGATTAATGAAATAAAAATTTATTCAGAAATTACATTTCAAATTTCATATATATTATGTTTAGAAATTTATTTAGTGCGCGCCATGCCGCCATCGTAAGTAGATTGGACAAGAAGATAAAAGAAAATTGGACAAGAGAATAAAATTTTCGGAGCACTTGCCGAATGTTAAAATTACTGATCCGAAAATGATGGTTCCATTATTTATGTGTGTGTGTGTAGTAACTCATCATTTTTTACTGTCATTAGCTTTTCCAGACTGTTCCACACTGGTCGTAATGAGTCGAATCCACGTGTATATGGGTGTGTAAATATTTTATTTAAAAATAAAAGTTGATAGGAATAATATATAAAAATAAAATCAAGCATTTAACGGTTCGTAAAATATTTAAAAAAAAATTTATAAATTAAGGAAATTTTAAATTCGCTTGGTATAATTTTAAATAAAAATATAACATAAATTTGAATTATTTTATTTATATAAAAATTATATTGAAAGGTAAGTTCCTAATTTTTGGTTTTTCTTTAGCTAGTTAGGATGAAAGAGTTTTAATTTTTCTTTTTATATATAAATATTCAATCGTAATATTTTTTAGTTTTTTTACTTCTTCCAAAATGCAAAGGTAAGCCTCATTTTTCGAATTTTGTTTGTGTAATGAGGATCGATTGGGTTATATAATAATTTTGTAATTCTGTAATTAATACTAAAGTTTCTTTTCTTGACCAAGTTTCAACTAAATTTCGTTTTCCCATATTTTCACGTTAAAAAAAACGATGTACTACACAAAACTAAAACATGAAAGTACGTATTTGTGTATGTATATATGTACATATAAATACGACGTAAGTATATTTTTTTTAATTCATACATAGATATAAATAGTACATAAATATAAAAAAAATTCTGCATACAGTCTACCTTTCAGTTAATTTGAACCGCTTTGGTTGAATTTTAAAACAATAATAAATCATGTAGATTAGATACATAAAATTTTGTTAACCCTCATAAAAACTTTTATTTAATTTTGTATTTGTATTAGTAGACTCACTTGTTCAACCACAAAAATTTGAGCTTAAAAAGACTACTGAAAATGACCGCCGAAAAAATAGTTTATACGAAAGAAAGGGTGAAGTGAAAGTAAAAGTGGTCATTCTTACAACCCGTGTGGAAATACGCATTTACTGAAAATAAAAAATTATGAAAATATTGATGTGAAATACCGACCTTACCTGTAATATTGTAATAAATAGCGAATTGTATTGAATTTCAACATACACTGACTTGAATTATTGAACTATTAATAAAATCCTACTGCGATAATTTTTTTTAAATTTGAATTAATGTAAAAGCACGCGGGATAAACAAAAAAAACAATATCAAAACTTTACATGCTCTAAGTACATTATATTTTATAACCTGTTAAATTATTTGTGCCATTTACTTACCATGGGAAAGCAAGGGTTAAAAATTATTTTTAAATATTAAACTATTGACTATTGACCCATGGTAGCTATAATATGGCTACAACTCCCTAAAATTCCGAAAGTTAAAAAAAAAATCTAAACTCTTTTCTGGCTTTCTTGTCATTCAAATGTTATTTGATGAAATATTACTTTTTCTTTCATAATTTGGGACTGAAAGGTTTTTAAAATGTAATGAACGCTTTTGGCTGCAATTTAAAGTTGTAAAAGTGAATTAGGAGAACGTTTTTGATATTTTTGTCTTTCTAAGAACTTTTGTTCTTAAAAGTTTATTATTTTTAAAAATTTTTCAAAACAATAGATAATAGATGTCGTTATAAAATAAAAAACCAAACTGAAATATGTAAAGTCTGATTAAATAAGCTGTTTTGGCTGTTTAAGGTTGTATGTTGTATGCCAAAATTATATATTTTGTATTTTTTTTTCTGTTTAACAACAAAATTTTTGCGCCAATTTTTGAAAAAAATGTATTTCCGTCATTCATATTTCATATATTCATTATTCAATTTCAATCTACCAATCAATAAATCATTCGCAAATCATAACAGTGATCAGACAGAACGGAACAAGTTGAGAACGATATAGATTTAAAATTTTATCGTGATTATTATATTATATAAATTAGATATTTATTATAAAATTACTAAAAGTAAATTAACAAAAATGGTTGTTGAAAAGTGTGTTTTACGTTATGCAAAATTAACTGAAAATGCTTTTGCGCCAGTAAAAGGTTCTATAAAAGCTGCCGGATATGATTTAAAAAGTGCTTATGATTGTACTGTCCCTGCAAGGTAAAATTTTAAAAAGTAATTATTTTTTTTGCCGTTTTGTATATTATCAATTTTAGAGGGAAATTTTTGGTGAAAACTGATTTACAAGTTCATGTTCCAGAAGGATCATATGGGCGAGTGGCACCTCGTTCAGGTTTAGCTGTTAAAAATTTCATTGATGTTGGAGCAGGAGTTGTTGACGAAGATTACAGAGGAAATTTAGGAGTTGTATTATTCAATCATTCTGATTTAGATTTTGAAGTACATCTTAAATAGAAATTTATCTTTATGGCACAGTTCACTAATATCTTGTTCAATTTGCAGGTTAAAAAAGGTGATAGAATTGCCCAATTTATTTGTGAAAGGATATATTATCCAGAATTAATTGAAGAGAAATCATTAAGTTCAACTGAACGTGGAGAAGGTGGTTTTGGATCAACTGGGGTTAGTGGAGACATTCCAACTAAAAAAAAAAAAATGGATGAATAAATCGCAAAAACATTTTTTTTAATCTTAAAAAGTATTAAATGTACGTACCTATATTAAATAAAGTTAGAACTTAAATTAAATAAATTTGTATTAAATAATTATTTTTAAGAAAGAATTTAAATTAGATTACTTTAAAAGGTGGATTATTTCATCATAAACTGCCTAGTTTGCATTTATTTTTTACGCCTAATATTGACACGAACATGAAAAATTTATATGTACATATGTTTATTATATATAATATATACATATAAAAGGAATTAAGTGACGATACAATATTTGTCTAGGAGATGTATCTATTATCTAGGAGTTCTGTCCGCGTTTTATTATGATACAAAAGTATCTTGTGTGGAAGTGGAACACATTTTCAATTAGAAATTTACTTTTTTTTACGTACAGCACTAAAAAAGTTGAGTTGTGAAATATGTATTGATTATTCACACTTCATTCTAAAATTTATAAAAAAAAAATGGAATTAAATATAACATTGCAGTTTTTTCAATTCAAGAATTTAAAAATATATACTATACAGTGTAGACTTAAAAATTTTTTAAGTTAAAAATTAATTTATATTGAATCACACAATTTATATACATACACACATTTTACAGTAACTTAATATATAAACAAACAAATTGATTTTATTAGTTTTCTTTATTTGCTGCAATATGAGCAGTAACAACATTTAAAACATCTCTTTGGATTTGGAGTATCACTTCGGTTGGTAAATTAGCATTTAATATTGTTGTAGCCATTGATTCACAAAACAATGAAATTGATGATTCTTTTTTTGTAATCTTTTCTATTATGCTTGAATATTTAGTTCCATTTGATTTGATAGAATTTTGAATTTTCACATCTTTCCGCTTATTTTGGAATATTTTTTTGGATTCTCTTGCAAAAGTTATATTGTCTTCAGAGTATATAGAATTTTGTGAATCATAATCACAATCACTAATTAAAAATGAATCTTCATCATCGTGAATTTGTTCTATTACTTCATTAACCAAATCTTGATAAGATGAGAAAAAATTGTCCTTATCTGATGCACCTAAATCATTAGCAAACCTTTGCCATTTGTTTTCTTCATATGTAGAATCTTTATGTTTTGAATTATCCATATATATTTTTTTAATAGGTATTTCGTCTTCATTAATTTCATTTTCAAAAAAATTTTCTTCCATCTAAATGTTTTGAAATTTGACGTTTGAAGCAAAAATATGAAAATATAAAAAGTTGAATTAAAATTTGACAGTTGCATCAATAATAGAAAGAAGGTTTTTCAAACTAGACTTTGCTGCCAAAATTAAAAATGTAAATAATAAAAATTTTTTAAAAATATTTGAGTGCGCTGCAATTCCATAGTAATTTAGAAATTATAAAATTTCTATTTTATTTATGTTTGTTTTGTATTAATTTAACGACAGTAAAAAAAGAATGGTTGGTTTTTGGTTTTTTGGCATATTGAATATATCAGTTCACAGTTGTTGATAATTTTAACAGATTTGAAAAAAATATATTAAAAGGACATCAAGTATTTTATGAAATTATTTAATTGATTCAAACAAAATTCATTACATTAATAAAATTAAATATTTATACTGCTTAGGATATATATTCGTTTAACTAAAAATAAATTATAAACAAATGCATTTTAAACATTTTTAAAATGTTTACCAATAATGATGAAAATATAAATGTAGATTCATTTATGGATGTAGAAATTATTGAAGTAGATTTGGAAAATAAAGAAGATGATTTACAATCAAAGTTATCTAGTTTATGCAAAAATAGAAATAGTCTTACCTTACATGATTTTGGAGTTTGTGGTAAAATTATTTGTACATATATATGTATATACATATTTAACAATAAATTACATATTTGTTTTTCCTTTTTAGAAGACAAAAAAATTGAAAATAAGATAAAAATAACCGAGTAAGTTAAAATACTTAAAAATCTTTAAATTTAGTCATATAATTTTTGTTTTAGATATGAAATGAATCTTGAAAAAGAAATTAATCAGTGGACTGAATTATTGAAGAACACAAATGAAAGAAAGAAAAGGTGAAATTGTTTAGAAAATAATATATTGTCTATAGATTTTAATATAATTTTTAGAAATGAAAATAATAAAATTGAATTTGGATCAGAAATACTAAGTGAAGCTCATTTTCAATATATAAATAGAGCATCTGATCTTGAAAAGTTTGCAGAAGAGTCGAAAGAATTTTGTTTAAAATGTAAAGCTTTTTTGGCGTCATATAATGAAACATTGAATTTGCAAGAACAGTTGTTAAGAGAGGGTAAGAATGTAATAGCAAAGGATATCTTGATCAATGGAGTTTTAGAGCTTTGATGATCAACACTATTTTTTTTCATTTAATTATTCTATTCAATACCAGTTCAAAAGCTGTATAATTTTTAGTTTGGTTTAAATTTTTCTATTTAAAATGTTTATACATACATACATACATATACATATTTATATTGTGTTATAAAATTGTATGAAAATAAGTAAATAAAAATAATTACATAACTCCATTGTATTGCACTTTTTAAACAACAACAATATTCTGTATATTAGGGTTTTTTTTGCAATATAAATATAAGAAATAATTCAGGATATATATGTATATTATATTATATAGAATTTATGTACAAATAATTCTGGAATATCACTATAGAACAAATTTTCATAACTTGAATTTTTATGTGTAGTAAAGTATTTTAAGTTTATTTTATATCACCAAGTGTCATTGTTTTAATTCAAACGTTTTTATTTCAAGCTTTTATTTATTCATCTCATCTGATTTGAAAACTAAACCTACAATTTTGGGATTTGTTCGAGCAAATTTATTGAACTGTATATTTAAAAGAAATAAATCACACAATAAATTTTGCTTGAATTATTGAAACTGAAAAATTAAATACACGTTTTCTATTTTATTGGTTGTAATTATTTTTATTTTAATTTATTCATATTTTTTACATTCTCTTTTATTTTAATAGTGAAAAGGCCCACTTGATGGGCGCACGGCGAATATTTTTAAATAATAAAATTTATCCTTTTTCGAGTAGTAAAAAAAAAATTCGGTCACATCCTTGAGAGTGGTTCATCTTATAAATATAATAGAACAATAATAGAAAGTGATGAGCCAATGCTCGCGTCGCTTTGACGTTTGAGTAAAATACATTGATTTAAATGGAATTTGACTTAGTAGAAAAGCAATGCTAAAGTAGCGCAACTTTCTACTTTTTACTCGCGTTGACAATACATTTTTTGTTATTTTATATTTTTATCTTATATTGGTTGTTTGCTGTCAGACAATATAATTTTTACATACAGAATTTAATTTATTTCATGAAGTGACGCTAGCATTTGGTCTTTATTTTATTTAGAAAGCGATGCGAGGATTGGGTGATCACCTTAACCTTTGATTGAATATAATTGAAATATTAAAATGTGCATATTGCGACTGTTTTATTTGAATATTTTTTTCTTGTTTTTCTCTTATACATTGGGTTTGTTTATTCCAAAACAGATCTGAAAAAAAACTAGAACAGAAAAGTGTAACTTGATTAGTTAGTTAGTTTGATTAGTCGGCCCGACTTTTACTTCGCAATATATGGGGCTTCTTGCAACTTATAACTATGTATTTACTCCGATGCTGGTTCAATAAAACAAAAAATAAATTTTTACATTTGTAGAACATACTAAACAAAAACAACATTCACTAAAATACTAATTTATTTTTAATTATACATAGCTACTTCCTTTCCACTCTATCTATTGTTATATTTTTATTTAAATTTAAACTTAACTAAAATTTTAAAACAAAAATACTTAATTGGTAAGGAATTGCTTAAAAGTGATGTTTATTGTAAGAATTTTGCTATCATAGAAAATGGCTATCGCTTCGTGGCAAAGTCTTGCAGAAATACCATACACGATACCTTTGACATTTGATATCGCGTCAATTTAACATCACTTTAGCGTCTTGCAGAATATCAAACATCGCGTCAGTGATACTCTTCGTATGATAAGACATCAAGAATACGGGTAATTATGAATTTCTCATTGTTCCAATTCCACACACGTGGTAAGAGTTATTGCCCCTTACGACATTTACAGCCACGCCTGAATAGGAAAGGCTGTGTAATTTCCTGTCCACATTTATGTGTTATATGTTCTTTGGTATTACTCTAGTTTAATTTCTTCAATGAAATAGTTTCTTTTCTATTTTTTTTTAAGAATTTCATCTCACTTATTTTGTTACTTTACAAGTAGTTGTAATTTTTAAATTTTAATTTTAAAAACAAAATATATTCAATTATTAATTAATATAACAACTTGAAATCTCTTGGAACTGGTTATAAGAAACTGCTGCACAATGGTCGCGTTCAGTAGCATCTAGCGCTATAAAAAAAACTGCAGGCGCTCGATAAAATGTTCTACTGAACGATTTTTTTTTCTAGCGCTACATGCATTTTACAGCTAAATTTTCACCCATATTCTTAAAGATTCATCACTTACGCGATGAAAATATGTATCACATCACGTCTATATAAATTTGTAATTCTTGAAGACTCATGAGTCATGATGAAAATTTTTGTTATGTTGGTAGTAATTTACTGCCAAATGAAAATTTTGCTATATTTAAACGTTCAGCTAAAATTATTTATAAAAGAGTTTTGATTTTTAAATAGTAAATGAAAGTATATATTCATAAGTTGCAAGAAGTCATCGTATCTTGCGAGCGAACCAGAAGTTGGACCAAAGGAATTAATAAAACCTAGTACCCGATTCTGTAATAGAAATTAAAAATAAAAAAAAAAATGAAAAAAGTACCAAAAAGTAGCACCCTTTTAGGAGCTATTTTTTTGGACAGGCATAAAGTCGAACCATTTTATTTTTTTTTTTCTATATTTTAATTCTACAACAAAATCAGAGAGTTAAATCATGTCGGTCCGACTTCTAGTTCGCAAGATACTGGGGCTTCTTGCAACTTATAACTATGTATGTACTCCGGTGCTAGTTCAATATATTTATAAAACAAAAAGAATTTTTTTTATTTGTAAAATATACTAAACAAAAACAACATTCACTAAAATACTAATTTATTTTTAATTATACATACTTCCTTTCCACTCTAGCGATTTTTATATTTTTATTTAAACTTAAACTTAATTAAAAACTAAAAAAAAAGTACTTAATTCCTAACACTTAAAAGTAAATCGAAGAATTTTGCCGTGATAGAAAATAGTTATCGCTTCCTAGGAAAAGTCTTCCAGAAACACAACACACGATACTTTTGACATTTAATATCGCGTCAAATTGAAAACATCACTTTAGAGTCTTGCAGAATAACAAATCATCGCGTCAGTGATACTCTTCGTATAATAAGTTTTCAAGAATATGGTTGTAAGTAGTAACTTTTTATTAACGTTTATGTGTTTACATTTAATGTCAAAAATTTTTGTTTACAAAATTTTGTGAGAATTTTTGGATTTCAAGAATTTTTCTAAAAATTGATAAATTGAGAGATAAAAAATATAAGATTAAAAAAAAAAAACGATTTAAATAAAAATAAAATCTACGAATTGTCATTGAATTTTGTGGCAAATTATTCAGTACAAACATGCAGCGCTAAATGCTACACCGCTGCAATTCAGTATAGCTCTAGATTCTCCTGAACGCGACTATTGTTTTCATACATGTAATCAGCTGAGTGAATGAAATGTATACATATTGATATTTGACAGAGTGGCCCATAGAAGTATTAAGTACTTAATATATCTATGGAGTGGCCCACCTTATTAAGATAGATAATCTTTGCACTAGCTAGAGCAACTCGCAGCTGCAGCACTCACCACTGTCCACTGTTTGAATTTATATAAAACGAAATAATATTTTTTTCTTTCGTTTTATACCTTTCTTCAATAAATTCATAATGCTACAGCTGCGAGATCAGAGATGTTTAAGCGCGAATCAAGTATGAAACAGATTATACAGGGTATTAATTAAATTATTATAAACTCTTACATTTATTTATGCAAATTGACAAATGACAATAGTTAGTTTGAGTGAGTTAATTTTTGACAATTGGATTTATAACTCAAATATTTAAAAGCTTCTATTGTAAATTGATTTTTAGAAAGCTTTATTTAACTCAGTTTAGGTAGGTACGAACAAGACGAATGACAAAATTAGTGAAAGTATTTTTATTTTTAAATTTGCGTTAAATATTTTGCATAAATAACTTAAACAATAAAGAAAAAAAATTCGCATTAACAAACAAAACTTTTTTGCTGATTTAATTAAAAAAAAAAATATGAAAATACCAGTGGCTTTGTTGTTATTATGTAATATCATTTTGATATTACCTTGTTTTTGTGAAAATAATCATAATATTACAGATAAAATTGATATAAAAAATGTTACAATTACAAATTCATTTGCCTTTGATTTAAAGAAAAATTATACATCTAATATTTTAACAAAATTATTAGCTGAGGCTGGTAATACAACATCAAAACAAAGTGGTAGTAAACCCAGGAAAAAAGCTGAATTAATTGAGCCACCAATAACATCTAATATCAATACAACAATTGCAAAAAATTCACATGAAATAATAAAAAATTTGAACAATACTAATCCAAGGCCAATCATTTCACAAAATAATTCAAAAAATATTTCACAAATATTACCAGTGACAACATCAAATGATTTTAATAATAAAAAAAATTTAACAGATAGCAATAAATATAATACAAATTCTGATAAGAACAAGTTATTAGATACAAATACAACAATAAATACTAATAAAAATTCTACAAAAACCAATAGTTTACAAACAATCAAACTTGAAGGAGGGAGTGAAATTGCTATAAATAGTGTAAATAAAAGTCAAAATTCCAAAATAAATAATTCAATTAAATCAACGACAATTTCGTCAAAAATTAATCCTGAAAAATTGAAAGTAACAACAACAACAAACACCAACAATAATAATTCATCTAAAGTCAAAGTTAATAATAATTTAACTAATTTAAACAGTACAAATAGCAATAAAATAAATGCCACTAATACAACAAATACTGCAAAAATAATATCTACAACGACAACATCTACTAATACAACCACTAGTACTACGAGTTCTACAACTACTACAACGACAACAACTCCTAAACCGAAAAAACCTAAAATAACATTTAGTGAAGAGGATGTTCCTGCTATTGGCTTATATGCGAAAAAATTGGAACAATCTGAACATAATAAATTACCATCATCATCTGTAGTTGAAGAACCATTAGTTCAACCTGTTAAAGAAGATTTACATGGAAATCATCGTGACTATATTCTTCCAATAGTTGCATTTATATTTGCTGTACCGATTTTAATGGGTGCAGCTATTATTAGTTATCGTCGTATTAAAGATTATTGGTCAACAAGACATTATCGGCGAATGGATTTTTTAGTTGATGGAATGTATAATGAATGACAAAATTCAAAATATTTTTATAAAAAACGTAATCTAATTACAAATAATCATGATTCTAATGAATATAGAAGAGTAGATGGAGTAGGTGAAAATTGTAATTATTTAAAGAAAACAGGTCAATTGCCAAATCTATTGAAATGAAAAAATTATCGTAAAAGAAAGAAGAGTTTTGTTTTTTTTTATCCTTTTTATTTAATTTTTTTTTTTAATTTTTATCAATTGAAATTTGTAAGTATATATTTAATTTTAATTAGTATAAAAAAATTGTAAAAAGAAAATTTTGAATTTTTTATATTTTATAAAAAAAAAATTAAAATATTATATAGTTAAACTATTATGATGATAAAATTTGCAAAAATCAAATTTATATCAATTTAAAAATGCTAATCTTGAAAATTTAACTAGAATCGTTTACATTCCAAATGAAGGTATTGTTTCGTTCCTATTTTTTTTTTTTTTTTTTTTTTATAAAATTACTTTATTATATTTTAGTTTTTTTCTTTACAAGTATATTTAAAGAACTCTAGATTTTTATTTTTAAAATTTTGTAAATTTTATCTAATATTGTAGTTGCTGTGCCTTATCAGAAACAAATCATTTAAGGAAAAAAAAAAAAATTTTAAAGATAGGAGGTATTATGAAGTTTTTTGAGAGAAATTTTATTTTGCTACTTCAATAGTTATTTAATTCAATAATACATAAAAAATTTTCATTTAGACGAACTGAAATTTCAATTAAGCATATCTTATTAATTAAACTAATTTTGTAACTTTTTTATTTAATTTTTTTTTTTTTTTATGGTTGAATAATATTTGTAACTATATAGCATGAAAGATGACATGATATAAAATGTATACATACATAATTTAATATTTAACGGAAATTAAATATCTGAATGTTAATAAATTACATAAAATAAAAAAAAAATAAAAATGTATATATGTGTACTGAAATGTCTTGGTAAAATAATGATAAAAAATGAATTCAAAAATTAAGTCATAAAACATTGGTTGGTATTTTTTAAAGATTTAATTAAATAAATTGGAATATATTCCTACATATACTACACAATTTTTGATAGAAAAAAAAAAAGAAAAACAAAAAAAAGCTATTAATGTTTAAAATATAAAACATCTAAAGAATAAACGTATATTCTAATATTTCAACACCATATAAATATTTAATTTATTCCTTTTTTTTTTATGAAATTTTTCATCTTAATTTATACCCAATAAAAATATATATATATATATTCAGATATAAGTTAATTATAATTAACAACATTTAATACAGAATATTTAAAAGATGAAAAGAAATACGATAATTTGAAATAGAAAATTAAAAAAATCGAAAAACTATAATTGATTTTACAATTTTAATAAAAAATTCTCTCAAAACTGCTTCAGTAAAATATAATAAAAAACAAAAATAAAAAAAAATACCATAATAATGTAAATTAATTTATCATTAAAAAAAACTTAAATCGTTAAATTAAATTTTTTTTTTCTATATTATACTAAATAAGAGTTCAGAGTTCTTAATTAGAAATTTTTAAAAATGTAAAGGATACGTAAAATGAATTAATAAAATATTATTTTAAATTAAAAAACAAAAAACAAAAAAAAAATTAATAATTAATAATTAACGATTATAAAATTGAAATTAATTTAAGATTTTTACCGAGAAACATTTTTAAATATTACAAAAGATTTTATTAAATTTTTGAATATGATATTGCACTAGAATCCTAGATATTTACTTTTAACATATATTTTTATTTTTTTTTTTTGTTTACTTTTGTACCCAAAATGGTGTTGTAGTGTGTGGTGAAGGAATAATAACAAAAATTACATAATTTGCTTTAAAAAACCGATTAAAAGTGAATATTTATATACCTATATGTACATAATCTAAATATATATTTAATTTTAATTTTGAATTAAAAAAAAAAATTATAATCAGATTTTATTTATTTTTTTTTGTTTTTAAAATATCATATTCAATTTTTTAATATGTCCTCCGTCTAAGTTATTTTAAAAATGTTTCCTTTATTTTTTGTATAATGACAATTTGAATTTATTTTGCGATTTTTGTAAAATTAAAAAAAAAACAAAATTGAGAAAAAAATGTGTAAAAAAATATATTAAAACATAATTTTTCTCAATTGAAAATGTATTAAAAAAAAAAAAAAAAATTAAATAATGAAATTAAATCCATTTTTGCAATTAAAAATATTAAAAAAAAAACATAAAATGATCAAATTAAAAATATTAAATTGTAAATAATAATTAATTCTCAAAACTATGAGATATTGGTATTGTATTTATAAAAAATAAGAAATAACTTTGTAAAATGTGAATTATTTAAATATAATAATAATATTAAGAAAATATCATTAACAACAGAAAAACAAAATACAAAAAAAAAAATTAAACATAATATTTTTAACTAGTTTTATAAGTAATTTTAAAATGAAAAAAAAAAAAAAAAAGAAATGAAAAATTACAAAAAAAACAAAAAAACAAAAAAAAAAAAACCAAAATTATTTTCTATGTGATAAAACAAAATTTAAAATTTATGTTATTTTTCTAATTATTCAGAATTTATTTTTAATTATTTTGTTTTAATTTTTTTAATTTTACAATGGTTTTTTTTTGATATTTTAGAAGAAGATATTTTAAAAATATTTTATTTTTTAACTAAAAGGTTTTAATAAAATTTTCCAATTCATTTTATTTAAAAAAAAAAAAAAAAATTAATAAAAGTGCCAAAAAAAAAATTAATTAATCGAATTTCTTCCATAATATTATTTCTAAATTTAGAATTAATAATATATTTCCAAAAATTATTGCTCAATTTATATTAAAAAAAAAAAAAAAAACCAAAATCAAAAACCATTGTAATTTATTTTTGATTTTATTAAATTTTATATTAATGCTTTTCAAAAGAAAAAATTATTTACAGATTGACTGACTGTTGGCTAATTTTTAATTTATGTATTAAAAAGCATTTAAAAATGATCGAATTAATATGTGCAGTAAAAATTGTATGTGATTACAAAAATTAAGTAAAATTAATACAAAAAATTTTAAATTAATAAAATAAATGGTAAAATTATTAGTTTTTCAAAGTTACATAATAACAAAAATTTTTTTTAAATGATCAAACCATAAAACATACTCTGATCATATTTTTTTAACTTAGACATGATTTTTAATAGAAGGTTAAATTAAATTTTAATATTCACTATAATTTTATTTTTAACAAAGTTACTATTCTGTTTATTACATTGCATAAAATTCTTTTTAAATAAAACGATTAGAGATTAATATTTTGTTTTTGTTCAATATATTGTTCAAAAATTTAAAATCCATCATAGATTAAAATGAAAACTCTTAATTATGTTTACTTATTTTGTATTGATATTCATTGAAATATTGATTATCATTTTTCTTTTATAGATTCTTGTAGGCAATGACACTAATATTTTTTATTATTAATTAATTATATAAATAATGCCTACTCGCAGTCAATTATAACGTAACGTATGAAAGACTGCAAGTGCCAATTTCTACACTTGAAATTCTTAGATTATTTAAAACTGGTTATGAAAACTTATTTGTTTGTCAAAAATTGCTAAAATGAATATTGAACATATGCTTCCATCTAATGTGTTGCCCTTTGCCAGTAATGTTTTATTCTACAATTTGCAATTATTCAAAAAGAACTTTTTTGGAGTGTGTTAGTAATTTATCTTTCAACTTCTTCATTGTGTCTAACTTCCTATGCAATTTAATCAAAACTAAAACAACATTATAAAAAGGAATTCATACTAGAGTTTCGCTACGATTTACAAAAAAAAAAAAAAAAAAATTTATTAATAATTAGTTATTTTTATTCTAAAATAAAATTAATTTTAATAATAAGGCAATTAAAAATTACAATCCTCAAATTATACTTGCATTTCTGCATTTTTACTTTCATGATAAAATAAAATTGTAAAAAAAAATTTTAGTCATGGTCAGTGCTTTTAAATTTGATAAGAAAGTTTTTTTTTTTTTTTTTCAATTGAATTCTTTCTAATTATATTTTTTATTATTTGCTTATTAGTATTTAAGATTATAATTAATTATTCAAATGTTTTTGTTTTTCTTTTTTATTTGCTTTCATATATTTTACTAAATAAATATTATAATTATAAAAATAATTTCAAATATAATAATTTAATTAATCATACATAAAATATGTGATTCAAATAAATAATAATGCAAAGCAATATGAAAAAGTATATAATATATTATATTATTATTTTTAAAGTTTTTGTATTGATAATTTTTTTTTATATTATTTTATTATTTTTAAGAGATTTTTGAAATAATTTAAAAAAAAACAAAAACAAAAATTAAAATATAAAAATATACTGAAATTTGAAATAAAAAAAAAAATAAAGCTACAAGCAAATATTTATTATTTTATTAATTTTAGTTGTTAACATTTATTGGAGGGCAATATTTAATTATTACAACGGCTTAGTTAATTAAGTGATTCCAGGAATTGATGCTGTCAAATATGAATAATAAATGACTTAGAAGATCCGATGCCTTATGCTTCTTAAAGAAGTGGAAAGAAAAAAAAATTATTAAATTAATGTAATAAAAAAAAAATAAAACGTCTGAATTTTGTTTAGAGCTATCGTTTAATGTAAATAATATCTTATCTCCTCATCTTAATATCGTTTTTTTTTTTTTTTTTTTTGTTTTGTATCCTAATCTCGAAGCTGCAATACATACAAAATAAATTATCAGGTTGATCATAATATTAAAGATCTTACTTTAATATTAGCTAAGTTTTACATTTTTAGTTATTATTGTTGTTCTAGATTCTAGAACAATGACCATAAGAAGTAACCATGTTAAACGGATTTTAAAATTATCAATCATACTAGCATAAAAAAAATATTTGAAATTTTTATATGTACGTATGTACATACATATAAATATATACTTAAATAGATAAATTATAAAACAATCTATAAATTAAATAAAAAATAAAGTATGTATATAAATTATTACAGAAATATGCCACGTATTTTTTTAATTTATTGTCCATTTAAATATGTATGCTTATGAAATTCAACCTAATCATTTATTTATTCAAGAAATTTTATTATTACATATTTAAATTCTTAAAAAGTTTTGTTGTTCTTTCATTTTATATTTACTTATTGATTTTTTCTTTTTTTTTTTTTTTAATTTTCTTTGAAACGGTCTTTATTGCTTAAATTGAAATGGAATTTCATGAAATTATAAACCTTAACAAAGAAAAAATTGGAAACAAATAATAAAAAAGATTTAAAAGAAAAAAAAATGGGTTTTTGTGATGCGAATGCAAATTAAATGCATTTACGGTAATATATCTCGAAAATAATTTTGTGTAGGTAGTATATATTTTGTAAAACAGTTATTCTAGGTAACTTTTACATTACAGTTCTGTGTTTTAAAATTATAGCTTTAAATTTTTCAAATAATTTTTTTCTTTGTTTTTATAAATGTAATTTGATCTGGATCTTTTAAGAACCAAGTAATATTTCTTTAAAATTATTTATTACCCTTATAATGTCAGATTTGTGATACGTATCAAAAAAATTTCTCATTGAATAGAGTTTTGAGCCATGAAGCGTTTAATTTTGTTAGAATACAAAAAGCTAAATAAACATGCGATGATAAATGGCTTATTGTGTCAAAATAGAATTAAAAATTTTACATTTAGTTTTAAAAGTTTTAAAATTTCAATTTGGTGACAAATTTTGGTCAAACAATGATGTGTAACATGATATATGAGTACACACACATATGCATGTATGTATGGAATTGGTATAATAGCAGAATAGATTGTTTCAAATTATATATCCGCAACTATATAAAAATATTAAATATATTTTTTTTTTTTCACTTAACTTTTAAAATATAAAAACATATTATTGTGATTATTATACATAGTTAATTTTTAGTTACAATGACCTAAAGTTTGTTTGTGTTAAAGTGTGCTAGCAAAAATCTCACTACAATTTACAATGAAAAATATATAAAATGTTGCCTAAAGAAATAAAAATGTTATTAATGAATCAGAGAACCGATATATGATTTCAAAAACAAAAAATGTAGAAGAAATTAAATTGTAAAATGCGTTTAAAACATACATACTATGTACGTTGTGCGTACATTTGTTTATATTGCAAAATACTACCGGAGATTATAATTGAAATATGAAATACGTATTTTTTCCTATCTACAAAATTATATCTTAAATCAAAACTTCTTTTTTATTTATTTATTCAAGAGCTATATAGAATTAAAGAAGTTAAGAAATCAAATTAAAACTTATTTATATTATTTAATTAAAGGTAAATTGATAACAGAACTAAAAATATTAAATTCACCATATACTTAGTATTTTTTAAGATTGAGCTAACGCATCAGAATTCACTAGACTCTATAGCTATAGGTCCGTAGTGTATTTTCAAAACGTAGGGGAATCTATTCGACCAGAGTTGGTGTTAAGTTTCCCAAGATTTATGCTACTCTAACGGAAGAAGCTTTGAAAACTTCTGAAATTCATGTTAGAGAATTCACCAAAATCTTAGAAAAAAAAATTAACGAGATATTTCCGTCTTTTCCTTGACAGACTACGACAGGTGCAGAGAAAGTGTTCTACGCTCTATATCGTGTCAATTCCTCTGCAAAACCAATGTGGACAAATTGAATATTTCTAACGCTAAGCTCAAAATTTTATCCATGTTTTACTAGCTCATCCGCCGACTCATTTTCTGCAATAACCATATAACATTTATTTATAAATTTTTGCTCCTCGTGTTGTGAATTTCAATTTCAAAACTACATGAGTATGTATTTAAATGTTTCTTTTATTTTTTAAAAATGATCTCGTGCAATTCCAGTTGTACACCCAATTAATTTTTTGGGCTACTAATAATATTTTTTTCAGTTGGTAAACGTGTAACTGATCCATACACGAAAATTTGATTAAGTATATATAGTAGAAGATTACAGATGCATCCGAATATTATGATATAGAATTTGTAATACCAGTTCAGTTGTTCCTTCAAATAAAGACGCAAACCATATCAATTTGAAATAATCACCTATCATCAAAGTTAATTCAAGTCAGCCCAGATGAAGGGCAAATTATTGCATAATAATAATAATCATTTCTCTTACAAGTTAAGAATCTCCGTTTCCGTTGTTTGTAGTATAATTAATTTGCAGAAAAAATACATTACACATTTCGAATAAAAGATCAGTAACACCAAAAATACCGTTATCAAATTTTTATCAATACTAAAATACCGAAATATTTCGAATTGAAAACCTTAACCAAAACATTTCGAATTTGCAAAATTACACACATATACTTATATTATGCATATATTTGCAACAACATATCAATGTTAGTTTGATCTTAAATGTTCTTCAGAGAATCTTTTTAATCTTCTTATGATATTCAGCTAATTTACGCAAGCATTAATTCGACATTTCTGTGGTTATTCTTTCTAAAATATCACTATAGCATTATTTTGTATACGATATTATTTTACTGGAATGTATATAATATATACATATGTTCATATATAAAAAAAAAAAAGGTTCTTGTATAAGATAATAGATGGCACACAAATAAAAATATTTAAATAGTTGTTAAATAATTTGTATTATAATTTAAAGATTCATTAAATAGCTACAGGCGGAATGATTCCGGAAACTACTGAGCTTATACAAATAAATGACTTAGTGGATGCTCTATACTTCTTATAGGAGTGGATATCAAACTTTTTTTTATTGGATATCAATAATAAAAAATATATATACATACGTGTATGTGAAAAATGAATGATATCATTAATTAATTAAAAAAAACTGTTGAGGAACCACAAAAATAAATTAAAATTTTGAAGTTCATGCATTCAAAAAGATCAAGGTTCACATTAATGCTTCTTTATATAGGAATACATTTTATTATGTACAAGTATGTGTGTAGATTCATTGTACAATATAATATAAATGTGTGTATGGACCTATCTATTTATTTTATTATCATAATATTTATTAATAATAATTCTTACGAGTTTTAATTTTTAAAGATATTATCAGATGTTATATTATATTTTATTGCAGTCAAGTAGATACTTTTTAAACAGATGGTATAATGTATACAATTACAAAGAAACGAAAGAAAATGTGTTAATATGTTTTATTTGATGAAAATTTGTGTCACAGTTTTTATTTTTAATCTTTTGAATATTGAATTTTAATTATAAGTTGCTCTTCTTTTGCTTTTTGATTAATAGTTCTATTTTTTTTTTTTTTACGACTGAAATTTTTTGTTATATTTTTTAATGCTATTGATCATTTCCACTTCAGCTGTAGATTGACTTAGTTTGAAACAACATTTTTTTCACGCAGTTAAACTTATTGATCATACTACTCTGCCTCGATTAGTTTTACTCTCTCAATTGTTCAAAAGTTCAAGTTCTTTGTTTTCTGTTTAAAGGTAAAAATTGAAGTTCGTAATATTTTGTTAAGGCAAGCAGATGTGTTTATCTTCTCCATTTTCTTTTACATATCGGTATGTATATAAAAAAATATTTTTAAGAATTATTTTTCAGGGATATTTAATCATGGATAACAGGTACAACTAAAACAACTTTGATGAAGTTTATGGAAATTATCCTAGGCCTCGAACTAATGAAAATTCATATTCAAAGAAGCTCTATCGACACTGTCATGAGACTCATCATAACAGAAAACTGATGCGATGAAGCAAGTTCATTCGGTCACATAGATATTTTGTTCATTACAGTGAATTTTGATGAAGAAATATTCAATTTCCCGGAAGGTCCAGTAATTGACCATCTGATCGCGGCTGATCTTAAATTAATCTGAATAATTTTGGGACAAAATGAACAAATGAAACGAAACAACAGAAATGCAAATCAAATTGCAATTAAGAAGAGATTTAAGTACATAGCTATATTTTTAATTTACTTATATTTTTATTGAACAATAATAATAATCAATTTGAAACAAAAATTGTGTTTTAATTTCTCTTTTACAAACAAAAAAATCAATAATTGGTTACAACAATCCTTCATATCCTTCATAAATATATTAAGGGGGGATAGGGGGAGATATAGGTTACTCATACATTTAGGGCCTGGGGCTTTTCGTGAATTGTTAGCTTGTAGAAGAAGCGGCTCATTGAGCCAGTAAAATTTTCTTACAAGCAGACGGTAGTTCCCTGATCAAGCCCTTATTTTGAAGAGTCCCTGACAGTATTTTTTCCCCAATTAAGGTTTTTGTCTTTCGATATCCTTTAGATTCAGGCTATGACATATGATGTGTAGTATCTTCTCTAAATATTACTCTTAACCTTTCTTCGGATGTTACAGTTAGCATCATATGCCCCGTACTTTTTGCAGTCTAACATCTGTCCTATATTAAGTTTTAGAGTATGTAAAAATGTGTAAAATAAATTTAAACATTTATTGACCTTTTCTTTTTTTCCTTGAAAAAATAATTTTTGTTTTTCTTAATTTTAATAATACTGCATACATTCTATGTACATACATATATATGTATGTAATAATATTACAAAAGTTTTAAGTATTATAATTTAAATAAATATGTGAATAAAGATCACAGCGTTAGCTGTTTGATTTATATTTTTATATTTATTATATTTTTAACAATTTAATTTAAAATTTTTTTTTGGGAATCATCGGAAGACACTATAGAGTAGTGGAACGAACACGAGTTTTCTAATGATTGTGTGGGACTTCAATCCACTAAACACCACCTGTCTTTGACGAAACAAAAGGCTATTTGGATGAAGTCAAGGGATGCTAAGTTTACGGAATGAAAATTGATTTCAAATTGACAGACATATTGTGAACAAACTTGATAAGGTTTACCTTGAATTTTTGGATGTTGTATATGTAATACTCGTCAATTTTAAAGAACACATCAAATGAGAGATGGTTCCACATTCGTAATATTGGTATCACAAACAATTCCGTAAACCGAATTATACCGTCTGGGAATTTTAACTACATAAGGGTGGGCAGTAGAAGCTCTCCGTCAGCTGAAATGTTTTGAATGGACGCATCAAACTTTTAATATCGCCAGAACAAGTACCCATACAAGTACCTCCTATAAGGTATCTAATGAAACACAGTAAGTGTTTCTGTCAGACGACGAATTAAAAAAATAAAATTTTGAATCTATAATATTGTAATAATATACATTGACTGTTGAATAAAATTGTGCCTAGACTTAAATTTATATTGATTTATTTTTTTTATTTATTTATTTATTTATATTAATATTACATACATAAATGTAATCACATTATCACTGTAAATGCAAAAACACACAATAATGTAATCAATCACATGATATCATTTATATCACATTTTTTTAAAAATTATATATTAGAAAATACTTGCATATGCTTAGGATGATAAAAATTGTGGTGAGAAAAAAAAATCTGTGCTTCTTCTCTTTTGAACCGCGATCAAGTTTGTCTTTATCGAATATTATCAAGTTTTGCAGCTTTTTCGAAATATTAAAAATTCTGTTTGTTATTTGTATAAAGGAATTATGTTTGTATATTGATTATCTTACCAATAGTGGTACATTTATGAATTTCTGAAAATTATTGCAAAAATGAGGCGAGCACAACAATAAATTTAAATTTCGGTTTTTCTTCGTTCAGACACAGTCAAGTTAACTCACATATAGAAAATTTCAACAGTGAAGTTTTAAAAAAATGAGATGTATTGATATTGTAAGGCAAACTATTTTCATTTTATATTACTTTTATTAAGAAGGATAAATAGATTAATTCAAATAAATGTATAAAATTCGGATATTTTCTTAAAAAAATAGTAGAAGTGGATTCAAAAAAATTGTTTTGTCTATTAATATAAGAATTTTTGAGACTCATGGTTTGTCAAATATGTTTTAACTAGGGGCCCTGTAGCTGGTGTGTACGTATATTTTACCGTGACATATAAATTATAAAAAATTCGTATGGGATACAAAATTTCTTGATTCCAATAGAAAACAAAAAAAAAATCATGATTTAAACATACGTATATCACTTATATGTATGTTATATGTTAATGTAAACGTATGTTATATGTATGTTATATGTTATAATGTTTTGTAATAGCAAAATCATATCCATATATGTACTTGTATTCAAAACTTAGCGGAATGTCATAATACGTAGTGTGTGGCTGAAAACTACTAAATTATAATTATAGATGATAGATAGATGCACTCTACTTTCAATTTTGACCATAAACTTGTTTAATTTTGTGCTAGCAAGTTCATAATGAAAACAATATTGTAGGTTATGATTAAGTACTAAGATATAAAATTTGCAGTTACCCGAACATGTAGCGTTAGATTTATTAAATTTATCAGAACTCGTTGACATAGAAATTAACTTTTTTTGACAAAATTTTAAATACCTAGCTTATATAGAAACTAAGTTGTGCTCATATAGAACACGAAGTTGTATGGGAGCTATACGAACCTATACTGCTCTGGTTTGCTGGTTGAAAATTTTGCCGAAGTATTTGGCATAAGGCGTACCTTTTATTCAAAAAAATATAGATAACCATCTTATATAGATACTAAGTTATATTCATATAAGAAAAGATACAGTACATACAACATAACATATTTACATGTTGTATGTATGTATGTATGTTGTATGTACAGTAACTCGAACTCGCCGATCAAACTTACTCAATTTCAATAGCGAAACTAACAATTTTTACAAAGGTTAAATGGTAAAAATTTAAAAATTCTTGCTCCATTATGTTTTCCGATATCATGATACGATGTACGTCTGGTACATCGCTACATCAGAATTTAATTCTGAGCAAGAATATGACGTATACTTTAATATATCCATCTCGTTTCCTTTAAAGTGTCAGAAACGTAATGGCAAATATATTATACCATGAGAGCAATATTCGTTTTAGTATAAACATTATTTAATAATGTTTTATTTATTAAAGAGAAATACCTTTTTTTTTTAAAAAAAATCCTACTTTTATTAATTTATTTTTGATTATTTTTGTTATAATATGTCAATATAGATAATATACAATATACATATATTAATATACAATTCAATGTACTAGTTATGTCATAATTATTCAAAAAAAATATTAAAGCAAATTGAAATCACATAATTTTGCTACATTAAAGAAACAAAACATTTAAATAAATTTTAATAATTTTATGAAATTTTTTCTTTAATTTCTTCATTATTATCTGGATACCATACTCTTGGAGGTGTTATTCCAAAATAAGTTATATTACGTTTATATTTAGCGGTTTTTTTAAACATTTCATCAGTTCCATGCCAATGATCTAAAATTCCTAATACTCCAAAACAATTTGTAAATCTTAAAATACAAGAAAATAAAAGTAAAATTAATTGTGTGTAGTCATTAAATTTTTTAAAAAATTACTTACTTCAAATGATGAAAATCATGCATTTCTGGACTTGGTAATAATGGTAAATGATAACCAGAATGTGAATTTAATGTATTTATATATGCCATACAGAACCAAATCCATGAAATTGTTATATGACTACCCGTTATAATAACACCCAAGAATGGTGGAATTAAATTACTAAAAATATGTTCAATTGGATGACAATAAATTGCTGTTACAGCAATTGGTGCTGTCCATTCATGATGTTGTTTATGAATATATTTATATATTTGTTTTTTATGTAATAATCTATGTGAATAATAGAAACCAATTTCTTCAATTATTAAAAATGCAAAAAAATTAAAAAGAGCTCGATGAAATGTTGGTAATTCATGAATTTGTTGTTCCACAGAATTTATCATACCACGTAAACGTATTAAATAATATAATGAATATGCAAATGGTATACCGACAAAAATTTGATTAAAGAGTACTTGCATTATAACCTAAAAAATATTTTATTTTTTCTTTAAATGTTAAAAAATATAATATATAAAATCAAATTTTTTAATTTTTGTTTTTTACTTTAAATAATCGTTTAAATTCAACTGGTTCATTGGTCCCAGGTTGTGTTTTATATCGTCGAAGAAATTTCGGACGATTTGTAACATCCATAAAAATATAGAATGATCCGATTAACCAATATACGGTAAATGTTAAAATTGTGGTATAATAAACCCATAATGTAAAAGGATCATCACCTAAAAAAAAAAAAATATATAAATTTAGTAAATTTTGGACATTAAATATAATTTCTTTGGAAATTTCAATTTTGGACATTAAATTTACCAGGAATAAAAAAAACAATGAATGAAACAGAAGAAGCTGAAGCTATTGAAAAAATTTTAAATGCATCAGATGGAGTTGTTATTACAAAACATATTAATGGTAAACGTCCAATATATATTAATACTGTACGAAATCCAGTTGATAGAATAATTAGTTGGTTTTATTTTATGCGTACACCATGGTTAATTTTAAGATGGCCAAAATTACCAAATATTAAATATGTAAAAAAAAAAATTGAAGAATGTGTTTTATCTAAAGATCCTGAATGTATTTTAATTCAAGGTGAAACAAGAACACTGTTTACTGTAAACGTTATAAATATTTCTTTATTACATCTTAAACTAGAGAGAGAGAGAGAGAGAGAGAGAGAAAGATCGAGTGATTTATGTATTTATATTTTATGTGATATTCCCCCCCGCCATATTGTTATGTTTTTAGAAACGATCATCGATAAAACTAATAGAGTTCAAATTATAATTCAATTTTTATTCAAATATCACAGCCCACTTTTACAGAAAATATAATGTTTCTCAACATCATCATAAATTTTCAGTAAAAGTTATGAAGATTTATTCCAAAAATAATTCGATAAAACGTAAGTATTCATTTTTTTCATTTTTTTTATAATATACCTAAACTCTTAATTTCTGGATGAAGCGTCTGTAAAAAGCGTCTTTTGTTATCACTACTGCAAATCGTTATACATTTTGTTTTTTTTTATCTAAATCCGATGACATCATATACTTTGTTAATATACCATGTTAATATACTCAGAATTAGTTTTAGGACCTTCGAAATCAATTTAATTTACGTAAGCTAATGTTTATAATTCGAGAAGCAATTAGAACTGTAGTTCACATTTAAAATTTTTTTACCGGATTAAATCCTCTCTTCTTAAATAGCATCTGTTATATAAATTTAAAAAAAAAATGTTTAATATGATAATAAATCTTTGATATTTCACTTAAATGTTAAAATTTTATTGAGAAAACCGGATTTCAATAACTTAACATTTAACGGCAAAGGACAATACTTGAGTCCAAAAAAATATAATGTGATACGATAAATGCAAGAGGAAGAAAACTCTGCACTATAGACTTATAGTAAGGCTAGAATCGATACTCTAGCTGGTATGTTTTTTTTTTTGCGAGGATAAGTGAGAATCATATCAAAAGACACTATATAGTAGTGGAACGAGCGCGAGTCGTGTATGAGTGTGTGGGACTTTTGTCTCTCTAAACAACATCCTCCTTTTTTAACCAAATAATATGAAACATGTCCTTTAGTATTAATGTACTGCTTGATCAAGAGAATTAAATTTTGTGAAATAAAAATTTGTTTCAAATTGACTGGAATATTGTGAAAAAAAATTATTAATGTTCATCTTGAATCTTTGAAAGTTGTAATATGTAATGCTCATCAATTCTAGAGAACACAATGTCATGATGTGAGAAATTATAATATGAATAGAAGAGATATATTTAATATTTTATTTACATAACGTTTTAATAGAAATGTTTATATACGAATGATAGTCGGCGTGCTAAACAACCGATTAATTTGAAAACTGTCAAAACTCTTTGTCTAAGATGAAAGTCATTAAAATTTCAAATCAAATTCACAGTTAAATATAAAAAAAAGTAAGCATAAATTTGTTTTGTTATAAAATTTATGTACACTTTATTTAAGAGGTATAGAAAAATATCGTTCAGTAAAAAATGGCTTAAAGTGCTAGATTTAACTGAACGCACCGTTATTCTGCAATTGTCAAATTTCTTTATTATTATATTTTTCTTTATACACTATATTCTGCTACAATATTTCAAAATATTTTTGCTTTTAAAATCAAAACAATTGAATAAAATAAAAATGAACCTTATAATAATATAATGTTGTATAAATATATTGAATCTGCAATTAAATATGCGGTACATTTTTTTACATGTTTCTAATTAGATATTTTTTTTTATAAGGTTAAATAATGTAAATGTTTGTAAATTATTTAAATTTTTTGTTTATTAAGATTTTAAAATAAATAAATATTTTGTATTATTAATGTAGATAATAAATACGCTAATTATAAAGTATAGAATTAAAGTGATAATAATAATATAATTTAAACTTACGTTAAGGGGTAAAATATATTATGTACATATTTTATAGATTTTTATATTTTAAAGTGGTGTTTGTTTTTTATTTATTTTTCAACCTTAAAAGTAGCTCACATTTATTGAAAAATTTGGTGTTAATTAAAAAGAATATACTTAAATTGTTACTTCTAAAAATTTCTTTTTTTTAAGAATAAATATTATAATAAAATATACATTATGTACATATGTAGTCTAAGTTATACCATGCTATACATAGTAATGTAAAGAAAAATAATTGAAATATAAACGAAATTATTGATTAAATAAGAATGCTATATGTATGTTCATATGTATATTATGTATGTGTATATAGTATATATAATAATTAATTTATTACTTTCTTAATTAAAAAAAAAATAAAAAAATCTAAATTCAGTCTAATATCACTCTAATTTCTCTATTTAGAAAATTTAAATACTTAAATTAAAAAAAAAAAATGGGAGAATGACACGTCACAAAAGTCGTTTCATTAAATGACTTTTCTCAAAAGAGTACATTTTACAAACAGATAAATTACAAATAATATACACTTTATAAATTCAACTTTTTTTTTTTTTGTTTAGTTTATTTCCTTATAATTTCCTTAAATGTAAGAAGGAAATTATACAGCCTTTCCTTTTCAGGCGTGGCTGTAAATGACTAATTCTAATTTCATCTAATTTCATGATGGCAGTTCCCATTATTTTTAAATCCTTTATTGTTAGAATTAGGAACATAGAATATGTTAAAAAATTTAAATCGAATTACGAATCAATAAAAAAACGTATAGCCAAAAATGCATAGGGGCCTCTGTGGAACAGGAAAGGCTGTGTAATTTCCTGTCCACATTTATGTGGTAGAGAAATGCAAAAAAAAAAAAAAAAAAATGCAAAGTAGGTTGATTTTGACAGTTTTTTTTGACATTTGTAATTTTTACGAACTTATAGGCGTGTCTGAAGTGTATCTTCGGCCTTTATTTGTTAATTTTTTAAAAACTAAAAAACTTAATTTATTATAATTTAGTAGTTTTCAGTCATACACTACGTATTATGAGTTATGACATTTCGCTACGTTTTGAATATAAGTACATATTTGGATACGATTTTCTATTACAAAATCTACATTACCATATAACATATGTGCTTATGTATGTATGTTTAGAATCATGATTTTTTTTTTGTTTTCTTTTGGAATCAAGAACTTTTGTATCCCATACGAATTTTTTGTAATTGAGATGTCATGATAAAATATACGTACACACCAGCTACATTGCCCCTAGTAGATGTATGTATATTTTTGAAACTGTTTTATTGTACCTACATTTTAAATATAAAAATTTTCATATTTTGTTTTAAATTGTTTGTGATTGTTGACTGTCAAATATCACTTGAAAACGGTCTTCCCATGATTGCTATAGAGATCTTGATAAAAGGCTGGATCAACAAATTTGTATCAAACGTCATAAATCAAAATGTTCAATGATGATTGGACGGATCAGTAAAAATACAGAGCTTTTGTAAAACGGGAAATTTGCAAAGTTTGTTTCTTTTTTTATATTTTTGAAGAAACGACTTTTACTTAAAGTATTTTGAGTAATCTAAAATCATTATTTTTATATCAAACATTTTTAATTGCAAGTACATATTGTAAATGACATAAATAAATATTTAAATTGTATAATGCATGTTGAAATTTATTGATAATAAATTATGAAATACCTATTTTGAAAAAATTTAACACGTTTTTGAATTGAAAACGTCAGTAATTACGATAATTTTTATTTAAATTCATAGGTTCTTTTAATTATGTATTTTAATTTTTAGAACATTTTTAAAAAATTTTGAAAAAATGTACTTATTAGTTTCACTCCGTCTGTTCGTCCGTCCGTTCGTCTGGGTTTTTACAAAACTTCTACATCGTTTAAAATAAAGCAATGAAATTTTAACTAAGGAAAGGCATCGCCAAAAAACGAATTTTGTTGAACAACTTTTTTCTGTAGTCCTAACTGTTACGGAGCATAGCCCTACAAAGTTCGAAAAAGCCCTTTTCAATCTGGAAACGCCAAACGATAGCTGGTTTTATAAACTTTATATATAAATATATATATAATAAATATGTGGCTTTGTCATGCGGTATTTTAATATACCGTTATGTGAAACTCAATTTTTGCAAAAATTTGGACTCCTTCTATCTTTCAAACGGTTTAACTTAGAAGTGTTAGAACTTTGAAAATCAGTATGAGTCATTTTAGTAAATATTTTTGTGTCGCCCCCTGTTTAGGAGCTGTAAGGGATCAAAAACTGAAAATTCTCTATTTTTAAACACCTGTAACTTGGACACGTCTTCAAATTTTTTGGAAGTATGTAATATACTTAAAAAAATTAAAGCAACGAACATTAATTTTTTGTTTGTGTTAATAACTTTACTTAATAATATAGGGTTACCTTATAATTGACGAAAGTGTGATTTGATTTTTCTCAATTTTTTCTTACCAAAAAAAAAAAAATCAAACAAATTTATTTTTCAATATAAGTATAACTATGTATCTACTCTTTACTCTATAGGCTTAAGTATTAAGGAATATTTTTTAATTTGGAAATGTGCTTTTTTAAAAACCCTTGCTTTTTTCCATTATTTGTTTTTTAAATTCAATTAAATGTGTTGTAAAACAATCTTATCAATATAATTTAAAGTTTATTAAACTTTTAATCGATTTAAAAAAAAAATATTTTTTTTTAATCTGATAAACGATACCACGTATGTATACATAAATGGTAATCAGTAATCACTAAACAGTTTTATAATCCCTCCCTATAACTGAGTACTGGCCCTATATTATTTCTTTGTTTTTTGTTTTTGTTTTGTAATACATTTAATTTTAATTTTTGAAAGTCATTTAATTTTACAAAATAATTTAATTTATTTTCATATAATACTTAATAACAATATTGTCAGTAGACAGTAACTAGCTTAGAATAACAATGAGCATTTTAAAATAAATTAAAAAAAAAAACAAAAAAAAAAAAACAAATACTTATATACTGGGATGGGATATTGTGATTCATTTAAAAAAATTTGCATAAAAACAATTTTGTATGAATAAACACAAAAAAAAAAAGAAAATGCTCGATTTTCTGAATGTACATACATAGTTACGATTTTATTTATTTATTGCAATTTCTGGTTAAATATATTATAAAATATAGTATGAATTACATGCGCTTCTCTTTGAATTAAACTTGAATAAAAATTTTTGTTAGACAAAATAAAATTTACTGTTTCTGGTTTTATATATTATATTGAGCTTTGTTCCATTATTATAATAATAATAATGTACTCATACATGTAATTGATGATTTACGTAAACTCTAGATTATGTGAAAACTTATTTAAGTCAAAAAAAAAAACAAAAAAAATTATTAAATTGCTTATGGGACTAATAATCTCACAATAAAGAATATGTACATACAGTGAAACTTCTCTAACTCGAACTTTCCGAACTCGAAATTTTCGATAAGTCAAAGTACAAAACTATACTTACATATAATATCAAAAATTTCTCTAACTCTAACAATTTAGGAAATTTTTACTACAAAATTAATTTTTTTTTTTATTTTGTTGCTAGAATGCGTCCTTGCTCTTAAAATTTTAACGAATTTAACGAAATTTTAATAATTTAACGAAAAAAATGCAAAACTGCAACCTAAAAAATTATGTAAATGTCAATTGATACACATAGTTTTATGTATGTACATAAACATATGTATTAAGTTGATTATATTTATTGAAAAATTTGGAGATTAGAAATAAAATAAACATTTCAATTTTATTCTTATTCAATATAGATAGGCTAGGTATGTGTGTTAAAAAAAGAAAGGGAATAGCAAGTAATAACTAAACAAAAAACAATTACTTATGTACAAATATTTTTACAAAAATTTAAAAATTTACTCAATTTTAAAAAGAGTCAAAATATTATTTATTTAAATTAAACTTGCGAAAATATACTTATAAAAAGTAAAAAATACATATACAGTTATTCAAGGTATTTAAAAATTTAATTTTTAACGATTTTTTTGTTTAAGTTTTTTAATATTTTTATTTATAAAAAATAAACGTTATTAGAATATAATTGAACTTTTTTAATCAAATGAAGATTTCTATTTATTTTGTTTCTATAACTTGAACTCTCCCAAACTCGAAGAAATTTTCATTACCCTTTCGAATTCTAGTTAAGGAAGTTCCACTGTATATAATAATAATGTTGATAATAATACCTATGTACATTAATAAAAGGTATAACTAACCTATTATTAAATATATGTATGTATCTATTATTGAATACATAACAAAAATTAAAGATTTGAATTTAAATTAAAAAAATTAAATATATGTAGGTACATGTGTACCGTAACTATGTATGATATAATGTACGTACATAGATTATATTTTTATTTTGTATAACTAATCAAAAATATTTTGTTATTATAAAAATAAAGTTTGTAAATTAAGATATTGCAAATGGGTAAGCTATGGACTCTTAAGCATGTATATTTAGGATTATCTCATTTTCAGGAGATATCAACAAAACTCAGAGGGTATTTTTCATTGAACAATTTCCACACAAATATCAAATTTAAGGTTTATAAAGGTATATATACTGAAATCTAAAATTTTTGGTAGTAACTTATCATGGATAAGTATGGTATTGTATCGTACTGGCTATTTATGAGTGATCCTAATATTAATTAATTTTTTTTTTAATTGAAAATTTAAAGACTTATTTTGTGTTTGCAATTACTAAGTATCTTTTATATTTTCAAGAGGGTGAGAATTTTCTAGAGGATAAGAACAATTCTTCTACTGCATCCCTAATTAATCTTAACGACAATGTCAGACTCAACACGGTTAAAAAAATGTTTCTATTTTACTTTTACTAGATTTAAGTAAGACCTACGAATCTATAGACCATAGTCTAAAATCAGTTTTAATTTGGAAGTTAAAAGTCTTGGAATTAACATTGACAACAAGATTATCTGGGAATCATATATGCAAACAAAATTATAAAATAGACAATCCTTATACATTGCAAATTTAACTTTCAGTTTACATAAAAATTACATTGGTACATGCCCTAATTATGTCTAACTTGAACTACGGTTTTGAAGTTTTCAATGGTTGTAATAAGTATTGCTTTAAGTTGCGATTCAGAAAACACGTCTCGGAATATATCCGTAAGATTCTAGGCAACTCATTCAAAAACTATTTAAAGATTCGAACTATGATCTGCTTTTTTAAAACTATGAAGAATCAAACTCCTTTTTACTTACTAACTAAACTACTACATTTTTTCTACTTCTAAGAGAACTAAAATTCGAAAATTGAGAAGAGCCTTCATGTCAGTATTGGGTAGATTTTTTCATGTTTTAATAATGAACTCCTACAATAAGCTGCCTTTTGAGGTAAAATGATTTATTCTTTCTCTAATCGTTCTAAAAAAAAAGATATTGTCACTGTCATATTGTACAATAATAAGTATTATAAGGGTATTCACGAGTTGGTGCAAAAGTGCAAATTTCTTTTACACCGTAGCATATATTTGCACCAACTCGTGAACAACCCTAGCATGAATTTTTATTGAACTGTCAAATTGATGTGCTTGTTTTGTTTACATAAAAAAAAATTTAATATGCTTACCAAAAATTTTAGATATTTGTATATCTACATATGCTTGAATTAATAAATAATCAGAAATAATTTCTTTCCACTTTTTTTAGGCATTTTTTAAATTTTTATCTAATATAGCCCTTACAAAAAATATATAAACAAACTTTGCAATGGTCTTGCACAAATATGCAATAGGGTTTAGGTCTTGCATAGTCTTGCAAAATTTTGCACTTTTTTATACATGAAAACAACAACAAATTGTGCACTTTAACTGTCAAAAAATTGAAATATGCTACGGTGCAAAATTTTGCCTTTGTGCAAGACCACTTTGCACCAACTCGTGAATTATACCCTTTATATTCTTTTTATATATTTGCTAGGTAGATGAATTTCTGCTCTATTAGTTTCAGTCGAATAATCAAGAATTGAAAGTAAAAATCGACATATTTTAAAACAAAGCAGATCATTATTTAATATTTTGAAGGTTAACATTAAATGTATATGTATGTATGTATATAGGCGCTATATACATAGCTCAATCTGAATATGTAATCATTAAGAACAGCTGTCATATGTATATTTTCTTTATTTTTTCTAAAAATACAACAAATTTATTATTAAAATTATGCGGTTAACTAAATGAAATTAAAATCATATACTTACTTATAAAAAAATATAGCAGATGTTTTTTTAAATTTTTGCATAAAAAAAAGACATATATACATAGGTATACATAGGTATAAATTATTTTTTTGAATTGCACAAAGTTTTCAATTCAATTATAATTTATAAGTAGTATAAGTACATTGCATTTAAAAAAAATAAATAAATGATGTAGGTATAGCCTAGTTCACTTTCAATGTTCCGAAATGATAAATTTTTAACAATTCATTTTTTGTCGAAATTAAAATTTATATTGCTTAAGTAATTTATATTTTTTATTCCTCCAAAAAATTTAAAATCTAAATCTGTTTAAAACTGACCATTTCTATATTGTTAATTTTATTTTCTTTTGATAATTAAACGGTATCACATTCACATATGCATATATATACAATCTGATACAATAGGTATTTATTTTTTTTAAAAATTTTTTAAAAAGAAAAATATTTTTTTCTTTAAAAAGATAATTTCTAAAAAGAATAAAAAAGTATTTATTGAGTTCACTGAACTGTGAAAACACAAAAAAGAAAAAAAATAACAAAAAATCATAAAGTGAACTTGATCTTCTATAATATATGAAAAAATAGTAACTTATGACATAAGAAAAAAATAAAAAATAGTAATGTTATTTACATACCTACATACAATACGTATATGTATTTTATTTTTAATTTATTTCCTTGTTTCTCTTTTAAATGCTAATAATATTCAAAAATATGATGAAAAAATTAAATTCTTATCATCGAACAGATTATAAGCCTAATTACCAAATATTACAGCAAACATTATATTTCCGAAAACTATTAGAGAGTTTTAGATCTTAAAAAGCGACATCAATAAAACCATAAAACTAAAGTCCTTTTGGTACTGTAGGATTTTGACGTATTAAAACTATCTTCCCCACTAAAAATATCATCACTAGTAGGTATATCATAATATTGGATAAGTAAAGTACCTTCTTAACTACAATGCAGTTAAATGACAGTGAAATACGGGGAGGAGTATATTTTGATTTCTTTCCTTCTTCCTCTTTGAAATAGGATCGCATTTCTTATTAAGATACAAAACAACAATGACTATGATACATACATATGTATAAGTATATGTACCTATAATAAAAATGTTGTATTTTGTTTTTTTTTTTTTGCCATTTTTTACTTGAATTATGGAGTTTTGAATTTCAAATCAAATTTCGTAAAGAAAAATAGAATGTTTTTCATTTAAGTAATACTTAATTAATTGTTTAATTTAAACTTACCAATAATATTTAATAATTTATCCCATTTTGTTTGCCAAAAATCTCCTGATGCTTCCCAAAAATCACGTATTCCTAGTAATCTTGTATTATTAATTTTTTGATCAAAATAAAAAGTATTATCTGCCATTATTTATAAAAAAAAAAAATTTTTTTTTTTTATTTATAATTTGTTCTCTTTTGAATTTGATTAAAGTTCATATTATTATCATTTATTTATAGTTTTTTATTTCATTTTTTTTTTAATATTTTAATATTTCTAGGATATAACACTGCTTTGTTTTTTTTTTTTTTGTTCTTTGTTTGCGGTTAAAACTTATTATAACTTGATAATAAAAACTTTTCAATTTATTATTAAAATTTAAATTAAATTAATTATGTTTATTTTATACCAATGAAAATTTTTCACAAAATACAATATTTATTTTCGCAATATTGTAAACATATTAATTATTCCAAAAAAAAAAAAAAAGAAAAAAAAAAATACGCAATTATATTTCTTTTTAATGAAATAAATTTAATTTATTTGTTTTTAACCGTTTCAACCGATTCAATAAACCGATTTTCTTTTATTGTATTATAATAAAAATAATGTGTAGCTATATTAAAAAAAAAAAACAACTTTCACTATAAACTCGATTTATAAATTCCCAAATAGCAACAACAAGAGTAAAAGAGAAAAAAAAAAACTTTATTATTGTTTTATTTTAGAATTAAGCGTAAACGCAAACGTAAAACTTTGATTCTACACGTAAGCAGGCTAGATTTAAACTGAACTGAACTGAGAACTGAATGTTACTTTGGTGATGAAACTGGTCAAAAGTATGAAACTTTAAAAAACAGAATAAAATTTTTATTTTAAAAAAAAAAGAAAAGAAATCAGAACAGTAACACAACACAATAACAAGTAACAACAAAACAACAGAAAAAATTAAAAAACAAAAACAAACTGATCAAATCCAAATGTGAAAGAAAAAGCAAAACAAAATAAATAAAAAAAAACTATTTTGAGATCGCAAAATTATATTCTAGATCAGGGTCGAAGCATATTTTTAAATACTCTTATTATAAAAAAAATAATGTTTGTTGAATTACAATATAGTTTGAAAAATTCTTAGAGTCTAGATAATTGGTGAAATATGTATAAAACTGAGCTTGAACTCAAATCTCACTTTTTCAAACAAAAAATATGAGTTCAAGCGTAGTTTTTATTTGAAAAAAAATAAAGTTTGACTGCAAGTTCTATCAATGCATTCCATCAATTATTTGTTTTTGGAAAATACTTTGGGTATTATAAAATGTTTTTTTTTTCAGTTACTGTTTTTTTTTTTTTATATTTTTACAGACACTATTATTTAGTTTCCAAAGTCGACCAGATTCAGTTATTTTTGTAAGTTTTATTTTTGAATTTTTAATATTTCTTAATATATTTCTGAGTTTAAGCAAGTATAAATAAATTGTCGTTTGTCAGATTAAAAGGTAAAAGTACAAACTTTCTGGTTGTATATTGTATGTACATTAATTGCAATAATATTTAAATTTATTAAGATTTTTTTTTTATTTTAAGTTTGAAAATGTCTTTTAAATATATATATAATTAACTTCTTCATGAAGTTCAAATTTTGAAAAAGTTATTTTTTATTTTAATAATGTACAGTTTTTCTGATATCCGAATACATATTAAGATATTTTTTTTTTGGATGCTACGTAAAGCCTAAGTAAAAAATTCCTTTGTATAAAAATATTGTAGATTTCAGTAAAATACTATATGTTTGTGCGACATCTGTTATGTTACGTAAGAATTATCTGTTTATTTATACTTCATATTTCAATAGTTTAGACTTTAGATTTGTTTAAAGTCAAAATCTTTCAATCGAAAGAACAGAGATTTAATCACTACGCTATTGGTTAGATTTTAATATATTATAAACTTTATAATATTTTTATATCCTATAGTTAGATTGATTCGTTCTTTTTTCTTTTTGAAAACATGGAAAAAAAATTTAAAATATAAAGCTTATTTTTGTTTCTTATGTAAGTAATGTTCTCTTTTCTTTTCATATTACTCTTTCTTTCTGTCATTCCTCTTTGAAATTCGTATATCGTATCGTAATGCGTAGCATTGTTATTTTATTAAGTAAAGATTGAGATCATTGATCAGCATTTAATTTGATAAATTATTTTATTATAATGTTTTCTTAAAATAAAATATAAAAATCATGCTTATTATACCTACAACAAAAAAAAATTTTTTTTTTTTTGGGAGTAAAATATTAGTTAGGTATTCAAAAAGTTAAATGGATTTATTTAATTTTTGAAATAAATTGTTATTGTTATTGAAAATGAAAAAAATTAGCTAAAGGGTGGTAGGTATGTACATAAGTTCAAAAAATGTTTAATATACATACATACATATGTATGTATACATATATTTGACGTTTAAAAGCAAAACTTCACTATTCTACCTACTTTTTAAAAAAATTAAACTTTTGATGCAAAAATGTATGTTAGTTCCTTACTAAATTTTGCTAAATATAATGAATTAGTAACAAAAATGATCTTTTCCATTTGGAGTCAAAAAAAAGTTAAAATAATGCGTAATAATTTATTTTTTTGTGTTAAAGAGTCTAAGTATGTATACATACTTTATTTTTGTTTTTATAAGACCTTTAGACAAGTTTGTTTATTTTAATTTTTGTTTTTATAAGACGTTTAGATTAGTATGGGTTTTATAGTATTGATTTTGTAAAAAGTGCGTTTTAATTTTTTATATTACCGATAAATTACTTCAGTCGAAATAGAATCTGCAGTTGCCATATACATATGTATATGCCATATTCCAAAAAGCTTTTTCAACAATTTTAAAAGTTTCCACGTACCACGTTGAGAACATATGTAAGTATGTCTGCAACATACAAAAACAGGTAAAATACCTGTAGAAAAACGTGGGGGAGATCGTATCTCTCATAAATTTCTTGACAAAAAAAAAACAATCTGTAATCCTGTTTATAAAAACAATTTACGTTCTAGAAATGCTTTATTGCTGATCCTAAAATTATAAAAGGCAATTTTTACCATCAAGTTAAATATACGCAAAATGGCAAATTTATACAATAAAGAATACCCAAATAAAAAAGTTAAAGTCAGTTACTTTAGGCACATTTTTTTAATACCCATTCTAACATTGGATTCAAAACACCCAGCACAGACGTATGTTTGTATTGTCTAAGATTCAAAGAACATATCAAATTAGAAATAAATTTAAGCAAACGTGTTGAACTCACTATGAGCAAAAGCATTTTTCAATAAACTAGGAGAAGTTCGCAGTGACATGGTCACACTTTCTTTTGACTGCCAAAAGAGTTGCTAAAAGTACGAGATAAGGCCGCTTATTATAGTCGTCAAATTTATTTATTCAATTTTGGCATTGTCCAAGGTTCATCAAAGTCAGAACTTACTAAAGAGAATGTTTTTTATACATTTGGACAGAAGATGCGTATTTCAAAGGATCAAATTAAATTGCCTCAGCGTTGCCCACAAACTATGTAATATTAGTTTTATTAGAATAAAAAAGGTACGCTTAGTAGCTGTGCGGTGACCAAAACTAAAACTCAATAATGACGGGGATGTGCTCCTTTTGGCTGACCACAAAAACAGCTCAGTATTTGAAATCGATAGATTTATTTTTTCCAATTACAGGAGCTTCATTCATACCGCCTGATAGGATGTTCGCGCAGATTGAAAAAAAAATTAAAAATAAGCAAGAAATAGTAAATTCTGAAGAATATATGGACATATTGAGTAAACATGGAACTATCATCGAACTTGTTAAAAATGATTGCCTTGTAATTGATTGGAAGACAAAAGTTACAAACTACTTTAAACCGACGGCCAAGTGGCACTTTCAATTCACTAATTCAAAAAGATTTATAATAACTAGATCTAAAAAGAGGAGCCCTTTAATAAGAGGAGAATTATCTTACAATTCATATGTAGGCAAGAGTGGTGCAATATTAAAAAAAGGTAAAAACATATCCTCAATGACTCCCAAAGTCTTGGAACCTGGTGTTGGCATAAAAAAAAAGAAAAGAAGAAGGATGTTTTAAATCTTTTACAAAAACATTTCGGAGAAAACTGAGGAGAAAAAAATTAATTAATATTTTACAAAACAATTCTTGAAAGTCAAATTGACGTACTTGAAGGTGATAATGATCCAATTTGTGAGGGACACGACGAAGTATAGTAGTATAAGATTATGATATTTTGTAATCGAGCAAATTAAAGTCTGCAATAATATATCGTATCGTTACGGTAAAAAAGCTTTTATAATATTTAAAGTGAGTATTTAATTTTGTTTAATATTTTTGAGTTTAATTTTGATTTAATTTTTTTTAGAATTGCTTAATACATATGTAGGTATTGGCAATATAGACTGAAAAATAATACTATGAACTTGATTTTTTTTTATAATTTTAATTTTTATTTTTTTTTTATTTTATGTTGTTCTTTCTTTTTTATCACCTTTATAACAGAAAAATATTTCTTAACTGTAAAAATTAAAAAAAACAATGAAATTAAAAAAAAAAAATAAAAGAAAAACATATTATTATATATTATGACTAATTTGATTATCTATTAGTAGCTCTACCAGGGCATATGGATCCCAGTCCTATTGCGAAAAAAATGTTACTTCTATATACATATGTACATACCTACAAAATTTATTTTGAATGAAAAGTTTTCGCATGCTATAAAAAAATTTAACAGTTATTTTTATTTTCCACAAAATAATGAAAAGTGGAAATGAGCAGTTTTGCTTTTAACCGTCACATATATAAGATTAACTTAAATCAATTTATTAAAGATAATTTACCGAATCAATTTTTAGTGAAAAATGCTTTCGTTGTTGTTCAAAAATATTTATTATTTTCTGCTGGTTACTTTAAAATTGTAGAATTAGGGGCCTCGGTGGCCTAGTGGGTAAGAGCGTACTGTAAAGGGTGGTAGTGCGGGTTGTGTAATTTCCTGTCCACATTTATGTGGCAGAGAAATGCATTTAAAAAAAAAAAAAAAAAAAAAAATTGTAGAATTTTTTTGAATGTTTCTTTAAAAGGTAGCATCAAGGTAGCAAGTATCCTTTAAAATTAAATTACTATGTTAGATTTGTGTATTATCAAAATAAGCCACAAAATTAAAATCTGAACTATAGAACTTTTCATTTTAATTCGGCAAAATAATCCATTTAGCATTGATATATAACTTTTTGTGTCTAAACAAAATTGAAACATCCATGGGTCGAATCGTAATTTAATGTCAAATTTAGGTATCACGTATCACATGTTTAACATAATATTAGTGTAAAAGAAATAAAAAAGACGTTGCTAGAGACAATAAACAACTTCTATAATATTTTTCTAATTAATTGAACTAAAAAAATCGATTAAATCAAATTAATTGAACTAAAAAGAATTAAAATAAAAAAAATAATATGTCATATTGCTAGGTGTAAGAATATATTTTAGTTTAGTACAAACATAAATCAAATACTTATAAAAAAAATTTTAATACAAAATTTTTATTTAATAAAAACTATTTTGAACAATTTTAAGTGAAGTCGTAATAAATTTTATTCTTGAGACTTTTATGATTTTTTCCAAATTCTTTTGCTCTTATAGATCTGATGTTTTTTTTTTTTTTCGTATTATTCTTTTTGTTCAGATTCACGTTCTTGTGAATTTTCATTTTCATGATTATCCTCAGACAAATTACAATTTATTTCATCTAAGAAACACATATCACTTTCAGTCAACTTATAACCAATTTCTTTTTTTAATTGTTTAACAATAACATTTCTTACAAAATCTCTTCTATCTCTTTCATCCATAAATACAGATTTATTTGAATTAAATATAACATCCATAATATGTTCAAGAATTTCTTGAATAGAACGATTAGAATCATCAAGTGTATCTTCACAAACATTTTTAATAATATTTTTAACAAATTCTTTTAATGATTCTTCATAGAATTCTTCTGGACTTGGACATTTAACAACATCATGAATAATATCTTTTAATATATCATTTAGAACATCTTGTGCAATTCTATATTCAGCATATAATGTTTTATTAATAGCTTCAATATTCTTTTTACGTTGTAAAAATACATTTTGTCTTGTCAATTGATTATGAGCATTTGATAATAGAAAACCATTAACAACTTCTGCAATTACTTTTTCTTCATTTTGTCTCTTTTCCGACATATTAAGGCCTGGTTTATCAATATTTTCTTCATTAAATTTATCTAAACTTTGTGCAATTTCAGCTATTTTACGTCTACAATCCATTGATGCTTTCATATTAATTTCATCTAAAAGAACATCTTCTAAATATGTTGTTATATTATCTTTTGTTGCTTTAACCATATGTGTATATGTTTCAACATATTGTTCTCTTAAACGATTTTCATATTGACGTGTACCAGCTTCTTTTGCTTGACGTTTAAATCTTTCTTGTTCAGCTAATATAACAATAGCATGTACACGTTTTTGTTCAAATAGACGATCTAATTCTTTTTGTAAGAATTCAAACATTGGTCCAATTACAGAACCTTCGAAATCACGTAGAATAGTTTTCAAATTAATACCATCATTCAATACCTGTTCAGAATATTTTTGTCTAGCTAATGTTCGAGCTTTTTTCGATTCTTTTTCAGTTGATAGATCTGGGAATAGAGCTTCAACTGGTCTTAATGAATGCGTTGAATCAATTTCATGTATTAGACCCTTAAATTCTTCTTTACCAGTATATAAAATATTTTGTATAGCACGACCCTTTAATAAATATTTATTTTAATTTTTTTAATAAAATTTTTTTTTTTTATTTATTTTTGTTGTGTTTTTTTTAAATAAATTTACCTTCAATAATTTTTGAACATATATACATCTTTGATATTCTTCTTCTGCTTGTATATCCTGATCTACACCAAATATAGTTGGTTTAATATTATCAGTTGAAAGAATTTTCTTCATTTTCAAACATTGAGGAGGTGAATGTTTTGGTTCTAATTTTATTCGGAAATACTAAAAAAGAAAATAAATTTAATAAAAACCTTTAGGAAAGATTAAAATAAAATTTTACTTTCAAATTTTCATAAAGAACTTTAAGTCTTTTATCAGTTAAGAAAGATGTTGTATATTCTTTTGGTGGTTCTTTGGGTTTCGCTAACATATTTGTATAAGCAAATGGACATTTAACAATGGTTGGTTTAATCATTTTTTGTTCTAAGTCTTCCATTCTTAAATCAAATTTAGTTTTATAACCAACGAAATGTCTACGTTTTGGATGAACACCATAACGCATTTGTGGTGCATATAATTCTGAATCCATTTTTGTATGTTCCAAAAGAATATCAATTTTTGTATATTTACGTGGTATATTCTTTCTTTTATATTCAATTTTTCGCATATTTCGATTATATTTACTTTCTATTTTAGCCTTCTCTAATTCACATTTTTTTTTAATTTGTTCAATTCTATGTAAAACTTTTTGATCTGAACTACTTCTCATTTTAGAATTTTTCTCTTCTAATAAATCTTGAACTATTTGTAAACGTAAACCCTGATAATATTGAATATCATCTTCTCTAGCAATCCATTCTTCCCATTCAAATGTTTCTATTATACGACGATATCTATCTAATTCATCTTTATTTTTACAAGTTTTTAAAAGTTTTTCTAATGATCGACGTCTTTTTAAACGTTCTATAAGTGTCACTTCATATTGTCCTGGCTCTTCGATATCTCGAATTGTTCTGCAAAGCGAAAAAATTTCTAAATCTAAATATTTTCCTTCATCATCTGGAATGAATTCCGGTTCAAAAGGTGATGTTTGAACAGATGATTCTCTAAAAATTAATTAAACATATAATTTATTAGAATATTTTAGAAAAGGTTCGTATTTTTTTTTTTTTTTTAAATTTTATTTACCTATATTTGGTCTGAACGCTAACATCTCGAAATTTTTCTTTAATGGGTGGCATTTCACATGTGTATTCATCAATATTAAATTGTGGAGGAAAAAATATTGATTGACCACCAGTTAAATGACGAAAAAAATTTGCTCTTACAGATCCTACTACATCTCTATTTTTAGCATGACCAGCACCCAATAACTCTGATTGTGATACATTTTCATTAAGAAAATCCGATGAGTTCATATTATAAGAATTTAAACGCCATGCATCTTTTTCACCATGAAATGTATTATTACCACGAAACCAGTTCCAGAACTGTAACTGATAATCTTTAAAAGTATCAGCCATACTTTTTCAAGATTGTATCACTGTTAAGATAACCGAAAATTGTTCAAATTAAGATTTAGATGAAATTAAAAAATTTTCTATAAAAATAAAACAAATTAGAAGTATATGTAGATAGATATCTATTTTGATTTATTTCAATGTCAAATGTCAGTATCCTTTAAAATTTAATGTCCTGGCAATAATTATTTTTATTTTTTCTTTATTTTAAAAAAGTTTTTTTTTTTTCGCGTGCAGTTGTTAATTTTTTTTTAAACTGTACTGAAACATTGAACAAACTAAAATTTTTTAAAACAAAAATGATGCTAAGATAATTTGTTTTCTAAAAACGAGAAACAAATATTATTAATATTAACCAACTACAACTGTCTCATGAAGCATTACAGGTGCTTTGGAACTAGAAAACCCTAAGACTGTTTTATTCATTGATATGAAAGCTGATTGTCGTATCTAAAGAATCTTTAGTGAACTATCTTTGGTAAGAAAATATGAATTATTTTATGAAAATATATTTTGAATATTCAAGTTATTGTAATTTAATGTAAGCCCAAAATGGACCTAGTAGCCGAGGATGTGACTTCTGATCCTGTATAATTTATTATATAGGTACCAGATGAAATAAATATTTTGAATAAGTCGAGTTCGTTATTTCGATAAGCGATATATAGCTCTTTTCAGAACAGTTTAACACATTTTTTATTTATCTCAACCTCTCTTTTTAACTTTTTTCTTTCTGATCTTTCACAGTGAGATATCGCTGTATTCATTATTAATTATTAATTTTTATTAGAAAGAATTTATCCTTAAAGTATGCAATAAAAAAATAATTTTTTTTTATAATTCTTGAGGGGCTTCTGTGGCCTAATGATTAAGTACATAGCTTATTAATCGAAGCAGTGCAGGTTCAAATTCTGCACAGAAGAAATTTAAAGCAGAGAAACTAATTTAATTTAATAAACAAATCTAGTTTTAAATAGTATTTACTTAGTATTTTACTTTTTTTAGTACTTAAAAGGGTTGTTTTCTGGTAGAATAACTGATTAGACTTATATTTTAAAATAAAGACTTGGAATATAACTTAGGCAGGCTTAAAAAATCTATTTGCATCGATTTTCATATAAAAGCTCAAATATTATATATTTCATATAAGAACTTTTAATATTGAAGTGTGGCGCAATTGTTTTTACCTTCGTTTATTTATAAGGTGTTTTAGAAATAGTTATAAGTTATTTCAAGGTTTGCAATCATATCAACAGTTAAATTAGAATTTTATAAAGATTTACAAGTTAATTAATTTGGAAAATAATAGAAAATATTTATTTAAAAAACCATTATGTATTTAATTAATTTTTATAAATATAACTTACAAAAAAAAATTTAAAAATATCAGTTTACTTCTTTGTTTTATAATTAATTTTAAGATGGTATGATTTCTTATTTTATCAATTTTAGGTTTTATATTTCAGTATTACATTAAATCTTTGAATGTTCTATGGTATTTTACAACCTTATATTTATTATTTTTTGGTAAAAATTTCATTTAAAAATCCAAATTTATTTCTATTGAGTTTTAAAATAAAAACTTAACCTATCTTAACCTATATATCTAATCTAATTTACCCTATGCTATCCTACTTATCCTAAATAATTAAAAAATAATTTTAATCTTCTATGTAGGTGTTTTCTAACCACCAATAATTTCTACTAATGTTTTTGTCCCTTTCTGGTATATGTCTATCAAATTTCAACAACAAATGGGTAATACATGGATTTTACGAATTGCATATCTTTTGGCTTTACAAAATATATCCATAAAATAAAATTTGGTTGCAAATAAGCAGACGTGGTTGCAAATATCGTAAGAGGGAATTATTCTTACGGCGTGTGTGGGATTCGAACCCACACTCCTTCGGTGTTTACAACGTATTTCATACGCTATTACCCCCTAGACCACCGAGACCCAAATTATTAAAATAATATCACAATGTGCAAATAAGCAGATATCACATAATATTCTAAATGTAAGTGAAAATAATTACAGTTACATGTAAATAAAAAATATTTCACTTCCGGAAAAATGAAAAATCAGATAAGTACAAATTTTTTTTGTTCAAAACGTTTTTCACTTATTGTTCGACGTACACATAATATGTATCTTTGTAATTTATGGAAAAAAAATTAATTTTTTGACATTTAACGAAAATCTCAAGTTTTTTTTTCAATTTAGAAGATGTCTTTAAAAAACAAAATTTTTTTTTTATGTATTGAAAGCGAAACCTAACAGTGTGTTGCCACTATAAATCTGTGAAAAAGTGCAATCCGAATGAATTCATAGTGCATTTTTTCAACTAAGAGTGCACCAATTTAAAATTTCATATAGAACAGGACCTAAGTACTAAAACCACAATTTCTGGATTAGTAAAAATGAAAAAAACTTATTTTTTTCATAAAATTTTTATTTTTTAATTCATTGTTGTTTAAGTTCGTATACATATTTAAAAAAAAATTAACAAAAATAAATAATTAAAAAAATAATTCTAATTCCTTTTTCATTTTATGAATTTCAGGTTTACTACTTAAAAGAAATAATATGTAAAAAAAATATTTTTTTAAATATGTTTTTATCAATACCGAATTCGCCGCCTAAAAAAAAAGTAGAAAATATAAAAGTAAATGGCTGGAAGAAGGTTAACAGAAATCTGGAAAATTTGGGGTTCCTGTTTTTTTTTTTTTTATCTTTACATTGTTCATAAAAAATTCTTTCGTTTTTGATATTTTTATTATGTTTCAAAACATTTGACAGGTTTATTATTAACAAAAAGTTTAAAAAGTTTTTTTTTTTAGAAAAAAATAATTTTTCTGCTAATAGTGCACAAATTTAGATTTAGGTAACTGCAGTCCACAGACATTCAAGTAGAGTGACCTTTTGTGCACTAAAGTGCAACAGTGGTAACACTGCTTAACACTATACGTACATATTATATAAATATTTTTTTATTCAAATCTGTTTTAAATTTTATTATTTAAGTTTTTTATTATTTTCACCATCACTGTCTCTGTCTCAACAAAATTTTTCACTGTCTCTTTGAAATTTGCAAAAGTCAATTAATTTGGCATTTTTTAATTGTTTTTTATTGACTTTAATTTAAAAGTAAATATTACTTATTTATTGCATATGTTAAAAATTATTTATGAAATTATTAATAAATTAAAATAATTTAAAAAAAAATATAAATAAAAATTATAAAAAAACATTTACATATAATAAATTTTGTGAACCGGTGTTCGTTCTGTTATTTGTAGAAAAAATTTTCAAATTTCTATTCTCTTTATTTTAATTTTTAAATTTATTAATAAAATAACAAAATATACTTGAATTAACACAATCACTTATTAATTTAAGTATTTATAATCATTTTAAATATGAAAAATAAATAAAAGACATACCTTTTTATTAAATATAAAATTTTTTTTGTTCTTGTGCAGGAATTTTAAATATGCATGTATGTATTCAAAACAAATGTATTCAAACTGCTCATGTAAATAATATTAGTTTACAATTTGCCGACTAGACCTAGAGTAATTTTTGAAATTTATTGATTAAACAAAAATTGTAAATGCTTTTATTAAAATGTTTTATGTATTGGAATTTGTTTTTTTTTTCTTTGTTTTTTAATCAAATTGCATAGAAACGGTAAATTTATTAGAAAATAAGCATAGTTTTAAATTACCTAATTTAATATTTTTACTATTTTAGCGGCAACATAAAATCTAGCAACATGTGTCCAGATAATTTTTGTTTTAATTTTTGGCTTGATAAACAGTAATTTGTGTGAATTTATAAAGAAATGTTAATGTTATATTTGTATTGTAGATTTTAAAAAAGCCGAAAATTTATTATTACATATTATATACATATATATTATTTTTTTAAAGAGTATTTTATGAGGTACAATATAACATAGTACATATGTACATAATATGTAGTAAAATTATGTTTTTCAAGCTGAAATACCTACCAGAAAGAAAAGATATAAGTGAACTTACTAAAGCGAAACGTGGTCTCCATTAAAAAAATTTATATCTTTATAGTTTTAATTAAGCTGTGATTAAACACTTAAAACGCTACTCGGTGAGCTTAGTGATTGTAAATAATTGCTTCTCATCCTTAAATGAAGAGGATGAAGTATTCCACATCCATCTCATCTGGGTACTCCAATATAGTGAATTTTTAGCCAATTCTAGGTGAGGACACTTGCTCTATTGAACTAAAATCAATTCTATCTCTCCTCAAACTATTCTAACGTATGAAGTATTCCACATCCATCTCATCTGGGTACTCCAATATAGTGAATTTTTAGCCAATTCTAGGTGAGGACACTTGCTCTATTGAACTAAAATCAATTCTATCTCTCCTCAAACTATTCTAACGTACCACAAGAGAGCCCAGTTGGTAATTTCTATGATAACTATTGAAAAACAAACCTTTTTAAGTTCATTTCTAATTTCCCTCCAACTCACTCTTAATATTCTATTTTTTTTCCTTTGTCTCTCGTATTTAACTAAAACTACATTAGAATAAGGAATCGTTTACTATTGTTTAGTTAGCGTGTAAACATTTTTTTTGGAGCTGTTGAACTAGCTAAAAATGTCACAAACCTTTAAATTAGAATCTCGGATTTCCTATTACAAAATGTGAACTTAGGTCTCAACGACAAGTCAATACTCGACAGTTGTACACAACATGTTTTGTTCAACATGTTTTGTTCATGTTCAACAGTTGTACACAACATTTTACGAGGGTTGATGGAAAACTCGAAAGTCACTTAAAGAAACTGCACGTTCTTTCTCATGGTAGTGTTGGACTTTAACCAACCAAAACCACCCCCGTTTTAAAACCAAACTTTAGGATGGAACCTTTAATGTAAATGTACAGTTTGGTTTTGGGGATAGGCCGATAGGGATTTGAGAAGGTTAATTGGGGAAATTGGAATTAGGTAATTTGAGATTTTGGGGATAGGAAAATTTAGATATTTAAAAAAAAGATGTTAATGTTCTTCTTAAACTTAAGTAAATCGTACACATATAAATTACATACCAACTTTAGGGAACATATGTGATGGTATATGGTTCCACAAACGGAACTTGCTCATGACAAAAAAATTTCCATAAGCTGTACTTCGTCATCTTAACAACTCTACATGGTAGAGATGAGAGAGCTTCTGTTGCACTCCTTGTTTCTTGTTGGAAAACTTTGAGTGGAGGCATTAACTATTTTATTTCTTTGGAACAAGTGTTAATCCCTACTAATAACTATAAAACAGGTCGGTGACCCAACTGTAAGACAATAGCTGAGTGGATTGAGCATTGAAGTTACACTGGGGTCCTTGATACACCGAATAGCCAAATGTGTGAATTATACTCCATTTTCGGATGAATGTACGTTTTATAGATATTAATAAAATCAGATGCGGAAATTAACAAACTAACAAACAATCCCTACGAAACCCAAACTCATTCTAAACAAAAATCAAAATTATTTTCGTGATCATCTCACAAATTTCCGAAAATTGACTTCAATTAAATTGTGTATTCGGTAATTTGTACAATTGTACAACGTACAAAAATTTAAAAATAACATTAATATTTTTGTTATAACATTCCTTCTAAAATTTTCTAAGTTTTTTTCTTCTTTTCTCTTAATGTACTTGGCCTTATCTAAAATATTTTGTATGGTAAAAATGGTATAATTATATAACGCGTAATCCTTTTGACCATACAATGATTCCCATCCACTTTCGAACAGAAAAATTAATATTGATTTACAAAATACTGATATATGAAATTCTGAAAAGGTAATGTTTTAGGGCAAGAGGTATGGATTCGTTTATATTTAAAAATAATATTGAACAATTTAAATTAAAATACAGCTATTTAAAAAAAAATGTTTGCAACAACTGCAAAAAAAAAGTAAGCACCAGTCTTTATAATTTTCTTTTCACGTTTTTTAATTAAATTTATTTTAATTTTTCTTTTTAAGTTTATCTTTTTCAGCTTGCTTTTCTTTATGTTTTCTGAATAATGAATCTGTTCCATGAAGCCTATCCAAAACTCCTGTAACACCATAACAATAATTAAATCTGTGAAAAAAAAAATAAATTAAAATGTTTAACTTAAATTTAATGTTAGGTAATTTTTAATATTTAGGAGAAGAAAAGGATTACTATTTAAAGATTCATTCAACGTTAATATGTTCTCATATGACAATTTAGATTTTCTTCCTTTAAAAAAGCATTTAATTTTTTGATGTTAATTATGTTATATAACGAACAGCAGGAGCCCGAAAAAGATTTAGAAAGTAGCTTTCTTCAAAATTTACGATAGTATTTAAGGGTTCATTTCACGATACAACGGTTGAATCAACTTATGTTCAGCTAAAGTTCTTTCGATGTTGTGTTCATATACAATACAATCTAATGACAATTTTAATTTAACAAAAATATTTACGCTTTCATTGATTAACTTTTCATTGAAAAGGTTCTAAAAATATCTTATGTATTTAATATAAGCATTATTTACACATGGAATTTTGAAAACTCCCTTGAAGCTATCGACGGAAAATCTATTTTAATCAAAAATACCATATAACAGTGCCTCCTATTTTTATATTTATAAAGATAAAAGTATAGGAGTAAATACTATTTCTTTATTTACAATATTATTTACAACATTATTTTAGTATTTAGAACCGTTATATTGTGTAATAAGCATTTAAGACTGCACTCCGAAATTATAAATTAAATTTCATTGGCAAAAAAAAATAACATTCATTAACATAACATTGACAATATGAGGTTTTTTTTTTATACCTAAATCCTAATCTATAACAAAATAACACGGTTAAAAAATAAAAAAGAAAAATATTAAAAAAATAAACTAAGGTTAAGCGCGAAGATAAAGATTGCCCAGATTAAGATTTTAGTTGTATTGGAGGCAAAAAAAAAAATATGTCAGATTCAAATACTTACTTCAAATGATGAAAATCATGAAATTCTGGATTTAATGATAATGGCATCCAATAACCAGAATGATGACTCATTGTTGTTGATAATGCAAATGCAAACCATATTAATGCTGTAAAGTAATGACTTTTCATTACAAAAAGACCGACAGCAACTGATAAAACATTACTAAAAATATGCTCAATTGGATGACAATATTCAGCTGTTATTGCAATTGGTGATATCCATTCATGATGTTTTTTATGTACATGTTTGTAAATATATTTATTATGTAATAAACGATGTGAATAATAAAATGATATTTCTGTTAATGTAACACACACCAAAATATCAATAAAAAATCTTAAAATTGTTGGCAGTTCACGAATTGGTGGCATTTGTTTATCAACATTAAGAATATAATTAAATGCAAAATATGAAATTGGAGCTGTTACAAAAATTTGATTACAAAGTACGATAAAAATTGCCTGCAAAAATTTTTTTTTAGATATTTATAATAAAGAATAAAAAATAAAAACCCATTAAATTAATTAAATTATTAAAGAGGAGTTTGAATATAGATAGATCGCAACTTACATATAAAAGTTTTTTCGTTTCAACTGGTTCATTTGTTCCTGGTTGAACTTTTAATTTTCGTAAAAATTTTGGTCTCCCAGTTATATCCTATATATGATAAAAGAGATTAAATAAATATTTCAAATATTTAATATAAGTAGTTAAAAAAATAATTACCATAAATGTAAAAAAGGCTCCAAAAATCCAATAATAAACCATTGTATATATTACAATTCCATAAATCCACATTGTTTTGGGATCATCACCTAAGAACATACGTTATTTAGTATAGGTATATTGCAAAAAAAGAAGTAAAAAAATAAATAGATTTTTATTGTGGAAGATTTTAATTTGTGTTTTTAATTCTGAATCTTACATCATCTAATAATCACAGAGCCATCGTTCTTTAAAAAAATTACCAGCTATGTAAATTTTCTGCGTGAAATATTTATTACACTATATTATATGGATATGTTTGATAAGCTAATTTTTGACAACCTAAAGCTCAAACTACAATAATATATTATATACGTTTAGGTAGGTAGATAGGTAGGGTGATGACCTTCACGATGCTGCGTGAAAACCTCAATTAGCACTAGATTGTGCCATTTTAATACCACTGTACTCGCGGGACCTATGTTTTAAGATTGTTTACGGTTTTATATCCAACCCGAGAACGGTTTACGGAGTGAGAGAAGTCTGCCTCTAGCTAGGGCTGGACATCTGCAAAGAAAGTGCTTCAGGTTCTTATTCACTTTGCTTATTTGCAACTCCTGCAGGAGGTGTTGTGAGGGATTTCTAATTTGGCTGCATGCGTACCTACTGACCTGTGATTATATACGTTTACTAAATCGAAAGTTTTTTTAAATAAATTTAATAGATATATGGTAATTTCATATGACAATTTTCGAAAAAAGTATTAAAAGTCTATGAGTAAAATATAAAATCATTAACTTGTGACAAAATCATATTTATCTTAAGGAAAAATAGAAGATATAAAAGGAAATGCAGGAAAAAAAAATGTGCCCGACTTTCAATTATTATACCAGATTATACGTTAAAATAAAATTGAAAAATGGTTTAGAGTAATAAATGATTAATTATTTAATAGAATAATTCAGCCTTTATTGAATGTCAACATATTAAATAACACTAAAACTGATTGGAAACGAAATATACATAAATTGAAAACTTTTTAAATGTTATTCTTTCACGGTAAATTTTTACGAGTTTAAGAATTCAAAATAATGGTAAAAACTTCTTAAAAAATGTTTAAAGCGAGAACAAAATAATCATTTGAAAATATTTTTTATTGACGAAACACAACATACATGCAATTGTATTATTACAGGTATTCCGCATTATTGCATTGTAATGACGTCTATAATCAAAGGCCTATTAAAATTATTCTGGGTTGTAGGTAGACGACATAATAAACTTTATTCATCAGTTGCTGTTAATCACAATTTTTCGTTTTCGAAATCCTGTTATTTTCTCTCTACCAAAATTAAAGTTATTTTGTTTCTATCTAAAAAACATCCAAATTTTATGAAATCCTGTTAATATTAAAAAAATTGTAAAAAAATTTTATGTCTGCACTAAATAGTGTTCTTGATTTCATTATATGTACGATTTTGTATGAAAAATTGTCAAAAATCAAGAGACAGTTAAAACTCAGTTTTAACGTTTCCTTAAATGAAATGAAATTCAAAAATACAAAATTTTAAAACTTGAGTCTTAAAATGAGGAATTGATTTTAAAATGTGAGATTTTGTAGAGAATCTTAAACATGTTTTATGTAATAACTCATGAACTACATCAACTACAATAAATCCCTCAAATATTTTATAAAGGTACATATATAGGAAAAATTAGTGGAAAATAATTTTTACTAAAGAAATATCCAAATAATATTTCTTTTTTAATTTAGATTGAAAATAATTAGATTTAAATTTAAATAGAAATCATGAAAAACATATTTTTTTTCTTAAACACCCTGTTTGTAACATCCAGTTTCATTCTTTTTAATATGTGAAGACCTCTAACGGTTAATTAAATATTTTGAATTAAATTAAAGCATCTCCCAAATTTTAAAGTTAACCTAATGACCGTTTAGACGTCATCTGAACATACCATTTTGAAAACTTATTTTGATGTCATAGACCTTTGTTTAATGAAAATAAGTTTATGATTGAAATAATTTATACGTGATTCTCACTGAATTATTATTATGTTATATATATTTTAAATTTCTTATCAAAATTATAAATTAGACTTAATAATCATGGACATTCATGAAATATTTTTAAACTGATAAAAATTTTTTAATTTTCTTATCTTAAAATAGGTATTAATTGATCTGCAATAAAAATAAATTTTTATTTTAGTTACTTTTTAAAATATTCAATTTCCATTCGTATTAAATATTTATCAGTCAAAATTCTGTTGAAAGTGTGCCAGAAATCAGAATACGTTTTTATACCCGTACGATAAGTACCGGGTATAATAAAATTACTCCTCCGTTTGTAACACCTCGAAATAAGCGAGCTAGATATACCTTCAAAGGTATGGATCGGATCAGAATCAAATTCTGAGTCGATTAAGCCATGTCCGTCCGTCAGCACGGTAACTCAAAAACTAAAAAAGCTAGAATCTTGAAATTTACACAAAATATTCTGGGAGCAATTTGTAAGTTCCCTATTTTTTTTGGTTGAGTTGGTTGACCAAAACTTCGGGTAGCTGCCGAACAACTAACTTTTACATCTCAACAATTTTTTTGAAATAGAGCCATGAAATTTTAACTGCTGATAGATATAATAAAAATATTAATTTTATGATAAAATTAATTTTTCTGTAGCCCCACCCGTTAAGGAGCTACAGCCCCCCAAAAGTTCGAAAAATCTCTATATTTAAATTGTTATATAACACAAGCTCTATTAGGTATATCTTCAATCTGAAAATTCCAAACGATAGGTGCTATTATGAGCTTTACAAACATGTATATAATAAATATATACTTATGCTATACGGTGTCTTAATTTACCGTTATGCGAATTTGAATTATTGCAAAATCCTTTAACCCTTATATCTTCTAAACGGTTTAAGTTGGAAACTTGAAATTTTGACAGAAGTTAGATATTTGAAAATAAGTATGAGTCATTTCAGAAATTTTTCAGGATCAAAAACTGAAAATTTCCTATTTTTAAACACCTCTAACTTGAACACCTGTTAACATTTTTTTGAAGTAATAGGTACATAAAAATTAAAGCTTCAACATTATACTCTTCTGTTAACAACTTTTTTAAATAATATAGGGTTACTTTATAATTGACGAAAGTGTTACTTGATTTTTTTAAATTTTCTAACAAATTTCTTTAACGAATTTTTTGCATTTTGTTTTACTCGATAATTTGAAATTGTTGAGGATATAATGCGTAGTACAAAAAAATGTAAATAAATAAACAACATAACGGTTGCTTGAAGAATTTTTATTTATATGATATTGATAATACATAATTATATAATATCATGTTTATTTACATATCGTATATGTCACTGATGAATGAATGATAAGAGTATAGATGTATATTATATAGCGCCGTATTTACATACACATATGTATTTTATTGTACTTATAAGAAATTATTTTGTCAATGGAATATTTAAATATAATATAATATTTAAAATTATATTTACTATTTTGTACTAAGTAAATTTAATATACATTTACCGCTTAGTATTAAATGGTACTATAGAATATTTGAAAAAGTTTTGGATTGATAATCATTATGTGGAAGGTTAGAATCTGCTTTTGAAGAATATATAAACATATAGTTTGAATATATGTACAACCCATAGTTCTAGAAATTATAAAATTCACCCAAATTATTTTAAAATACTAAAATATTAAAAAAATAATATTGTAAGCAGAGTGACAGGTTGTGAACATACTAACGATTCGTACGGGTATCTAAGAGTTGACAAAGGCAACTGTATTCTTTCTCGTTTTATTTGTTTTTGTAATAATTTGTTACACCTGGAGGTATACGTAGGAGTTTGTTTTTGATTTTAGACGTATTACAATATATATATAACTTGTAAAATTGTATACTTCTTATCTAATCCTTTATAATCTAATCGAATCAAATATACATAATGATATTTTAAACCATTTTAGTATTTTGTTTTTGAATGACATTGCTAAAAAAAATTGCTATCGTTATTTGTATTATATGTATTTGTTAAAATATTAAAGCAGATTAAAGTAATATAATTGAACGACATTTCTTAAAGTTTTTTCTCTAGTAAAATTTTTGAAGGCTTTAGGGGAACGGCTAAGGGGACGGCTCTTTTTAAATACTGTTATATACATATGAATTTTAACACAAATATATATTCTATACTTAATTCGTTTCGAAAACTATTTTGTTTTTAATTTCTGAAGGCTGAGGTAATGCGTCATTTAAGTCACTAGAGTCTAGGTTCATGCACTTTCAAAATGTAGTAGAAACTATTTAACCAAAGTTGGTTCGCTAGATTTATACTACGATCATACCACTCCTCTGCTGAAAGAAGCTTTTAAAGCTACTCAGATTCATGTGAAATAATTCAATTCACCTAAATCTTGGAAAAAGAAACTACTGGGATATTTTCGTCTTTTAATGTAAATACTGGTACAGGGATAGAGAAAATGCTTCACGCTCTCTAAAGCGTCAACTTCTCTGCAAAATCTACAGTTAAAACTTAAGATTTACATTAATACTTAATTTTCTAGCATTTCTACTGTTAATCCAATGGCTCATAATAACACTAACGAATTCAGATCTAAAAAGAGAAAGTGTACATTTGGTTCTTTAGGATCAAATTGTGTCACATAGTTCTGATTGTACTACAATTGCAAACTTAAGTTGTATCTACAAACCACCACTCTTCGACCAACTCAAGGAAATTTTTCTTAATATTGAATTTTTACCTGTACAAACTGGTACGTGAACAGATGTGGCATATAGGTTTTGACCTATGTTTTAAACAAATCTAATATTTAAAAGAATTATCATTCTAATAAACTGAAAAGCTATACAACACACTAATTATTAACTTAGAGGTAAGTTAGCGGTTATTTGTTTTTTTTGTTAGGGTAGGTGCAGACACTATAGAAACGCGTATCCTCTATGAGTGGGTGGTACTTTAACTCACTAAATATCACCTCATCTTTTTGACCAAAATATAGGTTATTTGACCTTTAATACTAATGTATTGCTTGGTCAAGGGAAGTTAAGATTATAGGCAACAAATATTGAATTCAAACTGATAGAAATATTGTAATGCTGTTAAGGTCCACTTTGTGTCTCTGGACGTTGTATATTATGTAAATTATGTAAATTTTTTACCTGAAGGAACACCTGAAGTGGGAAACGGTTCGAAACGTTACATTCGTGGTTTTCGTACAACAAACGAATTTACATAAACTGAATTATGCCACCTGGTTTATACTCATGAGGTTATGCACCACTAAAATTTTTTTGATTTTAAAGCGCTAGGTAAAAAATTTTTTTAAATTTTTTATCTGCTATATAATCTGCACTAGATAGATCAACTAAATCATTACTGTAAGTTTAGCACGTCAGTCGTTACAATTATAAACAAAACAGAAGATTAAATTAAACGTATAAAAGTTAATTCACACTATAGACGAATACAAATGACAACACACTAATTATTAGCTTTTGACGTGACTCAGGCGAAAAGAAGACAAGGTAAACTATAAAATTAATTTTAACAGATTCAACGAAATAGATACAAACTTACTGGCTACAAATCAGTTGGCAAGAAGGAGAAACCGGTCTATTCATCCTCTTTAATCTATATATAAGTATGTTATAATTATCATCCTTTTTTCTACAATAAACGTTTGATAATTACGCTAGATAATAACTTTGGATTAAATAAAATTTCAAAGAACCGGTGTAGGAAATTTTGTCTAATTTTTTAACATCGTTAACAGTAAATCATTTAAAAGCGAAACCGTTTTAAAAAGAATGGATAAAATAAATGAAAACTTTTTTTTTTATAATATCCTACGTTGAAAAGAATTTAAAAAAAAATTAATTTAAAAAAAAAATTTGTTTTTCTCTTAAATTATTCAAATTTTTCACTTAATAAATTTTGTTCGTAATGACCCATTTGGTCAAATTATGTGACCTTTTTTTCTTTTTTTTTTGTTTTGTTGTTACTTTGCTTATTTTTTCTTATATGACACCATATTTTATTAAATTCAAAAATCTTAATAAATATATAAATATGTTTCACGTAGTTACAGCGAAATAAAAATTAAAAAAATATTTTTCTTACCAGTTAAATCAATAACATCATCCCATTTTGTTTGAAGGAAATTTCTAGCATCTTGAGAAATATTTTGTAATCTTAATTCCAAGTGTCCTAAATAAACGTTTTCTTTTGTAAATTTATCCATTTTATTTTTTCTTTTTTTTTTTTGAAGAAATTTTTTAAAATTCTCCTAAAGAATACTTTTTAATAACAGAATATGTAAAACTATTCACGAATGTTGTCAAAAAAATAAAAAAAACTAACCTTAAATAACGGTTAGTTTACTTCAAATGTTTAAAAATTACTAACAATAATTGAAATTTATATTTAATTAAAAAAACTTAGTTCGAAAAGCCAAAAAAAAAAAAAACAAAAAAAAAAAAAAACTATGAATATTTTCAATTGATAACAAACAAATACTTTGAAATATTTTATAATATTGTATTATAGAATTGTAAAATAAAGTGTAATTAAAAAATTACTGCCCGTGTTGAATACAAGAAAGAATTAGAAAAAAAAATATTGATATGAAAATAAAACTTTATAAATATAAAACTACATAATAAATAAAAATTAATAAAACAAGGATTACTGTATTAAAACTTTATTAAGTGTGGTATATTAAATAAAATAGTATATTAAAGAGATTAATATTTATTATATGCGTACCAATGTACTTAATTTTTTTTTTTTGTTTTAATTTAATTACTTCTTTATCATTTTAATTAATTAATAAGTCTTAAACGTTCAAAATACAAAATGTTATTTGTATTAATAAGATTGCCAGATTTTGAATTTAAATTAAGAAGGATTTAAATTAAAAAAAAAAAACAATTCAAAAAATATATGGGAACGTGTTATATGCCTGGTACTTAATTTGTCTGAATTTCTTGAAATTTGCCTGCATTTTCACATGTTTTAACAATAAGTATTTAAAATAGTATGCAAGAAAGATAATTAGGAGAAATTTGAGAAATACGCTTGTTCCAGAATATTTATTTATATATACATATATGTATATGTGAGATTCTAAATTACTAGAGATTTTAGAGTTGGATTGAAAATCAGAGTTATTCCCTTTTTCCAGAATATTTATATATATATGTATATGTGTGATTCTGAATTACTAGAGATTTTAGAGTTATACGCCTTTTACATTATATTTGTTTAATATATTTTTGTATAATATGAAATACAAATGAAAATACAGTTAAATGAAATACAGGCTTGTAAAGTAACCCCTATATACAAGTTGTTGGACAAAAATTTTTCATTCGTTAAGTTTTACCTAAGTTTTTAAGGTGATTTTTAAGTTTTTATATACTACGTTTTAGTTTTCATTTAAATAACTTAGTATTAAGTATTAATTAATTGAGTTACTATCTATATTTTATGTAGAGTATAATGAAACTTATTTTAAAAATTTCGTCAAAATCAGAAAAAATTTTCTAAAATATTATCATCAATTTGACGATCATTCAATAAATTTTTATAGCATTAATTAATTTTGATTTGTATCTTTTGATTTTTATCAACAAATTCTTTTAAATCAATCGAATTTTTGCAACGAAAAGTTGACTTTAAATGTAATTTTTAAAAATTACAAATTTTAGTCAAGTTTTAGAAAATTTGATGTTCAAAAAGAATATTTTAATCCAACAATAACAGAATGCCACAATAACAAAAAAGGCGCTTACTCTTACTTATATACATATGAAGTGATGTAGTAATATGAAGTAGTATAATAACCTGAGTGTTAAGACGCATATTATATATAGTAAAAGTAAAGAAATAATAAAAATAATAATCGTTTAATAATAAACTAATCGTTTTATTTAAGGTTTATTTTTCGCCTAAAGTCTGAAAAATTTAAATAAAAAAAAAAAAGAATTTTTCTTTTTTAACAGCTTTTTATTAACTTGGTTGGGTAAAGGATGGAATCTTAGAAGCCATTTTAAACACACTTCCCGTTGAGCTAGAGACTTGAAATTTTCTTCATTAGATCAAATCCCGATGACAATACATGATTTTAAAATAATAATATCGAAAAACATTAGAGAAATTAGCTTAATTTCAAAATTAAATTTTCATACAAAGATATAACAGAATTTTTAACAGAATTATTACAGAACCAAAATAAAACATTTTATCTAAATTTACTAAACTCACCAATAGCAATACCAATACGTATACGTAATACATAAATGTTTTTTTTTTCTATTTATATTTTTATTTTGATCCAACGTTTTGTCAATCTTTTTTACATCAGGTGGATTCGATCTTGGAGTGATTTTATGGGATGATTTTATTTTATAATAAGCAGATCTTCTTATTACATGGTGTTAGATGGGAACTTAAGAACCAAAATTGAAAACAAAAGTAATAACTGGAAAAGAAAAATAATGGGCAAAGGAGATCCACAATAGTCGTAATTCTTGGAAATAGAAGATAATCGGATTTTGAAATTAGTAAAAGAGTGAAGTCTTGTTTTATAAGAGCCACTTTATCCATTATTTTTTTTTAATTTCTTACTAAAAATTTTTAGTAAAATAAGTTATTTTACTAAATTTTTTTAGTAAAATAATTTTATTATTTTACAAAACCTTTATTTTATAAATTTATTAAACATTGATTAGCGAACCAAACAATTTAATATATATGAACATATTGGGGCCTCGGTGGCCTAGTGGGTAAGAGCGTAAAAAATACGCTGTAAACACCGAGGAGGGTTCCAATCCCACACACGTTGTAAGAATTACGACATTTACAGCCCCGCCTGAACAGGAAAGGCTGTGTAATTTCCTGACCACATTTATGTGGCAGAGAAATGCATTAAAATATGTATGTATATAAAACATAAATTTAAATCAGGTTCAGGTCCGGGTTCGAACTGGAAAATTTTAGTAGGTTCGATCCGGGTTCGGGTTCAAATTTTTTAATCAACATAACAAGTGCAGCATTATTGATTGCAAATCAAAATCTATTAATTTTACTTATGTATTATTTTTTGTTTTATTTTATTTGCAAGTGCATAGTAGGCATAGAAATTAGAAGTAGAGAAAAAAATTCTTGAAGAAACATGAAAAAAACAATAACAAATTGTGTTTACTTCTTTCTATTTGGAATGGAATATGTAAACTATGACTAGCTATACCAAAAGCAATACACATTTGGATATACAAGTAGAATATTATCTCTCTAAATAATTTTTGTAGTTGTATTTACTTACTTACATATATTTCTAGTAGGTATATTACTAGGTACGTACATGTTTAAATTGCTAAGCATAATACGTGTGCTTACACAGTACGCAAATATATGACTATGTAAGTATTTTACTATTTTGTTTTATATTTTTTTTATTCTCAGTTTAAAATAAAAAACATTGTTGAATTTGATTGCGAATGAAATGGTGAACCTGAACCAAATGCAATTTTTTACTGAGTTCAGGTTCGAGATCTGGTTCGTCAAAATGCTTGTTCCGGAGCGGTTTTGGGTTCGGGTTCGGGCACGGTTTGCAGCTCTGATTTAAATAATTACTAAATTATTCAATTATGTGCTTAATTTCAATTCTAAATTTTGACGAAAATTAAATAATAGACGCCAGAAAATAATTTGAACAAAGTATCTTAATAGAAAATACATTTTTTAAATATGTACATATATATCGTTTCTGGTGGTTAGGTGGTTAGTTAATATTTTTTTATCTAAAATAAAAGTATGATTTCTTAAAAAATTTATAATGTATACAATTTTTTATGGTGTTATAAAGTTTTTTTGTTCTACATTGCTCATTATTTTACAATTTTAAATATGATTTTTGTTTATAATATATACCCACCCATACCATATTTTAGTTTTTTGTAGCAAAACAAAATTAAAAGTTCCATGAAGTTCGCTTCAATTGAATGACTTTTATGATTCGTATCACAAGTGTAATATGTTATAGGTGCTCATTTCTGATTTTTTTCTCTTTTTAAGAATAAACGTAATAGAAATAAATAAATTATTATTTCTATATTCGACGTTTTTCAGCAGACGCAATGAACATAACAAATCAAGGAATGGTTTAATAAAAAGAAAATTGGAGCCACTCTTTAAGAACACCTTAAAATAAATAATTTTTAAATAAAATTTAAAGCCTGAAAATTTTATAAACACAATATCAAAATAAAAGAAATATAATTATGTATTATTTTATGTAGATCAAGTTTTTTGTTTTCTCTTTTTTTTTATTTTTAATATATTTATATTTTTTTTTGTTTTAGTTTTTAAACATTTAATTAAATTATATTTTATATATATGTATTTATGTTTTTTTTTTATATAATTTTATTAATAAATTATACAATTTGCTAACATTAAATTTTATTTTTTAATACAAATAACAGAATCATGATTATACTTATTTAAATTTTAAAATTTTGTGTTTCTTTTTTTTTTTATTTTTATGTTTTTTAACATTTGTTGTTTAATTAATAATCAGACTAACTAAAAATTTTTTTTTTAATTTTATTTTCTTCAATTAATTTTATATTTAAATACTAAAATTCCTTAACAAAATTTTAAAAGAACTCAAAATGAATTTAAGAAAAAAAAAGAGAAGTTGCAAAGTAAAAATTGTAAAAAAAAAAAAATAAACAAAACAAATAATTAGTGAAGATTCGTATATAATTTAAGCTTTATTGGTGTGTATATGATGTTTAAGATAAGTTCTTAAAATTTTTTATGAGCTTATATAATTTTTATACATTCTAATATTTTATTTTATATACTTTCTAATGATTGAAAATTATTTTTTATATATATGTATAAGATATATATATATATATATAAGATGAATCAATTTTAGAGATTTTATCTGATTTTACTTTTTTTTTTGCAAAAATACCTCTTAACATATTCTTTCAAAATCAAATTGTTTTGATTGCAATTCAAAATCATTTTAGATGATTATCGTACAAATTGATTTTTTTTTATTTAAATTTAATATATATACGATAAGATTGAAAATATATCTGTTAAGTAGATAAGTAAGAAGTAATTTAATGTTATATAATAAGAGGAAAATAAAAATAAAATTCAATTAAAAGATTTATAATCCTAAAGATCCGTTCCTTAGACTATCCTCTGTATCTATTTTCAAACTAAAAATCACTTTATGCCATTTTTGTTTCTTTCTTTTTGTGCACTTACTTTCAAACGTTTTAAACTTTTAAATTTATTTTAGCCTTTTTAGATTTTTTAGTTGAAATTTTTAATTAAAATATTTTAATATCAATTAAGTATATGTTGTCTTAAATTTATTGCATAATAAATAATGCTAATGTACTTTATTGTTATAGTACTATATTATACTTAAACCACAATAACTATATATGCTCCCACTGTGCAGCTATTGAAGCATTAGTTATTTCATTTAATCTAGATACTTCTTCATGTAAACCATGTCCAAGCCAAGTTAAATGTAATTTTTTGTAACGTTCACGGCATAATCTTAATGGATTACCACGTCTTAAACCTTGATCTGTTTCACCATATTCATCTAAATATGGTGGTGGTATGAAACAACCTTTATTAACACCTAAATATAAAATTTGACAATCACGTATCCTTAAGAATAAACCAATTCCAGCACCGCAATGATGAGCATGATAAGTACATGCACCGACTGGTTGTTTTGGTTGAATTTCTGGTTGACAACAATATGATTGACCGCACATTATTTTACCACATACTAAACACATTGTTGGATATTTTGTATCTTCTTTATCATTATTTGGGCATGTATAATCTAATATACTATTAATTAAATCACTATAATCATCTGGTAACTCTACTAACTGACGTATTTGTGTATTACATGGTACTATTTCGAATTTATTACCATTACGTTTTGTTTCTGTTTCTGAATCATAATATATAATATCTGGATGCATACAGAAATTTTCTAAAGCTTGAATTGAATCACAATCACTTCCGAAATAATTTTCAATTGCTGGATCTAAACCTAAATATTTGCACATATATTCATATTGATTTGCCATTACATCAGAAAATTCTTCTGGAAATTCAACATCAGTCATAAAATGAAATAATAATACAGAACAACGTAAAAATGTATCACTTTCTTGTTTCATAAATTCAATTAAACGTTTACAAGTTTTATCTGATAATTCATTTGAAGTATTAATTGCATCTTCCTCAATTACAATTGGATTTCCCATATCCTTATCTTGTGGTTCAACAATAGAATCACTTAATTTTGTAGTTTGCTTTTTTACTTTCACTTGGTTTTGGCGATATTTCAAATTATATTTTGTATATATTCTTGAAATGTTAGAAATTTGATCTTTTGTCAAATTTATTTTTGGTTCATCGTCAGCATAATCCAAATCCATATCATCATCTATATTGTTTTCATCAAATAAAATTAAAGCTTTTGCTAAGTTTGCTATAAACATTAATTTTAAACAATAGTATTCAAAAAAGTTTCCATTTGGAATCTAAAAAAATAAAAAGTTTTTTTTAGTCCTATATAAAAGAAAAATAATAAGAATAAAAAAATTATAATACATACCACATACGAATCCTGATAACTATACATCACAGATGATGACATAAATATTAAATTTGTCATTAAACTAAATGGATCCCACTCTAAAATAGAAGGTCCAGCCGATTTTAAAGCAGTTTCCAATAAACCTCTTAAATGTATTAATAATTTATCAGCACTAGTTAAAATTGCTCCTAACATACCACATACACGAACTAAACCGTCTAGTACACTCTTATGTCGAATAGACATTTCTTCAATTTTAAATGGTTTATTTATGACACGTAAATACATTTCCAGAGATCTAATTGTATATGCACATGAATTCCATGTAACTAAGTAACGTTCACATTCTTCTGATGCATGTGGAAATGGTGATACCCTTTGTATTGATGACATATATGTTTCAGTGAAATAAGCCCATTGTGGAGTTATTTCTGATTTTTTAACAGGTTGGAAACATTTGGTTTGCCATTCTTCAGTACTAACATTACATTTCCGTAATACTTCATCAATATCAATGAATTCACGATTTTCGGTGAAATATTTCTTTTCCATTACATTTAATTCATTCAAATATGTTTGCATGATTTCAATCCATTTTACAAAAGTTATGATATCACATTCATTACGTAAAATTTTTGGTTCATGATACTGTTGCATTGGTGGGGTTAATGGAATAATAGCATTTGATAAGCAACGACAATATGGACATAAGAATTCTTTTTTGTCCATAATCAAATTATTTGGTGATCGTGTACGATTTGGTCTTCGATTTTCTTTTGAAACTTCATTTTCATAATATTGATTCCAACATGATGCGTGCATAACATGACCACATGTTCCTGTATGTGGTGATGTATCATCAACTGTACTTGTTTCGTAATTATTAGAGCTACTTCCAGCACTACTACCAATTCCACTACTGCCAACATTACTGTCATCTGATCGTGCTTGTTGCTTGGAGTTGCCAATCTCTTTATTATGACCTATATTAGATAATACTCTTGATTTTTGTATGAATGCTGAATAAACAAGACATGGACTGTCTTTACTAACAATACAATCTTCAAAACACAAAATACATTTGAATTTTTGTTCTTCGGGTTGTCCAGATTTACGATTTACACCTAAACATGAAATTGATAACGCTGCCATCATATTATGTAAATTTAACATTTCAGCATCGTTACTGTTTTCTAAATTATTTATATTAGTAAATTCACAATCCATTGGATCACTTTCGGAGATTGAAGTTGTTGCAAATAATTCAGCATTTGATTTCATGAAGTTTTTTTGTGCATTTTGCATTTGCGCCATAATTTTTGCACGACGTTTTGCAGCTAAACGAGCTCTTTCTTCTTTTTCTTGTTTTTCAGATTCAGCTGCTGTCATAGGTTGATTTGAAGAGGCATCTTCTGATTCCATTTCTTCATGTGATTCACCTTCACTTCTTGTTGTTTCTTTTGGTTGAATTTCTTTGTATTTTTTAATTGTCCAAATAATGAAGTCACGGTGAGCTTCAACCTTAAAAAATTAATTAAATTTTTAAAAAATTTGCAAATTTTTTATTAATAATTTGTGTTACTTACTCTAGCACTATGAGCTAATTTATCAAGATGATTTAAAATTTCATATTTGGATGATCTTTCATAAAATGAAAGGAATGGATAATTTTGTGACTGTTCTTCTAATAATCCATATCCAATTAAATACAGAATCTATAATTACAAAAGATGAATATTTTCATTACTAACTTAAAAAAAAAGATTAATGGAAGTGTAACCTTTTGTAAATGACTTTCGGTAAAACTTTTAGCTGATAAGTCTAAACCACGTTTTAAAACAATTTGCATTAATGAAAGCATAACATCACATTGTAATAAATTGGCAATAGAACTAAATATAAATATAATAAAAATTAAAAAAGAATTATTTAATATGAAAAAAACGAAAAATAACAAAGTTGAAACTTACACAAAACCATCACACAATTTTGGTAATTTTGGTGGTGGACAACAAACCAGTTCACCTTTTTCTTTTCTTCTTAAACGTTGTGTTTCTTCTGATCTTGATTTTTCTTCTTTTGTGTAATGATAGAAGAACATATTGTAATCATCATAGAATTCATCTTTTAATTCGTACACTCCTTTTGTTTCGGGATTGGATGGTTTTTGGAATATTGCAATTGAATCAATAACATCTTCCAATACAGTTTCATTATTTGAGTCAGGTAATTGACGATTTAATTCAGAATGAGAAAATTTCTTAATGCATAATTGTTGTATAATTTCTTTTTTAGTACGATCATCTTCAGAAACATGTGCTATACCAGGAACATAACGTTCTCCAATAATAACAATTAATAATTCTAAAAACTCATCAATCATATTTAAAAGTCTAATAAAATCATCATCGTTTGTATTTGTATCACTGGGCTCATAATCTGGTTGAGACCATCCAATCAATCCAAATTTATTTAATATATGAATTAAATAATGATTACTTTCTATTAAAGCAGCTCCAATTTGTAAACCAGCAATATCACGATCTAACATTTCTACACGACAACGTACATTACGATAAAAATATAATTGATGTAATAATGAGTAACCATTACGACGCCACATTCCAGCATGTACTTGTGCTATCATAGTTTGAGCACATAAAATTGGTTCCATAATTTCTTCAGGGGGACGTTTTGATAATGTTGCAACATTATCAAAATTTAAATTATATTGTCCCAAAAGTAAATATAAACCGGCAAAGAATCGTGATAAAGGTAAATGAATTGATACATTCTTTGATGCAACATCATACATAACACATTGAGCAGCATGGCCAGCTACTTTTTGTTCTTCATAAACAGCCTCACTAACAATAAATTTATTTTCTACTAATAATTTCATTACCATTGCATATGCCTTAACTAAAGATTCTTGATCTGAACTTAACCATTCTAATACCAATGAAATAACACTTGCTAATTTTATATGCAAATTAAAAGCTGATTCCCATTCTGGTTCATAATCCATATGTTGACCAGTTTGACGTGTTATAGCATCCATACCTTGCATAACATGCAATAATTTCAATAGAACTTTAACACCTTCTAGGAATCCTTCTCGTATATCTGGTGTCCAAATATCTGGTTTAAAACTTAAAATATATTTAAGATCATATAGCATAAATGATGCTCTTTTAAATGTATGCATATTTGCAGTATTTCTAGCAAATTTTAATGTTTTTTCTTCAACATTTTTTTCAATACATTCCCAATAGAATGTATGCAATAATTTATGAAAAACACCTTCATTCGCCATTAAATAATGTGCAATTGTTGGTACTGTAAACAATTGTACACTTAATGATACTATTGAAAATGCATGATCATGATCATCTCTTATAAAATCTTGGAATATTGTTGCATAATGACGTGAAAATTCAATAGCTAAAATTTTTTTATTTTCATATTCCATTAACATTCCTGAAATTAAAAGTCTATGCCAGCAACTTCTTGCTGTTTTCCATAATTTCCAATCATATTCTAATATATGTGCAATACTGTATTGGTGGGCGCGTTTATCATTTGCAACCATTGCAAAAATTTCACGAAATGTTTTGTGACGTGTTAGAAAATCTTGGAACCTTAAAAAAAATAAATGAAAATTTAATAATTTATTTTTTAAAACTATAAAAAATTGAATAATGAAAATTTGCGAAAAATTGTTTAGAACTAGAAAAAAAAAATGTTGAAATGTAGAAAAAAGTTTATTCTAAGTTGAAGTTGATAGAATGTAGTCCAAAGAAAAAACAACTAACGAATGTTATTGAAATTTTTAAATTAATGTTGAGTAATAAAAATGACAATTTAAATCTTCTGAATTACAAATTATTACAGCTGACAAACAGACAACAAAATGGTTTCTACAATAGACCGAATAAACAGACTATAGCTTTGTAAATAAATTTGTTTCATTTGTATACAATTGAGCCTGTTTATCACAAGCTTGAATACAATAGGAACCCCGAAAAATTAAAATGATTTGTAAACAAAAAATTTAATAAAAACTAAAATATTGTTTTTATTTGAATTTCATAATTTTTGTACTTTTTTCACTCTATTATTTCGTGATTTAAATCGAATCGCAAAAAAAAATATGTACATATTTTGGAAATTTTCTTATTGGCATTTATCCAATAATAAAAATAAAGAGAAATACCAAAAAAAAAATATTTACAATAAAAAAGTGATGGCGTTGAACTTGAACGTACATATCAAATAATTTCTAGTTTTTTTTTTTTCATTTTCCGGTTGTAAAATGAAAATTTATGAACGAAAAAAAAAAACATCACAAATATCTTTTTTAATAATTAAAATAAATTACCATGTTAATAATTGCATTGCAAATTGTTGACATGAATATGCTTGTTTATGTAAAACTGAAACTTTAAGTGGTGCATTTGCCATACCAGTTGACATTGGTAAATGTTGTTTTTCAATAGCCTCTTTTAATGTTTTACATGCATCAAATGTATCACATTTAACAACAGCACGACCTTCTCTATCAATACTTGTAACAATTTCCATAGCATCTTTTTGATCAATATTTAAATATTTAACAAGTGCTAATATAACCTAAAATATAACAAAAATAATAAAATTGTAAATAATTGTTTCATAAAGTAAGTTAGTTATATGTACATAGTTGATAATTTTAATTTTTCTTTTTTTTATTTCAATAACAAGAAATATTTAATATTATTTACCTGGCCAAAAGTATGACCTTCATCATTATATAAAATTGTACAAAATACATCATCACCTTGATCATCATCTAAACATACTAAACTTGCATGTGATTCAATTTCTAAGATTTTTATGCAATACATTAAAATGGCACGAAATGCTATTTCACATCTTTCTTTCATTCGACTAGTTATTAGTGTGCTATCACCACTATTGGTTTCTTTACCTTTCTGTAAAAATAAAAAAAGACAAATAAATATTTATGATTAGTAAAATGAATTGTTCAATTAATTATTTATAAGTTATAAACTATTATAAAAAAAATTTGTAAGAATTTAAAGATTGGTAATTGAAATATTCATTGATAATTAAAATAAATTATAAATATTTCAAAATATGCATATTATATAATGTACCTATATTAAATATAAAATTACTAGATTCTAAGTTTCCCTTTAATCTTCCGTTGGTTATCGTCTAATTTTATATTTCTTAATATGTACATATATATATATATATTCGAGATATGAGGCTTAAACAAATTTATATAGATACTTATAAACTTAAATTAAATTATTTAGACATTTAAAAAATTGTTTAAGCCCCATATCTCCCAATCTCCCAAACGGATGAGAATAGACCCCATCTCCAAAGGAATTTTTTATTTGTTTTGAACCTCAGAACAATACTTAGTTCTATGGCAGGTTTTTTATTGGCGAAACACCCTATTATATTACAACTCACTAAGATCATGAAAGAAATATAAATCTTTGAAAAGTTGAATCCAGAAGATTTATTTATTTATTTATTATATATTTATATTTGCTACCCCACCAAATACAATATGATCAGAAAATAAATCCGCCATTCTTTTTTAGGTGTAGTATTCGGGTACAAGTATTAAATTATAATTAAAAGTATTTAAATTGTAATTTATTTTGTTTAAATTATAATATATATTTTATATAATATTTTGGTTTTGGCCGAGGCTTGGAATTCGAGGACCTTTAATAAATAAAAAAATAATTAAAAGTAAAATTTAACCCTGTAAAAGATCCTTGCTTAATTTTATCACATTTAAAAATAAATTAAAAGAATTGTAACAGTAATCAATATAGGAATTGAAGTAATCAATTACGGTAATTGATTGTAAAACGTAATAATAAGTTTATTATAAGTAAAACATTTGCGATTACGTGAACTAATAAATGCGAAGCCAGTTCACGTTTTTAATAAAACGCCGCTTTTTAGTGCTTTTTTTTATACATTCTTTTCGCTTTTTTTTTTTTTTTTGTAAAAAAAGATTTTCATTACTTATTTTGTTTTTTTTTAATTATAGCATGGTATAAAAATAGAAATACAAATTTTTTTTTTTTTAGATCAAAAAGCTACAAAGATAATTGAAAATTGGAAAATTTACATTACAGAAAATTTTTTTGATCATGTTGTAAAATATACACAATATGTAGCAAGCAACAAATCAAGGTGAAGAAACAAATTTTTCAAAAATAAAAAAATTGAGGTCAAATATACAACTTTCAACTAAAAATATAATCAAGTTCAAACACAGATAATAATTATTTTATTACTATGTACCTATAAGCTTAAGAATATAATTTATTCAATACTATTTTTTAACAATATTCTCATATTACTTATATTAACTTCATTTTTGATCCCTAACCTAGATATGTAGACAAAAAACCGCAGATCAGCAAAAATTTAAAATAAAAGAAAATAAAGGTAACGCTGTTGAAAACAATTTATTAATCATGTAACTAATGGTAAGAAAGAGGAATAATTTTATGGTGTACCTTAAATCATTTTATTAATTACCTTTTTCTTACATAAACGATGTAACAAATTTCTAAAGAATTAAGTCGTTTAATGTGCTTTGTGAACAAATTAATGTATAAATTTAGTTTATGACTAAAAATAAATTAGTAATAACATTTTTTTTTTCTATTTTCTACTTATATAAACTTATAATATAAATTATTTGTTTTATACTGCATCTACAATGAACGCTCTATTGTTCAATCTCTAACTAAACGAAGTCAACTGTCAAAATGTATTAAAACTATATCAAAATATTTAGGCAGTTGTGGAAAAAGTTACAATTAACTTTTTCCGCTTTTTATACGAATTGTTAATAAATCAATCAAAAGTCAAATAATTGAATAGTTAAAATAGTTAAAAAATAAAAGCAAACCATTTTTATAATAGAAATATTTATTTTTTTGCAATAGTTCTAAACTAAATTTAAAATATTTAAGAAATAAAATATTAAATTAAATACAGATAAAATAAACAAAAAGTTAATATTTAGTTAATTTAAAATTTTATTTTACTTAATTTTTTCTCTCAAACTTAAATTCGCATTGTGTTGTAGTTACTCTTTTATAGGTTGCATAAAGATTGCGTATATACTATATAGAACGAAACGAACGCGTTAATTGTAGATTCAGCATTAGTTATTTATTAGATCTTAAAGTTAATATGTAATATTAACTTTTAAAATTTGCTCATCATCTGAAATAATTTTTAAAGTTTTATGAAAGAATAATATTTTATTATAAAACAAAATTAAATTATAAGGTATAATGATAAACAATGATGTCATCATTGTCATGCATACATACTTGATCATAAACATAAGATTAATACACGACTATAGAATATTATTTAAAAAAAACATTCTAAAGTTCTTTTGTTTTTTTATTTTATTATTTGTTTTGACTGACTGTTGCGATGTATGAAAAATTTTGTAATAAATTTGAAATAATTTGTTAAAATCAAAAATAAAAACAATAAAAAAAAAAATATGAACAAAACAAGAATTAATTGAATTTGTCACGTTATTCATGTCCTTTTTTTATTATAGCTTGTATAAGTTGGTATAAGTTACATTTTATTGTTATACATATATTATATTACTATGAACTCATTTAAAAAAAAAGAAAAGATTAAATCTTTTTTAATTGTGAAAAAAAAGTGAAGGTACATAATATATTATAAGAAGTATATAATTAAACTAACTTTCAATTCAATAATAAACATTATATTATTTTTTTTTTTAATGCATTTCTCTGCCACATAAATGTAGACAGGAAATTACACAGCCTTATTCAGGCGTGGCTGTAAATGTCAAGGGGGAATAACACTTACGACGTGTGTGGGATTCGAACCCTCACTCCTTCGGTGTTTACAGCGTATTTTATACGCTTTTACCCACTAGGCCACCGAGGCCCCCCATTACTATATTTACTATAGTTAAAAATAATTCAGCTAAGCATTTATTTCATTGTTTTACCTTCATTGTGATTTAATTTTCTCAATTCTCCAGAATATCTTAATTCAAAATAAAGAACCAAACTATGTATAATACAAAATTTAGTTTTATTTCTCTGATATTTTTTAAATCAAAAAACAAGACTTGTCGTGTTTAAACCGCAGCAAAATTACCATGGGTCACAAACATCAAACCAAATTTAAAGCATTTACATTACGTGTTCTTAAAGTGCTTAGTCACAAATGTCACATTAACAAATCCGAAGAACAAATAATTTTGTCTATTTTTTCAAATTAATAATGAAAAAGTATTTAAAAATTTTATGTGCATTAATTATAAATTATTTCATTTAAAACACACAACTCTTTTAGATTTTATACTAATTATAATAGTACAGTTACACAAAAAACACAAATGACATCTATAGCAATAATATGACATTTGAGGTAATAATTTGGTGTTTATTACCTTTCTTACATAACCCGTATCTAATATTTTGCTTGAAATTGAAACGAAAATAATGTCGAAATTTCACAGTGGTCGACGGATTTCTCTAATGAACAGCTGTAGAAACAAATGACATTTTGTGTAATATTTACAACTTCCCTAATAATAATTTAAAAATTCTTGAATGGTTCAGAATCAAAAAAAAATACACATTTCATTTCATTTATAAATTATTACATGGCAATACATAATTGTTAGGATGCATTTAGATATTCAAGTAAAATGGATCCAAATACAATGACCAAAAAAATAATGAAAATATCGTGTGTAATTCTTAAATTATTACTTTGATCAGAGAATCGTATTATAAAATGAAAAAAAAACAAAATAGAACCTTTTCTATTCGGATCATTTTTTAAAATATACAAAAAAAAAAAAAATAATTAAAATAAAATCTTCTTTATTATTAAAAATATGTATTTAAAATAAATCAGACATATAAATAAAAAAAAATATATATAAATTTTAAAATTATTATTGTGGGAAAACCTCATCAAATTTTTATGGATATTTTAACCATCAGATAATAAATTCTTCAAAAGATTACACTTAATCTCAAAAATTTCTTTTTTTTTTTATTAATTAATCGTCTTTCGCATCTTTTTTTTCCCTTATCAGAGCTTGATAGTGCATACAGACTATAAATTATAGTCTAAATTAATTTTCTATTCACTATTTTTAGCACATTTTCAAAAATTCAAAAAATGTGCCTTTCAGTGTTACTTTGTCTGTTCGTCTGTTCGTCAATTCTGGGTGTTTATAAAACTTCTTTTTTAAAATAATATAATGAAATTTTAACTGCTGATAAGTGTAGTAACGAATTTTTTCCATAGTCACACCCGTTACGGAGCTACAGTCCCCCAAAGTAGAAAAAAAGTTCTATATTTAAATTGCTATAGCAGAAGTGCTATAAAAGCTATATCTTCAATCTGGAAACGAAGTTGCTTTTTTAAACTTTCTAAATATGTTTAAAAAAAACATATAGTTTTGTCACACGGTATTTTAATTTACTGTATTTTATGCGAAAGTCAATTTTTTTCAAAATTCTTGACCCCCTTCTAGCTTCCAAACGATTTAAGTGAGAAACTTGAAATTTTAAGAGAAGTTAGATATTTGAAAATAAGTATGAGTTATGTCAGAAAATATTTTGACGAAAATGTGACTTAATTTTTCCCAATTTTTTTTCCCCAACAATTTTTATATTATTATAAATTTATTTTATTGAGTATACCCCTCCTATACTTATGTACTCTTTTACACAAAACTTATTATGGAATATTATTTAAATTTGGAAATTTTCCTTTTTTAAAAACCTTTGGTTTTTCCATTACTACTTTTTTTTTTGTGCCTTCGAAATAAATGTCTAGTTAATTTCATCATATTCAGATTCAAATTCATATCACAAAATTATCAATGAATCTATATATAATATTGACAAGTACTTTTGGATCATTTTTTTATGATTATAATTTTTCTATTGACTTTTAAACATTGAACTAAAAAAGTAAAAAAATAATAAAATGTTGACGTCTAAATGAAGCATAAAAAAAAAAAAGGAATTACCAAATATGGTTTTTTGCGTCATAGATTTTATTTACTTTTAAATAAATATCAGTTTATCAATCGTGATAACTTTTATAGATTTAATAATAAGCCATTTGAAATTTGAATAAATAATTGATTATGATAAAAGTTCTTTTAATTTGAAATGGGCATTAAACTATCCAAGGTAATTGATTAAATTGTTTGTTTTTTTTTTTTATTTATTTATTGATATCTGAAAAAGACCTGATCTTTTCGTACACGGTGTGTGTCTGAATTGAATAAAGGCAATAAATTTGAATAAAAGTTTAAAATATTTTTTTTTTTGAATTAAATATACAGGGTGATTCGTCAATGAATGTCTTCACATACATATACCACCTTGTATCTTATTTCGTTTATCTTCCAAATGGTGAAAGCTAATTTAACGTATGATATACCAAATTAAAGCTTACGAAAAGGGTTCACCTTTTGACACCTAAAAAAATTTTCTTATTAAGTCACTAACAAAATGGACTTTTTCTTTTATTAAAAATTAAAAAAATTTAAATTTTTTTAACTTCAAAACCTTTTAGAGCAAAAACTAAAAAAGATAAAGATTTAAATAAATACATTTAGAAAAGCTCATGGTTTCTCATACTTTTAAAACCATTTTTTATAATGCTATAAACTTCTTCGTAGCAGAAGTTATGGGTGTTTTAATCAAAACAAAACATACTGCACTAAATCTCCTTTAAGGAGACAAACAAATTGCACTAAATCTCCTCGGCCACAGCTCCGGAACTATTGGGCCCACAATTTAGCTCCCATACAAAAGTTTGCCTATTCCCTACAGGGTGGCATGGTATATGTAAAGATACACATTAACGAATCACCCTGTAAATCCTAAAATAAATCTGTCATAAAAATACAATATTAATTTTTCGGTAAAAATTTATTAAACTCTTTAAATCAATTGGAAATTATTTCATAGCACTTTATAGATATATAAAAAAGAAAATAGTAAAATAAATCATTAGTCATAACATTGTCAAAAAATTAAGAAGAAATATTTTTAATTATCAAGAAAAAAAAAAAAAAAAATTATACTTTCAAAATGCAAATCATTAAAAATATGAAATCTTTTAAACGTAAATAATTCAAAAATTAACTTAAAAAAATGCGACTTTTGTTTATTTTAAGTAATTTTTAAAATACAAAATTTTGTTAACTTTTAGACCTAAAATTTTATAATAATTTCTGGAAAATTTTTTGGTTTATCTTTTAAATTATAAATAAAAGAAATCAAATTATCAAAATATTGCGTGTTGTTTTTTTTTATTTTTAATTAAAATGAGAACACTGACAGAAGAAAAAAGAAAAGAAAAAATCAAAAAAATGGAAAATTCGCGAAAAAATTTTCTTTGTAACGGGGTAACGGTTATAATGTTTTGTTTTTAAAAAATGAGAATTTATTATGCGTTGTTTCTTGTTCTTAAGAAAAATTTTTTCATGTTTTTTTATTTTTAAATTGTGTTTAAAACTTTTTTAAAGAGTAAATTATAAAACTTTTAGAGAAAAATCTTTTTTTTTTTGCTTGTCTTTTAATTATTTTAAAAAAAAAATAGAAAAAATTAAGAAAAAAAAAAAAAAGTGTAATAAACTTTTAAAATTTGAATGAATATATTTATTGTAATTGAGAACATCTGATTTTACATATGTGTGAATGAATGTGTATAGTTAGTTTTTTTATTTTAATTGAAATTTTTTTGACCTAGATTTATTTTTTATAAACTTCTTTCTTTTGCTATATAAGTACATATATAAAAAAATTAATTAAAAGAATTATTTTAAATTTTATGAATTTTTTATTTGTTTGGATTATAGTTTAAAATTAGTCTATATCTTATATGACTAAACCAATTAAGAGAAACTAAAATGATACTGTAATTTTAATAAACAAAATTAATCATTATTATAAATTTAGAAATCAACTCAAAATAAAAGATGATCGTTGTTTCCAAGAAATTCTTACGTTTTATCTTCTTGAAATCTTTTTTAAATAGGTATTTTATTGTATTGTAAGTTTTTTTGTATTTTTTACATATTTATTTAATTCTATACTCAAAAAAGCTAATATAGCTCGTACAGAGTTTAGTATGTAGTTCTTTGAATTCAAAATACGGTGATAATTCTATAAAACAATGTAATAAAAATGAGTCCTACTTTATTAAACTATATAATAATAAGTAATTCAATAACAATTATTGTCGAAGCTGATCCTATCTACGAATCAATGAAATATAAATGTAAAATATACTGGAAAAAAAAAAAATCTTTGCAAAATCAAAATAAACAAAGAGTACCTACTTAAGGTTATTAAGAATAAAACTAAAAAAAAAACATTATACATACATATCATAAATTCATAATTAAAGTCAATAACACAAAATTGACAAAAAGAGCAAAACAATCGATTTTTTTTTTTTTTGTTTTATCTTTAAACTAACTGTTACAACTATTCGAAAAACATAACATAAACAATTACTATTGACTTTGTTTTTAAATTTCTCCCAGTTATTTATTTGTTTAAGTTTTGCTGGCAAATCATTATAGGCCGCATAAGCTTTGTTGTACATTGTATCATGATTATTAAATCTCATTTTAGACGATAAAATTAACAAAAATTAAAATAAAATTGTCAAAATCAATCTGTATATGTCCTTAATGTATTTTCTCTGCATTTCTGGTTCTATAGTTATGCACTTCACTGTTCAGACTAAATTTGACATTTGTGTTGTTTGTATGTTGTTGTTGTTGTTAGCATACATAGCGTGAACATGCATTGCCAGATTACTTTTAATCAACTGAATGAATGAGTTTAATATACTTGTTACACACATTTTCCCATATATAATACCATAGGTAACTGTGGCATGGAACATACTGAAGTACAATGAACGCTTTAGTTTATGTGAGACTCTATTTCAAATTAATTTAAATAAACCTGCAGACTTTCTAACTTTTGTTAGTTGTTCTCTAATTTGTTGTTCCCAAGTAAGATTTTCATCTATAATAAACACCCAGGTACTTATAAGAATTTCACTAATTCTAAATTAGAGCTGTCAATTTTAATCTGTCAATAATATTTATAGCTGTCAATATATAAAAAAAAACTGTGTGTATACAGAATGTTCTTTAACTACACTGCTATGTACTACAGATTCTTATGAGAAGGTAGGTTTTTTCTATGGGGATTAAGCTGATATATTTCTAATTTTCATGATATGGTGACGAATTAAATGAAATTTTCATTTTTTAATATATTGACATTTAATTCCAATTCTAGACCACGTATGAAAATTCTGTAAAATATATTCGTAAAGCTTAAGAAATCGTGTTTTAAATAAGTTTCTACTCATTTTTTTTTATCTTTTGCGGCTTCAAATCTGCAAGCCATTTAAATTATAAAATGTATATAGCAATTTAAAACAACAAGGTACATTTTTACACGTCAAAATAATTACATGCCATAATAAGAAAAAGTTTCAAAATTTTACAATAATTCTAATCTCTGAATCTTTAATATTCGAAGTATTTTTTATATTATTAGTTTCTTATACAGTTTTTGGAATACAGCTTTTTATTTTTATTGTGACAAAGCAATTTTCAAAATTTTGACTAATTTCTTTTTGATACAATGCGCCTGTAATTTTTGAAAAAAATGTGTTTAAAACAACTATACGTTTTGCAACAACTATATTTTGTTTTTGCGAGAGTAGGTGGGAATTATCGAAAGATACTAAAGAGGAGTGGAACGAGCACATGTCCTTTATCAGTGAATGGGACTTCAACACACTATACACACACTTTGACCTTTAGTACTCGTGTACTGCCTGTGGTCAAGGATATTAACCCTATATTTAGAATACATAAAACAAAAACAAAGATATTTTAGATTTTTAGTATTCTATTTTTAGTAGTTTTCAAAGGTTTACAATATTTTACTTTCTTTCATACTAACTAACTATAATCGTTTATTTTTTCTTTACTAAAATTTGTGTTGAATTATTATTTAATATTTTTAATCATCCAAATAAAGTATCTTTAGGGGACAAAAGAAAAATTCAAAATATTCTACATAGTATATTTGAAATAAATACATATAAATGTATAAATAGAGCATGGTTTTTAATCAAAAATTTTTAATCTAGAATGTTATAATCATTAGTAGACAAAAATATGCATTAGAAATTATTTTGTGTTGTGTTGTGTTATTCTCAATTTTTATTTCTAGTTCAAAATTTATTATTTTTTTTATATATATCTACATATTATATACTATTATTATGTACCTACCTACTTATTATTAATTAGTGATTCATAAAATATTGGCTGATAATGAAGTTTTTTTGTTTTTTTTTTTTTTTTTGACAAGATTTTTTTAACACCATAAAGACTTTTTAAATTTTCATGTATACGTACACTACTTATTTGACAGAAAAATTTTTTACTAAAATAATTTGTGAAAAAAAAAACCATAAATTGATGCATTGATTCATTAAAATATGATAATTAATATGTTTAAAGAAGTTCTTAAGAATCAATTTAAATAAAATCATCAGTTTTTTTTTATTTTAACAAAAAAATTTTTTTTTCTAGATTTAAAGAAACTTTGATTGCAATTTTTAAATTTACTCTACAAAATTTGACTTTACAGGAACTTTTAAAATGATAATTTTATTTTAACACATACATATGTATATAAATCATATACATATATAATATTTTGAAATAATTCTTTTAATTTATTCTATACGTATGCATTATGATTTCATATAAAAAGAAAATTATCATATTCCCCCCCCCCAATCGATTTCAATTATTCCTAAAGTTGTCAAAATTATAAAAAAAAAAAAAACAACCAAAGACTGATACATATTTATACATATTTAAATATTAAAATTAAAAATAAAATATAAAAATGAAATTATTTACCGCATGTTCTTCACAATAATAATCTTTTTTCCATGCTTCTTCATCACCACAATCACAACAACCACCACCAGCTGAATGTGACATTTTATATTTGTGAAAACGATGTGCTGATTGTTTAAAACAATTTACACATAATACACATGTTGTATCCATACCACATTCTCTACATGTATATGTTGGTTCACCATTTTTGAATACACGACCACAAACTGATGATGCATTACCTTCTTCTTTTAATTTTTCTAATAATTTTTGTGGATTATCACCTAATATGAATTCTTCTAATACATCAATTATACCATTACGTGCACCTTGTTCATTATATGTTGTTTTAACTATGATTAGAAGAAAAAAACAAAATAAAAATAAAAATTTAATAATATAGTTATTAGAAAAAATATATATATATATACGTATACATATGCATATGTATAACTAATTAAATTTAAATAAAGAAATTATCTAAAAACATTTGAGAAAGAATACATTTGCCCTTGTCAACTATTAAATACCCCCAATCCCTTATTGTGTTCAAAATACAATAACTATAAGTATAGTATCACTCTGCGTTTGTATGAATTTTATAATTTTTGGAACTATGATTTATAATATAATTCTGCCAACGCAAATTCGAATTAGCTATAAATTCTTGTTATAAAGAAATTTTGTATGAATAATTCAGATTGAGAAAGTATGTAAGTTATCCGAGAGCTAAAATTTTGGTCGGATCTCAACCACAAAAAAAAAAGAACCTAGAAATTGATTCAAAAATATTTTGTGTTAGTTTCAAGACTCTAGCTTTCTTAATTTTTGCGTAATCGTGCTAACGGGTGGACGGACATAGCTTAATCGACTAATTTTTTGATTCTGATCTGATCCATACATTTCAGTCTATATCTAGCATGCTTATTTCGAGGTGTTACAAACGGAGGAGCAATTTTAATATATATACTAGACTATCGTACGGGTACTCATATGTATATATATACATATAATTGAAGTACGGATATAAAAAAATGTTTATTCTTAGTCCAACTCCTCAACTGTTTAAAAAATTTAAAACATTATAAGTGTCATAAAAAATTCCATTCGAAATTTTCCAAAATAAAATTTAATTAAAGGAGTGTAAACACAATAATGTTCCTAAGAAAAGGTGGAAAATTTTATCATTCTTAAAATGTATTCAATATTTTATTTTTATTTTCTAAAAATTTACTATAAAAAAATTTTTGAAAATTTTCATTCTCGTTTTTTTTTTTACACAACTATTGTTTAAAAAATTTTGTTTTATTTTAAAAAACAATTTCATACTGTTGGAAAAACAAAGTAGGTATTTTTAGAAACCATTAACACTTTTTGTACAAATTAAGATATTTGCAAAAAAAAATATAAAGTAAAGAAATTAAAATTTAGTATCGTTTTCCCAGCCTTCTTAATATGTTAGGCAGGCAATTTTTATAAATTTCATGTCCAAAAATTTTAAAGAAATATTAACCCACTTAAATTCAAAATCTTCTAAATGGTGTTTCGAAGTTATATAAGTAAGAATATGAATAAGTAAGCTCCTAGATGCTCTTATTTAGTTTAGAAACTCAAATTTTTGTCGAAGTCTCTTACTTTCCCTTCTTTACAAATAAAATGTATAAACAACAAAACAATAAAATCCGCATCACATGCGTATGGTCATAAAATTGATATGGGTATATATTGATGGTAACCGGACATTTGGCAACTTTCTTTTGACAACTGCACATTTGATTAGTGGACATTTTGAAAAAAAGACATTTAACAAAGAGACATTTAGCAAAATGAACAATTAATTAAAGGACAATAAATTAACAACCTTAACAATTGGACATATGAGAACTTGAACACTTAATAACTTTTACATGTTGACATTTCGCAACTTTTAACAATCAAAATTTTCAATTTTATAATTTCATTATCTTTTTCATTGGCTGCATGAATATACGGGTCAAAATAATTAATATCGAAACGTAAAGTTGATTTTTGAAAGTTACTTAATTAAAATAAATTTTTGAAATTAATGAAAAATAATTATAGAAATACCTAATTGTTATAATTTTTAATTCCCTTAATATTTGGACATTTGGCAATTTTAATTTATGTAGGCGCGCAGAGCAAATCATAAATATCCATTTTGCCAAATATACTTTATTTTTATTAAGGTGTCTATTTTATTAAAAGTCTTTTTTGTTAAGTGTCTGTTTTACTAAATGTCTTTTTCTTAAGTGTCTTTTTTTCGCAAAATGTCTACTGATCAAATGTTCAGTTGCTATAAATGAAAAATGACAATTGCACCGTTAATTCGTATTGACATTTGAGCAACTATAAAAGTTAAAGTAAATATCAGGGTTATTATTTATTATTATATGGGATAGGTCTATTTATTTTTACATAATATAAGAGATAGGGCAGATTCATTTTATAAAGTTATAAGAAAAGGTAATAGTAAATATCTCTAACGTATAAAACTTATATTGACAATCGACTTTAAAAGAGAAACTTAAAGCAATTATCATATATTATGTATAACAGAAACAATCATAGTTTAACAGAACAACTGCGTATTTTAAGAAAAATTACATGTCAATCATGTAAAATACGAGTTCAAAAATAGGAGTAAGTATAAGTAGTAATATTAAGTATCTATAAATATGTATATAGAATTAAATTATGTATGTAACTAAGTAGTTATGTATTTCAAACTTAAATTACTTAAATAGAAAATTGAATTCCATTTTATTTTTAATAATTTAATGTATGACTTCCCGTGGGAATTTATTTACTTTTCATTGTTTTTAATGAATCCATATAATAAATTCATAAGGGGCAAATTCATATACATATATATATATAAATATAAGTACAAATTAAATAAGTTTTATAGGTACAAATTGATTGTAATTAAATTATATAATTTCTATAATATGTAATTGTGTTGAAATAAATGAAAAGGTAAATAAAGGTAGGTAATAAAATTAAAATTAAATAAAATATTCATAATTATGATAAATTTTTTTTTTAAATTATTATGAACTCCGACTGATTTTAAATCCATCTATAAATATAATATTAAATAGTTATAATTATTCATATGTACATTAGATTATAAAATTTTATTAGGTTTTTTTTTTGCAAAAAATCTAATAAAATTTTTATCAAACAATAAACAAATCAACAAAGTACGAAACGATCTTATTGTTACAAATTTATTTAGTAACGTGTATACTTAATAATAATTATAATTTCAAATTTATTAAATTGCAATGTATATATGTATAATATATAATAAGATTTCATTAAAATAGTAAATAGTAAATCATAGTGCACAATCATGCAAAGTGCAATATTTTCAAAAATTCTGATTATGCCACATATTATGTTATTTTAAAAGCATCGTTTTTTCATATAGTAAATAAATATCAAAGGTATCCTAAAAGTAGTTTCCGATATGTAGAGTGTTAAAGTAGATTAAGTGAAAATGTTAGTTGTCATTTTAGCATACTTATTTTGAATATTAGACGACAATTCAACACAAAATATTCTAAGTGCTTATTAGAAGTAGTTAGCATATGACAGCTATAAAAAATAAGAATTGATCCAACACAAATATTTTGTGCTTTACTTAAAGCTACTAAAATTGATATACGCGTTCAGCTAAAATATTAATAATTTATTCTAACTTTGTGACTTATCATAAATGTACTCTAAAGTCTAAGCCATCGAAATGCGTGATTAATTCTTTTACTTATAATTAGAAATGTTTAATTCAAAAGCGTTTTAGAAGATAAAGAAACGTTTTTTCAAATTGACTTCAAATTTTAAATCAAGTTTACAAAAATAGGAGAATATAAGTAAGTATGTACTTAATAAATTAAGAACAAAAAAATTACCTAAATATATACAGAAGTACTTATAAATATTTTCGTATAGCCAATAAATTATGCAATTAATTTTGATTTGTATTCTTTGTTAATGTTATAGATATATTTTAAATTAATAGGTTTATTACCATATTGATATTTGTAGATGAAAAATCTTTTTTATTTTTTTTTGTTTAAATTTTGTTATATTGTTTATAGATTTGTTTTTTGTAAAATTTTTTTTTATCAACGTGATCCCGAAAAGTTAATTCTAAAATGCTTTCATAATTGATTGATATTATTCGGTGCTAACATATGTAATGTTTCCTCTCCTTCTCCAAAGAGTAAACTACTTTTTTCTACTCCCTACTAAAGCACCCTTTGAAAAAGAATAGATAAGTATAAGTAAATGGTTATTTTAACTTCTTACACTTTTCGTCTAAAAGGAACGTGAACAATAAATTCATATTTAAAATTTACCTAAAACATGATGATAATAAGTTGGCTGTAACTATAATATAAGTATATACTTATATATATATATATATTTTTTTCCAAAATTTCTGTCTCCCTTTCTATTTCTCCCTTATCTATTTTCTATTTTTTTATTCAAAAAATTTTATAACTTAGGTTTGTTGTAACTGTTATTTTAACAAGTCATTGATGTAGTATTGTACAAGATTATAAAAAATAACTATACTTTTTAGCACCATCTTGAGCGCCTTCTCTTATTTATTACAAGAAATTTTTTTTTAATAATTTTCAATTTTGTTTCAGTTTCAAATATGTAAACTTATTATTGTATTTAAGAAATATCACCTATTTCTTATTTGTTATCCGTATACTCGTATAAAACACAATTAATGTATAAATAGATATGACTTAAAGTTATGTTATGATTTTAATTTTAGAAAAATCTATAAGAAATGATTTGATAATAAACGTAAATGTTCTAATATTAATATGAAAGATTGTATTAAACAATTAATGGAAAAAACCCAAGGGTTTTCAAAATAGCACATTTCCAAAATTAAAAAATATTCCATAATAAGCCTAGCTAGAGTAAAGGGTAGATATATTGAAAAATAAATTTTGATAATAAATTGATCACACAAATCACACTTTCGTCAATTATATTAAGGTACCTAATCTATATTATTAAAAAAAATTATTAACACAAACAAAAATATAATGCTGGAGCTTTAATTTTTGTATATTACTTCCAAAAAAATTTGGACAGGTACCCAAATTACAGGTGTGTAAAAATAGAGGATTTTCAGTTTTTGACCCCTTATAGGTCCTAAACGGGGAGGGAGGGCAGCACAAAAATATTTCCTGAAATGACTCATACTGATTTCCAAAGATCTAACTCCTTTCAAAATTTCAAGCTTTTAACCGTTTGAAAGATAGAAGGCGTACAAATTTTGGCAAAAATTGGGTTTCACATAACGGTATATTAAAATACCATGTAGTATATATATAAAGTCATATATTTATTATATATATATATTTATAAAATATACAAAGCCGTCTACCGTTTGGTGTTTCCAGATTGAAAATATGCCTTACAGAACCTGTGTTATAACAATTTAAATATAGGGCTTTTTCGAATTTTGTAGGGCTATAGCTCCGTAATGGATGGGGCTACAAATTGTTCCACAAAATTACTTTTTTGGCTATGTCTATCCGTAGTTAAAATTTCAATGCTTTATTTCAAATGATGTAGAAGTTTTGTAGATACCCAGACGGACGGTCAGACTGAAACAAATAAGCACATTTTTTCAAATTTTTTTGAAAATGTGCTAAAAACACTTGAAATATTAATACAGATATTCTCTAATTAATTAAGCCAAAAAGATCTATTAACTAATAATCACTTTCTTACTTATGTTGACTTTAATAATCTTTTTCAAATAATTTTAAATGTTTCATAATTGTTTCTTGTGACAACGCAGTTCTAATCCAAAATCATTTTATCACTTGTATTATTTATTATGTACTGATTTTAATATAAAGTATATAAGTATTATATAAGAGTTCGTGTTATAAATTAATCATATTATTGAGAAAATCTCTACTTAAAAATTACAAAATTAAATATTTTAAATAAAATTAAAAAAATATTTTCTTTTCTTTTATAATTTTACAAACATTTTTCATTAAAAAATTTTTTTTTAAATAATTTTAATAAATTCACGTACTATGAGCACGAATATTACAAAATCGCGTCATAAAAAATTTACTTGAACACGTTTACTTATACAAGGAACAAAAAAAAAATTGACAACATAATAAATTTTGTGTCATAATTTTTGTAATTTGATGAAGTGCTCAACCGTTTCATGTGATTAAAAATCCAAAATTAAAAAAAGAGAGTAGATATAAATATATGACATACCTACAAACCAACTGAAAAATTTTAAAAAGAAATGTATACATAAAATAAGAGTAAGGAAAATGAAAAAAAAAAAAAAAACAACCTCAGTAACATAATAAATGTATTTCTTTTTCTTGACTTTTAAGCTCTGACAAATATTTGAAGACATTTCGTAAGAATCATCTAATTAAAAATAAAAAGAAAAATTTGTGATATTTTTTTTTTACAGACTAGCTATAGAAAATTATTGCGATTTTAGTCAATATAAAATTCGTAATAATTTTAAATTTTAAAAATTATTTTTATTTTAAATTACAATTATTATTTAATTTGAAATTGGAAACGTTATTTCACTTGTTCTTGCAATATAATTTTAAATACAGACCACCTTATTTATGTAATGGGTGAAATCACACTTTCGTCAATTATATTAAGATACCTACCTAATCTACATAATCTATGCACATATATGCATGATTGCTTTTGCATTCAATGTGCAAATGACGTTTCCGATTTTAACTTTTGTGTAAAGAAATTTCATGATAAATTTTATGTCAGTTACTTATACAAGCGAAAGCTACAAATTAAACATAGTTTTCAGAGAGAAATGTTTAATCCTATATAGTTTATAAGATAAAAGTCTAAATTGAAATACAAGAATTTATAAAATAACTCAACTAAAAATTGTTTATATATACAAAAATCCTTAAAGATTATGGGTCAAATGCATAACATTGAGCTTGAATTTAAATTTCCATAGAATATCTTAGAGGTCAATTAGCGTAGCTTTTGTTTGAAAAATTAAAATTTGAGTTTAAGCTCAGTTTTTTTTACATTGGATATATTAATTCACTGTAGGAGTTTTCAATATACAGAATATTTGCCAACAACCGTATTTAATGATTGATGATTTCTGATTAACATTCCTTTAGTAAACGTTATAGTTCATTAAGGCAAAATGATAATACCCTAAAACCTTAATGTCATTATGTCATTGCAATGTGGTATACTGATAAGGTATAAATAAGAGCTTTTTTTTTTGGTGGTTACCAATTCTATTTAAAATAGAAACATTTACTTTAATTGTATGACAAATGAATGTTGTGGTTGAGAAATGATTTTCTCTTCATATATGAAGATTAAATTCTCTTCATATATGAAGATTAGATGCTGTATTATAATTGGGCCCAATTAAGTCAAAAGTTGAAGTTATCAGTGATGTTACTTTCGGTGACATTTTGATTGAGCTTCGGGAGTTATTAATAAAAATATTTTTTTCTTCTCTTTAAATCAATAAAAATATTTGGTTACATTAATAAGGATGTAAACATCTCATTGATAATGTAATGATTTTAATTCATTCTTCAAATAGAATTTATTATATATACATGCACCTAATAGTAATATATATAAATAAGTATATACTTACTTTTTAGGTCTACTTAACTATATACATATAACATGTCTCACTTAACTATATACATATATATACATATAACATGTCTCAAAATATAATTAAAAGCTTAGTAATGTTTTTTTTTTTTTTAATATTAAGAACCTCACAACAAATCATAAACGTAAACTTTAATTCAAATTCATATGGAGTATAAAAAATAAACCAAAAAAATCGATTTAATAAAATGTATTATAAGTTATATATCAGGTTATACTTTCATTATAACCATATTTTCATCATTACCATTACCATATAGAGGTTTTTGTTTTTGTTTTTTTTTTTCCTTTTTTGAATATTGTAAATATACTTAGTTATATGTATGTAAGCATGTATAGGCTAAGAAATCATACCGCAGTAAAATCAATATATTTATTTAAGGCGCAATCAAAAATAAAAATAACAAAATAAGCATATATATATATATACGAGTATATGTATGTAATGTAGTTATACTTATATAAAAATAAAAATTATAAATTCATTACGATTGAATATAACAACCACAACTATATGCTTGGTGTTAAATCTATAAAGTGAAATGCAAACAAAAATATTGTTGTTTTTCATATTTCGTATAAGTAAGTTATTTTTCTTTTTTTTTTATATTTAACTTATAAAAGTATAATCCCCTCTTTGCTGTGCTCACTAATCCTCAGATTTCATCATTACTTAAAAAAAAAAACGAAAACAAGAAAAAGAAATCAAAGTAGTAACAACATTTTTTGAGGCAATATAAAGTAAACGTCAAAAAACCGAAGAAAAATAAAATTAATAATTATAATAAAAAAAAAAAAAAGAAAAAATCAAACTTTCATTATCATTTGACCTTGACAAAGCTTTTTCTATTTATTTTTAATTCTACAAAAAGTATCCATCGCAACGTGTGCGTTTTAAAAATACAAAAAAAAATCAAGAAACAAAAAAAAAACCGATAAAATTGAAAAAAAAAAAAATACTGATATCTTACAAAAGAAATGTTCACGTTTTTCTTTGTGTTGATTTTTTTATTTTTTTATTTCATTTTTCCAATTAAATAATTTTTTATTTTTTTTTTTCGATTTCAATAAACTCCCCAATCGAAGATTTGTTATTTTATTACTAATGAACTTAAAGTTTGAAGAAATCGTAATTGTTTTGGTGCAGTTTACTTGAATCATTTTCTATCTTTATACTTATACTTATATACCTAGTACAGAGTGGAGCAACTTAGACTGTCTGATTTGAAATGCTTATAATTTTTTATTTAATTTTTTTTTGCAGATAATAAAGAATTTTATAAAATTTTATAATGTCAATCTACCCAGTGCAAGAGCGTGTAAAAATAATGTCAATAAAGAAAACTGCCGAATTTGGGGTACGGAGAGTCCAAGAGCACTCCATTAGCGACAATTACACCCTCTCAGAGAAACTGTTTGGTGTGAAATTATGGCTGATCGGTCCATATTCAAAAATTAAAAGTTCTGGTAGTGCTCTGGTAGTTCCGGTAGTAGTTCAATAATCGTTACATATGGTTCCAGCTCATACCGCGAAAGAGACAATGGTGATTATGTGAGAAATTTTCTATGACCGAATTATTTAAAAAAAATGTTGATTTCGCGTGGCCACCTCGTTTCCCAGATTTGATGGCCCCTGATTTTTTTTGTGGGGTTTCTTGAAGGAAGAGTCATTAACTGAGTTATTCCCCCTTACGACATTTACAGCCACGCCTGAACAGGAAAGGCTGTGTAACTTGCTGTCCCCATTTATGTGGCAGAGAAATGTATTAAAAAAAAAACAAAAATAAAAAAATTATAATCATTTCAAATCAATCAGTTCAAGTTAGCTCACCCTGTATAAGTACATATTTAACTTATTTACTTTAAAACACAAATTACTCACGCAGTAAATTGAATTTTAGAAAATTGATTGTCATACCCATAAACATTACAAAATAATTGATTTTTTGTCAATTGAATTTACGATTAATTTGTGTGACATTGATGTTGTTCTTGATTGTTGAAATAAAATTCTTATTAATAGGATCCGTGCAGTCATGTATGTAAATAATTTTCAATAAATGTGCAGAACATTACAATTAAAACATTTATAAGTAGTTACATTCTCAACTTGGAAATTTCTTTTGGAAAGTGTAACGTAATCCCACTTTCCAAAATCCCGTAATTGATAAAAAAAATCCCGCTTTTTTAAAATTGACTTCTTTTTTATTTTTTATTACAGAGAAAGATGATAAGTAAACCCGCAAATATTTTTTTTTTATAAATAGCTACACATATGGAATGTAATTATTATTATTTTCTATATCGAAAAAAAAGAACAAATACTTACTATTTTTATATTTTTACAATATTTATGTAAACAAAATTAATATGGGGGAAATAGAAAGTTGTTTACAAAATCAGGATTATACCCTTTTTTTCCCCAGATTATGTATATGATTTAGGAAGAATTTTACATTTAGCGGGGGTTTGGCGACGGCAGCCTCCACTATTTGAAATATTTTGTTAATTAATTTTTAAATTAAATTTTTGAAAGCTATTTTTTGCACCAGACCCATTTCTTCGTTTATGGTAACAAAAAAGCGCAAATTTTTAAATTGACATCTGATATAAAATGTTTTTAATAAATATTCGTGTCTTTGAAAAAAAGAAAATGAAACTCTAAAATCAATATCAATAAAATAGTACGTAAGAGACGTTTTATAATTGGTACCACTTTAAAACTTTTACATACTTATACGATTTAGTTTTGTTAAAAAATTACATTATAGATATATCAAACGAATTCAGATAAAGAAGCCGACCTCCGACAAAAGAAAATGTAAAAAGATGAGAATTACTAATTTCGAATTAAGGGACACATTCAAGTGGAAAAAGATTCGCAAATTTTGACCAGTTATTGGTAATTAGTATATGAAAATATATTATAATTTATTTTGGAAAAATTAAAAACAAAACATAGTTTCGTGTCAAAAAGACATAATTTCCAAATAATTCTTTTAATTAAATTTTTTAAATTTTGAATTCATAAAAACCCTCTATCTCTACTTATGGTCAAATTGTCCAGGTCTTTAAATAAATTTAAAAGTAACTTTAAATTTTATGGCTTTAGTTCATATTAAGAAAAGTTAGTAGTAGAGGTAATAATTTATCAAAAAAAATTTTAAATATTACAGTCATTCTTTTAAATGTATACTACCAATTATGCCTATATAAAAGATATGTATTTATATGGAAAAAACCTAAATTGAAAAGATTTCTTTTACAATGCATATGTACTATAACTATACAAAGAACGTTGAAATGTATCTAAATTTTGTTTTATGGCATAAAAATCTGAAACATGATATTTTAAAACGTGGCATAGTTCTCATTGTTTCATATAATATTATTACGCTTTTCACTTTAACTCTTTTTTATACCATTTTTTTTTTTTTAATGAAAATACACCTGGAAAACTATTAATAATAATAAATAACTACTACCAATAAAATTTATCAATAAATAACTCCAAAAATAATTTAAATTGAATATGATTTAAAATTAAAGCACTTATACTTGTAGATATAGATAAGTAGTAATGTAAAATATAATAAGTATTGAGCAAAGAAAGCCAGATAGATAAGCTTAAATATCAAAAAATGTTCCACCAATTAAATAAAATTATCTTTTTAATTTACTTATTTTAAGTATTTATTATTTTAACAAGAAAATTTTATCTTATCATGTGACACACTTTGTCACTAATTTTTTTGATAATACTTATCTATTTATATATTTTTCATTCTATTATACAATCTTATCTATATATTAGAAAAGGAAAAACAGCTGATTAAATTTTTATTATCTATTTACTCACTTATTTTTAAACGACTTGAATTTATTATAAAATATAATATCTGTTTGCGTGGGGGCCAATGATATAATAAAATGGAAAATTTTATTTAATTTTTTATATTATAATATTTTATTAAGAGTGAGCAGTTCATCACAAAATCATCATAAAATCAACTAAGAAACTATAAGTTTAAATTTGATCTGTATTTTAATATTTTGTGTGGATGGTACATAAATATTGCAATACATACATATATAAAGATTAAATTAAAAGTTGTTTTTAATATTTATAACATTTTAGTGAAAATTTAATTAATTGCAAAAAGTTAAAAGTCTTATTTAAATCTGAACTAAAGAGTTCTGCGAATTCATTTTAAAACGCTACAGATATAGGTTTAGTTAAAAAAGTACATTTTAAAAATCTAATTTTGTACATACACATATTAAAATATTGAAATTGCATACATGAAGGCGAAAGAATTATTTATGTTTTTAATAAACTTAAATTATTATTAAAATACCGTTACCATCAATTTATAATTTTTTCTATCTTAAAGGCATCTTACATTAGTCAATTAAATAGTCAATTTATGTTATAATACATATGACAAATGTGAATACTTTGTAACAAGAAATCGCTATTTTTTCTGCCTTTCTATCAAATTTTTGATTTTCAATTTTAAATGCACATAAGTACTTATAGCAAATTTTTTCTGTAATCAGCTGATTTTGACAAAGTCATCAACAAGTATTTATGTAGATATTTTTTATTGGGAGAAAGGTAATTTTACTTTTAAATCTTAAAAATTAAAAATTATTTATAATACTTATACTTATAATATACAAAACAATAAGTAGATATAAATATCAAATAAAATTGTTATGAAAAAAAAAACTTAGTTGATATTTTACGCTTGTTTGACTAATAATTCAGTCAAAATAAATTTTGATTAATTTTGCTCATTTGACATGATATACGGAATAGCAGTACAAAAAAAAAAAAAAAAATGTCAATGTCAGAAATTCTGCCTAATGCCTAATACCTCCACGCCACGTCATATTATATAGTTTAAAATATTTAAAATTATTGATATTGTTTTTGATTTACTACATGTCATAATATAAAGTTAATACATACTTAATTGGAATAATATAGGGTAATATAAAAACTTATGCTATATAATATAAAATTATTTGTGTCAAAGTACATATTATATATATATATATTTTTTTTTATTTCTTATTTAGAAATTCTTGCTTTCATTTCAAAACAAATGAATCCCCCCCGTTCATTTTAAAATAAAATCTATAATTTTTATTTTAAAAATAAATATCATTTTTTTTGTGTACTCCAAAATATGCTTAAATGTGAATTAAAATTTAAAGAGAAAAACATGATTTTACTCTATCTATTTTCTTATTATAATTTTTTTTCTTTCTGAGTTATAAAATTCTTGAACTAAATATACATAAGTAAGTATCTATATTCCAAATAAATTTGAGTAATTTATAATTACTAATTAATTATATATAATACATATTTATTATATTAATTAATTATAATAAGTATACATATTTGTTTAAATAAAGAAAATTAAAAATTTATGTTGAAAAACCGTAATTTCGTTAATAACGTCTAATAAGTATATGTAAATAAATATTGTTATCTTCGATTTACGACATTTGAAACAAAATATACCACGTGTCTCAAATAAAAAAAAAAAAAAATCTCAATGTTACAATGTTGACACAAAGTCACAAATTCAGAAATTACAATTAAGAGTATAAATTTAGAAAATGATCAAAAATTGAGAAACGACCTTTCATGAGAAAAAAAAAATTAACATTTGTAAAAATTTAAACAAAAAAAAATTTTTTTTTTTTTATATATATATGTACTTTAATTAAGTAGGTATCAAAAAATGAGAAAAAAGAGACAATACAATTTTAAATGACGACAAAAGTAAAACAAAAAAAAAAAAAAATAAATAAATAAATAAATTAAATATATAGGTACCTATATAGTCAATTTAATTGATATAAGTATTTAATTATTGATTTAATCAATAAAATTTAAAGTAAATAGATAGAGACAAATTTGTTTTAGAACGCTGAACTATAAAATTGTATTTTAATTTATTATTTTTTTGCTCTAATGGAACATGTGTACTGTACAATAATAATTTGTAATTATCATTACATCATTACAAAATTATTGTTGTACTTATGCCGCACTACATTTTATTTTTTATGATACGTTTGATGAATTTTTTTTTTTTCAGTCATGGATCAACATTTACTGACGTGTATTGGATGATTTTAATTATTTTTCATGATTATGATAATATGATGATATCTTCCGTAATTTGGAATTTTATTAAGTATTTTCGAATAGATGTTCATAAATTTTATTTTAAAATTTAAAAAAAAAAAAAAATTACCTACGAAATTTTGTTAGAGAAAAACTAATGAAGAACTATAAATTCATTATCAAATTTCGTTATTAGATGAACTAATTTGAAAATTTCAATTCAATTTATTCGTTATTTTTCTTCATAGGAAACTTGTTGGGCGGATCAGTTATAACAAAGCACGGATTAGACTAGAGCTTTAGATAGTTATAAATATTTAAAACTTAATACTTGAACTGTCCACGTACTTGTACAAACCTTTAAATTTAATATTAAGAAAAACTTCTTTGAATTGGCCAAAGAACGATGGTACGATTTTAATTTAAAATATTCTTTCTTTGTAGACAATTAGTTGATGTTATTTCGGGCTATTGTATTATCGTTAGACATGCTAAAAAATTTGGTATAAATGTAGTTCTTAACTGTAAATTATGCAGAAGATTTTATGATATAAAAATCGTAAAGGACTTTCTTTGCACTTATCTCAGTCTGTCAAGATCAAGGCGGACATATATCTATAGTTTCCTTTTTCAATCATAGTAATATCATAAATGGAATGGAAACTTAATACTAACTGTTTAAATAGATTCTGCTACGCTTTGTAAGGTGCATTACGGATCTATAGACTCTAGTGAATACTGATACATTAGCTTAGCCTTCATCAATTAAAAAAAAAAAAAGGAAAATTTCTTCATAGAAAAAGCAGTTTTTGTTAAGCTCTTCATTTTCAAATACTGACTTAATTTTACGGCAAATACTCTTGCATTGGTTAAAGGAGATTTGATTTCAGACATTAACGTATAAAATATGATAAATAATACATAAGTATTATATAGCCCGAGCTTATCGGTTGCTCAGTACTAAGAATCCAAAAAAAAAGAAAAAAATTAGAAATTGCATTGTAAAAGAAGAAAAAGAATCAATTTAGTTTTGTATATCCTTAATTAATACCAAAGAAGTATTTTTTAAAATTAAATTAAATTCACAAATAAACATTAGTTTTTATATGTTTAATTTCAATTTCGAATAAAATTTTCTTCTGCAGTCTTTTCTTTCAGTGATAAGTTTCTTTTTTTTACTTAAGGTTCGGTATCGTATATATTCAGGGACTTGATCTAATTTCTAACCTCTTATGTTTTAGTTGACAATAATTCAATTGTAACAATTCTAATATATGTAGATGTTAATCTAAATCAGTTTCCCGATTCGATTATACTGTGACATCTTTTAAACCAATAAAGTTAAAATTAATAAAATATATGTTTTAATTTAATTGAAACCATTCTTCTACTCAAACACAAAAAAAAAATTAATAGATAATAAAACACACAGACTTATAAATTATCTTATGTAGTTAACGTAAATAAGTAATAAACCATCGACCAAAGGGTATATATATATATGTATTTTTTTTTAAACTCAAATAAAATTTTAAAAAGGTTAAGGTCACAAGAAGTAATTCCTTGTTAGATTACAATATTCTAAAATTAAATTTTTACGATGTCGGTGATAATAAAGACTCAGTTGGAAAAATTTTTAGCATAAATATAGTAAAAATAGTATTTGATAATCGATAACTAAAAATACTTCACTGATAACACTGTATAATCACTTTGGATTTGAATGAGTTATACATAAAAAAAAATGTTAATTTAATTATACGTATACATTATGTACTTTACTTATTTATATATGTATACAATATACATATAACCCATTTTTTAAAACTTTTAATTGTAAATATGTACATATATTATTTCTTTATTTAAAAATAACAAACACCATAATTCAAAATGAATAATAAGCGTTACGTAAATAGTAAAGATCTCTTCAATCCAACAAAAAAAAAAAATGCGTCAAGATTATTTGAAAAATAAATAAATAAGAAATATAACTACTTAATTTAAATTAAGTTAATAATATTTTGTCAAACAAATAAAAACAGAATATGTACACAAAATAAAGGTATAATTAGAAATACCTAATAGGTACAAATACTTGAATATGTATTATTTTGTCACTTTAAAAAAAAAATATTAAATTGTACTTATTAGAAAAAAAATAAGTGCACTTATTTAATTTGTGTTAAACAATGACAAGTCAACTGACTTTTCTTTGATCAAAAATTTGTTTGAATATTTAATTAAATAGTTAATTTTAAATATCTGAAAAAAAAAAAAAAAGAAAAAAAAAAAACCAAACATTGACGCCATAAATGAAATTTTTTACTCTTTGAATTTTTTTTAAAATAGAAAATTAATTTATTTAAATAAAATTTTCATTTATAGAAGTACATATTATATACATACATGTACATATAAAATCCTAAGCTTTTTAGTTCATTTAAACTAAAATTGGACAATTAGAACAAAAAAAAAAAAAAAAACAAAATTGCAGTAAATTCAGATATACTTAATTGAAAATTTTTTTTTTGTTTTAATTGAAATAATTAACTTAAAATAATTAAAACAAAATAAAAAAAAAACATTATATTTATATAAAAAAAAAAAAAATACATACCAATATCAGGTGCCACTTCTAATTGAAAATAATTTGGTGCTGAATATTGAAAAAATTTTATGACATCATTTGTTGTTAAACTGCCAGATTCAAATTTAGCACGCCATTCTTTTAATGGTTTTTCATCCAAATCTCTTGGCTGATGTTCAGTATCTTCAAAACTAATCATTTTATTGTTTTGATTTTTATCTTTTTTTTTTTCTTTATTATTTTTATTTTTATTATATTGATAATTATTATTGAAATTTTTAATAAATTGTTTTGATTTTAATTCAAATATTAATTTTTTATTATTATTATTGTTATTATTTCGATTATTATTATCCAATATGTATTTATTCTTTTTTGTTTACTTTTTATTCCACTAGATGTCGTCTTAATTTCTTTCTTTATTTTGTATATTTTTATTATATATATATTGTCATTTTAAAAAAACACCAATTTTATATATATATATTTTTTTTTTTGTGTTATTTATTAATTATTATTTATAGAGCGGGCCCCCCCATATTTATGATAAACGCAATATAAAAAATGAAAAAAAAAAAAACAAAAATACTTTTGTTATTTTTAATAAAAAAAAAATAAAAAACTTTAATATTGTTTTTAAATGAAATTTTTTAATATAAAAATGATAAAAACACGATATTCATTTCGAAAAAATAAAACTAATAAATAATTAAAAAAAAAAAAAAATAAATAAATAAATTAATTGGCAAAAAAGAAAGAGGTTGTTTTATTTTCAATTACTCTTTTTTCTTTCTTTCTCTCTTTCTCTCTTTACAACAATGTTGGTTATTTTATTTGTTTTATTTTGTTATATTAGCTTAGCTATTGTTGTTGCTTTTATCATTATTAAAGAGTTCAAAGTTTTTTTTTTTTTTTTTTTTTTTATTTAATAAAACAAGAAAAAAAAAGCTCGTCGTAAATTTATAATTAAGAATTAAGAATTAATAATTTTATTTTAAATTTTACAAATTTGTTTTTAATAATAAATAATTAAATTTAATAAAAACTAAAGAAAAACGAACTGTATATATTCTGTTGTAAATTTGTAATTCATGTAATTAATTTTCTCTTTAAAAATTAAGTAAATAAATAAAAAAAGAGAAAATATTAATTACTTAATTAATTTAAGAGTATGTAATGCAGTTAACAGAACAGTATGCACGTCTTATAATATTTTAATTAATATTTTAATTCACAATTTTATTTGAACTTTTTCTTTAATTAAAAAATAAAATATATATTTTTTGTTTTTTATTGATTAAGTACTTACTATTTTAAAATATTTCTATTTATATTTTCTTTTATTTTTCATTCAAAAATTCATTTTTTTTTTGTTTGTTTTTTTTTTTTTTTGCTTTGTTTTATTCACAGTTAAGGAACTAAAAGAGAAAAAAAAAAAATGTAATTTTTAAAAACATATTTTATTTATTAATAATAAATAAATAATTTTGGAAATTTATAATTAAAATTAATTAGATTTTCTTTTTATTACATATTACACCTTTTATTATTTTATAATTTTTGCATATATTTATATATGTGTATAAATTATTATTATGTATTATTTTTTTTTTTTTTATTATTTATTAGAATTTTTACAAACAAAAATAAAATAAAACAATATTTTTAATTAAAAATGGATTTGTTTTTTTATTTTATTTTTTTTTTTTAATTTAAATTCACAGCTGTCCGAGCACTCTGTTAGTTCAAAATACTTTAAAAGCAAAATATTCAATTTGATGTTAAATTATTCGTAATTTTCTTTGCTTTTTACAATAAAGAAAAAAAGTATATATATACATTTGTATATATGGATATATGTATATAGATTTATTAAATTTATAAAAATAAAATAAATAAATTGGTCACTAAAACGAAAACAAATAAAAATAAATAAGTAAAAATATCCATGGTTTTATCCTCGAAAATTTTGAAAAAAAAAGCCAAAATCTCGAATATTTAATAAGTATATATATAATAATATATTGTTAGTCATAATTGCGTAGTATATAAGGGAAAAATACAACTGAATAATATAAGTATATAAATAAATAATAAACAAAAAAAAAAAAAACAACAACAATAACAATAACAAAAAAAAAAATAGATTTAAGTAAAAAAAATATAAATTTAAAATATTTAATTTAAATTGAACTAAAACAGAATAAATACATAAACACATAAACATAATTTACGTGAAATTTTAAAAAGCACATTTTATTAATTTGTTTTGCTTTCTTTTTTTTTAGTACACATTTTATTGACACCTTTTTCTTTTAGGTATTTGAACTTTATGAGTATGTATTTTTAAATAATCAGTTTTGTTTTTTGAATTTTAATTTGATTACAGAGAAATTGATTACAAAAAAAAAAAAAAAAAAAAGAAATAAAAGAGTAAATATAAAAATATATTTAAAAATTTTTATAAATATAATTTTAGAGAATAAAAAAAAAAATATATATATATATATATATATAGGTTATATATATATATATAGGTATAGGTACCTATTTATAGGTAATAATATTATTTACGCACTAAAAAAAAAAGTTTTAGTCTAGCGAATAAAATTTATGTTCAAAATAAAACTAAAAGGTGTGCACTACAAATGTACCTATATATTGTATCGATATTAAACCATACTTTACAAATTTTTTTTTATCAATGAAAAATTTTTTTTTAAAAAAAATATTTTATTCAGGTTTTATTATAATATGTATTAGAAATGGTAAGAAATATACAGTGAAATCCATTTACATCCAATTATGCATTTTTAAACATACATATGAGAGTGCAAGGGGAAAAAAAAAAAATTTTCATATTATAGATTGAAAATTTTCATTTTTACGCAGATGTATCAGAACAAAAGAATCTCTCAATAAAGAAAATTAATTTACAAAGCTTTTATGATAATGTGTTGTAGGTACTCGATTTAGTTCAAAAATAATTTTATTTGAAAATATAATAAGTTATTTTTAATTGATTTAAAAATTAATTGAAGAAAAATAAAGTTAAAATTAAATGTTTTTTTTTTTTTTAATATAGCAAAGTGTTATATATACATTATATATAATACATACGAGTTATTTTTATTGATCCTTCTCATTTCAGAATACTGGAACTATTGAATATTAATTTATTGAATTTAATTAATTATATTAAAAATTTTCAATAATTATTCAAAATATATTAAATAAGCATCAAAAATTTAAGTTATTTCATCCTTGTTCAATTCTAATGAACTTCTTAGTAGTTGTAAAACTGAACCTTATCTAGACAACATCCAAAAATTTCTTCAACTCAACCTTTATATAAAAAATTAATAAAAAAGGTCTGTGAGTTGAAAAAAATTAACATAAAAAAAGTTTATTTTATAATCACACTCTTGAAGCTTGAAGATTTCTTCATGCACCGTTTTTCCGGCGGTAACGGTCGTTTTACACCTTTAATTAACCAATCACAAAAGACCGTCGCGAAGGTTTTTCGTCACGTCAAAAAGATAAATTAACTTTAATTTTTCCGTGACGAAATTTCACACATACTAAGAAATTTCATTTGACAACTAATAAAAATTTGTTTTTCTTTCAAATAATCTATTTTATTTTTCAAAAATTTCTTTTGTATGCGTATGACAGAAATTCGTCGAATGAAGAAATCCAGCTTAAATATTTAAAAAAAAAAAAAATGTTCCTTTTTATTTTTCAAATAAAAGATATTTTTTTTTTAAAAAACAAAAAAGTTTTTTTTTTTCAATATTTTAATTTGAATTTACCATAATATGAAATTTTAATCAACTAGTTATTAAACCTTTTGAATATTTGTTAAAATATTTACGTCTTCATCTTGTTTATAGACTAAACAATTTGAAAAAGAGTTATTTGCTTATGCAGTTTTTGCTAAAATTTGATATAAAATTATTTCATTATTTTGAAGTTTTTCAATTTAAAAAACCGGACTATAGAGCAGGATGAACATGTTTAAGTTAAAAAGAGTTTATAAACCATATATGTACTAAGTAATATTTATTACTATACTTAATAAATGATTATAAGTAAATAAATGAAAAAATAAAATTGTTATGTATATAGAATGAAAATTAATTGACAGCTGTCAACCAGTTATTTTAGTTATATATGTATAATAAATTAAACTAAAATAAATTTTCCAAAACTATTAAATAATTCACAATTTACTTTTTTTTTCGATATTTTAACTATTCGAAAATTTAGTTTTAAGATAATGAGATGTGAAAAACTTAACAAAAATAGATATAAAAAAGAAAACAAGTGAATAGAAGAGACAAAAATTGAAAAGTTTTTATCAAAAATTAAAAACGAAAAAAAAAGCAAGAAGATGTTGCGCAAAAAAATAAAATTTTGGTTTTTAAATCTACAACAAAGTATGTACATAATACATACATATGTACGAGTATATAAAATATTATAATTTTGTCTCTTTAAATTCGTATGTAAGTATATATATGTATATATTATAGTTACACATATTTATTTAAGATAAAAATTCATTCTTAAAGATTTAAAATTCATTCTTTTTCTTTTGAAGTGAAAATGAATTTTTTTTTTTTTTTTTTTTTAATAAATAAATTAATTATTAATAAAATTTAAAGACAAAAGAGGTGTAAAATTTATATACATATATATAGTTATGATAAAAGAAATGTTTTTGTTTGTTTTGTTGATTGCAACAAAAGAATAATACTAAATCAATTTTGAATGTAATAGATTAAAAAAGAGAAGGAAGGATAGTTACCTTGAATGATATTTATTTAAAAAGAAAACAAAAAAAAAAAAAAAAAATCATTAAACATTTAATATGATATTTTTAAGATGTCATTATTATATATTCTAAGTATTAATTTAGTCAATCATCAATATATAATATAATCGTCGTGAGAATATTATTTTATTTATAGTATAATTACGTTCTTATGTTAAGATATTATTATTGAGATACTCATATAAAATTCATATGGATAATACACGTATCTATAAGTATTTAATTAGTTAAAAAACGAGAATAAAAAAAAAAAAAAAATTTATGATGAATAATTTTACCTGTATGTCCATATTTTCATTTATTTTATGTTGATTTTAATATATGACATTTAATGTAAAGTATAGGAAATTATTTTACTATATAATAAAATATATATACATATATATACATAATATTTTTATGCATTTATTGTGTTAGAAAAAAATACAATTTATTATAATGTAGCAATCATTTTAATTTTTTGTTATTTAAAATACCGACAAATATACCTATTGTGAATGAATTTGTCGCTTATACATATATATGTCATGAATCATGATGGTCGATGAGGTTATATAATTTTAAAATTAAAACGGAAAATTATTTTTTATACAATTTAAGGTCGTCGTCAATTATTTTTACATATAAATTTTAAGTTAGCTGGGAAATAATGAAAATATTTTCAAAATATATCCATAAAAAATTAAAAACATAAAGCTAAACAAATTTAGGTTAGAATCTACAATAGCTAACACAGACGTAGAAAATAATTTGAGATCTATGATAATGGCATTAAAAGGTGAAGCTTAATAAATTGATCATTTAAGTATAGAGGGGAAAAAATCAACCTCTTAATTATTTCCCATTAAATATTTTAATTAACTAAGTATATATTAAACTTTACAAAATTCATCTAAAGGATTTTTCCAATATTTTAAAAACATATAAGTAAGTAATTTTTTTTTTTAAATCATTACTGAAAATGAAAATAACGTAAAACCAAAAAAAAAAAAAAAAAAAAAGATTTCCGCGTAAATTAAAAACTGAAAGTAAACAAAGAAAAAATTTAACAACAAAGAAAATAATGTTTTTTTTTTTTTAAATTTTGTAAAAATTTTAAAATTTTCACAAAATAATTTTCTTGTATAGGTATTATAATTTGGTTGGTTTGTTTTCATCTTTTTTATTTTTATTACTTTTATATAAAAATTTTCCTTTTAATATACATACAATGATAATCATTCAGCTCATTTTTTTTGTTTTGTTTTGTTTGATTAATTGAAATTTTTACTTTTGAACTCTGAATATAAAAAAAAAAAAAAAAAATTATACAAAAACCGAAAAAAAAACATTAAAAACCGAAAAAAAAACACTAAAAATCGAATAACAATGAAATTGAGAATTTTAAGATCAAGGCTATAAGATGCTATAAGGTATACTGAACAACCACTTTCATTTGCAGTATAATAACACTTGTATAAATATTTACAAGGATTGGTTTTTTTGTTTCTTTTTAAAATAAAAATTAATAAAAATTGAAAAAAGTTTTTTTTTTTTTTAAAGAAAAAGATTCAACTTGGAAAATAGATGGGTAGGGTGTATTTCATCAGTTTAGTGAAAAATTTATAGTACAAGGATGGGCATTATTTATATTTAATTATAATTGTTGTCCAAAAATTATTATCGGTATTAATTAAAGTACAATATAAAATTTGTTTTTATTATTAGTTATAGTTAAGAAATGAAGAAGGAAGCGGAATTAATCGTTTATCCTTTTTGATATGAAAGTCTAGCGTTTGCTTTATACAAAGTTTTTTTTTTGGAAATTCTGCTTAAATGAAATACCTGTTCCATCTTTCTGGAGTAAACATAATCAATGTACAATGCTTTCTAATAACTAGGTACTGCGGTATCACAAATATGTAATGTGACTTATGTGTTCATTATCTGCAGCCCTTTCTACCTATACCTACCTACCCATTTATATGAAATTAATTAGGTAAAATTGACCATAAACTAAAATCAAATATTTCACGGCACCATACAAACTTTCTATAGTTATACACTATAGCTACATATGGATATATCTTACAATTTGTAAAATTAAACTTTTTACTAAGTCTACGGCAATGTACGTATATATTACAGCAAATTGCTTGGTATACCATCAAAAAATATATAAAATTACAGCTTGTAATCCGACTAGACTACAGTATTTGACTGATTCGGAACTTCTGGACCTAAGTATTATATTACTTGACAATTACTCGACGATCTATTATATTACTTCTGGATTTACACGGGTTTCGACAAATTAAGCTTTAATTAATGCCAATCGTAAATACTTATTATTGCAGATGTTTTAAAAGGTAAGTATATTTTAAGAAACAAAACTTTTTAAAATAAAAACTCACTTCAAATGATTAATACTTATGATTAATGCATATTAAAATCAAATATTTTCCTTTTTTTAATTAATGCGGAAACTACTTATTTTAATTTGATAATTTTTATCACATAAAATATTCATTACGAAATCAGTGACAATTAAAACAAAATATGTATCATAAACAAGCCCATTTCTATATATAAGTATATGTACATTTTTAACTATTATATAGATTTATTTTTAACTATTATAAAAATTATTGAATCTCCATTGATAAGTTATCAATAAGTAGGTACTAAATATTAGTTTGATATATGTATAGGGAATAAGAATAATATTATCAAATATTTAAAAAAAAAAACACATAAAACAAAAATATTACTTAATTAGATTTAATTGATTCAACAAAGTATAGTAGAATTAAAAATATTACTGCTAAGAATGACAAGAACTTTTACTGGCTAAGAAAATTAAGTATTTATTAACACAAAAGTACCCCATAAATATGCACTTAACCATATCATACTGGATTTCTGAATTCAGTCTCTCACGAATTTGTCATCACCAAGACTACATACCTTTTAATATGTGTTTTAGCATAATAAGTAAGCCATTTAACATGGTTAATTAATTTTATATATCCAAGCAAAATTAAAATCTTCATGAACGTTCGAACCTCAATTCAATTTGAAATTTTGATAATAAGTATCATAAGTCTAAAAATGATATGGGTAAAAAAAACTTACATTTAACATTTTTAATACTTTAATAAAATAAAATAATTAATTTTATATAATAATCATTATGCTAAATACATAATTTAAAAAACAAACTTTATTAATTTTTTTAATTTTTATCACATTGAATGCCAATAAAATTTTTAATATAAATTTGTTTCAAGTATAAACAACTAATAGTTATATGTTATAGTTATAAATTGAGTATAGAATGGTGCTTTTATCTAATAGCTAAAGTTGACATAGATTTTTCAATAATAATATATTAATTTAAATAACAAAATATTATATATGCACTTATATTTATTTAAAGAAATTTAATATATTGTTACATGTAATTTTTCAACATTAATAGTATCGTATATTTACAAAAAAAAAATGCATTTTTTAGTTTACCTTACATATTAGGTAAGTCTTGAAATATTCACAACCCATAGTTGTTGTTGTTACGAAACCGGGTTGTGGTTGCCTTTACATCTAGGCCTCGACTCCTGTAGCGTCTCATCAAGCAAATCTATATCGTCTCCCTGATTGAGCATTCTTACTTCAGAGAAACTTTCCCAGTGTTCCTTCCCCAAAATTCTTCGCCTTTGGGATCTAAAGTTCGGGCATTGGTACAGAACAAGAAGTACTGCTTCTGCCTCTTGTCCGTATCCCCTACATAGATTTGTTTCTGCTATGCCTATATTTTCGGCGTGAGTTTTTAGTATTAGATCGCCTATGTTGATTCCGGTAGAAAGTCTCAGATCCATTCTATTAAGTTTTAGAATTTTCTTTGTCTTTTTACTGTTTGGTTCACCACACAATTCTTTTGCGAGTTTTGATCCTTTGGATCGAAATCAACTTTCGCTCGCACTAGTTTTTCCCCAGTTATTGGTTAAGAATTATACTCCAAAGTACGGCAAACCTACTTCTGCTATATCCACCAGCGGTCTGTTTAGTGAAGACTTTGTTACGGAATCTACAATTTCGTTACCTGAATAGTCTGAGTGCGCTGAAATCCACTGCAGCGTTAACTGCACATGTTTCTCCCAGCGCATTAAGGACTTTGCAATAACCCATAGTTTAGTATGATTACTTAAGCAAACAAAACCTTTTCTACCAGTTTGAAAATGTTAAAGAACAGAAAATATTAAATTTTTCTAAATTTGTAAGTGTATTAAAAACATATTTGAAAAAAAATTCTAAGAATTTTAAAAGTTCATAACTACTTTCTATAAAGCAGTTTCTATTACCCTATATAGATTACGTACGCTCTATATAACATGTAATAAACGTATAAAATCTTCTGTAAAATGTTTACAACTAGAAATTTACTGTTTCAAAACTATCAATCATAACATGTTATTCAGTAAAACATGATAAAAACAAAAGGATGGATTTACATTTTTTTTTTGATATGCTCAATTTAATTAAATAAATAATTTCGCTTATTTATATAAATATATATATTCGCTTATTTATATATAAAACTACTATAGAATCCATTTTTTATTTTAAAAATGAAAAGAAAAAAAAAGTTTTCAATTAAATTTTGAAATTAAACGTCTGTACCTATATAACATTTACATTTTTTAACATGTTATGCACTCCAAATATGTATACTGAATAAGGTAATAGGGTATGGTTTCTGAATAATATAAAACAACTTTTTTACATAAACATATATATTTTAGAATAACTATGAATAAAAAAAACTTAAAGACGCAAAGTACTTAGTCACATTTTTTTCTCATTTCCATTCTCATATAAGAAGCATAAGGCATATACCATGTCATTTATTATTCATATTTAACTCGAGTTTCAGTTTGTGGAATTAATATAGTTTCACTAAGCTGTTGATTACTCCATAGTAATTTTTTTTTTTATCTTTTTTAGGTACCTATTCATTATTGTCAATGAATAGCTATAACTATTTTAAATACATAATTATTATGAGTAAATATAGAATTTCGTTAACTATAAGAACTTAAAAATTTATTAAAGTAAGTATTTTAGTAACTATTACTGTAGAATATAATTTACAACATTTGAGTTAAAATTTATTATAAATAATATAAAAATGAATAATTAATTTCTTTATTTTATTATTTTTATGAAGTTTAATACAGTTTATATTTTAAATTAGTTAAGTTAAGTACATTAACAATTTTTTTTTTTGCCATTAACAACGAAATTAAATTAAAATTATATATTATAAATTTCCAGTATAGGTCTTACAAGAATGACAATAAAATCGCAACAAATGGATAACCAGATAAACAAGTTAAAATGAAAAGTTTTTTTTAATTTTTTTTTTTTTTTTTTTAAATTTTGTGATATACAACAATATAATTCTTGGTTCCTATAATGTTTATGTAGTTAGTATAGATAACAATATTTAATTATTTTTTAATACATATTTGCAATTGAACACATAAAAATTAAATCGTTTCACGTTTACGTTTTTTTTTTTTTTTTTTTTATTATAATTTTTCTATTTTCACATTTTTAAAATTCAAGGAAATCTTCTTTTTAAAAAGTTTCCTTCCGAATTGTTTTATTTTTATTTTATTTTAATTTTTGTTTTTAATAAATATTATATATAATAAGTAGTAGAAATAATATTCAAATTTATTACTTGTTTTTTTTTTTTTTTTTTTTAATTTTAAATAATTTTAATTTTTAAATTTTTCCATTTTAAATTAACATATCTAGTGACACAATAACTTGCAAATTTAATTTGATAAAAATTCTTTTTTGTTTTGCCCCTAGGTACCGAGTCAATTCATTTAATTTTTTTTTTTTTTTTAAGTTTTATGCAATCGATCGGGAATTTTTAACGAAACGTAAAAATATAAAAAAAAAAAAAAAAAAAATTCATATATATGTATGTATATAAAGGTTACGTAGGCACTATTATACAAGTAGCCAGCTGAACAAATCAACAATAACTGAAAAATAAAAATGTAAAAAAACAAAAAAAAAAAGAAAATATTGTGAACAAAAATGAAATTAAAGCTTTTTTTTTTTCAAATAGGTGGCACAAGCATAAACAATATCATAAATTGAAATGAATAAAAAAAAAAAAAAAAAAAGAATTAAGAAAAAATCAACTAACTTACAACATTACCTGTCTATCTATGAACAAAAAAGAAAAAAAACTTGAAAGTATGTATAAGTTTGTCTTTTTTTGTATTATTATTATTATATTTATTTAAGATTTTGTTCATTTTTGTTTCACAACTAATATGTACTTAGTATATCTACAAAAAAAAAACCATATGACATAAGATCCAGTTTTTTTTTTTAAGTTTATGGTAAGTACCTATTCTTTTTTTAACAATAAAATTTCATTTTTATTTCAGAGTTTGTATCAATTATGTATGTTCTTGGTAGTGCTTCATAAATTGTTTTTCGGTTAAGTCTTTTTAATTAATGACTTTTTTTTTACGAGGTTTGGTGAAAAATTCGAAAATCACCGTGCTGCACGTGCTTCCTCAGGGTAGTATTGAACTTTAATCAACCAAAAACACCCCTCTTTTAAAACCAAACTTTTGGATGGAACCTTTAATACAAATGTACAGTTTTGTTTCGGAGATAGGGATGTGGGAAGGATAATTGGGGAAATTGGAATTAGGAAATTCGGATTATGGGGGGTAGGTAGAAAAATTTGGAGGTACATTTTGAAGAAAGATGTTAATGTTCTTCTTAAACTTAAATAAATCGTACACATATTAATTACTTTAACTTTAGGGAACACATGCGATGGTATATGATTCCATAAACGGAACGTGCGCATGACAAACGAATTTCCATAAGCTGTATTTCGCCATCTTGATAACTCTACATAGTAGGGATGAGCCACTGTTGCCCTTCTTGTTTCTCGTTGGAAAACTTTGAGTGGAGGCCGTAACTATTTTATTTCATTGGAACAGGTGTTAATCCCTACGAAAAATCTATTAATTAATGACTACTTAAACAAATTTTATAAAATAGAATTTTTATTTGAAACTAGTCTGAGGGTCATATTCTTTTTCATAGTATTCTAATATTATAGGCTTGTGATCAGTTAAAACTTGAATGAATTGAATTGAAAGTATATAGTTGTTAACTACTTATAGAATAATGTTTGCAACAATTTCATTTATGGCCATAAAATGTTCTAATTAAAATAATTTTTTGAATACTTTGTTAGGTAAAAATAAATAAATTTATGGCTCAAGGAGGCAGAAGAATGCAATCACTTAAAAAAAAGTACAATTTACATTAAAAACCCAAATAAATTTAGAATTAAATCATTACTTTAAATTCATTAGAAATTTGATACTGTCATTGAATTAAAAGAATTCTAACTTTTGTATTAAGGATTTTAGTTTTGTTAAACTTAACAGTGAAAATTTGGAAAATATTGTATATGTAGTTATAACATGGTAAATGCAAGTACTTTAAATAACTTAAAAAGTGCTAAATTATTTTAAATGCAGACGATACGATCTGCATTTAAAGTAATTCGTATTAAACGAATCAATATAAAAGGAATATGAAATATAATAAACCTTCATAAAACTAATTGTTTAGGAGCAAAATACATTATCTTCTTTAGTTAATGGCTAATAAGTACATATTCAGTTAAATCAATTGAAGAGAAAATATATTAAAAAATTCTGTTAAGAATTGACATTTCTCAATTTCAAATTTTCTGAAGCTATTAAAGGTTATTGTTATTGCATATTTACTAAGTTTAAAAAAAAAAAATTAGCTTATTATTGTAAATTTAATATATATTTTAAATCAGAATTAATTTTCAAAACATATGCTTTTATTTTACTGCACTACACAATAAAATATTTTTTAGGTTCAGTTCAAAGACTTGTTTTTTAATTTGGATATTTGTAAAGTACATACCTACCTACTTTTGTCAAGTATAGTTATTAATTTTTTTTTTAAATATATAGGTCATAACGAATTAAATATTTTTTATTTTTGTTGTTGTTAAGCACAAAATCAAAATGATAGATTTATGTTACTAATTTATTGTTCCAAGTTACAAGCATCTTTAGTAAGGTAAAAGTGGGTATAGTGGCGAAATAGTTTTTTAACAAGCCTTTGATATTTTCTCAAACATAAAGTATTTATTTTTTTCAAGTTTTTATTTTTTTAATAATAGATTTAACTATTTAAAATAGATTTTGGTTTTATATTTTCTATTTTTTAATTTATTTTAAACATTACTATCTGGATATATAGGAAAAAATTGTTTGGTGATTATACAAAATGAGGGTTTAGTGGAGATATGGAATAATTTCGATTGAAAAATATTTATTAGAAAAAATTAAAAATAATATTTAAAATATTTTTATACCTAAAATAAAAAATATTAATAGTTATATTTCAGTTTTATTTAATTATTTAATAAAAACTAAAACTCGAAATTTCATGTTTAGTGGCGGTTGTAACCTTCTTAAAGTAATTTATGTACTTATTTGTCTAGTGGAGGTATTAAATACAAAGGTATTAGGTACAAATGGAGGTATTAGGTACAAATTAAATATATTTAAAATAATAAAAATTAGATTTTTTTAATTAAATTAATTAAAATACACTTTTTTAATAACAAATCATTCATTTATTTATTATAAAATTATATAATTTCAAACGTAAAAAATCAACAAAAACTTTGGTGGGCTCTCGTAATAATTTTCATAAGAAAATTATTGCTTAATAGCAAAATTTGAATCTTCGAACAAATGAAGACTATTTTTATATTAATAAAATGATGATAGAACTTAGATATTTTTTGTGTATCTGCGTGAATATTCAACCTTTCATTTAAATAAAATTAAAAGTATGTACATACTTATAAAACATTTAATATTATCTTATTTTATTAAAAAAAAAAAACCGCAGATTCTCCACTATACCAGCACCTCTCCACTATACCCACTTTTACCTTATTTATGATAAGGATCTGGTTAACTTTTAACTTAAATTTAAAAATTTAAAAAAGAAATACAAATAAAACAAGTATCATTTTTAAATAATAAAATTTCAACACATGAAAGAAGTAAAATTATATACCTAACGATTTATCGTAGTTAATATAACTTAAAAATTTATGTACCTATACAATTTTTGTATTTTGTTTTATAAAACTTAATATTTTAATATGGAAATTTTTTTTTTTTTTTTTTTATTTTCATTACCTTTATAAGAAAATGACAATAAGAAATGAATTAGCTGAAGAATTAAATGTATTTCATATTCATATAGATAAGTAAAAACTTTTAATTTTTGTTTAAAAATGTTTTAAGTTTTTGTGATTAAGTATAAATAAAATGATAAAAACAACAGAAAATAATAAGATTCAATTAAATTTTTAAAATCTTAATCAAAAAATAAAATAATTATATAAGAGAGATTTTTTGTCATGCCCATTATAAATTTGTTAATTTTTTTATCGGGTCGGGACATTTGTAATTATTAAAAATTGTAAGTTTATAAATATTGCCGGTAACTATAAAAAGTTTCAGTATGAAGAAATATAAAATAATCACAATTAACTAATATACTTCAACGATAATTAATCATGACAGAAATAATAATTTTTTTTAGTAACTATTTATTTTATTATGTACTAACACAAATCCATCAATAGGTAAAACATAAAAATAAAGTTTTGTACCATAAAAATTTAATAAATTTAGATTAGGTACTTATTTTGCTAATTTAATTTTATTAACTCAATATTTCTAAATGAAAGTGATTTTTATAGTATGTATTATTATAAATTTTTATTCTACAATTCTTTTTTTTTCTCATGGCTTAATATCATATTATTTCAAGGACTGTTTATTAATAACATTAGACTGCTTATTTTTAATCAATTCTAGATTGAATTTTATATTGTATTTTCTTAATACATACATATATGATTTATTATAATCCTGTTGTTAAGTTGAATTTTATTGCATATTAAAGATACATATTTAATAAATATACTAAAATATACAGCAAAAATAGTTTTATTTTTATTTTAATGCTTAAATGCAAATAAATTACCATACTTTTTTTTTTTTTATATATTTTTCTATTTCTAGTTTTATATCTAAAATAAAAACAATTATTTATTTATCGGATTAATAGGTGAATATTCAATATATTGATATAATTGTCCCTAAGGTAGGTTATCTAAATTGTTAAAGAGAAGTGTATATAAGTAATATGATATATTTGGGTATATCATATTTATACATCACTCACCTCATCATCATCCAGCTATCTATTTGCTAATAATATATTATATTTATATACATAAGCAGTATATAAATAATACAGTACTAACAGAATTTTGAAAAAAAAAGGAATATACTAAAACCTTACCAATAAACCTACATTTTCATTATTTACCACCTGAAAATGTTTTTTTTTATTTGCATTTTTTTTTTGGTTTAGAATTTTACCATTTCTTTTTTGTTGTTTCGTTCGTTCATTCATTAGAAAAAAATATAAAACGCAAATTCACTAAATAATCAATTTGTTATATTTTCCATATTGAATATTATTAAAATTCTTTTAAAATAATTTAAAAATTGAATATTTTGCTTTAAATTCTCAATTATTTTGAATTTCACAGATTAAGAATTTTATTAAACCTTGAAAATACTATTAAAAAAAAAAAAAAAAAACTTTTCAAAATAGATAGATTTTGTTGTTATTTTCTTCAATTAAAATGTTATAAAAGCATCTTTTTTTCACAATTTAAAAAAAAATTTTTTTATTTTAATCTTTTTTTAGTTCTATTTCAATTTTTTCACTTCCTCATTTTTTTTTTTTCTAAATTTAAACACAAACTCACTTTATTTGATTTAATATTTAATAAAGAAATTTATTACGATGTTACTATTTATTTTATTAACTGAAAATTTTGGCTATAACAAACCGAATTTTAATTAAAATAAATTGATTAAAAAAATTTTGCAAATATCTACCACGCAAATATATTGGAGTTCATCAGAATAAAAAAAAACAGAAAAGAAAATCAAAAAATTTCGATGGCACCTTTTCCTTTTTGGTTATAAAATAATTTCTTTTTCTTCTCTTTAGAAATATACATTCAAGAGATTTAAATATTATCTATCTCGTTCACTTTTATAATAAACGAAGAGTAAAACAGAAAAAAAATTAATCTCCTAATAAAATTTATATATATTTTGCTTTTCCTCTTCTAACAAATTACTTTATATTATACACTGTCAAATCAAATGTCAAGACAGATATCAAATGAATGTAAAATGGAAATGCGTCAATGTTATTTTTATTTATTAAGTTTTCATAGGTTACTTTTAGTACTATATTACTATGATGTACTAAAAACGTACCAAAACAGAAATCATATTTTCTTTTAAAACTGTTTTAACTAAAAATGAAAATTACCAGGGCAAAATAAAATTATTTTTAAATCAGTAAAATTTCATCTCATAATTTTATTTATTGTATTCATTTGGCAAGTTATTTATTTACTTATTTGTTTATTTTCTGCAATTTAATAAATTACTGGGTCCAAACCAGACGAGAATTTTCTGTTTTCGTTTTCTGCAAATTTTTTTTCTCTTCATTCTTTGCCTATAATAATTTTGTGTGGGGAATTTTTGGTATTCATTTTTTAAACCAAAATTTTAGAGTTTTAAAAATGAGTCCATCAACAAAAAGAAAAACCCAAATAAAAATTTTTATGAGCCTCAAAAATTTTTTTGTGTATATACACGTTTTATTATTATTTCGCAATTCAAACATAAAAGTCATATATGTTTTTATATACCCTATCGATTAAAAACTTATTTCAAAATAAAATATTTACACAAACATATAAAAGTAACGACTTAAGTGCAGAACCATAAATATATTACTTAATATTATATTTAAATTAATATTATATTAGTTAATATATCTATGTGCAGAACCGTATAAATTGCGGAAAATACTTGTCTAATTTGATTACTTGAAGTTACATATTTGTTCCTGATTTTATTAAATTTTATTTTGTATATGAGTAGATTTTTTCTAAATAAATTTCTATAATTTAAAATATTATTAAAAAAATAATTAATGGAAATTTGTACAAGATTTAAATATTATTAAAACACATATAAATTGAAATAAAAATAATTTTTAATAATTGACTTTTGAGTCAAATACAAATTACTAGTTACCTAACAAGACAATACAATTAGACTTAACAATCAATTACTAATACCCCTAATACCATAAAGAAATTTCTTTATGCTAATATCTTGTTTCAGACTACCACTACGGCATCTCGCAGCTGCAGGGTGCAGCACTTTGAATTTGTTAGAATGGGGTATGAAACGAAAGAAAAAATATTCTTATATCAAGATAATAACAAATAATATACATATTTTTATATTAATGAGAATATTTTTTCTTCGTTTCATACCACACTTTTCTATAAATTCAAAGTGCTGTAGCTGTGAGATGCTCTAGTGTGAAACGGGGTATAGATAGATGATATAATAATTCAGTATTGTACCGAATTGCACTAAAATTGAAGTACAATTTTTTTGAGCAAAAATTGCAGAATAAATTTACAGCCAAACATGAAACAGCTGTTTAAATATTTATTATTTGACGTTAAATAAACAAAAGCTGTTTAAAAAATGACAAATACAAAATAAAAATATTTTCATGAAAATAAAAACAATATCATTTAAAATTTTTATTTCATATATTATAAAAAATTACAATAAATACTTATTTTAAATTGCATATTGAAATCATAAAACGTATTTTTTAAATAAAATAAAATTTTTTGTAAAAAATTGCTTATTTTTTGTTTGAAATTTTGTAGAAAAAAAAAAACAATTGCTTTACATGGTGTAGATAAAACGTAAAAAAAGTTATCGATATTTCAAATTTATGTTGACATCACAATTAATATTTAATTTATATAAAAATAGCAATATTTTCTGAATAAAAGAAAAATTACTTTAAATTTTAATTGAACTATTTTTTAAAGAAAATAAAAAGTATTTAAAATATTCTGGTATTCTGATAGAAAAAAAAAAATCAATAGAAAATAGTGTTCTTTAAACAAAGTTAAGTGTTCTTTGTTTTAGTATATTACATTTTTGATTTTTTTTTTGTTATTTATTATTAAAAATGGATGAAAAAGATCAAAATAAAATTCAAAATGGTAGCATAATAAACGATGATGATAAACTTAATTTAAATGAAGAAGATTTGAAAATTCAAGATGCACAACGTCCAAGATGGTTATCATCATTTCTTACATTTATTTTTGTATTATTTACTTTTATGGTTGGTTTTGTAACTTTTCGTAACACTTTAACATGGTAAGAAAAAAATTGTTTAGTTATTTATTTGTACATGCAATATAATAAACATGTTTAATATGATATTGCTTTATTTTTAGGTATCTTCAAAGATTTTGGGGAGCTTCAGGTGATTTTTGGCAGGCTCAATGGGATAAATTTATTGATGTTACTGGTAATTTTTTAAATTTAATTTACAATTTTTGAACTAAACGGCAAATATATATCTTATGAAAAAATATTTAAATAATCCCAAAGTTATGCAATTTAAAATTATTAAAAATGTATATGTTGTATGAAAAAATATTCAAATTAACTTCTATTGTTAATTTAATATTCAAAAAGACTTCTTTTAAATAATTTCATTTAAGACTAGATTCAAGACTAGATTAGCGAAAAAAAAAATTTTGTAATTTTTAAAGCTAATAATTTTAATTTGTGAAATATCACCATTTTTGTTTTTGTAATTTTTTTTAGGTTTAGTTATAATTGAATAAATAAATAATTAAAATAAAAAAAAAAAAAAAATCAAATTTTAAATAAATTTTGTTGTTTTTTTTTTTAGGTGAAGATCCATATTTACTTTGGGTTGTTGGAACAAATATTTTTACATTCTTAGTTTATTGGTTTTTTGGATTTCTTTATACTTTCATGGATGTCACAAACAAACCAAAATATTTGCGACGATATAAGATTCAACCAGGAACTAATGAACCTGTTGATAATAAACGACTAATGAAAGTAATTGAAATATATTTACATTTATATCTTTATATAATAATTATCATATTTTATAATTTAAGGTTGTCGCTCAAGTTGTTTTTAATCAATTTTTCGTTGGAATTCCTTTAGGTATTGTTACATATAAATTAATGATATTACGAGGTTTTGCATCAATACGTGAATTACCAACATTTCATTGGGTTTGTTTTGAATTAGCTGTTTGTATTTTAATGGAAGAAATTGGATTTTATTATTCGCATCGTTTATTACACAGCAAATTCGTATATAAATTAATACATAAACAACATCATGAATGGACAGCACCAATTGCTGTTACAGCAATATATTGTCATCCAATTGAACATATATTTAGTAATTTGTTACCTCCATTTTTGGGTACATTTATATTGGGAAGTCATATTGCAACAGCATGGTTATGGTTTGCATTAGCAATTTTATCAACATTAAATGCACATTCTGGTTATCATTTACCATTTTTTCCAAGTCCTGAAGCACATGATTTTCATCATTTAAAGTAATTAATATTATTACATATTTAAATATTAATTATATAACTTTTTATAAATAATGTTTTATTTTTATAAATTTTTAAGATTTAATAATTGTTTTGGTGTATTGGGTGTACTTGATCGTTTACATGGTACTGATTCTATGTTTAGAAGAACACGAGCATTCGAAAGACATTTAATGATGTTAAGTTTAGTGCCGCCGCGTGAAGCATTTCCAGATTATCAAAAAAAAGCATTTTAGATAAATTTAAAAAAAATATATAATAAAAAGTAAAAACAAATATTACAATATAATAAATACAAACATTAAATTCATAATTAATATGGATACAAAAAAAAAAAAAAAATTAAAACGAAATTTAAAAATCAAATAGAAAAAATAAATTTGCACATAAAATAAAAAAAAAAAAAAATTATTTCATGAATCTCAGGGATAACATATAATTATAAATATAAAATAATCTTTATTTTTTTATTCAAAATTGATGATATGTAAAACTAGATATAAAAATTTTCTATTCATGAAAATATTTTTAATTAAATCTAAAAAAAAGAAAAAAAAAAAAATCTATATGTAAAAAATGTGAAAAATTCTTAATTATTTTAATGATAAAAAGAAAAAAAAAAGAAAAAAATGATTGCGCCTAAGGCGGAAAAAAGTTTGATGATTGATTTTAAAAATTTGTTTTTCTATTTTTACAAAAAAAAAAAAAAACAACAAAATATAAAAGGAATTTTTTTTTTTTTTTTTTTTAAGAAATAATACCAAAGAGCTATTGTTTAAGTGATATTGTTATATTATTGTAACAATATAAAAGATTTTTTTTTTGTTTTTAGATATAAATTCTCTATATCTAATAGCACAAGACTGTGATTAAAAGTTTTTTTTTTAAATATTTCTTTTAAAATTTTATCGTATGTTAAATATTAATTAAATTTAATATTTTATTGACTTTATTTTATTTTTAATCTTCTAAAATTATGTTTTTATTAAAAATAAAAAAATTTCTTTATATTATTACAATAGAAATAAAAGTTTTCAATAATTTTTTTGTTAAAATTTTACACTTTTATTATTAAATGGATCTCAAAATTAATATTAAATAATATGATTTTAATTTTTGCTAATATATACATACAAATTTATTTATAATTAAAATTATAATTTACTTTTTATTTATTTACTGTGATTTATTAAAAGTTGTAGGGCCTCAAAGTATTTAATAATTCTTTATAATACGATAGTATTTTAATTTTCTTTTTTGTTTTTTTAATAATTTTAACACTTTACTGAATTTATTGCCTTAATGTCAAGATTTATTGATTCATAATAAAATTTAATATGCTGTTTTTAAAAGAAAACTGACCTAACTTTAAAGTAAAGTGTAAATTTAAATGCGTAATCAGACGACGTGCCATTAGGCCCCAGGCCATTTTACTCTTTTCATAATAATATCAAGGGTAAAATGGCCTGGCTCGGGGTCTTATAAGACGTCGGTAAAATCGCTCTAGTCCTTATGACACGTCGCCGTGAAGTCAACGCAAGGGAATGGAATTTTTTTTTTATACATTTGAAAAGATTACATTGCATTTAATTAATTGTATTTAATAATATTAATGTCTGCTTAATGTGTTCTATCTGAAACATTACCAAATGAAGTAAATAAAATTATTTTTGTTTAAAACTGTTTGTTAAATCGATTAAGACAAAATGTATCTAATATATCTGTTTCTAAAAATTAATATTCATTTTGATGCCATTTTATAATTTTAAATATAAAAATAAAAAACTAATATTTACAAATAAGATTTTAAAGAAAATTATGTACATTTAGTTGTTATGTTGAAGTCAATTTAATTTTTGTTTTAAAATATGATCTGTGACAAAATAAAAAAAAAAAAAAAGGAAATTGTGAATGGAACTGCATGGCAGAAACGTTTAATAAATGTTTTGAGATTTAATTGAAAAAAACAAAAAAATATATATATATATATTTATAGAAAAAAACTGAAACTATATTTTAGAGTAGGTATTTATATTAAATCACTATTAATTTCATTTAAATAAATTTTGTTATATTAGGTATATTCTTTATGTAACTTAAAAAAAAAGAAAAAAATTCAAACTGAAATTTATTTTGTTAATTTACTTACCAAAGATTTTTTTTTAAATTATATGTATAATGATTTTTAATTTTTTGTAATTAAATATTTTATTATGTTATTTATATAAATTTCTATGTTTTTAATAATTATATAATATTATATTTATTAAAAATAAATATAATATTATATTATATTTAAACTGATTTATAGTTATTTTGAAAAAATTCAAAATTTATTAAATTGTAATAAAAATGATCGAGAAATCTTAAAAAAAAAAAAAGTTTTGTCTTATTTAATTTGTTTTTTTTTTTTAAAATTAAATAGTCAGTTTGAAAATTTGAAATTTTTTATTAAACGGCTGTAAATCTCATAAGGGGGAATTATTCTTACAATGCTGTGTTTCGAACCTACACTCCCACGGTTACCTAACCTCCTAGGTTCTTAAGTTCAAGCACAGATTCGAATGTAGAGTTATTAAAATTTTCAGTTTGCATATTTGACCAAATAGATATTTGGTTGATTTATTTATCTCTCTTGTCCTCTAGTAGTAGATTGACTAGTAATGCTGAGAAAGTTATAGTAATGATCTCTTTGTTTGACTGCCGAGTCCCAATTCTATTCGGAATGATTCTGTAAGAATCCTTTGTATTTTCATCTGTTTTATAATGTTATGTGGATGAATATATTGCGATTAAATTTTTGAATAAAATTTCATTCAGTTCTAAACAAATTTCATATATTAAATAAACTAATAGTTTGCAGTTTTTAACAGAGTAACTAGCTTCTTTTATTTTTATAATTAGGATTTTTATAATCTTTTATGTTCTTATATCTTGTTCTGAGAAATAAATTTCTTTTCCTTTTTAAATAAAGTTTTTGATTACGCTCTCATATGCTCTTCTGAGAAAGAAATTTCTTTTTAAATAACTTTTTAGATTTGTCGTAGGTGAACTTAAGCGATTCACAGCGCTTTGTAAAAAGCTTCCGATGGTTTAATTATAGGATAAAAACTGATCTAGGATATCACAACAGATCTAAACTGATCTATGGTAGTGCCTGTAGACTATTTTTATCCACCTACCTGTCTACTTATTTGCTCCTGAAAACTAAATTCGATTTTTTAAGTTTTCCGAATAAATAAATTTATGTCTATATTCTTTTATAATTGGTAAATTCTCACAACATGTACAACATTAGAGCACAACTCTACATATAAGCTCATATGTACAACATTAGAGCTTATACTCTACGTATAAATAATTGTATCATAATGGAAGAAATTAATAGATTTTATTAATGGAAACTATACAACTAAATAAATATTTCCGATTAGCGAACTTAATTTTTATTATCAGTTCTCATCACAGTTGTATTTTCTTTACATTTCACGAATAAATGAATAAAAAAATATGAGAAAAAGTATTTTAAAAATAATAAATGACATTGAAATTGATTGCATTTTAAAAGTGAGAAGTTTTTAACACTTTCTTATGTAAATTTAAATAAATGAAGAGGAATTAATTTTATAGGAAAATTTTTTCACAAGAAATTTTTAATAAATAAAATTTTATTATTAGGAAAATTCATTTTTCTTTTAAGAAATTAACAAAAAAAGAAAAAAAAAATTCACGGTCTCATTTTTTAATTAAATTATAAAAAATTTCTTTTAAAATCTTAATATATTTTTTTGGAATAATTCATTTAAAATTCATATACATATATATATATGTATATGAATATATATATATATTATATTAACATTTAATTTAGTCAAAAAAAGATTGCATACAAATATAACATACTTGTAATATATAGAAAGAATATTTACACGAATGCGAAAAATTATAATTAGTGTAAAAGTTTGGCTCAGTATATATGAATTTTTGTATGGAAACACTATAACTCAGGCACTATATTTTGTATTTACATTATAATATAATAATAGAAAACCTAAACTAAACGTGCTAATGATCCACCATACTATAAGATACTTACAATTTTTTACTTATATTTATGTAGAAGAAAGTCCTATATGTATAGTTCTGACTAATTTGCTCTATTTCGGTGTGATGACAGAATGCTAGCGAAAATAAAGCCCTTCCAATTCCTTTTTGTATTGGATTTAAAGGCCATAATTAATAGGTATTAAAACCCCGCAGACTTTAATTTCTTTTGAATTGAAATTAAGGCCCACGCTATTTCTTTTTTGGTGTTAAAAGAAAATATTGTATGCTAGAATATGTAGAGTAAACGTAGGCTAACTCTTTTTTTTTATATAATGGAATAATTTGTAGCATTTTTCTCCTTCTGTAAAATAATTATGGTTTTGATTTAATTTTAATAAGAACTGTTTTTCTAAATTGTCTTAGGTAAAAACATTTAATTAGATCGGATGCTATTTGAGAAGCCTTATTCGAGAAAAACCTTTTTTTCTCTTAAATTTGAATTTTATATCTAATAATATTGAATTTTAAACTCTAAAGTTTATGTATATGTAAATATAATGGGGGCTTGTATGTAAAAAAATAATTAGGTAGGATTTTAGAGTTTGATTCAAAATCAGGGTATTGCCTTTTTCCAAAATATTTATATGAATATGCCAGATTCTATAATTTGGGAAGAATATAATAATTTTATAATGGATTACAATCTAATGCCGAATTTTCTGGAATATTTATTTATGTTATGTATATGCGATATTCTAAATTAGGACAGATTTCATATAGTTGGGAACAGTAAAATAAAAACCAGCCAAATGAAATAGAGACTCACGATAGTTATCCAGTAAGCTTTAACTCTTTTTTGAAATGGAATTAAACCGCACGAACATTAATTCCAAAAAAATAAAAGAATTAAAAGGCCCACAGGACTTAATTTGATGCGTATTCTGTCATTTGCTCCCTCTATTTAATCGTATTCAGATCTGTGATGATTTTTAGAGATACCAAATGATGAGGTCTTACCTTTTCGATCAAGAAGATTGGGATATCCGAAAGTCTTTTATCACCATAAAATCTATTAAATCTTTGTGAAGAGTTAAGGTCTCTAATAAAAAAAAAAAGTGTATAGATAAAGTCAAATTAATTAAGATTCAAATAACATGTTTGGTTTCTGTTCAAAGGATGAACAAAATACGTATATGTCTAAAATTATAACAAGTATATATTAAGATGATCGTAGAGAAGCAGATAAGCCAAGAAGAAATTAGTTATAAATTATGTGGAGTAAAATTTAAGTTCAGTCGGAAACTGTATAAATTACATTCTTTACGTTTGTGTTTAAAAAGTATTTAATTAATATATAATTTAAATCTTTAATAATTCTTTAATCTTAGTTTTGGGTTACGTATTATAAACGAAACATTTTAATTTTAATTGGTCTTAAAAATTATATATCGTGTAAATGCATAATAAAGCTTAAATTATAAAAGAAATCTAAAATTTTAATAGGTACATATATTTTTTTTTTTGTATATGCAATTGAATTATTTATAGACAAAAGAAAATAAAAGAATTGATAATAAATTTTTTAGCCTAAAAAATAAATTAAAAAAAAAAAAAAAATCAAAGAAGTGAATTCATGCGAAAAGTCATCCAAAAATTTATAGTAATTCTAGTTTAGAAAAATCAAATATGGTATACATATACTGGTAGATACGAATTTGAATCTACAAGTAAGTTATTACACATTTTAAGTTATGGAATAAAATTTAGAGATATATAAGTGTATTTAAAATTATGCTTTCATATATGATCTAAATTTTAAATTTATTCGAAATAAAATAAAGGGCCATTTGCATTTAAAATAAATATTTGACATATAAAAAAAAAAATAAAAAATTTCTTATCATGAACATGAAAAAGAAGAAGAAGAAGAAAGTGACTCTAAATATTTAACAAACAAATGGTTTTTTATTCTTCTTTTCAACTATTTTCGTCTTAATATGTTTTTTAGGCTTTGGTTTTATTTTTTATTTAACTAAATTGGATTTAATTTCCCTTTTATTTTTTAATTTTGTTATAGAAAGCTCATAATTCTTTGCTTTAATTCCTTCTAAAGGTAAAATATATAAGCATATGGGAAGCGTAAAATAAAAAAAAGAGTTACTTTATTAAAGGTTAAAATCTTCCTTTTTCTTAATTTTGATAAAAACTCCTTAGATTTATTGTTTTAGAATATTACATTACAAAATATAATTTAGATAACTCGTAAGCATTTAGATAACTCGGTAATTTAGATAAATGGTATATCTTTTTTTTATCCTTACTTCTTTTTGAAGCAGAGGAACATTAGAATTTTCCATTGAATTCGGATCACATCTATATTGTCCTGGTATTTTATTCAGTTCGTCGCCAGGTGTTATTCGATTGCCCGAGTCTTTTGTTGCCTTAAATATTTCAGTCTAAGGTTATTCCCATTTTGTTTTCGGTTTCCTAAGCGACTGCTCTATCCACTTTCAATTGCGTTTCTGTATTTGTTTTCTAGTTGTTTCCTCACTTGTTATATTCCACACTTTCTTGATAAATAACTACAATCTTTTACTAATTAAGTTTGATATTGGCCAAATTTTGTTTACATATATGTAGTAGAGTAGATTTTACACAGGATTGGAATATTCTTAATGTGGTCTTTTTGGATATCCAAATACTGTTCAGCTTTTGTTTAATCTGTTCTCACTTCTCCAGAGACATATATTTAGATAAAAAGAAACATTGGGTCTTAAAAGATCAAAATTTGGAATTAGGAAACTAAACTTGATGAATGATTCCTGTTTTAAATCTAGATAACCCCACAAAATATTTTTAATTTTCTTATAGATTTTGTAAAAAAAAAAAAAAAATAGAACTTACCACAAATTTGTGTGTATGTTTTTTTTTTGTTTTTAAAGACATGAAAAGATCTAATCCCGAAAAAGTATTTTAAATGATGTATGCATTATTTAACACCTAAAGGTAATAAAAAAACGAAAAAAAAAAACAAAAATATAACATAATATAGTGAAAAGGTGAGGCCCGTGTTAATATTGAATTAATCCTTTTATACCTTTTATGTATAAACATTTTATATTCATTTTTTATTAAATTATTATTATTATTGTTTTTTTTTTGTTAAATATCGTTTCGAAGTTGATACAATTAAAATAACGTTTTTATATGGCGTTTGATGACTGGTATATTGGTGGTTTATGATAGTGTATAATAAGTGTGCTAAAAAGACCTTCTATAACTGTAGTAAATTAATATATTGAGTATACGAGTTCATGATTGTGTAAATTGTTGGTAATTTAAAAAAAAAATTAATATGAATATTGTGTTATCACAGTTTGACTGTAGGTAGGCAAATAATTTAAATTTTTGTTATAAAAATTTTTAAGATATTTATTTTATAATCCCTTAATATTTCGAGAAAATATAAATTTAAGTTATAACGATAAGTATGATAAGCACTTGCGAAAATTATTCAAGTTTTTGAAGAGAAAAACTCTGTATTTTGAAGGGGTATAACATGTAAATAGATTTTTTTTATCTAAGAAAACCCCTTAAGGGCACCAAACGAAGATTTTACAAAATAATTATTAAAATAGAATTAAAGAGAATCGTCAATAATGTAAATAGGTTAAAGTAAATAAAAATTAAGGAAGGCTTTGTAAATATATATAAAGGATAAAAAAATAAATTTGGTGTCTTTAAATTTACAAATAGGAATGAACTAACTCTGTGCGTTAAATTTGCAACGTTCTGTATGACAGACAGAGAACAATCATTACATCAACAATTTACTTTTCTCTAATTTTCAGTAATAATTGGTTTAATTTATATAATAATCGCTCGTGTCACACGTTTTCGCCTTTGTAACTTCTAGCTATACAGTAAAACAAATGTTTCTGTAATGGTTTTTCAGTTTACTGATATGTGAAATTATAAATTTTTATTTATTGTTTCTTTTGTAATTTATTTGAAATTTTTTGTTTTTAAAAATTTATCCAAACACTTTCTAACATGGTCTCGTATTAATATGTAGTAGGCCTTAGGGCGAAACTATTTTAACATTTCTTTAAAATTAAATTCATTGTATTTATGCGCAATTTAATGAATGTATCTATAAATTATGCAAATTGTCAGTATTTTAAAAAAATATATTGTGTTTTTTTTTTTGCATTTTATACATGCTATATAGTGTTGTTGTTTTAAATCCTATTTAAGTATTCAGTGTCTGTTTACATATATTTTTTTTTTTGGGTTTGTATTTAGTTCAGGTGATTCAAATTTTCATTAAAATTTTAAATTTTCAGTATTTTTGTTTTGTTTGTTGTTTTTTTGTGATTTTTTTCTTTTGGTGTTTGCACTGTTGTTTCTTTGTAATTATAAAAAGTGAATTTAATTAAAAAAAATACTATTTTTGTTTGCATTTTAAACGCATTTTTGTGAAAATTATTATAATTTTTGGAAATTAAAATAAGTGTAAATACCCATATATGAATGTTTATTGACATGTGGAACAGCAATTGGGTTGGTTGCTGTTTTAATTTTCAATTTTTTAAAAATAAAAAAAGTAAATGATTTTGATTTTTGTGGGTTTTTATATAATTATGACTAGTAAATTCAAGAAAATTATTGAAATTAAGGTTTTAGAGAGCAATTTATAAATAACATTTTCAAATCATATTGCATTTTTAATTATAGATTTTTATGATTTTGAAAATAAAAATATTATAAAAATAAAAATACAAAAGACTTAAGATGGAAACTTTAAAATTTTATGGAGTTATATGATATTATATATTATACCTTATTGACACTCAGCTGTCATAATTGTGAGAATTGTAAGTATTATAAATGGTGCAATTGCTGGATGAGATGGTTAATGAAATACTAATTTTCAATTCAAATAAGGATTTGAACCTTTGCTTTGAGCAATTGGAATTTATGCTGAATTTAAATATAATTTTAAGTCTTCAAATATCATGGTTTGAATAACCACATAATAAAGTAATTCAAAATAGCGTAGTTGACATGATCCAGCGCCCACAACTGTAATCTAAATATCAATCTAAAAGCAACATAATATCAGTTAAATTGAATGCAAAAAGAAAAAAATGTAAAAAACTTATTTTTGAAAGAAATTTGCTTTGGAATAAAATTAAATATGTAATTAAATATTATGTTAGTAATGTTGTAATTAAAATTTGTTATTTTTGTTAGGATTTATTAATTTTCCTTGACTAAAAATGAAACTATTGACTTTTCTGTGACATATACACTTATGTGAATTATACGAATATCATTTATCCTTCGTTTCAGTTTAATTTATTGCAATGCTATATTTTTTGTTGAATTTTCATTCTCAGGACCAACCATAAAACGGAATCGTAGATTGTCTGCTTAACTTAAATGTAAAATTTCTTATTTTGAAGAGCTGTTACACTTTAATAATTTGATTTAATTTTTGATTTTCAAAGGATTTTAAAAATTCTATTTTTGCTTCAAATTTAGCTTAAAAGCATGTCAGCCTAAGCAATAAATTCCAAAATGTTATTCCTAAGTATTATTGCACACATTTATAAATGTGAAAGAGCGATTCCTTTAAAACTAAGATCTAATCCATTTATAATTATCAATATTTACATCTATTAATTTTAAATAATTTTTTAGATGCTGATCTTTTATAATGTTACGTATTACAATGTCCCACCTAGCATAAGTAAAATTATGAATATCTACTTAAAAAAAATTATTATGCAAATTAATAACTTAAGAAAATTCCAATTTCTCTATATTATATTAAATAAAAAACAAAAAATGCAAATTAAAACTTTGGTAAAGAAAACTCCCGATATCAACCTAGAAAATTTGTTTTATCTGAAGTCGATGATACATTACGTTATTATGTTAAAGAAAGTAAAGAACCCAAAGCAATATTGAAAATAAGTGAATTAAATGTAGCTTTTGCACCGCCTAAAATTGGTCGTCCCAATTCAATGCAATTGACATTTATGAAAGATGGATCAAGTCGACATATATATGTTTATAATGATGATCCAGAAACAGTAATTAATTGGTATAATGCAATATGGTGTGCCAAATTACATCGCTTACAGGTCGCTTTTCCAAGTATTGCGACAGATACGGAACTTGTAAATCGTTTAACTCGTGATTTTGCTAAAGAAGGATGGTTATTAAAAACTGGACCTAGACAACGGGATGGTTATAAAAGGCGATGGTTTACTTTAGATAATCGAAAACTAATGTATCATGATGAGCCATTAGATGCTTACCCAAAGGGTGAAATATTTTTAGGATATAGTTTAGAAGATTTTAGTATTCGTGTTGGAGTTCCAAGTGGTGCAACAAAAGATCAAGGTTATAGTTTTACACTGTTTACACGAGAACGAGTCTATAATTTATCAGCGCATACTGATACTGAAAGAGATGATTGGATAAAAGTAATTTAAAAAGTTCTAGAAAGATCTTTAACACCACAAGAAAGTTCAAGTAATTTGAATAAGATAAATATAGTTATTTAAATAATTTAAAGCTTTGTTCTCTATTTTTAATTTTAGTGTCAGCAATATTAATACTAAAAAGACGGGGTACAGCAGCTATCAGCATATTTGCTGGAAGATAATATAAAATTATGTAGTTGGGATTTAAAGCTTAATATATATATATTATATATATGCATACATAAAATAAAATATAGTTATAATTAATTATATATATATATATATGTATATATTAGGAGTCTTAACATCACATTAGTAGGAGTGTGTAACATCACATTTATTTAAATTTTCGTGCGTAATTTGTAATGAAATAGTTTATTCAATTACTTTTTATATTTAAACAAAATCCCAAAATTATTTTATGTTTTTATTTTATTATTATTTTGTTTTAGAGCATAGCTTTCTTATACGTGAATCTCAGCATTAATTACCAATTTTTTATATTAGTATATTTAAAAATGATATCAAATTTTTAACAGAAATTTTAAAGCATTCATATATATATAAAATACTATAGAACTTCTACCACCATGTAAAAAAGGATCTCTTCTTTAATTTTTCTTTAAATACTGTTTTTAAGTATTGTTTTATTTTCTGATATCTTAAGTTCTTCGTTAACGAAAAATTGATTTCTTTTAATTTCTTTTAATTCCTCAATTCAAAAACAATATTGGCGCCTGTTTTAGAATATACTACCAACATTTTTTTATTTAATTCAGAAAAAATGAATTGCATTCCTTTTGCACCAGTAATAAAATCAAAATCTACATTATCTAATCATGGTATATAGTTACTTGCTTCCTATTTCAATTTCCAAGTGATCTATAGTTTTATTCCCATTTTCATTCTTTCTTGTATTCGTATATGGTATCCTCTTTAATGTTAAAACAATTTTTCGATATTTATAAACTAATTAGTTCTTTTTAATTAAATAAAGTTGTAAGGTTGTAAGAATCAATTTCAAGTAATCTCAAATGTAGTTCCACTCTTTAATTTTCAGACTTCCGTATACAAACCAAAGAAATTTTAACATATTATTGAGTCAAAAAATCCGAGGTGATGTTTAGTAAATTAAAGTCGGACACTTTAATTATCAGACTTCCGAATATAATCAAAGTAATTTTAACATATTGTTTAGTTAAAAAGAGAGGCGATGTTTAATATAGGTTAAAGTCTAACACATTAAAAGTGGAATTGGTATCGCCTCATTCCTTCATAGTGTCTTTCGTTCGAGTTTCTACACATTCTCTCACAAAAGAAAATCAAAACTTTCAATATAAAAGGAATTTACAACAAAATTATAATATTTAAAGAAAATTCTTTTGTTTGAAAAAGTTGAAAGAAAACCTATAGAAACGTTTTATTCATTTTATTATACAAGAATAGGTTAACGCTATAAAAACTTTGTGTAAACATGTTTCATTGTTTTTTGGTTGGTATTTTGTGTCAGGTGTCTATAGGCAAATTTTAATATGTATTATATCTTAAATCCAACCTTTAAGTTATAAGCATCAGTATTGCAATTTCATATTATTGTTGTTGGTTTTGCAACAATGAAGGAAAAAAAAATAAAAAAAAAAAATTTCTTTTTTTCTTTTTTGTATATGGAAAATTTCTTAATAAGTCGATTTTTTTTGTTTTTTTTTTTAAGCAACACAACAAACATTTATTTTTTTTGTTTTCTAAGGAAAATGAATTGATTTATAGTAAATTTTTTATTGAAATGCTGTTTGATTTGCATGCAAAGGATTACGAAATGTTTTTTTTAAGTTATTTAAAATATTTCAGGAAATTTGAATTTTTTTAACTGTTGAAAAATTATTGTATTTTGTTAAGCTGCAGAAATTTTTGGTAAGCGTAATTTTTTTCTTTTACCTATTAAGACATTTCATACAGTGGATTATTTTGTTTTATATGATCTTGACTCTCAGTTAAAAATTTAACCTGAATTTGAAAATATAATGAAGTTGTTTAATATCATATATAGTTAAAAAAAAGGTTTTTTTTTATTTTTTAGTGAAGTTAAAAAATTTGTAATAGAAAAAATTGAAATGGAACATATTATATCAAACTAATGTTGGTTTTTAAAATCTCAATTGTTGACTTTTATATTCCATAGTTAAAACATAATTAGAATAAAGCAATATTTTGTAATATATTACTGCGGTGTGCTGCTTAGATAAAAACATTATCCATTATATCTGACTCATGGCGCAGTGGTTAAGTCGCCAACCTTTCAATCGAAGGGTCTTGGATTCAAACCCCGGTCAGATCATAAATAAAAAAAAAAATATGTAGTACTTTCATATCGTAATAATGTATATCGTATAATTAATATTAGTAATAATAACAATAATAATATTAATAATAATAATAATAATAATAATAGTAATAATAATAACAATAATTATAATAATAATAGCGGCTACAGTGGATCCATCTTTAATAAGAATATTAATACCAAAAATAACAGCCGCTACAGTGACAGTGGGGGTTGCCTTCAATAATTACCTCATGTAGTAATATATATACTACTACTACATGTTGTAACTGTTGTGACGGCTTTAGTCACTGTTAGCAAAATAATAATAATAGGCGGATTCACTGTTTCCTTACAGTTTCACTCCCAATTCAATGATTCCGTATCCATTTTCCTATCCTTTCCTATCCCTACTCCCTAGCCAATATACTGCTTTCGCAGGTAAGGGTTTCATCCTACTATATTGGCTAAAGGGGGAGGTGGGTTTAGTCAGTAAGAATCTGACACTACCAAGGGGTAATTCTTGGTGTCTTTGGAAGATTCTCACCTCCCTTAAGAAAAAAACAAAAAAAAAAAAAAAAATTCTGTTTTTTTGTGAAGGAAAATTGTTCCAGTATTAATGGGATGTTCTTCAATATTTAGTATGTAAAAATACAATTACCGGATTGAAAGAAATTCATTACTAAAGGCCCAGTTGAAGATCCGTTCAATAGTTATGCATCTTTGTTAAAATTATGCTAGTTGATTCAAAAGCTGGTAATATCCTGTCATAGATGTATGCTACAAGATGTAGTTATAGTGACAATAAACTAACTTATACCTAAATCCAGTACTGAACCAAACATGTTACATAAATCACAATGTTAATGTACCGCTTTAATTGCTTATTTAAATTAGAAATAATGGGTCGCTAGCAATAAATTGAAGCTTTTCTAGTTGTTGATAAATAAAAATCAAAATAAACACGAAGTTTTATGATAAAAGATTTGATTCTATAATATCTCAAAATAATTAAATCTAAAAATTTTAAGATACACTCTATAAAACACTAAACACTTTAATAATCGTCCATTCGAAAAATTATATAACATAACATTTTAGAGTTTCCTTTAATATAGGAGATTTTTACACATCTATCGTAATAGTCAGAATAATAGAATGCAGGGTAATGATAAATGAGAATACATCCTGCCGAAGATATAATAATGCCAATAAATATAATGCACAAAGTATGAAGAAAAACGCTAAATTAAAGGATTGGAATTGTAGTTAAAGTATATTGCAGAATATGTCATATGATTCTGTAGAAATTTCTTTGATATACCTTGTAAAGATTAGTTGAAAAATAATTGTTAATTTTACCAAAGAATCTGAATAATTAATTTAAGCTACTTTTTTTTATCATGTTTAAGATACATTTAATCAATTTATTTAATTTTCAAAATTTTCCAACAACTAAAACTTAGCTCTTTTAATATTATATTCTCTAAAGTTTTTCATATTTCTTATTTAATTGAGATTAATTCTAATAATAAGAATTTATTTTCAACATGGTCCCACTCCCCTACATTATCCATCAGACTTCCATTTTTTTTAGCACGGTCCCTGTTGTGGCAGAAGCGGTGAAAAAAGACCTAATGAAATAAAGTCTAATATGTTTTATTTTCAATTTGAAGTTTAGTTCGTCAAGTTTCAGCGTTAGGTGTTATTATTCATTCGAATGAGAAAAATGGTTTATCAGGCTTTGTTACCAATATTAAAAAATATTGATTCTGAGCATAAGAATATTTTATTGATATAAAAATATATGCGTTTATATTTTTTGTTTAGCGGGGGTTTTGCAGGCAGAAGTCTCTTCTACTTCTACCTTCTTTTTAAATGAAAAAAAACTAGGAATCATTTCTAAGTTGGTTACAAAATCAAGGTTTTAATAATTAGCTTCGCGGATTTTCAGTTTAAGTTTAACTATTTTAAATGTACGAAACATTAGAAAAAATTTTAAATATTTGCTTTTTCCAGAATATGTAAATAATATATTATATTAAAGTTTTTTTATTTTTTTTTACGAGGGACGATGGAAAATATGAAACATCTCAAAAGAACTGGACGAGGTTCTTTTGGGTATAGTATTGGACTATAAATATAATAAAAATGTGTAAACAAAGTAATATATTAAAAAAAACAAAAAAATTGTTGTATTTTTATTATCAAAATAAGTTAAAATTTGTGAATTCAGTTATGAGGGAAAAAACATTGTTTAAAACTTTTTTATATTAAAATAATAAATTAAATAATAAGACTTTATTTCCTTTTAAAAATGGCAATTTGACAGATGCAGACAGAATCAATGTCAAATTTGCTATCTATCATATATTTTTTAAGAACAACAAACATACTCTTTTGTTGTAAATTTTTAAGAATTGTATGATTTCCATCATATTAAGTAGCATTTTAATTATAAATTAAGCTGTTCTCGTCATGAAACTTATTTCTGGTCATCTGGAATTTATTTTTAAATAACTTTTTTTAGGAACTTTTTAGTTACAATTAAGTACTATTTATTTTATTTTAAGAATTGTGCAATATTTTGTACATTTATTGATCATAATTCAAAAAATTTTTATATTAAATTTTTTAAATTTTACAAACTTACAAACATAAACTTTTAAACATACATTTTTTTTTTTGAATTTATTTTAAACTTTTATCAAATTGTACTAAAATTAAAAAATTTGATAATGTTGCAACTGCCATTGATAGAAGTAATTTCATATCTAATTCGAAAAAACCACAAATATTAAAACGTGGTTCTTTTAAAATTAATTGAAATGATAAAATTTCGATCTGTAATGACAAAAAAAAAAAAATTTGATTAATAAATTTCTTTTTTTAGAACATTTAAAATTAAATTAATTATAATTTGTGTGATGTGAAGCTTGACAATCAAATACGTATTAAATTAGAAGAAGAAGAACTTTAAGGCACTTTTAGATTTATATTTTTCTATTTTTGAATTTTTAACTTAGAGTTTAAGTTATTTTACAATCCACTAATCAGAATGTTAAAATAGTTGATAGTACTAATTGTAGATAGTACAATTGTAGTAGTTGATACATTAGATCACTAAAACACTAAAACACTAAAACACTAAAACACTAAAATGGTAATTATTTCTTAACCTAAATAACGTTTGATGTATAACGTCTGTCAAAATGTGTTCAAGCACATACATTCTATATTAAGATCCCAATTTCAATTTTGACACGATTTTATTTTTACTCTTAGAGAATTTATTTTGTTTACTTTTTCAAAGTTAATGTTGTATGTCAATTTAAAATAATTTTATTTTGAGTTTATTTTTCTCTAAAAACTTATAAAATTAATAAAAGCCGGGCGTCTTATTTCGGTAGACCCCAAAATTCGGTGTTAGGTATCAACATATTGCGTTTATACTTCGTTGTACGTTCTTTTTTAGGTCAGATAGTAAAGGATTCTGATGGCATTCCGGTGGTCTAGTGAGTAAGTATGCATGAAATATGTTCGCTATAAACACCGAGCAAGTGTGGGTTCGAATTCCATAGACGTTGTAAGATTAATTCTCCTTTACGACATTCACAGCCACATCTGGAAAGGAAAGGTTGTTTAATTTTCTTGTCACATTTATATAGCCGGAGAATAAAATAAAGAAAAAAACAATATATTTTAAAACATATGAATATTTGTGTAAAAATCATAATATAAAGCCCATGTTTAAGATAAAATAAATATATATATCTAATTATCATGGTCAAACTAAATTAATTCTGCAATGGTAAAATTTTTTATGTGGAAAATTTATATATCTAATCTTTAGTTAAAATATAATTTTAAATAAAAAAATATTTAATATGTAGATGAAATTAATTATTTTGTTTTAAAATGTCCGATATTGAAATATTATACCCTTGAATTTAAATTTAAAAACATTTTTCAATTAATATTAATAATCAAAGATATAATTTAATTAATTTTGAAAATAAAAACCAATGCAAAGAATTTTAGAAATTTATAAGCATTTGATTTTATTTGCTTGTCATATGAGCCCGAGTGAAATCGCAGTTTATTTTATTACCCAAGTTTTATTACAACCGTAGTAAAAACGATAATTTTTGAAATCATTTTTTGAATTTTGATATTATACAAGGTGTCTCAATTGTTTTGCTTGAAAAATATGATCGGGGATGTTGAAACAAACAAAAAATAGTGTTGGAGGATGGAGTCTATTTTCATTTCTTTAAGTTATGGAGTCTTAAATGTTTATCAACTATAGTTTATATTTATTTTTATAAATTTGGAACCAAATAAGACATAAATAAAAAAAATATAACATTTTAATGTTAATTTAGGCAATTTTAGCTAAAGTATTATCAGACATTATTTGAAAGCTCTCTATTCTGAAGTTATATGGGCTTAACGTCAAATATTATTAATAAAATACCACCTAAAGCCCTTTTACCAAAAAAATAACGATATTAGCATAACATTTATTCAATTTTAAAACAATTTGCATTTTCTTTCTTTTCATTTTGAATATACTAGAGTACGTAATAGACGTAATACATATATATCAATGTAGATTAGGTCATTCGCCTAATTACATAGTAAAGGCTATAGAATTCAAGGAATCAACTTATACATCTGCTATAGAATTTACACTATCACAATATAATATGAAAATTCCTTATTCCTGAGCTATTATATACTGTTTTTTATTTATGATTCTTATCCAATTATTTTACATACATGAGAAAGTGGTTAGACAATGTATAAAAATTTAGTATTAAAAAGTAAAAAATAAAATTTCATGCGGTGTTTTAGGTTCTAATAACATTTAGAGTTTTATTATTTAAACAGGGAAAGTTACTTTTTCAGTCTATATATATAAGGTCTATTTATATGGTATATTTAAAGGTATATTAAACAAAATGAACAAAATATTGTTTTGAAGAGGGAGACGGAGTCCATTTTCCTTAATTTATCATATTAATTTATGGGGACTAAATTGTTTTGTTAAGTTTTTATTTAATTTGGTTATATCTTCAAAACTATGCAATTAATTAATAAGTTTGACATATAACATAAAGATTTTCATTTCTGCCTTCTAAATAATCTATATTTTACAATTTATTATGTTTCAGCTATCTTTTTTTCAAAAGTTAAGAGCATTTTAAACGAAAGAAAAAAGATTTAGAAAAAACAAAAAATATTTTAGATTTTGTTTTTATATGCTTCAAAATTTTCTAAAACATGGTAATAAGGTATTGACATTTTGACATTTTAAGATTGCTTGATTAAAACTCTTTAAGTTTCGTATAGTGGTATTTTTTTCCTTTTTGTTAGGTTTTTTAAAATAATTGCCAAAGAAAATGTGGTAAATTTTTTAATCTATTAAAACATTGTTTAGAAAACTAAAACAAAGATTTTTCTAACGTTCCAACTAAAAACTACTTAATGCCTCATTATATTCGAAACAAAGGGAAATAGGTCAATCCCTCCAGAACAAAAATTTTCTTCATCTTTCAAATACGTACTTACCCAATAAATATTTTCTTTATGATATTCTATTAAAATATATTTTATTATACGTATATATACTATGTACATTGTATATATATGTATTAGATTATTATTATTTAAGCGCTATAAGTAATACTACGATTTTTTGTTGTATTTTTTTTTCCTAAAGAAGATGGTAATCTTCCAAAGACACTAAGAATACTTTCTTGGTAGCGTTAGGTTCTTATTGACTGAACCTACCCATCTTTAGCCCATATAATGGGATGAAATATTTGCCTGCTAAGGCAGTATATTGGCTAGCGAGTAGGCATAGGAAAGGATAGAACAATAGGATGGAGAAACATTGAATTGAGATTAGAACTGTAAGGAAACAATGAATCCGCCTATTATTATTACTATTTTCCTAACAGTGACAACATGCAGTAGTATATAACACCTTCCTGTATGAGGTAATAATTGAAGGCAACCCCACTATCACTCTAGCAGTTATTATTATTGGTATTATACGAATAGTATTAATTATTAATATAATTGTAATTTACTACAGAGTTAAGGCCATCAGTGAATTACAATGTGCAGTAGGTTATATAACACCTTCCCGCATGATATAACCAAAGATAGCTCCTCTGTAACACCTATATTATTATTATTAATTATACGATATACATTATTACGATACAAAATTATTACATATTTTTTTATTTATATGAGCTGACCTCTCAATGTGAAACCCCTTAAGACCCTCCGATTGAAAGGCAGGCCACTTAATCATTACGCCATGAGTTATACTATAATGTATAATACTTCTGTTAGTCTTACTGTCTCTAAAAAAAACTGATGATCTGTAAAGGATTTATTACTGGCAGTTCATTTTCCAAGGTGGCACATATCTTTCTCCGACTAAATCTTTCCCAGTTTTTGTGTATATATATACTTATATATTATATTTATATACAAATTATATATTACATACTTACACTTCTTTCCAAATTTTTTTCTAATAAATGACAATCAACAATATCCATTAATAATTTTCTTGAATATATATGAGAATTCATTATATTTATTGCTGTATATGTAATATGATAACATTCTGTTATTTGAATAACATTAAATATAATTAAACCAATAATAATAATACCAATTTTATCATCTTTTTTCATATATGAATATAAAAAATATAATGAACTTAAACAACCCATTAAACTTGATATTTGTACAGTTAAATTTTGATATTGAAATGATTTTATAATTGAATTTGTAAATTTATATGATAAATTATAAAATTTTGTTAAAACAGATATACATGTTTGTAAATCCCAATATATTGTTGAAAACATTAATATTGTATCATTTATATTATATTGATTAATTTTTTTTATTAATTGATTATTATTTTCATTATTATTTTTTTTACATGAAATTAAATTAATATTTTTTATTTCATTTGTAATATCTATTAATTTTTGTATTGATACTTGATAAAATTGCCATAAATATAAAAATATACTAAATGTTAAATTTATTGATGTTGAAAATATAAAATTATTAAAACACATATAATGAAAAACAATTTGTTGTTTAAATGGTTGTGATATATTAAAATTAAACATTAAAGTTGGACAACCAATACTTTGCATTAATGCTGCAATTGTTTTTATTATTGTATTAATAATACATAACCAATTTAATAATTTATTTTTTTTATTATATACAAATTTTACAACATATTTATTCATTTTATTTATTGTACGTAAATATTGTAATTGTGTTTTATATAATGTTATATGTGTTATTATAACACAACTAATACGAAATATCATTGATGTATAACGTGATAATATTAATACATATTCTTTTGATTGTATTGATGTGTTATTTGGCACTTCTAAATATATTATTGTTGGAAATATAATTATATTAAATAAAATTAATAAAAAACTATATATTGCTAATATTGGTGAATATTTTTGTTGTAATTTACCATAATTACTAACTTTAGCTAATATTAAACCACATAATCTACCAATATATTGTACATATATTATAATAGCATGTAATATAATTGCTTCAAAACTATGATATTTTTTACGTTTTATTAAAGATTTTTGAAATAACATTTTGTTTTTAAATAATATATTTATTAATATAATATAATTTTTTTTAAATTGTTATTAGATTTTTAATATTAATTTGTTTTGTTTTTGTTAACAACACTTTTAAGTATTTTTTTTTAAAATGATTTTTATTTCAATTTTTTATTTAATATTGATGAAAAAAACTATATGTACATTTGTATAAATTATTTAAATTAATATTAATTTTTATAATAATTATTTAAATTGATATTAATTTTTATATTAATTATTTAAATTGATATTAATTTTTATATTAATTATTTAAATTTTTATATTAATTATTTCAATGAATTTTTGTATTAATTATTTACATATTTATATTAATTATTTATATTTTTATATTAATTATTTAAATTGATATTAATTTTTGTTTTAATTATTTACATATTTATATTAATTATTTAAATTTATATTAATTTTTATATTAATTATTTCAATTAATATTAATTTTTATATTAATTATTTAAATTTATATTAATTTTTGTATTAATTATTTACATATTTATATTAATTATTTAAATTTATATTAATAAGATTAATAATATAAATTATTTAAATTGATATTAATTTTTATATTAATTATTTAAATTAATATTCTTTTTTATATTAATTCTGATATTAATTATTTAAATTTATATTCTTTTTTATATTAATTTTTTAAGTTGATATTAATTTTAATATTAATTATTTAAATTATAATATTTAATTTATAATTTATAATTTTTTATTTTTATTATTTATCAACTAAGGTAAAATTATTATTCAGCTTTTTAAAGTATAGTCCTAAAGTATAGTTTCTTATTATTTTAAACAAAAAAATAACATATAATTTATTTTAATTTTTATTTTTAATTAAACTATTAATACTCTTTTTCATTATAGTTATTTTATTAAGTTTAATAAATATTCAATTTTTTGTTTTTGTTTTTAATTATTATTGGATATTTTTTTACTTTTATTTACTTTGGAACTATAAATATTGTAATATTCTTATTGTGACCCAATTTATTACTAACTATTGGTTATAAATTTTGTTAACGTTTAGAAATATTAAAAAACAAAATAATTAGATAAAGAACTAATTAGAATAATATTCATAGAATAATTCAGATTATGCAGCAAAAAGTAAGTCAAAGTTATATATAATAATTTATTCTATTGCAATTAGAATCATATTAAAAATCAATTTATATATAAATATAGGAAACGATTTTAATAGAAAAAGTTATCTTTAAATAAAGTAAATAAAAACGAGGAAGTGTGCAGTAGGGTAGATTATGTCAACTCTAGGATACCCATATGAACATAAATAATATATACTGTTTGCATAAAACTTCATCATCTTTTACAAGATTTCAAATTTAATTTTAAAGATATGCTTTGGTACTTAACATATTTATGTAAATTTTGTATGATAGATACTCGAACCTGTTGTTCCGAACCTACCGCATTTTACAAAAATTATTATCAAAAAACTTGATCATCTTTTACAAAATTTCAGGAACCAACTTAATTATGTTCCAATATAGGCAAGCTATCTGAACCCGCTACTCTAGTACAACTTAATTTTACAGAAATTGCTGCCATACAACTTGAAATTTTTTCAGAAAATTTCAGAAACCTAACTTCAACAGAAGTTCAGGTAAAGAAAGAAGTTGTATGGCAGCTACTCGAACCTGCCGGGCCAAATTTTCTGGGTTTAAATAACGAAACTAATAAATTTATAAAAGTGATGTAGTAAAATTTGCAGAATCCTTTATTTTTTGAGTTATTGTGGGGACGGACACACATTATTTAATCGATTCAAGTTTCGGTTCTACTCTGATCCATACATTTGAGTTTATATCTAGTTCTAGTAGTCGTCCTTTAAGATGTTCGAAACGTAATGGTAAAATATACGTTCATACGGATATAAAAAGGAAATGTAGATTTTAAATTTGGTTAATTAGTTTTTAAATCAGAATTTTAGATTTATTTATTATATGAAATGACCTTTAATAAAACTTATTTATACATAATTATGAATGAAAGGTTAAGGATAGTAAATAAAACGCATTTTTTAAAAGGCACATTTATTACTAAATGAAGTCAATAATAACTTGTTTTAAGATATAATGAAAGGAAAGGGTAAGGGTAAAAAATTTAATTATAAAAATTAAAGTATAAATTGAGTTATCCTATAGGTAGGTATGGTAGATAGAAAGAGAAGAAAACATTAAAACCATTTGGAGCTTCTTACAAAAAGAGCTGGGCATTCATAAAATAGGTGAAAGTTTGATTTCTTTCCCTCTTCATCTTTGCTGTTTTTGCGCTTTTGCAGATTGAATCCTAGTCCTGTGGCAAGCATATTACTTTACCGATATTATGGCGATTTAGGGATAATAATATATAGTTTAGGAATAATAATCTGTAGTCCAGATTTGTTTTGTCACAGCGCAAGTATTGAGTTATATTAATCACAAAATATTGAGATTAATGTAAATAGAATTGTCAATAATCAAGAGAAAAGTTGTTTAACTTTTAAAACATAATGTTTTCCTTTGCTTTAATTGATATTCAAATGCTTTGATTTTCAAAAGTCACAGTTTAAAAAAGTATATAAATTTTAACCTTTTGATATTTGACTAAAAAAACCTTAAATAAAAATTTAAATATAAACTGCAAAAAATGAAATCTTAGTATAGGAGGAGTTAACTTAGGAGGAGTTACTGCTGTACTCTGTAATGGGTAGGACTAGTAAAAAAAATAATTTTATGAGATTTATTCATGATTAAAATGAAATTGCTTGTAAACAAACGTAACGATCTAAAGCGAAATTTTTTTCAATAAAAATTGAACATATTTATTATACCGTTATATTGTCCAATTACGTAATTAACAATTAGAGAATTTTATTTCCTTATGAAAAGTTACCCTTAAAATAGTTATTTGATTGTTTTAAATAATATAATCGTTTTGAAAATCTAAAGTTCAATCTTTTAATTTTTAATAGATACGATATGTTATGGCTTTCAAAACAACATATAGATATATACTAATATGTTTATATGTAGAATGATACATACATACATACATATTTACATTATCGTTATTATAGTAGAGAGTTGGTTTCTAAAAACTTCTAATTTAATTAATAATTTTATTAATTTAGTAAAATTCTATTATTTTTGTTAGAGAAACAAATTTTATACAAAATTTTCAACCAAGTTGAACGCAAAAAATAACTAATCAAATAATCATATTTCACTAAATATAGTGAAATTAATTAATATAAAATATTAATATACTATTTAATAACTAACTTTAGTGATTTTTTAATTTTTATTATTTTTTAAACTAATGAAATTCAGACCAAACTCTTGTGGAACATTCTATTAATCTAAAAAAAAAAACAGAGTTAGAATATTGTGATTTGTATCAAATTTTGTAAGGTTAGAATTTTCTGTATTAGAAACATTGTGAAAATTCAAAAGACATCTTCTTCAGTTTTAAAAGAAAACCTTTATAATTAAGAAAAGGTATTAATAAGATGTAAAAATATAATGTTTGAATTTTAATACTAATAATAATTTAGTAAAATTTGAATTTTTACCCCTAATATTCCTAAAATACGGGGAGGTACAAAAAATTTTCTGAGGCAACTTATGCAAATTCCAAAAGATTTCAAAATTCCTTCTAAATTTCAAGATTTTAACTGATAGCATTTCGGAGATATAAAGGATGCAAAATTTTGTAAAATCTTGTTTTGACGTAACGGTAAATTTAGATAATAAATTTTATTTTTTTGACATTGATTTCTATTATTTAGCATTTTAAGCAGTAACCAAAATGGCATAGTTCAAAATATGGAAATGTCATATTTTTTCGTTATGACATAGCCATTTATCAAAACGTAATAATATGTCGAACAATAACACAGAAATATAACTATTTATTTATATTTTTTTTAAATTTTGTTTTTATTTTAATATAAACTTAAATAATATAACAAATTTTCAATAAATTCAATAACTTTAACAAAAATTAAATAACAACAAAGAAAATTTATTAAAAAAGAAATGTCAATTTTGTTTTGTCAATTCCATTTTGACCAATCAACATAAGAAGAACTATGATGTATGTTTTACCAAACTTAACAAATCTAACATATGTCCATTATGGACATTAATATTAAGTTTCCATAAGCGAAATTGGCGGAACTAAACATATGTTGCTAAGTGAATGTAGACATTCACACATGTTGAACTATGATATTTTATAGTTAGGTACCGCTATTGAAAAAATATTACGAAAAACCTGAGATATACACATTTGAAAATAGGATTTTTTCAAACTTTGAGAAGTTGTAGTTCCGTAATGTATGAGGCTATATAAAAATGTTGTTCAACAACATTAATTTTTTTAAGAGGCCAGACGGTTTTTTTTAAGAACCATGGAGTTAAAATTTCAATGCTCTATCTATAACAGTGTAGCAGTTTTGTAAACAGGCGGACGGACGAATAGAGGGTCAGAGTGAAACTAATAAGGAAATTTTTCAAATTTTTTTTGGGTATTAGTTAAAAAGATTTGAAATTCAATTAATTAGTTTAAAGAATTAGAAATAAAATTCTGGTAATTTACGAGTTGCACCAGCTTCTTAAATTCTATAACTGAAAATATTTAACAATAGAAATTTTAAACAATAAAATATAATTTATTTTATTTTTTTAACATTTTACAATGGAAATGTTTTCATAATAAATACAAAAAAAAAAAAAAAATTGATAATTTTTTCAATTTATAATAGAAATTATATTTTTAAGTTTCAAAATAAATTCTGGGGCCTCGGTGGCCTAGTGGGTAAGAGCGTATACAATACGCTGTAAACACCGAGAGAGTGTGAGTTCGAACCCCACACTCGCCGTAAGAGTTATTCCCCCTTACGATATTTACAGCTACGCCTGGAAAGGCTGTGTAATTTCCTGTCCACATTTATGTGGCAGAGAAATGCATTAAAAAAAAAAAAAAAAATAAATAAATTAATTCGTATAATATTATATCACAATTACGTATAATTTTTATTACAGTTTTCTTTTTTATATTTTTAATTTTCTTTCGGACATTGACATTGCATAAAATTGTATTAAAACTATTAAATTGTGAAAAATTGATTGTAACATTCTTAAGAAAAATTTCCTGTCCAAATGAAACATTTTACTAACATCAAATCTCATTTCTTCCTTTATTAATTGTAATTGTAATTGTTCAATCTGTAATTAAAAAAAAAAAAACAAAAAATTAAATAAATGATTTGATAAAGTTTATAAAAGGTTAATATTATTAATAGTTTTTAATATTTAATTAATTTTTCTCTTGATGATTTTCTTACAGTCTTCAATATTTATAGAGCATATTTGGTGAATCAAAATAAATAAAAATTTGTTTAGTAAGTTGGAGTCTATTTTTCTTTGTTCCTGAGATAATGGGACTTAAAGTTTTTAATTGAATTTACTTATATCTCAAAAATTACGCAATTAATTAATAAGTGTGATACACCGACAGAAAACTTTGCGTTTCCTCTTCCGATATTTTAGATTATTCGAAAGATATCAGCATTTAAATAAAAAAACAAAAAAAAAAAAAATGAAAAAATACCCAATTTATAATTTTTTTTTTATTTGTTTCAAATTTTCGCTCTTATTTTTTTCTCAATTATTTCAAATACATACAATAAAAGATAGAATAAAACAGTTTTACACAAAATTAAAGAGTTTTTTTTTTAAATAATCAAAAATTGGGAAAATAATGATACCTTAAACTTTCGTCTGTCCACAATTTTTAATACTTTGTTCGTATATTGGGGTCGAAAACGCTCCCAGTCAATAAATAACGTAACCATGAATAAGAAAAAAAAACATAACGTATAACGTAACATAACTATTGGTAAGAGAAAAATTATTTTAGAATAATAATAATATTTTTTTTTTTAATAATAATAAAATAATTTATTATATAAGTTATTGAAATCTAGTTTTAGTTTCGTAAAAACAATCAATTTTATTATATTCACAATGATTCACAATGATTAATTTCAATATTTGACAATAATTAATTTTAATATCAACTGATTACAATTTTAATTTAATTACCGATTATTACAATTAGACGATCAATTTAGTATACTAATTAAGACTAAAACTTATTCTAAAATATCTGTACTTATATACTAATTTCAATGCATGTTGTGCCACGTGAATTTGTTCTGATGGGAAAAAATAGGCTTGGTAAATTGTAGCGTAAGCGAATTTGGTGGGAACAATTTTATTATAATGGAAAAATTAGCTTGATAAATTGTAGACGCTGCTGCGTAAGCGAATTTGATGGGAACAATTTTAATATCGCATAATTATATGATAAACTTGTGGGAACGTAATGTAACATGTGGATTGTAGTAAATTCAGACGCTGTTAACTTATATAAAATTCAAAAACGTACAAAAAAATATTCAAAAGTAAATATAAAATGTGGAAAATAAGAATGAAAAGTTTTAACTGAATCTAAAATATGTTTTAGCAAAACTAAATGACTACACATGCTTTTTGCAAAATTGCTTGATAAAACGGGTCTATGACACATTATTTTCCGAATGTAGTAAAATCTTGAAAAAAAAAAATCCCGAAAATACGAAAATGCCGAGTAATATAAAATCTCGAAAAAAAAATCCCGAAAAAAAATATCTTGAATATCTTGAATATCTTTATAAGTTTTTTTGAATCCGAATTATGGTGATTCCAAAAACAAATAATTTTAATTCAAGATTATTGCTTGAAATATTATTTTTATTTTAATCATCTGGTCAATATTTAATATAAAAAATTTTAATCACGTTTCTTTTAAACAAATAATATGAACCGGATTGCTATCATATCATCATATATGCATGCAATATGAATTTTTACGTTTGTCTTTTCAATGTGACATTTAGATACATGTCAAAGAATCTGACATTTAGATACATTTATAAAAATATTTGATTTCGAATCCAACTCTAACATTTCCCTAATTCAGAATGTCACATATTCATACGTATATAAATATTCTGTAAACGGCGTATAACTCTGATTTTGAGTCCAACTTTAAAATCCCTCCTGATTCAAAATCTCACATAATATATGATATACATATTATATATATATATTTGTATCCAATACTCAAAAATCCGTTTTTATATTTACTTATTTATTTACATATCTACTTATTTGAACAAAAATTCTCTGATTTCTGTATTTTTGGTTTATAAGATCTTTTTTTCGGATTTTTATCAGCAAAGTGTCATGCATTCTGATAAAACATGTTTATAATAGTATGGCCAAATTTTTCAAAGTTTTTTTTTGTATAATTGCTTGATAAAATTTGTTTTTATTACTCATTTTGATCTCATTAGACGGATAATGTCAGGTTTATATGAATAAGCATTTGGGATCAAGCATCAAGCACAAACATTCGATTAAAAAGCCGAAAATACAATTTGTTGCTAAAATTTAATACTTACAAATACGTACAAATATTGAATTTCGTGAAAAATATATTTTGACACAAAAATTCTATTAAAAACCCGAAAATACGCTTCGAAGTGGGTTAAAATTGAGTTTAAAGATTTTCAAAATTAAAGTTTATTTTTTTTTATTAAAAAATACCTCGTATTGTCCAAAAATATGGTTCTTGCACCTAAAATTTTTGTTCTTAATAGGGAAATCAATTTGTTACTAAAATTTAATATTTTTCATACAAATATTGAATTTTCGTGAAAAATATATTTCGATACAAAATTTGGATTAAAAACTCGAAAATACGTTTCTAAATGTGTTAAAAATTAGTTTAAAGTTTTTCAAAATTAAATTTCATTTTTTTTTATTAAAAAATTCCTCGTATTGTCCAAAAATATGGTTCTTATCCCTAAAATTTTTGGTTTTAATAAGGAAATCAATTTGCTACTAAAATTTAATATTTTTCATACAAATATTGAATTTTCTCGAAAAATGTATTTGGATACCAAAATTCGATGAAGAATCCGAAAATACGCTTCTGAATGGGTTAAAATTGAGTTTGAAGATTTTCAAAATTAAATTTTATTTTGTTTTATTAAAAAATTCCTCGTATTGTCCAAAAATATGGTTCTTGTCCCTAAAATTTAATATTTTTCATACAAATATTGAATTTTCTCGAAAAATGTATTTTGATACAAAAATTTGATTAAAAACCCGAAAATACGCTTCTAAGTGGGTTAAAATTTAGTTTAAAGATTTTCAAAATTAAATTTTATTTTTTTTTATTAAAAAATTCCTCATATTGTCCAAAAATATGGTTCTTGTCCCTAAAGTTTTTGTTTTTAATAAGGAAATCAATTTGTTACTAAAATTTAATATTTTTCATACAAATATTGAATTTTCTCGAAAAATGTATTTTGCTACAAAAATTCGATTAAAAACCCGAAAATACGCTTCTAAATAAGTTAAAATTGAGTTTAAAGGTTTTCAAAATTAAATTTTATTTTTTTTTAATTAAAAAATTCCTCATATTGTCCATAAGGTTATAAGGTAAAAAAATAATGTTCTTGTCCCTAAAATTTTTGTTTGTAATAAGGAAATCAATTGCTACTAAAATTTAATATTTTTCATACAATATTGAATTTTCTCGAAAAATGTATTTTGATACAAAAATTCGATTAAAAACCCAAAAATACGCTAAGGTTCTTGTCTCTAAAATTTTTGTTTGTAATAAGGAAATCAATTGCTACTAAAATTTAATATTTTTCATACAATATTGAATTTTCTCGAAAAATGTATTTTGATACAAAAATTCGATTAAAAACCCGAAAATACGCTTCTAAATGGGTTAAAATTTAGTTTAAAGATTTTCAAAATTAAATTTTATTTTTTTTTATTAAAAAATTCCTGGTATCGTCCAAAAATAAGCTTCTTGTCCCTAAAATTTTTGTTTTTAATAAGGAAATCAATTGCTACTAAAATTTAATATTTTTCATACAATATTGAATTTTCTCGAAAAATGTATTTTGATACAAAAATTCGATTAAAAACCCGAAAATACGCTTCTAAATGGGTTAAAATTGAGTTTGAAGATTTTCAAAATTAAATTTTATTTTGTTTTTTTAAAAAATTCCTCGTATTGTCCAAAAATATGGTTCTTGTCCCTAAAATTTAATATTTTTCATACAAATGTTGAATTTTCTCGAAAAATGTATTTTGATACAAAAATTCGATTAAAAACCCGAAAATACGCTTCTAAGTGGGTTAAAATTTAGTTTAAAGATTTTCAAAATTAAATTTTATTTTTTTTAATAAAAACTACCTCATATTGTCCAAAAATAAGGTTCTTGTCCCTAAAATTTTTGTTTTTAATAAGGAAATCAATTTGCTACTAAAATTTAATATTTTTCATACAAATATTGAATTTTCTCGAAAAATGTATTTTGATGCAAAAATTCTATTAAAAACCAGAAAACACGTTTCTATATGGGTTAAAATTGAGTTTAAAGATTTTCAAAATTAAATTTTATTTTCTTTTAATAAAAAATTCCTGATATTGTCCAAAAATAAGATTCTTGTACCTAAAATTTTTGTTTTTAATAAGGTAATCAATTTGTTACTGAAATTTAATATTTTACATACAAATATTGAATTTTCTAGAAAAATGTATTTGGATACAAAAATTCGATTAAAAACCCGAAAATACGCTTCTAAATGGGTTAAAATTGAGTTTAAAGATTATCAAAATTAAATTTTATTTTTTTTAATAAAAACCACCTTGTATTGTCCAAAAATATAGTTTTTGTCCCTAAAATTTTTGTTTTTAATAAGGAAATCAATTTGCTACTAAAATTTAATTTTCATACAAATATTCAATTTTCTCGAAAAATGTATTTTGATACAAAAATTTGATTAAAAACCCGAAAATACGCTTCTAAATGGGTTAAAATTGAGTTTAAAGATTTTCAAAATTAAATTTTATTTTTTTTAATAAAAACTACCTCGTATTGACCAAAAATAAGGTTCTTGTACCTAAAATTTTTGTTTTTAATAAGGAAATCAATTTGCTACTAAAATTTAATATTTTTCATACAAATATTGAATTTTCTCGAAAAATGTATTTTGATGCAAAAATTCTATTAAAAACCAGAAAACACGTTTCTATATGGGTTAAAATTGAGTTTAAAGATTTTCAAAATTAAATTTTATTTTCTTTTAATAAAAAATTCCTGATATTGTCCAAAAATAAGATTCTTGTACCTAAAATTTTTGTTTTTAATAAGGTAATCAATTTGTTACTGAAATTTAATATTTTACATACAAATATTGAATTTTCTAGAAAAATGTATTTGGATACAAAAATTCGATTAAAAACCCGAAAATACGCTTCTAAATGGGTTAAAATTGAGTTTAAAGAATTTCAAAATTAAATTTTATATTTTTTTATTAAAAAATTCCTCGTATTGTCCAAAAAAATGGTTCTTGTCCCTAAAATTTTTGTTTTTAATAAGGAAATCAATTTGCTACTAAAATTTAATATTTTTCATACAAATATTCAATTTTCTCGAAAAATGTATTTTGATACAAGAATTTGATTAAAAACCCGAAAATATGCTTCTAAATGGGTTAAAATTGAGTTTAAAGATTATCAAAATTAAATTTTATTTTTTTTAATAAAAACCACCTTGTATTGTCCAAAAATATAGTTTTTGTCCCTAAAATTTTTGTTTTTAATAAGGAAATCAATTTGCTACTAAAATTTAATTTTCATACAAATATTCAATTTTCTCGAAAAATGTATTTTGATACAAAAATTTGATTAAAAACCCGAAAATACGCTTCTAAATGGGTTAAAATTGAGTTTAAAGATTTTCAAAATTAAATTTTATTTTTTTTAATAAAAACTACCTCATATTGTCCAAAAATAAGGTTCTTGTCCCTAAAATTTTTGTTTTTAATAAGGAAATCAATTTGTTACTAAAATTAAATATTTTTCATACAAATATTGAATTTTTCCGAAAAATGTATTTTGCTACAAAAATTCGATTAAAAACCCGAAAATACGCTTCTAAAAGGGTTAAAATTGAATTTAAAGGTTTTCAAAATTAAATTTTATTTTTTTTTTTTAAAAATTCCTCATATTGTCCAAAAATAAGGTTCTTGTCCCTAAAATTTAATATTTTTCATACAAATATTGAATTTTCTAGAAAAATGTATTTGGATACAAAAATTCGATTAAAAACCCGAAAATACGCTTCTAAATGGGTTAAAATTGAGTTTAAAGAATTTCAAAATTAAATTTTATATTTTTTTATTAAAAAATTCCTCGTATTGTCCAAAAAAATGGTTCTTGTCCCTAAAATTTTTGTTTTTAATAAGGAAATCAATTTGCTACTAAAATTTAATATTTTTCATACAAATATTCAATTTTCTCGAAAAATGTATTTTGATACAAGAATTTGATTAAAAACCCGAAAATATGCTTCTAAATGGGTTAAAATTGAGTTTAAAGATTATCAAAATTAAATTTTATTTTTTTTAATAAAAACCACCTTGTATTGTCCAAAAATATAGTTTTTGTCCCTAAAATTTTTGTTTTTAATAAGGAAATCAATTTGCTACTAAAATTTAATTTTCATACAAATATTCAATTTTCTCGAAAAATGTATTTTGATACAAAAATTTGATTAAAAACCCGAAAATACGCTTCTAAATGGGTTAAAATTGAGTTTAAAGATTTTCAAAATTAAATTTTATTTTTTTTAATAAAAACTACCTCGTATTGACCAAAAATAAGGTTCTTGTACCTAAAATTTTTGTTTTTAATAAGGAAATCAATTTGCTACTAAAATTTAATATTTTTCATACAAATATTGAATTTTCTCGAAAAATGTATTTTGATGCAAAAATTCTATTAAAAACCAGAAAACACGTTTCTATATGGGTTAAAATTGAGTTTAAAGATTTTCAAAATTAAATTTTATTTTCTTTTAATAAAAAATTCCTGATATTGTCCAAAAATAAGATTCTTGTACCTAAAATTTTTGTTTTTAATAAGGAAATCAATTTGTTACTAAAATTTAATATTTTTCATACAAAAATTGAATTATCTCGAAAAATGTATTTTGATGCAAAAATTCTATTAAAAACCTGAAAATACACTTCTAAATGGGTTAAAATTGAGTTTAAAGATTTTCAAAATTAAATTTTATTTTTTTTAATAAAAACTACCTCGTATTGACCAAAAATAAGGTTCTTGTACCTAAAATTTTTGTTTTTAATAAGGAAATCAATTTGCTACTAAAATTTAATATTTTTCATACAAATATTGAATTTTCTCGAAAAATGTATTTTGATGCAAAAATTCTATTAAAAACCAGAAAACACGTTTCTATATGGGTTAAAATTGAGTTTAAAGATTTTCAAAATTAAATTTTATTTTCTTTTAATAAAAAATTCCTGATATTGTCCAAAAATAAGATTCTTGTACCTAAAATTTTTGTTTTTAATAAGGTAATCAATTTGTTACTGAAATTTAATATTTTACATACAAATATTGAATTTTCTCGAAAAATGTATTTTGATACAAATATTCTATTAAAAACCCGAAAATAAGCTTCTATATGGGTTAAAATTGAGTTTAAAGATTTTCAAAATTAAATTTTATTTTTTTAATAAAAACTACCTCGTATTGACCAAAAATAAGGTTCTTGTACCTAAAATTTTTGTTTTTAATAAGGAATTCAATTTGTTACTGAAATTTAATATTTTACATACAAATATTGAATTTTCTCGAAAAATGTATGTTGATACAAAAATTCGATTAAAAACCCGAAAATACGCTTCTAAATGGGTTAAAATTGAGTATAAAGATTTTCAAAATTAAATTTTATTTTTTTTATTAAAAAATACCTCGTATTGTACAAAAATATAGTTTTTGTCCCTAAAATTGTTGTTTATACCCGTACGATAGGATCGGGTATAATAAAATTACTCCTCCGTTTGTAACACCTCGAAATAAGCGAGCTAGATATACCTTCAAAGGTATGGATCGGATCAGAAAAAAATTCTAAGACTTTTGAGCCATGTCCGTCCGTCCGTCCGTCCGTCAGCACGCTAAATCAAAAACTAAGAAAGCTAGAATCTTGAAATTTACACAAAATATTTTGGGAGTAATTTGTAGGTTCCCTATTTTTTTTGGTTGAGTTTGGACCAAGCCTTAGGGTAGCTCTCGAACACCTAACTTTTAGATCTCCACATTTTTTTTGCAATAGAGCTATGAAATTTTAACTACTGATAGATCTCACAAAAATATTAATTTTATTTTTAATAACTTTTTTTTGTAGCCCCACCCGTTACGGAGCTACAGCTCCCCAAAAGTTCAAAAAAGCTCTATATTTAAATTGTTATAGCACAAGTTGTATAAAGTATATCTCCATTTTGAAAACGCCAAACGATTACTACTTTCATTGCCTTTAAAAGTATATATACAATAAATATATATTTTTGGCATACGGTGTCTTAATTTACCGTTATGCGAAACTCAAATTTTGCAAAATTCTTTAACCCTTCCATCTTCTAAACGGTTAAAGTTGGAAACTTGAAATTTTGACGGAAGTTAGAACTTTAAAAATTAGTATGAGTCACTTCAGAATTTTTTTTTGTATCACTCCCCGTTTAGGAGCTGTAAGGGGTCAAAAACTGAAAATTTTCTATTTTTAAACACCTGTAACTTGAACACCTGTTAAAATTTTTTTGAAGTAATACACAAAAATTAAAGCTCCAACATTATATTTTTATTTCTGTTAACAACTTTTTTTAATAATATAGGGTTACTTTATAATTGACGAAAGTGTTACTTGATTTTTTCAAATTTTCTAACAAATTTCATTAACGAATTTTTTCCATTTTGTTTTACTCGATAATTTGAAATTGTTGAGGATATAATGCGTAGTACAAAAAAATTGTAAATAAATAAACAACATAACGGTTGCTTGAAGAATTTTTATTTATATGATATTGATATATATACATACTTATATAATATCATGTTTATTTACATATCGTATATGTCACTAGTGAATGAATGATAAGAGTATAGATGTATATTATATAGCGCCGTATTTACATACACATATGTATTTTATTGTACTTATAAGAAATTATTCTGTCAATGGAATATTTAAATATAATATAATATAATATTTAAAATTATATTTACTGTTTTGTACTTAGTAAATTTAATATACATTTACCGCTTAGTATTAAATGGTACTATAGAATATTTGAAAAAGTTTTGGATTGATAATCGTTATGTGGAAGGTTAGAATCTGCTTTTGAAAAATGTACATATAAACATATAGTTTGAATATATGTACAACCCATAGTTCTAGAAATTATAAAATTCACCAAAATTTGATTAAAAACCCGAAAATACGCTTCTAAATGGGTTAAAATTGAGTTTAAAGATTTTCAAAATTAAATTTTATTTTTTTTATTAAAAAATACCTCGTATTGTACAAAAATATAGTTTTTGTCCCTAAAATTTTTGTTTTTAATAAGGAAATCAATTTGCTACTGAAATATAATATTTTTCATACAAATATTGAATTTTCTCGAAAAATGTATTTTGAAACAAAAATTTGATTAAAAACCCGAAAATACGCTTCTAAATGTGTTAAAATTGAGTTTAAAGATTTTCAAAATTAAATTGTATTTTTTTTATTAAAAAATACCTCGTATTGTACAACCTCGTTTTGTCCCTAAAACTTTTGTTTTTAATAAGGAAATCAATTTGCTACTGAAATATAATATTTTTCATACAAATATTGAATTTTCTCGAAAAATATATTTTGATACAAAAATTCGATTAAAAACCCGAAAATACGCTTCTAAATGGGTTAAAATTGAGTTCAAAGATTTTCAAAATTAAATTTTATTTTTTTTAATAAAAAATACCTCGTATTGTCCAAAAATATGGTTTTTGTCCCTAAAATTTTTATTTTTAATAAGGAAATCAATTTGCTACTAAAATTTAATATTTTTCATACAAATATTGAATTTTCTCGAAAAATGTATTTTGATACAAAAATTTGATTAAAAACCCGAAAATACGCTTCTAAATGGGTTAAAATTGAGTTTAAAGATTTTCTAAATTAAATTTTATTTTTTTTAATAAAAACTACCTCGTATTGTACAAAAATATAGTTTTTGTCCCTAAAGTTTTTGATTTTAATAAGGAAATCAATTTGCTACTGAAATTTAATATTTTTCATACAAATATTGAATTTTCTCGAAAAAAGTATTTTGATACAAAATTTTGATTAAAAACCCGAAAATACGTGGGGTTCTAAATGGGTTAAAATTGAGTTTAAAGCTTTTCAAAATTAAATTTTATTTTTTTTTTAAAAAAAACTACCTCGTATTGTACAAAAATATAGTTTTTGTCCCTAAAATTTTTGTATTTAATAAGGAAATCAATTTGCTACTGAAATATAATATTTTTCATACAAATATTGAATTTTCTCGAAAAATGTATTTTGATACAAAAATTTGATTAAAAACCCGAAAATACGCTTCTAAATGGGTTAAAATTGAGTTTAAAGATTTTCAAAATTAAATTTTATTTTTTTTTATTAAAAAATTGCTGGTATTGTCCAAAAATATGGTTCTTATCCCTAAAATTTTTGTTTTTAATAAGGAAATCAATTTGCTACTAAAATTTAATATTTTTCATACAAATATTGAATTTTCTCGAAAAAAGCATTTTGATACAAAATTTTGATTAAAAACCCGAAAATACGCTTCTAAATGAGTTAAAATTGAGTTTAAAGATTTTCAAAATTAAATTTTATTTTTTTTTAATGAAAACTACCTCGTATTGTACAAAAATATAGTTTTTGTCCCTAAAATTTTTGTTTTTAATAAGGAAATCAATTTGCTACTGAAATATAATATTTTTCATACAAATATTGAATTTTCTCGAAAAATATATTTTGATACAAAAATTCGATTAAAAACCCGAAAATACGCTTCTAAATGGGTTAAAATTGAGTATAAAGATTTTCAAAATTAAATTTTATTTTTTTTATTAAAAAATACCTCGTATTGTACAAAAATATAGTTTTTGTCCCTAAAATTTTTGTTTTTAATAAGGAAATCAATTTGCTACTGAAATATAATATTTTTCATACAAATATTGAATTTTCTCGAAAAATATATGTTGATACAAAAATTCGATTAAAAACCCGAAAATACGACAAAAACTATATTTTTGTACAATACGAGGTATTTTTTAATAAAAAAAATAAAATTTAATATTTTTCATACAAATATTGAATTTTTTCGAAAAATGTATTTTGATACAAAAATTTGATTAAAAACCCGAATATGCGCTTCTAAATCGGTTAAAATTGAGTTCAAAGATTTTCAAAATTAAATTTTATTTTTTTTAATAAAAAATACTTCGTATTGTCCAAAAATATGGTTCTTATCCCTAAAATTTTTGTTTTTAATAAGAAAATCAATTTGCTACTAAAATTTAATATTTTTCATACAAATATTGAATTTTCTCGAAAAAAGCATTTTGATACAAAATTTTGATTAAAAACCCGAAAATACGCTTCTAAATGGGTTAAAATTGAGTTTAAAGATTTTCAAAATTAAATTTTATTTTTTTTTAATGAAAACTACCTCGTATTGTACAAAAATATAGTTTTTGTCCCTAAAATTTTTGTTTTTAATAAGGAAATCAATTTGCTACTGAAATATAATATTTTTCATACAAATATTGAATTTTCTCGAAAAATATATTTTGATACAAAAATTCGATTAAAAACCCGAAAATACGCTTCTAAATGGGTTAAAATTGAGTATAAAGATTTTCAAAATTAAATTTTATTTTTTTTATTAAAAAATACCTCGTATTGTACAAAAATATAGTTTTTGTCCCTAAAATTTTTGTTTTTAATAAGGAAATCAATTTGCTACTGAAATATAATATTTTTCATACAAATATTGAATTTTCTCGAAAAATATATGTTGATACAAAAATTTGATTAAAAACCCGAATATGCGCTTCTAAATGGGTTAAAATTGAGTTCAAAGATTTTCAAAATTAAATTTTATTTTTTTTAATAAAAAATACTTCGTATTGTCCAAAAATATGGTTCTTATCCCTAAAATTTTTGTTTTTAATAAGAAAATCAATTTGCTACTAAAATTTAATATTTTTCATACAAATATTGAATTTTCTCGAAAAATGTATTTTGATACAAAAATTTGATTAAAAACCCGAATATGCGCTTCTAAATCGGTTAAAATTGAGTTCAAAGATTTTCAAAATTAAATTTTATTTTTTTTAATAAAAAATACCTCGTATTGTCCAAAAATATGGTTTTTGTCCCTAAAATTTTTATTTTTAATAAGGAAATCAATTTGCTACTAAAATTTAATATTTTTCATACAAATATTGAATTTTCTCGAAAAATGTATTTTGATACAAAAATTTGATTAAAAACCCGAATATGCGCTTCTAAATGGGTTAAAATTGAGTTCAAAGATTTTCAAAATTAAATTTTATTTTTTTAATAAAAAATACCTCGTATTGTCCAAAAATATGGTTCTTATCCCTAAAATTTTTGTTTTTAATAAGGAAATCAATTTGCTACTAAAATTTAATATATTTCATACAAATATTGAATTTTCTCGAAAAATGTATTTTGATACAAAAATTTGATTAAAAACCCGAATATGCGCTTCTAAATGGGTTAAAATTGAGTTTAAAGCTTTTGAAAATTAAATTTTATATTTATTAATAAAAACTACCTCGTATTGTACAAAAATATAGTTTTTGTCCCTAAAATTTTTGTATTTAATAAGGAAATCAATTTGCTACTGAAATATAATATTTTTATACAAATATTGAATTTTCTCGAAAAATGTATTTTGATACAAAAATTTGATTAAAAACCCGAAAATACGCTTCTAAATGGGTTAAAATTGAGTTTAAAGATTTTCAAAATTAAATTTTATTTTTTTTATTAAAAAATACCTCGTATTGTACAAAAATATAGTTTTTGTCCCTAAAATTTTTGTTTTTAATAAGGAAATCAATTTGCTACTGAAATATAATATTTTTCATACAAATATTGAATTTTCTCGAAAAATATATTTTGATACAAAAATTCGATTAAAAACCCGAAAATACGCTTCTAAATGGGTTAAAATTGAGTATAAAGATTTTCAAAATTAAATTTTATTTTTTTTATTAAAAAATACCTCGTATTGTACAAAAATATAGTTTTTGTCCCTAAAATTTTTGTTTTTAATAAGGAAATCAATTTGCTACTGAAATATAATATTTTTCATACAAATATTGAATTTTCTCGAAAAATGTATTTTGATACAAAAATTCGATTAAAAACCCGAAAATACGCTTCTAAATGGGTTAAAATTGAGTATAAAGATTTTCAAAATTAAATTTTATTTTTTTTATTAAAAAATACCTCGTATTGTACAAAAATATAGTTTTTGTCCCTAAAACTTTTGTTTTTAATAAGGAAATCAATTTGCTACTGAAATATAATATTTTTCATACAAATATTGAATTTTCTCGAAAAATATATTTTGATACAAAAATTTGATTAAAAACCCGAATATGCGCTTCTAAATGGGTTAAAATTGAGTTCAAAGATTTTCAAAATTAAATTTTATTTTTTTTAATAAAAAATACTTCGTATTGTCCAAAAATATGGTTTTTGTCCCTAAAATTTTTATTTTTAATATGGAAATCAATTTGCTACTGAAATATAATATTTTTCATACAAATATTGAATTTTCTCGAAAAATATATTTTGATACAAAAATTCGATTAAAAACCCGAAAATACGCTTCTAAATGGGTTAAAATTGAGTTCAACGATTTTCAAAATTAAATTTTATTTTTTTTAATAAAAACTACCTCGTATTGTCCAAAAATATGGTTTTGTCCCTAAAATTTTTATTTTTAATATGGAAATCAATTTGCTACTAAAATTTAATATTTTTCATACAAATATTGAATTTTCTCGAAAAATGTATTTTGATACAAAAATTTGATTAAAAACCCGAATATGCGCTTCTAAATGGGTTAAAATTGAGTTCAAAGATTTTCAAAATTAAATTTTATTTTTTTTAATAAAAAATACTTCGTATTGTCCAAAAATATGGTTTTTGTCCCTAAAATTTTTATTTTTAATATGGAAATCAATTTGCTACTAAAATTTAATATTTTTCATACAAATATTGAATTTTCTCGAAAAATGTATTTTGATGCAAAAATTTGATTAAAAACCCGAAAATACGCTTCTAAATGGGTTAAAATTGAGTATAAAGATTTTCAAAATTAAATTTTATTTTTTTTATTAAAAAATACCTCGTATTGTACAAAAATATAGTTTTTGTCCCTAAAACTTTTGTTTTTAATAAGGAAATCAATTTGCTACTGAAATATAATATTTTTCATACAAATATTGAATTTTCTCGAAAAATATATTTTGATACAAAAATTTGATTAAAAACCCGAATATGCGCTTCTAAATGGGTTAAAATTGAGTTCAAAGATTTTCAAAATTAAATTTTATTTTTTTTAATAAAAAATACCTCGTATTGTCCAAAAATATGGTTCTTATCCATAAAATTTTTGTTTTTAATAAGGAAATCAATTTGCTACTAAAATTTAATATTTTTCATACAAATATTGAATTTTCTCGAAAAATGTATTTTGATACAAAAATTTGATTAAAAACCCGAATATGCGTTTCTAAATGGGTTAAAATTGAGTTCAAAGATTTTCAAAATTAAATTTTATTTTTTTTAATAAAAAATACCTCGTATTGTCCAAAAATATGGTTTTTGTCCCTAAAATTTTTATTTTTAATAAGGAAATCAATTTGCTACTGAAATTTAATATTTTTCATACAAATATTGAATTTTCTCGAAAAATGTATTATGATACAAAAATTTGATTAAAAACCTGAATATGCGCTTCTAAATGGGTTAAAATTGAGTTCAAAGATTTTCAAAATTAAATTTTATTTTTTTTAATAAAAAATACTTCGTATTGTCCAAAAATATGGTTTTTGTCCCTAAAATTTTTATTTTTAATAAGGAAATCAATTTGTTATTAAAATTTAGTATTTTTCATACAAATATTGAATTATCTCGAAAAATGTATTTTGATACAAAAATTTGATTAAAAACCCGAATATGCGCTTCTAAATGGGTTAAAATTGAGTTCAAAGATTTTCAAAATTAAATTTTATATTTATTAATAAAAAATACGTCGATTGTCCAAAAATAAGGTTCTTATCCCTAAAATTTTTATTTTTAATAAGGAAATCAATTTGCTACTAAAATTTAATATTTTTCATACAAATATTGAATTTTCTCGAAAAATGTACTTTGATACAAAAATTTGATTAAAAACCCGAATATGCGCTTCTAAATGGGTCAAAATTGAGTTTAAAGATTTTCAAAATTAAATTTTATTTTTTTTAATAAAAAATACTTCGTATTGTCCAAAAATATGGTTTTTGTCCCTAAAATTTTTATTTTTAATAAGGAAATCAATTTGCTACTGAAATTTAATATTTTTCATACAAATATTGAATTTTCTCGAAAAATGTATTTTGATACAAAAATTTGATTAAAAACCCGAAAATGCGCTTCTAAATGGGTTAAAATTGAGTTTAAAGATTTTCAAAATTAAATTTTATATTTATTAATAAAAAATACCTCGATTGTCCAAAAATAAGGTTCTTATCCCTAAAATTTTAGTTTTTAATAAGGAAATCAATTTGCTACTGAAATTTAATATTTTTCATACAAATATTGAATTTTCTCGAAAAATGTATTATGATACAAAAATTTGATTAAAAACCTGAATATGCGCTTCTAAATGGGTTAAAATTGAGTTCAAAGATTTTCAAAATTAAATTTTATTTTTTTTAATAAAAAATACTTCGTATTGTCCAAAAATATGGTTTTTGTCCCTAAAATTTTTATTTTTAATAAGGAAATCAATTTGTTATTAAAATTTAGTATTTTTCATACAAATATTGAATTATCTCGAAAAATGTATTTTGATACAAAAATTTGATTAAAAACCCGAAAATACGCTTCTAAATGGCTTAAAATTGAGTTTAAAAATTTTCAGAATTCAATGTTATTTTTTTTTATTAAAAAATTCCCCATATTGTCCAAAAATAAGGTTCTTGTACATAAAAATTTTGTTAAAATTGAATTTAAAGATTTTCAAAATTAAATTTTATTTTTTTTAATAAAATCGAAATTTTGTACACTACTTCGTATTGTACAAAAATATAGTTTTTGTCTCTAAAATTTTTGTTTTTAATAAGGAAATCAATTTGCTACTGAAATTTAATATTTTTCATACAAATATTGAATTTTCTCGAAAAATGTACTTTGATACAAAAATTTGATTAAAAACCCGAAAATGCGCTTCTAAATGGGTCAAAATTGAGTTTAAAGATTTTCAAAATTAAATTGTATTTCGTTTTAATAAAAAATTCCCCATATTGTCCAAAAACATGGTTCTTATCCCTAAAATTTTTGTTTTTAATAAGGAAATCAATTTCCTACTAAAATTTAATATTTTTCATACAAATATTGAATTTTCTCGAAAAATGTATTTTGATACAAAAATTTGATTAAAAACCCGAATATGCGCTTCTAAATGGGTTAAAATTGAGTTCAAAGATTTTCAAAATTAAATTTTATTTTTTTTAATAAAAAATACATCGTATTGTCCAAAAATATAGTTTTTGTCCCTAAAATTTTTATTTTTAATAAGGAAATCAATTTGTTATTAAAATTTAGTATTTTTCATACAAATATTGAATTTTCTCGAAAAATGTATTTTGATACAAAAATTTGATTAAAAACCCGAAAATACGCTTCAAAATGGGTTAAAATTGAGTTTAAAAATTTTCAGAATTCAATTTTATTTTTTTTTATTAAAAAATTCCCCATATTGTCCAAAAATAAGGTTCTTGTACATAAAATTTTTGTTAAAATTGAAATTAAAGATTTTCAAAATTAAATTTTATTTTTTTTAATAAAATCGAAATTTTGTACGTAGTGTACAAAATTTGTATTTTTCATACAAATATTGAATTTTGTCGAAAAATGTATTTTGATACAAAAATTTGATTAAAAACCCGAATATGCGCTTCTAAATGGGTTAAAATTGAGTTCAAAGATTTCCAAAATTAAATTTTATTTTTTTTAATAAAAAATACCTCGTATTGTCCAAAAATATGGTTTTTGTCCCTAAAATTTTTATTTTTAATAAGGAAATCAATTTGTTATTAAAATTTAGTATTTTTCATACAAATATTGAATTTTCTCGAAAAATGTACTTTGATACAAAAATTTGATTAAAAACCCGAATATGCGCTTCTAAATGGGTTAAAATTGAGTTCAAAGATTTTCAAAATTAAATTTTATTTTTTTTAATAAAAAATACATCGTATTGTACCAAAAAATAGTTTTTGTCCCTAAAATTTTTGTTTTTAATAAGGAAATCAATTTGCTACTGAAATTTAATAATTTTCATACAAATATTGAATTTTCTCGAAAAATGTATTTTGATACAAACATTTGATTAAAAACCCGAAAATACTCTTCTAAATAGGTTAAAATTGAATTTAAAGATTTTCAAAATTAAATTTTATTTTTTTTTAATAAAAAATACCTCGTATTGTCCAAAAATATGGTTTTTGTCCCTAAAATTTTTATTTTTAATAAGGAAATCAATTTGCTACTAAAATTTAATATTTTTCATACAAATATTGAATTTTCTCGAAATATGTATTTTGATTCAAACATTTGATTAAAAACCCGAAAATACTCTTCTAAATAGGTTAAAATTGAATTTAAAGATTTTCAAAATTAAATTTTATTTTTTTTTAATAAAAAATACCTCGTATTGTCCAAAAATATGGTTTTTGTCCCTAAAATTTTTATTTTTAATATGGAAATCAATTTGCTACTAAAATTTAATATTTTTCATACAAATATTGAATTTTCTCGAAAAATGTATTTTGATACAAAATTTTGATTAAAAACCCGAAAATACGCTTCTAAATGGGTTAAAATTGAGTTTAAAGATTTTCAAAATTAAATTTTATATTTTTTAATAAAAAATACCTCGTATTTTTCTACTAAACTTTAATTTTTTTCATACAAATATTGAATTTTCTCGAAAAATATATTTTGATACAAACATTTGATTAAAAACCCGAAAATACGCTTCTAAATGGGTTAAAATTGAGTTTAAAGATTTTCAAAATTTAATTTTATTTTTTTTAATAAAAACTACCTCGTATTGTACAAAAATATAGTTTTTGTCCCTAAAGTTTTTGTTTTTAATAAGGAAATCAATTTGCTACTGAAATTTAATATTTTTCATACAAATATTGAATTTTCTCGAAAAATATATTTTGATACAAAAATTCGATTAGAAACGCGAAAATACGCTTCTAAATGGGTTAACATTGGGTTTAAAGATTTTCAGAATTGAATTTTACTTTTTTTTATTAAAAAATTCCCCATATTGTCCAAAAATATGGTTCTTATCCCTAAAATTTTTGTTTTTAATAAGGAAATCAATTTGCTACTAAAATTTAATATTTTTCATACAAATATTGAATTTTCTCGAAAAATGTATTTTGATACAAAAATTTGATTAAAAACCCGAATATGCGCTTCTAAATGGGTTAAAATTGAGTTCAAAGATTTTCAAAATAAAATTTTATTTTTTTTAATAAAAACTACCTCGTATTGTCCAAAAATATGGTTTTTGTCCCTAAAATTTTTATTTTTAATAAGGAAATCAATTTGTTATTAAAAATTAGTATTTTTCATACAAATATTGAATTTTCTCGAAAAATGTACTCTGATACAAAAATTTGATTAAAAACCCGAAAATGCGCTTCTAAATGGGTCAAAATTGAGTTTAAAGATATCCAAAATTAAATTGTATTTCGTTTTAATAAAAAATTCCTCATATTATCCAAAAATAAGGTTCTTGTTCCACAAATTTTTGTTTTTAGTAAGGAAATCAATTTGTTATTAAAATTTAGTATTTTTCATACAAATATTGAATTTTCTCGAAAAATGTATTTTGATACAAAAATTTGATTAAAAACCCGAAAATACGCTTCTAAATGGGGTAAAATTTAGTTTAAAGATTTTCAAAATTAAATTTTATATTTTTTAATAAAAAATACCTCGTATTGTCCAAAAATATGGTTCTTGTTCCTAAAATTTTAGTTTTTAATAAGGAAATCAATTTGCTACTGAAATTTAATATTTTTCATACAAATATTGAATTTTCTCGAAAAATGTATTTTGATACAAAAATTTGATTAAAAACCCGAAAATACGCTTCTAAATGGGTTAAAATTGAGTTTAAAGATTTTCAAAATTAAATTTTACTTTTTTTAATAAAAAATACCTCGTATTGTCCAAAAATATGGTTATTATCCCTAAAATTTTTGTTTTTAATAAGGAAATCAATTTGCTACTAAAATTTAATATTTTTCATACAAATATTGAATTTTCTCGAAAAATATAGTTTGATACAAAAATTTGATTAAAAACCCGAAAATACGCTTCTAAATGGGTTAAAATTGAGTTTAAAGATTTTCAGAATTCAATTTTATTTTTTTTTATTAAAAAATTCCCCATATTGTCCAAAAATAAGGTTCTTATCCCTAAAATGTTTGTTTTTAATAAGGAAATCAATTTGCTACTGAAATTTAATATTTTTCATACAAATATTGAATTTTCTCGAAAAATGTATTTTGATACAAAAATTTAAAAACCCGAAATACGCTTCTAAATGGGTTAAAATTGAGTTTAAAGATTTTCAAAATTAAATTTTATTTTTTTTAATAAAAAATACCTCGTATTGTCCAAAAATATGGTTCTTATCCCTAAAATTTTTGTTTTTAATAAGGAAATCAATTTGCTACTAAAATTTAATATTTTTCAAACAAATATTGAATTTTCTCGAAAAATGTAGTTTGATACAAAAATTTGATTAAAAACCCAGATTTTCAAAATTAAATTTTATTTTCTTTTATTAAAAAATTCCTCGTATTGTCCAAAAATATGGTTCTTATCCCTAAAATTTTTGTTTTTAATAAGGAAATTAATTTGCTACTAAAATTTAATATTTTTCATACAAATATTGAATTTTCTCGAAAAATGTATTTTGATACAAAAATTTGATTAAAAACCCGAAAATACGCTTGTAAATGGGTTAAAATTGAATATAAAGATTTTCAAAATTAAATTTTATGTTTTTTATTAAAAAATACCTCGTAATGTCCAAAAATATGGTTCTTGCACCTAAAATTTTAGTTTTTAATACAAAATTTAATACAAAATTTAATACAAAAATTTGATTAAAAACCCAGATTTTCAAAATTAAATTTTATTTTCTTTTATTAAAAAATTCCTCGTATTGTCCAAAAATATGGTTCTTATCCCTAAAATTTTTGTTTTTAATAAGGAAATCAATTTGCTACTAAAATTTAATATTTTTCATACAAATATTGAATTTTCTCGAAAAATATATTTTGATACAAAAATTTGATTAAAAACCCGAAAATACGCTTCTAAATGGGTTAAAATTGAATATAAAGATTTTCAAAATAAAATTTTATTTTTTTTATTCGTAATGTCCAAACCTCGTAATGTCCAAAAATATGGTTCTTGCACCTAAAATTTTAGTTTTTAGTAAGGAAATCAATATGTTTCTAAAATTTAATATTTTTTATACAAATATTGAATTTTCTCGAAAAATGTATTTTGATACAAAAATCTCGAAAAATATATTTTGATACAAAAATTTGATTAAAAACCCGAAAATACGCTTCTAAATGGGTTAAAATTGAATTTAAAGATTTTCAAAATTAAAATTTATTTTTTTTAATAAAGACTACCTCTTATTACCGCATCTACCTCGTACTACCTCGTATTGTACAAAAATATAGTTTTTGTCCCTAAAATTTTTGTTTTTAATAAGGAAATCAATTTGCTTCTAAAATTTAATATTTTTCATACAAATATTGAATTTTCTCGAAAAATGTATTTTGATACAAAAATTTGATTAAAAACCCGAAAATACGCTTCTCAATGGGTTAAAATTAAGTTTAAAGATTTTCAAAATTAAATTTAATTTTTTTTTATTAAAAAATTCCTCGTATTGTCCAAAAATATGGTTCTTATCCATAAAATTTTTGTTTTTAATAAGGAAATCAATTTGCTAATGAAATTTAATATTTTTTACAAATATTGAATTTTCTCGAAAAATATATTTTGATACAAAACTTTGATTAAAAACACAAAAATACGCTTCTAAATGGGTTAAAATTGAGTTTAAAGATTTTCAAAATTCAATTGTATTTTTTTTTATTAAAAAATTCCTCGTATTGTCCAAAAATATGGTTCTTATCCCTAAAATTTTTGTTTTTAATAAGGAAATCAATTTGCTACTAAAATTTAATATTTTTCATACAAATATTGAATTTTCTCGAAAAATGTATTTTGATACAAAAATTTGATTAAAAACCCGAAAATACGCTTCTAAATGGTTTAAAATTGAGTTTAAAAATTTTCAAAATTCAATTTTAGTTTTTTTATTAAAAAATTCCCCATATTGTCCAAAAATAAGGTTCTTATCCCTAAAATTTTTGTTTTTAATAAGGAAATCAATATGTTACTAAAATTTAATATTTTTCATACAAATATTGAAGTTTCTCGAAAAATGTATTTTGATACAAAAATTTGATTAAAAACCCGAAAATACGCTTCTAAATGGGTTAAAATTGAGTTCAAAGTTTTTCAGAATTCAATTTTATTTTTTTTTATTAAAAAATTCCTCGTATTGTCCAAAAATATGGTTCTTATCCCTAAAATTTTTGTTTTTAATAAGGAAATCAATTTGCTACTGAAATTTAATATTTTTCATACAAATATTGAATTTTCTCGAAAAATATATTTTGATACAAAACTTTGATTAAAAACCCGAAAATACGCTTCTAAATGGGTTAAAATTGAGTTTAAAGATTTTCAAAATTAAATTTTATTTTTTTTTTTTTAAAAATTCCTCGTATTGTCCAAAAATATGGTTCTTATCCCTAAAATTTTTGGTTTTAATAAGGAAATCAATTTGCTATAAAATTTAATATTTTTCATACAAATATTGAATTTTCTCGAAAAATGTATTTTGATACTAAAATTTGATTAAAAACCCGAAAATACGCTTCTAAATGGTTTAAAATTGAGTTTAAAAATTTTCAGAATTCAATTTTAGTTTTTTATTAAAAAATTCCCCATATTGTCCAAAAATAAGGTTCTTATCCCTAAAATTTTTGTTTTTAATAATTTTTAATCAATATGTTACTAAAATTTAATATTTTTCATACAAATATTGAATTTTCTCGAAAAATGTATTTTGATACAAAAATTTTATTAAAAACCCGAAAATACGCTTCTAAATGGGTTAAAATTGAGTTTAAAGTTTTTCAGAATTCAATTTTATTTTTTTTTATTAAAAAATTCCTCGTATTGTCCAAAAATATGGTTCTTATCCCTAAAATTTTTGTTTTTAATAAGGAAATCAATTTGCTACTGAAATGTAATATTTTTCATATAAATATTGAATTTTCTCGAAAAATATATTTTGATACAAAAATTTTATTAAAAACCCGAAAATACGCTTCTAAATGGGTTAAAATTGAGTTTAAAGATTTTCAAAATTCAATTTTATTTTTTTTTATTAAAAAATTCCTCGTATTGTCCAAAAATATGGTTCTTATCCCTAAAATTTTTGTTTTTAATAAGGAAATCAATTTGCTACTGAAATTTAATATTTTTCATACAAATATTGAATTTTCTCGAAAAATATATTTTGAAACAAAAATTTGATTAAAAATCCGAAAATACGCTTCTAAATGGGTTAAAATTGAGTTTAAAGATTTTCAAAATTCAATTTTATTTTTTTTTATTAAAAAATTCCTCGTATTGTCCAAAAATATGGTTCTTATCCCTAAAATTTTTGTTTTTAATAAGGAAATCAATTTGCTACTGAAATGTAATATTTTTCATATAAATATTGAATTTTCTCGAAAAATATATTTTGATACAAAAATTTTATTAAAAACCCGAAAATACGCTTCTAAATGGGTTAAAATTGAGTTTAAAGATTTTCAAAATTCAATTTTATTTTTTTTTATTAAAAAATTCCTCGTATTGTCCAAAAATATGGTTCTTATCCCTAAAATTTTTGTTTTTAATAAGGAAATCAATTTGCTACTAAAATTTAATATTTTTCATACAAATATTGAGTTTTCTCGAAAAATGTATTTTGATACAAAAATTTGATTAAAAACCCGAAAATACGCTTCTAAATGGTTTAAAATTGAGTTTAAAGATTTTCAGAATTCAATTTTATTTTTTTTATTAAAAAATTCCCCATATTGTCCAAAAATAAGGTTCTTATCCCTAAAATTTTTGTTTTTAATAAGGAAATCAATTTGCTACTGAAATTTAATATTTTTCATACAAATATTAAATTTTCTCGAAAAATGTATTTTGATACAAAAATTTGATTAAAAACCCGAAAATACGCTTCTAAATGGGTTAAAATTGAGTTTAAAGATTTTCAAAATTCAATTTTATTTTTTTTTATTAAAAAATTCCTCTTATTGTCCAAAAATATGGTTCTTATCCCTAAAATTTTTGTTTTTAATAAGGAAATCAATTTGCTACTGAAATTTAATATTTTTCATACAAATATCAAATTTTCTCGAAAAATGTATTTTGATACAAAAATTTGATTCAAAACCCGAAAATACGCTTCTAAATGGTTTAAAATTGAGTTTAAAGATTTTCAGAATTCAATTTTATTTTTTTTATTAAAAAATTCCCCATATTGTCCAAAAATAAGGTTCTTGTCCCTAAAATTTTTGTTTTTAATAAGGAAATCAATTTGCTACTGAAATTTAATATTTTTCATACAAATATTGAATTTTGTCGAAAAATATATTTTGAAACAAAAATTTGATTAAAAATCCGAAAATGCGCTTCTAAATGGGTTAAAATTGAGTTTAAAGATTTTCAAAATTCAATTTTATTTTTTTTTATTAAAAAATTCCTCGTATTGTCCAAAAATATGGTTCTTATCCCTAAAATTTTTGTTTTTAATAAGGAAATCAATTTGCTACTGAAATGTAATATTTTTCATATAAATATTGAATTTTCTCGAAAAATATATTTTGATACAAAAATTTTATTAAAAACCCGAAAATACGCTTCTAAATGGGTTAAAATTGAGTTTAAAGATTTTCAAAATTCAATTTTATTTTTTTTATTAAAAAATTCCTCGTATTGTCCAAAAATATGGTTCTTATCCCTAAAATTTTTGTTTTTAATAAGGAAATCAATTTGCTACTAAAATTTAATATTTTTCATACAAATATTGAATTTTCTCGAAAAATGTATTTTGATACAAAAATTTGATTAAAAACCCGAAAATACGCTTCTAAATGGTTTAAAATTGAGTTTAAAGATTTTCAGAATTCAATTTTATTTTTTTTATTAAAAAATTCCCCATATTGTCCAAAAATAAGGTTCTTGTCCCTAAAATTTTTGTTTTTAATAAGGAAATCAATTTGCTACTGAAATTTAATATTTTTCATACAAATATTGAATTTTGTCGAAAAATATATTTTGAAACAAAAATTTGATTAAAAATCCGAAAATGCGCTTCTAAATGGGTTAAAATTGAGTTTAAAGATTTTCAAAATTCAATTTTATTTTTTTTTATTAAAAAATTCCTCGTATTGTCCAAAAATATGGTTCTTATCCCTAAAATTTTTGTTTTTAATAAGGAAATCAATTTGCTACTGAAATGTAATATTTTTCATATAAATATTGAATTTTCTCGAAAAATATATTTTGATACAAAAATTTTATTAAAAACCCGAAAATACGCTTCTAAATGGGTTAAAATTGAGTTTAAAGATTTTCAAAGTTCAATTTTATTTTTTTTATTAAAAAATTCCTCGTATTGTCCAAAAATATGGTTCTTATCCCTAAAATTTTTGTTTTTAATAAGGAAATCAATTTGCTACTAAAATTTAATATTTTTCATACAAATATTGAATTTTCTCGAAAAATGTATTTTGATACAAAAATTTGATTAAAAACCCGAAAATACGCTTCTAAATGGTTTAAAATTGAGTTTAAAGATTTTCAGAATTCAATTTTATTTTTTTTATTAAAAAATTCCCCATATTGTCCAAAAATAAGGTTCTTATCCCTAAAATTTTTGTTTTTAATAAGGAAATCAATTTGCTACTGAAATGTAATATTTTTCATATAAATATTGAATTTTCTCGAAAAATATATTTTGATACAAAAATTTTATTAAAAACCCGAAAATACGCTTCTAAATGGTTTAAAATTGAGTTTAAAGATTTTCAGAATTCAATTTTATTTTTTTTATTAAAAAATTCCCCATATTGTCCAAAAATAAGGTTCTTATCCCTAAAATTTTTGTTTTTAATAAGGAAATCAATTTGCTACTGAAATTTAATATTTTTCATACAAATATTAAATTTTCTCGAAAAATGTATTTTGATACAAAAATTTGATTAAAAACCCGAAAATACGCTTCTAAATGGGTTAAAATTGAGTTTAAAGATTTTCAAAATTCAATTTTATTTTTTATTAAAAAATTCCTCTTATTGTCCAAAAATATGGTTCTTATCCCTAAAATTTTTGGTTTTAATAAGGAAATCAATTTGCTACTGAAATTTAATATTTTTCATACAAATATTGAATTTTCTCGAAAAATGTATTTTGATACAAAAATTTGATTAAAAACCCGAAAATACGCTTCTAAATGGTTTAAAATTGAGTTTAAAGATTTTCAGAATTCAATTTTATTTTTTTTATTAAAAAATTTCCCATATTGTCCAAAAATAAGGTTCTTATCCCTAAAATTTTTGTTTTTAATAAGGAAATCAATTTGCTACTGAAATTTAATATTTTTCATACAAATATTAAATTTTCTCGAAAAATGTATTTTGATACAAAAATTTGATTATAAACCCGTAAATACGCTTCTAAATGGTTTAAAATTGAGTTTAAAGATTTTCAGAATTCAATTTTATTTTTTTTATTAAAAAATTCCCCATATTGTCCAAAAATAAGGTTCTTATCCCTAAAATTTTTGTTTTTAATAAGGAAATCAATTTGCTACTGAAATTTAATATTTTTCATACAAATATTGAATTTTCTCGAAAAATATATTTTGATACAAAAATTTGATTAAAAACCCGAAAATACGCTTCTAAATGGGTTAAAATTGAGTTTAAAGATTTTCAAAATTCAATTTTATTTTTTTTTATTAAAAAATTCCTCTTATTGTCCAAAAATATGGTTCTTATCCCTAAAATTTTTGTTTTTAATAAGGAAATCAATTTGCTACTGAAATTTAATATTTTACATACAAATATTGAATTTTCTCGAAAAATATATTTTGATACAAAAATTTGATTATAAACCCGTAAATACGCTTCTAAATGGTTTAAAATTGAGTTTAAAGATTTTCAGAATTCAATTTTATTTTTTTTATTAAAAAATTCCCCATATTGTCCAAAAATAAGGTTCTTATCCCTAAAATTTTTGTTTTTAATAAGGAAATCAATTTGCTACTGAAATTTAATATTTTTCATACAAATATTAAATTTTCTCGAAAAATGTATTTTGATACAAAAATTTGATTATAAACCCGTAAATACGCTTCTAAATGGTTTAAAATTGAGTTTAAAGATTTTCAGAATTCAATTTTATTTTTTTTATTAAAAAATTCCCCATATTGTCCAAAAATAAGGTTCTTATCCCTAAAATTTTTGTTTTTAATAAGGAAATCAATTTGCTACTGAAATTTAATATTTTACATACAAATATTGAATTTTCTCGAAAAATATATTTTGATACAAAACTTTGATTAAAAACCCGAAAATACGCTTCTAAATGGGTTAAAATTGAGTTTAAAGATTTTCAAAATTAAATTTTATTTTTTTTTATTAAAAAATTCCTCGTATTGTCCAAAAATATGGTTCTTATCCCTAAAATTTTTGTTTTTAATAAGGAAATCAATTTGCTACTGAAATTTAATATTTTTCATACAAATATTGAATTTTCTCGAAAAATATATTTTGATACAAAACTTTGATTAAAAACCCGAAAATACGCTTCTAAATGGGTTAAAATTGAGTTTAAAGATTTTCAAAATTAAAATTTATTTTTTTTTATTAAAAAATTCCTCGTATTGTCCAAAAATATGGTTCTTATCCCTAAAATTTTTGTTTTTAATAAGGAAATCAATTTGCTACTGAAATTTAATATTTTACATACAAATATTGAATTTTCTCGAAAAATATATTTTGATACAAAACTTTGATTAAAAACCCGAAAATACGCTTCTAAATGGGTTAAAATTGAGTTTAAAGATTTTCAAAATTAAATTTTATTTTTTTTTATTAAAAAATTCCTCGTATTGTCCAAAAATATGGTTCTTATCCCTAAAATTTTTGTTTTTAATAAGGAAATCAATTTGCTACTGAAATTTAATATTTTACATACAAATATTGAATTTTCTCGAAAAATATATTTTGATACAAAAATGTTATTAAAAACCCGAAAATACGCTTCTAAATGGGTTAAAATTGAGTTTAAAGATTTTCAAAATTAAATTTTATTTTTTTTTATTAAAAAATTCCTCGTATTGTCCAAAAATATGGTTCTTATCCCTAAAATTTTTGTTTTTAATAAGGAAATCAATTTGCTACTGAAATTTAATATTTTTCATACAAATATTGAATTTTCTCGAAAAATATATTTTGATACAAAACTTTGAATAAAAACCCGAAAATACGCTTCTAAATGGGTTAAAATTGAGTTTAAAGATTTTCAAAATTAAAATTTATTTTTTGTTATTAAAAAATTTCTCGTATTGTCCAAAAATATGGTTCTTATCCCTAAAATTTTTGTTTTTAATAAGGAAATCAATTTGCTACTGAAATTTAATATTTTACATACAAATATTGAATTTTCTCGAAAAATATATTTTGATACAAAACTTTGATTAAAAACCCGAAAATACGCTTCTAAATGGGTTAAAATTGAGTTTAAAGATTTTCAAAATTAAATTTTATTTTTTTTTATTAAAAAATTCCTCGTATTGTCCAAAAATATGGTTCTTATCCCTAATATTTTTGTTTTTAATAAGGAAATCAATTTGCTACTGAAATTTAATATTTTTCATACATATTGAATTTCATTCATAATATTGAATTTTCTCGAAAAATATATTTTGATACAAAAATTTGATTAAAAACCCGAAAATACGCTTCTAAATGGTTTGAAATTGAGTTTAAAGATTTTCAGAATTCAATTTTATTTTTTTTATTAAAAAATTCAGCATATTGTCCAAAAATAAGGTTCTTATCCCTAAAATTTTTGTTTTTAATAAGGAAATCAATTTGCTACTGAAATTCAATATTTTTCATACAAATATTGAATTTTCTCGAAAAATATATTTTGATACAAAAATGTTATTAAAAACCCGAAAATACGCTTCTAAATGGGTTAAAATTGAGTTTAAAGATTTTCAAAATTTTATTTTTTTTTATTAAAAAATTCCTCGTATTGTCCAAAAATATGGTTCTTATCCTTAAAATTTTTGTTTTTAATAAGGAAATCAATTTGCTACTAAAATTTAATATTTTTCATACAAATATTGAATTTTCTCGAAAAATGTATTTTGATACAAAAATTTGATTAAAAACCCGAAAATACGCTTCTAAATGGGTTAAAATTGAGTTTAAAGATTTTCAAAATTAAATTTTATTTTTTTTTATTAAAAAATTCCTCGTATTGTCCAAAAATATGGTTCTTATCCCTAAAATTTTTGTTTTTAATAAGGAAATCAATTTGCTACTGAAATTTAATATTTTTCATACAAATATTGAATTTTCTCGAAAAATGTATTTTGATACAAAAATTTGATTAAAAACCCGAAAATACGCTTCTAAATGGGTTAAAATTGAGTTTAAAGATTTTCAGAATTCAATTTTATTTTTTTTATCAAAAAATCCCCCATATTGTCCAAAAATAAGGTTCTCATCCCTAAAATTTTTGTTTTTAATAAGGAAATCAATTTGCTACTGAAATTTAATATTTTTCATACAAATATTGAATTTTCTCGAAAAATGTATTTTGATACAATAATTTGATTAAAAACCCGAAAATACGCTTCTAAATGGTTTAAAATTGAGTTTAAAGATTTTCAGAATTCAATTTTATTTTTTTTATTAAAAAATTCCCCATATTGTCCAAAAATAAAGTTCTTATCCCTAAAATTTTTGTTTTTAATAAGGAAATCAATTTGCTACTGAAATTTAATATTTTTCATACAAATATTGAATTTTCTCGAAAAATATATTTTATTAAAAACCCGAAAATACGCTTCTAAATGGTTTAAAATTGAGTTTAAAGATTTTCAGAATTCAATTTTATTTTTTTTATTAAAAAATTCCCCATATTGTCCAAAAATAAGGTTCTTACCCCATAAAATTTTTGTTTTTAATAAGGAAATCAATTTGCTACTGAAATTTAATATTTTTCATACAAATATTGAATTTTCTCGAAAAATATATTTTGATACAAAAATTTAATTAAAAATCCGAAAATACGCTTCTAAATGGGTTAAAATTGAGTTTAAAGATTTTCAAAATTCAATTTTATTTTTTTTTATTAAAAAATTCCTCGTATTGCCCAAAAATATGGTTCTTATCCCTAAAATTTTTGTTTTTAATAAGGAAATCAATTTGCTACTGAAATTTAATATTTTTCATACAAATATTGAATTTTCTCGAAAAATGTATTTTGATACAAAGATTTGATTAAAAACCCGAAAATACTCTTCTAAATGGGTTAAAATTGAGTTTAAAGATTTTCAAAATTCAATTTTATTTTTTTTAATAAAAAATTCCCCATATTGTCCAAAAATAAGGTTCTTATCCCTAAAATTTTTGTTTTTAATAAGGAAATCAATTTGCTACTGAAATTTAATATTTTTCATACAAATATTGAATTTTCTCGAAAAATATATTTTGATACATAACTTTGATTAAAAACCCGAAAATGTGCTTCTAAATGGGTTAAAATTGAGTTTAAAGATTTTCAAAATTCAATTTTATTTTTTTTTATTAAAAAATTCCTCGTATTGTCCAAAAATATGGTTCTTATCCCTAAAATTTTTGTTTTTAATAAGGAAATCAATTTGCTACTGAAATTTAATATTTTTCATACAAATATTGAATTTTCTCGAAAAATATATTTTGATACAAAACTTTGATTAAAAACCCGAAAATACGCTTCTAAATGGGTTAAAATTGAGTTTAAAGATTTTCAAAATTAAATTTTATTTTTTTTTATTAAAAAATTCCTCGTATTGTCCAAAAATATGGTTCTTATCCCTAAAATTTTAATTTTTAATAAGGAAATCAATTTGCTACTAAAATTTAATATTTTTCATACAAATATTGAATTTTCTCGAAAAACGTATTTTGATACAATAATTTGATTAAAAACCCGAAAATACGCTTCTAAATGGTTTAAAATTGAGTTTAAAGATTTTCAGAATTCAATTTTATTTTTTTTATTAAAAAATTCCCCATATTGTCCAAAAATAAGGTTCTTATCCCTAAAATTTTTGTTTTTAATAAGGAAATCAATTTGCTACTGAAATTTAATATTTTTCATACAAATATTGAATTTTCTCGAAAAATGTATTTTGATACAATAATTTGATTAAAAACCAGAAAATACGCTTCTAAATGGTTTAAAATTGAGTTTAAAGATTTTCAGAATTCAATTTTATTTTTTTTATTAAAAAATTCCCCATATTGTCCAAAAATAAGGTTCTTATCCCTAAAATTTTTGTTTTTAATAAGGAAATCAATTTGCTACTGAAATTTAATATTTTTCATACAAATATTGAATTTTCTCGAAAAATATATTTTGATACAAAAATTTGATTAAAAACCCGAAAATACGCTTCTAAATGGTTTAAAATTGAGTTTAAAGATTTTCAGAATTCAATTTTATTTTTTTTATTAAAAAATTCCCCATATTGTCCAAAAATAAGGTTCTTATCCCTAAAATTTTTGTTTTTAATAAGGAAATCAATTTGCTACTGAAATTTAATATTTTTCATACAAATATTGAATTTTCTCGAAAAATGTATTTTGATACAATAATTTGATTAAAAACCAGAAAATACGCTTCTAAATGGTTTAAAATTGAGTTTAAAGATTTTCAGAATTCAATTTTATTTTTTTTATTAAAAAATTCCCCATATTAGCCCCCATGGGCTAAAATTGAGTTTAAAGATTTTCAAAATTAAATTTTATTTTTTTTTATTAAAAAATTCCTCGTATTGTCCAAAAATATGGTTCTTATCCCTAAAATTTTTGTTTTTAATAAGGAAATCAATTTGCTACTGAAATTTAATATTTTTCATACAAATATTGAATTTTCTCGAAAAATATATTTTGATACAAAACTTTGATTAAAAACCCGAAAATACGCTTCTAAATGGGTTAAAATTGAGTTTAAAGATTTTCAAAATTCAATTTTATTTTTTTTATTAAAAAATTCCCCATATTGTCCAAAAATAAGGTTCTTATCCCTAAAATTTTTGTTTTTAATAAGGAAATCAATTTGCTACTGAAATTTAATATTTTTCATACAAATATTGAATTTTCTCGAAAAATATATTTTGATACAAAAATTTGATTAAAAACCCGAAAATACGCTTCTAAATGGGTTAAAATTGAGTTTAAAGATTTTCAAAATTCAATTTTATTTTTTTTTATTAAAAAATTCCTCGTATTGTCCAAAAATATGGTTCTTATCCCTAAAATTTTTGTTTTTAATAAGGAAATCAATTTGCTACTAAAATTTAATATTTTTCATACAAATATTGAATTTTCTCGAAAAATATATTTTGATACAAAAATTTGATTAAAAACCCGAAAATACGCTTCTAAATGGTTTAAAATTGAGTTTAAAGATTTTCAAAATTAAATTTTATTTTTTTTTATTAAAAAATTCCTCGTATTGTCCAAAAATATGGTTCTTATCCCTAAAATTTTTGTTTTTAATAAGGAAATCAATTTGCTACTGAAATTTAATATTTTTCATACAAATATTGAATTTTCTCGAAAAATGTATTTTGATACAAAAATTTGATTAAAAACCCGAAAATACGCTTCTCAATGGGTTAGAATTAAGTTTAAAGATTTTCAAAATTAAATTTTATTTTTTTTTATTAAAAAATTCCTCGTATTGTCCAAAAATATGGTTCTTATCCCTAAAATTTTTGGTTTTAATAAGGAAATCAATTTGCTACTGAAATTTAATATTTTTCATACAAATATTGAATTTTCTCGAAAAATGTATTTTGAAACAAAAATTTGATTAAAAACCCGAAAATACGCTTCTAAATGGTTTAAAATTGAGTTTAAAGATTTTCAGAATTCAATTTTATTTTTTTTATTAAAAAATTCCCCATATTGTCCAAAAATAAGGTTCTTATCCCTAAAATTTTTGTTTTTAATAAGGAAATCAATTTGCTACTGAAATTTAATATTTTTCATACAAATATTGAATTTTCTCGAAAAATATATTTTGATACAAAAATTTGATTAAAAACCCGAAAATACGCTTCTAAATGGGTTAAAATTGAGTTTAAAGATTTTCAAAATTAAATTTTATTTTTTTTTATTAAAAAATTCCTCGTATTGTCCAAAAATATGGTTCTTATCCCTAAAATTTTTGTTTTTAATAAGGAAATCAATTTGCTACTGAAATTAAATATTTTTCATACAAATATTGAATTTTCTCGAAAAATGTATTTTGATACAAAAATTTGATTAAAAACCCGAAAATACGCTTCTCAATGGGTTAGAATTAAGTTTAAAGATTTTCAAAATTAAATTTTATTTTTTTTTATTAAAAAATTCCTCGTATTGTCCAAAAATATGGTTCTTATCCCTAAAATTTTTGTTTTTAATAAGGAAATCAATTTGCTACTAAAATTTAATATTTTTCATACAAATATTGAATTTTCTCGAAAAATATATTTTGATACAAAAATTTGATTAAAAACCCGAAAATACGCTTCTAAATGGGTTAAAATTGAGTTTAAAGATTTTCAAAATTAAATTTTATTTTTTTTTATTAAAAAATTCCTCGTATTGTCCAAAAATATGGTTCTTATCCCTAAAATTTTTGTTTTTAATAAGGAAATCAATTTGCTACTGAAATTAAATATTTTTCATACAAATATTGAATTTTCTCGAAAAATGTATTTTGATACAAAAATTTGATTAAAAACCCGAAAATACGCTTCTCAATGGGTTAGAATTAAGTTTAAAGATTTTCAAAATTAAATTTTATTTTTTTTTATTAAAAAATTCCTCGTATTGTCCAAAAATATGGTTCTTATCCCTAAAATTTTTGTTTTTAATAAGGAAATCAATTTGCTACTGAAATTTAATATTTTTCATACAAATATTGAATTTTCTCGAAAAATGTATTTTGATACAAAAATTTGATTAAAAACCCGAAAATACGCTTCTAAATGGTTTAAAATTGAGTTTAAAGATTTTCAGAATTCAATTTTATTTTTTTTATTAAAAAATTCCCCATATTGTCCAAAAATAAGGTTCTTATCCCTAAAATTTTTGTTTTTAATAAGGAAATCAATATGTTACTAAAATTTAATATTTTTCATACAAATATTGAATTTTCTCGAAAAATGTATTTTGAAACAAAAATTTGATTAAAAACCCGAAAATACGCTTCTAAATGGTTTAAAATTGAGTTTAAAGATTATCAGAATTCAATTTTATTTTTTTTATTAAAAAATTCCCCATATTGTCCAAAAATAAGGTTCTTATCCCTAAAATTTTTGTTTTTAATAAGGAAATCAATTTGCTACTGAAATTTAATATTTTTCATACAAATATTGAATTTTCTCGAAAAATATATTTTGATACAAAAATTTGATTAAAAACCCGAAAATACGCTTCTAAATGGGTTAAAATTGAGTTTAAAGATTTTCAGAATTCAATTTTATTTTTTTTTATTAAAAAATTCCTCGTATTGTCCAAAAATATGGTTCTTATCCCTACAATTTTTGTTTTTAATAAGGAAATCAATATGTTACTAAAATTTAATATTTTTCATACAAATATTGAATTTTCTCGAAAAATATATTTTGATACAAAAATTTGATTAAAAACCCGAAAATACGCTTCTAAATGGGTTAAAATTGAGTTTAAAGATTTTCAGAATTCAATTTTATTTTTTTTATTAAAAAATTCCCCATATTGTCCAAAAATAAGGTTCTTATCCTTAAAATTTTTGTTTTTAATAAGGAAATCAATATGTTACTAAAATTTAATATTTTTCATACAAATATTGAATTTTCTCGAAAAATATATTTTGATACAAAAATTTGATTAAAAACCCGAAAATACGCTTCTAAATGGGTTAAAATTGAGTTTAAAGATTTTCAAAATTAAATTTTATTTTTTTTTATTAAAAAATTCCTCGTATTGTCCAAAAATATGGTGCTTATCCCTAAAATTTTTGTTTTTAATAAGGAAATCAATTTGCTACTAAAATTTAATATTTTTCATACAAATATTGAATTTTCTCGAAAAATGTATTTTGATACAAAAATTTGATTAAAAACCCGAAAATACGCTTCTAAATGGTTAAAATTGAGTTTAAAGATTTTCAGAATTCAATTTTATTTTTTTTATTAAAAAATTCCCCATATTGTCCAAAAATAAGGTTCTTATCCCTAAAATTTTTGTTTTTAATAAGGAAATCAATTTGCTACTGAAATTTAATATTTTTCATACAAATATTGAATTTTTTCGAAAAATGTATTTTGATACAAAACTTTGATTAAAAACCCGAAAATACGCTTCTAAATGGGTTAAAATTGAGTTTAAAGATTTTCAAAATTCAATTTTATATTTTTTAATAAAAAATACCTCGTATTGTCCAAAAATATGGTTCTTGTTCCTAAAATTTTAGTTTTTAATAAGGAAATCAATTTGCTACTGAAATTTAATATTTTTCATACAAATATTGAATTTTCTCGAAAAATGTATTTTGATACAAAAATTTGATTAAAAACCCGAAAATACGCTTCTAAATGGGTTAAAATTGAGTTTAAAGATTTTCAAAATTAAATTTTATATTTTTTAATAAAAAATACCTCGTATTGTCCAAAAATATGGTTCTTGTTCCTAAAATTTTAGTTTTTAATAAGGAAATCAATTTGCTACTGAAATTTAATATTTTTCATACAAATATTGAATTTTCTCGAAAAATGTATTTTGATACAAAAATTTGATTAAAAACCCGAAAATACGCTTCTAAATGGGGTAAAATTGAGTTTAAAGATTTTCAAAATTAAATTTTATATTTTTTAATAAAAAATACCTCGTATTGTCCAAAAATATGGTTCTTGTTCCTAAAATTTTAGTTTTTAATAAGGAAATCAATTTGCTACTGAAATTTAATATTTTTCATACAAATATTGAATTTTCTCGAAAAATGTATTTTGATACAAAAATTTGATTAAAAACCCGAAAATACGCTTCTAAATGGGTTAAAATTGAGTTTAAAGATTTTCAAAATTAAATTTTACTTTTTTTAATAAAAAATACCTCGTATTGTCCAAAAATATGGTTCTTATCCCTAAAATTTTTGTATTTAATAAGGAAATCAATTTGCTACTGAAATTTAATATTTTTCATACAAATATTGAATTTTCTCGAAAAATATATTTTGATACAAAACTTTGATTAAAAACCCGAAAATACGCTTCTAAATGGGTTAAAATTGAGTTTAAAGATTTTCAAAATTCAATTTTATTTTTTTTTATTAAAAAATTCCTCGTATTGTCCAAAAATATGGTTCTTATCCCTAAAATTTTTGTTTTTAATAAGGAAATCAATTTGCTACTAAAATTTAATATTTTTCATACAAATATTGAATTTTCTCGAAAAATGTATTTTGATACAATAATTTGATTAAAAACCCGAAAATACGCTTCTAAATGGTTTAAAATTGAGTTTAAAGATTTTCAGAATTCAATTTTATTTTTTTTATTAAAAAATTCCCCATATTGTCCAAAAATAAGGTTCTTATCCCTAAAATTTTTGTTTTTAATAAGGAAATCAATTTGCTACTGAAATTTAATATTTTTCATACAAATATTGAATTTTCTCGAAAAATGTATTTTGATACAATAATTTGATTAAAAACCAGAAAATACGCTTCTAAATGGTTTAAAATTGAGTTTAAAGATTTTCAGAATTCAATTTTATTTTTTTTATTAAAAAATTCCCCATATTGTCCAAAAATAAGGTTCTTATCCCTAAAATTTTTGTTTTTAATAAGGAAATCAATTTGCTACTGAAATTTAATATTTTTCATACAAATATTGAATTTTCTCGAAAAATATATTTTGATACAAAAATTTGATTAAAAACCCGAAAATACGCTTCTAAATGGGTTAAAATTGAGTTTAAAGATTTTCAAAATTAAATTTTATTTTTTTTTATTAAAAAATTCCTCGTATTGTCCAAAAATATGGTTCTTATCCCTAAAATTTTTGTTTTTAATAAGGAAATCAATTTGCTACTAAAATTTAATATTTTTCATACAAATATTGAATTTTCTCGAAAAATGTATTTTGATACAAAAATTTGATTAAAAACCCGAAAATACGCTTCTAAATGGTTAAAATTGAGTTTAAAGATTTTCAGAATTCAATTTTATTTTTTTTATTAAAAAATTCCCCATATTGTCCAAAAATAAGGTTCTTATCCCTAAAATTTTTGTTTTTAATAAGGAAATCAATTTGCTACTGAAATTTAATATTTTTCATACAAATATTGAATTTTCTCGAAAATGTATTTTGATACAATAATTTGATTAAAAACCCGAAAATACGCTTCTAAATGGTTTAAAATTGAGTTTAAAGATTTTCAGAATTCAATTTTATTTTTTTTATTAAAAAATTCCCCATATTGTCCAAAAATAAGGTTCTTATCCCTAAAATTTTTGTTTTTAATAAGGAAATCAAGATGTTACTAAAATTTAATATTTTTCATACAAATATTGAATTTTCTCGAAAAATGTATTTTGATACAAAACTTTGATTAAAAACCCGAAAATACGCTTCTAAATGGGTTAAAATTGAGTTTAAAGATTTTCAAAATTAAATTTTATTTTTTTTTATTAAAAAATTCCTCGTATTGTCCAAAAATATGGTTCTTATCCCTAAAATTTTTGTTTTTAATAAGGAAATCAATTTGCTACTGAAATTTAATATTTTACATACAAATATTGAATTTTCTCGAAAAATATATTTTGATACAAAAATGTTATTAAAAACCCGAAAATACGCTTCTAAATGGGTTAAAATTGAGTTTAAAGATTTTCAAAATTCAATTTTATTTTTTTTTATTAAAAAATTCCTCTTATTGTCCAAAAATATGGTTCTTATCCCTAAAATTTTTGGTTTTAATAAGGAAATCAATTTGCTACTGAAATTTAATATTTTTCATACAAATATTGAATTTTCTCGAAAAATATATTTTGATACAAAACTTTGATTAAAAACCCGAAAATACGCTTCTAAATGGGTTAAAATTGAGTTTAAAGATTTTCAAAATTAAATTTTATTTTTTTTTATTAAAAAATTCCTCGTATTGTCCAAAAATATGGTTCTTATCCCTAAAATTTTTGTTTTTAATAAGGAAATCAATTTGCTACTGAAATTTAATATTTTACATACAAATATTGAATTTTCTCGAAAAATATATTTTGATACAAAACTTTGATTAAAAACCCGAAAATACGCTTCTAAATGGGTTAAAATTGAGTTTAAAGATTTTCAAAATTAAATTTTATTTTTTTTTATTAAAAAATTCCTCGTATTGTCCAAAAATATGGTTCTTATCCCTAAAATTTTTGTTTTTAATAAGGAAATCAATTTGCTACTGAAATTTAATATTTTTCATACAAATATTGAATTTTCTCGAAAAATGTATTTTGATACAAAAATTTGATTAAAAACCCGAAAATACGGTTCTAAATGGGTTAAAATTGAGTTTAAAGATTTTCAAAATTAAATTTTATATTTTTTAATAAAAACTACCTCGTATTGTACAAAAATATAGTTTTTGTCCCTAAAATTTTTGTTTTTAATAAGGAAATCAATTTGCTACTGAAATTTAATATTTTTCATATTGAATTTTCTCGAAAAATGTATTTTGATACAAAAATTTGATTAAAAACCCGAAAATACGCTTCTAAATGGGTTAAAATTGAGTTTAAAGATTTTCAAAATTAAATTTTATTTTTTTTTATTAAAAAATTCCTTGTATTGTCCAAAAATATGGTTCTTATCCCTAAAATTTTTGTTTTTAATAAGGAAATCAATTTGCTACTGAAATTTAATATTTTTCATACAAATATTGAATTTTCTCGAAAAATGTATTTTGATACAAAAATTTAATTAAAAACCCGAAAATACGCTTCTCAATGGGTTAGAATTAAGTTTAAAGATTTTCAAAATTAAATTTTATTTTTTTTTATTAAAAAATTCCTCGTATTGTCCAAAAATATGGTTCTTATCCCTAAAATTTTTGGTTTTAATAAGGAAATCAATTTGCTACTGAAATTTAATATTTTTCATACAAATATTGAATTTTCTCGAAAAATATATTTTGATACAAAACTTTGATTAAAAACCCGAAAATACGCTTCTAAATGGTTTAAAATTGAGTTTAAAGATTTTCAGAATTCAATTTTATTTTTTTTATTAAAAAATTCAGCATATTGTCCAAAAATAAGGTTCTTATCCCTAAAATTTTTGTTTTTAATAAGAAAATCAATATGTTACTAAAATTTAATATTGAATTCATACAAATATTGAATTTTCTCGAAAAATGTATTTTGATACAAAAATTTGATTAAAAACCCGAAAATACGCTTCTAAATGGGTTAAAATTGAGTTTAAAGTTTTTCAGAATTCAATTTAATTTTTTTTTATTAAAAAATTCCTCGTATTGTCCAAAAATATGGTTTTTATCCCTAAAATTTTTGTTTTTAATAAGGAAATCAATTTGCTACTGAAATTTAATATTTTTCATACAAATATTGAATTTTCTCGAAAAATGTATTTTGATACAAAAATTTGATTAAAAACCCGAAAATACGGTTCTAAATGGGTTAAAATTGAGTTTAAAGATTTTCAAAATTAAATTTTATATTTTTTAATAAAAACTACCTCGTATTGTACAAAAATATAGTTTTTGTCCCTAAAATTTTTGTTTTTAATAAGGAAATCAATTTGCTACTGAAATTTAATATTTTTCATATTGAATTTTCTCGAAAAATGTATTTTGATACAAAAATTTGATTAAAAACCCGAAAATACGCTTCTAAATGGGTTAAAATTGAGTTTAAAGATTTTCAAAATTAAATTTTATTTTTTTTTATTAAAAAATTCCTTGTATTGTCCAAAAATATGGTTCTTATCCCTAAAATTTTTGTTTTTAATAAGGAAATCAATTTGCTACTGAAATTTAATATTTTTCATACAAATATTGAATTTTCTCGAAAAATGTATTTTGATACAAAAATTTAATTAAAAACCCGAAAATACGCTTCTCAATGGGTTAGAATTAAGTTTAAAGATTTTCAAAATTAAATTTTATTTTTTTTTATTAAAAAATTCCTCGTATTGTCCAAAAATATGGTTCTTATCCCTAAAATTTTTGGTTTTAATAAGGAAATCAATTTGCTACTGAAATTTAATATTTTTCATACAAATATTGAATTTTCTCGAAAAATATATTTTGATACAAAACTTTGATTAAAAACCCGAAAATACGCTTCTAAATGGTTTAAAATTGAGTTTAAAGATTTTCAGAATTCAATTTTATTTTTTTTATTAAAAAATTCAGCATATTGTCCAAAAATAAGGTTCTTATCCCTAAAATTTTTGTTTTTAATAAGAAAATCAATATGTTACTAAAATTTAATATTGAATTCATACAAATATTGAATTTTCTCGAAAAATGTATTTTGATACAAAAATTTGATTAAAAACCCGAAAATACGCTTCTAAATGGGTTAAAATTGAGTTTAAAGATTTTCAAAATTAAATTTTATTTTTTTTTATTAAAAAATTCCTCGTATTGTCCAAAAATATGGTTCTTATCCCTAAAATTTTTGTTTTTAATAAGGAAATCAATTTGCTACTGAAATTTAATATTTTTCATACAAATATTGAATTTTCTCGAAAAATGTATTTTGATACAAAAATTTGATTAAAAACCCGAAAATACGGTTCTAAATGGGTTAAAATTGAGTTTAAAGATTTTCAAAATTAAATTTTATATTTTTTAATAAAAACTACCTCGTATTGTACAAAAATATAGTTTTTGTCCCTAAAATTTTTGTTTTTAATAAGGAAATCAATTTGCTACTGAAATTTAATATTTTTCATATTGAATTTTCTCGAAAAATGTATTTTGATACAAAAATTTGATTAAAAACCCGAAAATACGCTTCTAAATGGGTTAAAATTGAGTTTAAAGATTTTCAAAATAAAATTTTATTTTTTTTTATTAAAAAATACCTCGTATTGTCCAAAAATATGGTTCTTGTTCCTAAAATTTTTGTTTTTAATAAGGAAATCAATTTGCTACTAAAATTTAATATTTTTCATACAAATATTGAATTTTCTCGAAAAATGTATTTTGATACAAAAATTTGATTAAAAACCCGAAAATACGCTTCTAAATGGGTTAAATTTAAGTTTAAAGATTTTCAAAATTAAATTTTATTTTTTTTTATTAAAAAATACCTCGTATTGTCCAAAAATATGGTTCTTGTTCCTAAAATTTTTGTTTTTAATAAGGAAATCAATTTGTTATTAAAATTTAATATTTTTCATACAAATATTGAATTTTCTCGAAAAATGTATTTTGATACAAAAATTTGATTAAAAACCCGAAAATACGCTTCTAAATGGGTTAAAATTGAGTTTAAGGATTTTCAAAATTAAATTTTATTTTTTTTTATTAAAAAATACCTCGTATTGTCCAAAAATATGGTTCTTGTTCCTAAAATTTTTGTTTTTAATAAGGAAATCAATTTGCTACTAAAATTTAATATTTTTCATACAAATATTGAATTTTCTCGAAAAATGTATTTTGATACAAAAATTTGATTAAAAACCCGAAAATACGCTTCTAAATGGGTTAAATTTAAGTTTAAAGATTTTCAAAATTAAATTTTATTTTTTTTTATTAAAAAATACCTCGTATTGTCCAAAAATATGGTTCTTGTTCCTAAAATTTTTGTTTTTAATAAGGAAATCAATATGTTACTAAAATTTAATATTTTTCATACAAATATTGATTTTTCTCGAAAAATGTATTGATACAAAAATTTGATTAAAAACCCGAAAATACGCTCTAAATGGGTTAAAATTGAGTTTAAGGATTTTCAAAATTAAATTTTATTTTTTTTTATTAAAAAATACCTCGTATTGTCCAAAAATATGGTTCTTGTTCCTAAAATTTTTGTTTTTAATAAGGAAATCAATTTGCTACTAAAATTTAATATTTTTCATACAAATATTGATTTTTCTCGAAAAATGTATTGATACAAAAATTTGATTAAAAACCCGAAAATACGCTCTAAATGGGTTAAAATTGAGTTTAAAGATTTTCAAAATTAAATTTTATTTTTTTTTATTAAAAAATACCTCGTATTGTCCAAAAATATGGTTCTTGTTCCTAAAATTTTTGTTTTTAATAAGGAAATCAATATGTTACTAAAATTTAATATTTTTCATACAAATATTGATTTTTCTCGAAAAATGTATTTTGATACAAAAATTTGTTTAAAAACCCGAAAATACGCTTCTAAATGGGTTAAAATTGAGTTTAAAGAATTTCAAAATTAAATTTTATTTTTATACCCGTACGGTAGGATCGAATTTTGCAAAATCCTTTAACCCTTTTATCTTCTAAACGGTTTAAGTTGGAAACTTGAAATTTTGACAGAAGTTAGATCTTTAAAAATAAGTATGAGTCATTTCAGAAATTTTTTTTGTATCACCCCCCGTTTAGGAGCTGTAAGGGGTCAAAAACTGAAAATTTCCTATTTTTAAACACCTGTAACTTGAACACCTTTTAAAATTTCTTTGAAGTAATACACAAAAATTAAAGCTTCAACATTATACTCTTATTTCTGTTAACAACTTTTTTTAATAATGTAGGGTTACTTTATAATTGACGAAAGTGTTACTTGATTTTTTCAAATTTTCTAACAAATTTCTTTAACGAATTTTTTGCATTTTGTTTTACTCGATATTTGAAAATGTTGAGGATATAATGCGTAGTACAAAAAAATGTAAATAAATATACAACATAACGGTTGCTTGAAGAGTTTTTATTTATATGATATTGATATACATACATACTTATATAATATCATGTTTATTTACATATCGTATATGTCACTGATGAATGAATGATAAGAGTATAGATGTATATTATATAGCGCCGTATTTACATACATATATGTATTTTATTGTACTTATAAGAAATTATTCTGTCAATGGAATATTTAAATATAATATATTATAATATTTAAAATTATATTTACTATTTTGTACTAAGTACATTTAATATACATTTACCGCTTAGTATTAAATGGTACTATAGAATATTTGAAAAAGTTTTGGATTGATAATCGTTATGTAAGAATGTATAAACATATAGTTTGAATATATGTACAACCCATAGTTCTAGAAATTATAAAATTCACCCAAATTATTTTAAAATACTAAAATATTAAAAAAATAATATTGTAAGCAGAGTGACACGCTGTTAACATACTAACGGTTCGTACGGGTATCTAAGAGTTGGCAAAGGCAACTGTATTCTTCCTAGTTTTTATTAAAAAATACCTAGTATTGTCTAAAAATATGGTTCTTGTACCTAAAATTTTGTTTTTAATGCTGTTTTATTTATAAACAACGCTTTACAAAATGTAAAATGGAAAAGTATATAAAATCTAAACAAAACAATTTATTGTTATAATACTAACTATATTATTTGCAATGATAAATACTTGGTGAAAAAACTTTGCACCGTGCAAACTAAATGTCAAATTGTTCTATTCGCACTCTTGCGGAATTGAAAATTAGTGCAAACTGAAAGTTTACACGAGACCTGTCAAATTGTACCATTGCGGAATCCGACCCCTGATGAACAAATCAAGTTATTTTTACAAAATTAGAAAGATTAGAGAGAGCATTCCAGGAACAACACATATTTCTGAATTATTTTTAACAATTTTTTTTAATTTTTAGTGCTTTGGGGTCAAATAGACCCCAAATAGTAATTCTTTTATATAACGAAATCGTTTATTACGGAAAAGTATCTGAATTATGGAAAGACAATGGCCGATATTTATGAATTTTGAGAAGATACTAGATAATGGTAATATTTGTATATTACTCAGTATGTGTACTCGATGATGCTTAAATATAAATACTCAATTTTAAAGTACTTTAGGATATTTAGTACTTTAGGATACTTCATAATACTTTAGAAATTTTAAGCTAGGTACCTAATAATAAGCTTATTAATACTTATTGTTAATTTTGCTATCATGGAACGAAGGTGTACTATAATAAAATTTATTTTGAGAGAAATTATATCGCGATTCTGAATATAGGAAAATGTAGAGTAAAACATAAATATAAATTTAGTTAATATTAAAGTAGCATTTATTTTTAATTTTAACAAGGTTTAATGAAATAAATGTTGAGTGGTTGGCTATGGATTTTCTGGAAATTACATTAAAACTATAGAGTTGGCGCTTTTTTCAACAAACAAAAAATGAAAATAATCAAAAAAAAATTTAAAAAAAAATCAGCTGTCTCCACCACAGGACCGACCGCCATTACATGAAAAGTACAATGTCAAAATTTATAGATTTTTTACATAATAATTTATATCAAAGCAAAATAACTTCCAATAATTTAAGAACATTTTGTTAATAATAAGCAATAAAATGGGAGCGGATAAGTTTGCCAAAATATTATTTTTTCAATATCTTACTTTTTCAAAATCTTATTTTGCAAAATTTTATTTTTTCAAAATCTTATTTTTTTTAGTAAATCTTATTTTTCTTATCAAAAATCTTATTTTTTTCAGAAATTCCTTTTTATGAGAAAAATTGATTTTTAAGAACAAAAAAGATAATAAACAGTATTTTTTTTTCAAAACCCTTGTATATGCTATATGTATATTCTAATTGTGAAGGGTGCATGACACTTTACCCAAAGAAAAATCTCGAATTTAAATTTTGTTAAAAAAATCCCAGGTTAGATTTTAAAGTTGGTTACAAAATGAGAATTATGTTTTTTACAGAATTTGTATATAGGTATGTAGGTACTTATTATGTATATGGGAGATTCTGAATTAGGAGGGGTTATAGAGTTGGATTCAAAAGCAGGGTTATACGCTTTTTCTAGAATATTTATTTTTATATAATATATGCGAGGTTCTGAATTAGGAGCGATTTGATTATATTTTGTATATTTTATATTGTTATATTGTTATTGCATGAATTTATTTATTATATTATGTATGTAAAAAAGATATATAAATATTAAGTAGATAATTTATTACATTTTCTTCTTATCAAAGATCTTATTTAACCAAAATATTTTTTTTTTCATTCTGTTACAGTTTTTCTTCATTGCCGGCAAATTTCAAAAAATGAAACAGAATGAAAAAAAAAGATTTTGGTTAAATAAGATTTTGTAAAATAAGATTTTAAAAAATAAGATTTTGTAAAATAAGATTTTGAAAAAATAATATAATAATATAATCTAAACCAACGGTTTTTAAAAGCGCACATTTCCAAAACACAATACAACCTGTTTAGAATTTTGACTTGCACAAACATTTGAAAATTTAAAAAATAAAATTTAAGAAATTTTTTGTAATAAGAAAATATGTGAAAATAAGACTTTTCTGGAATTTTGAGGGGCTGTAAGTCCGGAATCCTTTATAACTAAGAAAAACCGTTAACACACGTAAAAATATATTACTGGTGCTTTACTTTTTATGTCTTGCCGAAGAAAAATTTGTACAGGTGCCTAAAAATAGCAAATTTTCAATTTTTCAGCCCTAGTACCTGTTAAACAGGGGGTGGGGCAAAAAAATGTTCTAAGAAAACTTATACTAATTATTAAAGTTCTTTCTTGTCTTAAAATTTCAGGTTCCTATCTAAAGGTGTGAAGGAATTATGAAAAAAGAAATTTCATGCAAAATGTGGTTTTCACATAACGGTAAATTTAAATAGTAAATTACAAAATATTGCATAATTTTGATATTAATTTACAAAGTTAAATTAAAATATACCTGTCGCATGACGTTTTCAGATTGAAAAAATATTAAGCAGAAGATAAGATATATGCATTTAAAAATAGGGCTTTTTCAAAGTTTCAGGGGCTGTAGCTCCTTAATGGATGGGGCTACATGAAAAAGTTGTTCCACAAAATTATTTGTTTTATGAAATGGTTAAATGGCTAAATACCCATGGTTAAATTTTCTTTTCTCTATCTTTAACCGTATAGAAGTTTTGTAAACAGAGGGACAGAGTGAAACTAATAAGCACATTATTTCAAAATTTTTTTGGAAATGTGCTAAAAACAAAAAAAAAATTGTTCATATAAATTCATATAGAGTGTTATGTATGAAATTTGGACTTAGAAAAAAAATTAAATAAAAGTTAAAGTTAGTCGGATCAAAAAATCTTCTATGGCAAAGTTATTGCTCCTTACTTGTGTAACAACTTTCATAAAATTTTTCTGTTACGAAATATTCGTAAAAAACTTACATTAGTAAACTACCACTTGCGCTTGTTCGATTTGCTCCAAAAGCTTATCAATCAGAGATATTTACGTCAAAATCTTAAATATGAAATTACAAAAAATTCCGCTCAGTTGTTTAAACTGGACACGTGCCCACAGACATACACACACACGCACGCACCCATGTACACACACATATACACACACACACACGCACACCCATAGTAGACATCATGCCAAAAAAACTTTACAGCCTTTTTCACACCGAAGTAGTGTATATTTGCCAAAATCTCGGGTATAAATTTTTAGTATGAAAACAATACCTACCTTATACATTAATGTGTGCGGTCGGTAAAAAACAGAAATAGAAGTTGATAAAAATTTATAAAAATTACCTATACTCAATCATATTTATTAATTTTGAATAATCCTCGAGTATAACATATCTAGTATCTATTCATACTTTATAAATACGGCCCATTGACTGGAAAATTTAAATACTTATTGAGTTATGAATTATTTGCATAGTTTTTGAGATGTAAGCAAATTAAATTAAAAACTTTAAGCTCCATTATCTCAAAAAGAGAAGAAAACAGAGCCCCCAAACACAAAACAATTTTTTGTTCGTTTTGGTCTCTCAAATGCATCCTATAAGTATGCAAGACGCAAAGAATATCTCACTCTTTATATTATGTAATAATTAATATAAGGTGCTTCGGTAGCCTAGTGGGTAGGCGTGTGGCGTATTAACCGAAGGAGTGTGGGTTCGATCCCTGCACAGGTCGTAAGTGTTTTTTTTTTACATACCCCCCTTACGACCAAATATAATGTAAATATATAGTATATAATATAAACAAAATAAATAATATTAGTATATAATTTCATAATAGTAATAAAATCATAATAAAAACCTATAATGGCCTTGGTAGCCGATGGTTCAATAATATTGCATTACATTTATGTATGTAATATTAATATAAATAAATAAATAAATAAATAAATTAATACAAGGTGCTTCGATAGTCTAGTGGGTAAGCGTGTGGCGTATTAACCGAAGGAGTGTGGGTTCGATCCCTGCACAGATCGTAAGTGTTTTTCTTTCTTTACATACGCCCCTTACGGCCAAATATAATGTAAATATATAGTATATAATATAAACAAAATAAATAATATTATTATATAATTAAATTATTTATAATAGTATAAAAACCTATAATAGCCTTAGTAGCCGATCGTTCAATAAAATTGCATTACATTTATGTAGGTATGTAATATTAATATAAATAAATAAAATAAATAAATAAATAAAAATAATTAATATAAAATGTTAATTTATACTTACACTTCTATCAATAATTTCATTTAAATCACAATATTGACTATATGTCCAAAGTATATCTCTAGAACTAAATATAGTTTTTGTTGTTAAATCTGTTGATTCAAATAACATAAATACATCGAATGTATATAATAAACAAAAACTTGTTATTGATATAACAAATATTATTTCATAATTTCTTACAAACCATATAAATGTTATAAATAATATAAATATATTTGCATAATATAATGAAAATATTAAAAATAAATTTGAAAATCTATATAATTTATTTAAATTTGATGTATTTTTATATAAAATAAAATAAAAATTTGATAATTCATTTAATTTTTCACTCATTAATTGAAATTCTAATTGAAATATATTACGTATATTTTTATTACAATTAAATATATATTTATTTTTATTAATATTATATGCTATATGAATTTTTTTAATTTTATTTAAATCAATTTTTAATTCAGTATTTAAAAATTCATAAATTTTCCAAAAATTTAATATTATATAATAATAAACACCACAATTTAATATTATAATACAATGATTATTTAATGCAAATAATATAAATAATACAATTACTAAATTATTATAAAAAATATTTGATTTATTTGTATATTCTAAATTCGTTTGAAATGGTTTTGTTCTAATAAAATTATTATATGTTATATTAATTGTTGTATTAATTGTTATATTAATAGAATTTAAATTTTTTGTATTATTATTAATAATGGTATCATGTGGAATTTTTGTTGAATCAATTAATATACCAGTTAATTTTTGTATTAAAATTGGCCATATAATAAACATTAAAATTGAAAAAAAACCAGTTTTAAATAATATTAAAAATATTCGTTTACGATTTAATTGACGATATTTAATATCATTTATATATTTTTTTTCAAATGTTAATGCCATACCCCATAAATAATGAAATGTTATACGATTTTTCCAATTTAAAAATAATATTAATGAAAAATTTGTTAATTGTATTAATGCAATTAATTTTATAATACCAATACCATACAATAAACCATCAAAAATTTCTTTATTTTGTAAAAATTTCATTGATATCGGAATGTATGCAATCCACATTAAAAAATGTTTACTACATTGAAAATATCTAATAAATTTTGATTCTTTTGTTTTTAAAGTTTTTATATTCATTGTACCTAATATAAGACCTTGTGGAAATTGTAAAATATAACTTGTTAATACAATAAAACGATATAATTGTTTTTCAAATGTTGGAATTGATGACATTTTTTTTTTTTTTTGTTTTTCTTCGCTATTAATATCAATATTAATATTTTTAGAAGTCACTAAATTGTTGTATTTGTTAATATGAACTAAAATACTAAAAATTTCAATTTAAATATAAGGTATGGTTTTTATTTTTGATTTGTATGTAATTTAAATTTTTGGAAAATTATTTAAGATAAATGAAACGTAGATACCTTTAAACATATAATTTTAATTAAGGGTAGATTGGTAAATTATAGTCTAAACATGTACTTGTGACTTAAAATTTAATTATATTGAAAGGTAAAAGGTGATTGCATTTTTTTTTACAAAGGATTTAATAACATAATCTTTTTTTTTTGTCACGAACTTTACTATAATTGAGGTAATTATGAAAATAATTCTGGTTTTTTTAAATATTTAGAATGTCATGTTAAGATCTTTAATAATTATGTAAACGAATAAGTGTATTAATAACAAAATTTTGTATGTATATACATAAAATAATGGGGGATTCTGAAGGAAGTATTGTACCCGCGTAGGACCAAATGACTATATCCCAAATATAGTTGGTATTGCCAGCTTTCATAAAGTATGTTTCATTAATGGCGCATATTATCCTTTAAGGACGAAAAGGATTTTTAAAGGTATTTTCAATGCATTCAAATATTTCACTAACATGACTCATTAAAATTTTGTCAACTTTCTTTCCCACTGGGATGATACAGTAAATCAAATTTTGTAATTTAACATTTCGTAAAAAAAAAAGTATGGCTGAGAATGAAAAAAAATTAAAACGAGCTTTTAAATTGAAGTTTTATTGTTTTATTGCTTATTTTTTTATGATTGCCGTAAAGATGTCAAATAAAATGTCAAATACTCAAGTAAGAATTTAATAAATTAACAGAATGTCAAGAATAATGAAAACAAAAGAAATAAAAAAAAAATGTTATTTATAGATTTTAATTTCAATATAAATTTTAAATGTCATTTTTTTTTAAATATATAAATAAAATTGCGATTATCATTGCCATAAAGCATTCCAAAATGTCACTAATTTAAACTTTAAAGTTTCTAAATGGAATTTTTTTTACATTAGAGTAACACGCTTCTTGAATTTTTTGTTGCGATAACATTTCATCTTTCACAATAAGTTTTGATTTCACGAGCTCTTATGAGAAAAAGTTTAAATATATAAAACAAATTTATAATGAAAACCGGTATAAAAATAATTTCAAACCCTCACAAAAAAAAAAAAATTTGCTGTTGAATAGGATCTTAGTAAAATCATCAAAAGAATCCGCTAAATATTTGTTTTTTGTTTCTGATGTGCATTTGGTTTGAAAACTATCGTTTTGTTCTTTTCTTGAAAATTATTGTGCTATTGATAAGTGCTGCTCTAATGTGAAAGGCTAGAATATTTATTTCTGGTTTTACACATACCTACAGATAGTTAAAATATTTTTTGTTAACCTTTAAGTGTAACAACTTTTTTGCTAGTAACTCTCAAGTCCAGATTTAAGATTTATTTTGCTTTAATATTCAAAATTTTTGTTTCTATCATCGAAACAAATAAATAAAAGGGTAAATATGTGTAATACTATTAATTTCTTGATGGTTATTAAAAATATTCAATTATTCAATTCAAGCTTACATCTTTCAAATAATAAAACTGTATTATAATAAGTAAAAGTAACAGTAAGTCGATGCAACCGACTTATTTATACCCTACACCTAAAAAATTCAAATTAAATTAAAAATCCATAAGTTATTTTAGTTAGGTATTTAATACAAGCTAAAAAAAATAAATGCTTTTACAACCTTTGTACAAAATTTCAGATTTCTATCTTTATTAAATTCGAAAATATGCTTGTTAGGTTTTGGGAAGTGTGTGAAGGCACGCGGACCACCACCCCAATTCATCTCAAATTTTAGAGACATCAACAGGGTAGAACATTCTTATATCAAATTTGAAGTTTATATATTTATTAATTTCGAAGATATGCTTGTTTGGTCTTGGGAGTTGTGTGGCAGATACTCGAACAACCATTCTAATTCATCTTACATTTTGGACAAATCAGGGATTCAGGAAACAACACCCTAGTACCAAATTTGAAGTTTATATCTTTATTAATTTCGAAGATATGCTTGTTCGGTTTTGGGAGTTGTATGGGAGGTACCCGAACAGCTCCTCCAATTCATCTCAAATTTTCGACAAATAAGGGATTCAGGAAACAACACCCTAGTACCAAATTTGAAGTTTCTATCTTTATTAATTTCGAATATACACTTGTTCGGTTTTGGGATTTGTATGGGAGGTACCCGAACAAGCACTCCAATTTATCTCAAATTTTAGGGATATCAGGGATTCAGGAAAACACACCCTCGTACAAAATTTTAAGTTTCTATCTGTATTTAATTTCGAAGATATGCTTATTCGATTTTGGGAGTTGTATGGGAGGTACTCGAACGCATGGTCCGATTTCGCCCATTTACAATCCCCACCTTACCTTAGTCATTGTTAACCTACAGTATAAATTTCATCAAGATAGCATCATTATTTTTTGAGTTATCGTGCGTACGGACGGACGGACGGACATCGCTAAATCGACTCAGGAGGTGATCCTGATTCAGAATATATATACATGTCTATACCTAACTCGCTTCCTTTTGGTGGTTACAAACACCATACCAAAGTTAATATACCCTCTACTTAATGTGTAGGGTATAAAAAGGGCTGCGGGTTATTTAATTATTTTTGTATGTTAATTTTAATTTATTTCTTGTCAACAACAGTATTAATTTTTTTTTTGTTTTTATAATATTATGATGTAATCTCAAAATGCACTCAGAAACTAAAATTTTTAAAAATCCAGTTTGGCCAATTAACTGCAAACATATATTTTTGGCAGTTAAAAGCCGTGAGAGGATTTGATTCAAATTTTAAAATAATTAAATTTTTTGATGAAAATCCTCGTTATTTTTTTTTTTTAAATTATTTTTTTATTTTTCTTTGTGACATCGATATTACATAAAATTGTATCAAAACTATTAAATTGTGAAAAATTGATTGTAACATTCTTAAGAAAAATTTCCTGTCCAAATGAAACATTTTACTAACATCAAATCTGAATTCTTCTATAATTAATTGTAATTGTAATTGTTCAATCTGAAATAATAAAAAAATAATTTAATTTATGAAATAATAATAATTGTTTGGAGAAAAAAAAATTTAAAATACAAGTTTTTTACGCTTTTTAAAATACAATAGTCAACATTGATAGTCTTTGAGTATACTTAACTATACTTTTCTTTATCTTTCTCATATATATATACTTAAATTCTTATATAAATCAGACCAACTCTTAGTTCAACATTGTTTCATACAATATTATATAAATGTTTCTTATCATTAATAAACCTGACAAGGATAAAACCATATGTGCACAACTATATTTAATCAATAGATTAATTTTTTAATTATTTTCTAATTGTTTTGTGTTTCATTCAAAAGAAAAATTGTTCTGCAGAAGGAGAATGAGGAATCTGATCGTTTTACTATCTGATTTAGTGCCCCTGTTTTACGGTACATATTTTTTTCCCATTTTCACTCCTTTAGGGAACATAAGAAATCCATTTTTGTCGCTTATTATTTAAATTTTATTTTAAGCTTCAGTTTCTCTAATCATTATTTTCGCTAAGCCGTTGATAATTCAGTTTTAGCTATAAAACAAAACTATGGAACATTAATCGGATCGGTATGTTTGATCCTTTTTAAAAATTTACAAGACAAATCTAAGACAAAACAACCTTTTTCTTCAATTTCAAAAAAGTATGAAAAAAATGCCCTACGAGAATAAACCCTATATGCAATCCCCTGTGGGTGAAAGACCCATCTAAGAGATTTAAGAAAATTTATATTTGATTTTTAAGTTTTTGGAGTTGGATTCAAAATCATGGTATTCCTTTTTTTCAGAATGTATATGTATATATGCATAATGCATACGCTAGTTGGTTACGAAACGAGAGTTTTACGCCTTTTGCAAAATATTTACTTATATGTATATGCAATATTCTGAATTCGGAAGAATTTCAGAGTTGCATTTAAAATTAGGTGTCAAATTTAATTTTTATTTTTTATACCAAAGATCTCTTAAAAAAGATTATCAACTTTTTTCAACTATAGGTTTTGTCGTATAGGGTCTTTTGTCTTAAGGAATTTTATATATAAAGTCATTTGAAATAGAATTTTTTTGTCCTAGAGATTTTTGTAAAAGGATCTTATTTTTCATTGATCATTCGTACCCAACCCAACATAAACATTTTTTTTATCTTATACAAGAATTATTTATTTAATTAATTATTATGACATAAACTACTAATATTGTATGGTCAGGCCGGCATTTAAGCCTATCAAAAGGTGACCACTTAACTATTATAATATTGATCAGATGAGACTATATGTTCGTAATTAATTTATAATATAAAATATAAATAAAAAACTTACACTTCTATCAATAATTTCATTTAAATCACAATATTGACTATATATCCAAAGTATATCTCTAGAACTAAATATAGTTTTTGTTGTTAAATCTGTTGATTCAAATAACATAAATACATCAAATGTATATAATAAACAAAAACTTGTTATTGATATAACAAATATTATTTCATAATTTCTTACAAACCATATAAATGTTATAAATAATATAAATATATTTGCATAATATAATGAAAATATTAAAAATAAATTTGAAAATCTATATAATTTATTTAAATTTGATGTATTTTTATATAAAATAAAATAAAAATTTGATAATTCATTTAATTTTTCACTCATTAATTGAAATTCTAATTGAAATATATTACGTATATTTTTATTACAATTAAATATATATTTATTTTTATTAATATTATATGCTATATGAATTTTTTTAATTTTATTTAAATCAATTTTTAATTCAGTATTTAAAAATTCATAAATTTTCCAAAAATTTAATATTATATAATAATAAACATTACAATTTAATATTATAATACAATGATTATTTAATGCAAATAATATAAATAATACAATTACTAAATTATTATAAAAAATATTTGATTTATTTGTATATTCTAAATTCGTTTGAAATGGTTTTGTTCTAATAAAATTATTATATGTTATATTAATTGTTGTATTAATTGTTATATTAATAGAATTTAAATTTTTTGTATTATTATTAATAGTAATGGTATTATGTGGAATTTTTGTTGAATCAATTAATATTCCAGTTAAATTTTGTATTACAATTGGCCATACAAAAATCATTAAAAATGAAAAAAAACTCATTTTTAATAATATTAAAAATAATCGTTTACGATCTAATTGACGATATTTAACATCATTAATATATTTTTTTTCAAATGTTAATGCCATACCCCATAAATGATGAAATTTTACACGATATTTAAAATTTAAAAATAATATTAATGAAAAATTTGTTAATTGTATTAATGCAATTAATTTTATAATACCAATACCATACAATAAACCATCAAAAATTTCTTTATTTTGTAAAAATTTCATTGATATCGGAATGTATGCAATCCACATTAAAAAATGTTTAATACTTTGAAAATATTTTATTAATTTTGATTCTTTTATTTTTAATGTTTTTAAATCTACCCATCCTAATATAAGACCTTGTGGAAATTGTAAAATATAACTAAGTATTACAATAAAACGATATAATTGTTTTTCAAATGTTAAAATTGATGACATATTTATAAATATTTTTCATTTATAAAATAACAAAATATTTAGAATATTAATAGTCATCAATTCTTGAATTATTTTTATAAACTGAAAAAAATCTCCCTTTGAATTTATAGTGTTTTTTTTTTTTCTTATTTTAATTAATGGATGTAATTTTATTTTGGAAAAATAATATTGTATAAAAAAAATTTTTTTTAAATTTGTAATAATTTATTAAATTTTTTTTTTTTGACAATAATTCAAATATTGACAATTTATAATGGAGTATAATTAGTTAAGAGCGAGCATGTAATTTTTATTTAAAATTTACTTCAGTTGTGCGGGAATAAATTAAAAAAAAAAAAAAAAGTGTTACTTAGTAAATTAAATTTATGTCACGAAATATGATCACGAAAGTTTATTATTAAAAATATTTTCTAATTAAAATCCTTGCTTAAATATATACATACATAATCCATATTATTTTTATCCCTTTAACTTCATATTAAGCTCTTTATTAAGTTAAGTCAAAAGTTAAAATGTTTTTTTCTTTTTTTAGCACATTTCCAAAAAATTTTTGAAAAAATGTGCTTATTAGTTTCACTCTGTTCGTCCGTCCGTCTGTCCGTCTGTCCGTCCGTCCGTCTGTTTGCAAAACTTCTACACCGTTAAAGATAGAGAAAAAAAATTTTAACCATGGGTAGGTCTCATAAAAAAAATTATTTTGTACAACTTTTTCATATAGTCCCACCCATTACGGAGCTACAGCCCCTCAAATTTTGAAAAAGCCCTATATTTAACTGCACATATCTTATGTTCTGCTTAAGATATGCTTTTTTCAATCTGAAAAAGTCATTCGACAGGTATTTTTGTTAGCTTTGTAAATTAATATCAAAATTATATAATTGGTACGCTTTTAGATAGAGATCTGAAATTTTGAGACAAGAAAGAACTTTTAGAATTAGTATAAGTTTTCTCAGAAAATTGTTTGGTAGCGCCCCCTGTTTAAGAGTTATTACGCCTCAAAAATTAAATATTTGCTATTTTTAGACACCTGTAACTTAGGCACCTGTAAAAAATTTTCTTCGGCAAGACATGAAATTTAAAGGTTCAATAATATATTTTTACGTGTGTTAACGGCTTTTCTTAATTATATAGGATTGCGGACTTACGGTCCCTCAAAATTTCAAAAAAGTCCCATTTTCACGTTTTTTTTTATTACATGAAATTTTCAAATTTTTGTGCAAGTCACAATTCTAAACAGTTTGTATTGAGTTTTGGAAATTTGCGCTTTTAAAAACCGTTGGTTTACATTCTACCTTGTTTTAATTTAATTTAAATAATATTAAAAATTTTTTAAAGATTTTTCTACCTTATTGTTTATACTTGTTTATCAAATGAGTTTTCATTTCAAATTGTTTGGATACTTAGATACAAAATACGTATCAACATATCCATAATTATGCCTGGAAAGGCTATTTTATATTTTAAAAATATAAAATTTAAGAAATGTTTCGTTCTACAATACTAACAAAACTCTTCAGTAAGCAAGTAGTATTGATATGCTTAGACAATTCCTAACTTTAAACTTTAATTGAACAAGTCTTACTACTTATAAGAAAATTTCAGAAAATCTTTTGTGAGGTAAATATGATAAGTTGAAAAAATCCGTAAAAACTCAAACATATTCTCCTTTTTCTTCTTATTAAGATTTAATTCTATCATAATTATATTTGTTAGTCAATTTTGTTTGGATTTTAATTATTAGAAATATAGATTTTAACCTATATATATGTATATATATATATATATATATATATATATATATATATATATATATAGAAGAAGATGAATACTACTTTTTCTTCTGATCTAAATATCGAGCTAAATGATTCAATTGATTGGTGATAAAAGATCTTTACCAGAAGAGTTATTCCATGTCAAGGAAGTTTAATTAATAAATTCGAGTATGCGTCACATAAACTCGTAAAAAGTGAATGGAAAATTTTCTTAAAGTTTTATTATTTAATTTTTTCATCATGAACTTATTAAGAATCTAATCATATTTATGTTTGGTTTTATGGATTTATTCCTATCGAACAAAATTGAAAAATTCGATAAAACAAAATATTAGAATAATTTTGATGGCTAAACTAATATTTCATCATATTTATATACCTATTATATTTATATATAATACATATGAGTCATATGACCCCAAGTTATTTCACAAAAATTTTAACACTGACGGATTTTTTTACGTATCTACTTACGTTCTCTAATCTTTTGTTATAAAATAATATTTTCTTCTAAATTCTTTTATTAAATTTATTGAAAAACGAGGAAAAGTGCAGTAGAGTAGACTGTGTCAACTCTGGGATACCCGTATGACCGTAATATACCTTGTTTCTATAAAACTTGAACATCTTTTAAAAAGTTTCAGATGTTTTAGTACCGACGTTAACCACAGGGATATATTTATGTAAATTGTGAAGTTGTATGACAGCTACCCGAATCTGTCGTACCATCGCAACCAAATTTTAGTGAAATTGTTGTCATAAAACTTCATCTTGTCATCATTTGTAGAATTTCAGATATCTAGCTTGAATAGATACTAAGTTATTTCCATATAAAAAAAGAATTTGTATGGCAGCTACTCGAACCCAGCGGCCGAAAATGCTGGATTTAAATAGCAAAACTAACAATTTTGCAAAAGTGACGTTAAAAAAATTTCAGGCTCCTAGCTCCTTTATTTAGTGAGTGAGAGTATTGAAATTAACACAAAATATTTTTGGATTAATTTGTAGTAGGTAAGAGTTAGAGATGTCGTAAGAGTTATTCCCCCTTACGACATTTACGGCCACGCCTGAACAGGAAAGGCTGTGTAATTTCCTGTCCACATTTATGTGGCAGAGAAATGCATTAAATACGTATTTCATTGTATTTTTAAGAAATTATTCTATGAATGAAAAATTTTTAAAGAAATAATGCAATGTATGGGCGATATAATATATATAAACATATAATTTATGAATACATATGCATATTAATATATATTTAGTATTTTGTAGTAAGTTTAGTATAAATTAATATATATTCGAGCTTAATATTAAATAGTACTATAGGTATTATAGGTATATCATATTTGGAAAAGTTTTGGATTGATAATCGTTATGTGGAAGGTTAGAATCTGCTTTTGAAGAATGTAAATATAAACATATACTTTGAATATACGTACAAACCATAGTTCTAGAAATTATAAACTTCACCCAAATTATTTTAAAATACCGAAAAATTAAAGAAAATAATATTATAGGCAGAGTGGCAGACCATGAAAATACTAACGGGTTTGTACGAATATCTAAGAGTTGACAAAGGCAACTATATTCTTCCTCGTTTTAATTTAAAATAGAATAAAAAATTTAAAATAAATTAAACAAAAATTATTTTTTAAAATTGATAAATGAAATTCTTGATAGTACAAATGTCACATGTCACGTCAGATATGGATATATATAGTAAGTTGACATTTCGTATTACACACGCGCAAGATTATTTTGTTTGGCTATTGGGTAAATTCGAAAAATTAAAATTTCAATTTAAAGGACATATAAAAAATTTTAGAGTTTTCCTATAGTATAAATTTAGAAATATGAATATAATCATTTAATTAAGAAATAAAAGTAAATTAGTATTTAGCGGTTTTATTTTCAAATGACATTGATTTAAACATAAATATCTAAAAGTAATTATTTCAACTTTTCGAAAAACATATCATTAATTAATGGCTGAAAAATGAAAATAAAATAAAATTAAAAGAATTACTATATACTAATAACAAAAAATCTAAATTCAATATTTAATTTTGTTTATCAAATCGATATTGTTATTGTAACCATTTTGATTGATCATCAAATCAATACGAATTTTATGCTCCAAATAAACGCCTAGTAATGTTTCTAATGTAAATTTTGGTACTTCGTATATATGAATTTTTAATACCAATGTTAACAAAACCAATTTTTGTTTTTTTTTTTTTTTGGTTTCTTTAATTAAGATCCAAAATTTATAAAATTTAGAGCAAAAATTTCAATAACAAAAATAAACAAAAAAAAACAAACAAAATTTTAAATTAAAGTCTTGTATATTTTATTAAAAACTTCAATGTTTGTTAGATTTTTTTTTTTTGTTTTTTTTTGTTAGTATAAAAATCTGAATGGTAAACACCTGAGTCTTAATTTGATAATTTCCGTACAAAAATAACTGAATGTGTATTTACTAAGTTTTAAAGATACATAATTAGGTAATTAACTGGAATCGGTTACTCTTAATGAATTACAATTGATTTTTCATGTATTTTGTTTTTTTTTTAAGTTCACGGTAATCAGGTCAAGGTTTTTTGTGTACCAAACGTAGAAAAAAAAAATGAGTATTTCAGTTGTTATGATGTTAATTTTTTAAATATTTTATTTTGGTGGTATACCTTGTAATTTGTAGTTGTGTTTTGATTTATATTAATCTACAAGTTATAAAAATTATTTTAATATTATAGAAATAAAAAAAAAAAAATCTTGAAAGATAAGGAAGATAATATCGGTATATTCTTTTTGAATATGGATAAATAAGGTTGTTACGATTTGATTGTGATTAAGATTTAAAGAAGAAAATTTAGTAATTCATACAATGTATATGTTGATACAGCATTATTGCATACAATAGGTGAGATGGAGACACAGTATTTGAGACGATTAGATGGAAAAGCAAGGTGACTATCAAACACTTAAAATTGTTTTCAAAAATTTTTATTTACTAGTAAACTGAGGTATGGTTTCAAACTGAAGCAAATACAATATAAAAAACGAATGTAATATTAGAGATTTTTTATGACTCTTTAATAGCATAAAACTGGTTTTAATATTGGCAATCATGATTGTAATAAGAAGACACTGCCGCAATCATGCCAGCAGGTAAGTGATTTCATCATTATAGTTTCAAGAATTTCCGTTTATAATGTTAGATTCTTATATACTAAAACCACCTCCTCCTTTAGCCAATATAATGGAATAAAACCCCTAATAAATTGAGAGTGGAAACAATGTAACGGAACAATGAATCCGCCATTAACGGTTGAAACATGCAGTAGTATATAACACATTCCTCCATGATGTAACCAAAGATAGCTCCACTGTAGCAGCCATTATTATTATTGTTATATGGTTATTATTATTGTTATTATTATTATATACTAGACTATATATTCATTATTATTATATTATACTACATATTTTTTATTATATATAACCTGACCGGTTCAAACCCAATACGCTCCGATTGAAAGGTTGATGACTTAATCACTCAGGCAGATAAAAAATCAAATTAAATAAACTCAGGGATAGGGACAAAATAAAGATGCCTTACGTTTAGATTTTATAAAATACAAGTTATTGGATGCGTTTTCCTTAAACAACCTCATTTATTATAACAATTACTGAATATAATCAATGTACTCTACTTCGGAGAATCCTAATATGGTCCTAATAAAACAAAATATTTGGCGGTATCATAAGAATCCGAATCTGGTTTATCGTTAAGATAAATGAAAATAATGTATGTAGAAAAAGGCAGGAGAAAAGCTAAATGTTCGTTTAGAGAATTCGTCCAATTTCTTTTTCCCAAAGGCTACAAATCTGAAGAAAATGGTGTCAAAAATATGCACAGTAGTGTTAATGCAATTGGAATATCGTACAGAGGTTGACAATTAAATGAAAAAAAAATGGGTAATCAAATTGGGTTAGGGCTTCTTTAAGCACCAAATCAATAAAATTAATCCGTGACAAGGAACAGAATTTTAACTTATATGACCGAAGAGAAAGAGCAGTGAGTGAACGTTCTGTGCTTTAGAGAAAAAAAAATCAGCTTTTGCATAAGAATATCGTGATTTTTGCAGAGAACCAAAACAATTTTCGCTTGACGAAATAGTAGTTTTTTAATTATATGTTAAGCATATTTTATTTTTGATAATATTTTATAAACTTTTAAATATATTTTATTAATCTCTATTTTGAGAATTTATTTTGTGTTTAAGTATATGATTTAAGTATTTGGTTCTATCAATTGTTTATATAGTCTTATTTTTCTTATATCTAATTAATATAAAATTATTAAGCGATCTACTGTTCCAACGTATTTAATATAAAACTTTATAGGAGTGAAAACATTTAAAAACCAAACTTTAGGTTGGCTCTTTTAATAAAATGTACAGTTTGGTTTATAGGATAAATGGATTCAGAAAAATTTAGAATTAAGTAGGATGGATAAGAAAATTTGGAGAGATATTTTAGGGAAAGATGTTAATGTTTTTTTTAAACTTTACTAAATCGTACACATATGAGTCATTAACTTTGGGCAACACATGCTATAGCATCTGATTTCACAAAAGCGAAGTAATTATGATAAACGAAATATTGTAAGCTGTATTGGGCTATCTTAGAGCTTCTATAGGGATGGAAATCTGTCACAGTCCTTGTTTCGTGTAGAAAAAGGTTGATTAAAGTAATTAATATCGTAATATAAAATAAAAAAAATATATAGATGCCCTGTAATGAAAATGTCCTAAAATTATTAAAAAATTATTACATAATACTAAATTGGTCTCCTGAATTTTTAATATGTATTAAATTGGTTCTCATCCTTTAGAAAAATAAAATTTTAAGAAGGAAATATTGTAATATTAGGAAATAGTGTAATGAATTTATTTAATTGGATAAAAATACTATTTACTCATTTATTCTTAAATAATTATAATAGAAAGGTATCGGTTATATAATATTAACAATTTACGTGATTATAATCTAATAATGGAGATTAGAATTAAATTGAAATCTAATTTTCTTAAAATCTTTATTTACAATAGAAATGTAAATATGTTTTTAAAAATCTTGTTTATTAAAATGTCGCGTGTCAAAATCTCGTATCTCAAAATTTTGTGTTTTAAAATCTAGCGTTTCTCACGATACTTTCTATATTTTCAATTGAGGTGTCCCACTATTTTAAACTTTTTCATGTTGAAATATTTGTGTAAGAAAAATAATTATAGAGTTGAAAAATAATTATAGAGGATTTTAGAGTTGATTATACAAAGCCAGAGTTTCAATAATTTGTTTATCGGGAATTTTCAATGCGGAATTTTCAATGAAATTTTCAATCCCACTAATTCTTTGCCAGACTATGATTATTACGTTTTACGAAAAAGTTTGAAAATAAGAGTGATTTCTTTGTGTAGGCCATTATAGTTAAGTAACAAAAACTAGTATTTCAATTATAAATTTTTTTCAAATAGTGAATTTGATCGCTATTTCTTTGTCAGTCTACTGATTGTTATAAAAATATTCTCAATGTAGTTTATATCGGAAAAATTATAAATTTATAACGGAAATGGAGTATTTTGATTTTCGTGATGAAAATAGCGAAATTTGGAAACGCAAAGAATTTAAAACATGTTGTTTTGAGGCATGAATTTTGACATGCAAAATGTTTAAACGCAAGATTTTAAGCCAAGAGACTTTGATACGCAACCTTTTTTTTGCACCTAAACTACCATCATTATTTTATATATTTATTCTTGATCTTTGTTCTTGAAATATTTGAAATATTTACATTAATTATGCTAATAATATCTACAGCTTCAATAGTTAAAACAAAAATTTTCAAATATATTAACCTAATATTCACCTTAAAGCTGTGCTAAACTAGGCTGAGTTAAATTTGTTACTATATTGTAAAAATAACAAATAAAAAATACTATTAACAGGGGAAACTTAGATATTTCATTTCAATAAAAATAATAATAAATTTAAATTTTTAAAACATAAACGATATAAATAATTTAAAAAAAAAAGAAAGTTAAATAATTAATAATAATAAAGCTACATATTTACAGGATAATTTCTGAGAGAAATCTCTGAAATTTCTCACTTCTTGTATTGATTGTAGAAATTTTGCAAACATATTTACAGCCCTGGTTAATCAGTGTGTTGCTATGATGAGGTGTATGTGATCTGTTAGTAAGGAAATTATTGCGATTTCTTGTTCCGTGCCGATGATTTTTCAAAATTCTACGTAGACTCATATTATGCTTCACAAGGTTATTTTTGATCTTAAATTTGAATTTGACTTTCTCAACGACTATGATGGTTAGGGTCCAATTTATTCAGGATCTTTTACAGAATGATTGTAGGTGTTCTCATATCTCTACCGAAAAGTATTTTTAGACTCTTCGACATTATAGTACTAATTTTTATGAGAAGAACCGTGCTGCAACTGACCTATACAATCAAAACATAAGTGATGTGCGATAAAATATAGGCATTCGTATCCATAACTCATTTTTAATATATATCTCGTGATAATCAGAAATTACGTATATATTTTACATATTTATTTTTAATAATAAAAATATAAACTTATATAAAGTTTCTTTTTATTACTTCTATTATATTTAACACAGTTTCATATACAAAAAGTTATTTTTATTCGTGTGTATAGCAAGTAGTATAGCAAATTATAATCTTTTTTCCTTTTATTATATAATTTTGTTAATTATACATAAAATATTATAATAAGTTAATTGTATAAAAAATAAAGAAAAAGAAATATATTTATAATGATTAAAATAAATAAGTTGTTACTATATATAATTTTAGTTAGTAATCATATTTCTCTAAACAACGAAAGCAGCACAATTTAATTTAAAAAAAAAAAAAAATATGATAGAAACATATCAAGAAAAAATTTTTCGATATTTACTTGGAATTGGTTATATATTACAAATTCCAGCTGGTGCATTATTAGTTACATTTAATTTTAAAAATTTTAATATTTCTTCATCAAAATATATAATATATATACATGGTATTAAATATATTTTTATTATAATAATATTTATACCATTAATTAAAAATTTTTATAATAGAAGTTTAGAAATAAGTGATGGTACACAAATTTTAGCAACAATAATACAATCATTATATTCTTTAATACAAATTATATCATCATTAATATTATATATATATAATTGTATTTATTTAAAAGATTTAATAAAATTTTGGTTAAATATATGTAAATTTAATCGTAAAAATTTTTCTTCAATAAATATTTATGAAAATTCAAATTTTATAATAAATTTATTAATAATAATAAAATTTATTTTTCATTTAATAATATTAATAACATTTATAATAATTTTATATTATTATTATATTATATCTAATTATGATTTAATATATATATTAGCAATATTTATAACATTTTATATACAAAATGTTTTAATATTAATATGTAATATATATTATATATTAATAATATATATATTTAAATTATATAAATGTATAAATATTGATTTTGAAAAAAATTTAAAATTTTTTTTAAAAATAAATAATAAAAAATTAATTAATGGTGAAAATTATAAAAAAAATTCTATTCAAATGGAAAATAATATAATTATTAAAAAATTTTATAATATATCAAAATTTTATAAAATAGTTCATATATTATTTTATAAAATAAATAATTATTATCGTTTACCAAATTTAATATTATTAATAACAGTTTATTTTGGTAATTTAATGATATTTTTTTCAAAATTTATATGGTTAAATGTTGAAAGAAATAATAATAAAATTTTAAAAAGTAATGAATTTGATATAGCAACAACATTATTATGTTTTATTTATTTAATTGATATGATAATAACAATTGAAGGATCATATTTGGTAACAAATGAAATAAAAAATGCTAAATGGATATTAATACAAAAAAGTAAAACATTGTATTGTGTTAATGAAAAAATAGAAAGTATAGTAAGTATAATATGTATATAGAATGTTTTTTTCTATTTTTATTATTTAATACTAATTATTTTAAAAATTTTGTTTTATTTGGTTTTAGGAATTTAAGAAAAAATTTAAGAAAATTTATTAAATATTAAAAACCGGTGAACCTATATTAATTGTACTATACATATATAAAAATTTCATTTTTGACGTTGAATCCATATTTATCTTTCATATTTTTTAAATCTTTTATTTATTTATTTATATGTAATATTTATAATAGCCTTACGACATTTACAGCCACACCTGAACAGGAAAGGCTGTGTAATTTCCTGTACACATTTATGTAGCAGAGAAATGCATTAAAAAAAAAAAAATTTGTAATAAAATATTTAAATTTTAGCCTCTTTTCCCTAAAGAACCAAAAATAATGTTTGTCGTAATTTAGAGAATACATAAAATTATGAAAATTGATGAAAATATTAATTTTTGTTTTTCGCTAAAGGAGGTGGGAATCTACCAAAGTATTTTCCCTTGGTATAGTGTTAGATTCTTAATCATTAAACTCACGTCATCTTTTAGCCAATATAGTGGGAAGAAATTCCTACCTGCTAACTCAGTATACTGGTTCGAGAATAGAGATAGGAAAGAATAGGACAAGCGTCTGGAAACATTCAATTTGGAGTGGGACCGTAAGAAAACAGTGAACCCGCCTATTATTATTACTATTTTGCTAACCGTGACTATATACCCTATCAACAGTTACAACATGCAATAGCTATAGCATAGAACATCTTTCTGCATGAGGTAATAATTAAAGGCAATCCCACTGTCACTGTAGCTACAATTATTATTACTATTGGTATTAGTTGCTAATATTATTAACCATATAACCAAATATGGTTAATAATGTATATAATAGTGGCGGATATTATATTATTATTAATATTATTGATTATTATTATTATTATTATCATCATTAATTATACGATATAAAATTTACATATTTAAAAATATATATTTTATTTTTTTTTTATAAGACCAGACCTAAGACCCTCCAATTAAAAGACTGGCGATTTAACCACTATTAGACTAAATTTTGAATCTTAAGTAGCATTTGGAAATTTTGTATCGTTATACATTTCAATTTTGTGAAAATTTATTAATTAAAAGTAATTTAAGAAAATATTCAGAATTACAAAGAAAATAATAATCGAATTATTTTAAAGTTTCGAAAAAACAATACGAGTATACTGTATGTAAAATATAAAAATTAAGAATTAAAAAGAAACATTTTAACTTTTAACAGAAAACTTTAACGAAAAAAAATTTCTGAAGAGTGTCATCACTCAAAAGAGTGATAGCAAATTGATCCACATTTTTTAAAAATCATCATTTTTAAAAAAAAATATTTTTTATCTTGTTATAAAAAGAATAAAACATTCACTAAATCGTTTATTATTTATATATTAGACTTTTAAATAAACTAAGATTCAGTTTAAATTGTAATCATTATTTTAATTCAGTGATTGATTACTCGGCTGTAGCTATTGTACAGGGTTATGACTTAGGATATATAAATATTATATTGATAATTGTATCTTATACAAGAATTATTTATATTATATACGATATATATATATACTATTACGATATATAAAATGACTATTATTCGATAAGATCTGAAGCCAAATTTTTAAGCCAAGACTCTTCTATTGAAATGTAAATGACTTAATCACTATTATTATCCTGCTATTAGTCAGATAATTTATCAATTACGAAAATTTCAATTATATTAGGTATTAGTTAGTTTATTTGATAATTTGAATAAAAATGTCCGATATAAATTCACTTTATATATTCATATAAAAAAAAAATATTAATTCAAAATTTTGTAAAAATTATATTAAATTTTTAAAATCCTAATTGATTGATTCCATTGTATTTGATTGTTATATTAATTTAGTTTGAGTGAACTTAAAGTTACAGATAATCAATTATTTATCATTCAAATTTTAATCAAATTATGTATTAAATAAATTTAATATAATTATATAGTAAATCACTTTTATACGATTTTTTTTATCAATAATTAAATAAAAAATTTATATATACCTACATATAAAATTGATTTGGTTTTGAAAAACAAATTGAATTAAATCAAAATATATAAATGACATTTTAATTGATCTGTCATTATAAATAAAGAACTATATTCAAAACGTAGCCTAAACTGTAACAATTGCCAATACTGTTTAAATTAAAAAAAAACAAAAAAAAAATAAAATGTTTTAATAATTATCTGAATTAATTTCAAATTTACATTATTATGTAAATATAAAAATTCCATTTACAGTTTCAGTTAAAAAAAGTTTTTCAAAGTTAAATCAAGTATGTAAGCCAGTAATCAGTAATCACTAACGCATTAATCACAGTTTGTGTAATCTAAATATAAAAATTCCATTTACATTTTTAGTTAAAGAAAGTTTTTCAAAGTTAAAAAAAATGTGTAAGCCAGTAATCAGTAATCACTAACGCAGTAATCACAGTTTGTGTAATTTAAATATAAAAATTCCATTTACAGTTTTAGTTAAAGAAAGTTTTTCAAAGTTAAATAAAGTGTGTAAGCCAGTAATCAGTAATTACTAACGCAATAATCACAGTTTGTGTAATTTAATTAAAAAAAAAAAGAAAAATGATAGAAACATTTCAATATAAATTATTTAAAATTCAACTTGGTGTAGCATATATTTTTCAATTTATAGTTGGTACAATTTTAGGTACATATAATTTTCATACATTAAGAGTAAATCCATCAAAATATATAATAATTTTACATGGTATTAAAAATTTTATTATGTTAATATTTTTTATACCAATGATTAAATATTTTTATCAAAAAAGTTTAGAAATAAGTGATGGTACAACAATTATTGTTACATTATTACAATCATTTTATAGTTTATTACAAATTATATCATCATTAACATTATTTATATATAGTTGTATTTATCAAAATGATATAATAAATCAATGGTGGAAAATGAAAAAATTTGATCGAAAATATTTTTATTCAATATATTATGAAAATTCAAATATAATAATAAATAAATTATTATTAATAAAAGGAATTTTTTATTTTATAAATATAATAACATGGCCATTTGTTGTTGAAAATTTTTATAAATCATCAAATTATGATATATATTATTTATTTTGTATATTATTTCTTGTATATAATCAAAATGCATTAACAATAATATTTAATACATATTATATATTAACATGTATATTACTTAAATTATATTATTCAATTAATAAAGATTTAAAAAATAATTTTAATAAAATTTTAAAAATAAATACATTAAAATTAAATATAAAAAAAAAAAAAAATTATATGAAAAATATTTTTAAAATGGAAAAACAAATGATTATTGAAAATTTTTATGAATTGACATATTTTTATAAATGGATACATGTTAAATTTTCAAAAATGAATAATTATTTTTCTTTACCAAATTTAATTGTTGTATTAACGGTATATGTTGGTAATATTATGATATTTTTTACAAAATTTATATGGATGGAAAATCAAAAAAATACCGTAATTTTTTTAAAAAATTCTTTTATAAAAAATCAAACAATAATTAAATTAAAAATTGACACATTTAAAGATAATTTTATTAATAATAATGAATTTGATATATTATTTACGATATTTTGTATTGCTTATACATTGGATATGTTATTAACAATTGAAGTATCAAATTTAGTATCAATTGAAATAAAAAAAGCTAAATTAATATTAATAGAAAAAAGTAAAACATTATATAATGTTGATGAAGAATTAGAAAATGTTGTAAGTTTATATTTTGTAATTTAAAAAAAAAAAAAAAAAAACAACATTTATGTTAATATATTTTATTCTTTTAGTATAAATAATGGTACAATGCTTTAATGTGTAAATTAAAAAAATGAGTACACTAAAAAAAAAATCAGTCTATTTCACGATTCAGACTCCCAACTATATGCTACTTCACTATTTTTTTGACGACTACACCAAGTTCCTGTTCTAATTCTTTTGTTTTATTTCATATTTATTTTTATATTTGAAATGGCCAACACACATTTTCTAGTTTTTAGCATAGAATAATATAAAAAAAAATAAATAATAAAAAATTCACTCTACTTCGGGAATCAAACTCCAAACCTACATGCAACTTCACCGTATCTTTAATCACTACATCAAGCACTTATTCTAATTCTTTTGTTTTATTTCATATTTATTTATATTTCTGAAATGGCCAACACACATTTTTAAATTAGTATATAAAAAAATAAAAATATCATATATATGTAACATAATAAGGACAGTTTTTAAATTAAATTCTAACGCTTGATTCTAATACTTTCCTCAAAAGTACCAAAAAAAAAAAAAAAATCTTTTGTTGCAATTCACAGAATGCATAAAATTAAATTAAGGATTTAAATTAGATAATAATCTTAAGTTAATGTATTTAAATATTTTTTAGTGTCATATATTTGAGTTTTTTTTTGAAATTTATTAATTACAAATAATTTACGTAAATATCTAAAAATTACAGAAGAAAGATTGTTATTAATGTTTCGAAGGGGGTTAAAAAACTGTTTTTACACCAAGATCTTGTGACTCTTTGTGTTCTTCTGCTTCGTGGACCGCTCGTCATTTATAGCGTTCATAAAATCAATCTATAAATTTCATGAATCATATGATCTTTCTTTGGTTTAGCATTCTCATTTCGGAGAAGTTCTCCCAGTGTTCTTCATCTAAAATTCTTCTTCTTTGAAGTTCCCAGACAGGATATTGGCACAGAAAAAAAAGTGCTATTTTCTCTTCTTGTTCACATCTCTTGCATAGGTTATTCTTTGCTATATCTGTTTTCTTGGCATGTCCTCTTAACATCAGGTGACCTCTACTGATTTCCGTAAAAATTCTTAAATCAGTTATGTTGAATTTTAGAATTGTTTTTTTAGAGAGAAAAAATTAATCGGAATTTTATAAAGCTTCGAAAAAAATATAATGTCAGAAAAAAATACATATGTATATTGAATTATAAAGAAAATTTAAATTTAAAAATATTAAATTTAATTAAATTAAAATTAATACTTACTAAGTATATATGTAATTAATACTTACTACATAGTACATACATGTACTTACATACATTTTAAAAAAAATTAAACAAAATAATGACAAATAACAAATAATGACAAAAACACATAATGAGTAATGACACAACTCAAAAGAGTAACAGTAAATTGATCTATACCTCCTCATATAAATAACGTTTTTTATTCATATTCATAAAAATATGAATAATATTTATTAATCTATTATAAGGAGAATATCACTACGTCCTGAACACGGTAATGGGAGGAGAAGATGATATAATATTCTCTTTCATGCACTAATTTAAGCTTCAGTTTATTGGAATCACTATATCATTAATTTAGTAAATATAGAAAATTTGTGGAAAGTAACTGAACCGTATAAAAAGTTAAATAACAAGGATTGGAGTAAAATTAATAGAACATATTTTTAAATTTTAGCAGATTTCTGTTAAATGATTGTTAAAATAAAAAGAATTTTTGTTCTAGATAAACATTTTTTGGAACTTTTAACAAAGAAAAAGTTCTCACTCTAGCCAGACATTTATTTACATCATAATTTTTGTTTATATGTTTTTGAACTAATCCTTCAAATAATCTTAAAGCTGTTTTATTCTTTCTTGTGTTAGTAGTGTATTCCGAGCAATAATTTACCATAGGTCTTAGTTAACATTTTTAAAAAGTTCAAATTAAAAAAAATTAAAAGTTTAAATAAATTTTTCTTAAATTATCAAAATGTTGGACAAAAAAGATACTTTTATATAATATTTACCTATACTATTTAACTTTTAAAATTTTTTATAGTAAAAAAATTTTTTTTTTATTTTGATTCTCTTTTCAGATTATTAATTTATCATTGCAATTGTTAAAAGAAGAAAAAAAATTTGATATATATGGGATGTTGTATCATGATCGTAAATTAATTTTAAATATATTGTCATCTGGTTTGATGCATTTAATAGTTCTTGTACAATTTTATAAAACATCTGGACTTGTCGGAAGATATTCATATGTATAAAAAAGAAAAACAAAACTGTTATAGTATCAATATTCTTTCAAAAAAAAAAATATATATATGTAAAATTAAATATATATATATACATCAATATTTTAAATGTTAATTTTATATTTGTTATATAAGAATGTTATATAATCTTAGGTAATCATATGTTGTTTCAATATAATTTATTTATAGTTTGATGTCAGTTGAATATAATTCTTGATTTATTTTAATTTAACTATAATTATTATATTGAAATATTAAATAATTTACAATTTTCACCATTAAAGCATGTAATTTAAAAAAAAAAAATGTGGTAAATTATGTAATAAAAATTATAAAAATTGCAATATAAAATGTTAACAATAATAAAAAACGTTTTATTTATTATTTAATCTGTTCAGCAGTGAGCATCTGATGCAGTGAGTAAAAAATTAGTTTTTCAGGCGAGAAGTCTCGGGTTTAAATCCCTATCAGATCAAAATATTATATAAAATATAATAAAATAATGTAAACAAAATAAATAACATAATTATTATAATTTAATATTTGTACCGCAACTACAACTGAAAAGGAGAGATTGAATTATTTTCTCATCACATTGTATCTGTATGCATGGTGAGGGCAACCAAAATAAATAAATAAATAAATAATTATTTACAAAAAAAAATAGTAGTCTCAGTCACCGATTGAATAAGAGTATGGCATATATTAACCAAGTGGAAAACATCCTACACACTTTAGCAGAATTTTTAATTTTTATTTGAAGGAAAATTACTGAAAAAGTACCTCAAGTTAACAGATTGCTCTTATGACCCAATATACATAATATATAATAAAAATAAAATAAATATTGTTATAAAATAAATGTACTTAATTGAAATTTTGTTAAAAAAATTATTTTTCATATTGTTATATAAAAATTATATGTATAATTGGTGAGTAAGCGCACATGGTTTTAGTTTAGATAATTATCTCGAAAACGGTAAAATAAAAGAGAAAAATGTATTTACTTAAATTGAGCTGAGGAATTGATGATTTTTGAAATTTGCAAAAATTACAGTTATTTTATAAAAACAGTGAAAAATATCAATATTTTTTGTAATTTAAACCTTGTAACTCTTCAACAATGAAAAACAAATCAAAATTGGAATTATAAATCAAGATAAATCAAACGAATTTTCTATGTTATACAGGGACTAAGATGTTATATTATTTCTTTAAAAAGTTAACGAAATTACTTTAAAACGGTTCTTTCCGAGATAATTCTTCTGTTAAAGAAAGAGGAAATTATAATCAGTACAAGTTGTCAGTTGAATAATCAGTTGAATTTGAAGACTTTGAAGTTTTTTGTAAAAAAAAATAAAAAACAAATAGTTACGTAGTCTAATTGATACTTTTTTTTTTAAACTATAAAAAAGGGACGACCCTTTTTATTTTTTGTGACATTTCAGGTGATGTATGCAATTAGTAATCGTCAATGTCCAAATTAACAATAAATATCGCATATCTAAAAGTTCAAAACATCTATATTGTCTTTAAATAACTTTAATATTAAATTTATGAAGCTTTAAATCAATATTTAATCCTCTTTCTCTACAAAATGTAAAATTAGATATATTTTTTTAATATCTAAATTATAACATTTATTGATTGAATTCGCTATAGGTAAAAAATTATGAAACATTTTTTAGTTCATTATATTTTATTACATAATTTACAGTGTTTCATAAATTTATAAATTTAATCAGGAACCATGGAGTGATTAACCTTAGTTCATCTTTTTTCAATTGAGTCATATTGTATAGTCACTCTATTACATGACATTTGAACTCAATCATAAAAAATTCACAATAGCAACTTTATAAAGATACCATACAAAATAAAAATGACAACTGAATGTCGAAGTACAATAAATTTTTTTTACAATAAAGAAACAAAATATAAAAATACCAAAAATCAAGACAAAAAAAAAAAATGTAAAAAAAATTGATCTAATTTGATCAAAGGTATCGATAAAATTGTCATTTTTTTTTTACCATTTTGAAGTTTTCTTTTTTTTTTTTTTGATTTTTTATTGTAATTTCAGCTTCCTAGGAACAGAGTGCGTTTTTATTTCAGTTAACAATTGCACATTACATCGTTATTTAAACTTTCTATAACTCAATATAACATAAAGTTTATTAATTCATTTATGAAAGGTATTCAATTTATTTTAAATGTTTTTACAATTCGGTGTATAGATTAATAAAAAAATATAATATTATGGCAAAAACAAAAAAGAAATAAATAATGTTTATTATTACTTAATTGATTTCAGTCCAGTTATCTGGTAAAATTAGTAAAGCACATTCAGAAAATATGACTTGATGTCATATAAAAGTTTGTTTCTTTATGCATGTCCATAGACATGCCTAAACCAAAGTATTTATAAATTCAGTCATATAGTTAAGTAGGTATGTATATATAGGTATAATTGTAAGGCGGGTTGTTTACTTAACGAGATAAATTGGTTTATTTCGGTACTATTGTAAACACGTGTTGATGTCACCGTTTTTAACCGCCACCATCTACTAAAGTAATGGTTTCTAAAATTTCTATTGATAAACATTGAACTATTAAACATTGATAAAAAAAATTTCAATATACATACATATGTATATAAATATTCAAACTTATTTTCTTCTACACATTTTTCTTCTCGAATAGAAATAATTTAAAGTGTTGTCTAGTTTTTCTTAATTTGAATAAATTTTTTTATAAATCATTGAGCCAAAACGTCATTACAAATAGTTAAAAATTACGCCAATCTAGACTTTTTAAATGGTGCTAGCATATACTGATAAAGCACAATATAAATATTTATACTCTTTGGCGAAATGTAAAATAGGGTTATGTATTCTATTCTAGATAAATTATTGTATACATTTCTAAACAAGAAATCAGATTACAAAGTCCAATTAATCAAAATCAATAAAGTTTATAAAAATTATTGAAGAAACGCTAACATAATATGTTAGAATGGGACATTGGAAGAATAACATTTTAAAATAATAAAATAAAAGTAAACATATATTTATTTTTATTATTCATTAATATCTGCAGATTTTAAATAGGAAATGTGCTTGTTACATACCTTTCTATATATTTATTTTTTTTATTTTTAAGTCAATGAGTTTTCTTAACTTGAAAGGAAATGGATTACATTTTTTATTTTAAACAAATTAAATGTTCGTTTTCTTTAAAATACATTATAAATTTGAAATTACATTTAAAATTGTATTTAATTTACGTTTTGTATTATTTAAGTTTTTTTTTAATATTTAAATTCAAAAATTTGAATATTTTAATTTAAATTGAATAAATATTCTTAAAAGTATTTTAGTAGTAGTTAGAACAACTAATTTTTGTTCAAAGTCTAATTAAAACCATCGACAATGAATACGAAAGGGAACACGTTATGCTTTTTTTTTATAATTATCATTAGTTGTTGCGTAAAATTGTTACCAAATAGTAAAGGAAAGACATATTTATATAGTAATAGAAACACATATTTCAAAAAATTGATTCGAAGCACATATTTGATAGCAAGGACGAAACATTCCTAAAATAAAAAATTTTTTTCCACGGAATTTTTTGTATGATATAACTATTGGCATGTAGTAATAACAGTTTTCTATAAGTGAAGTTATTTAACAAAAATAAGGAGAATCCGGCACTACCAAGGGGAAATTGATGTCTTTGGAAGCTTCCCACCTCCTTAAAAAGGAAAAAAAGTAATAACCTGTATATTATAGTCGTTTCATTCAACTTTTGAAAAATTTTCGATTAGGATTATACTTCACAGACAATTTTTATAAAATTTCATACAAATACAAGACTAAGCGAAAGTTTAAACTAGGAGTTATCTAAGAAATTCACCACTAAAAGTCTACTGAAAAGTCCAGTACTTTGAAGAACAAAACTTCCAATATTTCTTCTAAAATAGAAATACTAAATAATAATTTAATATTAAGTCAAAAATTGAAATTCATATGTTTTAAATTATAATATAAATTTAGAAAATGTTTCAATATATGCATCTAGAGCAGAAAAGGACATTTACAGGTATTTTTAAAATAGGTTATTCTTAACTCTAATTTAAATTTATTTACTTTACCTTATCTGGTTAGTTTTGAATATATATGGCAATTTAATAATTACAGAAAAATTTTCAACAAGATTCAACAATGTCAATGTAACGAAACTTCCCTATGATTACATATTGCAATCATAAAGTTGGAACTCTTAAAAAATAAATGTGTTAAACAGTTTTGGTGACGTGGAATAATCAAAGTTGCAAACCTTGGTGATGTTCCAAAATGTAAATTTTTAAACAACTAACTTTGTGATAACATATGTTCATATAGCTGAAAAAGTAACCTATAGTAATTAATATCTTCTTTCTGAGTCTATTTAATTTATAATAGCTTAAAGTCGAAAAAAGTAAAGATAACCGAAGAAAAAAGTCCTTATTTCGTATCTCACCTATACGGTAAAGTGTTTAAAAAACGTGTACACATTTTTCTCGAGTTTTGTATACTCCAGTCTTTTTTTGGTATTAGATAAATTGGGTTATCTTATTATTTAATAATATTTATTAAAATAATAGCACAGCTTGTAAAGTACAGAAGCACACTTTAAATAATTTTTATTTTTACAAACAAAAAAAAAAAAAAAAAACAATTTTCATTTTATTTTCTACACTTTTTTGTTATATGTATTACATTTTCAAATAACTGTAGTTAATACAAGTTTGGAACAATTCCTAACCTTGAATGAAATTCCAGACCTGTACCAACTTCCAATCTATAAAAAAAAAAAACAAAACCATATACCTATTATTTATTTCAAATCATAAAAAAGTACAACATAATAATTTTTATTTATAATAAAAAAAAAAATAAAATAAAAATAAAATAAAAATGAACAAGGGGACTGTTGGGCGTTGTCCAATTCGAAATTTATTTGAAACTTAACAAAAAGAAAAATTTATTTCAATTTCAATGCACCATTTTGAAATGTCTATTGATACCGCAGTATAAAATTTTAAAACACTAGAAAAATAATAATAAAAAAATGAAAAAATAGTCATTTGAAAGGAAAAAAGGTACATGTGGTGCTGCTTGCCGCGCTTTTGTATGAATCAGTCTTGAGTAGTGGAATTTAAAAAAAAAAAAAAAAATTAAAAGAAAATATTAATTGTGTCACAAAATATTGTTAAATAAATAGATTAATACAGGAACTTGGTTCATTTTAAATTGCAATTACGATGCAGTTAAGGCAAACATTATTTTTTTTTTTACTTATGTAGAATTACAGGTTTTTCAATAAGCGCGTTAAGCTAATAAAAATTGAAATATAGATTTTTGATAAAGACTTGTACAAACAAAATATACAACAAAACTTGAATCCATTCAAGATTGTGTATGATTAACAAATTGTTTAAAATATACTAAATTTTCAATAAAAATTAATAGCCTTAACAAAGTAAGAAAGATATAATATAGAAAATATTTAATTATATGTTACGAAGAACTATATAAAGAAGTGTCATACTGGATTGGAGATGAAGTAATTTTTTGAACGACCCTTAAACACTTTAATATGTAACATTTTTACATAGGGCTTCCACATAACTTTTCCATTGTACTCTGTATTTTGGATCATTTGTTTAGCTTCGACCCATGTTTTACCGCTTTATTCCATTTCTTTGAATATTGTTCTTTTTCTTGATATACTTTTCTTGATATATGGTCTTCCTATTTTTCTTTTTCTCCATTCTAATGGATTTCATTCTAGTGTTTGATGATCTATTGTTTTGGGTTCTTTTCGAATTATATCCTAACAACCTCCTATATCTAGTATCGTTATTTGAAGTGCTATTTGAAAGTTTTGTTTCGTAAGAGACTACAGATTTATATTGGAAATTCATTTAGGTCAGAAGATGTTAACTATGATTCTTAAGCATGTATGTTTGCAACTTTTTGTCAGTTGACTGCTTTACGAACCAAGTTTCGGTCTCATATGGTAGAACTGGATTTCACGAAAGAATAGAATATTCTTATTTTGGTACGTTTATTTAGATGTCAAGACTTTCATAAAGCCCACAATCTGCGAAATACCATTCTTGATTGTTCCAATCTATTTTTTACGTCAAGATCTGCCTCTCCATTTGTAGTAATTATACTATCGAAATAATTGAAGCACGAAACATCTTCTATTATATAATTGTTATCTATTTTTAGTTATTGGCTATTTGTAGCATTAATTCGTAATGATTTGTAGCAATTATTAGTACATTTCTTTAAATGTATTTTTAGTCCAACTTCTTTCGTCTTGATGTTTAGAACTTGAAGTTGTTCTTGCTATATTATTCCCTGGTATGTGTCAAATCAAAGGAGTATATAGGGAATTAAGTAATTTGAGAACTTTAACACTCTTCTTCGTTGCCGTTTCTAAAAATGATATTGTATTTACTATAAGATTTCTTTTTTAAGACAAAATAATCTCAAAATAACACTCAATGGTGTTATTTATTTCTTTTGCATGTCATTAGAACGTTTCTTCATATTCCGTTTTACACTAATATGATCATTTCCAATCATTCAATCATCAGTTTTTCCTAAAATAGCCCTCAAATAAAAAACTTTTTTAAGTTTATATTTTTTACGTTATATTCACATATGTCCTATATGACAATCATTCCCATTAAAAAATTCGTTCATTATAATATAATGAATTGCATTAAATTGATCTTAAAATAACTATAAAATTATTTTTATACTCAAAAGCATTCAAAAACTGTTTGTTTATCTTTGGTTTTGTTTTTCTTATTCACATTTTTTGTTGCTATTGGATGTGCTAAAGTTTTGCACTCATGTAGGTTGAAAGTTATTAATCTGTATATGTTGAATGATTATAAAAAGTTCTTAAAGAAAATAATCATTATGGACAATAAAAGACCAAACCTATTCAGGTAAACAAAATAAAATGAAAAAAAAAAAACCTGAGGAATTTAAAAATTCTTTTTAATTTTTTTTAATTTTTTTTTTTCTTATTTTTTGATTTTGATTTATTATTTATTGGCACATGCATACTACTACTATAAATAGTATTTTTATACTTTGGTAAGTTTATGTTTTTTTTTTGGTTTTTAATTTTATTGAAAAAGGATTACAGCTATTATTAATATTAAATAAGTTAGTATTTGATTTAAGAGAGTTTAAGCAGCGTTGTTCCTTAAATTTTTAATTAAAAGCTCTAAAAAGGAATTAGATTAAAATAATAAGACAAAAAAAGAAAAAAGTAATTTTATAGACTTAAATAAGGTATAACTAATAACTGTTTTTATTTCTGTAGAGCTTTAAATATTTTGGTGACTTGTACAAGTTTTAGCATTTGATAACTTTTCTGACAATATTTTGGCTGACCAAAAATCTTGTCAAATTTTTTGATATATTTGGCTTTAACACTATGATTTTTATATATTGCAACAAATCACGTATACTATATAGATAAATGCTGAGGTTACAATTTTTGTTTTTCTTCTTCCACTTCTATAACAAGCATAGGGTACCCACTAAATCATTTATTATTAATATTTGATGAAGCTTCAGTTTCTGGTATCATTAATTTCACTAAACTATATAGGTTACTCAGCTGTACCTATTGTATACAAGACTATATGAAACGCAAGTATTTTTATTTGTGCGCCATCTATTATCTTATTCAAGAATTATTTTATTTTATTAAATAATATTGCGATTATATTACACTATTATATAATATTATCTATATTAGTTTTTATTAATCTGTATGACCCAAGCACGGTTTGAATCCGAGGTCTACCGTATGAAAAGCCGATGTTTTGACTACTATACCCGAGGTGACAATAACACATAATTTTTATTCCTAATATTAAAGCTACAGTTATTGTAAAATATTGTAAGAAGGTGGTCATTATGTATGCAGATTTATTCTTCTTATTTCTATAGGAATAAAAATTTCTGGTAAATCTGGGTGTTCCCAACAACCATTAAGATATGAATTATAATTTTCCCATTAATCAAGTTATTAAAACTTTCATTAATTATTTGAATTTTTTGTTCACAAAATACCTTTGATATTAATACACCATTATTTATTTCAATGATTTATTAAAAATAAAAAAATACTTTGAAGGGTAAAAAAATAGGAGCCATTTAAAATTTTTATAAACGTATTATGATGTTATTCAATTTGTTGTTTGTCATTCTGAAAAGTTCTGATGATGTAAATAAATTGATAAAAGCCAGTGTGAAATAACTAAAAAAAACAGTTTCTTATTTATTTTAAAATAATATGATTGACAGATGGACTGAAATATTAATTGATCATATTTTCACAATTTTTCAATTATGTCAAAAAAAAAATTATTCATAAATATGAGTTATTACATACATTTAAAGGTTAAATATAATAATTGTTAAATTATGTTCAATTTTCATGGGGGTTACTGTTTATTTAATAAGTGTGTGGTATTTGGATTAATAAACGTGCTATTAAATTTAAATTTGAGTAATTTGTATGTGGTTTTTGGTTATTGTTTTTTTTTTTGTCAAATTCCTTAAAACAAATTTGATATATGGTTAAAAATGAAAACAAAATCAAAAATACTCTAAGTTAATCTTATGGAATTTAAATAACTAAAAATTCATATGTTAGATATATTATATTTAAATCTTGTAATACCTTAAGTTTCAATTCAAATTTTATTTAATTAATTAATTTTTTACATTAACTTTAAACAGTTTGAACCACAAAATTCTTAACGTATGGGTCACCATATTAATTTTTAGTGTGGCGCTTAAGTTTTGACAGCATTTTTTTTGTGTATTAAATTTAACCACACATTTTTTTTTTTTTTCAATCCTTTTTAAAACAATTGTAAATTATTTATTGATGTAAATTTAATTTTTTTCTTTAAATAATCTATTAATTGAGCATTACATTTTGGAATTTTTGCAACTGTTTGAATACACCGTTAGCTGTTTATACCCGTACGATAGGATCGGGTATAATAAAATTACTCCTCCGTTTGTAACACCTCGAAATAAGCGAGCTAGATATACCTTCAAAGGTATGGATCGGATCAGAAAAAAATTCTAAGACTTTTGAGCCATGTCCGTCCGTCCGTCCGTCAGCACGCTAACTCGAAAACTAAGAAAGCTAGAATCTTGAAATTTACACAAAATATTTTGGGAGTAATTTGTAGGTTCCCTATTTTTTTCGTTGAGTTTGGACCAAGCCTTAGGGTAGCTCTCGAACACCTAACTTTTAGATCCCCACATTTTTTTTGCAATAGAGCTATGAAATTTTAACTACTGATAGATCTCACAAAAATATTAATTTTATTTTTAATAACTTTTTTTTGTAGCCCCACCCTTTACGAAGCTACAGCTCCCCAAAGGTTCAAAAAAGCTCTATATTTAAATTGTTATAGCACAAGTTGTATAAAGTATATCTTCATTTTGAAAACGTCAAACGATTACTACTTTTATTAGCTTTAAAAGTATATATACAATAAATATATATTTGTGGCATACGGTGTCTTAATTTACCGTTATGCGAAACTAAAATTTTGCAAAATCCTTTAACCCTTCTATCTTCTAAACGGTTTAAGCTGGAAATTTGAAATTTTGACAGAAGTTAGATCTTTGAAAATAAGTATGAGTCATTTCAGAAATTTTTTTTGTATCACCCCCCGTTTAGGAGCTGTAAGGAGTCAAAAACTGAAAATTTCCTATTTTTAAACACCTGTAACTTGAACACCTGTTAGAATTTTTTATAAATAATACACAAAAATTAAAGTTTCAACATCATACTCTTATTTCTGTTAACAACTTTTTTTAATAATATAGGGTTACTTTATAATTGACGAAAGTGTTACTTGATTTTTTCAAATTTTCTAACAAATTTCTTTAACGAATTTTTTGCATTTTGTTTTACTCGATAATTTGAAATTGTTGAGGATATAATGCGTAGTACAAAAAATTGTAAATAAATAAACAACATAACGGTTGCTTGAAGAATTTTTATTTATATGATATTGATATACATACTTATATAATATCATGTTTATTTACATATCGTATATGCCACTAGTGAGTGAATGATAAGAGTATATATGTATATTATATAGTGCCGTATTTACATACATATATGTATTTTATTGTACTTATAAGAAATTATTCTGTCAATGGAATATTTAAATATAATATAATATAATATTTAAAATTATATTTACTATTTTGTACTAAGTAAATTTAATATACATTTACCGCTTAGTATTAAATGGTACTATAGAATATTTGAAAAAGTTTTGGATTGATAATCGTTATGTGAAAGGTTAGAATCTGCTTTCGAAGAATGTATAAACATATAGTTTATATATACAACCCATAGTTCTAGAAATTATAAAATTCACCCAAATTATTTTAAAATACTAAAATATTAAAAAAATAATATTGTAAGCAGAGTGACACGCTGTTAACATACTAACGGTTCGTACGGGTATCTAAGAGTTGACAAAGTCAACTGTATTCTTCCTCGTTTTTTTTTAAATTATGCTATGTACCAGTTAACATCACATGGGTGAAAACTCAATGTACACTTTTTTCGTTATGGCAAGTTTTAAGTTTCGACATGAAAGTTAAATTATTAAAGTTTATATGGTAGCTAAACTATAAAGCACAAACTTATATAGTGCTATAGTTATAAGTTAACTTTTAACTTTTTTGTGAACTTTTAACTTTTTTAACATTTATTTTTAATTTATTTTTTCATTTTTATTCTATATAGAATTTAATATAAACGACTTTTTTTAAAATAACAAATTTGTCTTTGTTTACAATTTCAAGTTGCTGTCAAAGTTTTTAATACATACGTCTCAAAAGTAGCAGAAGTATAAGCATCGCAAAAAGTATAGAAAAAGTAACTGTCAAAACGTAGCAAGTGGAAACATTAAGCTTTCACCTGCAAATACCATGTTTAGGTGCGAATTCAACACAATATGTCCTAAGAATAATTCCACCTTACAAGATTTACAGCAACAATTGGAAAGAATAAAAAAAAAAAACAATAACAAATATTTATGGCCTCATTGCAAATTCTAAAAACTGACTGAAAAATTAAAAATTTTAGATTTATGTACTAAATTTTTCTTTGAAACATATAATTGTTATTTAGAAAATAAATAAAAATGCTACGTAATTTAAATTTATATTAAATTAATTAGAATTTTTAATTTATTAGTTTTAATTTTAAAAAATTAACTAAGATATGACAGGTACTTTTAAAATAGATCCCCTACTAATAATTTTAAATTTTTTTAAGTTAAATTTCATCCATATTTAAAAAGTTTTTGAAACATATTTTTTTAATTCTAATTTTAAAAAAACTATGAGTTAGGAAATGCTGAATTTCAAATTGAGGAATCAATTTTTGTACGCACAAAACCGAATTATTCGTAAATAAATTATGTCCGCACAAAAAAAAATCATTTACATATTTTAGATCCCTTTATTTATTATTTATAAATCATTATTTACTTATTTATTTATTTCTATTTTTTTATACCCGTATGAACTATGTTCAAGGGTATAATAAATTTGCCATTACGTTTGTGACACCTTAAAGGAGTCGAGCTAGATATAGTGTCAAAGGTATGGATCAGCTCAGAATCGAATTCTGAGTCGATTAAGCCATGTCCGTCCGCACGATAACTCAAAAAATAAAAGAGCTAGGAGGCTGAAATTTTTTTTACGGCACTTTTGCAAAATTGTTAGTTTTGCTATTTAAATCCAACATTTTCGGTCGGCGGGTTCGAGTAGCTGCCATACAACTTCTATCTTTATATAGAAATAACTCAGTATCTATTCAAGCTAGGTTTCTGAAATTTTGCAAATGATGATCAAGTTTTATGGCAACAATTTTTGTAAAATTTGGTTGTGATGGTGCGGCGGGTTCGGGTAGCTGGCATACAACTTCTCCGTTTAAATGAGAATAACTCAGTGTCTATTGAAGCTAGCAACCTGATATTCAGTAACAAGGTGTCGAGTTACAGGCCAACAACTTTTGTAAAATTTGGTTGGTCTAGAGCAGCCGGTTCAGGCTTCTTGCACCTCTTAGAACTTAATGAAGCTAGGCGTCTGAAATCTTGCAAATGATGATCAAGTTTTATGGCAACCACTTTTGCAAAATTTGGTTGTGGTGGTGCGACGGGTTCGGGTAGCTGCCATACAACTTCTCCGTTTAAATGAGAATAACTCAGTGTCTATTGAAGGTAGGAACCTGAAATTTAGTAAAGAGGTGTCGAGTTATAGGCCAACAACTTTTGTAAAATTTGGTTGGTCTAGAGCAGCCGGTTCAGGCTTCTTGCACCTCTTGGAACTTAATGAAGCTAGGCGCAATAGATTCAGGTAGCTGTCATACAACTCCCCAATTTACATAAATATATCTCTGTAGTTCGGTACTAAAACATCTGAATGTTTTTAAAAGATGATCAAGTTTTATAGAAACAGGATATATTACGTTCATACGGGTATCCCAGAGTTGACACAGTCTACTCTACTGCACTCTTCCTCGTTTTTATTAAATCAGAGTTTTGTAAATTTAAAATATTGAATTTTATAATCCAGAATTTTACAATTGGATTATGTAGCAAATGCAAAGTAAATCTAAGTAGAAAACGTCTTGTTATGTATCTAGAGAACAAATTATAATCTTTGACAAAACAATTTATTACTTAATTAGGTATTTTTAAAAACCTTTTCATTACACTAAATAATAAAATTTTAGGTATTCTTAAAAAATCCTTTACTTTAATTACTAATTAATATCTCATTTTCAGATGATCTTAACTGTGATGTATATGCGTGTTTTATAATATGTATATATTATATTTACATCATATAAAAAATTATTAGGGACATATTTACACTCTTATAAATTTTTTCTAAGTCACTCAAAAATATCGAGTAAATATACAAAATTACTCAATTAGAAAAAACTATTCTAATATTTATGTTTTGCTTTTGTATGCGGTACTATACTATTTACCGTTATAAATAATATTCCATTCCAATGATACAATTGGAAATAAAAACCACGTGCTTTTCATATTTAATACAATAACAAAATACAAATACTAATGTAAAAGAAAATTTATTTTTCATTATTTTGTTTTTCTCTCTCTCTTTTTTAGTTTATAGACATTACAAAAAATTCAGTCGACTAGACTTGCTGTTTTAGCAGTTGTATTTATTGTAATTTAATAAAATTTTCTAATGAATATTGTATACTATTGTTTGTTTCTCTAAATAGAGCTTTCTATGCTCCAATTTGTTAATTCAGTTTTAAACTAGTTTATTTAATATGTTATACTTTTTACCAACTTCTTACATTCTTTCATACTAACATTTATTTGAATGGTATTAGTATATTTGGTATTAGTATATTCAGTTGCCTTATATTTGATATTAATAAAAGAGAGCAAAAAAGAGAAAAAATAATTAAAACATAAATTAAAAAAAATTAAAAATTAAAAATATGATATTCGCTCTTTGTAAATATAAATTGTCTTAAATTCGCCGTAATTTTCTTTTTATGTTTTATGCTCTTTTGTTATTAACTGACTAACTGTAAATGAAAATTGAGCTTTATATTATATTTGGTTGCAATTTAAAATTTTTAAGCCGCGCACCATTTATTGCTCAAAATTTAAACCGGCATAATGAAATTGCGATTTTTTTTAACACTAAATTTTAATTCAAGAAATAAACTTTTAAGCTTAAATTGAATGTACATAAACAAAAAAAAAAAAACAAACAACAACAAAATAAGATATAAAAATTTAAATCAGCTGACAATAATATTGATATGTTCCTATTCGCATGAATTTTCATTGCATATTGTTGTATGTATTTTTTTTTTATATTTTACTGTTTATTATGTTTTATTTTTATTATAGTGTTGTAAATTTCTTCTTTATATTTTTTTTTTTGTTATGCTATGGTTAAGCGAATTTAGAGTAAAAAATATAAAAGCATATAATAAAGCATTTTTACAATAAAAAAAAAAAATGTAAAAACAGATCATATTAAAAAAAAAAAAAATAAAAGAAAAATATAAGTGAACTTGTTTTGCACGGTGATTTCCAACAACCAGTAAACAATTGACAGCGAATGCGCAATGTTCTAAATGAAGTGTACGGAAGAAAAAAATAAATATTGTTTCGATTCTCGTTTACGTATTTTTTAATGTTTTTTTTTCAAAGTAAAAACATTTTTTAAAATTATTAATATACTTTAATTTAAAAAAAGATAAAAGGAAAAATTTAATCCTTAATTAAAAATTAAAGGTGTATAACAGTTTCATATTACTGTTTAAATAATATTACTAACATAACGGTACATATGATACGTTAATAATTTCTTAAGCAATATATAGGTAGTTTAAAATTTAATATATCTACTTACTTATGTGTATTTTTAATAATAGTATTAAATAAATTTTTTTTTTTAATTTATATTAACAAAACGCAATTCAGAATAATGCAATATTAAAATGCAATTGTGGTAAATAATGCAATAAAATATTATTTATTGTAAACAAATATTTTATTTATTACAAAAAGAAATACAAAATTAAAAAAAAATAAATATATATATAGAATCTATATTATTAGTTTATATGAGTGCTATTTTTTTTTTTTTAATTTAGCACATTTTAAATTGTATTAATAATAATAATAATAGAAAAACAAAAAAAATTAATTTATTTTGTAATAATTTTAAAAATTATTAGTGCAATAATAACATAAATTTTAACATTAAAAAAAATAAAAACATAAAACGAAAAAAAAAAAAATTAATAAATTTTAAGTAAAAAAAATATTAAATCAATAAAATATAATATAAATTAATTTTATTAATTGATAAAAAAAAGGTAAAAATTAAAAGAAAAAAATTTTAAAAACTAATTCAATTAATTATTTATTAATAAAATTTACATAGTTACATTTGTATATTAAAATCAATAAATAGGAAAAGAAATAAATAAAATTAATTAATAATATAATTTATATTAAAAAAAATATGTATATATTTTATTAGTTTAATAAAATTTAATTATGTTCTTTTTTTTTAAATAAAGAAGTTATTACAAAAATTATACTGAATTCTTATTGAAATTTACATTTTATTTGGGAATAAAACGTAGTAAAAAAAAAGAAAAAAAAATATTGTATTAATAAAATAATATTTTCAATATTTTATTAATTTTATTAAGATTTATTAAAAATATACAACACTAATATTATTTTAATAAAAATAATTAATAATAAAATTAATATATTATTTGATTTTCGAAAGGAATATACTTAATTTTTATTTTTCTATTGTGAAAAAAAAGCAACAATTAAAGGTATAGTTAATATATATTTATTTAATATTTTTTTTTTTTTTTGTTATTTTATATTTTTAGCATTTAATTTTTAAAATTGTTTCTGTTAAAAAAAAAACATTATTATATTTTTTCTATAAAAGTAATACTGAGTTTTTTTTTCTTACATCGGTTGATGATTGTTTTTTGGTTCAGTTTTTCTAAGATGCAATCTCTCTAGGTTTTTTTTATCTTGGGCATATACTTATTCGAATATTATTTTGAACTGTGTTTTGTCATATTTCTAAGTTTATCTTTGATACCTTAAATTAAATTTCGTTTTTCATAAATTAGGTATCTATAAATATAAATTTGACAATGATATTCAAAAATATTCTTTTAACAATATTTAAATTTAATTTTCTTAAACTCTGTATCAGAATGAAATAATGAACAATTATAAAAATATTTTAACCCCAGTATACGGTAAAAAATTGGTAGAAAAATTTTGACAATTGGTAAATGAATTTTAAAATTTAAATATATGCAGATATGACAATATTATAACATACTATTTGATAATAGTATTTTATACGCTCTAGCCCACCGAGGCCCCCATAATAAAAATTGTATACCTATTCCATAAAATAAATAAAAAATGAATAAAAATAGATTTAAAAATAATACTTCGGAATCACTTACAACAAATAATATAAGCTTTTAAAATTTAAAGGATAACCACTTAATTGAAAGCAGCGGAAAGCATAATATATAAAATGGAATCAAATGTCAAATTTTTACGGGAAAATATAATTTATTTTTTACCCGTCTATTTAAATTGTTAGAATAAATTTGGTTTTAAGTCCTCTAGTGGTTAAAATAAGAAACTATTGTTTTTTTTTGTCAAATTTTTTCTTTATTATCATACTAACAGCGGACTACAAATATTAAAAACGGGAAAAATTTTCTTCACCTCTGTTTTACAACACAATTTATATAGAAAAATGTCAAATTTTTTCACAGCGTATTAACTATAGGTATAAATATGAAAATTTATTTTATTTAATTTGGAAAAGTTGTATGTAAAAAATATGTAGTATTTAATTTAAATAATTTTTATCTTTTATTTTAATATTACCTTTGATAATCTGATTCAATATCCAAAAGTTCATATATTTCTGTAAACATTTTTGTGTTATGATAAAGGATTCTGGTTAATTTAAAAAAATATATTGAAAAATTATTCTACTATAGGATTTTTTCCAATACTTTTTGGAGTTATTTATTTAAGCCTTTTTTTTTGTATTCAAAAATTAATTAATTAGATAGACTTGATTGATAATTTAGATTAATATTATATCATTAAAATGTTATAAAAAATATTCATCAATAAAATTGTATATTATATCTATATTACATACATTATGTACATCATTTATAGTAATTTTTTAAATATGAATAGTTTATTTATATGTACCTACCAAAAGTTAAAAATTAGTTCTGCACAAAAATTAAATATATACCCCAAGGGTTATTAAATTATTTTACGTACCACAATCATTATTTATTATATAAATTATATAAAATTTTGGAATTTAGACATTTTATTATTATAAAACATTACATATTTATATTATACAAATTTAATTCTTGATAAATATTTAAAGATAGTTTTTTTAATTATTTTATATTTAGATTAAAACAATGATAATAAACCATTTTTTATTATTTTTCCTACAGCATATACCATACAAGTATTTATTATTTAATGTTAATGACTTTGTATATAATAAAAAAAAATATACAATATGCTGTAAGTGCTGCTGTATATTAAATATCTATATAGGATAAATTATATTATTAGGTTACATAGCTTCTAGTAAAGTACATAACTTCAAATTTTATTATGTATAAACTTTTCATATACATTTTTTAAATTGATTTTTTTATTAAAATCATATAAAATATTAATACAAGTAATTGGATTATATCTTTAAGATTTTTCTTATAACATTCTTTTTAAATATAAAACCAAGAAGTTTTACTATAGGGTGTTTTTTTTTTATAGAGGCGAAAAATTTTAAGTTGAAATAAAACACAGAAAAATGCTTCTAATATCCATTGGCTTTTTTTGTAATTATGACATTAATTTTTGAATATGATTTCGGGCACAGGTCCACCGCAGCTATCGTGTACATGACGTAATATTATGGGTCAATTTTCACACGCTCTTCGCAGTAAATCAGACTATATTTCGGCAATAATGCCTCGAATGTTAACTTTTCAATTGTTTCTGGCTTTTCGGCGTAAACATGCGACTTTACATATCAGCAGAGAAAATAATCTAATGGCGTCAAATCGCACGAACGATTTGGCCAGTTAACGGCTTCATTTCGTGGAATTAATCGTTCGTCAAATGTTTCTTTCAGTAAATTAATTGTGTTGTGCACTATGTGGTATGTGGCATCGTCCTGCTGAAACCACATACATATACATATCGTAGGCATATCTACAACATTAATGCTTTCCAATTGAGACACGAAAAAGTTAGTAATCATGTCTCTGTTCCACTCACCGTTGACGGCACCTTTCTGACCACCATAATTTTTGAAGACAGCTAAACAACGCTGACTTTTTCTGGAAGGAATGGTGTTTCGTTAATGTCTTGTGGATTATCATCGCTCCAAATGCGGCAATTCTGTTTTTACCATAGCCATTTAACCAAAAGTGTACTTCATCACTGAACAATATTTTCAAATGAAATTATCAAATTGAACCATAAATTTGGAAATTTTGCTCCGGAGTGAGTTTATTTATGATGAATTGCAAAATAAAACTATCTTAAAAAAAAAAATATATAAAATCAGAAAAGAGAGTTGCCGATTTAAAGTTCTCCGCCTCTAAAAAAAATATTCCCTATAGATGTTTTACAATACATAAAAATCTTTATATTAATTTCTTTAACAAGAACTGTTTAACATATCTTTATTTCGAACTACTTTTTTAACTATAAGTATTCCTTATTATTATTTATAGTCAACCTTAAAATAAGCATTTAGTTTTCTTTTCTGATGGAAAATATATCATGTATATTCATATTGGTACTTCAGTTAGTTCTTAAAGTTTAGACCTTATGTCTATTATGGCTATGGTTTGATGATGCTATTATTTTTCAAAATTTATATGACTACTTAAAAGAAATGTTTTGACAGCTACATAATAAAAAACCTTTATACTTTAAATTTTACATTCATCCCAATTCAAATTTAGTAATTTTATTGAACATTTTTTATATCTTTAAGATAAAAAAATAAATTTGCTTGTGTTCCTATAGATAAATGTTATTAACAACTTTTTATGTACAAATAATAAACCTATGAGTCAAAATAAACTAAAATATATGCCAAATTACAAAAATAAAATAGGTAATTAAGAGAAAATATAGATCTAATATTAACTTTTAAAAAGACAATTATTGTATTTCAAAAATAAATACAGATATATAATGTATATATATATATATATATAATTTCTATGGAATTTCCTTTAAAAATACTTTTTTTCTGTCTAACAAAATAAAAATGTTTTAAATATTTACTTTAAATACAGGTGTTTATTATTATTATTTTATTTTTTTACCTGTACTTGAATCATCAAACTATCTAAAGCAAAACCAAATAATAAATTAAAATTACATATAAAAAAAAAAAAAAAATAAAACAGAAGTATAATTAAAATAAAATAAACATCGTTATTTTCAATAAAAAACCAATAAATTATTTTGTCTTATGCCAATATTGCGGCGAATTGATATGAAAAATTTTTCTTTAGACGTCAAAATGAATAAAATGGATTGTTTACAAAATAAATGTATTGTTTTTGTTACTTTAATTGCATCTTAATAAATAAATAAAAATATAAAAAAAAAACAATGTTTGAAAAAATAAATAAAATCACATAATTTAAACATCATTTATTAGAGAACAAAAAAAAAAAACAAAATTGTAACAACATTCTTTCTTCGCGCCATTGTACTTATTTGGTTTTTTTTTTTTCAATCGTGATTTTGAAATTGTTTTCTTTAAGCAAAAAGGCCTAATGAACTGAATAGCAATTATAGGATTTTTATATACTTATAGATATTTTAAATTAGTTGTATTAATTAAATTTTTGATGAGTCTGAAATTTTTTGAAAGTAAATAATAAGAAATATAAGAAATAGATAAAAATAAAAATGATTAGATTTTAGTCCTCACATCAAAACCAAAAAATTGGGAAGTAATTAAACTGGTTTGGTTTCTATTTATGACATTTGAGTCTATATAGGAGTTTACAATCTGCCAAAAAATATATTCTTGTATTGATTACTTCAGAAAGTTTTTAGAATATATTCATTATGTGAACTAAAGAATATGAAATGAATGTCAATGAAAACATATGGCATAAGTCTAAGAAAAAAGCATAATGTTTATAATTGGAAGTATCGTAAAATAAAGAAAAAGAACATATTTAATTTATAATATTGAGATTTAATTGATAAAATTCCAATTGATTAAACTTTTACTTAAAACAAAAAATAAATATTTCAGTAGATTTTATAGGTTAGGATGACTAATTTAGATAGACACTCTTTAAATATTTCAGATTTATTGTTGTTTTAATTTATGTTTGAAAATGTTTTTGAATTATTGTTTAATAAAGGTTTATTTTGTACCTAAAATTATTATTAAATTTAATTCAATTCTTCTATTCAGTAAAAACAAAAATGTTAAATCTTAACCTCATACAGATTATAGTCATATTTGAATTATATAGTCTTAATATGTCATCGATAACATCGAAATTTTTGAGCAGAAATAATATAACTTAAAAAGAGTATTACATATTACAATTTAATTATTGAGAAAAGCTGTGGGACCCGAAAGAATAGGTCCAATGTTCTATTACAATTTTAAATACGGTTTTTCTTTAAAAAAACCAATTCAAATTTTCTTTAATATAAAATGTATTCTAAACAAAAGATTCATAAAAACAACCCATTATAAACTAAAAATTTATCTTAATTATTTAAATTTTTATTAAACAAATTAAATTCTTTTTTTTATTTTAGTTTAATCAAAAAAATGTATACTCAAAATTGTTACAATAATATTTACATTCCAACAATTGACTTCTAAATTGCATTTAAATCTTTTGCTGCCTGATTTTTAGCGTGTATATATACAACCTGATAAATATTACAAAATAAGATTTTGTTTTTGTTTTGGTTTTTCTTTCATTACATAATGAAATTTTTTTTTGTTTTCCTATCTTTAAATATTTTTGTATTTTTTTTTCTTAAATAAAAATCAAGAAAAAAAGAAAACAAAACAAAATAAAAAGAAAAAGAAAACTATTTATTTAAGTAAATTAAAAGCGTCCCGGCCGTGTCCCGTCCAGCATACAAAAAACGAAAGATAAAAATAAAAACAAAGAATTTAGAGCATAAGACACACGAAAACGAGATTTTATGTGCTGCTGCAGCACAATTTTATGTCTTGTGTCAAAGAAACAAAAAAAAACAAAAAAAAATAAATAAAAAAGGCTATTGTGAATTAAAAATGTTTTACTAAACTAGTAAATACTGGATTTGCTTTTCTTCTAAAATGTCCATGACTATATTTAAGTATTTAATATATTAAAAAAATGTATATATATGTACATATATATATGAACATTTAAATATAAAAATTAGTAAAGTATACTTATATATATATATATATGTATACTTAAGTAAATTACGTGAAAAAAAAAGAAAAACTTATATATTAAAAGGTATTAAGATTTTTGCAATTTAAATCCCCTGAAACCGTTTTTTTGAATAATTTTCTTTTTTCTTTTAATTTTTATTATAGATAATTTAATTTTCCTTTTCGCCAAAAAAACAAAAAAACACAATTGAGGTCGCATTTTTTGCTCTCTGAAAAATTAAATAAATTAATTTTTCTATTTAAGTTTTTCATTTTATTGAATTATAGATGAAAATTAAATGATACTTATTTTAAGTTATAATTTGAAATTATTATATATGTATTACTAATTATATTATGCACTAATTATATACTTGTATAGTCTTGTAGATTAGTAAAATTGTTAAATATATATTTTGTATGTGAATGATCTAGATTTTATATTGTGAATGAGTACATTTTTTTTTTTTGTATTTTATCAATACGAATTATTTTTTGTAATTAAATGAAGAAGTTTTTAAAAATTCTATTTTAAAATTAATTTTATATTATTAATTTAGAATTTAAGTAGAATTTATTAAAGGTTGTAGAACATGCAAATTAATTTAGTTTAATTAATCTTAAAAATTGTTGTTAAATTTTATTCTAATATATAAAGCAGAAAGTTTTTTTGTTTGCTAGGATTGACGTAAAATTCATCGATCGATTGCTAGGATTGACGTAAAATTCATCGATCCGATTGTAATTAAATTTCACATGAACATTCTGTGGAACTTTGAAATCGTTATATTATATGTTATGTTACTTTCCTTTCCCGTTGGCCCGTAAATATTTTAACAGATGGCCCGTTAATATTTCTTCTTTTTTTAATTGTCATGCTTAAACGATTAGACCAATAAAGTTTAAACTTTACACAGATGTTACGGGTAAAGAAGTTTAACAAATTTATTTATTCAAAATTCATTAACCCATTTCGGTCCCTTTTTTTTTCCGAATTGGATCCAATTTTGCAGGATGAATATGTAGCCTTAGAGATAGCCCGTGACAATTTTTTATTAAGTCCACGTTTAACCCCTTCAGGTACATCGTCTAATATTTTTTTTTTATATTTTTTGTTGCCCTGATTTAACGGTTTTTCATTAAATTTTTGATTGTCAAAAGATTTATTTCTGATGGAATACTTGTTAGCCATTATCATTAATGATTCATTATCAATTTCTGTTACGTTATCCTTTATGAGATGTGTAATATGATGTAGTAATAGTGATAGATAATATATAACATAAATATATTGTAATAGGCATTATATAATTTATATATTAAGCTATTAAATAATTGAATCACCTTTAAGTTTATTTTAATAAAGATGTTATTAAAAAAGAAAGTGATTTCAATTAAATAAGTAAGTGGTTTTGTTGTTTTTTTTTTGAAATAACATTTATTCATGCAGAATTTATGAACCCTAACTTTTATAATAAAAAGTAATTTTAACAGTATCATATAATAATTTTAATTATTTTTTTTTTTGGTTTTTTTAAAATTTAATGTTTTTTGTTTTTATTGAATTAATTAGAATTTTTATTTCAATTTATTATATTATATATTATAATTGTATTATATTATATAATTGGTTATTTCGGTTTTTTTTAATTAAATAAAGTCGAAAAAAAAAATTAAAGCTAAAAAAAAACAATTGAATAAAGGGTGTGCCGTATTATGAACTGGATTAATTTTTGGTTTAACATAAATTAGAAAAGGAGTATAAAATATTTCTATAATATGAGACTTTAAAATCTTTCATTAGAAAATTGTTCGTTTTCATCTTTTTCTTAATCTCAATATTTTTCTCAAAACATAATTTTGGTATAGCTAAAGACGCTGTTAAATGTTTGAATTTTTTGGGGAACTGCAAAGTTTACTTTTCTTTAACATTATGCCGAAAATGGGAGTAAATTGCACATATTAGGTCCAAACAGAGCTTGTACTGTTACTTTGCAAGGGGTAAACACCTGTTCTAAAGAAATAAAATAATAAATGTCTCCACTAAAAATTTTCTAACGTGAAATAACGATTGCGACAGATATCTGCTCTTACACTTTCGAACTTTTAAGATGGATTATCACAATATTTAAAAATTCTTTTGTCATGCATTTATGGAATATTGTGCCAACACGTGTGTTCCCAAAAGTTGATAATTTAAATGTGTACGATTTAAGAAATTAAAAAACACTAACATCTTTCTTAAAAATAACTCTCCTAATATTCCCTTCATCTATAAACTCAATTATTCTAAACCTTATTTGCCATGCATTTTTATTATCATTCTCCTAAAATAATCTTTATTATCCTCCTAAAATAATCTCCCTATATCCTAAAATAATGTGTTGTGCATTTTGGCTCCACTTATAATATTTCTGTCAGCCCTCCTGCCTCTAAGAAAGTAAAGATTAATATAAGATTTATTGCTGACGGTACATCTTTAACAAAGCAATGTGCTCCTAGGTACACATATTGATTGAAGATGCAAGGTGCATTTCCTCAGAGTAAAGCTTTGCAATTTTTGTCTATGTGATCTTCTTGATAGAATCTGTATGTACAGTCATTTTCTATTCCACTATTCTATAACTGTCCCTTTAGCTGGCAGTTTTCTGACAGGAATCCTGTTAAATTCTCAGTTTATTTTCTGCTGAATTCTATGATTTTAGCATGTCTTTTCCGATTATAGTTTCGCAGAAGCTACTTAAATTGTTTGAACCCGGATTTTTCATTTCATAGTTTGCTCCTACACTTTTCCTTTACAATTTTTGTGATTCTCTTATTTTGTGTTTATCTATGTCACAAAAGTATTCACAAGTCGATCAGCTTCCTAATTTCCTTCTATATCTAGGTTTTTAGGTACCCAGTAAAGGGTTACTTTATTAATTGTTCCCAAATGGTTTGGTTTCAAAAAGCACTTCAACTCCCTTATCATCTTAATAAGCAAAAAAAGTTTAACAATTAAAATTTCATCACATTATCTTTAAATTATGTAGGAATTTGTATGTTGTCCCACATGTTGATAACGATCTTTAATAATTCTAACCTATCGTTGTAAATAGAAAACTTACTAACGAATATGTAAGTCCAATGTAAAATTGATTAACTTTATTATAATTTATTTATTTATATTTTTATTTTTTAATAAATTTAAAAATTTCGGTCGTTTTTTTTTGTAATATAAGTAAATTTTAAATTCAATCAATTGTATTTAATGAATAACTAGATATTATCTTTTTAGAAACATGATCTTTCTATACTACACCCGTACATAATTCTATGTAATTAATTTAAAAAAAATATATTTATTATAGTTCTAAAATTTGATTGATTGATTATAAATATAAAGTCCATTTCTCCTATAAACCTCTAATCAACCGTTTCATTGTTTTTCGCAAAAAATTAATTTTTTTTTTGTTTTTTTTTTTGTAGTTTATGAAAATATATATAAAAAATAAAACTATAAATTAAAATAAATTTTACAGATTTTAGATATTAGATATATTTTAAAAAATATTTTTTTAAAAAAGTTTAGAAAGTTTTTTTTGCCCCCAAAAAAAAAAAAATTTTAATTGACTTTGTACGACTATTTTTGGTAATTCGAATTAAATGGTATATATATCTAACCAATAATATCCAATTAATCAACTGATCACCATTTTTGAAAACTTAATTATATAGCTTTAAACCGTTTTAAGTCGTCATTTTTATTTTTGAGGTTTTTGTTGATGTAAAAATCAATTTTTTTTTTTTGGATTGTCCAAAAAATAGTTAATTAACATTTTCTGTGAATGGCAAAATTATTACAAAAATTGAAAGTGAAATTTTACTATTTAGGGAGGTGTAGAATGAATTTTAGAAGTGATCGTGAAAAATCTCACTTTGCAATTTTTGCGTATTACGTTATGTCTTCATATTATTATAGCAAAAAAAAAAAAAAAGAGAAAAATTTTAAAAATATTTTATAGATTATTTTTAATAACAATAAAATAGTTATTCAAATTTTATTACACTAATCAGATTAAATTTTATTTTGTATAGGAGATTATAACATATAGGATTTTGTTAATATAATAAATAAAATAATAAGTAAGTATATAATAAAGGCTATGTAGAGATTAAAATAATTTAAATGAAAATAAAAATCAATATATTTAATACCTTAATAAATTTATAGGATATGTAAAAAGCTTAGCCTTCATAACCGCTATGTATATTGGATTTTATTTTTTTTAAGATTTTTGTCAAACTTATGATATCTAAATTACATGTTGTATTGAATATGACAAAAAAAAACTTGACGAAAATTAAAATTTGAACAGTTTATGCTTAAAAAAATGTTTTAGCCGTATTATTAATTTTTTTCTAATGTATTATTTTTTCAATGTTTAGAAACTAAAAGGTAGTTATTTTTTTCTTGTTGATTACAATAGGTCGTCGTTAAGTAAATAAATCATGATATTAAAATGTCTCATGATTTAGACAAGAGTTAAACAGTAGAAGAAACAAACAAATAATAAGATTTTCAGATGTGTTTGGATATTGGAATAATTTGATTTACTTATCATTCAGTATAGAATATAGATTGTGATTTGAGGTTTTTGTTTTTTGATTTTTAGGAGTGTCGGTGGGAAACTTTAAAAATCATTCAGAAGAATACCATTTGATTCTTCGAAAGAGTCTTTTAAACTAAACTTTTGATTGGGATTTTTAATATAAATGTACAGTTAGGTTTATGGATGCAGTGACAGAATGCCCGAGGAAATAAAGCCCGCAAGCTTTAATTCCAAAACTTTTGGAATTAACGACTGTTCAAAAAAGAATTCAAAAAATAATTAATTAAAAGAATTTGAATTTAGAGCTGGTTACAAAATCAGCATTAAGTAAAAAATCAGGGTTAAGTATACGTTTTTTCCAGAATATGTATATAATCCTTCTATAGTTCAAAACTCGTATATGCATATATCTAAATATTCTGTAGCAGGCGTATAATCCTGATTTTGCATTCAGTTTTAAAATCCCTCCCAAAATCCCTGACAATAGGACTATTACTTATACTTATACATATTTTGGAAAAGCATATAACTATGATTTTGTAACCAACTCTAAAATCCTTACCAGCTCAGAGCCTCGTACATATACATATTAGTAAATATTCTGGAAAAAGGGGATACCCCAATTTTTATCCAAAACTCTAAAATCCCTCCTAATGCGTTTGCTTTACATATTCTATTACTCTCTTCTTTTAATAACAAAAAATAGTGTGGGTCTTAATTTCAATTCAAAAGAAATTAAAGCCAGCGGGTTTTACTTCTTTTTAATTATGAGCTTTAATTCCAATTCAAAAAGAAATGACCTCCCACGGGCTTTATTTCTTCGGGCGTTCTGTCACTGCACCAGGTTTATGAGATAAGGATGTCAAAGAATTTTTGGCAACAAGCGATTTAGAAAAATTGTTTGATTTAAGTTGGATATGTATACATATTTTGAATTAATTTGATTTTAAATTATTCTTAAACATTTGACAATAAGTATATATACATTAATACATTAACTTTTCAGAAAAAACATTTTAATCTATTATGTATCTTAAAATTGAAAGTTATTATTTTCGAAAGTATAGCTTAAATTCGGATTACTATCACAAGACTGTATTTCAATTGACTTTTGTCACTTAAATGTAAGTCACTTGTCTGTATTTCATTTGACTTTTGTCACTTAAATGTAAGTCACTTGTCTCTATTTCATTTGACTGTATTTTAATTGACTGGATTTTAATTTGACTGTTTTTTATTTGACTGGATTTCATTTGATTGGATTTCATTTAACTGTATTTCATTTGTAACCAACTCTAAAATCCTCCATTATGTCTCCTCAACAATAAATGGGGGCTACTGTCACCCACAAATTGATCAACCTGGTCAACAAATTATTGAAACCTTAATTTTGTAAACAACCTTAAAATCCTATCTAATTATATATTTTACACATATATATTTAAACAACAAATGGGAGCTACCACCCCAAACCCCTGCTAGACAAATTAATGAAATCTTCATTTGCAACCAACTTTAAAATCTCGCCTAGTTATATGTTATACATACAGCCAAATAATAATACAGGAAACTTGCAAAAATACAGTCAAATAATACAATAGGCAAAAGAAAAACAGACGCATGTTAAATGCTTCCTTTCAATATCATTCCTAAGTATTCTTAAAAATTTTGTGGGATGAGCATATTTTTGATTTAGCTACGAAAGCTGCTAAATGTTTAGATTTTGTTTCGATTTTTACTTTTTAGAAAAAATATCACGAACACTTTTACTTTTTATTCTACAGAACTATTAACTAATTAAATATTATTTTAGAACAATGCCAAATAAATGAAAATTCTTCTGTTTAAAATTATTAACCTAATTATTTATTAAATATTTCTATTAAAAAAATTAAGTTTTTAAATATATACCAAAATATTTTCAACTTGATATAAAAATTTTCGAAAAATTTGAGAAAGATTCGTTTGACTCGGATTATTTAAAATGATCAGTTTCATCATTCAAAAATAAAATTACTTAAATATATCAGAATAAGTATCAGATTACATAAAAAATTTAAATTTATAAAATTTTATATAATTTTTTTTCCATTTATTTGATTTTAGAATTTACATAATTGAGAAAAAAATTTTGTACAATATGATTTTTTACAATGTAAAATTTCCATAGAATTTCCGTTTGATGATGAATAATTTTTTTAATACTTTGTTTTTTTTTTTTTTTTTTTTTTTAATTTTATTTTTATTGCCACTATTTGTAATTTTATTTTAATGAAACACGTAGGAGGAGGTTGTGACAATTTTAATTTTAGCCATGTTCAATAAATTTTCGTGGAAAAATAACAACAAAAAAAAAAAAAGAAAAACTAAAATGAAAGAAAATTTTGATGATGATGACATGATAAAATTTTGGCGACTATATAAATTTAGTGGAAGAGTTTTTATTTGTAATTAATTTAATTTTAAATAAATTACGAAAAAAAAAAAAAAAACAAAAACAAAATTGTGCCATTACATACGAATCATCTGAAATTTTCTTAATAATTTTAATTCTAAAAATAGATTTAAATTATAAAAAAATATTTTTAAAATTGAAAAAATATCTTTGATAATTAATTGAAATTTTAAATGAAATTTTATTATAATGTAAAATGATGTTTTTAATCTGATTAAAAATTTTTCATTTTTAATTATGACATTAATAATATTAATTTAATTAGTTGTTAAAAGTGAATTTATGTAGGTATATAATAAATTGATATACATGATTTGTAAAATTTCTCTCCTGGGCCATAAATCTAAACGATATGAATAAAATTTTATTTAGAAATAGTTGATCTTTCTTTTAAAATTATATTTTTAGTTAAAAAAAATTCTGTTCTTAAAAAAAAGAAATTATGGCTATATCTCATGACCGAAGAAAATAGTTGATTCGGGTAACGCAATTAGAGTCGGTGTCAGCACTTTTAAAACTCAAAGCTTTCTAATCTTTAGCCATAAAGATCAAATCCTGAGATTTCAAAGAAGGATTATTTTAGGCAGGCAGATAAATCAAACTAAATCAAAAAATATTAACGAATGAGTATATATATTGTTAATATACAGAAAAAAGCTGCTAAATGTTTGGGTTTCTTTCTAGGAATCTGGTTAATATCTATAAAGTATGTATATATTCAACCTATGTAGTACAACCTCCGCATATAGGCTGGCACCTCTCAGTTTTTATTAGATTGCCTGGATAAATTCTAAATTGCGCACTACGCCTAATTGGCGATACTATTATTCAGGTAATGTTTACTGATCTTTAACATACGTCGAAATATTGAAGCATTTTCTCTCTTTTATAGTTATCTTATAGGTAACTCTTGTTCTATTGAATTAGAACTAAAATAAAACCTTCCTTTAAAGTATTTCAAAGCCACACGAGGAAGGCTACAACTGTTCATTTCTAAACTTTGGAAACTCCTTCCTTCCAATGTATTTCTGTCTGATAAAAATATGTTCTATTATATAGTTTGCAACTTTTTAAAAATAAGCTGTACAGGTTCGCTTCCAATTTTCCTTGCAAGTCTCCCTTAATATTGGGAGCGAGTCATATGTCTGTATTTCTTGATCATTTGACTGCATTTCATTTTCCTGTATTTCATTCTAAATTATAGGAAAGATTTTAGAGCTGCATTCAAAAGCAGGGCTTTACCCTTTTTCCAGAATATTTTATATGTATGTATATGTGAGAATCTGAATTAGAAGGGACTTTTGTGAATTCAAAATCAAAATTGTACGCCTTTTACAGAATATTTATATAATATGTTTTTCTATAATATGAAAAACAGACAAATGAAATACAGGCAAATGAAACAAATGTAATACAGTAATACCGTCAAATACAGGCTAATGAAACACATGCAATACAGTAATACAGTCAAAAAAAATACAGGCTTGTGATATAACCCCTTATTCCTTTATTCCTTTAAAGAAATCCTTTCCTAAAAAGTTTGAGTAGCATGTGAAAAAATCAGCTGTCTCCACCACAGGACCGACCGCCCCTACCCGAAAAGTACAATGCCAAAATTTATAGATTTTTTTTATAATAATAATTTTATATCAAAGCAAAATAACTTCTAATAATTTAACAACATTTTGTTTTATTCAATAACAATAATAAGCAATGAAATCGTAAAAATATATGTATTTACATATGTATGTATGTGCATTCATTCATACATCCATTTCCATTATTATGTAATGTAGGTACATGATTTTTTTTTCATTCAAAAATATTAAAAGTAAAAAATAATAAAAACTGTAAACAACAAAACAAACATAAGATTAATATTGAATCTGCTAACAAATATTTTACCGTTTTAATTTTATGTCATCAACAAAAGAATAATATGCATAGATACAAATACAAGTACATATTATGTATATAAATTTTTAGGAATATAAAAAAAAAACAAAAAAAAATTGTTCATATAAATTCATATGGAGTGTAATAATATGAACTTTTCGACTTAAAAAAAAAATTAAAAAAACTTTAAAGTTGGTCAGATCAAAAAATGTTCTATGGCAAAGTTGTTGCTCTTTACTTGTGTAATAACCTTTTCTTAATAATTTTTCTCATAAAATTTTTCTGTTACGAAATATTCGCAAAAAACTTAAAAAGTACACTAGTAAACTACCATTTGCGGTTGTCCGTTTTGCTCCAAAAGCTTATCAATCCGAGATATTTACGTTATAACCTTAAATATGAAATTTCAAAAAATTCCGCTCAGTCGTTTAAGCTGTACATGTGCTCACAGACATACCCACACACGCACCCACGCACCCACGCACCCACACACACACAGACGGACATCATGCTGAAAATTTTTTTACAGCCTTCTCCACACCGGAGTAGAGCATTTTTGCGAAAATCTCGGGTACAAATTTTTAGTATGAAAACAATACCTACCTTATACATTAATGTATGCGGTCGATAAAAAGATAAAAACTTACGTATGTATATGACAAAAATTTGATTGGAAACGATTTATTTTTTAAAAAATTCTAATTTTTTAAACTATCTTTTAAGTAAAATCTTTAATACAAATTTGAAAAGATATTTAATAGATATTTGCTGATTGTTTAATTTAGATATTGTATTATTTATTTCAAATATTTCAAATTGTATATATTACCGCCCGACTTCTCATTAAGCACTAGTATTCATCCATAAAATGTCTTAAAATGTTTAGATGTTGTTTCCTTATGTGAGTTGCAATAAAGTGGTGTGATGGTTTATACATTTTTTACTTTCAATTTAAAATAAAACTGAAAGTCACAAAATAAAATTCCAATAAGATAATTTCAATAAAATATAAATTAAAAATGTTCTAAAATTATAATATATATGAAGCAATGAACGTTCATATTATATTTTATAATTTATTTCATACATTATACCTACATACAATACATACATACAAAAAAATTACTTAATTTAATTAAAAAGTTTTAATTTAGTTTTTATTTTCCGTCAGATATTTATAAGTATAAAACAGTCCATTTTTTTTTTTTTTTTTTTGTATTGCATAAAAAAAAAATTGAACAACTTTGTTAAATTTAATACGAAGTCGCGAAATATTTAATTTGTTTTTGTTTTACACGCAAATTAATTGATAAGTACGAGAAAGAAATAAAAAAAAAAAAAAAAACTAAAAATTAATTTACAGATTTCATTATACATATTATCGTTTCACTTTAATATATCGTTCACTTGTATATATGTATGTTTGCACTTTGCACGCTTATGATTACAAAATTAACCTTCAGTAGCGAGTTAAAGCAATAAAAACAAAAAAAAAAATTGCATAACGTCCATGTCCCATGTCCAGTAATATTTTTTTTTTGTTTTTTTTTTTTTGTTTTGGTACCATTCGATAGGTATTAAAAAAACACCTTTTTATTAAAAAAAAAAAAAAAAAATAGACCCTATTGAAATTTTAGAAATATTCAGAAATAAAATGTAGAAGAAATTCACATATCACAAAAATATTTAAATAAAAATGCACCACTAATTGAATATATCAGTTCACTGAACTCATTTTGTATTCACTTTCAAGTCAAAACAAAAAAAATAACAAAAAAAATAAAAAAGAATTGAACAAACGTTACTCCATCTAGCGCGATAATTGGTCATGTATGCATGCCATGTTTAAAAAAAAAAAAAATAACAAAAAATTTTTTTGTTTTCATTTTGTTTATTTTTTTTTTTTTATAATATGGAATTTTTGACTTTTGTAATTTAATTCGCCTGTTTTTTTTTTTTTTTTGTTTTAACAAAATTCCTTAAAAAATGATTTTTTTTTTAAATAAATTTTAGATAAAACAACAAAAAAAAAAAAATATAGAAAAATTTAATAATAGTTTCTTTGTACCTAAGCAAAAAATTTATTTAACAATTTTGATTCTTGGTGATTACATAAAAATGCTTTTAAAAATAATAATTCTGAATTTTTTTTTTTTGTTTTTCGTTATATTTTTTTATTTTTGGCCAATTTTTGATGCAATTACAGTCCATTGTTGTTTAATCTATAGATTCAAATAAATTTATTAGCATATGATTTTGAAGGGTGAATTAAGAAAGCGTCCAATTTATCTAAAAAGAATTTAATTTGAATAATTTAATTTTTTTGTTTTTGTTTTTTTTTTTGTAAAATCTATAAAAGTCATAAATCAAATGAAAATTATTAACATATTTTTTAGCATGTACAGTTAAATTATCCTTTGTGTTATAAAAAAAAATTTAATTAGGAAATTTATAATGGTTATTTATATACATAAAAAGTTTATAATATACTTATTATATAGTATAAACTATTATAGATTATTTTGTAGTATAATTTATATTAAAATTAAATTTATATAGGAAAAAGTAAGGTTTAATTCGTCACCTGGACCTCATGTAGTAAATGAGTTTTCAACAAAAAATCTTTTCAAAAAAAAAAAATAAAATGTTATTAGAATTAAAAAAAAATTTTTGTCAAAGCTATAGAGGGTGTTTCACCAATAACCTGCCTTAGAAATAAGGGTTATTCTGAGGTTCAAAATATACAAAAAATTATTTTGGAGCTGGGGTCCATTCTCATTGTTTTGCAAGATATGAGGCTTAAAACATTTTTTCGATACCTAAGTAATTTAATTTAGTTTTATATCTACAAGACTGGAATCCTATAAGATAAAATGAAAGTATCAATTTGAAACACATAATAAAATTCTTTTCCAAAATGTTATCAACCACATTTTTAGGTCTCATAGAACGAGATTTATTGGAGCATGAAATTAAAAATAATCAACTCTTCATAAAAAGAATATCATTTAAAGCTTTTTAATTCAAAAAAAAAATAACGGTATTAGTAAAATTTAACGGTTTTAGTGTTGTGTTAAACTAATATTCCAAGGAATTCCTCGGAATATTCTAAGTTTTATTTTCCAAGAAAAGCGTTTTTAAATTTTTACCATTGAAATTAATAAACCTGATTTTTAAGGCTTCTTCTTAATTTACAGATTTTTAATATAATGATATTATGTATTTTCTGTACATACGTAAGTAAAAACTGATTTGAAAGTTGACAGTTTAAAATGTTATTTATTTAATTTTTTAAACGTTAAAAACGTCAACATCATCTTTAAAATTTTAAAGATGGATTAAACAAATTTTCGTCCATTGACTTAAGAACATTATTTCAATTGTGTTTAAAAATATATTTTATTAGTTAAGTTGAAAATTAAAATATTTAAATTTAGAATAAAACACTTGACTTTTAACTTTAATATCTAATAGTATAAAGATTTAAAAGAAACAAACAAGAGTTTCGGTGATTCAACTCAAATCAACAATTTAAATTAAAATTGGATTTTTCAAAAAATGATCCCTATATGTAAGGAATTAAATATACAGTTTGAATTTATGTAAAATAAAAAAAAAACTATAATTTATGTAACTGAATGAATTTATGTAAAATGGTAAAAGCAAATTTTTTTATCAAAAATATTTGATCTGACCTTTATCTTCAAAATACCTAAGAATTAATTCTAGTTTCAAGTCATAACTTTCACATAAATGTTGATTGTGATTTTCATAATACATATGTTGCATACGTTGCAACGAACGTTGCATACATAATTTCGTACACCTAGGATTAAAGGTTGTATGCATTTTAAACAGAGTCTTTAGTTATACACATGTAAAATGTTCTGCTTTAGTTGATTCTCCTACATATCAGTTCAGTTTCATTTCCGATTTTTTGGTTAAAATGATTCAATGCAGTTTGAATGTACATTTTGACGTATTTCACTTAATTTTCAGATCGCCGCGCTCAGTCATTTCTGTTTTTTGATGTTCAATTTTTGTTTTTATATTATATTACTATCCGCGATTATTTTTCAAACAGTTGATATCATATTTTATTTTTTATTATTTATTTTTTATGTTGTTGTTAGTTTAGCCATTAGAGCATTGTTTGTATTCGAAATGACAAGTGATGAAAAATTAAATCCCGCAACGACAATTATATGATTTGTCAAGTAAAAAAAATATAATGGATATTTTACTATAAGATAAAATATTGGAAAAAATTGTAAAGGAAATTAATTAAACTCTTATAATTTATAACTGTTCATATTTTTATAAAATACTTTTAGTTTACAATATATAGGTATGTTTGAATCTATAGAACATTCTAAATAGAATACTGTCATTGAATTGATCCACATTTGACATAAAATAATTACAAAATATTTCTTATATGTATGTGCTTTATCATTTCTTGCATTTTCTTACGAAAATTGAAATGAAGGAATTGAAAATGAATTTAAATGTGTACATATATCTCAAATTAAACTGAAATTGAACTGATGGAACTAAAATTGAATTGTCATGTGGTAATCTATCTTTAAATTAAATCGTTCTTAACGTTCAAATTCAGTTTTAATTCAGTTTCAGTTTTGATTTATCAGTTAAAATGTTCATATACGTAATTTTAAAACACATATTTGCACATTTCAGTTAAAGGTCTCAGTCATTTTCGTTTTCTCGGTGCCAAATTTTTGTTTTGTAATGTCGATTCTTTAATCACTTATCCGATTTTTTAATTTTTGTTATTTTTTCTTGTGTATTGTTCATTGCATACATTCAAAATGACAAGTGGTGAAAATCTAAATGAACTAGTGCAGTAAAATTTTCTTTTAAAATGTGTCTAATAAAAAGTTAGTAGATAGGAGGTATATAATGATAAAATATGAAAAAAAAAACAATTGAAAAGAGACTTCAATGTTTCAATAAAAATTCATTCATATTTGTTTCTTTGAAATTTTTATTAAAAATAATTGAACTAAGACTAAATTTAAATCTATACATAGAAAATACCTGAGACGAGACACACCTGCAGCGAGTCTGAACTGAATTGATATGTATGAATCAATTTATTTCTTTTTGATTTCTTTAATTAAACAAAAAGTGTCCAATATGAAGTATACTTTTAGTGGTTTGTTTATAAAGACTTTGGCAGTTTATATTCTAAAAATTTTTTTTTTTTTTTGAAATTCATTATATATTTAAAATATGATTTTTTTAATTCTAAATTAATTTAAAATTTTTTTTTCTTTTTTGTTTATTGTTTTGTGAAACAACCATGCAAAATTTTACTTTTCAATTAAAATTTATGTTAATTTTTTTTTTTTTATTTTTCTTTTCAACTTAATTAAAATATGATTACAGTCGCTCTGGTTCAAAATGTCATGCCGTTGAATTTAAAATAAAATATTATACGATATTTTCTTCTTAATCTCACATAATATGTATTATAATTTATAAAAAAGAAATAAAATACAATTGAGTTATTGACGCGTGTTTTAATGTATACAAAAAAAAAAAAATTTTTTTTTTGTTATTTGAAAAATTAACTCGTGAATCCCATACATAATGATGAAAGAAAAAGTAATAATAAATCGGTAAAATACAAAATACAAGAACAATAAAAGTAAACTTTCTACTACTGTTGAATTTATATCTCTAATAAAAAAATAAATAAAAAAAAAAAGATTTAAAATAAAAATGAAATAAATTGAAAAAAAAAAAAAAATAATAATGAGAGCAAAACAATAAAAGTCTAAATCTATAATAGTTGAACTGTTCTATTTTGGGCGAACAAATTTCATTTTCTTTTTTAATTTTAAACGCAATAAAGGGGCTATAAAGCACCAATTAAAAAAGAAGCTTCTGCTTACATACTATATATCTAAAGTTACAAAGCTGTAGATTAACATTTTTTAGTTACATTATGGGTACAATGCATAAAACTGAGTTTGATATCTGAAATTTCGCTTTTTCAAACAAAAACTTCGCTCGAACTCCTATTTTTGTTTGAAAAAGGGAAATTTGAGTTCTAGCTCCGTTGAATGCATAAATGTCAGATTAAGAATTATACCAATTAACCCGTTAAAAATATGACCACCCATTGTGTAATTTGTTTTGAATTTTGGAAAAATTATGCTCTTTTGAACGAAAATTGCCAATATATACCATTATAGGTAAAATATACAAGAATATGCCCTAAAAAATCTAGTTAGCTTAAAATATATAAGTATACTTAATTAATGTTAAAATGAATTACTATATAAAATTGTTATCTTAATAAGTAACCAGAAATTACATTATGAACGTATTATAAACGAAAAATAAATTACAAAGTCGAAAACTTAATATATAATATATATAATAATTACAATTAATTATTTTAAAAATAATACAAAATTCATTCATATAATAAATCAAATCAGTAACCGAAACAGATCCGTACAAGTTGTTATAAAAGAGAACATACATACATACATTTATATTTTAAAAGTTCAATACTTAGTATATTATGTCAGATTAAGTACTTTTTCATTTTGATAATATGTCAAAAAATTCATCACCATTATGGAAATTTAGTTTGTCAGTTTAAGTCAATTGACAGTGACTGTTTTGATTATTCTGCTTTAAAATTAAATCAAGTGTAAATAACTGAACTGAACCATTTATTTTGTGGTTGATCCAAGTTTGGTTTTCCTTTCATTTTTAATATTTAATAAGTATATTTAGAAGATTATTTATAGAGGGAATTACAATTTATTTTATTTTCCAATTGAAAAATTTTCTTTTTAATTCTTAAAATTAATTACTTTTATTATATGATTGTTATATAATAATTAAGTTGAAAATAGCATTAAATTTGAAAAAGGAGACTTTAAATAAATTTAAATGTAGGAAGCTTTAGAGAGATTTGGAGTGAAATTTTTATAATCAAAAACGCTAAGCTTAAAAAATTTAAAACGATTTTAATATTTACTATAAATATTAATCCTTGACAATATAATTTTTAGTTTTTATTTCTAAAATAGTTATAATTTTTTTTTTTTAAAACTGAAATTGAAATTATTTTCTTGGAAGTCTTATGATTTAAAATGTCAAGATTAACCATATTTGTTTTGGCGAATTTACATATTATTACGTCAATTGTGTTCTGATCAAATTTAAAATGAAAGTGAATTTAATTTATGAATGTTAATAATAAAATACATTTAATTTTACTGTTGCATAAATCAATCTTGAAATTTATTTAATTACTTCATTACTTATTTAGAAGAGAACACAGGTATTATATAAAAGTTAATAATTTACGAAATTTAAAGTTCTTTAAAAATTATTGTTAACTTTAATAGGTGAATGATGAATGATATAGCTAATTCATATAATAACATATGATTTTGAAAGTTTGAAATGACATTTCATATAACTAACAGTTACAGTTATAACAATCATTCGTTGTCATTTGAAAAAACATTCGTTAAGTCATTAGTATACCTATATCCGAGGAAAAGCGTACATGTCATAATATAATCATTATAATAATTTGATGATTTTCAAATAATCTATTATGATTATTTTAGTAAGGGTTATGATTTTGTATATTATATGTATATCATATGATATAATCATATTGGAAACTTATCGAATATGTGACAATTAATGGATAATATATATTTAGTGCCCTAGTTATAATTACACTACCACCACAACCAGTACTTCGGCTACCAACTACCTTGTGGCACTACTAATTAGAATAACGTGATTTCTATTATATAGGTATAGTTGTTAAATTAATTACTTTCTTTACACTGACTGACAAATCAAAAATGTATACATTTTGACAATTCTCTATTACGACTTCAAAATTTTAAAAAATGCGAATACATTCGCGGCGACTGTCGCGTCGTTATAACTTAAACTAACGATTTACAAAGGTTTGAAGTTGGTAGTAGAGTAGGATATTATGGCTGTAACACCTTGCCATATGGCTGTATATTTCATAAATTATTAACGTTAAATGATAAAAGATGACATGATCTTTCATATGTACCTAATACAGTAAATCAGTTAATTAACTAAATAAATAATTTTTTTTTTTTTCTATATTCCATCAAAATTTTCTCTGTCACTTTTTTTCTTTAAATTATCTATTTTTTCACACTCATTTTTTATTAATCTACTTAATAATGATTTATTTATTATGAGAAGTTTTTTTTTGAATAAAAAAAAGTTTTTATTAGCATATTACCATTTTTTCCCCTCTTATACGCAAAGAAATTTATCATAAATTTTAATCCAATATTCATTTCAGTACAAAAAAAAAAAAAAACTTGATTATAATTTAATCTAAATCATGATTCATTATAATAAATTTTCCTTCCTTAATTCAATTTATATGTTTATTATGTTGTTACATTGACCATCAATTTTAAATATAGGTACTTTAAATTTAGTTATCTATTTTCTAATAACTTTGTATCTTAATGATACAGGCATACAGCTAATTATTATTATTTTTGCTAGCTTGTTTTTGTTTTTTTTTTGTTTGTTTTATATATAATAACTTTAAATTATAGTCCTATAAGATTAATAATAATAATAAAAAATAAAAAAAAAATTAATTTGTAACCTACAAATTGCACGCACGCTTGCACGGAAATCATTACTTAAAAACAGAGTAAAGATCAGCTTAAGATCATTCAATGAATTAAAAGTAAGCGTTTTTATTATTTTTGGGGTTTTTTTCTTATTTTTATTTTCGTTCATTTGAAACCTTGTCAATTCGAATTAAGTTAGAATTTAAATAAGTATGTATATATTTAGCTAAAAGCGACATGATGCTTAATTTAAAGTAAAAATATAAAAAAAAAACTCACACACTTCAATTATAATTTCTGCTTTTTTTTTTTTAATAATTAAGTATAGAAGAAAAAAAAATCAGGTAACTCATTTCAATTGCATTATTATATAAGTATATATGTAGGTATAATAAATAATATAATATTCTCTTTAGTTCATGAAACTTTGAAAAATTTTTGTCTAAGGTCAAACATACATCTAAGCAATATTTCACACCTTCTTTTTATGTTTTTGTTTTTAATTTTGAAATGTAAAGATTTTTTTTTTGTTTTAATAAACAAAAAGTGCAATTCAAAGAGAACTTAAATTAAAAACAAAAAATAAAACAAAAAAAAAAAACTATGACAAACAATGACGAATCTGGTTCACAATCGACCGTCATCATTAGAATTATTCAAAAATAATCGCATGTTTCTATCTCACGCTAATGATTTATGTACAAATCTAAAAGAAACTTTGTTGTTTTTTTTTTTTTGTACTTCGAGACAAAAATCAGAAAAAAATTTTACATTAAAAAAAAAAAGGTATAATAGAGCTTTGGTTTCGTTTTGTATATTATTTATTTTATATATTGGTTTGTGTCTGATATGAAATGATTTGTGTCTCTAATAATATTGTCAACAAATGTTTCTCAAATAGAAATATAGCAGAAAAATCTGTAGTTTACGATTGAAAAACCCATAAAAGAAGATATAAAAAAGGAACAATTATCGAACCATTACACTTAGTTGATCCAATCAGAATTTTATTTAGTCTAGCCTGATCACATCACATTTGGAGATCTGTTAAATTTTTTGTTTACTAACTTCTATATTATAGCTATTCTATAGAATGTAGAGATCCATAGAGATAGTATATAGCATATAGAGAAGTTGTTTTTTCCTAAGAGAGATGGAAATCTTCCAAAGACACAAAAAATTCCCCCTTGTCAGATTCTTACAGACTAAATCCTCCTCCTCTTTTAAATAATATAATGGGATGAAACCGCTACCTGCTATACTACTATATAGGCTAGGGAATAGGAATAGAAAAGGATAGGACAATAGGATGCGGAAGCATTGGATTGGGAGTGGGATTGTAAGAAAACAATGAATCCGCCTATTATTATTACTATTTTGGTAACAGTGACAATATCCGTTACAACAGTTACAACATGCAGTAGTGTATAGCAACTTCCTGCATAAAGTTATTATGCTCGTAGAAATTTTTTTTGTATTACATTAAGTAGTTTACATTGAAACAAACTGCCATAATGATTGAAATGGATTTACGTTAATTAAGATTGGCTTCACTCATTAGTGGAATATACATTAGCGTTGTAACATACTTTTTGTAAGACGCGTTGTAAGAGACTTATTTTTCATTTTGAAATTCATTATGTTGACTCGTTCTTTTTAAGATCTGATCAGAACATCATTCATAAGATGTTGAGTCAAATTTGTTAATTTTAAAAGAATCAAAAAATTTGTTTAAAGCGAACGAACTTAAATTTTATAGAGAAGTTAAATTAAATTAATTAAAAAGATTTTATTTTTTAATCTAAAATGAATATCTTACAGTTGTTTCAATCATCAAAAATAGATATTTATTGTATGCTTTTTACTTTTTGTAGATTTGATATCTTTGAATAGATTTTTCTAAATTTGTTAAATATTATAAATGGTCCAGTTCATGAGAGGGAGTAAAACTTTGTTTTAAACGAATTGTTTTATTTTTTTGAATTTTGTTTTTGTTATTTTTTTTAACATTTTTTTTTATTAACAATAGGAAACCGCAAAATTATTTGGGAAACTTTACAAAAAAAAAAAAAAATAAACAAACAGAAAGAATTTTTTTTTTTTTGCTAAATTTTTATATTATGAAATTCACGTCTAAACATACATTTTAAAATCAAGTAAATCTTAATAAGGTACGCAGGTCAAAAAATTAAAATATCTAAAAAAGAAATGAATAAAATGTCACGAATTTTGAAAAAGGATAAGTCAGGAGTGTAAACAAATTTTATTAAGTTGTTTTTGCAAAATAAGTGAAATATAGTATAGAAGGCATTTAATATCTTTAATTTAAGACCAAAATCACTATTGTTTAAAGCTTTTCGTCCAACAATGGTTGTTTTGCTCTGAGAAAAATGAAAAACACATTCGTTGTAACTGTGAAGCTTTAACTTCATTTCTTTTATTTCTAAATATTTCCGATTAGAATATCTATAGAATTCTAGAGATAAATTTTGGTTTAATACCTATGATATGTTAAGATTCATTTAGGAATTCTGGATATTCTATAACTAAATATTAGAAGATATATTAATTTAGATCGAGTAATTTCTTTAATCTATTTTAAAAATATCTATCTATCTATATCTTAAAATATATAAGTTAAAGTTTCATTTGAAAAAATCTAAGGAATAAAGTTATTAAATTTCTCTATAATTTATATATTTATAGTTTATCAATAGTTATTACAAAACTTTTGAATAATCCTTCGTATATAGTTTCAATGAAAAACAAAACAAAAAAAAAAACTTTAAATTCATGTTACCTAAAGTCACAGATTCATGTGATTTAATTTAGAATCCGTACCATGTACTTTATATATGTATATATATAAGTATATATTTTTGTTTTGTTTTATTACTCTCTTATTCCATTTACCTTCATTACTACCACCATCATCTTTTTATTTTTTTTTTTTTTTTATTATTTAATAACTTAATTGTCAAGTTTTGTCTGGAGTTGAGACAACTTCACCACTGTTCATATTTTGATAATCCAAGAAAAACTATATATGAATAAAAAAAAAAAACAACAAAAGAGCCCTACACTGGTTTTTTGTATTTATTTATTGAATTCTCCCAGCAAGAGCGTTAATGAGCGTTTCTTCAATAAAGAACTAAAAATTAAAAAAATTACGAAAAAAATAAAAAAAAAATAAAAAACCAAAAAAAAAAACAAAACTAGCATAGAAAATCAAACATAATTATGAATATTTATGCTTCATTTATGATACTATTCAAAGGTAATTCTCATATAGGTAAAATAAATAAAGTTTAAAAAAAAATAAACCAAAAACCTACAAAAAAACAAAAAAATATATTCAAAACCACAGCTAAAAAAAAAAAAAAGTTCAAGGCCGTTGAAATCATTAAGATTTTAAAATAGATTTTTGTTGTCTGTAAACTCTGTCCTATTATATTGAAAGATTACAATGATTTTTGGTTATTATATAACAATATAATGTTTCGGTGGAAGTAAATACGATTTGTATACATATATATATATATATATACAATTTATTTGTTATACGAATTTATAATGTATATCTATATATATATAATATCAAATAAAAGCATCTTTAATAGATAAATAACCTTAACAGGTCGATGGACGAAGATAAATAGATATAACAAATTATATTTTATTGTGTTTTCATACAGTTCATAGATGTCGGTATAAAATCTATTAAGTTAAAATTAAAGAAGAATTCAGATCGTAAAATCAATTATCATTAATAATTGTATATTTATAGTGATTACTGATTAGTTGTAATTTTAATACTACATAATATTTATATTATGGGCAGGGTTTTCTTCATTTTAGTTTTGATTCTAAATTTGATTCTATTATTAATCGAATAATCTAATAAAGTATTGTTAAAACTTTATTTGTTAATGTATAAAATGACTCATTTGTGTAATGCTATCAGAATATGTTAATTTGATTAAATATGTTCAATATCTTTTCTTTATTATCAACCACAATCTTGAAGACTTATCAAACGAAGATTATTACTGACGCGATGCTTTCTTATTACGCAAGACACTAAAGGGATGTTTTTAATTTGACACGGTGTCAAATGTTCAAAGCATCGTGTGTGATGTTTCTACAACACTTTTCCTACTAAGCTATGCCATTTTCTATCACGCCAAAATAATTAAATGATCCGTATATGTATCACCTCTGCCATTCGTAGTTATTTAAGTTATTTTTAAATAATTTTTTTTTTTAGTTATTGGTAATAAAGAATGGATAGAGTAGAAATGGCAAAAAGTAAACATTAAGATATCGTAATTTTGTTTTTAAAGATTTGGAGTTTTGTTTTATATTTATTTAATAATTTTAGTATAAAAATCACAAATTTAAAGCAGTTCGAGTTGTTGGTAAAGTTAATGAAGGATAATCCAGACATTTCCTTTAATTTATTTTGTTGGTTCAAAAATGTTATTTTGTTTAAGTTCAAGTGCTTTTCTTTTAATGAACATTATTTTAACTTCTTTTTAAATTTAAATTTATTATAAGTTTTCCTTAATTTATGATTTTTTACTATTTAATTATTTTCTTTTTATATTACAATCCACACAAAAATATAATTCATAGAATTATTTAAAACAAAAATAGAGAAATTTCTTTCTAAAAATAATTTTAACTAAGTACATAAATTTTAATTTGACAGGTACTCAAATTTAAACTATTATATACAACAAACATTTTCATCGTGCGTCTTTTTGAAATGCATTTTAAACTATAGATGTGACGTGATACATCTTTTATCGCCTTAGTGATGAGTCTAAGAGAATATGGGTGTATGTATCGAAATCTATATTCTTTCCTAAGCCTAAGACTGCATCCATACTACAGATTCTCAAATTATTTTTTAATTTAAGAGAAAAGTTTCAGAGCACACAAAATTAATTAATATCTGTTGCACTTTTTATGTCGTCCATATATTTTAGAAAACAAAAATATCCCAAAGGTAGAAATTAACTGATTTGCCGCCTATTGTTGTAAATTAATTATCGACGTAAACTCTAGTATTTTAATCATATTGTCTTATATAAATTCTAAAAGTGTCATTTTAATAACCGTTATAATAACTATTTTTAAAATGACACGTTTAGATTTCCTATATGACAATATAAAGATTCAACAAACATGATCTAATTTGGACTCATTAACGATCGTCAACAAACATCGTCTCATAAATTAAGATTTCAAACGTATAGTAGCTTCAGTTCCAAGAAATTTAATTTAAATCCAAAAACATCGTGTAAAATTAGATGCAGTCTACCATTAAAAAAAAGTAGAATACAATCCACAAAATTCAATAATACTGTAAAAAACGTGTGAAAGTGTGGCCGTGTAAATTTTATACTAATTTATAATATGAGTGTACAATGATTAATTTTATTGTGCACAGCTGTTTTGGTTATTTTTGAACATTTCATTTTTTTTTTTTTAATTAATTAATAGTTTTTACCTAAAATAAATTTTTATAATAATCTCATTGAAATCCCTAATAATTAATGATCGTAATTATTTTACTTTTAAGAATAGAAGAATAGAAAATCAGAATATTATATAATTATTTATTTGGTTTTGAAGAAAAAATATTGTGTGGGTAAAAAAAACATTAAACAAATTTTCTCATTGTTTTAAAAAATTATTAATTATTTGTAATTAATTTGTAATTTGAGTTGAAAATAGCCAGGGTTATTCAATATTTTATAGTTATAGTTTTTATAAAAAAATAATTTATTTTGAATGTTTTTAATCAGACTTGTTTGAATTGTTAAAGTTCCCTCTCACTGACACTGACGTCACTGTCATAGAACTAAAGTGAAGTTTTTCTCTGGATCTTTTTAAATACAAAAAATGTATAGTATAGAATACTTTTTCCAAAGTAAATTTTATTGTTTTATTTTATTTTAAAAAGAATATACAAATATCAAAATGAACTAAAATTTGGTAGGTATAGAGTAGGCTGATTGGTATCAAATTTAAAAGGAGTGCAGTAAGTTGTAAACCTGTTTAAAAGTATTTATTTTATTTGTTTTTAAGTACACCCTCTACCGCATACAATATGATAGGGTAGTATCTCCGCTACCCGGTTGTCCTTTGTGGGTTTAAATTATTAGTATTATCTGGTATTATTATTGAAAGAGATATTATAATACCTATAAATCTGTGTTTGTTAATAAAATAAATTCATACACTTGAGGCCGTGGGATTCAAATCAAAATTTGACGGAAAATTGAATTGTGACATAATTAAACCAAATAAAATGATAATTCAATGAATTTTAGTAAATCCTTTTTAAATTATGATATTTTTGTTTATCTATAGGTAGGTCAAAGATACGCAGAAAATGCGTTTATATCAATTTTGATTTTTATTAATTCATATGACCGATTAATATTCCCATATATGAGGAGAAAGTAAAATTTTATTGTTGTTCTTAAACATAGTAGATACTATTGTGCAATAATTTAACTTTTGTTTTGAAAACTTTTAGCAAATTAGAAACAAAAGGTTGGAAATTGTTTTGTTTTGTTGATGGAATTTTCAGATTCTTTTGAAATTGAAATTTTTATAAAGTGTTCATATATATAAGCTTTATTATAGTATTTTGATATTTCTAAGTAGACAACATTAGATTACATTTGAGATTTCATTAATAATTTTCGTAATATTCTCTGTTTTTGAACAAATCAAACTATTTTAAAAACGTCAAAGTAACGTCAATACTGTTAAAAAAAAAAAAAAATTAAATCTGTAGTATATTGTAATGCATAATAAATGTAAAGCAACCCTTGCATGAATATCAAAAGTATTAAAATAGGCGTTGACATAACAGAGAATAGACATATATATAGACCCATCTCAAAGCGCGGATGTTCCTTCTTCTTCTGGAAGATTTCGCAGCAATAGGCAGCAAAATAAAAATAATAAAATAAACTATTACTACTTATTATTAGCGACGAGGATAAAAGCTAAATAAAAAAAATTTATTAAAACGGAAGATACAAACAACATTCCACGATGGTGGGGGGACCAGAAAAAGCGACGCAATATCTATCTGTTCTACCAAATTGTATGCTTGAAACAAAACAATTTGATCTAAGCACGAACGATTGCCAAATTTATAAAAAGAAACTGGTAATACATCTATTAAAGATCACTGGGATAGAATCAAATGATACAGTTAGTGTATAGTTATCGCAATTTTATCATCGGTTGTTTACAAGCTTATGAGTGATTTATGCACTCTCTGTAAGCAGGAAGAAAAGAATTTGGACACTTATTTGAAATTCTAGACCAACATTATAATATACTACAATCTTAAATCTTAAAAATATTTTCAAATGAACATTTAAATAGTCCGCTTAAACAATTATTTTAATAATTGCACATGAATTATTATTTCTAATTTTTAAAATATTGAAAATATACCTATTTAATTTTTTTTTAAACCTGTAACTAATATTTATTGTTTTTGGGTCGATATTAATTTAAATTTTAAACTATTAATTTGCATGTTATTGCTTTATGATTTTTACTTTTCCAGTTTAATGCAAATATTTAATATAAATCTTGAATCGCTTAAAATAATAATTATTTTTTTTTTATTTTTGGTCCAATAACCTTTAAGTTGACACGGTTTAAAAAAGTGGATAGTTTTATTATTAATGTACTGTTATTAACACAAATTGGAATAATTTAAGGATCATTACATTTATTTTTATGTTATAATTTTCGAAAGGTTTAAAATTTTGTGTTTTCTATTAAAATATTTGAATTAAAAAAAACAAGGTAGAATGTACACCAACGGTTTTTAAAAGCGCACATTTCCAAAACTCAATACAAACTGTTTAGAAGTGTGACTTACACAAAAATTTGAAAATTTCATGTAATAAGAAAAAACTTGAAAATAGGACATTTTTGAGATTTTGAGGGGCCGTAAGTCCGGAATCCTATATAACTAAGAAAAGCTGTTAACACACGTAAAAATATATTATTGAAGCTTTAATTTTTATGTCTTGCCGAAGAAAAATTTTTACAGGTGCCTAAGTTACAGGTGACGAAACTTATACTAATTCTAAAAGTTCTTTCTTGTCTCAAAATTTCAGGTTCCTATCTAAAGGAGTACCGGAGTTATGAAAAAAGAAATTTCATGCAAAATGTGGTTTTCACATAACGGTAAATTTAAAACGTAAATTACAAAATATTACATAATTTTGATATTGTTTTATATAGATAATAAAATTTTCGATCTTCTACCGGTTTTAGATTGCAAAACTATTACGCAAAGCCCGAGATATATACATCTGAAAATGGGGCTTTTTTACAATTTTGAAGAGCTGCAGCTTTGGAACTCTTTACAACTAAAATAAACCTTTCACACACGTAAAAATATATTATTGTAGCTTTAATTTTCATGTCTTGCCGAAGCAAAATTTTTACAGGTGCCTAAGTTACAGGTGTCTAAAAATAGCAAATTTTAAATTTTTGAGGCGTAATAACTCTTAAAGCGGGGGCGTTACCAAAAAATTTTCTGAGGAAACTTATACTAATTCTAAAAGTTCTTTCTTGTCTCAAAATTTCAGGTTCCTATCTAAGGGGTGCCGGAGTTATGAAAAAAGAAATTTCATGCAAAATGTGGTTTTCACATAACGGTAAATTTAAAACGTAAATTACAAAATATTACATAATTTTGATATTGTTTTATATAGATAATAAAATTTTCGATCTTCTACCGGTTTTAGATTGCAAAACTATTACGCAGAGCCCGAGATATATACATCTGAAAATGGGGCTTTTTTACAATTTTGAAGAGCTGCAACTTTGGAACCCTTTACAACTAAAATAAACCTTTCACACACGTAAAAATATATTATTGTAGCTTTAATTTTTACATCTTGCAGAAGTAAAATGTGTGCAGGTTCCTAAGTTACAGGTGTTTAAAAATAGCAAATTTTCAATTTTTAAGCCCTAATAGCTCATAAACAGGGGGTGGTCCGAAAAAATTTTCTGAGCAAACTTATACTAATTCTAAAAGTTCTTTCTTGCCTCAAAATTTCAAGCTTCTATCTAGAAGCGTGCCGGAGTTATGAAAGTAGAAAAATCATGCAAAATTTAGTTTTCACATAACGGTAAATTTAAATACTAAATTTAAAAAAATTGTATAATTTTGATATAAATTTACAAAGTTAAAAGAAATACCTGTCGAATGACGTTTTCAGATTGAAAAAATCTTAATCAGAACATAAGATATATGCATTTAAAAATAGGGCTTTTTCAAAGTTTGAGGGGGTGTAGCTCCGTAATGGGGGGGGCTACATGAAAAAGTTGTTCCACAAAATTATTTTTTTTATGAGACCTACCTATGGTTAAAATTTTTTTTCTCTATCTTCAACGGTGTAGAAGTTTTGTAAACAGACGGACGGACGGACGGACGGACAGAGTGAAACTAATAAGCACATTTTTTCAAAATTTTTTTGGAAATGTGCTAAAAATAAAAAAAATATTTTTATTAGTGCTTAGAGTGTTAATAAAATTTTGATTAATTAATTTCAATTCAAAATTAATATTCTATATAATTAAAAACTGAAATATGAAAATTGTGTTTTTAATTACTAAATAATAAAAAAATAAAAAAAAACTAATGTTGCCAATCTTTTTTTTTTTTGTTTTTATTTAACTTTTTAACTATAATTATTTATGCTACAATTAGTTGGCTGTGTTTTGTTAGAAATTGCCTGATCTGATCACGAATAATTATAATAGTATTTTTATTTTATGTTATCGCTTAAATAAAAAACAACATAACAAAGAAATTTTAAAGTAACAAAGAAATTTTACGTGTTTTAATCGGTATATATCGGATTTTGCAATTGTTATTAAATCGATTTAAAGATTTAAGTCTGCGTAAACTATTACAATTGAATTTTTTAGGTAACAATTTATTAGTTTAGTCAATTTACTAAAAATGCATTGATGGAAAAAAAAAACAACAACTTTTTATACATACTTATATATTTTTGTTTTTTCTTTTTATATGATTTCGATATTTTTTTTAATGTTAATCAACAAATATTTTAAATAATTAAATGAATCAATCGATTATTATTAAATTTTCTTTTTTGATTTTTTTTTAATTTGATTTCTTATATTGTACTATTTATTTTTTATTTTATCATTTTATTTATGTTTTACAATTCTCTAATATTTTATGGATCGTTTAGTGATTTTTATTAAAGGGGAAAAAATTATTATAGAAAATCGATTATTTTATTAAAACAATTTATGTTTTGTTTTCTTTTTTCATAAAACATCTTTTTTTTATTGCTTCTTAAAGTTAAGAATAAATTTATAAAATATCAAATTACAGCCATTAAAATATCTATTATTTGAAATACAAAAGATTACTTTAAACGATTTGGAGGCATGTGGAGATTTTTTGTTTTTTTTTTTTAATTTTTAATTTAATCAAAATAATCAAAAATATAAACATCGAGAGATCGGAAATTTTTTTTTCGAATTTGAAATTGCGGATGAGTTTTACAATAAATATAATAATAATTATTAAAAAATGAATAACAAAATAAAATAATAACGAATCGAAATAAAAATTAAATATAATTAATGTAGAAAAACCATTACTAAATTAAAATTTTGTAATCAAATTAAATTATATGCGAATTTTATTGTATACATATATACATACATTTATACATATGTATATATGTATAAATTTTTAGGTGAATAAAAATTTATAAAAATTTATTGGCAAATAAAATGGTTGAATGGATCGAATTGCATAAATTCCATTTTTTGATATGGTCAATTTTATTTTTTTTATTTCGATTTTCTTTTTTATATTATATTGTTTTGAATCGAATCTCATAATTTTATTGGCAATATTTTAACAAGTACAAACAAAATATTTACTTTTTTATTTTTATTTTGGCTAATTTTCAATGAAATATTGTGTATATATATTGAGGTTTTTTTTTGGATTTTAAATGATTTGACCATGCAATTTTTAGTGTGAACAATTTAACTGACAATAATAAAAAATTAAAAAAAAAAAATATTTTTCGGTATTTATTTTATTAACATTTTTTGATTTTTCTTTTTGAAGAGTTCATGTTTCATTTTACCTTATATATATTAAATACAAAAGAAATTGACTGATTTAATATTAAATTACAACGTTTTTGTGATTTATTTTCCTTTATATTAATTAGGTTAAGAAATTTTGGTTTAAATTTTTAGACAATTCTCCAGAATTGAAATACATATTAATGTCATTAAATTATTTTTGGTTTTTTATTATTTCCGATGGTGTCATTTAAAATACGAAGTTTTTCAAACTATATTGACAATTAAAGTGAATCAATTTATCTAAAAAAAAAATATTCTGCATACAGTAATTGTTTTTATTAGTAATCAAAAAAAATATATTTATTTTTATAATAAATATTTATCTAAAAAACACAATAAAGCCATGTGGTACTATGTGAATAAATTGTTTGCTATTAAAATAATTTTTGAGATTTATAATGTTCAAGGTATATAATTGGCCCATATATATTTGGGTATACAAGGGCCAGTAGTTTTATTTCACTTATAGAAGTAGTTCATTTATACAGTTTTTCAGTCAGTCAGGTTTTTTTTTATATAAATTGCTCCAATTAAAGAGATTTCCGAAAATTTGTAAATTAGAACTAGAAATGTGCATATGTGTGTTTGTGTGTTTAAACGTCTAATATTTAACATTTAACGTCTTAGTCTTGTAAAATAGCTACTCAGTCGAGTAATCACCGCCCTAGTAAAATTAATGATTTCCGAAACTGAAGCATAATCAAATATGAATAATAAATGACTTAGTGGATGCCCTATGCTCCTAGTAGCAGTGGCAAGGTGAAAAATATATGTGTACTGTTTTTTAATTTTATATTATATACTGTCGATTTAATTTATTAAAAGAAAGGGTTGATTTTGGAACATTTTCAACAATTTTTCAGAATTTTCTAATCGTGACATTCCATTTTGGAATGTTTGAAAAATTTCTAATTTTTTGTTATCCCTTACAGCAAAAGTTTTTAATTTTCGTTTTGATAATTTAGCTTATATGGGTTTTCCAATTTGAGTGATGTGATTTCTTTTCAAAAAAAAACATACTAATTGTTAAGGAAATTCAAATGTTTTTTATTTAATGTGTATGTGTATTTTAACAATCGATACAATTAAGTTCTGAATAAAACGTCATTCAAATGTCCTCCACGACTTTTTTGGCAGGAACGAATTCGATGAACTCAATTTTCGAGCATTTTTTCCACTTTTTATAGAGGTTTCCCACTTATCTAGGTTCCACCTTACCAGCTTTGACTGTATTAATAATAAAGTTTTCCATGAAGAAGTATGAAGATATGAAGATATGCGCTATCACGTTTATCACGTTAAAAAAACATTTTTTTTTTTTTAATTTATAATTTTAATTAGAAACAAACGCAAATTAAAAAGTAAAATTTAAAATTAGTTAAAATAAAATACCTAAATAAATATAATACGTAAAAATATATAATTACTTTTTAACTTACGTTTGTTTCTAATTAAAATTATAAGTTAAAAAAAAAAATGTTTTTTTTTCGAAATTTTAAAAAATTTGTTTAAACACCTGTCATCAAAATTTATCATCATATAAAATTTAATTTAAATGCAATCAGATTTTTAAATTGCATTTTTCTGTAACATATATACAAGGAATAATTAATTTAAAATAAAACAATTTTTTTTTTTTCTAACAAAAATTTGCTTAAAGGAATTCTAAAATATTTCTTCTAGCATTTTAAGCATCTGTCAAATTCTTTAAAGTTATTAATCACTTTTGTTTTTATCATGGTAAAAACTGGCAATAATTATATTTAACTAATTAAAAATTTTAAAATAATTTGAAAATAAAAAGCATAAAATTAAATTAAAAATGTAAATATTAATTATTTAATGCTTAAAATTGCTCTGTTATTTTCTTTTTTTTTTTTTTACTTATTTATATCCCTTTCAAAATAAATGACCGCCAGAGGATAAAACAAAAACAATTTTTTTTTGTTTGTAAAAGAAACAAAAAAACCGATTTTTTTTAATTTGAGTTGATATTTTGAAAAGAAGCGATATAAAATCGATTTTCATATTTAGAATGGCTTAAAAGGTAATAAATGGTAATAGTCTGAAAAATTCTTTATGTTAAATTTTTTTTAAAGTCTAAACTAAAGAAAATCAATTGAATTTTTACGAATTTTAATTTTCATAAATATTAAAATTTAAAAATTTATGCTAAAAAAAAAAAACAGTAATAAATTCCATTATTTTTCATTCTTTTTTTTTTACAGAAATTGTTATGTGCAAATATTTAGCCAATTTTGAATATTTTACAGTGACTCCACATATTTGTGTCGTTTAGAGAATGGTTTGAATCAATAAATTTTATTAACGTCTAGAAACAAAATAACGGTTATTATAAAAAAAAGTTATCGATAAAATGCGAGTCTACCATTTTCTGTGGTGCACGTGTTCCTTTTCTAATAAGAGAAAAGTCAAGTAAATTTTTCTATTAAGAGAAAAATTTATATTTTCTATTTATTTCTATTATACAACTCCATGTGTATTGACTAATATTTCTTATATTAAATTATAATAATAAGCTTATATTAAAATTATATCTCGTGGTAGATGACAGAAGTATTCAGCATCTCTCTTGTTTAACGGAAGATGCTCAGCACTTAGTTATCAGAATTCAGAATTTGTAAGCAATGCAAGTATAAAGGCTATAAAGTTTTCAATAGAAATTTCGTGGATATTATCGCAGTTTTAGAAAGAGAAAAAAATATAGTGTACTACCAATGGGAAAGAGGGGAAAAAAATGTATAATCAGCAGTATCGTTGATAAAATACTTCTCAAAAGAATTTATAGACGTTGGACGATATTTTTATAGAGTTTTCTCTTTTACACACATGCCATTTTTGTATCTTTGATAATTTCGTGGATAACATTTTCGTGATTTCTCATTATGAAAACTATCCTTAATAGTTTCATAACTTTCATTACATAAGTATATAGTTTCGTTATTTTCGTCCTTGCGCATAAATACTATAGATAACCGGCACAGCAAGCTTAAATATAATTTGAAGCAGAAAATCTTTTAAGATTATTAAAAGAAGGATTATCAAACTAGTACTATATATTTTTTAAACATTATAGTGGACATTTTTTTTTTTCAGATTCCTTTCAAAATTTACTTTTGTGTTCAGTATTGATTCGTACATCATAGCAGAGAAAACTAGTAGAAATAATTGAACTATTCTAAAGAGCAAAATTTGGTTAGTGTGTGGAATGTTTGCTGTTATAAAGGGTGTTCAAAATTGAGGTATCATTTTGATTTTGCCGCCATTTTTTTTCTACCTGGAATTTTTATACGAGGTTTCTTTAGGTATATTCTAAATACATTCTGGTTAGTTAATATGGAACGTTACACGAAGGAACAACGTGTTTATTATAGCTAGTATGAACGAAATGGGGGCAGTAAAGAAAGAAAAATTAACTAGTTTTGTAAATTCATATTTTCATTGTTTTTTATAAATTTTTTTTATTTTTTAATTAAGAACATATTGTGTTTTTTAATAGGAATACTAATTTGTAGAAAATTTTTCATTTTATAGTTTTGTGAGTCACCGTATCTAAATAAAATATTTTTATGATTATAGAGTTTAATGACTTCATTAATATGTTTGAGTGGGTAAAAGTAATTATATTTTCCAGTTCCAATATTGGTTACAGGATATTACAATTAATTTACAAGTTATTGTCCATAAGATATAAAAGTTTTAAGGAGTTTTAGTTTTTTTCGATGGAAAAAAATTTATATTCATAATATATTAAATAGACTTTACCGTACTTAAGGTTAAGCCAATATTATTATTTTTTAATTAAAATAATTACTTTAAAGTATAAACAATTTGAGGGAAAATATCATTTTAAGTTAAAGATTTTTTTTTTATTAGAATTTATCTATAAAAATTCTAATTAGGTGGTTGAAATTGTAAAGGTATTGAATCATTAAAAAAACAATAGTCAGTGATTAGTTGTTAATAAAATTCCTCTTATTTACTTATTTATTGTAAAATATTTACAGTAGGGGCCTTGGTGGCCTAGTGGGTAAGAGGGTATAAAATACGCTGTAAACATCGAGGAACACACGTCGTAACACTAATTCCCCCTTACGACATGTACAGCCACGCCAGAAAAAGGAAAGGCTGTTTAATTTTATTGTTACATTGATGTGGCAGGGAAATGCACTAGGAAAAAAAATATATATATATATATGTTTACAGTAAGTAAAAATATATTTACAGGTAAGTTACAGTTTACAGTACAATACTTTTCATATAATTGTTTAAAAATGTGGTGAACAATTTATGTTTATTTAATTTTTTACTTAGTGTAACAGAAGTTTACGCCATGACATTCCTCAACTTCTTTTAAGTTATATACTTATTAAACAAGTAAAATAATAATTAAAAATTAAAAATATGCAATTAATATAATGTAACAAAACTGAGACTGAAGAAATATAATCTAAAGAAATCTCCAGATAAGTTAAAATCATAAGAAAGTACAAACATTTTTTCTGAGGTAGCTTATGCTAGTTCATAAAAATCTTCCCCTTCCCAAAATTTCAAGCTTTTCTAACTGAAAGCATTCTGGAGATGCAAAAAAGTCAAAATTTTTGCAAAATTATGGTTTTTTATATAACTCGATAATTTTAATTTTTTATATTAATTTATAACGTTTAAAAAATGTTCTGTGGTTTCACGTTTCACGTTTTAAAGTTTTTTTTTTTTTATTTTAGTGTATATTCCTGCCATATAAATGTGAAAAAGAAATTACATAGTCTTTCCTTTTCAGGCATGACTGTAAATGTCGTAAGGGGGAATTATTCTTATGATGTGTGTGGGATTCGAACCCACATTCCCTCGGTGTTCCCAAGGTATTTTATACGCTCTTACCCACTATAGGCCATCGAAGTCCCGTTTTAAAGTTTCAAAATATTAATCAGAGCTAAAAGCACCATGATTTAAATCCCTTACCATCATTTAAATATTTTCCATACATAATCTATGCAAACTTATTAATCAATTCACGAACAAAATTCAATTTAAAATAAAAGTTTTAAAAAATTAAGAAGAAAATTGTCCTGAATTTCATAAATTAAAAAGTCAATTTCTTTAGTAAAACTTTATCTGACTATGTAATACCACCTCTATAAGTTTCAAAACTAAAAAAAAAATTAATATATGCAATAATTTTTTCTAAATGTTAATTAATCCCTTTTGTTTAACCTTATTAACATTTAAGTCTTTGTTTCCATAAATCAGTAATTAAATCCAAAAATAGTATATGATAAATATTAATATAACATGATAATAAAAATAATTTTTTTTAAATAATAATTACAAAGTATACAAGAAGAATAACACCTACAATATTATTAATTATTTTAATTATTATTACTATTTGATTTTTTTTTTTAATAACATTCAATTCATTTGGAATTTATAATCATTAACAATTTGTATTTTCATTATAATAAATGAATAATTTTAAATATTACCGAAAAATTAAATGAATGAATGAATAAATTATCGATTATTTACTATTTACTGTATATTTAATTTAAAGGTACAGTATAGTATATATTAAATTAAAACTTTCAGTTTTTATACCCTACACATTAAGTATAGGGTATATTTACTTTGGTATGGTGTTTGTAACCACCAAAAGGAAGCGAGTTAGGTATAGACATGTATATATATTCTGAATCAAGATCACCGCCTGAGTCGATTTAGCGATGTCCGTCCGTCCGTCCGTCCGTACGCACGATAACTCAAAAAATAATGATGGCTATCTTGATGAAATTTATACTGTAGGTTAACAATGACTAAGGTAAGGCGGGGATTGTAAATGGGCGAAATCGGACCATGCGTTCGAGTACCTCCCATACAACTCCCAAAACCGAATACGCATATCTTCGAAATTAATAAAGATAGGAACTTAAAATTTCGTACGAGGGTGTGTTTTTCTGAATCCCTGATATCCCCAAAATTTTAGATGAATTGGAATGGTTGTTCGGATACCTCCCATACAAATCCCAAAACCGAACAAGCATATCTTCAAAATTAATAAAGATAGGAACTTCAAATTTGATACGAGGGTGCTGTTTCCTAAATCCCTGATTTGCCTAAAATTTGAGATGAATTGGAATGGTCGTTCGGGTACCTCCCATACAACTCCCAAAACCGAACAAGCATATCTTCGAAATTAATAAAGATAGAAACTTCAAATTTGACACGAGGCTGTCGTTTCCTGAATCCCTGATTTGTCCAAAATTTAAGATGAATTAGAATGGTTGTTCGGGTATCTGCCACACAACTCCTAAAACCAAACAAGCATATCTTCGAAATTAACAAATATATAAACTTGAAATTTGATATAAGAATGTTCTACCCTGTTGATGTCTCTAAAATTTGAGATGAATTGGGGTGGTGGTCCGCGTTCCTTCACACACTTCCCAAAACCTAACAAGCATATTTTCGAATTTAATAAAGATAGGAATCTGAAATTTTGTACAAAGGTTGTAAAAGCATTTATTTTTTTAGCTTAGTTATATTAAATACCTAACTAAAATAACTTATGGATTTTTAATTTAATTTGAATTTTTTAGGTGTAGGGTATAAATAAGTTGGTTGCATCGACTTACTGTTACTTTTACTTGTTAATATTCATTTAATGTTAATTTTATAAATCGAGAAAATTTTCTGGGTTTCATTACTCGGTCGAACTTATTATTCTCTCACTACAATTTAATAATTCTTGAATATTGGATGAAAATTTCGAAATGCCAAAGAGATGAGTGTCAACTTAGAGTTTAGATTTTTTTTTGTGCTTTTCAAATATCGTAGTTGGAAGTTAAGGATTGAAAAACTGTGTTATTTCTTTTTAGAAATTAACCTTTTACTAGACATATTTTATTCCATTTTCTTGAAATGGTTTTTTTTTTTTTTGGTTCCATTGAAGTAAAGATACACCTTTGAAATGATGGCCACATCTAATACATCAATTTTTATGTTCAGTGGTTGTTACTCCTTGTCTTTTACGGCAGTTTCAATTTTTTGAGAAATTGTCTCAAAGTATATTACCCTCGAATTATACTCATAAACTTTGTTGTGTCCCTTCTGGTAATTTTATATCATTTTTAAAATAATTACTGTTAATTTTCTCATTTGTTTATGACCGATGTTAAAGAAATTAAAGGAAAAATTCGGAAAGAAAGAGAAATTTGAAAATACATAATACAATTTCAAGTCAAAAGTTAAATTTAAAATTTTTTTTTTTTTTTTTTGTAAAATTTCAAAATCAACATAATTTTAATTAATTCAAATTAGCGAGATTTTACTGTAATTTGTTGCAAATTTAATAAATTACATATAAAAAAAGAAAATTATTCAAACAATCGTTTTTTATTTAAATATTAATAATGATTATAGTTTTTGTTTAGTAGGTATTTCTTTTTTTTTTTATTTTGCATACAACAAACTGACATTGTTTTCAATATACAAATACTGATGATAATCGATTTATGTTTTTATTTTTTTGAAAAAATGTTGCGAATATCCATTATAGGAGAAGCTTAAACAAAATTATCATTATTATGTTCATCAATCAAAATAATCTTTTTTCTTTTTTTTTTTTTAAATGAAGTTGATAGTCGATACATTAATTTTAACAATGAAAACAAGTAACTGCGAAAATATTTAAAAATCGCATTCACCAGCTGTTAAGCACATGTCAAAAACATATTAAATATATTTGATCGATATTCGGTATTAAAACAGCAATCCTATAATCGTTTTACATAAAGATACATAAAGATATTATATGTAAATACAAAGATTACAATATATGTATATATTTATATAATATAATTTTGTTATATAATAGCAATTTATTATTATTATATTAATCGATTTCATACATTTCGATTGAATTCCATTTAAATTCTTTCATTTAAATTTGTTTTGCTTTGGATCATTTGTGTTTTTTTTTTTTTTTTCCATTTAACTATACAATATGAATATATCGAATAATTAATGTTTCTGTACATTATTGCGATGTTTTTTTTTTGTATCGAATCATTTGATATTGAGTTTTGCTACTACATATTTAGATTTAGATATACATTTAAAAAATAGATATGCAAAAAAAAAAAAAAAAGAATAACTGATGATTCGATTTGAATTGTTGTTGACAATATAATTAATCTGACTTAATCGTAGTCGTATATAGATGAAAAAAAAAAAAAATTAAAATGAATATTATTTTTGCATATAATTTACATTGGAAAAAATTATTATTGAATCAAATATGGGAATCGTGTAATTATTATGATCTAATCTTTTTTACAATATCTTTTTTTTAAATTTTTTTTTCATTTTGTTGATTGGATGGATCAAACAAAATTTCTCATAATTTCTGATTTAATAATATTATTTAAGTTTCTTAAAATTTTTACATAATTAATAAAAATCTAATTCATATCCGAAAGATTTTCATTGAGTTAGTCCTGATTTTGATGCTTAATTATGTCAAAAATGGCTTAAGTACAGAGAAGAAATTAGAAAGAGTAGATAAGGCACAAAAATTTTAAAGAAAATCTTGAATGTTATTAAGGATGTTTGAAGTTCGATATTATTTAGTTGGCTGAAGATGAACAGTGTTAAGTAAAGTGAAGCAAATTAGTGAAATAAAGGTGTGATGAAAATGCTGTGCTATTATCCCTAATGCTTAACCATATGCCAGTTTATAAAATATTTCATATTTATTGCCAGTTCGTATTTATTGGCCTGTATGAAAGCAAAATATAATAGAATGTGGATTTATCTAATTAATTTGTTTTAATCTATCATGGTTCTTCCCTTTAATTTCCTCTTAATTTAGAATTTGCATATATTTTCATTAAATTTTATTTGATTAGTTCAACTTTTAGGAGCCGAATTTATCAAACTGATCAATGTATCAAACTTATACATTTTTTTTTTTTTATTCCAATCTATAAGTTCTTAAAGATTCTTTCAAATTTAAGTCGTAATTAACATAACAAAAAAAAAAAAAAAAAAACAAAAAAAAAAAAGAATAACTTAAGAAAAGAATTATTGAAAATTTTTCCATATCTGTAATAGTGTTTTGTAGATTTATTATCGAATTGAAAATGTGGGTTTTAATTTTTTTTCTATATTAATATTCAGAAAGATCACGTTTTTTTTTTGGTGCATGTTCTTAAAAGAAACAAGCGAAATAAAAGCTAAGCGTTATGTACAAAGCTGAGAATATTGAAACTCAAATACTTAGGTTTTTGAATAAAATAACAACTAAACAAAAAAAAAAAAAATAAAAATACACGCGTTTGTTGTTTTGATAAATCATAAATGAAACATCAGTTTATTATAAGCCTCAAGCCTAAATGCAATATTATAATTTATAACAAAAACTAAATCAAAATTAAAATGTTTTAAAATTTTTTTTTTTTTTTTTATTGATTCCATGTTCACTAAATTTTTTGGAGTGGTGTTTTTTTTTTTTTTCTTTTGGAAAATTAAATAACAAACGACAAAAAATTATGATAATATTAATTTTCAAACTGTATATAAAATAAAAGTAATAAAAATCAATAGTTAACTTGATGAAGGACTATATAATAAATTTCGGTTTGAAGTAGAATGTAAACATTTTTTTTATAGATGACTTAGTGTTGTGTTTTGTCTAAGACTTAAAAAAAACCTAACTAAATTCTGAAAATTTTAAGAGATTGTTAGCTTGTCATCAGCTTTAATCAGCTCGGAAATTGAGATTCTAAAATTAAGGTTTAATCTAGTTTAGGAAATGTGATCAAATTCTGTTCCATTTATGATTTATTCAAGCTCTATAACTAAATTTTAAAGGTTTTATATGATTGTTAGCTGATCATTAGATTAGCAAGAATATAGAAACTCCAAAATTAAGGTTGAACTTCCTCTAAACTGGAGAATTACTGCAACAGATTTTTAGAGCTTATTTCAAGCATGTTTTTAATAAGATCTTAAGAGATTCTTTTGAGCTGTTTTTGAAAGAGTTATCCCCAAATTGTTATGGTTTGTTTTTTTTTATAATGATATGTTCGATTTCAAGTCATTTTATAATCCTAAGTCAAATTTATTTGCTGTTGAAAATTGGGATAACTCTTCATACACTATATAAATATTTATTTTTCTTTACATTAAATCTAATAGAGCTGCCGACGGCTGGACTATTATTTATTAATTATATCACACGATTTATTCTGATCAACAAAAAATTCTCAGTTTAATTCTATTGAATTTTTTTCTTTTTTTTTGTAATTTTTTTCAAAAATTTAAAAGCAATTTATAACAATTTTAATTTTAATTTTCTGTTTATTTTCAATTGAACAGACGTTTTGTTGTTACATTATCGCACTGTATGTTTTATTAATTTATGTTACTATAAATGTATCTTTAACTTATGTAACAATAATTCATTAGAGATTGTATATGTACGTAATTTTAGAACAATACTTTGCATTGTAAGATTTATTTTGAAAAGAGAAAAAGATTTTTTTAGTTGTAAGTTTTTAATTTTATTTTTTTTGTGTTTTTTTTTTCTCTGTATTTTATGATTTTTAAGCTCGTGGGCAACGATATGCCATTTAAAGAATGATATTAATTTTATTTTTTTTTTTTTTTTAAATTTTTTTTGTTTATACTTTTGTTGTTTAACCAAAAAATCATATTGTAATCTGGATTTGGTTTTTGTGACTGTAGAATTTTGTATGGTATGTCGTCATTATTTGACAAATTTGGGTGTTTTGGAGCTTTTTGATAACTTTTTCTTTTGTTATGTGGTGCAGAATTTCTAATTTGAGATTAAAAAAAAAAAACAACATAATAGGGCTGATAACATATAACTTTATTAGCGGGCCGAACAATTTAATTAGTTTCAATCTTCATTAGTTTTTCATTTACTTGGGCTGGAATTTGTTGTATGGGAATAAAAAATTTATTTTTAACATAAAGGATCTTGAGTGACTTTTTTTTTTTTTGCAGTGTATTCCTCAGCCATATAAATGTGACAAGTAAATTACACAACCTTTCCTTTTCAGGCGTGGCTGTGAATTGTCATAAAGGGGAATTATTCTTACGAATTATTCGTATGGAGTCGGGACTCACACTCTCTTGCTATTTACGATGTATTTTATACGCTCTTACCCTCTAGGCCACCGAGACCCCTATAATGACTTAAATTATTGATTTTTAAATTTTCTTCAGATCACAATTTCTTATTAAGGATTTTTGCATCAAATTCTGGTACTTAAGTTCTGGATAATTGAAGGCAAAAATGTCAAGTATAAAAAGAATATTGTGAGTTTGGTTTTCTTTGTCTTTTTAAAATTGAAATTGAAAATTTTATTTCTAAAAACCTTCTTCAAAGCTTAGAAATTTAATTGAAGAAGTGAAGTATCTTCGATTTTTGATAAGTTTGTTTGATATCGAATTTGTGTATCTTTAAATTATATATAACATTGAATTTGCGAAATAAACAATTCATAATGTAATTGAAGCATTATACATTAGAATTTAAACATTTTAAATAAATTTATAGTGGCTGTCTTTAATGATATGTACCTATATAATATGTCAAAAAGTTAAAAAAATTATATGTTATGTGAATTGGTGCAATAAATTTTATCAAAGCGGGCCATAAATTTTATAAATCTGTTTTGTAATCTTAAATTTAAATATAAAATTGATAATACTTAGTTATTTTTCTATTTTGTTAAATTTAGGATTTAACGCATATTGAAATTAAAGCTTCCTTATGTACAAGTAAGGGGAATTGCGGATAAAATAAAACGGTCCGGAAATTTAAAATATTGTTTTCTGATATTGTTTTATTTTTAAATGTAATATTAAAGAAAATCAACTTTTAATTCATTTAAAAACGGAAATTAGAAAATAAAATTATTAAAAAAATTAATTATTGTTTTATTGTATTAAGTTTTAATAAAAAGTTGTTTGTAAATATAAAAATATAAGATGATTAATGGATATTATCTTTATATAGAATTGAATATAAATAAATTGATCTAGTTTAAAAGTAATATACCATATTGTGTAGTATCTGTGCAATTTTTACTTGTTATAGAAAAATCTTTGGTTTTTTTTTCTGAAAAAAAAAAATTTAATAAAAAGTTTTATGGCACTCATTAAGTTTCTTTATTTTATCGTAATGGTGTTGATTGTTCTGTTTTTAAAATAAAATTTTAAAAAGATTTATTACAAAAAATAAAGATTGATTGGTTACTTATAAGAAATTTATTTGAAAAAAAAAAACAATGTGCTGAATATATAAATTATATACTGTATTATATTTGGAGTCAGGAATAATAATTTTAGATTGATGTAATCGTTGCACTAAATGGTATTGAAAGAAAAATTTCTAGTTTCTGTTTGAAGGTGTTCAACCTGTTACCTGTTATTCAATAAAGTTTATTATTTAAAGATTTATCTAAACCATAGATGTAAACTCTAGATTTCTTTTTTGATAGAATCTATGTACATATACATATATATTTTATAAATAAATGCTTTCAAAGACAAAGTTTAAGTAAATTAACTTATAATAGACCGAATATGATTCTTCAATGATTACTGACTACTGACTTCTCAGTGATTATTAAATTAGGATTTTAAAGTGCTTCTCAAAAGTGTCAATAAATAACATTTTTTACACTGTGTTGCATATAAATATGCTTTCATCTGAAGCGTGAAACTTTATAAGAATGATTAAATAGAAATGAAGAAATTACACACTTTTCCTATACAAACTAAAACAATATACTCTTTTTCTCCTTCGCCATTTTTTTACTATAAAAGTATTGTGTATTCATTTCATCTATCTATCTATTTATATATGTATGTATATAAAATCGAATGTTTGTCAGTCTATTTGTGATTTATAGCCTCCTAAACTGCTCAGCTGATCATCCTGAAAATTTGTATATAATAAGCTTTTGGGTACGGGGAATGTTTCTGAGCTAACCATTTTACTCCAACGGACCGCCAAGTTGGGACTGTGGTGCAAATATTTAAATTAACGATGATCGATTATTGACTTCAAATTTTGTATACATGTTGCTCTTTGACAATGAAGTTGACTCTATTAACAGACTTGGAATTTGTTAACCAATATCGGCACGACGATTGGTAAAAAAAAAAATTTGGAAGCATAATTGTCCAATTTTGCAAAGTATTGCTTTGATCCAAAAAAAAAGTCTCCAAAAATTTTTTGTGAAATTCTGTTAACCAATTGCGACACAATAGTTTTAACAATTTTTTTGTGTTAATTTTTCTCAATAACATCATCTTCAATTAAAAACTCATATATTATTAATTGAAGGACGCAGCAACGCGCACCAGGTATTATCTAATATTAAATAAAAATGGAAACCATCAATAACCAATTATACTTTTCCAGGTTTCAGAATCAAATTTAATATCAGTATATTAAACTAAGACTAGGGTAAAAATTAGAATATAAGAATCATATACCAAATACCAAAAAAGCTGTGAGAACATTAGCTGTAAAACTCATATTTTAAGTTTAAGGTTTAGATTTAGATGCAGGGTTTAGTTATAGTGAAATCAAAATATTAAAATGTTTCGACTCGATTTTTTTTGATCCTCTACTTTTTTTGAGTACATATTGCTAAAAACTTAGTTGAAACTCCAACTTACCATTAATTATTTTAAATATATAGCCTTAAATTTTCGTTTCCAATTTTCTTACCATTAAAATTCTTACCATTTAAAAATTACTTTACTGTCTGAAGGTAGTTTTTAGTTAAGAAAACCTTTGGCCAAAAATATTAGGGAATGTGAAGAGGTATTACTTTCGGAAATTGCAACACTAAGAATAAAAATAACAAAAATAAAAAAAGAAAAACCGTGAAAAATCAAACTAACCGTAAAGAAATTGAAAAAAAAAAACATTGTTAGTGTAATAATATTCTGTGCATAATTCCATTTTATTACTTAGCCATAAATTATAATTCTCTCAACAAAAATTCCTTTTTCAAAAAAAAAAAAAAAAAGAAAAGGTCCATAAATTCTAATACTAATTATAACCTATATATTAATTATTTATATTTTTGTTTTTAAAGAGTTTCTATACGTTTAGCATAATTTACTGCGTTTTTTTAAAACCATTATTAAAAATATTTACCATTAAATTACTGAAACAAATTTTTCCCCAATTAAAGAATTAAAATCTAGACCACAAAATATTAAACACTACTTATACTTTTACAGATTTTTTTTTTTTCTGAATAAAATTAAACTTAAATAAAAAAATCAAAAATTAATACAAAAAAAAAAAAAAAATATGCAGTGGTTGCAATTAAAAAAAAAAATCATATCGAAGGTTAACACTCTGACAACATTAATACATAATAAGAATATGTAACATTAATGTTGTTAGTTTTCATACATTTTTAATAACTGTCTTTTTAAATAAAATAACTGTTTTTTTTTTTTTTTTTTTTCTGGATTCTTTTATTTTTTTTTTCCATATTTTTGTCTATACTCTATACAGTCCATACCAATTTAAACTGATATCAACCATATGAACAAATGACTGAACCAAACTGAATGACTCAAATTGTAAATTAGCAGCAAAATAAAAAAAAAAAACATAAAAATAATATCTATAGATTTAAGGTGTGGTGATTTACTTGTATCTAATAATAATTCCTATTATAAATCGATTTGGAAAAAAAAAAACAACAATCGATTCTTTCTAATATTTTTATTAAATAATTTTAATTTTTTTGTTTTAATTGTATAAAAGGGGTGGATAAATTTATAGTGTTACCGTTAAAATTACTGGTAACTATATTAACATTACATATTTATTTAACTGTTCTTTATGTTTTTGTTTTTTTATTTTTATTTTTGTTGTTTTTTTTTTGTTGAATTTTTATTGCTTTCAAATAAAATATTAAGTTTTTTGTTAAATAACCGTTTGATTTTGCCCGAATTTCACCTTGGAATTTTTTTTTTATTATAACTGTTTATTTCTTGTTTTATTAATGCAAATACATAAAGTACATATAAATTGTATTTAATTTTGTATACATACCTATACCTATGTATGTATGTATATTTTAGATGAAATAAAATAAAAAAAAAAAAAAAAAAAAAAGAATTTACAACAGTAACAACAAAAAATATTAAAAAAAATTATTTTAAAAACAAGAAGTTGTCGTGATCGTGATATATTGCGTGACATTATGAATTACCCCATACTGTTGTTTAAGGGGTTAATCGAAGTGTTAAGATTTTTTTTATGTTTAATGAACCCACTTGTAATCTGGTAAGTTAACTATATATGATTCTAAATCAGTAGACAAAAAAAATATATATATATTCAATACAATTACAAAAGACCATTGTGGTCAGTAAATATTAAGTAACAAGTGGATTAAAATGAATAACAAGTGGATGCCAAATATACCTACATTGCAATATATTTGATTACTCACCTGCTTGCATGCCTAACTAGAAGCTTTAAAAAAAAAAATTGTCACAAAAATAATCACTACATTTTTTATGTTATAAAATTTAAAAATTTTATTATAACAAAAAAGAAAAAAAAAAAATTACAAGGATAGTGTTGCCATAATAATTAAAAAAAAAAAACAAAATTATTTAATATAATAATATAAAATATAAATTATTGATAATAAATCTTTATTATATTATATTACCTATGCGGAATGTCTTATAAGAAAATTTGCGTGTAAAATTGTAGTATACAGGTAAGCTCTGGCACCTAAATTAAATCATATCTATTCCTATATGTATGAAAAATTTATTAGGTTTTGAAAAATTAGGTTCTTAATCAAAAAGAATGATTATTTAAATCTAAATATTTCAATTTAATTGGATATAAATTGATTTATTGGATTTAAATATTTAAATTTAGTTATATTATACATAGGTATATAAGTATATCTAATATATTTTTTGTCTGAAAATCTGATTTGAATCGAATATTTATAGGTATATTAAAATTATAAAAGTTAGTGAAAGGAGTGCAGTTTAATTATTCTAATATTTTATTTTTTATTTTTCACATTTATACGATTTACGATAAAATATTAATTTAATTTGAATTTTTAATGAATGGGCGTGAGAAATTCTATAAACAAGAGGTAAATAATATGAAAAAATTAAAAAAAAAAAAAATTGTTGATTTACGTTTGTGCTAAACGATTCTAAAAAAAAAAAAAAAAATCTGGAAAAATTTTAAAGCGACCAATTAATTGCAACGAATTTGATTAATGTCATTAATATGAGATTAATAAAATATTTTATATTTATGAAATTTTCCAGAAAATTTTACGGTGTGATTTTTTAGATTGCTATACTATTGATTCTATTCTGATTGCAATTATACTAGAGTAGTAAACGTATACAATACTTGTAAAATAAAATAATTAATAAGACAAGAATTTTAATTTTTTAAAATATGTAATTAGTATTGAATATTAAAGGTAATATAATATAATACATTATTATGTAGCTTTTATTTATTTTTTTTTTTCTTATTAAAGAGGGGCAGGGAGCATAGGATATCTATTAGGCATCTCTATCTGACTCTATTCGGAGCAGTTATTTTTGCGTTCTCCCATGTTTTTCCAGTTGAGGTTAGTTCCTCTAATATAGTTCGCCTCCAGGTGTTATTGGGACGACCTCGTCTTCGGATTCCTTGGGGGTTCCAATCTAGTGCTTTTCTTTCTATGCATTTTTGTGGCTTTCTAAGTGTGTGCCAAGCTTCTATAGGTCATTGTTATTTATTGTATTTGTCCAGTATACTCTGGATATGATTCTTAGACACTTATTAATGAAAACCTGTAGTTTCTGTGTGATGTTGTTCGTAACTAACCAGGTTTGACTTCCACATGTTAAGGTCGTCTTTACGCAATTTATTACACGTAACAAAAATACTTTTAATAATATATGTATGTATGTATTATGTACATAGTAAAAACAAAACAAAATATATCTTAAATATGAAGTTATTGTTACAATTTTTTAATTGAATTCTTAACTTTAAAATTTAATTTGAACGGAATTAATACGATTATGATTCTTAATCAACAGAGAAAACTAAAGATATCCAAAAATTATCTGAACAAATTAATGAGAACGTTATCAAAACATTAATGTGTTAAACACCTATAATTACCCAATTTATGAGCCAATCTCAAATGATGAAAAGATGGAAGATGTTAAGAACAATATAACAAGACAGAATATAAAATAGTATGGTATTTTTTCCAAAAGCAACATTTTCCCAAAGGACAATAAAGTTTGGAACATTATCACTTAGTTGTTGTAAATTGTTCTTATTACTACAAACCCTTTAAAATTAAGAAAAACTGTCAACAGCACATATATGTAAAAACATAATGTTGGAGTTTTAATATTTGCGTTTTACATTGAAAAGCTTTGTACAGGTACCTACGTTATAGAGGTCTATAAATAGTAAATTTTCAATTTTCGACTCTCTAAAGAGTCTTAAACCGGATGTGATACAAAAAAAAATATCTGAAATAACTTATTTTAATTCTAAAAGATTTTTTTCCCTCAAAACTTCAAGTTTTTAACTAAAAGTGGTTTCGGAAATATGAAAGAAACAAAATCTTGCAAAATATTGTTTTAACATAATGGTAAATTTTTAATACTAAATTAAAAAAAAAAATTATATTGAAATCAATAACGTTAAAAAAAATTCCTGCAAAATTCCTGGTCGGTTTATTTAGATTGAAAAAATATTAAGCAAAAACTGAGATATGAACATTTGAAAATAGAGCTAAGGCCTTGTGGGTGGCCTATAGTGGGTAAGAGCGTATGAAATACGTTGTAAACACCGAGTGAGTGTGGGTTCGAATCCGCCTTACAACATTTACAGCCACGCCTGAAAAGGAAATTTATAAAAAGGTAATTTATAAACAGACATATGGACGGTCGGTCAAACAAAGTGAAATCAATAATCTATTTAGCTAAAAACAGTTTTGTCGTTGGTTATCAATTATCATTATTGTTTTTAACTAATTTGTGATTATGTATGTATGTACACAGACCTCCTTCAAACTCATGTATGTATAAGACCACCTAAAACTTAATAAACTTATAATGGCTTCTTAATTGTCATTTGTGCATTATAGTTATACTTTCAGAATTTTATGTAGAAACTTTTTTACTGCTTTCGAGCGAAATGTGTATTCTATTAGATCAATGTGGTACTATATATTGGTTTCGTACGATATCTGTAACATTTGTTCTATATTTTATTAGATATTTTATTAGATATTATTAGTTATTTTGTATTTTCTAGTGTATTCATAATCATAGCCTTATTTATTTTTCTTTGCACCATTTTTAGTTTAGTGGTAGAAATATTTATATGAATATGAGCCCCCGATTTCATAGAAAATAGCTAAGATTATATCTGATCCTATAGTTTGCTACTATTCGTATTGATATTATACGATTTCAGAAAAAAACAATTTTAAAAATTTTGGTAAAAAATTTCAGTTGAATGAAATATTTATAGAATTAATATATGTATATGTAATTAAGATTTTTTTATTTATTTAATTGAAATTATATTATGTTAACAAAATAATTTTACATAAATTTTTATGAATTATAAAAAAAATTTGAAATTTATTTGAAAAATTTAATTTAATTTATTAAAAAAATATTTTGTTTGACAACATTCAACAAATATTTTATGTCAAATATCATCACAGCAATTAATTATTTAATTACTTAATTAATTAAAATTTTTTCTCTGCCAATTAAATATTGTTTTGTTTTTTTTTTTTTGTATTTTGACTTTGTAAATATTAATTTTTTCTTTTTTATTTCAGGTTTGTTTTTTTTTTTCATTTCATTCTACAAGTTTTCCAATTCCAAATTGAAAATATTCAGAAGTTAAACAAAACAAAAAAACAAAAAAAAAAATCTAACCTCAATTATTGACATGTTTTAACAAAACGTCAAACGAGTAATTTGACATTTTTTTTTTTTTCGGTGTACTTTACATTTAACACGGGAAACATTTATTAAAAGTGTCATTTGAAAAATAAGTGTTAGCAATAAATTAAATGTTGTGGCATAATTTTTGATAAAAAAAAAAAAAAAAACAAGCGATTTTTAAGTAACGTGAACCTTTACTGTGATTTATAATTGATTTAGTACTTTTTTCAAAACAAGGCAACAAAAAATATTCAATTAGATATAAATAACAAGAAGAAAAAGAAATAATATGACAAGTTGAAAGTAAACGGTAAGTCAAATGCATGCCAATTTTTAATTAGAAATAAAAATTTGTATATTATATTTTATTATTTATATACATAATATGTAGGTATATAATTTTTTGTTTATTTTGATTTATTAAGTAAAATTAAAAAATTAATTAACTAATTTTAATGATTGTTTTGCATTAAATATGGTATAATACAATGTAAAATGGACAATAAATTTCAAATTTTTATTGATTTAAAATGTCAATTTTAAATTAAATTTTAGTTGGAAAATTTTAATGTCAAAATTAATGTTAAAATTTTTGTTCTTTTCTTTTTTTTTTTTACAAATACAGTTGCTCGTATTTTTGTTTTTATAAGGGTTTCATATATGTAGTTTAAAAAAAAAAGTAAGGTGAATCACTAAGTTCAATGATACGGATGTAGAATTTATATATGTTAATTTTTTTGACAGTTATGCTGGATTCACTGCTTTAGTACATTTGTTCTGAAATATTTTTTTAGAAGAGAATTCTAACGCTAACGATTCATTTAATTCTAATTCTGTTCCGAACAAAAAAAATTTGGAAAGAAAAAACAGTTACTTTGCTATTTCTGTCTTTTAATAAATTTTTTTTAAGTGTGAGAATAGTGTCAAAAAAATTAGAAATGACAGTAAAAAGAAAATAGTTCTGAACTAAAAAGTTAAAAGTTGATTTAACTTCCAGAGTGAAAAAAAAAGTTCTGAACGTTGAATTAAGATAATTCAAATTTCCATATAAAAAACATACGGGCATATAAAAAACATGAGTTCGGAACAAATGTACTGAAGTGAAGCAGTGAATCCATCATTGATTCACCATTACTGTGTATTAAGAATTCAGGGTGAATCACTATCACAAACATTAATCATGTTTGAGATACAATGCGTAGTTGTAGATGTTTCTGGCACTGTAGCTAAATGTTTAAAATTTTTTACTTTTTGGCGCTAGATGCAAGTTTGTTAGCTGTAATTTGTTTTATTTGTGTCATGAAAAAAAATACAAAAAACAGTGATATTTAAAATACACAAAATAAATATTTTTCTTTAAAGTCAGCTTTAATTGAAAACATTTTTCAAATAAAAGGGAAGGAATGTTTAAGTTCTCATTTGAGTCCTGCCATTGAAAGGGAACCATTGAGTTCTATTATAAAAATCTAAATAAATTTTGAATGAATCTAATAAATTTTAACCTATATCATTGCATTTAATTCGAATCATTTTATGAAATATATCGCAAAATCATGTTATCAAAAGTGGAAAATTCATTCAGAAATCCATAATAAAAAAAAAACGCAATAAATTATTAAGACCCCATTTCATACATTAAAAAGAAAATTTGGCGGAAAATTGCAAGAAAAATTCTCATTTAACTTAGTTGGGTGAGAACACTTATGGTCATTGCATGACAACTACAGAAATTGTTTTTTTTTATCGCTTCTGTATTAGTTGCGATAAAGAAGCCGGCAAAAAAAAACAAAAACAAAATTGGGAAAGATATGTATATTATACTCGTATATACATATAAGTGATATGTATAACTATAGGTTATTCTTGTCACAAAAAAAAAAAAAAGTTTTGTTTTGTTAAAGAAATGCATGTTTTTAATAAAACAGAAATTTGAGATTGTGAAATTTTAGATAAATAGAAAATATAAAATCCGTTAGTTCAAATTACCAATCATAGCACAGGAAAAGATTTTAATTGCGGATCAAATTATACGCAATGATCATAATTCTACAGTTTATTCTGTAAGGTGAAATTTATGGGATAATATATACTGGCACAATGCAGAAATTATAGCTGAGAAATAGCAAGAAGCCAACTAATGTACACAGTATAAAGACTAGAAATAGCTTCAGAAATCGGTTCGCAGATACTCAGTATATAGCAGATAAGTATATAGTTGACGATGTAGAAAAATATAAGAAACATTGCACGTAAATTATACCTAAAGGTTTTCATCTTTACTCTGTTTCAGTCTTTTGCACCCTTAAAAAAAATGTATAAGTAACTACTCAAGATATGATAATTTTTTAAAATATCAGTCTTTTGTTTAATTTGTTTGTATTTAAAGTGATTTTTCATGATATAGAATTTTAGATTAGCTTAGCTTAGTGGATTTTTAATCTACTTGCATAACTTTAATCATAATTCAAATACAGAAATACAATTTTGTTAACTTTATTGGAGAAAAGTAACGAAATAATAATTATCTTACTGATGTTATATAGTTATCCTTTTAATATAGTACTATATTGTATTTCAGTGGTTTTAAAACTGAACTTATTTAAGCACAATATACAATTAAAAGTACAATATATTGTAGTGGTGTTCGTATTATAAATGCGATGATGAACTCTTTAAATTTTTTACGATATTAAAGAAAATAAATAATAACATGTAAGTCTAATTTTATTTTTAAAAACTTATTAACTTAATATAAAATTTACCATACCATCTAGAAAAAAAATTGAAAATAATAAAAACTATACTGGTTTAATGTTAATGTACACAATTTGGTTCGCACATATTTGAGGTTTTAATAAAAAAAAAATATTTAGCTGTAAATATTTTTTTTTTATTTTTTAAATATCATTTTTTCTTTAATTTTTTCTTTATTTTTTTTTTTTATTATCACATTTATTTTATATTTTTTTTTATATATAATCTAAACACTATACACGCACTCTTTGCAAATCGGATCAAAAGCGGATGCAGGTGATTTGAAAATAAAAAAAATGCGCGTGATTTTTAAAGAGCAAATAAGAGAATAAAAAATGTGGTGGTTTTAAAGTGATTTGTGAATTAATTTATCTACAAAAATAATAAAATTTTATTTTATTGCGAATTTGATTAAAAAAAAAAAAAACCAAGATAGTTAAAAAATTTGTTAACTATTAATTTGAATTTTATGCCCAGAAAGCGGTCTGCGGTTATATACAAATATTACTTTTATTGATTTTACGTACATACATATATAGACGCCACATTTTAAACGTAATTTTAAATGATAGAGTGATAATAAGAGAATTAAAGAGTTTTTAATTTGTTATTAAAAAAAAATAAAAATTTACAATTTGTGATGGGCAAATTGAATTTCAATTTCATTTTAATTCAAATTGGTTAAGTTATTCGCAGTGATGTTATAGCGTCGTATTTATCGTATTTTGTACGAATTTCAAAGGGAAAATACGATATACGATTTTTAGTCTTATTTTGACAAAAAAATACGATTTTGATCCAAAACAAGGAAAAATATGATTTTGACCCAAAACCAAAAAAATATGTATATATCTGTAGTTAGAATAATATTGTTACAAGTTACAACTATATAATATACAAGTTTCATCAATATTCAATAATTCAATATTTTAATATGTCAAAGAAAGTTTATTTTCTAAATTTTAATAAGGGTTGGTACGAGTCTATTTTTATTTCCAAATCTAGTCTCGCCATCAGATTTGCAAACTATTGATTCAGGATTTCTGGAAATTAAAAATCTTAATTTTGTTAATATATTTGGCGAATCTCTCGAAAAAATTGAATTGAAGAGTTTTGGAAGCAAATTTCTAAAATTAAGAGAAATGATGGGCAGTTTTAATTTCCGTTGATGTTAAAATGTTTTCATTTATTATTCTTGTCCCATTCTTCTGCAAATGTAGAACGTACCTTCTCGTAAATAAGGTACGTTGTTCTATTTATGAAATCATTTTTTTGTTTATTATGTTCCTATATTTAATGATATATGTATATTATATAGTTAAGTTACCGAGCTCAAGTTAAATTATTTTTTGCAATGCCCAAAGTGTAATTATATTTTTCAAATAAGGTTTTTGTTGAATTTATGAAGTAATTTTTTTTGTTTATTTTATAAAATACATATGTATTGTTTATTTTTAAAATTATTTTTTCTTTTATTTAAGTATTTTACCACTTCATAAATACAGCAACAAAAGGTTAGCCCGTTTTCTTAATAAAGTTTTTATTTTGACCGGTTTTTTGACAGGATTTTACACTAAAATCTTGTTGACTGAATTTTGACCAGATTTTTTAAAAATTTTTCCAGTCAAACGATCAAATTTGTTCAGATTGAAAATTTTGAAGTGGCAACAATGGTAGCCATTGCAAAATACAAAATACGATAAATACGATTTTGAAACGATTTAGTGTACGATTTGAAAAAAGTTTCTATAACAACACTGGTTATTCGTTTGAATAAATAACAAGATAAGATCATTAAAAGATAGTATGGATGTACTTCTAAAAATATATTATATGAAATGAAAATTAAATAATTTAATAAGTTAATTAGATTTATTTATTTTATAATGACAGTTTCAAAGAGTATCTTAACATAAAAAAAATAATTTAAAAAATTTATATAAAAAAAATTGATTAGAATTTTAATTTGTGAATTTGTTATTATTAGGTTTGTAGTCGTGATTGAAGTTAATTAATAGTTTCTTATATAATTGAATGATTTTTATATTTTATGCAATTAATCTTTCAGTCAGTCGGTATGATATAACTTTTATATACATCCATATATATAACTACTAGATATAGATATAGAGAAGGTTTTCGATTTAGTTTGACATAATGGCTTAATCTTCAAAATGATTAGATATAAATTTAAGGAAGTTTAAAATCTAAGAAAGTTTAGTTTTAAAATGATTGTATCAACTATACATTTTATTCATTTAAAAGTCGGAGTCAAACAAGTTTCATTCTTGTCGTCAATCCTTTACAACATATTTATTTCAGATTTGTTTATATATAACCATATAAAATTTCATATAAAATATTTTTTTTTTTCCTAAGGGAGGTGGGGATCTTCCAAAGACACCAAGAATTCTTTCCTTGTGTCAGATTCTTACTGATTAAACTCACCCCTAGTCGAATTAAGTACATATAAACGAATAAATTAACAAACTTGAACCAGCTTTTTTGGAAAGTTGCGAATATTCTGGTAATCATTTGTTTAGGGCTATGTTAAATGTAAGGTTTTAGTTCATTGGTAAGAATAAGTAGTTCAAATTAAAAATAATTAAAGGTAAATAGAAATTTTAATAACAATTTTCCTCTAAAAAAATCAGAAAGTATTAGTATATATAATAGTTATATATATATATATATATATATATATATATATTATTAAGGAAGTCATATCATTTTATGATGAAAATACTTATATAAATAAGCACTTAATTCTAATATATATGTGTATAACCAAAAATTGTTAGATAAATATTAAGGCTAAATAAAGACTTTTTTTAAAAAAAAAGAAACTCTAAAAAAGTCTTAAAATAAAACGCATGTCTTGTCTAAATAGATATCGCATGTCTTAATAGATATCGCTTTCAAAATATAGAACCCTGCTTTCTTTCCTTTAAAAGATAATTTTAATTTAAATTCAAAGCCATTTTTTGTTTTTGTTCTAAGGTATCGTAATAAACAAAAATGGGGAACTAATTAAGTTTTTTTCGTTTATGAAATATAACATGTTTAAGTTATACTTATGTAAATCTACCAATTTGATAAGTAATATTGTACGTAATATTGTTATGAACTTATATGAAAAAAATTTAAGATTAGGTTTAGGTTGTAAAGCAAAATTCTTTTATACATAATATAAATCAATCTTAATAAATAAACTGATCTAGTCATGCGTAGTTGAAGTGTGCAGAAATTTAAGCACGTCAAAAATCGATATTGTAATCCAATCCAATCAATTCTAATTAATTATATACCTATGCATGTTAACTACCTATGCATGTTACCTACCTATGCATGTTAAAATCGATCTAAGTAAATGTTTTATATCTGATGGTTTTAAATTTTCATGTATTTTTCAAGTTCTAAATTAAGCCTAAAGTTGTGAAAGAAGTTTCTTTAAAAATTTTATACTGAACATCTTTAAATTTATTCTAAAATATATTTTGTTTTTAATGTTCGAATTTAAGTCTTTAAATATGTATTTGAAATTTCTTAAGTTAAATTTAAATGATTTTTATACAATACACGTGTGTAATTCGAAAAAAAAAAAAATAAAAATTTAGTAATCAAATTAAATAATTTTGGTTTCACTCTGCTGAATCTTTTGATTTCCTTTTTTTTTTTTTTTGTAGTTTTTTTGATTTGTTTAAAAATTGTGCAATTTTGAAACTTTCTTTTGAGGTGACATTTAATAGCGCGCTTCAATTTATTTCAATGTTCGTTATTGTTTCAAAAAAAGTAAATATACATACATATATATATATATATATATGGTGAATAGGAAATTTACGATTTTACCACTGTATGGATAGTGTGGAATTTTTGTTTGTCATTTCAATTCTTTATATACCTACAAAGAAAAAAAAGTAAACAATCAAACAAAATTGTTATATAATCAAAATGCTTAATTGAATTTATTCAAATTTTTTAACTGTTGTTAATTCACCTGAGGAATCATATCAGGTGCGAACTTTATGTGTATAGAAAAAAAAAACACAATTTTTAAATTTGATTTTAAATATTTAAAAATTGTAAATAATGGTAATGGCATGATGTTATTATTGTCAAATAAAAAATAACAATCTTTTCAATTGTAATGTTTGGATTCATCTAAAGTACATCCAATATGTATCTATTTATAATGAAGGTGGTAAAATTGTAAGAAATTTTAAATTTAAAGTTTAAATAAGGGAATTGAAAAATGTGAGTTTTAAAAAAAAAAACAATATTTTCAAAGAAAATATTTGTGTAAATTTAAAAATAAAAAAAAATATTTTCAATATGTAAATTGTTAAAGAGTTAAAGAAAAAATTTAAAACTTTTCTTGAAATAAATATTTATTTAGATATCCTCATTATTGTTTTTATTTAATCATTTATTTACATTTTAAGATTTTATTTAGTTTTTTATACCCGTACGATAGGATCGGGTATAATAAAATTACTCCTCCGTTTGTAACACCTCGAAATAAGCGAGCTAGATATACCTTCAAAGGTATGGATCGGATCAGAAAAAAATTCTAAGACTTTTGAGCCATGTCCGTCCGTCCGTCCGTCCGTCCGTCAGCACGCTAACTCAAAAACTAAGAAAGCTAGAATCTTGAAATTTACACAAAATATTCTGGGAGTAATTTGTAGGTTCCCTATTTTTTTTGGTTGAGTTTGGAGCAAGCCTTAGGGTAGCTCTCGAACACCTAACTTTTAGATCCCCACATTTTTTTTGCAATAGAGCTATGAAATTTTAACTACTGATAGATGTCACAAAAATATTAATTTTATTTTTAATAACTTTTTTTTGTAGCCCCACTCGTTACGGAGCTACAGCTCCCCAAAGGTTCAAAAAAGCTCTATATTTAAATTGGTATAGCACAAGTTGTATAAAGTATATCTTCATTTTGAAAACGCCAAACGATTACTACTTTTATTAGCTTTAAAAGTATATATACAATAAATATATATTTGTGGCATACGGTGTCTTAATTTACCGTTATGCGAAACTAAAATTTTGCAAAATCCTTTAACCCTTCTATCTTCTAAACGGTTTAAGTTGGAAACTTGAAATTTTGACAGAAGTTAGATCTTTGAAAATAAGTATGAGTCATTTCAGAAACTTTTTTTGTATCACCCCCCGTTTAGGAGCTGTAAGGGGTCAAAAACTGAAAATTTCCTATTTTTAAACACCTGTAACTTGAACACCTATTAAATTTTTTTTGAAGTAATACATAAAATTTAAAGCTTCGACATTATACTCTTATTTCTGTTAATAACTTTTTTTAATAATATAGGGTTACTTTATAATTGACGAAAGTGTTACTTGATTTTTTCAAATTTTCTAACAAATTTCTTTAACGAATTTTTTGCATTTTGTTTTACTCGATAATTTGAAATTGTTGAGGATATAATGCGTAGTACATAAAAATGTAAATAAATAAACAACATAACGGTTGCTTGAAGAATTTTTATTTATATGATATTGATATATATACATACTTATATAATATCATGTTTATTTACATATCGTATATGCCACTGAATGCCAAGTGAATGATAAGAGTATATATATATATTATATAGCGCCGTATTTACATACATATATGTATTTTATTGTACTTATAAGAAATTATTCTGTCAATGGAATATTTAAATATAATATAATATAATATTTAAAATTATATTTACTATTTTGTACTAAGTAAATTTAGTATACATTTACCGCTTAGTATTAAATGGTACTATAGAATATTTGAAAAAGTTTTGGATTGATAATCGTTATGTGGAAGGTTAGAATCTGCTTTTGAAGAATGTATAAACATATAGTTTGAATATATGTACAACCCATAGTTCTAGAAATTATAAAATTCACTCAAATTATTTTAAAATACTAAAATATTAAAAAAATAATATTGTAAGCAGAGTGACAGGCTGTGAACATACTAACGGTTCGTACGGGTATCTAAGAGTTGACAAAGGCAACTGTATTCTTCCTCGTTTTTTTTTAATCTTTAAGTTTAGTACAAGATCTCTAATGTAATTTTATTTGGATGACATAAAAATTTTATTAGGATCCATTTTTTATAAGATTATCATAATAAATTTTTTGTCAGTCTGTTTAAAAATACTTGTTGCCCACTTGCTTTGTGGTTCATATAACATAATATTTCATCTGGATTACAATATTATTTTTATATTAATTCATTTGAAATTAAATTATCTAGCACAAATCATATTAATATCCTAAATAAATTCTAAAAAAAAGTAGCTTTTTATGGTTTGCGTTCCTTACAGAGTAAATTACTCTTTTCTACTTCCAACTATTCCACAGCACAGCCTTTGAGAAAGCATATAGATATGAGTGATTTGCTTTTAACTACTGAGGAACAATTACTTTTAACTGCTCTCAACTAAACTTTTATTGTGTAAAAGGGACGCAAACATTGCATAATAAATTAAAACACTTTTCTGGCAGAAGAATGCTATTCGTTTATCCGTAAGGAGAGAAAATTTTCTTAGTGATTCTAGTTAAGTTTTTGTTATTTCTGTTTTTTCCCGAGGGAGGTGTAAATCTTCAAAAGACACCAAGAACATCTAGGACCCTTTGGTAGTGTCGAATTTTTACCGACTAAAATCATCTCCCCCCCCCGTATAGCCGCTGAGGAATAGGATGAGAAAAAGAAAGGAGATAAGGAAGAGGAAAATTGAACTTAGATTGTAGGAGTGGGATTAAATGGGAATTTTAGCACATGCAAGTTGGCTGATTCCTTGAACTTCTGTAAATTATACCACTCGGGGAACATCTGTGGTGTTAATGTGTTCCACAATTTGGTAGTACGAGTTAAGTATGTGTTCCTATATTTCTTTTTTCTAGTTCTGGATAGCCTATTCCACTACGTATTTACGAGAAAGAGCTACTGTACGTGTTGAATTGGTTAAAGATTGGACATAATATATTAAATTTCGCCGGAGGTGCTTCTCTGGTATTTATAGAAAAGATAAGTATAGATCCTATATTTCTGCGATGATTTAAAGCTATTAGTTTTGTTGTAATATCAATATCATTAATGATTTTAATAGTTCATTTTTGAAACTTGTCCAGATACTGTAAAGAAGTACTGGAAGCGTCAGCAAAGATGTGAAACGTAGATTTAAGTCTTGACCGAATGTACGTTTAATATATTAAAAATGTATGTAGCTTAAAAAAGTTAAAAATTAAGTACATTTTTTAATTTTTCTAAGTTTTAATTCGCCGATAAGCATTCTGGAGCTTATATATAATATTCAAGATCAATTTATTTTTTAAAATATCTGCACAGCATAATAAGAAAAAATGAACGAAATGATTTCAAATGGTAAATTTGTATTGAATCTGTTAAGTTTCGTTTTAAAGTTGTGCGAAATGTAGATTTTGTCGAATCGTCGAATATAAAAACAAATTTGATGGAAGTAAATTTCCTATTTATTTTCTAGTTTTATGAGCTAAAATGCCCGCTAAATGACCGAACTTGTAACCGTACTTTTAACCATTTTATTAGTGCATTCGAATTGTTTAATTGAAGGCATAAATGATTTAATTTCAACTTTGTAGATCATCGTAAAAACTATTTTAATACAACAAACATTCAACGAAATTTGCTTAAAAAAAAAATAAAAGGCAAATATTTGGTATTTAAAAATTTCTTTAAATTTCAAATACAATATTTTTTTGCCAATTTTAACTTGTTTAAATAAGAAATTAAAAAAACAAAACAAAACAACAATCTTTTAAATATCATACTAAATTTTTAAACTGGACATAATATGAGAAAGGATTAACCTTTATTGATCTGTTATAATATTTACATGTATGTAAAAGGGAAAACAAAAAAAAAATTTAAAAACTTTTAAAAATATAAATTTTATTTTTTGTGCACAACAGGTTTTCTAAAAATTTTTTCAATATTTAATAAGTACCTAACTATTTCGTTACATTTCTTTCACTATATTGCACTGTTGTCTGTTTGAAATGAAAATCTATTTTTTTGCCAACATTCATATTATTATGAGAAAATTAAACAGGAAACCAAATCATCAAATAAATATAACAAAAAACAATAATAAAAATAAAATCAAAGTCCAATTCATTTTTACTTGAATAAATTTTTTGTTTTTTTTTTTGGTTTTTGTATTAAAAATATTCAAAGACAAAAAAAACCGGCTTCATTCAAAAAGTATAGACAGAAGTAAGTACTTTTGATATAATGGTAGATACTATACTATATATGCAGGGTTTTCCAATTTGAGTGATATGATTTCTCAGTGACGTTTCGGCCATTTGTAGTATGTCATGATCTGTCTTTTGTTTTTTCATTGTATTCAGTAATGTTTACAATTTCATCATGGGGAGATATACGCAAGAATAACGTTTACAAATTATTCAATTTTATTATAAAAATAATCGTTCCAATTGCAACTTTCTTAAGAAAATCATCTTCTCCGATGAGGCTCACTTTCATCTGAGTGGTGCGGTAAATAAACAAAACTGTCGATTCTGGTGCAAGGAAAATCCACAAATTATTCATGAACAACCATTACATTCACCTAAATTGACAGTTTGGTGGGATTTTTGGTCTGGTGGAATCATCAGTCCCTCCTTCTTTCGAAATGAAGCTGGTAAAACCGTTACTGTCAATGGAGAGCGGTATAGATCGATGATAACCAACTTTTTATAGCCGAAATTGGAAGAAGTTGATCTTGACAACATCTGGTTCCAACAAGACGGGGCTACGTGCCACACAGCACGTGCAACAACCGAATTATTGCGAGAAAAGTTTGGAGATTCGATTATTTCAAGAAATTGTGACATTGAATGGCCTCCAAGAAGTTGTGATTTAACACCATTAGACTATTTCTTGTGGGGTTATTTGAAGTGATTGGTCTTTAGCAAACTATGTTCAAGCTTTAGAAGTCAATATTGAACATGCTATTCATGACATTTAGTGGAAAAAGTGCTCGAAAATTGGGTTTCATCGAATTCGTTCCTGCAAAAGAAGTGGTTGGGAGCCATTTGAATGACGTTTTATTCAGAACTTAATTGTATCAATTGTACTTCACATTAAATAAAAAACATTTGAATTTTCTTAACAATTAGTCTGTTTTTTTTTTAAAGAAATCATATCACTCAAATTGGAAACCCCTATATATGTATATATAAATTAATTTTGTATTGATCTAGTTTAAATTGTTTATTATTTGTTGAATATACAACACAACAACAACAACAATAACAACAATATATATATATATATATATATATATATACACCATCCATAGTCATATTAACAACAATTGCAATAACATGTAAAAAAAAAACAAGAACAAAAAAATAAAATAAATGAACCACATTCATTTTTATTGAAATTCGTGGCTTGTCGATCGCGATTTAATTCTTTTTTTTTTTTTTTATGATATAATCATTTTTTTTTTTGTTGTTAAAATTTTTAACAGCAGTACATATGATTAGGTGTACCAGAAGAAGGTGCAGGAGCACAAGCAGAAATAAAAATTGAAATTTAGATCGTAAAAATAAAAGAAAGGAATAAGGAAGTATCAATGCGTTAAAGATGTCATCATGACCATATATTTTAGAAAATTTAATAATCAAAAAAAAAAACAAAATTTTTATATGTACATACATATTTTCACATTCTCAAAAAATGTATATACATACAAAGGTATGCAGATATCAAATGGTATGAAAAAAACCTCAAGATAGATTAAGAAAAAAAAAGGAAAAATGCGGACAATATAATGATGCTGTAATAGTGAATAGAAATAATTTTTCAAGGAAATCTGTTTTGATATTTTTAGTTTGATTTAAGAAATGTTAAGGTTTTTTTTTTTTGTTAAATTTAAGAAAAAAGAAAATAAAAGAAAAGCAAAGAAATGAAACGAATAAAACTGAAAAAGGAAACTGATAATTGGAGGAGTTTTTTTGTGTTTTTTTTTTTGAAAGGATGTCACGATAAAAAAAAATTTAATTAATTGAAGGTTAATTCTTAATGATCTAATGAATTGATTGATGTACAATATATAGATAAGATATTTCTGTAACTATATTAATTAAAATTTATTCGTTAACCTATATTTGCAACCATTTAATTAATATCTTACTTACGTTATATTTAAAGAATCAATAAGATGTGATTGTTTAAAATAATTTATTGTAGGAGAATTAAGCTGTTCAATAGGCTTAATCAATAGACTTTGACTTTTTTTTATTGTAAAGGGTTGTATAGAGACCTAAAATATAATGAATAAAATTTATGTATGTTTTTTAGCTCCAGCTAATCCAGCCAATAGTCTTGTTGTTAAGACACCAACCTTTCATACGAAAGATCTCGGTTTCAAATCCCGGCTGGGTCATATAGATTAATAAAAAATAATATAGATTTTTCTTATATGTAATATATAATTAGTAGCTATAATTAAATTAAAAATATTTAGTATTTATGTCTTAAAAATTATAATTAATATCATATAGTAATATATATATAATAAAATATTAAATAATAATGAAACATATTTCTTGTATAAGATAATAGATGGCGTAGAAATAAAAAAAAGAAACGACTCATAGCCATATACAATACCTAAAGCCGAATCAACGGCTTATTGAAATTAATTATTTAATAAACTGAAGCTTATTGAATAATAAATGACTTAGTGGATGTCATTTGCTCCTAATAGTAGTGGTAAGCAAAAACAAAAAAAAAATGTTGTTTTTAACTGTAACAATTAGCTATTAATCTCCTACGAGTATACTACACAGATTAATAGCTACTAAAACTTCATAATGAGATTTTTAGGCTTGAAAATGATTTTAAACAGAATCCTTCATACCTTAAAATTTTTTTTCTCTTTGTTTCAAACTGCGATATCACTTTGTTTTTGTACTTTTCGCATATTGTACCCTAAGTAAGACAATATGTGAGTTTTTTTTTAACATTTTATAGAATGGACAAAAAATTAATATTAGTTTCAGTTAATTTAAAAGATAAGTACTATCTATAAGTATTAATATTATTTTATTGTTTTTTAACTTAACTCATTTTCACCATAAATTTTTAATGAACAACAATATATACATTTTTAATTTTCGATTCATTTAATTATATTAATTTTAACATCAGTATTTACGGTTCATTTTAAATTTGAATCATTAAAGTTCAAAATATAGTTTAAATGTATACATTAGTTCCATATATGTAAGTTCAAAAAGATCGAATTCTTTTACGCTTTTTTAAAATTAATTTCATACATAATTTATATAAAAATTCAATATTAAAAAAAACGAGGAAGAATGCAGTAGAGTAGACTGTGTCAACTCTGGGATACCCGTATGAACGTAATATATCCTGTTTCTATAAAACTTGATCATCTTTTAAAAACATTCAGATGTTTTAGTACCGAACTACAGAGATATATTTATGTAAATTGTGGAGTTGTATGACAGCTACCTGAATCTATTGCGCCTAGCTTCATTAAGTTCCAAGAGGTGCAAGAAGCCTGAACCGGCTGCTCTAGACCAACCAAATTTTATAAAAGTTGTTGGCCTATAACTCGACACCTCTTTACTAAATTTCAGGTTCCTAGCTTCAATAGGCACTGAGTTATTCTCATTTAAACGGTTAAGTTGTATGGCAGCTACCCGAACCCGTCGCACCACCACAACCAAATTTTGCAAAAGTGGTTGCCATAAAATTTGATCATTATTTGCAAGATTTCAGACGCCTAGCTTTATTAAGTTCGAAGAGGTGCAAGAAGTCTGAACCGGCTGCTCTAGACCAACCAAATTTTACAAAAGTTGTTGGTCTGTAACTGAACACCTTGTTACTAAATATCAGGTTGCTAGCTTCAATAGACACTGAGTTATTCTCATTTAAACGGAGAAGTTGTATGGCAGCTACCCGAACCACCACCGCCGCACCACCACAACCAAATTTTACAGAAGTTGTTGCCATAAAACTTGATCATCATTTGCAAAATTTCAGAAACCTAGCTTGAATAGATACTGAGTTATTTCTATATAAAGATAGAAGTTGTATGGCAGCTACAACCCGCCGACGAAAATGTTGGATTTAAATAGCAAAACTAGCAATTTTGCCGTAAAAAAAATTTCAGCCTCCTAGCTCCTTTATTTTTTGAGTTATCGTGCGGACGGACGGACGAACGGACGTACATGGCTTAATCGACTCAGAATTCGATTCTGAGCCGATCCATACCTTTGACACTATATCTAGCTCGACTCCTTTAAGGTGTCACAAACGTAATGGCAAATTTATTATACCCTTGAACATAGTTCATACGGGTATAAAAAAAATTTTAAACCGATAATTCAAAGAAAAAAAACAAAAAGAAAAAAAATTAATTAATCAATTTTATGAATTCCAATTTCCAAGTAAAGATAAATTATTTCATAAAATAATTCAATGATTTATTGAATATAACAATTATACAGATCAATTAAAATCATTCAAATAAAATTAATTATTAGTTTATCAAAACTATGATCATATAATTAGTAATTTCTATAGAAAAATTTTATATGCGGTCAATTCACAATATATATTGTAATTTACACTTAATATTGGATTTTACTATAGAATTGCGCACTTAATTGACTTAATATTTCAATGAAAATAAAGATGTTTTTGTCATTGTATAATATTCAGTAAATATAAACAAGAAATGAAAAAACCATCATGGGTTTTCGAAATAGCACATTTCCAAACTTAAACTTATTGACAGTTAATGCATAGGTATCTTGCATAGGATATCTTGCATATTAATTAGCTCTGATTATTACAAAGATTACCTATTCCAAGATAGGTAAGAAAATGCCTTTTTACACCATGTTTCCGTTTATTTGGACAGAATAAAATATTTATTAAGAAAGGAACAACATAACTACAATAATAATAAAATTTTCAGTGCGGCTTTAAAAATACTTTAGGTAGATGTATTTAGTTTTTCTTATTCTTCTGATCTTATATTACACAAATCCATACGAACATTTTTTTTCTATTGTATTTTTAAAAAAGTATTGTGCATATTATTATGGATGTATGTAAATAAAAAAAAAATTGTGTTCGTAAGAATAGTATCAATACTGTTCATTTTCAGTTCTTGATTCCTTATAACTCCTGAACGACACCAAAATATTTATTGAAATAACTCAAACTTATTTCCAAACTTATTTCTAAAGATCTAATTCCTTTTAAAATTTCAAATTTCTAACTTTCGTTTTTTTTTAAGAGGAACACAAGAGAGAAGTGCGACCTAAAGGTCTATTGTGCATTTTTGCCCCCCTTCTCTTCCCTACGATATTTCTAAAGATTTATGGAATCTTAGTATGTTTTCGGGAGGCATATAGATCAATTCATCTGTAGTAAGAAATCCTTTGCCTAAATAATAAAGCTTTCTTCTTGCTGCTGCTTCGCAATGGCAGAATAGATGCTTCGTTCTCGCTGCTGTATTTTGACAGAGGCGGCATCTATGATCTTTTTGAAATTTCTAACTTAAACCGTTTCTAAATTACACCGCAAGAATCGAAGAGGCGAAAAATTTAGCAAAAATTTAATTTCACATAACGGTAAATTAAAATACCGCAAGGTAAAAGTATATATTTATTCTACATATATATATATATATATATATTAATTATAAAGCTAATAAAAGCAGCTATCGTTTGGCATTACTTCTAAATTGACGATATACCTTAAAAACTTATATTATAACAATTTAAATATAGGGTTTTTCGAACTTTACGGGACTGTAGCTGGGGGCGTAACGGGTTGAGCTACAGAAAAAGGTTATTCCCCAAAATTAATTTTTTTGCGATATTTATTCATCGTTAAAATTTCATAACCTATTTTAAACGGTGTAGAAGTATTGTAAACACCCAGACAGAGGGACGAAGTGGAACCGATAAGCATTTTTTTTTAAATTATTTTAAAAATGTACTAAAAAAAATATTTAGAAATTGTAATTGAAAATGAATTGAAGTGTGATGATCCATAGCTTAAAACACATACAAATGAGATTTCAAAGTTTTTCTTTTTTAAATTGACACATTGATCCATTTGTAATTGATTCTATTGAATTTTATTGTTTAGTAAAATAATATAATATAACGGTATATGAACGGTATACAAACGGAATTTGATCATGATAATGAATTTATCAATAAATTTATTTTTCTAAGAATTATTAAGTAATGTCATGAGGCTTATAAATATTTTAAAGAGATTAAAAATTATATATTATATTTTAGTACTTATTAAGTCTCCTTTTAAGTGACTCATTTCTAGTAAGTACTGGGTATATGTAAAAAAAAAAATTAATAGGTACCGTAATCTTAATTTATATAACGGGAATTTTTTATAAATAGAAGTTATTGATAATTCAATTTTATTCTAAAAAAAAAATTATCTGTTAAAATTAATTATATTAAAATTATCATCGTTTCAAATCTTAATTATATGTAAGTTTTACAAATAGGATCCGCAATGAATCAATCTTTTAGTATAATACTGTTAATGTTAGTATAAGTTTCTTTAATAATATACAACCGGATCAAATTAAAAAAATGTCAATTGAAATAATTCTTTTCCTTATTTAAGATTTAACTAGAATTTAATTGTTCCGCTTTGAAACAATACAAACATTTTTCATTAGTTTAATTATAATAATGAATTTATAAAATGTTAGAACATATTATGTATGTATATATGTATATGTAGAGTTAAAGTTTACACTATACGCGTAATTTAAGAAATATGTATTAAGAAATTTAATAGGTTAGTTATAAAAACTTACTTTTCAAAATTCAGTATTACAAACAAAAGATACTGTTAAGTGCTTTACTTTACAATAAATACAATTATTTACATTTCAAGGATTTAAAGGATGAAGGTAATATAGACAAAGGTCTTATAAATATCTCAACTAATAATATTAATTTTTTAACCAAATTTATGTCAATGAAATGTGGAAAATTTAAAAAATAATTGATTTCATTAAGCCAGTTTTTAACTTTTACTTTTTTCATACATCTAAATTGAAATCAAGAGAATGTATAGATGACTTTATCCCGATGATAGACTGGACCATATTATGACTAATGAATGTATTTTTCTGTAATTTTCCATAATTTTTGGTTCTTCCTAAACCTATAATTAGACATATTTTGTTACATAGCAGATTACTTAAAAATAGTCTTATGATCAGTTATACAGAAATAAGCAGATGAAACAACAGGATAAAGTAGCAAGGTAATATTGTATACTCGATGCAGTATATTAAATTCCATCACATAGTAAAAGTGTATATAAATATATTAATATATTATACATATATTAATGTTTTTTGAATTTTTTATTGCACCATATTTTACAATTTGTTTAACTAAGCTATACATATAATAAGGGTATTAAGGGTAAGGGTATATAATAAGGTAATAAGGGTAAGGGTATATAATAAGGTAATTAACGTATTTTCCAAACCAATTTTTATAATTCAAAAAGTTCCTTAAACTATTCAGTAGAAAAATTTGAGAGGCAGTCTTCTGATTCAGTAGTTCTAGAACTATTCTTTTGTCACTTGTTACAGAACTACTGTTCAAAAGTATTAGAAATTGTTATATATATCTTCTGTATTAAAAATTGATTCCTTATTTGATTACCTTACTTAATAATAAATGGCTTATTATAATATTATTAGTTTCTCCAATGACTCGTACTACTCCCTTCCATGATTACATTTTTGGAAATAGAAATAGTAATGCAGAAGGTAATGCAATATATTTTATATCGTTAGAATTCATTATACTTAATAGATTACTTTATTCAATAAGATAATGTGTTTTTCTTCTAAAAATGTGTACTATACTCCCTTCCAGGATTATATTTTTAAAAATAATAATGCAGTATGCAGTAATGCAAAATCATTTTCCATAGGCGCAATAATTTTTTTAACATCTGGCGATTTTGATTTAAGATTTTAATTTTGAATGGCATTCAAAGGAAGAATGGTGATTGATAAGTACGGTTTAAAAATTTATTTTAAAAGAAAAGTTAAGCTTTTGAACAATTTAAAGATTTAAAAAAAAAATGAAAGGATTTAAACAAAAAGAAAATTGGAAAAACCAAAATTTTAATGTAATTTTTATGTTTGCTAAATTTTTTTATATTTTTTTTTCTTGAAAAATTATTTTTAATTGAAAAACACTTACATATTATGTAGTATTTAAAACTATGTATTAAAATATTTTTTTTTTCATTATTTTCAAAATTTTACAACGTTGAATTATATTTGATCAGTTCTATCTCAGTAATGCGAGTTTGGTAAGTAGTTCCTTCTCAGCAGTTTTGTAACTAGCGTTTAGTAATCGGTTTCTTGTCATCAGTTCTGAAACTACTTCTCAATCATGCTGGAGAGGTAGCAATTGGTTAGGTACCCCTGGGACATCGTGTGTAAAAAGTTAACTAGATTTTACATTGCAGTAAATTAAAATGGGATCAGTTACCTACTCCATTGATGACTAGTGCAGAATAAGTATATGGAACTACTTCAATTTTCTACTGGGTGCAGTCATCTTTGAAATACACTACAAGTAAATTTAAATTTTAATATTATTAATTCGTATATTATTACTTTATAATCAGACATTGATTAGTTTTAAAGAATAAAGTATAATAAAGCCAATCTAAGAATAGAATTCCGATGACAAAGGGAAACACCGCCAATCGCATTTTGGTATCACATAACATATATATACAATGCGATTTTATCTTTTAGCTGAATTGTTTTTTCGTCGAATGTGGTGTAGAAATGCTGCAATTATTTGTTCTTTATTTTAATGAAATTATGTTTGATTTTAAATGAATTGACAAGTATATACCAGTCAAAAAATCATTTATATCTACATATAGATAAATTCCATACTGTTATTTAATCTCTTTTTGTTTTTATTATTACAAAAGATAATATCGTAAAAGATTTAATTTGTATTCTGTTAATTATCAATGATATCCATTGTAATGTGTTCTTTTAGAATGGTACAGTATCAAGTCACAAATTAATTGTCCCAAAAAAAAAAAGAAAAAGAAAACAAAAATAAAAAATTAGTGAGAACTGAGAACAATATTTTTATCATTTTATATTTCAGTCATATATAATATAAATGTGTTGGGTACGAATGCTCGTATCTGAAAATCTCGTTTTATCAAAATCTTGTTTTATTCAAATTTCATTCTTTTTTTGCTGTTTGCTGGATATTAGAGGTCAGCTATTTAAATTCTAAAATACCTCCTAATTTTTTTTTCATACATTTTGCAAGACAAAAGCCTTTGAAGTAATAAGGGCTGCCACCCCCAAACCCCCGTTAAACAAATTATTGGATTGGAACCCTACTTTTAAACTCAATTTTAAAATCGCTCATAATTCAGAATATCACATAAATCTTTATATAAATATTTTGGAAAAAGGGAATATTATGATTTTGATAAAACGGTATTTTAATAAATGAGATTTTAAAAAAAAACGAGATTTTGATAAAATGTGTTTTTTGAGATACGAGCATTCGTAGTGCTCCCAATATGAATGCATGTATATATGTATAATTTTATTGAGTCAAATTAACATATGTACATAATAACATACCTATGTATGTATTGAAGTTAACCTTGTTTAAAAAATTAAAACATATTTTTGGATTGTTTGTATAAATTGAAAGGTTTTATATTATAATGTTAAGTCTTATAAATGATATTTAATATACAAATTTCCGGTATAAATTGATAATTGTATGAAAAATTAAAATTATAAGTTTTTATTTTTCTTTTTATAATAAAAAAAATATTTTTTATTGTAAGAAGTAGGTAATAATGATAAAAATAATGAGATATTGAGTTTAAAATCGATTTTTAAATTGTTTCATTGTTAATTTAAAATTATTTAAAATGTTTGGTATTGTAATTCCCGGATACTTTATACATATGTATGTATATATATATATATTCTATAATATGTTATTAGTTAATTTTATAATAACATAATGTGGTTATTGTTGATACAATATAAATACAAAACAAAACTGCTGACATTTACAAATTAAATTATAATGAATATTTTTTTGTTTTTTTTTTTTTCTTTTTTCAAAATAATTTTAATTTTAATATTGTTCAATTGTTTGTTTAATTATTATTATCGTAAAGGTTATTATTAAGGTGATTTCATTGTAAAAACAGTAATTTTTTAAATTGTTTAATTAATTTTTTTTTTTTTTTTAATATTTCGGGAAAACCCACATATTTAAGATGAAAGCTTAAAAAAGATTATTAGAATAACATCAGCTTATTTTTCAAGTTAGAGGTAGACAAGGTTTTCTATATTTAGAATTGTTTTAAAGAAAGTTAATGATTACCACGTGTTTGTCTTCCCAAAAATTAATATTTTCTTTTAGCATTATTTTAGTTTTTCCGATTAAGATTCATGTGTAAATTAATTAAGAATAATAAAGTGTAAAACAGAGCAATTCTTCTAAAAAACGATTACAATGTCACCTTGACATGGACTTTGGAGTCTGACAGGAACATTTACTGACTCTGTTTTATAGATTCCTTATAGGAGTGGGTACTTGTTTTGATAAGATCAAAAATTTGATGCCTTCATTTAAAACATTCCAAAGAGAAACAAGTAGAGATACTGTTGTGATATCCATCTCTATATAAATATAGTTTAAATGGAAATTGGTTTGTGGAAAGAACACCGCGAATGTGGAAGCATCTCCCATCTCATATGTGTAAAGCGACAAAATTTATTTTATTCAATTTCAAAACTATGTAGTCGCATCATAATGTAAAAATTTAATATCAAAATTTTCTAATATTTTATATATAACTCTCAATAATCATTATACATATATGTTGTATGTATTATATATTAATATTATATGTTAATGCTAGAATTGGCGAGGATTACATTATGCAAAGTCCAAAGATTCAAGGTGAACCTTAACAATTTTATTCACAATATGCTAATTAATTTACAATCGATTTTCATTCCCTAAACTTACCTTCTTTGACCAGGTAGTACATGAAGGTTATATGACTTATTGCTATGGGAAAAAAGGAGGTGGTGTATAGTGGGTTAAAATCCCAAACATGCCCCAGCAAACATGCTTGTACAGCTCCTCTTTGGTATTTTTCAATAATTCCCACCTGCCCCCATAACAAAATATATTTAAAGACAGTAAGGGGAATTTATTTTCAATTAGTAAAACTTGCTACCTATATGCAATCCACCGAGGCAGCTAAAAAACTATTTATTTACAATTAAAATTTTGTTATTTCTGTTTGTGCAACCAATTACTTGAGCTTAGATCGCTTTCATCAACTGCGTCTAATTTTTTGGATCACATATTTTAGATTTTCAATTCCGAACTCTATATATTAAGCGCTTTTGAACTCTTCTACTGCATTGCTTATTCATTTTAGTAGTTGCAGTTTTTGGTCACAAAAGTAATATGTTCGAATGCAACCCTTTATACAAAATAGGTTTGTTTGACTTGATTAAGAGTTAGAGTTACTTTTATTCTTAATACTTTTAGCATTATTGGTTTGCATTTCGCATTATCAAAATTTTGTTTTATTTAATATAGATTCTTAGATATCCCTACATCACCTTAGATGCGTCAAATTATAAAATATGTACATTCATTGTTTCTAAAATTGTTGATATAATAAATTAATCTAAAACTGACAATTTAATTAAGAATTATTATAATTTACAACTTATATATTCTGTAGATCTTATCACTAACAATATAATTTTTTTTCTATATAATATACTAATAAAAATATAATTAAACTTTTATATTCGTAAATTACACAATCTTGACATGATTTAAAATGAAAATAATGTAAAAAAGAAATATTTAATTGCATATAATGAACATTATGTTTTATATTTTATGTTAAAATAAGCTTCCAAGATGCGTTTCTTACGCATATAATTACATATTATATTTATATATGTACATATACATATAATAAATTTTAAATGGGCGTTTTGAATTCACATGAAGAACGCCTTAAGGTTATTTTCAAAATAAAAACAGAAAAAAAAAAACAAGTAAACAATGAATTTTATAAGCAATGAAATTATGTTCTTCTCTATTATTATTTCCTCTTCACTCCATCATTTAATATATTATCTCTTTCACTCTATCATTTAATATAACTAAAATAGTTTCTTAATCATTTTTTTTTTTGTAAAATATTGTACTATATATGTATTTGAAATTTAATTGCTTTTAACTTTTTATATTTTGCCATTTAATGAATTGTGACAGCGAAAATTGTAAAAAAAAAAGTGCGTGTTAATTACTGTTACAAAATCCAATTAATTAAGACATTTAAGAGAACAGCGTGTAACTGTAATAAATTGCTGTTTTTTGTTCTATTTTCACGTAAATTGAATTATTTTTTTTCTTTGCTTGGTTTGACAGTTAATTTTTTTTTTTTTTTTGGTTTTTGCCAAAAGACTTCTTATTGTTATATTGCAATATGGTGGTTATTTTAATTACTTTGATGTTATTTTTATTACCGTAAGGGAATTGTGTAAAGTGTTCTCTGTTACCTAGCTATATTTTTATTTTATTGTTTTATTTTTTTTTGTTTTTAAATTAATAATAAATTAAAGCAAATCAGATTAGTTATTAGAAAAAAATTATTTTGGTAATTATGATGAAAAATGTTTTAAATTATAATTGGAGGTAACAAATTGCAAATAAGTTTTTTTATAATAGCTGAAAATTTTAACTTTAAAAATACTTCTTTCGATATTTTAAACTGCAGTCATATAAAATTAACTAAATGGCTACATGGCAATTTTGTTTTAACCAGAGAGTGTTGGATATAAATGCATTTTGTTTTCACTAATTCCTGAGACGAAAATTGCCACAAATTCCTGACAACGAAAATTGTCTCAGGAAAATTTCAAAGGAAAGTCTATAATATTATGTTTAGTGCAAATAATTATTGAACTTCTTATGTGTTACCGTTAATACGCCAACTAACCCATTACTGTTAATATGTAAATGTACGTCGATTTCAACCATAAGAACAAAAATAAATTTAAATTTAAATTGAAATGTTATTTTATCAGTTTTGAATACGAACTAAAATTTTTTAAAATAATTTCATAATTATATTTAATTTCTAAACGAAGAAGTAGATATACCTTTGTAGTGTACATTAGGAGAATATTTTGACTGGGCAACAAAATTAAATTGAATATTATATTAAAAAAAAATTTAAATCTCTTACATCGAATACTTATCCGCGATAAAGTTTAATGTATAGTAGTTTTCTTACTGCAGTTCTAGATTTTAATTTTTTAGTTGTCTATTAGAATAGAATATAATATTATAAAACAATTAAAATAGCCCATCTTTTTGTGAAATGTAGTAAATTCGTAAAAATAATACAGTCGTCTATGACTAAAATATGATTTTAGAAGTGTAGCCATCTTGTACCGTCATAATTGTAAATCATAAATTAAAATTATAAATTATTAATATAATGACGTTACAGTACAGAGATACTACACTTCACTCATACTGTGTTTCTGTCCATGTGACGAGAGAAATGCAATATGTAGTTAAATAGTGCAATTAGGTTAGTTTTCAATAGATTTAAGTTAAGTCTATTACAAGAACACTAAATTGTTAGATTAAAATATAAGTTGAATTATTGAAATATAAATAAAAGAAGTTTGAACTATTAAGTGTTTTTGATCTTACAACTAGCTAACATATAATTCCATTTGACATATACCAAAACCTTATTAAACAATCAAATCACATGTTCTAACACTAAGAAACTATTATTTAGTAAAATTGAGTTTATATTTTTCTTTAAATAAAATATGTTACTTAATTAATTTCTGACATTTTTAAATATATTTTATTAATTCCGATATAGGTATTATACAAAGAAACTTAATTTAAAATTAAAATTTACAAAAAAAAAAAAAAAAACAACAACAAATCAATAAAACAATTAATTTTACTTGGTTTGGTAATTCTGTTATTAACTTATTATATAAGTGGTACCAGTATAATACATATATGCAATAAACGACTTTGACAGTTTTGACAATATTATACTTGCAAAATTTCACTTGTCTAAAAATTTTATTTCTTAATTGAAAAAAAAATATTTACTATAAGAAGTATTGTATTAATTATACATTTCAGAACTTATCAGTGGCAAAACACTATATAACTAACCTTACCAAACTATATGAAGGTACATACATATGTCTATAACATTTCGCAAGTCAATAATCTTAATTCGAAAATAATAATACTTGCATATTGCATATTGATCTTCTCATATTATATATTTATGTATATGGTTATAAAGCTCGAAATATCTTGTATTCTCGTATAATTAAATTATAATTTACAAAATACTAACATATATATATTGATTTTTAATTTTAACTTGACAATCATGACAACCCCAAATAAATGACATACATAAATTATAATAAAAAAAAAAAATTACATAAATTTAGAATGAACAAACATTATAATTCTTAATTTTTTTTTGTTTTGTTTTAAACATCTATTCTTAATACAACTTTAAGTGTTGAATTTGAATGATACCTTCATAATTTATTAAATTAAATACGATTCAATATTCAATATATGTATGTATTGCATTGTAACCACGAATTATCTGCTGCAACAAATAATAACCTAAAAAAAAAAAATTTTAAACTGTAATCAATCATCTATAACTGTTTATTCTACAGTAATATTTGGTTTATTCTATAGCAAAAGATTTGTTTAAATATTTACAGTGAAAGAAAAAGATAGAAATACAAAAAAAAAAAAAATAGAAATAGAAAATGAAAACAATTTTTTAGGCACGCGGTGATCATCATTAATTTTCAAATATTCACGCTTTTGTTAAATCATTTACAAAACAAAAAATATAAAATAAAAAAAAAATTGGTAAAAATATTGGTTACCTTTAATCAACTTCTTTTTAACTTATTTGACTCTTTAGTAGATAAAATAATAACAAGTCAATTTAACTAGATAAATAAGATGGTAAATATTTTTTTTTTGGTTTAATTTTTAATTTTTTTATTTTAATATCAAAATCGTGCCATCGAATATTTTCACGAATTTTTTTTTTGGCGGCATAATTTTTTTTCATTTCTTCGAAATTCTTTTTTAGTCTTTTCAATTTGTATATGAATTGTTGAACAATTTGATTGAGTAGTGACATGTATATATATATATATGTAGTAAAATTTGGAGAAATAATTTAAGAAAGAAGTAATAAGAGTTTTTGTTTAAAGTATTTATCTGGTGTTATCTTAATATTGTCTTTTAAGTTTAATTTTACTACTGTGATTTTAAAAAATTTACTTTAAAAACAAAAATGGAAAACAATTCTGTATATAATAATAGTAATAAATAAGTTAATTTTTTTTTAAAGGCACAGGAAATCGTTCTAATTTCTGCTTTCTTTCATTTAATTTTTTTTAATCTATGGTTCTTTGTAAATCCACAATACAGCGTGAATCAATCCCATATTTACATCTGTATAACTTGTTTTTATGTATTTTAATCTGAATAATTCCCAGAAAATCATTGATTTTAAGGCTCAGGAACCAATGGATTATTTTACTTTTAAATTGATCTTTTTGTGTGTGTCAAACCTTAATAAATGATTTTAAGAACCTTAAGAATTAATTTTATATATTTGATTAAATATTAAAACGCCTAGATATATGCAATTTTTATGCAATCTGCAAAATGTCATGAATAGTTGATGAATGCTGGGGCTTCGGTAGCCTAGTGGGTAGGCGTGTGGTGTATTAACCGAAGGAGTGTGGGTTCGATCCCTGCACAGGTCGTAAGGGTTTTTTCTTTACATACCCCCCTTACGGCCAAATATAATGTAAATATATAGTATATAATATAAACAAAATAAATAATATTAGTATATAATTTAATAATAGTATAAAAACCTATAATGGTCTTAGTAGCCGATGGTTCAATAATATTGCATTACATTTATTTATGTAATATTAATATAAATAAATAAATTGATGGATGCTCGTAATGGGTTGCATAAATAGAAATGATAAATTGTTAATTGTAAGTAAATAATTTTTCGGGGCCTTATTGAAATCAAATCTCCTTTGCTAGTAAATATAGTTTAAATTTTGTGGGAATTTTTCAAAGACACCAAGAATTCCCCCTTGGTATTGTCAGATTCTAACTGACTAAATCCACATCCCTCTTTAGCCAATATAATGGGATGAAATCCTACCAGTTAAAGCAGTATAATGGCTAAGGAGTCAGGATAGGAAAGGATAAGATAAAAATACAAGGGAATAATGAATCCACCTATATTATTATTACTTACTAGTAATATAAAATACCTTCCTGCGTTAGTAAATTCAAATTGAAGGCAACCCCACTATTACTGTAGCAACTATTATTATTGTTATTGGTATTGATATTAGTTATTAATATTACTATTATTTAATACAGGGTCGGCGCTATCAGTGAATTACAATGTGCAGTAGTGCATATAACAAGTAGTATATATGGATGATAAGTAATATTATATTATCCTAAGGAATATGTAATATTAATATAAATAAATACCGATAGTAGTGTCCTATAATTAAGTTAAGTTTTTCTTCTACCTTCATAGTCAAATTGTCATAATCTCTTATCTTATATTCTTGACTATCTAAGTTTTTATTCACCCGGTCTGAATTTTTATATCGTCATTACCTTTAATCTAACTGTTCTGATGTCTTTACTTATTCTTCTTAGTTATCTTCTAGTTGCTGTGCTAAGATGTCTTTTGAGGTCAATGTTTTTTTTTTTCACAGTTTGATTACAGTTTCTTCATATTTATAATTTTAGATTCATTTCTAAAATTATAAATATCAAGAAACTATACTAAAATGTAATATTACAATGTTATTGTTATCATATTACATTTTAAATGGAATATGCACGGTTTAAATAAGAATGTTGTTTTTTCTTACTGCAATTTAATACTTAAAATACTGCACCCGATTGCCACTGTAATTTAATATAAAAAAGTATAAGTGTATTTTTATTTGGATTTTTTTTTTTAATTTTTTTAATTTTTTGGTTTAATTTCCCACTCATATTTTAAATTTAATTGAAGGAAAATAATAAAGGAAAATTATTTGTTAGAAAAGAAAAAATACCGTCAAAAATTGAAATATTAATTAAAGTAGAAGGATACAAAAAAAAATTAAATTTATATTTCTTGCCTTATTTCTTTTAATATCTTTATACTAATTATAACAAATTTTTATCAAACTATAATTATTTTTTTTGGTCAAAATTTATTTATTTCAATTTGGTCACAAAAAAAAAAAGAAAGATTGTTATAGTAGTACTTCAAAATTAATTTCATAGCGTGTGGAACATGGTTTATTTTTACTGCCATTAAATGGATTACCGTTAAATCAATTTTCGGTAAATTAAACAAAATATTAAATTGAAAAGAAGTTTAAAATTGGTTAAAAAGTTATTTAAGTTGTCAAAAGTCAAATAAATTAATATCAATATAAATTTTTTTTTTTTAAATATTTTGACATTAAATACATTATAATTGCGTGATATCAGGTGATTTAGCAAAAATATAAATTAAATCATTTATGTGATTTTATATTTTGACAAAATATTTAAAAGAACTGTCATTTCAGTGATTTTATTTTTTTTTTTATTAATTATTAGTCGTTGATAAATTATCCAAACAGGTAATTTAAATAGTAAATTTTATTATTTTAATCAAGTTAAAAAAAAATTGAGATTACTTAGTGTTACCTAATTACCTTATATACATTAACTTTTTTTAAGAACAGTATTTGTTAAAAATTGTTAATTAATACGATTAAAAAGGTTTAAACACGATTTTAAAAATAATTTATTTAAGATAATTTTCTGAGGCATCCTGTATTATTTTTAGTTATTATATTAAAGCTGTGAATTAAATCTTGATGTCATGCCTTCAATTTATTGTTCCAAAATTTTAAATAAAATTTACAAGTTTACAAGTTTTTCCTATTCAATTTGTCCAATCTTATTTTGAAATTAATGGGTATCACACTTGTTTTTAGTATGCCAATTTTAAGTTTATTGAATTGAATTTTTGCTTTGGATGTATCTATTTAAAAGGTATAACAGATTACATAGAGGCCCTGATTTTGATAGTCATATCAATTTTTTTTTTTTCAATAAAAATAAAATTTTTGATTTCGATAGTCATAAAAAATTAAATGAAATTAAATCATAAAAAATTAAAACAATAGGCGTTTTTTTTTTAGTTCAAAGTAGTGGGAGAGCTGTCAAAAAATTGCTTCTAGTTGTTTTTTAAATCAAAGCATTCAGAGCGTAAAAAATTTTTTTGTTCAGAACGTATTCAGAGCTCACTCTAAGTAGCCTGAACAAAATTTATCGAGCACTCAGCTTATTTTTATTTTTGATTTTTTTGACATTGAAAATTTTTGACATTTTTTGACATTTGAAAAGTTGAAAATTTTAAAACAATTCAAAAAAGTCGAAAAATAAATTATAAAACCCCCTTACAATAATTAATTTATTCATATTCAAATTTATTGATAACTTTATTGAACGTTTATTAAAAAAATTATTTGCTAATTGACAATTTGAAATATCTGCATGACAATTTGAAATATCTCAAAATGACAGTTTATTCAAATCGTGTTTTTTTTTTAAATTCTGAACGATCGGAGTATACCCTGAGCATGCTCTGCGCAAACCACACTCTTTTTAACCAGAGCGTGCTCAGAGCACTGCTCTGAACTAAAAACAAAACGCCTCATGAAAAACAAAATTTTTAATTTGGATAGTCATAAAGAGTCTGTAACAAAATGCCGACTCTTAAAAGCCCCCCATTCAAAATCCGGACATAACAAGATCTCGATATACCAAAGTCCTGACATTCAAAATCATGCCATTCAAAATCCTGGCATTCAAAGTCCCACTTTTTATCCTACTTTATATTTATTAGATCTATTTAAAACGGGTAGATAATAAAAAGCTATATAAAGCAGCTTTAAAAACCTTATTTTGTAATCAAATCTAAACCCCCTTCTAATTATATTTTTTCATACGTATATTTCAACATCAAATTCCTTAAGATAATGGAGGCTGGCGCATTTTCATAAGCAACCTATAACTATGCATTAGCATAGTTTGGAAAAAAGCACATTATTTTGTGAATTAGAAATCGGACCGAAAAGTTTTTAAAAAAGATAGTCACCGATTATGTAGTAAAATTTAAATATCGTAAAAACAAATAAATAAAAAAGTTCGACTAACCCCACCCTAAAAAACGGATCCCAAAAATTAGTCAATTTTCGGAACTTTTTTTTTAAATTTTTTTACCTCCAAATAATAAAGTATTATCGGTTTAAAAAAAATATATATAAATCATTTTAATTTCAAATTCCATTTAATTCCATTTGCAGGCCATCGAAATCTTAAAAAATTATTAAAATTATATGATTTTTGTCATTTTCATTGACAATTGATTTCATGACTATCGAAATCAGGCCCAGAGAATCTATTGGGAATCTATAGATTCTATTTCCAATCTATTAATTGAATTTCTCTACCTAATATTGACTTATGGGAAATTTTTTTTTTTTTTTTTTTTAAAGAGTTATTTGACAATGCTAATATCTTATGTAAAGATTGTTTTGGACTAATGTTTCAAAACTTAAAAATAGAAAATACAGACTCGGTACTTATTTCTTTAAAATATTCCACCTAAAATATTCCAATAATGTCTTAAATAAATATAATATTTCAATAATGTTATAAATTAAAGAAAACTTATATATATAGGATTAAAAACTAAACTTAAAATGCATTTGAATTATGTACTTTGATAAAGATTCTGAAAACTAAAAAAAAAAAAAAATATTAATTAATTAGAGGACATATAGTTTTAATCTTTTTCAACTTTAATTCATCGTATTTATTATATGTCCTCCAGCATGATTTATTTTAAATTTCTGGTAAACGTTTTGACAATTTAAATCAAATAAAAACATCCTTCAAAAATTAATTATAAATAATTTTATTTTGGTCTATTTTAGATTTATATTATGTATAATGAAACCTCATATACCTAAAACTAGACCAAAAAGTAAAACAGAAAAAAAAAAAAAAAAAAAAGAAAATAATAATTTCACATAATATATGATTAAAGTTTAGTTGAGATTTAGCGCAATAAAATCAATTGACCTTTCATGTTCGTTCCAATAAAAAAATAAAAAAAACTGAAAAACTTACTATAATATACCACATATATATACAATACAGTATTGCCTCAAGTTTTAATTTCTTTAATAACAACCAATAATAATAATAACAATAAAAATTAATAATGATCTGTGAAAACTGACCTTCAATTTTCAATAAAAATTAAACCGAAACTTTAAAATTAAAAAAAAAAAAAAATTGTGATAATCAAATAATCACATATTATTAAATAACCATTGGATATGATTTTGTTACAGAAATCAAAACATTTTAAACCTCATTTAATTGAAGAAAAAAGTAAATTTAAGGTAAAAAAAAAATTAAATCGTAGAAATACTAGTCTAAAAACAAAAAAAAAACAAAAAAGACAATTTTTTAGGGAAAACGGAAATGATTGTATTAAAGTGAAATATACGTGAATATTATGATACATTTTAAAACCTTGGAATTCCATTATTAATTCTTGTAATTAATATAAAGAATTTATTTTATAAGATCTTGTTTTATTTTTATCGTACAAGTATAACGTATTAAATTTAGTATACAAAATTAAAATGCATAATATTATAAGTTTTATAGAAATATGCAATAACGAAAAAAAAAAAAAAAAATAAAAAAATTTTCCAATTTATTGTGATATACTGTGTGTTAAATTTGTGGGACATATTTCAGATTAGTATACAAAATCTTAATATAGAAAAAAGAAACACATAGGTATAAATGCCCTTCTATATTTAAAATTGGCAAGAAATGCTACTGTAATCATCTGAATACAATATGAGTTACGTTTTTTGTTTAATTTCTTTTCTAAACGATTTCTTTTAGTGTGGTCTTAAAACTAATTTTTATTTTATATCTTTAACTTATTTATATTAAAATTTACATATTATACTTATTACTAACATAAGCATTTCGTTACATAAAATAATAACATTACTTAATACTAATTTTCGAAATGCTTATGGATTTGTTTTTATTAAAATTTATAAATTAAAATTTACTAAAGAAATGCTAAGTTGCGATCACTTATTCAGAGGACTCATATTGAAATGCAATCAAAAATTTAAACTTTGTTTATTTGTGTTTAATGCACAACCTCGAAGATTGTAATAAACTGCCGGCAAACTTCTTAACGAGATTGTTTAGGCAGTTTAGCATTCAGATTTTCTGGACACCAGGTCATCGAGACATTCCGGGAAATAAAAAAGCTGATGAGATGTATCTTTATCCACAAGCAAAACGTTTCTACGAAAGGAAATAACGGATATTGTAAATAACAAACTCGTGCAACATCATAAGATTGATATGGCCTAAAACCGATTTAATGCGATCAAATGATCTGCTTTCTTTTAAAAGGGCAAATATTGGAATAACAATGGGTTTAAACATCGTTCACTGTCTAATAGTCTGTCACTGTCTGTCTTTATCTTCGTTGTACATGCCCGATCTTGTCGGCTAAAATAAACACCTATTTGGAATAATATCTCTTCAATAACCTCAACGATCGATACCAGGTAAAAATGTAAAGAGTATTGTTCGCTTTTCAAAAAGCTCAAATTGGTTTTAACTAATGGAATAGAAAAGTTTATATCACAATAGACCAAATACGGTCTAAGTGTGCCCTTTCGCCAGCCACTTTAACCTAACCTAACTTTATTTGAGTTTCAGCCAAATTTCGAAACCTTTTGTTACTGTATTAGAATTGTATCGTTTATAATTGAAGTGATTCTACATGTGATGATAATAAAATGTACTACTGGTCAATTCTAGAGATCAATAGAGATTCGTAGAGATCAATTCCAATATTATTATTTTTCTTATCCATTAATCATAATATGTTCGTTTTGTTATAGTATACATTTTTTCATGTTTCAATATCTACCAGTAATCTAACAATCTATCAATTAATAACCAAAAAACAAAATGTTCTTAAATAGGTATTTTTAATTGGGTATTAAAGCAAAAGTGAACCACAATTTATTTAGTTTAAAGACTGTAATGTTTTACAATCTAGAAATTTGAAAATCTAAATTTTAAATCTATTTATTTTTACTGTAACTCTTAAATATGAACAGTTTCTACGATATCTTTTTTAATTTTTTCCTATTAATGTCTTACCTAATCCTAATTTTCTTCTTAAATTTCAGCATTTCTGCACGATCCATTTCAAATGAATTATTGATAACAAAAAGCGAATAGTAAGGGCTTGGTTTTAAATGGAGAAGGTGCTAATTTTAGTTTCTTATATGATTTGCTAAGACTTTTGTAAAAATGTTTCGAATATAATCTTTCCATCAATTATTTTTTAGCCTAATCATTTTTTTTCTTTTAGCCTAAGGCTTTTTATTTTCGAATTTTATTTCTAAAAGTTTTTAATGTGTTGATTCATTTTTAAATCAAAAATATAAACTATAGAACTCGAACTATTTGGCATCACTTTTATTATTTCTAACACTTTGTTAATTTCAATCTAGTAAATGTATCACTAGATCAATCACTCTCAATCCTTTTTTGTCACATGATTAATTTAAAATTTGTGTGATCGTGTGTTAATTCTTTCTCTTTTTGCACCTCATAGTCATCAAAGAATTTTTACGTGAATTTTTAAAATTAAATTTTCCTATATAAGTTTCTGCACTTCCTTAGGAGTTATAAAATATTAACCAGTCTTTGATATTTTCTCTATATCTCTATATCTCTTTTGTATGTATATTTCTCTATATACATGTTAATATTTATTTTTTAAGATAAGAGATTAAGAAAGAGAGATATTTACCGTAGTATTAAAAAATATTTTAAATTATTTAATAATATTGCAGATATATATATATATATATATATATATATATATACATCTATATATTCGCATTATATACATCTATAAACTAATTAAATAAAACACAATTAAACACTCAGAAGAGAAATAATAAATAATGAAAGTATGACGTAACGTAACCGTAACACCATATAATATGCTCTATTATATTTCACTGTGATGAAGTTGAGTATGAGCAACAAGAAAGTAAATTAAAATTTAATTATTTCTAAATATGTGTATATGTACAAGTATGTATGTATAATAACACTTTAATTATTCCATAAAATATTTACAAATATTTGAACTATATAATATAGGTGATGTTAAAAATGACCATGAAAATGATGACAAAAATCATGTGTGCCAAAAAAAAAAAATAACCGAAATTATTTCACCATATACATACATACATATATAGTAGAATTAATAGATATAATGATACCTTTATAAATTTATTAACCGATTATTAACTGAGATTTGAAATTTCTTAAATCAGTCAAACTGTGATGTTAAATGTTTAATTTAAAAGAAAAAAAAAAAAAAAATGAAAATTTGTATTTCAACAATTTAATTATAATTTTTTTCAAAATGAAAATTGTAACATGTCAAAGGAGTGCCATTTTATCAAATTTGTAACTTTTAATTTTAATTAATTTCAAAATTAAAATTTTAGAGTTGGAATAGTTGACCTAGAATATTTTTTTTTCTTAAAGATATAATGAAATTGAAAGATGATTATATAGAATTATCATAATATGTATTGAACTTTACAGAACAGAAATTTAGTTAAAATAAATTTAAATTTTTTATTAATTAACATAAGATTAACTGAATGACTGAGGGTACTTTGTATTAAATACTAATCCTTTGGTTGTTATTGATGTAATATTAGGACTCCCGTGCTTGGAATAATTCTTAGGGAGTAGATACTTTACAGTGATAATTATATACTTCTAGACAGATGTTGCATATTAATATACGTCTAGACAGAGGTTGCATAGTATTATATTAAATTTTTGACAATGGAATACCTCAAACTACAACTACTTAAAATAAAATCTGGCTAATGATAAATCTTCCGATATATTTTGTGCTTAAATTGATTAATTTACCATATTTAGTAAAAGGTTTTGGAAATAACATATAGTTCGTCTGTATGATGGAGCACGGTTTTCTACAGAAAAATTCCTGGCCAAAATGATTTGATTCTTTTAGTTTACTTTATTAGTATTGCCTATGTAATCAGAAGTTAAAGTGATGTGTTATTCTTTTTTTTAACAATTACTCAAATGGATTGAAATCTTCATATATAGGTATAAAATATCTGTTAACGATTGGTTTCATTTTTTTTTTTTTGAATGCATTTCTCTGCCACATAAATGTAGACAGGAAATTACACAGCCTTTCCTGTTCAGGCGTAGCTGTAAATGTAGTAAGGGGGAATAACACTTACGACGTGTGTGGGTTTCGAACCCACACTCCCTCGGTGTTTACAGCGAATTTTATACGCTCTTATCCACTAGGCCATCGAGGTCCCAGGTTTCATTTGTTTATCGCTTACTGAAATGTGTAAATTTTTCAAAATATTTATCAACTGTGATTTATAACGTATAGTTTAGAAAAAGTAGATTACAAAATTGCATAACAACTTCGAAAGTTAAATATTAATGCTAAATAAAAAAAAAAATTAAACAAGACTAAGTAAACAAACATATTACGAGTATACTAGTATTAAGAACATAGATGGAAAAAAAATAATGGCGTTTCTCTACGAGACAAGAGTTCCTTACTCTACTAAAAATTTTCTATAACGAAAAAAGCTTCACAGCTTGACTCTAATATTATCTGTGTTGTAGTATTATATATTAAATAGGTTTTAAAGGATGAAGTAAAAAAATTATTCTTTAAGTCATGGTTTCATGGTTTTCAGAAAAGTCTAACCTTAAAATCTATTACAATAGTAACAGAATTTGAGGTTAGACTTAACAGATGAGTTATAAACAATAATACAAAATACATTATTATGTATATATATGAGTTATAAACAGTTTGTCATGAACAACAATCGAATGTTAGTTCAATAAGATCACCATATTTAAAATTATTTTGACAATATTATTAAACACAAATCAAAACAAAAAAAAAAAATTATGACATTTCAAAATGATAGGTACAAGACAGTAGTACCAGTGTAATGTAAATTCCAACTATAACAACAAAAATAAAAATAATGACACCATGCGCTTCTTGCTTACCGCAGAGTATTTTTTACTACTGCATTATCTTTTTTCTCTGTCACACATATTAAGCAATTGCAATTTTATTTGTTGCACTATTGAAACAAAGTCACAAAACTGTTATTTTATTATATTTAATACTTTTTTTTTTAACTTTATTGTTAAAAGTTACAACCTTCTGACCATTTTATGCAAAAAAGAAAAATAAAAATGAAATGAAAAATTTAATGAAAATGATTAAAAATAGGAAACAATAACAGGCAACACTGAACTGAATTGAATTTAAAAATCAAAACTTTATTAAACTGTATTAAAAGCAATGTAACGGTCTTTCACGCCTTTATTGCACAAAAAAAAATATATATATATGTATATACATATATATATATATATATATAAGATTAAAATTAATAAGTTTTTTTTTGTTTTTGGGGTGTGTTGCACAGCATTGTTGAAATTTATTTTGTTGCTAATGTTGTTTTTCTTTTTAATAACATCAAATGTACAGTTATTAAAATTGTTATATTTTACAATAAAGTATAAAAACAAAAAAATAAAATTAAAATTGCACCAATATTTAACTATACAACGGTTAGTAATTGTTACAGAAGATGCATTGAAATTATCCATGGTCCGGTAAAAAAAAAAATTTAATGTGTATATCGATGAATAAAATGTTGCACATTAACATTGCATGATACCAAAGAAAAAATAAAAATACTAAACTATATAATATTAATGTTTAAAACAAATTTGTTTTGAGTTTTTCTTGTAAACACACAAAAAAGTAAAAATCATAAATGAAAAAAAAAAAATTGAAAATTAAAAAAAAAACCAAAAGAAAATGAAAGAAATTTAATTAACCAGGTGTCAGTAATGTCAAGAATCTGATTGAAAATTAAAATTTTCCTAGCGTTTTTATTTTTAACTAAAACTAATATTTTCTTTAAATACAATATGATATTATTGCCAGATAAATTAAAATTTTAGTTTAAAAAACTTTGAAATTAATTTGAGCAAAATTTATTCTTAATCTAAAATTTTAATCTTCTCGTTATAAAGATTATCGTAGAATACGAGCGGATTAATTTTTAAAAAATTTAAGCTTCTTTAAAATTTTAGCTCTTTGACTAATCAGGGACTGTATTGGAGACGATATATAAGCATTAAGTTTGATTATCTTAAAGAAAGATATTGGGTTGGAGGTAAACGGTTGATTTTCAAGCCATAATAAGACGGATGGAGATTCAAATAGTTTCGAAAACTAATTTATAATGTTGCATATAAACAGATGTATGCTTGTCTGTATTTAAAATAAATACAATAAAATGTATTATTGGTAAAATTGCAGTTTGGTAACATTAATAAAATTTAATAATTTAAATTTTTTCAATTATTTTTTGGCATGATATTTTTAAGAGTTCATTTGCCTATACTCCACTCCGTACTTATAATTTTTATACCCGTATGAACTATGTTCAAGGGTATAATAAATTTGCCATTACGTTTGTGACAGCTTAAAGGAGTCGAGCTAGATATAGTGTCAAAGGTATGGATCGGCTCAGAATCGAATTCTGAGTCGATTAAGCCACGTACGTCCGTCCGTCCGCACGATAACTCAAAAAATAAAGGAGCTAGGGGGCTGAAATTTTTTTTACGTCACTTTTGCAAAATTGTTAGTTTTGCTATTTAAATCCAACATTTTCGGTCGGCGGGTTCGAGTAGCTGCCATACAACTTCTATCTTTATATAGAAATAACTCAGTATCTATTCAAGCTAGGCGTCTGAAATTTTGCAAATGATGATCAAGTTTTATGGCAACAATTTTTGTAAAATTTGGTTGTGGTGGTGCGGCGGGTTCGGGTAGCTGCCATACAACTTCTCTGTTTAAATGAGAATAACTCAGTGTTTATTGAAGCTAGGAATCTGAAATTTAGTAAAGAGGTGTCGAGTTACATGCCAACAACTTTTGTAAAATTTGGTTGGTCTAGAGCAGCCGGTTCAGGCTTCTTGCACCTCTTGGAACCTAATGAAGCTAAGCGTCTGAAATCTTGCAAATGATGATCAAGTTTTATGGCAACAACTTTTGCAAAATTTGGTTTTGCTGGTGCAACAGGTTCGGGTAGCTGCCATAAAACTTCTCTTTTTAAATGAAAATAACTCAGTGTCTATTGAAGCTAGCTATCTGCAATTTAGTGAAAAAGTGTCGAGTTGCTTGCCAAAAACTTTTGTAAAATTTGATTGGTCTAAAGCAGCCGGTTCAGGCTTTTTGCATTTCTTGGAACTTAATGAAGCTAGGCGCAATAGATTCGAGTAGCTGTCATACAACTCTACAATTTACATAAATATATCTCTGTAGTTCGGTACTAAAACATCTGAATGCTTTTAAAAGATGATCAAGTTTTATAGAAACAGAATATATTACGTTCATACGGGTATCCCAGAGTTGACACAGTCTACTCTACTGCACTCTTCCTCGTTTTTTATCTTATTAAACATATGTATATAGATCATAATACATGTATGTTATGTACATAGTAGTTAGTACGGGGGGATAACTAACTTCCACGACATAAGCTCCATAAAATTAATGTCCTGCTAAATAGACTTAAGTTCCATTGGACTTATGGCCATTTCTAAATGAACTTAAGTTCCATGGTAATTCTGACCACTTTTTGTTGAAAGTTAAGTCTTAAATAAAATGGCCATAAATTGCGCACTTTGTTTTGAAAGTTATGTCGCAAATAAAATTTCACTTTTCTAATATGTTTGTAAAAAAAATTATTAGGGAAATTTTAGAGTTGATTATAAAAACAGGGTTATAATACCCTATTCCATAATCCAACTCTAAAACGGCTCCTAATTCAGAATATGACATATGCAAATATAAAAATATTCTGGAAAAAGGGAATTCGATGATTTTGAAGCTAACTCTACATCCTTCCTAATTGAGAGTTTCGCATATGTATATATATGTATATATATGTATTTATATTCTGGAAAAAGGAGCAATTTTGACTTTGTAGCATTCCCGATTTTTGTTAGCAAAATTTAAATTTGGAATCTTTTTTCCGCTAATGTTTTTTTCAGAAATTTTACAAAATTTGGTTTTATTTCGTTCGATAGAATTATGACTCAAACAAAATGGTCATAATTTTAATAGAATTTATGTCTCAATCAAATTGGTCGTAATCCATGGCATTTTTGTCTCTATTTTAATGAATCTTAAGTTAATCATTTAAAAACGGACTTTACTTTCATGGAACTTAAGTTCATTTAAGAGTTCACCAGCTTCATGGAACATATGTACGTGGAAATTAACTCATCCCTCCGTTAGTACATACTCAAAATTTGTTTTTTTGGAAACACTATAGTTCCGTTGTTTCCAAGTAGATATTTTTATATTTAGATGAATATTAAACCGAAAATATGCTAAAAAAAAGTATTTTCAAATCATATACATAGTTATAATAAACTGTGGATGATTTTTATACTTCTTCAAATTTTAGAAGTTCAGTCAATAAACTAAGAACAGATATGTTTTTATGTTTTTTTGATTCGAATACAATTTGTAGCTCTAGCAGATTCAGTGTTCAGTTAAAAAGTTCAGGATTCAATTGCGATTAATTCAGTTTACTTTTCGTATTTTGATAATACCAGAGACTACATACATTATAAGAACCGTGTTATATACTTCATACAGGTTTGTACTGATGATAAAAACCTATCCTAGAGGAAAATCATTAAAATTTCATAATTAAATAATTAGAAATTCAATTAAATTTATAAAACTAGGTTTAAAGTTTTCATAATTAGTTTGTAATCTATTACACTATTACATAATTAACTCGAGCCAAAACTCGATCCAAAAACTTAAAATACTTTAGGCATATGATGAAGCATCTGGAAAACTTTTATCTTCTAAGTTCTATTTAAGTTATAATTAAAAGAAAATTATAATATTTGAAAAGAGGATATTTTGTCTAAAGGTAAGTTAATGACAGTGTAAGTTAATATTGACAATTAGTCAACGTTCGTTAAGTCTAGGACGGAGAAGTATATAAGAAGTAGAAAAGGCATTCAGAAGAATTCACATTTATAAAACACTTATAAGATGCATGATTAGCTTTAGCTTAGAAACAAAAATTTCATTTAAATGATTTGAAGTTTTTTTTTTTTTTTGTATGAGGGTCGGTGGAAAACTTCAAACGTCACACAGAAGAAATGCATTTGCTTCTTCTGAATATTGTTAGACGTTAACCAACTAAAACCACTCCCCCTTTTTAAACCAAACCTTAAATTGGAGCCTTTGATACAAATGTACAGTTTGGTTTACGTTTATTTGCTTTGTAAATTAATTTATAGTTAAAAAAATATGCAGACCAGTTCAAGTAAAACATTTTCACATACTATATAATTTCCTATCAATTTCCTATGAGTGGACTTGAAACTAAATGAAATAATAAATTATAGTAGGAAATTAAATTTGTAACTTATAATTATAATTTATTTAATTTTGTTTTTTATTGTTTTTTTTTTTATTTAATTATTAGTTTCGTATTAACATTTTTTTTTTTTTCAATTTTTTAATTTCAGGTGAGTCTGAGAAAAAAACTATTTTAAAATTATATTGTAAGTTTTTTTTTTAATTTTTAATTTGTAAGAATTTTTAAAATAAAATGTTTCACATAAATATATATGAATATTTAACTTCAATAACGTAACAAGTATTAATTTATAAATTTATAATTTGTTAAATCAATTTCAAAAATATGAAATTTTGATTTAACACTTCACAAATAGATTTATGCAAATTTTTTTATAAGGGCATTATATTTTCCTGTCACTTGCGAACAGATTCATCATTTAAATTTAAGACCATATGAACGATAAAATACTTCAATATATTGTTTATGTATTGGTATAACGAAAAAATTCTTATTGGATTGTTGTTCGTTTTTGTTTCTTGACGACCAAAAAAATGTTCCTGGAAATCGGCCAGAGAAATTGCAAAAGGTTCTTCTGGATAGTACTTCATTTTAAACAGTCTAAAGTATCCCATTTAAAACTAAACTTTAGCATGGAATCTTTTATACGTACAGTTTGATTTTCGATAAGAATTTGAGAAGGATGCTTTTGCAAAATTGTTAGTTTCGGTATCTAGAGTTCGAATAGCTGCTCTGCAACTTTTTTCTTTATATGGAAGTAAATCAGTATCTATTGAACCTAGATTTTTTAAATTTTTCAAAATTGTGTCGAGTTGCCGGCCAACAACATTTTTTGGCCGTGCTGGAGTCGCCATACAACTTCTCTTTTTAAATGAAAATAACTCAGTATCTATTGAAGCTGTGTATCTGAAATTTAGTGACTTCTTGCATCTTTTGGAACTTAATGAAGCTAGACGTCTGAAATTTTGCAAATGATGATCAAGTTTTATGGCAACAACTTCTGTAAAATTTCGTTGTGATTGTGCAACAGGTTCGGGTAGCTGCCATACAGCTTCTCTTTTTAAATGAAAATATTTCCTAGACTATTGAAGCTAGGTATCTGAAGTTTTCTAAAAAGATTTCGAATTGCATGCTAACAACTTTTGTAAAATTTGGTTGGGCTAGAGTATAGGTTCAGGCGTATTGCATAGGTTCTTGGATGTTTATGAAGCTAAGTGTCTAAAATCTTACAAAAGAAAAAAATAAAATTTGGTTGTACTGGTGCAGTAGATTCGGGTAGCTGACATACAACTCCACGATTTACATAAATTTATCTCAGTAGTTAATGTCGGTACTAAAACATCTGAAATTTTGTAAAAGATTATCAAGTTTTATAAAACCAGTATATATTACGTTCATACCGGTGTCCGAGAGTTGACACAGTCTACTCTACTGCAGTCTTCCTTGTTTTTTTTTTAAATTTATGTCTAAAACTATTTTACAAATTTAATTATTGCTTACTATACAACATCAAACTTAATATTAATTTTAAAATTTTTTACAAACATCTGTAAATAATCATTATTACTTTTTTTTGTTGTTTGGTATTAGCAACATGTTAACAATCAGTATTTTTTTTCCTTTTAATGTTTGTCTGCTGCCTGCTATTTGTGTCTGATGTTTATTTGAAGATTTATGCTAAAAAAAAAAAAAAAATTATTACTTGAACATTACAATCAACTTCTATTAAATAGAACAAAAAATCTTAAATCACTGTTATTTATTTATCTAATGTTTTTTTTTTAGATTTTTTCTGTTTCCCTCCAAAATAACAGTTTATTTTTTTTTTTATTTAAATTTAATAAAAGTCTGTATGAATAAATTTAAAAATCTAATTTAAGGCATCGCAATCACATTCCATCGTTCCTTATTTTTTAGTTCGTTTGAATTCTGTTTTATTTTTCACCCAAAGCACACACACGTTTTAGTTTGTCGTCGATGACAAAAAATATTCAAAAGTGCATCAGTGAAATCAAAAAATTAAAAAAAAAAAAGAAAGAAAACTCTGTTTTAGTGGAGGGCAATAGAGTATATACTTTTAAAATAAAATGAGTTTAAATCTTCATATCACTTTTGAAAGATCTAATAGTAAAGGTTTTTTTTTATTTTTTTTCGTTAGTTTAATTTTTTACCGTTGACTCACTGTAGTGACTTTAATACAGTAAATTTGGAATACTCAGGATCTCTGATTAAAATTTAATATAACAAAAAAAAAAGAAATAAAAATAAAAAAGCAAAAAAATGTAATTTCGCGCATGCCATCATGTCGTCATGTCGAGACATCAGACAGCAAAAAAATTTTTGGTTTATTTATTTTTTTTTTTTTTTTCAAATTTATTTTTGGGTTTAAAGATTATTTGATTGAATTCAGGGTATCAACAAATTTTTAGAATTTTAGTGTTGGTTTATTGTTGCAAAAATTAATGTACTTATGTATATGTATGTCCTTTCTTTAATTTTTTGAACTTTACAGAGGTTTCTAAAATGTATATTTAGTCAGTATTATTGTATGGAATGAAAGTTTACAACCTTTGTGAAGTCTTTTAACAAATTGGAATTTGGAAGATTTTGAAAAAGTGGTTATGCAAATGAATCCTAAAATAAATAGAACTATAAGATTTAGAACATTGTATATATTTTGATCACTTTGTAAACGAAGCCAAATATCAAGGAAAATTAAAAAAATTAGATGGAAATTAAATATCCTGGTTAAGTACCATCCAAAAGAGATTTAGCAAAAGCAAAGCAAACTGTATACTTTTTTAATAATAATAAAGGAATTATTGTGAATGGGGATTATAGGAGATGAAGAAGTAAAGATAAGAAGCAGGTGGGGATTATTTTTATTAATCTTTATTATATTAAATATTCCGTTCTTTATCAAAAGTTCATAATGGTATAATAAGCAGAATTAAAGTGTTTTTAATAAGCACAGGTCCGAGTGCGTATAAACAGCTTTTTGTACTTATCTATAATTTTGTTTCAAAGCTCCTTGGGATAAGATTCTATAAATCTTAGATTAAATATGGTGAAGGAATTAATTTAAGATTCTGTTCTAAATTTTGTTTTTTGCTCTATGTTCATTTTTATATTAGAAGTTTGTTTAGAAATTTCAAAATTTAATAATTATTTCATAAGAAACGATTGCTCTTAAGATTAATCCTTCAAACAAGAGTACTTTCAGCTTTGTAAGAAAAGTAAATTAAGGCTTTTCTTATACTAAATACCGATATGCTGGAGGCATATAAGAAAGAGGAAATTGACAATTTGTTAATTGACTAATTTTACATAGCGTTTCGTTAAATGTGAAATTAACCGATGTCAAACAGATCTCTCTTTGCATAATTCTTGTTGCTAATAAAATCTATGTTCCTAATATTGTCATATCTAAAAATTTCACTTCAAGGATTTTAAATACATACAAAACTTTTTTTCTGGTTTTGCAGATTGTGTTCACTTTTTGTTTTATATACGATACTTTTCTAAAAAAAAAATTCGCGACATTAATAACAACATTTTAAATTTTTTTTTTTTTAGATATTCTAACAAGTTTTATTTTAAATAATAAATCGTTACAACTTTGTATGTTACTTTTAATTTACCGATCAAAAAGTTTAAAGGCAAAGAGAAAAAAACTGCCAGTATAAGACAGAAACAATCTACTGAACAACCAAAAAAAAAAAACAAAAAAAAAAACACAAATCAAATGCTAACTCCCACAAGCAAAAAAAAAACATACACAGAAATTTACTTTGTTTTAATAGTTAAAGTATTTGATAGTTACAGTGTATATAATAGGATATATAAGAATAGAATGTTATATAGAATGAATGATAAGAGAGATTGAGTGCAAAACAGAAGCTGGTTGTTAGACTCTAACTTATTTTCCCATATCTTGTGAAAAATAATGTCAGCTAATACTATGTTCAGAAGAACAAGTAATGTAATTACAAAAAGCTTTTCGAAATTTTGTTGAACGGAACTTAATAATCATTTTATGTATGTCCATTAAATGGTATTATGAGGATCTTCAATATAATCGTTGTAATCGTTTCTTAATCATCACTTTCTTGTTTACGTTATTTTAGTATAATAGTAAGTGACTAATACTAAAATTTAATATCCTCTGATATTTTTGTATAGGATTAAGGATTTGTATGAGACAGACATTTATATCACACGGTTTTTACTTTGTATGGTCTCCTAAAGAAGTTTTGATTGTTAATCAGTCGCAATTTTCTACTTGATTACTCTATTTTTAATTTTAATCGTTAAATAGTTGAGAGTTTAAGGGTTCTATCAATATTGTGAACATTAGAAAGCATAAACAATGTTAGGCAGTCAGTACCATATTGTGAAAAGATTGAAATATAAAAGAATGTTGGTTTTCAAAAGTATATTTTTGACAAATTGACATAGTTGAAGTAAAGAAATATGACGGAAGGGAGTTACAAAATTTCGTTAATGTAGAAAATGAAATCAATAACGATTAAAGGTTTTTAATAGGCCCTAACAGAACAGATAATTGAAAGTAAATAAAATTCATGTTTCATATTTCGGATTCATGTTATATATTCATGTTTCGGATATTTTAGCCGCACTCATGTGCGCGCACATTTTTTATATATAAAAATTTTCAATTCTCTAATTTTTCAAATTAAATTCGGAAATTTTTTTTTCTCTTCGGAAAAAAAGTTAATTTAACTTTAATTTTTTGTGCGGAACTGTTATTTTCATCTGTTATTTTTTTCAAAAATTTTTTATTGGATTCATCAAATAAACAAAAATTTAAAATATGTAATTTAAATACCATTTTCAAATTGCGAATTGGTCTAAATTTGTTTTCTTCTACAGAAAAATTGTTCTAAAGCGGTGAATCGTTGTTGCAAAAATTATCTTTTTTTTTTAAAACAGTTCAGAAGAAATATGACGAAACAGTGAACTAACGGTTAGAAATAACTTCGGTTTTATTAAGTAACTCCCAATATATAAAATCAAAATCTTTGAATACATCAAAAAATTTATTTTTATAATATTAGATCATAATAAACAGACCTTATACAAATAATTGAACAATAATATATTCACAATACCATATTTTAATTTCATTCAAAATCTATTTATTACAAAAATCAAGTAATATAGTTCTTTGCATATGTGAACTATTGTAAACTTTAAAGAAAAAAAAAAAAAAAAAAACCAAAATAGCACAATACAATACAACACGAGTTCGATGGTGGTACGAGTGTATCGTGTGCCTGGCCTGGGCTATTGTGTTTTGTTTTTTTATTTTATTTTTTTTTTTGCAATTTAAACTTTGTTACATTTACTAACTATTTACTATTATTTTTCAATATACATATCTGTTTTTTTTTTTGCTTTTCTTTTTTTTGTATATTCTTATTATTATTGTTAACTTTTTTATAACTACCACAATTTTTTTTTTTTTTATCTATAAGTTCTTTTGTTCGAAAAAGGCGCGCGCACGTTTATTTCAATTCGATTCGATTTATTTTGTTTTTTTTTTTTTGTTGTATTTGATTTATTTCATTGATATTTTATTAAATATATATGTAAAATGTATCTGTAGATATACAATTTAAAGTTAATTTATAAAAATAAACAAAACAGTTATGAAAATGAAAAAAAAAAATATACATATATAGCCTTAGGTATAATACATAGTATACAATATACACATTATGTAGATACTCAAGATAGATAATGTATAATAATAAACTGGTAATATTATGTAGAGCAAAACCTGACTTAAGACAATCAATTTATAGTATTAATATAACGGTAATGTTTGTATTTTTGTTTTTTTATTGTTTGAATACGATTGCGCAATATTAGATATTATATAGAATATATGTATTATATATATATATATATATATTCTTTTTTTAGTCTAGTTTTAACTATTCAAATATTAATACCAGTTATAAATAAATAATATTGACTTTTTAAATGAAGTAAAGTAAATTGGTCATATAGATTAGATTTCATTAAAATGTGTTATTAGGTGGACTTAAAAAAAAAAACAAAAAAAAAATTTTAAGTGTTGAGAAGGTTTTTAAAAGAATTTTTCTTAAAATTTATATATAATTACTAATATAAAACTAGAAAAAGAATAAAGGTACATATTTGTTAGATTAAAATTAAAGGGCAATCTCTATAGAAAAATAAACAAAACAATGAATTTTAATTATTTTTCAAAAATTTTAACTGATTTAAATTTTTTTGTTCTCATATATCCTTTTTGAAAACTAAAAAATAATTAAATAATTGGACAATCAACAGATGGTTTTTTCTGAATGCAGAATTATTCGAGAAATTATTATAAAATTTACTCCGTAAGAAATGTATTGGTTTATATACGTTTTTATATAAGTTAGGATCCATAATACTACAAACAAGCGAATTAATTAAAATTAATGGGTCTATAGTTTTAAACTTTTTTTTTTCTTTTTTTAAGTTTTTCTTATTTCCTTATTTCCCTGCCCCACATAAATGTGACAAAGAAATTACACAGCCTTTCCTTTTCAAGTGAAATTGTAAATGTCGTAAGGGAGGATTATTCTTACGACATATGTGGGATTTGAACACACAGTCTCTCGATGTTTACAGCGTATTTTATACGATCTTACTCACTAGGCCAGCGAGGCCCCTTTAATTTTAATTTAAGTATTGAAAAAATGTATGTAAAACATAATTTGAACGCAATATAGACACAATTTTCATTGAAGACAGCATGAAGTTCTGGTACAGTTGTATTGTTTGTAACTTAAATTCATTATAAATAACCAAAAATTAAATTTCTTATTTATGGTTTCTTATAAAATCTTATTCTATGATCTTATCTTATTCTATATATTGTCAAAAAATTAAACGTTTATTGAATTAAATTAAGATTAAAATTTTTTTTATTTTTATTTTCTAAAGCTTTCTAAATTCTTTTATAAAACTGAAAAAGAAGTTGTTTTGTTTAAATCAGGGCTTCTTTTATTATACTTCGCAGTAGGCATAAACAGAATTTTACTTAGAAAAGTTTAAAACTATTCCTTAAAACTAACAAAGCTTTACATTAAAAATTAATAAAATCTGTGAGTTGAAAGAATAATTCGAAAAACAAAAGATTGTAAAATTGTCTAAGTAAAGTTCAGTTTATGCATATACTAAGAAGTCCAATAAACTGAACTAGCACGGAGCAATTGCATTTTGAGATTTAGATTCTTAAAAAATAAAAATAAGATTAAAAAAAAGAGAAATAAAATAAAAAAACAAACAAATAAACAAATAAGCATTAATCGATTTTAAGAAATCATTTAAACATTTTTTTAGACTACAGTTGTGTAATTTCTCTTACTTTTGTGCTCTGTCTATACTTTTGTTAATTTATATATTCTTTAAATCAAATTTAAGGTTTGATTTTACGTTCTTTGTTTCATTCACAATATAGAATAATAAAAAAAAAAATAATAAAAACCGTACTGTTTGACCATTGTGATTTGTTGATCGTCAAGCCGTAAAACCTGTAAAACCTTAAATTGAATCGGAGCATCTATCGGTATGTGATTCATTTTGTTCCGACGTTAGATTATCTCGATTTACTCTTACATTGTTCGGTTACGTCGAATTTTTAATTTTATTTTTTTAATAGTAAAGGCACATCATTTTTTTGTTAAAAAAAATCTTCAATCTTCAAGATGAGATTACAGACATAATTATGAATCTTCTTATGGTTGGGTCCGAAATACCAACATCTAAATTCCAAACCCAAAATCCAAAAAAAAAAAGAATTCCAAATTTCGTAACGGTATTACAAAATCTCAATGTTACAAAATCCCAATATTACAAAATCCCAATGTTACAAAATAAAGAGATTTATACATTTAAAAATTAATTTCAAATTTAAAATAATCTTTAAAATGAAAAAAAAATTAAAAAACCACCAAGCTACAACATTGTCATTTCTATTGCTTTCTATGTTATTGTTATTTAGAAAAAGATTTTTGTTTTTTATTAGAAATATAAAGTAACATTAATTATTAAATTTTTGTAATCATTTGATTTTGGATTTGAATAAAATTTTTGTCGAGTCATTAAATGACTGAACGGCTGTACGAAAGTCTCTAAAATCAAAAACAAAATAAAGTTCCCAAAAAAATTTCAAAAAAAAATTCTCGTGTCTTAAAATCTTGTGTATTAAAATCTGGTGTTTTAAAACTAAATTTTTTAAAAATATACAAAAATTAAATCTGATTCAGAATATCGTATGAAATAAATATTCTGGAAAAATGGCTAACCCTGATTTTTGACTGCAACTCTAAAATCTTTCCTAATTCAGAATTTCGAATATACATATAATATATTTAATATTTTGTAAAAGACATATAATATTTTAAAATAGTGACTATTTAGTCACTATTAGTGAATATTTATGAATAGTGAATATTTTAAAATAGAGACATATAATATTTTAAAATACAAACTCCCCCAAAACAAATTATTGAAACCCTGATTTTATAACCAATTCTAAAATCTCATCTATATCAGATAAATGTATAAAAAACATATTATTAGTTCCTTGGAATTTTTTTTTTTTTTTGGGTTTTTATAACTTGAAATTTTGAAATTTGGGATTTTTTATCACTGGGATTTTGTTTTGTTTTTGGGATTTAGGTGGACCCCCTTACAAAAGCTATACAGATAACGTATATGTATATTGCATATAAAATCGAACGTTCATTCTGATATGAGGAATATAAAGTAAAAAGAAAATAGTTTTTTTTTTGTATATCTCGACCCCAGCGTCATCTGTCGAAACGAACAAAAAATCTGCTTGCAAACACAAAAAACTAATATACATTCAAATAAAGTGTAAATCGATTCAATGTCGTTCTGAAGTTTGGAGCACAATCCACAAATGATTTTATATACATATTACGATACAATCATTATTTCAAATGATTGATCTTTCACAAAAAAAAATAAAATCAAATAACAATCAGAATCGAATAAAGTACATTTTTTTTTCAGATTCAGATATCAAATTAGTTTAATGAAATCGATATTAAATCAGAATGCGGGTTATTGGTCCAATTATCTAAGAATTTATAAGTGGTACAAAATAAAAAAAAATTAAAATTAAAATTTTTGTTAAAAATAAAAAAAATAAAAAAAAATAAAAAAAAATATTGGAAAATAAAAAAAAAAAGCACAAATCAAGTTTTTTAATGTTTTTTTTTACTTTAATTTTTAAAAATTAATATTAAAGAATTGAAATTTTTTTTTTTAGATATAATAATATGGTAGTTAATAAGTTTTTATTAGTATTTTATTATACCGAAATATTTTAATTATTTTAATGTTGATTATGAAAATAAAAAAAAAAAAAAAAAATGTTACAGACATTTTGACTATGAATCATTTATTTAAATGAAAATTTTTTTTTTTTTTTAAGATCTAGTTCATTCATTAAAAAACAATTTTTTTTGTTAAACTTAATATTTAAATTTATTTATTTTTTTTTTTTTTTTTCTTTTCGTGTTAAATTAAACTCATTAAATTTGAACTCTTCGATATACATTTTGATGATCTTGAAATTAAAATATTAAGTTTTGTTGTAAATATGCATATTTAAAAATATTTCTGAAATTATTTAATTTATTTTGATTTAAAAATTTTTTTTTTAAGATTAAATAATTAATTCCTATTGAATTGAATCCATATATACAGGGTGTTACATGTTAACAATGCAAATATTTCAAGAGACGATTTCTGAGACTAAAACTAGAATAAAATAGTATGAGAGCCAGGGGGGGGGGGACTATTATTAGTCGTTTTCGAGATATTGGGACTGTTACGTTATTTTGTTTTCTATTATTAATTGCCGAATAACACTTGAACCCAAATGCTTTGTAAAAACTAACTTAGTCTTGTTTGAAAGCTTATTCTTCTAGTTTTCATCTGCTGAATGATTTATTTTTTAATTATAGAACATACATATAAAATTTTTAAATTAATTTATATGTATATTTTTTTTTTAAAAGTAACATTTTTTTTCTTTTAAAAATGCCCTATTTAGGTACCGTTATTATATAAAATTTGGAATCCTTAATAATCTACCATAATTTTGTCCTCACTAATTTTTTCTTTTAAGTCTTACCATTGTCCATAGATATATGCCAAAATTTAAGAAAATTTTTGATAGAAAAATGCTTGTTTCACAGAAAAAAATTATTTGAGTTAAAATTAGTATTTAAAAAAATTTATTTAGTAACAAGTTATTACTCCAAGACAATAAATTCTTCAGTAGATGAAAGCTTGTGTAATAAGCTTTCAAATAAAACTATAAAGTTAACTTCTGTGGTGTATGTGAATTAAGAGGTATTTGGCAATTAATAATGTAAAACAAAAAACATAAAACCTTTATTTTTTCTATATTTTTAGTCTCAAGAGGTGATTTCTGAAATATTGGCACTCTTATCTGGAACATCCTGTATATAATTTATTTTTATTCCAAAATAAAAAAAAAAAATCTTAGGAATTCAAATCAAATATTGAATAAAAAGAATTGCACAAAAAGAATCTTAATTTTTAACTATTTTTTATAGTAATTTTTAATTATTTAAAGTAATAGATACAAATCTAGTTTATGTATGCAATCTACTATTTTTTATTTTATTATTTGACAGGAAGGATAGATGACTGATCTTATATACCTAGGCTCAACATAACGTCAGGTTATGCACAATTTTATATTTTAATTGACTAATGAGAATAAAAAAAACTAAGTAAAAACAACGAAGACTTTAGAGTAGACCGCGTATGTAAACTCTATAATACCCGCATGAACATAATATATTCTATATCATAAAACTTGATCATCTTTACAGAATTCCAGATGTCTGATTTAATGAAGTACTTACCAGTGTGATATATTTATGTAAATTTTAGAGTTGTATGACAGTTTGTCGAAGCAGTTGCTCCGAACCAACCACATTTTGCAGAAGTTATTGTCATAAAAAGATTTCAAATGTTTACCTTAATTAAGTTCCAAAATATGCAAGGTACCCGAACTTGTTAGGCTACACAAGAATAAAACTTCATAGAAGTTATTGCTATAAAACTTGATCATTTATTAAAAAATTAGAAAGTTGTATGACCTGCTGCTCTAGAACAACCATATTTTAGAGAAGTGGTTATTAACGGACAAGTGGACGTATATTACCATATTACTGTATCATATTTTACAGAATTGGACCGACTGGTGGCCGTATATGGATAAATCGATTCAAAATTCGATTTTCAACAAGAATATTATATACTTTGCCATATCTAGCTTTACTTATTTAAGATTTCACAAACATAATGGCGAATTTATGAACTTGAACTATGTTAATAATATAGTATAATAATATTTTAATTACAATTAATGTTTGTGTATATCCAAAATAAAAAATACTCTCCATTTGGAAAATTGCAAATAATGTATTCGTTCTTGTATTTTGTATTAATTTTGTTAGAGAACTGGTCCATTCGAACATATATCTTAAAAAAAAAAAACTCAGCTTCAAAAATATTGAATACCTACCTTTATTTAACACATAACTTAAATGTGTCCAAAATAAAATCCCCTATCTCATATATTGGATTCAAATTAAAATAATGGAACTCACTGATTTATGCACAATTGATGACATGTCTTATTAATCAAAAAAGATGGAGTAATTTACGTAACAATTTAACCTGCACATTTTTAACATTCTTTATACGATGCTTCTGCCGAAAATTTAAAATTTTTGCTACCATCTTGTAAAAGATTACTCTAGGAATTGATAGTTTAGGAATTGAATTGCTAAAACACTTATAAAATCGCACTTTTCGGATCCTACAGGATCGAATTATCGGTAATGAAATTTAAAATTAAATCTGAATCCAAATTATGAGATATTTTATTGTTAAGTGGATTATTAATAAACAGGATTATTTAAGTTTTAAATATATCAAATTAAAATAAAATTGTTTTTTTGTGATAGTTAATCTGTTTTAATGTTGTTTTCCTTATTATCTCCTTATTATATGTATATTATGACTTCAAACAGTTGACAGCCTTAAGTTAATGGTACAAAATTTTCAAAAGATTCATTTACTCTGAAATATCTTTTGGCTAGATTAACTTTTTGTATACATATATATATTCACATTTCCTTAAGCTATTGCTTACTTAAAGTGATATTGTAACAAATTAAAATTAACGATATTATATTATGATATTAAATTTTAGTGAGCCTACTATCAAACTACTTTATGTACAATTATTCATTTGTGAATTAATTTCAATTTTTATTTTTTTAATGTGTTCTTCCCCTGCTTCATGCAAATTAATCTCTATATTTTGAGATTAATTTGAGTTTATAATCTCTTGATTTTGAGAAATCGAGTTGATTTCAAAAATTGAGTTGATTTTGTTCTTCTTTTTTCTTGATTTCCCATACATTTTTTAAAAAAATATCTGTCAAACAAAATTCACATAGTCCTTGATTTTTTGAAAATCACCTCGAAATTCGATGATATTTCGATTTTTTTGTTTCGATTTTTGATTATTTAAAAAAAAATTTCATAACCCTTGTTGTCATATGAATTTGTTGTCAAAACCCATATGAATTTGTTGTCAAAAAATCGAAACAAAAATTTTGATAACAAATCAAGAATTAAAATTTGTATTTATTGTTTCCGTCTTTCTGCCTGTCTTTTTTTTTCTTAAATGAAATAATTTCTTTTCCTTTTTAGCACTTAATTATAAAATTATTAATTTTATCAAATTCACCATTGTATACGCCTGTTTTTTTATAAAGTTAAACTTTAAAAACTTTATCAACACAATATAAATAGGAACATATATGTATGTCAAATTACGTTTTTGATATTCAAAAACGTTTGTAAACAATTGACTTGATTTTGTTATGGGTAATCAACTCGATTTCCGAGTTTATAAACGTACTTTAATATTAAATTTTTTTGGAATTACCCAACCAACCAACCATTATTTGGAATTTTTGTTGTTTGTAAATTTTCTAATACTCATTTTAAAATGGAAAATAAGAGAAAAATTTAAAATCCTTGGTTTAATCCTTGGTTAAAAATAGTTTTATATACCTTCATGTTATAGAGCCATTTTATTAAATTAACATTCATTAAATTCAATTTAAATGCCAAGATCTTTTAATGATCTTCGAAACTTCAAATTATAAAATAAAAAGAATAAAAAAGGAATATTTCATAAAATTTTAATTTTCTCTTTACAAAATAATTTTTTCCACATAACAACATTAAATTTTACATACTTTTTTTCTCTTAAATTTTTTTTTTTTTATCATAATTTATCATTTATCATTTTTTATCGTTTTCATAAGATAATGCTATTTTTTTGCATTTTTTTTTCCAGTTCATGTATTTTTTTTTTTTCGTTTTAATTATTTATAGGGTTTTACTCCATATGTTGTATAACGAATACCCGGTGTTGTATTTACAGCACATCCTTGTATTTCAAATATTAATGTGGAAATCAATAAAAAGCATATAACACTTTTAAAAAATATTAAATTCATTTATCAAAAAATTTTCTATTCCGTAATTTTCAGACGATTTTTGATTTTAAATCCTTTTATAAAACTAAAATATGATTTATATTACAAAAAAACAAAAAGAAGGAAAAATCGAATATAAATACCATAATATATAAATAATTCTTTAAAATTTAATTATTCATTTATGTATTTCTACAAAAACATAATAACACAATAGGATATCATGTGGTTGCATACCGAATGAATGAAATTTACATAATCAGAATTTTATTTAATCACAAAAAAAAAAAAAAATTATTTTTAAAAACGCATTTAAACTTTTGAATTTTATGTTTACGCGTTACGCGTCATACCATTTAATATAGGTATCATAAAATTCTTTAATTCTAAAAAATAACTAACAGAAGTGACAAGATCTTCTACAAATTAAATTTCGAAATGAAAAAAATTTAGCTGTGAAAATCTCATTTATAAAAATCTCAATTCAAAAATTGACTAACTGAGGGATATTGAATAAGTAGACTTTTTAATGGAGTTAAGTGGAAATCAATAAAAATCATGTGTCAACTTAAAAAATAATGTCAATTGTCGACTGAAAAATGTTGACTTAAAAAATATTGTGAATTGAAAAATAAAAGTGAAATGATGATGAATTTGAATATGATAATGATGATAACACTGAATCAAAGATTAAATAAATCTGTAAAACTGCATATCCTTTTTTGGTTTGATATATATGTTATATATGTATTTGAAACCCACGCTAAACAAAATGATTAAAAGTCAAATTTATTACCGACTTTTAAATCCCTTTTAAGTAAAAATTAAAAGAAGTTAATTAATTAATTAATCTTCTTAAGAAATTCAATGTATATCTATATTTAATATAAAATCTTTTAATACATATATACAAAAATTTTTAATTCGAAATTTATTGAGATTTTGAAGTTCTATTAAAAGTTGTGTTTAGATTAAAATGTGTTTAGATTTAAATAATCTTTTTTTTAAATGCCTACAATCTCTTTGTAATTTTAAAAACAAATTTGTACAATGTTTTCTCTGAAATAATTTATTTAAATATGTTAAATAATTTTATGGTTTTATGCCAATATATTATCAACATTTTTTGTTTTATGCCCCTTTACAAATGTAGACAAAGAATTGATGCACCTTATTTTAGATTTTTTTACTTTTGGGCTTATAACACTTCACAAAAGTCAGATAACAAGTATCAATTTCGCCAAAGTTCATTTATCAAAAAACTCAATATGCCAAAATCAATTAGCAAATTTCTCACTTAATAAAATTGGATTTTGACAACAGCAAGGGTTTCTAAGAGTATTTTAAGAGTTTTGCTGTTGAAAAATAATTAGAAGGGATTTTGGAAGTTGTTTACAAAATCATAGTTTTACGCGTTTTATAGAATATATCTACCTAGCTATAATGTCTCCCATAAATGTATGTTATTTGATATTATTTGAAAATTTGTTAAAAGTATGTTTCACAAAGTAAAAACTTCACAATAGGATCTTTTCTTAAATGAGTTTTTGGGTAAAAAGTTTTCTTTCGTCGAATAATATTAGACAAAGTGAATATTTTCAATTGAAATTTAAGTCAACTATGGTATACAAGTCAACTATAGTTCCACAATATAGTTGTTTGTACAAAAAAAAAAAAAAAAAGTTGTCTTAGACGACTTCTGTGCCAAGGAACAAATATTAAATTCATACTTCTTACTGATCTACCAAAAAAAAAAAAAAAACCCTTTTTCATACACTTAAGTTGGTATAAGATTTTATTTTATTCTTTGTTAAAGCAAAATTGTATCAGATATTTCAGATACAATATTACAATATATGAAGTTCGGAACTATTAAAGCTAGCACAAGTTTACATTTAATCCATTCAATTACGATAATATATATCGTAAATAAGAATATTTCCATATATGTAGTTTTCTTAAGATACCGTAGACAGTTTTAGATATACGATCAATATGATAATTCGAAGTTAAGATTTTATATTAAAAATATTAATTGTTCTGATGAAATGATTAATTCTAATAATGACTAATAACTTAAAATTAAAAAATTAAATTTCAAATTTTTAATTTATTTTTATTTTTAAATAAATTTTGTTATTTTTTATACAAATTAAATTTTATAATCCAAATTGTTTTTTCCCGGTATTCCTTGTATTATTTATTTTTAATTATTAACAACCTCTATTTCCATATTGTGTAGAATATAAAGCTGGTGTTCTATTCACAGATGCACATTTACATCCATTTATTGCAAAAATGGATGTAGAAAAAACTAAAAGGAATATAACACTTTTGACAAAAATTAAATTCATTATGAATTTAAAAAAAAAATTTTAATTTTTCCGGAATTTTCAGATGATTTTTGACTTTAAATCCTTTTATTAGACTATTTATTTTACCAAACAGAGAAGAAAAAAAAAAACCAAATAAAATAATATTTAAATAATTCATTTAAATTCAAATTTATTTATTTCAAAAACAATGTATTAAAACAATAGAATAGAATAAATGAGGTTGTAAAGTGTGCTATGTTGCATACTGAATAAAGGATAATTTACATAAAACTTTTTATGTAAATTATCATGGTTTTCTGATTTTAATTAGTAATTTTTTTGTTTTGTTTTTTAAGTTATAGTCGTTGAAACCTAAAATTGAAACTTTATTTTTAGCATATTTCTAAAAAAAATTTTTGATAAAATGTGCGTATTAGTTTCACTCTGTCCGGTCCGTTCGTCCGTCTATTTACAAAACTTCTACACCGTTAAAGATTGAGAAAAACAATTTTAACTATGGGTAGGTCTCATAAAAAAATTAATGTTGTAGAACAATTTTTTTCATGTAGCCCCATTCATTACGCAGCTGCAGCCCCTCAAACTTTGAAAAAAAACATATTTTTAAATGTGTATATCTCAAGTTCTGCTTAACAGTTTTTCAATCTGAAAACGCCATTCAATAAGATTTTATTTTATCTTTATAAATTAATATCAAAATTATACATTTCCCTTTTTAATTTAATATTTACATTTACCGTTATGTGAAAAAAAAATGTTGCATGATTTTTGTTCAGTCGTAACTCTCAGTCATCTTCTTCCTATTTATACAGCCTCTCAAAATTGCAAAAAAAAAAACTCTATTTTCAAATGTATATATCTCAGGTTCTACGTCCTAATTTTACAATTTAAAAACGGTAGAAGACAGGAACTATTCTTATCTTTATAAATCAATATCAAAATTATTCAATATTTTGCAATTTACTATTTAAATTTACCGTTATTATAAAGACAAAATTTTGCAAGAATATTTTTCCTTCATAACTCCGGCATATTTTTAGTTAGAACCTTAATATTTTAGGAGAAGAAACATCTTTAGTGTAACTAATCTCAGAAAATGTTTGTACCACTTTCTGGTTAAGGGCTATTTTTAAACACCTGTAACTTAGTTGCAGTAGTTGAAACTTTTTTATGATGCATCAACGTTTAATAACATTTTTCAGAAACATTTTCATAATACATCAAAATCATTTTGCAATTTTTTCATATTGCAGCAACACTTTTCCAACAATATTTTAATGATACGTCACTTTAATTTTAAAAATTAAATTATTAAAATTTATAAGGAAAAATATGAAAGATTTATATTTTATTTTTATTAATTTTAAAGGGAAATAGTTAGAAAACAAAAAATAAATTATTAAGGCAAAAGTTTTTTTATTTTTTGACGTAGAATCCGAATTTGCATCGAAAAATGCCCGTTTCCATTTGAAAATCTCAATTTCCTTGAATTTCCGGTTGAAAAACCTATTTTCGGCCTCTCCTCCAGAAATTTAAAATATCACCAATCAATAGAGCACGATTCCTTGTATTCTTAAAAAGCATACGCATAGTCTTGAACACCCTGTATAATTGGAAATTAATACACCTAAGGCCAGTATTTTCGGCAGTACTTTAAAGGTATGTCGTATTAAGAAGTTTTGTTTTATTTTTTTTCTTTTAATTATTTAAAGGCTAATTTGAAGATCAATCATTTCAATGCACTTTCGAACTATGTTTAATATAACATTAATTTTACATTTAATAATACGATTTTTTTTTTTAAAGTGAAAGCAACATTTTTAATTTATGTTATATTTATGTTATGTTATGTATGTTATATTTAATAAATCCTTTTATTATAAATTTTAAAAATTGGTTTCTTTTTGAACTGCATTTTATTATCACTGAGATAAAAATACTCAAAAGATGAATTGGTTGAAAAATTTTATTTCCATTTTTTTTTCCGGTTTTTTACAAACAATTTATTTTAGAAATTTTTTACAAAACTGAATTTATTGCAATATTTGATTAAATGTAAACTTTACATGGAAATTATTAAAACCATTAAAATTTGTTTTTTAAATTAAATGTACATATGTAAATAATGTTGGACGTAGAATATCTAATGCAGTTATTCTGAAAATTTTTAATAAATAAGGCAGTATGTAAAATCGAAGGTTTTTAAAGACCAACATTTTTAAAATATATTATAGGACTTTTGTACTTTTGAATCATGATTTTTTTTTTTTTTTTTTTAATGCATTTCTCTGTCACATAAATGTGGATAGGAAATTACACAGCCTTTCCTGTTCAGGCGTGGCTGTACATGTCGTAAGGGGGAATCGAACCCACACTCCCTCGGTGTTTACAGCGTATTTTATACGCTCTTACCCACTAGGCCACCGATGCCCCATAATTTTTTATTTTATAGAAAGTAGTAAAAAATTCAGATACTTTTTTCAATTTTAAGGAAACTCTAGATAATTATAAAAAAATGTCATTAATACATCAAAATATAAAATTGAATTTCAATTTTTCATATTTTACTTTCAACAAATTTTCAAACGTGTTGAAGTGAAATAAGTACAAAATCCCCACTAAGACAAAATCCCAAAACAAAATTCCCAAAAATAAAATCCCTAAAGACAACATCCTAAAAGCCAAAATCCCTTACACAACAAATTTTATTTACAAAAAATGTTCACACGTGTTTAAGTGGGATAACTGATAAGTACAAAATCCCCGAAGACAAAATCCCCACTAAGACAAAATCCTCAAAACAAAATTCCTAAAGACAAAATCTCAAAAGACAAAGTTCCCTAAAATAAATGATGTTTTTTTATGCATTTAAAAATTTTAGTGTGAACAAATTTTGTCGCATTTGTTATACGTCAAAAAAAAGTAATTAGGAGGGATTTTAAAGTTGGATTCAAAAGCAGGATTATACGCTTTTTCGAGAATACGCTTACGCTTTGTTATACGCTTTGTTTTTGAGGATTTTATTTTTGGGGATTTTATTTTTAAGGATTTTATCTTTGGGATTTTAGCTTGGAAATTTTGTTACCAATCCGTTTAAGTTACAGGTATCTACAATTAACAAATCTTTAATTTTTGATCTCTAATCGTTCTGAAACAAAAGGAAAGTACAATAATATTTCCTAATGTATAATTCTTAAACATCTCCATAATCTCAAAATTTTAATATTCTTATTAAAAGAAATTTGTTTCAGTTCAATACACTTCAGTTTATTGCAAAATATTTTGCCACCGGAACTTGTAAACTTTAAAAATATAATGGGTTGAATACATAAAACTAATTTTGAATTGAACTCAAATGGCACTTGAACTCAAACAAAATCACTATGAATTCAGGTTCAGTTAAATTTCAGTTCAAGCTCGGTTTTATGCATTCCAACAATTAAGTCAACGACGAGGAATGTGATAAAAAATACAAAAAAAATACACTGGTTGACATTTTAAAATCGATTTGTGAATCTATGAATAAATTCGAAATTATTAGTATTCGGTTATTTTTCTTTAAAAAAAAATATATAAATAAAATAATAGACGTATTCGAGCAAATTCATGTGTCAATAATTTTCCTGGTGAATTGAATTGACAGATTATAGCAAAATAAAATTGTATTACTTAACTTATTTTAACATTTAACATTATGAAGTATATTATTGATTTTATTTTTTTAATTGAATCCTCCAAAATATTTATTTTTGAATATATTTAAATAAATTTCAAAAATGCTTGAGTATTTAAATATGTAGGTATGTGTCAATTCAAAGCACATACCTACATATTTAAGTACTCAAGCATTTTTGAAATTTATTTACATTCGCTATAATATGTTTCAAATTTTTCGACTTAAATATTTTACTAAATTTTGTCGTCACATAGAAAATACTCCGAAAAAGTCCGAAATGATAATCTGAAATGTCAAAAGTTTCCTACACTTTGAATGAATATAAAATAAACGAAACAATATAAGCTTACGATGATACGAAAATAAAGTAAGTAGCATAAGGCTTGTTTATTTTCTTTGGTATCGTCGTATTTACGTATATGCATTATTCGTTGTATTTTTATTAGATACGTGGTGATTCATATTTACAAATTTAAATTAATATTTCAAAATTAAAAGTCATATATAGTCATCATATAGGTATAGCTTTGATAATAACATTTATATGTCAAGTGTTAATAATAGGTAAATACGAAAATAAGTACGAAAAATTTTAATAATTAGTGCTCAACTGGCTCAACCTAAATAAAAGCGTACGGCGTGTATTTGCTGTCAAAATAATTTTAAACACATGTATTCAAATGAGAACCAACAAAATATGTGACGTACAGTACGTTGAGTTTTTAAAATTTAAAAATTGACAAGGCGTCAAAAAATTTGTTGTAGTTTTTTATTATTGTGACAATTAATATTATTTGAAGAAATTAAAGTTTTAGAGAAAAACAGTTTTAGATTTTTTAAAATATCCAACTCAGTATTGCAGTATTGCAGAACCCATACATTTCCCGCGATTTATAAGAGTTCTTTGTTACTATTGCAGCTTTTTTTTTGCGTAACAATCTAATAACCATTAAATCTTTTAGCACTTCAATATCGTAAAAATTTTTAATATGTAATTTTTTGCAATTTATTATAAACTTTAAAAAAGACGTCTGATACTTATTACCTTTTTTTTAAACAGTGACAAATAATAATAATTTTTTTTATGCGAATACAAATACCTAGTACCTAGTGCGAGCGTAGCTAGTTCGGTGTATGTCGACGTACCGACGTAAAGGTGTACAAAATTTGTTTGCCGTACGGTTTTATTTAGGTTGAGCACTTAAGTTTTTACGTAAAATTGCCGTTCATAACTTACGATGATACCATATAAGATGATACCAAAACATAAGTGACGGGTCCTATTGTTGATAACAAATAAATATCTAAAAAAAAAAATTCTTATAAAATTTTATTTTATTCTTTATTAAAAGGTATAAAAGATTATTAAAGTTTTTGTTAGACCTTAAGATAAATATACCTTAAGCAAAATGTTAAATAAAATTACAAAAAAAATCTATTTAAATTAGATTGAAATTTGAAAAAAACATTATTAATTATTAAATTAATTTTTATTTTTATTTTATATAATAATTAATTGATAATTTATTTAAAAATCAATAAATTTATTTTATTTTTTTTTTTAAAGTTAAAGATTTAATTTCAAATTAATATTTATGTCAAATATGATTTATATGGTTTATAATTGTCATATTTTCCATCAAAATTATGATGTAAATTTGTATTTTTTGAAGTTTTTGACAAATAATTATCATTTATTTTTATATCACTTCCATCAACTACTGAGTTATAATTTTTATTTAATTTAATTGGAGTTTCCTCTGAAATTATTTCATCTTGCACCAATGAAGTTTCAGTAATTGATGATAATGTTGTTTGTGCAATTGTTGATATATTATTTTCTTCGCGTAAAAGTGTATTATTTTCTAAAATTTCTGGAATATTATTATTTTGTAGTAATGTATTTGTTTCAGTTATCATTTGAAAATTATTTGTGGCGTTTTCATTAATTGTAGGAATATTAGATTCTGTAATCACTGAAAGAGTTTCTTCTACTTTTGGCATAATAGGTTCTGTAGTCACTGGAATTTTTGAAGTCCATGGAATATGCTGATAATGTTGATGATAATGATGATTATGATGTACAATACCTTGACGTGGAGGAATTCTTTGAATATTATTACTATACGCAATGATATTATTTGGATAATGAAATGGGAAATTTTTATTTTGAACAATCAAATTACTTCCATCATTGCTTATAATGTAATTTTTTCCTCTACTGCATCCACTTATTTTAGGAATTGTGATGGTTCCTAAAATAAAAATTAATTTAAAAATATTTTCTATTAATGCGATTTTCATTTTAATAAAGTTATTTTGACAATTATTTAAGATGTAATGAATTTTTTTCGTGAATAAACAGTTATTTTATAATTAAAATATTTTCAAAACCTATTAAAAACCAATCAAAAATCCTATTCTAATTTAAAAAGATGTTTTCATTTTAAATGGTTGAAATTTACTTAAAATTATTTTGCGGTTAGTTTTTATTCTAAAATTTATTTTCTTTCAAAATAACAACTATTGTATTTTTTTTTGCTCATTGTTTTCAAAGTGGTTTTTAATTTTTAATATTAATTTTTATTATACACGTATTGAATTTATTGGACTTCCCTTGATGAATTTCATATTTAAACTATCAAAATTTTAATGTCATCATATGATTTAATAAAAACAATCATTGTTCTCTAAAATTAAACAAAAATTGAACATTTAAAATATTTATGTTAACTTTTAACATTTTACACAGATTTTTTTTATCTAAAGAACAATTAAATAATTTTGTTTTCTCTGCGTTACTCTGCTTTAAAAAGCTCAAATTGGTTTTAAGGAGTGGGATATAAAAGTTTCTATGTGGTATCACAATGGATCAAATAGCCACTTTTGGCAGCCACTTTAACCTAACCCTACTTTGCGTTACACTTTAAAGGATTGATATTCAAACAGATATTTCTATATACATGGCTCAGTTTAAGACAATCTATGCGCAGGTATTATATTTAGTTGTGTCAATTTTAGGTAATTTAATCACTTTAGAAAGCTAGAGATCTTGTATATTTGTATTGGTTAATGCTATTAGTATTAATTTTGGTTATGACCCTTAGCCCTTAATAAGTAGAAAATTTACTTCATATACAAAATGTCTGCTGAAGATATTCTAATAGTTCTCGAGATAATGAGAATCAAACTTTCTACCTTACTCATTTTTACTATAGTCAAATGATTGTTCTATCGATGATAATTATCAGAAAAATTTAAAAAAAATCTTGGTGACGTTACCATTTTTATAATTTGTGAGTCATTGGAAAATTTGAAATTTTTTTTAAAAAATATGGAATAAATATGGGGTAAATAAATATAGAAGCGGTTTTATGACATCACATCACATCTATTAAAATTTGATCTATCAATGAAATTAAAATTAAAAATGTTTTCCGGATGAAAATTTCTATTTCTATCCAGACTTTTTTGAAAATATATAGTATATAGGTTTATGTTAATAGATTGTAGATAATTAAATTTATAACTTTTCGCATTACATAAACGATGATATTAATGAACAAAGTTATTCCTTGACATTTTGTATGAACCATAATGATGAAGTTTAAATTTACGATTTTCTGCTTTCCATATGGATCATTGTAGTATTGATGTAGAAGTTTAGATTTTCATGAGGCGTGATTTTGGTGTAGAATTTATTACTTTCATGATTTTACGGATTATGCTGATGTTATATAAATCTATTTTTTCAAGGATACTCTGCAAGATATTGATGATATTCACATTTTTTATATGCAGGCGTCTATGTAGCATGATATTGGTGTTCAAAATTACTATACTCATGATGGTATTCAGATTTGTTTATAGAATGAGGATGTGAGCAGAATTTTGGAAAAATGGGATTTAAGAAAATTTCGAAATATGTAGGAAAGATAAAGCAATTTAGAGAGATATTTTGAAAAAGGATAATGTATTTCTTTAACTTTACTAAATCGTGAATATATGCAATAGGATTTGTATATCTAGAAACGCAACGTGTACATGAAAAGTGAATTGCCATAAGTTATGTTACGCTATCTTAATCAATTACCCAATAATAGTCTGTTCTCTGTTAAATAATCTATCAATATGAATGATGCAACTGTACGGCGATGGCTGAGTGAAGTAAACTTTAAGATAACATTGGGATCGTTAATAAAAAGGAAAGCTCTACTTTGCACATTGTCGAAATAACTAATGCTTTTTGGCAACTTCTAACCCATTTTACTCTATTTTGGCCTAGTGTACAAAGATATTGAAAAGATCTGTTGCAGAGATGTAAGATTTATAACAATACAAATATACCAAAAATTTGGATGCACCTCTAACTGTACGAAAAAAATATACCAAAACTTCATATTGAGAATGTTCGCTGCAAAGCTGCACTCTTTCTCAAAGATTAGGTTGAAAATAGAGGTTGCTATTTTTCGCGGGATGAAATAGCATTGGGTTTTTTTTTGTGTTGAAATCAACTCGTTATTAGTAGCGATCATTTACAAATCGAGTTCAATTTAAAAAAAAATAAATATTAATTGTGTGGGGTGTGGTAAAAGTGGGGCTCCAAAAATAACAATGTTTCTCATTTTCTAAACTAAAAATTATGAAAACTTATTACAGAAATTATCCTTAAGACTTATCCTTATAGTCTTAAATTTTCATATCAGTATTATAAATATGTACTTACATAAAATAAATAACTTATTAAAGAAAATATTTTGTGGGGTAAAAAAAATTAATAACAACAAAAACTATAAATATATTAATTTTTTTCATTACTTTTATGACATAGTTTTCTTTTTTTTTTGTTTTATTTAAACTAAAACTGCCTATATTTCCTAAAGCTTTACTTAATCTTTTACCTAAATCTTAGAAAAAAGAAATAATTGAGATATTTCCGCCTTTTTTACTTCATAGATTAGAAGAGGTACAGAGTAACTGCTAACATGTCTTCATCTATGTCTACCGATAAGACAATTATGACTCGCATAATACCACCAACCAATTGTCTTATTTTAGGTTTAGAGAAAGAAAATATATGCCTTTGAAACTTTTTAAACTCAGATTCGGATCTTTTTCAGCTCATATCAGATCTAAATATTCAGATATTCAGTCATTAAATTAAGGATAATTAAAAATACTGATTGCAAATAATAAAAAAAAAAAAAACAAATTTTTTATTTTAATTTATTAATTAAAGATTATTAATGAATCCTTGTTTTACATCAATTTTATTTGATATTAATTATTAATTAGAATATAATTTAAATTTAAATTTTATATTATTTTTTAATTAAATATATTACATAATTTCTTCCCATAATATTTTCCTTTACTGTATTTACATAACTTATTTTAAGAGTTTTGATTTTTGAATTTTTGAAATGTCTCTTTTTGTCATAAAATGATTAGTCATAGTCATACGATGTACAACAACATCTCCATTATTACATCCATTTATTATTGGAATTAATGTTCCTATGAAAATGAAAATTAATTTTATAATTTTTCCTGAATTCATTTTTATTTTTAAACTAAAAAATTTTTAACGTTCTCCGGAAACTTTTTAACTTCTAAAGTATTCTTTTATTACTAAAATTATATTTTAATTTTTAAAATTTTATTAAAATTTTTATAGAATTTTTAAAGATTTTTCTATATATTTGATATAAAATGAAAAATGATGTATAATTTGCATACAAATTTATTTTGCGGTTCTAATTTAAAATTGTATTAAAATATTTATTTACAAAAGTGTTTGTTATTTATATATTTTATTTTATATTATTTAATTTGGTTTTTTGGGTGATTAATAATCAAATTCGAGAAAAAAAATAATTAAAATTTATATTTAATCATTTCCACTTGTCAATCTCGCAACCTTTAACACGTTAGTTTAAACGTAACACGTGATTATAGATTTATATATTATAATCATTATTATTTTGAATTCAATGAATATTGTGAACCAATCTCAAATCGGTTGATCGAAAATATTTTGAAACAAATAGCTTTACTCGATTAGCTTTAAATAGTGTAATTACGAGTAGCTTTAAATAGTGTTTAGAAAGGAGTAACTGAAAATATAATATTCACATTTTGTTAATAATGTTTTTTAAAGAAGACTTAAGCCATCTAAATATTTAAAACCATATCTAAGCCATGTGAATGTTGGGGTATATAAATGGCACCAAACTAAACAGTTTAATGTGATAAATTAATTTAGTTAAAGTTACGTTCATTTTTTGGATTCCATATTTTCACATTTTTTTAATTTCTAAAGGTTTCCATTTATGAATCTAGATTTTAATTTATATTTTTAGAAATGTCTTTACTTCCATGATGAAAAACGAGCTATGGCCATATAGTTCATTATTAATTTAATATCTGACTAATGGCGCAGTGGTTAAGTCGCCAACCTTTCAATCGAAGGGTCTTGGGTTCAAACCTCGGTCAGGTCATAAATAAAAAATATGTAGTACTTTTATATCGTAATAATGTATATCGTATAATTAATAGTAGTAATAATAACATTAATAATATTAATAATAATAATAGTAATAGTAATAATAACAATAATTCTAATAATAGTAATAATAATATTAGCTGCAACAGTGGGGCTATCTTTGGTTATATCATGCAAGTAAGGTGTTATATACTGCTCTACGTTGTAATCCACGGATGGCGCTGACTCTGTAGTAAAATAATAACAATAATAACAATAATAATAATAATAATAATAATAGTAATAATAATAATAGCTACTACAGTGGAGCTATCTTTGGTTATATCATTCAAGTAAGGTGTTATATACTACTGCACGTTGTAATCCACTGATGGAGCTAACTCTCTAGTAAAATAATAATAATATTAATAAGAATGCTAATACCAATAATAGTAACCGCTACAGTGACAGTGGGGGTTGTCTTCATTAATTACCTCATGTAGTACTATATACTACGACTACATGTTGTAACTGTTGTGACGGCATTAGTCACTGTTAGCAAAATAGTAATAATAATAGGCGGATTCATTGTTTCCTTACAGTCCCACTTCCAATTCAATGTTTCCGTATCCTATCCTTTCCTATCCCTACTCCCTAGCCAATATGCTGCGTTCGCAGGTAAGGGTTTCATCACATTATATTGGCTAAAGGGGGAGGTGGGTTTAGTCAGTAAGAATCTGACACTACCAAGGGGGACATTCTTGGTGTCTTTGGAAGATTCCCACCTCTCTTAGGAAAAAACAAAAAATATTTTTTTTACAAGCTATTTGTTATAGTCAATATGTTCAAGACGTACAATTAGACAATTGTGACGTATGTCAGACAAAAAATCGTTCCTATAAATTTCATCATAAAAGACTGAAAAAGTAAAAAAGCCAAGGATCAAAATGGTGCAACCTAGGGCTAATTGATGCTTTCACGTAGCATCGTGAAGGTCACCACCTTATCTACCTAAAAAAGCCACAAAGTTAAAACGGTGGATAAAATTATTGAGAAATGATAATATTAAACAGACTTATAGTTTATTATTCGAACCCTCACTCCCTCCATGTTTACAACGTATTTCACACACTCATACCCATTAGGCCATCAAGGCCCCTTATTCTATTTAAATTTAAATTTAAACTGTATACAAAATTTATTCAAACAAAAACACTTACGTATTCCCCAAAAAGTATATTGTTGTTTTCCTCCGTTATATAAAATTTAGTCGTAAATCCAAATCCTCCTTTAAAACAATCAAAATTCTTTAATTGCTCAATCTTTTACTATATTGGTAACTAAGCTACTCGTAGATCATCACCGTGGAAGGATAAATCTTTACCAAATTATAAGAATTATATATCGATTATTCAATGGAATGCAGTAGACTTTAATTTCTTCAGAACTATAGCTGAGCTTATAGTTACAGCATGCGCCTATTGCCAATAATATTAATTTCTAAATTACGAATTACAAATTCTTCTTTTCTAAAAATTTTGTTTTAAATGAATTTGGAAAATTATTTATTAATTTATTTATTTTGTACCGATCTATAATATCAATACTATATAGTATATATATTATTATTTTGTGGATCTTTTGCCTTTTACCACATTTATTTAGATATGAACTGACAGAGATTTAAAGCTAAGAATTTTCAACAGAACTTTCAAGTGTTTAAGTTTTTAAAAAAACCTATAACTAAAAATTTATTAAAATAAACTTAATAATAAAATAAACAAAAAAACATTAATTATTTTGCTTCGAGTCTTTATTTTTAATTACTATATTTTTGATTACTTTTTTTTGATTACAATTTTAGTTAAGTCTATATAAAGGTAAAATTCATTTAACCATCTCTAGGTATAAGACGTCCATGCGCAAAAGCATTAAAACTTGAATAATGATAATTTGGTCCACTTTTCTGATAAGTATTTACATGTGAATCATCTATATGAAGATCTCCGTTATAATTATGACATCCATTTGTTATTTGTATTCTTGTTATAAATAAAATGCTTAAAATTATAAAAAAATTATGTAATAATTTTAATTTCATTTTGATAAATATATTTTTATGTACTAAAATATTGTAAGACTGATTATATTCAAAAGTTTGTTGAAAACTAAAAAGGAAATTTTAAGTATAGAACATCAAAAAAGTTTTATATTCAAATATTTAAACTTTAATTTTTATTTTCTTGGTTTCAAAAAAAATTTTATTTGAATATTAATTTATTTTTTGGTTAGCGTATAGTTTTTTTTTTTTTTTTTTTCTTATATAATTAATTCTTTTATATTTTACTAAAAAATATATGTTTCATTGTTTAATTTAAATATTTCAAATATGGTTTCTTTGATAAAATATTGTTTTTGTTCAATTATGTATATGGAAAGAGTCCAATAAAATGTTTTGAAAGTACATAGCAGCCGAAGAAATAGCAGCAACAATTCAAAACAAAACAAATATTTTCAGCATTCAGAAGAAAATAGTCTAACTGAAAATGTTTTCGAGATATCAAGTCGAATGCATAAAACTAAGCTTGAACTCAAACCTCACTTTTTCATAGAAAAATTATACTGAAACTCGCATTTTTGGTTGGAAAAATGAGGTTTGAGTTCAAGCTCAATTTTATGCATACGAAAATTGTTTAGACTCATCAACTATACTGATACATTCTGTACATGATATTAAAAGAGATGTTTGTTTTTAAATGCTATCGATTAGACAATAATATAAAGAAATCTTTCTAAATATTAAATAGTCCAAAAAACCGATTTTTAAATATTTACAAATTGATTTACTAAGTAATTTTTATAAGCGATACTAGCCTACATATATAATTCTAGACTCATTTTATAAAATGGTATAATTATATATACATATATACAAAATTTTCGTAATATATTTGTATTCAGTCAATTGTGTGTGTACTATTAATAGTAGTGCTTTCATATCGTGTTTTTTTTTCATCAATTTATTTTGTTTAATTCATCAATTTTCATCAATTTTAATTTTCTGGTAATTTATTTCTATCTATTTTTATATAAATGTTGGTTATTTATGAAATTATTATGAAATCGATTCGAAACACAAACAATATGGCGATTTCAATGTTTGCATCTATTGTGCATCTATTTGCATCTATTTCATCTATTTGCATCTATTGTGAATTTGAAAAAATTGTGTGAAAATTTTGTATTGTGAATTGAAGTGAAAATTTCAAAAGAAATTTTAAATTATCATTTTTGAAAATAAAGTAATGTAAAAATAGTAGATTTTTCTTAAATTTCAATTTTGAATATAGTCCGAAGCGATCTTGAGCAATTTTAGTATTAATTAATTATTTCAGTAAAGCTGTTTTAATAACTATACATACATAGATTGATATAATATCTATAGATTTATAAAGTTATAATGATAATAAAAATGCAACAAAAATTAATCTATTTGACTGCATTTTCATAAATCCTTACTTTAAACTTCACACTTTACTAAAAATAGTAACATTTTAGGTATGTACTAATATATTATAATTTGCTTTAAAAATTATAAATCAATATTGAAATTATACTTTTTTGTTTTTTCAAATTTAGTATTTAACTTTAAGTTACTGTTATGTGGAAATATGATTTTTCTTCCTCCATATCTGCGCAAAGCTTTTAGAAAGAACATGAAAATTTTGAGAGAATTAATGTTAAAAATTATTGGTACAAATTTTGAAAGAATTTTGAGAATTAGCATAAGTGGTTTAAGAAAATTTTTTTTATATACTTCACCCTGTTTAAAAACTGTTAGGGATCAAAATTTTAAATTTTACTATTTTTAGATACTTATAACTTATAATTTACTTCAATAATTATACTTATAATTTTTTTTAAAATAAATCGCAAAAATGAAAACTTTGTGATTTTACATTAAAACGCCTTTTTAGCACATTTCCGAAAAAATTTTGAAAAATATGCTTATTAGTTTCACTCTCTCCGTCGTCCGTCCGTCGTCCGTCCGTCGTCCGTCCGTCTGTTTACAAAACTTCTACACCGTTAAAGATAGAGAAAAAATTTTTTAACCATGTGTAGGTCTCATAAAACAAATAATTTTGTGGAACAACTTTTTCATGTAGCCCCATCCATTACGGAGGTACAGCCCTTCAAACTTTGAAAGAGCCCTATTTTTAAATGTATTTATCTTATGTTCTGCTTAAGAGTTTTTCAATTTGAAAACGTCATTCGATTGGTATTTTTTATAACTTTGTAAATTATGTGAAAACCAAATTTTGCATGATTTTTTACTTACATAGCTCCGGCATGGTTTTAGATAGGAACCTGAAATTTTCAGACAAGAAAGAACTTTTAGAATTTGTATAAGTTTCCTTAGAAAATTTGTTTACACCACTACTTTTTTAAGAGGTATTAGGGCTGAAAAATTGAAAATTTGCTATTTTTAAGCACCTGTAACTTAAGCACCTGTACAAATTTTTCTTCGCAAAGACAAAAATTAAAGCTCCAGTAATATATTTTTACGTGTGTTAACGGGTTTTCTTAGTTATACAGCGTTCCGGACTTACAGCCCCTTAAAATTCCAGAAAAGTCATATTTTTTATTTTTTTTTATTACAAAAAATTTCTTAAATTTTATTTTTTAAATTTTCAAATTTTTGTGCAAGTCACAATTCTAAACAGTTTTTATTGTGTTTTGGAAATGTGCGCTTTTAAAAACCGTTGGTTTACATTCTACCTTGTTTTAATTATGTAGGGTTTCCTTAAAATTGAAGAAAAAATTTCTTGATTTTTTACTATTGTTTCTTATATATATAAAATTCTAAAACAAACTATAAATTTTGGTGTAGGTCACAGAATCCTAAACCGTTTTTGTTCTCTTTTGGAATATGTGCACCTTTAAAAACCTTTGATTTTACATAATGTCTTGTTTTTATTGTGAACTATATATACAACTATGAGTTTATTTAAGTTTTAATATTTTCCCACATAATATGGGTTTATCCTATCCAAAATCTATTGTTGAATTTGTATTAAAAAAAAATTAATAAAATGTTTTTTTAAGGGTTACCACCAAAAGTTATATTAAAAGTTCAGTTCGTAAGTTTTGTTAAATAAAAAATGTTATTACTAATAATACTCTGATTCTCTATATTACCTATATCTATACAATTTTGTACTCATATATGTATATTTTATACCTAGATATATGAGTAGATAGATTTATATGAGATTATAAATTTATAATCTAGTGCTGCTCCAGATTTCATTTCATTAAAGCATATATGTAAGATGAAAACATAAAAAACTATTACTCAAATCATGGAAATTAAATTTATAAATTCAATGCACGATTACAAAATTCCATTCATGTCTCTTTCGTCAATTCTATCGTAAGAGCTTTACTCTATATCGGATTAAAATAAGTCATGTGTGATTTTATGAATAATAAATATATGATGTGCAAAGCATTGAAAGAAAGTTTCTTAACATACGTATTATGAAGATATAAGAAGTTACATTTCTTACTACATGCTGACTCCAGTTTTGTTTACTGTCGAAAATTAAACCTAAGTAAAATTAACTTTTTTACAATTCCAATATTTTCATTATTGTGAGTAAAACTCGTCTCTATATATTATTGAACAGTTTGTTTTCGAAGAATAAAATTTTGGTTTTTTGTATGTTACGACTACGACGATGTTTTTTTAACCATTCCTATAAGATATTGGAATCATTTCTAATTGCACTTTTCAACTTATCTTCAGAATAGTTCAATAATATTAATGCAAGGGGTCCTTTTGATGTTTAAACTAGTTGAGTGTTTGAGGTACCTCTTTAGTTATTTTTTTTTTTGGAATTGCAAATACTGCGATATAACTAGAATGGTGGCGTTTGCCTAAACTAGAATGGTTACGCTCAGAGATATACCAAAAGTGTGATCAAAAAACGAGCCAAAATTACGCGGGAGATTATAACTTTGACTTAGACTTAGAATAACTTAGAATATTTATGTATTTGTTCTGGAAAAAGGATATTCCCTGATTTCGGATCTAACTCTAAAATTCCTCCCAATTTCGTCTATGCCAGATTCTATATTAGGATAGATTTTAAAGTTAGTTACAAAATTAAGGTTGTCCCTTTTTCTAGAGTATTTATTTATTTGTTCTGGATAAAGTTTTGCATCCAGCTCTAAAATCTTATTATTCTGGAAAAAGAGAATACCCTGATTTCCTATCCAACCTTAAAATTTAATCAAAAAAATATTCAAATCAATAATTATACAATATTTTATATATATTTCAGGGGGCCTCGGTGGCCTAGTGGGTAAACGTCGAGGGAGTGTGGGTTCAATTCCGACCCACGTCGTAAGAGGTATTTCCCCTTTACATTTACAGCTACACCTGAACAGGAAAGGTCGCGTAATTTACTGTCCACATTTATATGGCAGAGAAATGCATTAAAAAAAAAATATTTTGTGAAGTCATAAGTCCCCAGTTTTAGCCGTTTTGCAAGACTTAAAATCTTCCGGGAAGTTTGGCTTGTTTGTTCAGTCATAAGTCTAGAAGTCCTTCTGATACTTTTGGCATATCACCGTTGCGCTTGGTACTGATATTTGCTTGTAATATTTAAAGCCATAGTAATAATACTATAGTTCTAGATACTTTTAAGATACATTCCTTGGTAATTGTAACCTTTTAATGACATAAGAATTGTTTTATTTATTCGTTAAAACAATTGTTTTAGGGATGGAGATGAGTAATTTTATTCCGATAAATTTTAATGTAAAATTATTATGAATTATTTAGAAAATATATAAGAAAAAAAAATTAAATTATTAGTCATAATAAATTTTTATTATCAAATAAATTTGTTAAATAAATCTTAAAATTAAAAAAAAAAACAAAAAAAACAATATAGAAAATACTATTAATTAATATACACTATAATTTTTCATTTTATTTTATTTTCAAATTTTTAAAATTAATTTTAATTATCCTTAAAGTATATTGGTTTTCTTGCATTAAATCTTGGATCAATTACAAACCTACCAGGACGCTCCAGTTGAGATTTTTCTTTATTGTTATAATTGTATGTCCTTACATGATTTGTTATATTTGCTCTGTCCATTCTAATATTATTTGGGCCACATCCTTCTATAATTGACATTAATGACATAACCAATATAAAAATTAGTTTAAAAATTTCGAATGATAATGTTATTTTCATTTTTATTACTTTTTTAATCTGTAACTTGTTCAGGTTCTAATGTTTTCCAAAAACTAAAATATTTTTTTTTACAACTTTTAAAACTAACCAAACAAAAAAAAAATTTTTTTAAGGGAAAATTAGTTTTGCATACAAATTTTTTTTTTTTTTTTTTGTGTGGTTTAACATTTCTAAAGTATTTTTCAATAAAACGACTTTAAAGCAAAAAATATATTTTTATTTGTTTAACCAAATTGATTGTTTTTTAGTGATTAATTTTTTTATAACAATGAGATAAAAAGTTTGCTTTAAGTGTATAGAACCTAATGTTAAACAATTTTTACTGTACCGTACTGAGCTAAACAGAACACATTGACGATTTATTTCAAAATTTCGTTTTTATTAAAATGTTTTACCATAAATTCATTAATGATTCTTCGAATGTTAAAATTTATGGATCGTGAAAAAAAAAATAATGTATGATCATCAATTGCGTAACATCATGTAAATGATTATTACGTATTTAGTCATGTAAACGACTACTTACATTTTTTATATTTTAAAATATAGAGTTGAAAATTTAATTTCCATTAAAATGAGTATAAGTAAAGATATAAGTATGTAAGTAAAGTATTTATATTCAGATCAGGTCTATTATAAAGTGAGTATATTCGGGCCACAGTATAGGCCCGATAATGGTAAGAATAGTGGTCTATCCCCCCTACTAAACAACAACGAATATGTAATTAAAGAACGTATGTATTTTCGGATCAGGTCAATTATAAAGTAAGTATGTATATTGGAACCCCAGTAGGGCCTAGGTATAAGGATAGTTGCCCCCTACTAAACAACAACAAAGTACGTATATGTACGCTAATAAAAATTAAAAAAAAAAATGAATATTTATTTATTAGTTAAATTTTATTTGTAGAATAAATATTTATATAAAATTTCAAATAACTAATCGAAAAGACTAAAATAATGTTCATTTTAATAAAATTGTTCACATAAATTAATTTAATTTTTATTTTGGTTCAATTGCATAAATTCCAGTACGATCTCTAGTTTGTCCTTTTTTGGAGAGATAATTGTGTGTATGGATATGATTTGTAAGATGTACCTTGTTAGCTTTAATATTATTCTGACCACATCCTTCTATTTTTTGAATTGAAGCTAATATCAACAATAATTTTAAAAATTGAACTATTAATATTAATTTCATTTTGATAACAGTTTATGTGATTCTTGTAAATTTTAAAGTTTTGCAAAGACTGAAAAAAATAAAAAAATTACATTAACTTCAGATATAAATAAATAAAAAAAAAGCTAAAAATATTAATTTTGAATAGTTAGTTATCTATGCGGTTATACATTTTTATAAAATATAAAAAATAATGTCACAAAAATATAATATATCATGCACGTGTCAAAAATGTTAGTAATTCCTTAATATGTTTTTAAATCTGTAAATCTGAAATTGTACTTTACGAACCTAAAATATCACAAAGTTCAGAACATTAATCTTTCAATTTAAGCCTTTAACAGAGGAAAAAAGTTCTCTTAAACTTATTTTATAAATTTTGATACTAAGAACTTGCTTTGTGGAATAAGAACTTTTAGGTAGGTAGGTAGGTAGGTAGGGTGGTGATCTTCACGATGTTGCGTGATGGCCTCAATTAGCACTAAATTGCGCCATTTTGATACCACTGGATTCACGTGATCTGTGTTTTAAGATTGTTTACGGTTTTATATCCAACCTGAGGAGTTCAGATACGAAAGCAGTTCGTTGATTTTATGTCCAGAGAGTTCAGAAAGAACTTTTAATAGTGCTTTAATTATTTTTTTATTTTATTTTGGTTCCCCTATCATTTAAAATGTTTTTTGTGTATTTTCGGCACAAATATATTAAATTATTATTATATTTTTTATTTTATTTACATTATTATACCCGTATGAACTATGTTCAAGGGTATAATAAATTTGCCATTACGTTTGTGACACCTTAAAGGAGTCGAGCTAGATATAGTGTCAAAGGTATGGATCGGCTCAGAATCGAATTCTGAGTCGATTAAGCCATGTACGTCCGTCCGTCCGTCCGTCCGTCCGCACGATAACTCAAAAAATAAAGGAGCTAGGGGGCTGAAATTTTTTTTACGTCACTTTTGCAAAATTGTTAGTTTTGCTATTTAAATCCAACATTTTCGGTCGGCGGGTTCGAGTAGCTGCCATACAACTTCTATCTTTATATAGAAATAACTCAGCATCTATTCAAGCTAGGTTTCTGAAATTTTGCAAATGATGATCAAGTTTTATGGCAACAACTTCTGTAAAATTTGGTTGTGCTGGTGCAGCGGGTTCGGGTAGCTGCCATACAACTTCTCCGTTTAAATGAGAATAACTCAGTGTTTATTGAAGCTAGGAATCTGAAATTTAGTAAAGAGGTGTCGAGTTACATGCCAACAACTTTTATAAAATTTGGTTGGTCTAGATCAGCCGGTTCAGACTTCTTGCACCTCTTGGAACCTATTGAAGCTAGGCGTCTGAAATTTTGCAAATGATGATCAAGTTTTATGGCAACAACTTTTGTAAAATTTGGTTGTGGTGGTGCGGCTGGTTCGGGTAGCTGCCATACAACTTATCCGGTTAAATGAGAATAACTCAGTGTTTATTGAAGCTAGGAATCTGAAATTTAGTAAAGAAGTGTCGAGTTATATGCCAACAACTTTTGTAAAATTTGTTTGGCCTAGAACAGCCGGTTCAGGCTTCTTGCACCTCTTGGAAGTTAATAAAGCTAGGCGTCTGAAATCTTGCAAATGATGATCAAGTTTTATGGCAACAACTTCTACAAAATTTGGTTGTGCTGGTGCGACGGGTTCGGGTAGCTGCCATACAAAATCTCTTTTTAAATGAAAAGAACTCAGTGTCCGTCCGCACGATAACTCAAAAAATAGAGGAGCTAGGAGGCTGAAAATTTTTTTACGTCACTTTTGTAAAATTGTTAGTTTTGCTATTTAACTCCAGCATTTTCTGTCCCCGGGTTCGGGTAGCTGCCATACAACGTCTTTCTTTAAATAGAAATAACCCAGTGCCTGTTCAATCTAGGTATCTGAAATTTTGCGAATGATGATCAAGTTTTATGGCAACAACTTCTGCAAAATTTGGTTGTGGTGGTGTGACGGGTTCGGGTAGCTGCCATACAAAATCTCTTTTTAAATGAAAGAACTCAGTGTCCGTCCGCACTATAACTCAAAAAATAGAGGAGCCAGAAGGCTGAAAATTTTTTTACGTTACTTTTGTAAAATTGTTAGTTTTGCTATTTAACTCCAGCATTTTCGGCCGCCGGGTTCGAGTAGCTGCCATACAACGTCTTTCTTTAAATGGAAATAACCCAGTTTCTGTTCAATCTAGGTATCTGCAATTTTGCGAATGATGATCAAGTTTTATGGCAACAACTTCTGCAAAATTTGGTTGTGGTGGTGTGACGGGTTCGGGTAGCTGCCATACAACTTCTCTTTTTAAATGAAAATAACTCAGTGTCCGTCCGCACGATAACTCAAAAAATAAAGGAGTTAGGAGACTGAAATTTTTTTTACGTCACTTTTACAAAATTGTTAGTTTTGCTATTTAACTCCAGCATTTTCGGCCGCCGGGTTCGAGTAGCTGCCATACAACTTCTTTCTTTAAATGGAAATAACCCAGTGTCTATTCAATCTAGGTATCTGAAATTTTGCAAATGATGATCGAGTTTTATGGCAACAACTTCTGTAAAATTTTGTTGTGATGATATGACAGGTTCGGATAGTTGCCATACAACTTCTCTTTTTAAATGAAAATAACTCAGTGTCTATTGAAGCTAGCTATCTGAAATTTAGTGAAAAAGTGTCGAGTTGTATGCCAAAAACTTTTGTAAAATTTGAATGGTCTAAAGCAGCCGGTTCAGGCTTTTTGCATTTCTTGGAACTTAATGAAGCTAGGCGCAATAGGTTCGGGTAGCTATCATACAACTCCACAATTTACATAAATATATCTCTGTAGTTCGGTACTAAAACTCTGAATGTTTTTAAAAGATGATCAAGTTTTATAGAAACAGGATATATTACGTTCATACGGGTATCCCAGAGTTGACACAGTCTACTCTACTGCACTCTTCCTCGTATTATTATATTTTTGTATATTTTAAGCTGATTGGCGATCGAACCAGTGACGTTTCCTCTAAAAGACCAACAACTTATATACTGCGCTACTGGTCAGATAAAATAGTGCTTATTATATTATATTATATTATATTATATTATATTATATTATATTATATTATATTATATTATATTATATTATATTATATTATATTATATTATATTATATTATATTATATTATATTATATTATATTATATTATATTATATTATATTATATTATATTATATTATATTATATTATATTATATTATATTATATTATATTATATTATATTATATTATATTATATTATATTATATTATATTATATTATATTATATTATATTATATTATATTATATTATATTATATTATATTATATTATATTATATTATATTATATTATATTATATTATATTATATTATATTATATTATATTATATTATATTATATTATATTATATTATATTATATTATATTATATTATATTATATTATATTATATTATATTATATTATATTATATTATATTATATTATATTATATTATATTATATTATATTATATTATATTATATTATATTATATTATATTATATTATATTATATTATATTATATTATATTATATTATATTATATTATATTATATTATATTATATTATATTATATTATATTATATTATATTATATTATATTATATTATATTATATTATATTATATTATATTATATTATATTATATTATATTATATTATATTATATTATATTATATTATATTATATTATATTATATTATATTATATTATATTATATTATATTATATTATATTATATTATATTATATTATATTATATTATATTATATTATATTATATTATATTATATTATATTATATTATATTATATTATATTATATTATATTATATTATATTATATTATATTATATTATATTATATTATATTATATTATATTATATTATATTATATTATATTATATTATATTATATTATATTATATTATATTATATTATATTATATTATATTATATTATATTATATTATATTATATTATATTATATTATATTATATTATATTATATTATATTATATTATATTATATTATATTATATTATATTATATTATATTATATTATATTATATTATATTATATTATATTATATTATATTATATTATATTATATTATATTATATTATATTATATTATATTATATTATATTATATTATATTATATTATATTATATTATATTATATTATATTATATTATATTATATTATATTATATTATATATTATATTATATTATATTATATTATATTATATTATATTATATTATATTATATTATATTATATTATAACTATTTATATACGTTAAATAAATGCACCTTATAACTATAAAATGCATAATATGTGATATACCTGCATATAAACATATTTTGTTTTGGTTTATTTTATATATATATTATTTATTTATTATTTATTTATTTAAAACATCAAACTCGGGACTAAAAGAATAGAAAAACTTTTCTGTATTTTAAAATTACTTTAAAAAGTATTATTTTAATAAAAAAACATTTTAATTCACAACCTTCCTGCTTACTTTCTCTTATAGTAATAATGTATTTGTTTATTACTTTGACAACACAGCTGTCAAAATAAAAAAAAAACAAAAAAAGTTTTAAAACTAGAACAAGGACATAGTTTTTGAAAGACAAAATCTTAGAATTTTTTAAATACTTGACAACAGTTTAAAATTTTTAAAACTATTTTAGACTAAGAAAGACACATATTACATAATTCTAACTGGAAAATATTTATTTAGGCAATTTTGATACAAAATATAAAAATTCCATCTTTTTTTCATCAGCATTTCTCCTATCATTTAATGTTTAGATGTATAAATACCTCTAGCTTCAATTGATTCCTCTAGCTGTAATTAAGATATTTTAATGTTTGTTGAACCATATGATAATAATATATGTAAACGTTTTCAACAATATTTAGAATTAAATTATTTAAATCCAATGCTGACTAATTGCTTAAATGCTAAATGACTTCACCAGACAAATAAAAAAGAACTATCAAAATTCATATGTTGTTATATAATATGTAAATATTTTTCCAGTAGCCCACAAAAATTTCATAATTTTTAATTAGTTTTATTTTGGTTTTTCTTTGGATGAGTAATGTGATCACCCTCATTTCCAGTCGGAAACGGATAAGAGAAAAGAATTTTTTTTCACATATTTTGTTTCCTTTATCCGTTCTTTTCTTTTATCCGTTATGTGTAAATGAAATAAATTTCAGTAACATGTAACTGAAATATTTAATCACTTATGCGACAACCACTAAGAACTGTCAAATTTCCTATAAAAGTTTTATAACCACTGCTGCCCTAAATCGAATATGTACATTAAATGTAATATGTACCTACTTATTCAGGTTAGAATCTCTCTAGAATCAAATCAAATTTTTTAGGAGTGTTTCGTCCTACAACATTACTTGGACTCTTCAGTAGGCTTTGTAATGTTGCATTGCGTAAACAACTTCTGGTTTAAAATTTTCGATTAGTCTAAGACTTATATGAAATTTTATCAAAATCGAAAATTTTTTTGGCATGTAACCACTTTTTATTTTTTTGTTTTTTTTTTTGAAAGAAAAAAAAAGAACAATCAAAAATTATTTTTTAATGATTTTTAAAAATGGTTTGCTCTTCAATTTTCATTATAATAAATATGAAACAACTTTCAATTTAAATTTTGAATTAATACTTAAACACCATAGATATCATCCCAAAAACATACATTTATCAACTTATAGTTACATACACATGTAAGTTTCAATAAATGATTTTAATCGAAATAGTGTTGGTACAATTTGTGCTTTTTGACATTTCATTTTTGTGCGGAACAAAAAAGAATACTATGTTCATATTTAATGAAATTTAATAAAAATTTGTTTTTCGCTTATCAGTATTAAAATACGTTAAAATTTTATTTTTGGAGTTAAAAAATCACTTATCCGCTTCCAATTCCGCGAAATTACACAGCCTTTCCTGTTCAGGCGTGACTGTAAATGTCATTTAATGTCATGTAAATGTAAATGTCATTTTATGTCATATTTATGTGGCAGAGAAATGCATTAAAAAAAAAAATCCCCGACTGTATTACTAATACACTTATATGTATAAAAATAAACCAATTCATTTTAATTTAACAGTTAAACGGTTTTTTTATATACTTTATTAGTTAAAGTTCAAATTAAAAAAAAGAAAATCTGAAAATTACTTATTTTAATTTCAATTTTATTACAATTTTTTTTTATAGTTTTAAACAAAATATAATTAAATTTAAAAATAAAACATTACGAATATTTTATTTAATATCTGGAAAGTGGTTGCCATATTGGATAATTTTCAGATTCCTCTTCAACTATATCATTTTCTTTTCCATTTTGATAATTATGTGTATGTATATGATTTGTTGCATGTGCTTCTTTAATATCAAAATTGTTTACATTTTCTTTATTGTTATTATCCATATTGTGTGTATGTACATAATTTACTACATTTGCTTTATCAATATTATAGTTACTTGGACCGCATCCTTTTATTATTGGAATTAATGTTATTATTAAAATTAAAATTAATTTAAAAATAATCTGTGATAAAATTAATTTCATTTTTTATTTTGTTTGTTAGATTTGAATGTTAAACAAAGACTGAATTAATATTTTATATATGTGTATATGTATATACGAGTTTTTTTTTTTTAAAAAGAACTACAAATTTTATTTTTCGGTTTTTTTTTTTTTGAGAAAATTTGTACTGCATACAAATTATTTGTTTTTTTTTTGCGGTTTAATATTAAAATAAATTTTATTTATATAAAATTTAGAAAAGATTATAAATACATATGCTTAAAAATTTTATTTCATTTATATTTAATTATTCATTCATAATATATATATATATGTTAAAAGTTGAAAGTAAAATAACAATTTTTAAAAGTGAAATGGAAGTCTATATCAAAATTTGGTTAACAATAAATTAATATTATCTTTATGAAACTCTTATGGTGAAAAATAACCTAACATATTAAGTTAAATGTAAAGGGTATACGCGTGAGAGAAAAAAAAAATTATGTAAAAATGGAAAGTTAAAATTATGTTTTATAACAAACTTATAATTCGAAGTGGAAAAATAGCATACTTAAATATATGTAAACTTCCTGATAAGTCTCTGTGGCCTAACAACATATAAAATACGCTATAAGCACCGAAGGAGTGTGGGTTCGAATCCCACACATATTGTAAGAATAATTCCCCCTTACGACATTTACAGCCACAGCTGAAAAAAAAAGGTTATGTAAGTTCCTTGTCACATTTATGTGGCAGAGGAATGAACTTAAAAAAAAATGAAAAGCGTCCTGATGTGCCATTAAATTATTAATGCATTATTTTTTAATTGTGACAAAAGTAAAATCAAAGAATATGCAAAATATTTTTAGTTATAAATAAAAATAAATTTTGTCATTTGAGGAAAAGTGAAGAGTTAATTGTGTCAACTATAGAATATCCTCAACCATAACATAATATATATGCTGTTTCCATAAAATTTTATTATATTTTACAAAATATCAGATATCTAACAAATTTAAGTATAAAAATTTCGAATTTCGATTTAGAAGTTCGAATTTCGCAGCTATACGCACGCATTGGCCTAAATCAATCAAATTTTAGAGACATTTTAGCTATAAAAGCAAATCTTATTTTACAAAATTTAGTTAATTATACACTGATTTTCGCTTATACATATAAAGTATTGCAAAAACTCAAATCCGCCGATCAAACTTCTTTATTTTAAATAGCAAAACTGGCATTAGTTTTTGATTTATCACACGCACTTAGCTAAATTGACTCAGAATTCAATCTTGAGTAAGAATTTATTATATTTTTTCATGCCTATGTTGTTTGCTTTACAATGTTACAAATGTAATGGAACATTTATTATATACGCCTAGTTTTACAATTTTCGTACGGGTATGGAAATAGATAATAATAGGAATATAATAGGAATATAAATAATAGGAATATACTTTTCAAAATTATTAAAAGAATTTGTAAATACATCCACGCTAGCCTTATCAATAACTTTTTGAGATTGAATAAAACCACGGTTGAATTAAATTCATAAACTTTTAGAAATTCTTTTCAAAGTTTTACTTCATTTTTGTACCTCCTTTTATATTTTCTCCTTTAACTCTGTTATTGTTAAAATGGATGTTTTAGCTTTATTATACAGGACGTTTCCGACTCGATGGTCTTCCTTGAAATGGGTGATCGGGCATACCGAGACGAACAAAAAATTATATTGGTGGGGGGGGTCTATTCTGGACCCTTTTCGAAATATGAGGGGTTAAAGATTTTTTAGAGACTTTTCATAAAAATATCTACAACTTTTGAACGGCTTACTATACAGAGATAAAAAAAATTTATTTTATAGAGTAAGTTGTTAGCTTTAATTTTTATGCCGTAATGATTCCATAACCCTAACAGTTATGGAATCATAACCCTAACAGTTACAAAGTTATGGAGGTTTAAAATGATTTAAAATGAAAAAAATATGTTTCAAACTCAATTTTCTTTTGAAATACAAGGTGTACTTACTACAGGTTAGGGTACTTTTTATGGCATATTTTGAAACAGCTTTTCAAGCCCTATAATTAGTACCTAATAACTTCTTCTCTATCTCCAACCGTTTTTGAGATATAAAGAATAGAAAAGTGTGTTACAACACAGAATATGTATTAACACACCTTTGAAAATAACACACTTTTCTATTGTGATTGAAAATAACACAGCGATTGAAAATAACACACTTTTATATTCTTTATATCTCTAATTTGTCATAAATAGTCATAAATAAGTCACAAGTTTGCACAAGTCATTTGTATCAAGAATAAAGTTTATAACACATATCATGGCAAAAACTGGCAAGGAAACTGGCTAAACTGGCTTAAAACTTGCAAGAAAAATTTATTTGTAAAATTAGCGAACAACATTTAGCGTAAGTGAATCATAGCGTCTCATAGTAAAAATATTCCTGTAAATTCCAAAAATGTTTACAATTTCTTTTCACAAGTTTAGTTTAGCAAACACTTTTTACAAGAATTTTTTATGTAATCATCTGTTTTGGTGTAGTCACCCGTAAATGCCATCATAATTTTGATAAAGTTTTATATTTAATCATATTTAGTTATAATTTAACTTATATGCACTTAAAATTTTTTTTCAATTCTAAATCTTCCAAAGTGTAGAAAATTTCTTGAGATTTATAAATCAAGACAAGAGTAATATATTTTTTTCCAATTTTTTTTTTTATATTTGAAAATTACTGTTATGTATAAAATTAGTATTTTTTCAAAATTTTAGACATAACGTAACTTCTGAACGACTAGATCTTTAAAAATAAGCATGCGACCTAAGAAAAAAAAATGCGGTATACTGAAATTTATATTGTAAATACATATACAGTTTCTTTTTAATTTTATTTTTAAATAGTTTAAAATTTAATTATAAAAAATCTTATAAAAATTTTAATTTTAAAATTATATTAAACATAATATAGAAAGCATAAAATGTTTCATTATTATTATTTTTTTTTTTTATTTCTTAAGTGTAAGTTGAATTTTATGATCCAGTTCTTGGATCAATTCGATAATGATTTGATTCCCTTCCATCATTTTTGGCAAAATTATCATTTACATTCTTTTTATTAGAGTCGTAGTTGTGTGTGTGTATATGATTTGTAACATGGGCTTCCTTAATATTAATAGTATTCTTATCACATCCATCTATTAGTGGAATTAAAGTTATTACTAAAATTAAAATTAATTTTAAAATTTTAAATGATAATATTAATTTAATTTTTATCATTTTATCATCCGTTACTGGCTAACGTTTGCTAAAAACTGTAATAAACTGTAATAAAATTTTATAAATTTTAAATTAAAATAAAAAATCTAAGTTTTGTCTTTGTTTTGCATACAAATTATCTTTGCGGTTTTTATTAGTTTTTATCAAGTGTAAAAATAAACCTACATAATATATATGTATATCGCAATTATTCGATAGGTTTACTAAAAAAAAATATAAAAAATATATTGATAACAATATTTCCATTATTTTCATAGATATTTTTTTTAAGCTACCAAAAATAACTGAAAAGTTATTTAATTTTAGTTTATTAGCTAGTCTGTAAAGTTTATATAAACTGTTTTCCAGAAAAATATTACTCTGCATCTACAATGCACGCTCTCAGAACGCTCTTTAAACGCATCGAAGTGTCAAACTAGAGTTTAATGTAATAAAGTATTCACAATAGACACTGCCATAACGCAGTCATGAAAAAAGTTCTCCAACTTTTAACTGTTTTCGCTTTATTTAAGCATTTAAGTGTCAAATAATTGAATAGTATCAAAATAAAAAATAAAAGGAAACCATTTTTTTAAGTAAGTATGTAAGTACACTTTACAAATTACATTTTCATTGTGGATACTCATTTGTAGACTGCGTTTAGAGAGCGTAAGGAGACGGGGTTGGTTGTAGATGTGACATTAAGTTCAGCGTTAGAATTCCAATGGAAAAAGAATTGCTGTCGGTTATTATGACCATAAAATATTTGAACAAAAAAAAAATTTCAGTAAATCTTGGAAATATGAAAAATGACAGTAGGAATTGTTTCAAATTGACAAGTTTTTCAGTTGGATAAATATCGATTTAAATATTTAAAAAAAAAAACATGGAAAATAACCTTGACATATGCTTTTTCTAGTTGCTAAATTATACCATCATATACTATAAATTAATAAATTTTTATAAATAAAAAGTAAAATTGTTGCCAGTTTTTCCTTTTCCTTGTAAAATTAAATTATTCAAAAACTTTTTCTTCTGACAAATCAAGAAATAAAAGCTAAAACTTAAAAAATTATGTCAATTTTCCAAGAATAACTTTTAGGATTTTTAATTTTTGATGATTTTATGTGATATTTATGACTTTATAGTACCGAAATTTATGTTTTTACTTAACTAGATTATATTACATAAAATATTATAGTATCATTATGTATTAGAAAATTTTCCACATTTAAACTGTTATCGTATAATATGTATAGAATGCAAGTAGCGATCACACAGAAATGCTATTTATAGTTTTACATATCATAATTATCATTTAATAGTTGTACAACTTTTAACTTACTCAGAGTTTTTGCTTTGACAGTTATAGTTATTATTTTTTTTTTGTAATAAACCTGTAACACTTCGAACTATTTGTATTATGTTTAAAGACATTGGAAAAGTAAACTATACGTTTTTATCATTTTACAACTTTATATTTGCGTGATAGCTACTTTCATTCTGTTTAAGGTATTAATGAGCACAGCACATTATGTACATTGAAATTTATCTGTCAGATTGACGCTTAATCATACAATTTTATTAAATTTCAAATATATGTAAATACAATATTATTATATTTATAGGACGTATGTAAATAGCATATATTTAAATTTTTGTTTTAATACAAACGTTTTTTTCGGGATTAATCTTTATTAAACTTTTATTACACAAAAATAATAAAATAAAACATTTATTTTTGTTTTTTTTTCTTTTGTTATAAATTTATTTTATATTAGACAAAATGTCAACATTGACAAAATGTCAATTTACAAACATTAGACATTTTAGCAAACTATTAATCCTGCTTATCAATTAAATAAATCAGTATTATTAGAATTAGGAAATTTTCCATTAATTAATTTGATATTATTTTCTATATACGCTTTATGAATATTAATGCTTCCTTTATTACAACTATTTGTTGTCGGAGTTATTAATGCCAAAATTAATATAAATTTTAAAATATTTTTTAATAATAAAAATTTCATTTCAATAATTTTAATCTAAACTAAGTTAGTATTTTTAATGTTTTCTTTTAACTGAAATAAAATATTTTAATAAATTTTCTGTTTTAGTTAAAACTTTTAAATTTAAAATATAACATACATATTTGTGGTTGAATGGTTGGATGTTTTTTGCTTACACAAAAAGAAACAAACAAAAAAACACCTGAATTCAAAATAAAACTTTTGACTCATAATTTGACTCATTAAAACTTAAAATATATTTTTACTTGTCAACGAAATTTTTTAAATTCCTACTGAATTTTAAAAAGGACTTAACATTTTGTGATTTTTTTCCCAATATTGAAAATTTCCAAAATTTTTCTGTGTAGGAAGAAAAACACCACCTAATTATGTAATGCATTAAATATTTCTGTAAATATTTTTGTTGTTACATAATTAAAAAGCAATAATTTTTTGATCCAACAAATTTAGCAAAAAACGAGGAAGAGTGCAGTAGAGTAGACTATGTCAACTTTGGGATACCCGTATGAACGTAATATATTCTGTTTCTATAAAACTTGATCATTTTTTAAAAACTTTCAAATGTTTTAGTACCGACGTTAACTACAGAAATATATTTATGTAAATTGTGGATTTGTATGATAGCTACTTGAATCTATTGCATCAGCGCAAGAAATTTTTACAGAAGTTGTTGCCATAAAACTTGATCAGCATTTGTAAGATTTCAGACCCCTAGGTTCATTAAGTTCCAAGAGGAAACAAGAAGTCTGAACCGGCTGAGCTAGACAAACCAAATTTTACAAAAGTTGTTAGCATGTAACTCGACACCTTATCACAAAATTTCAGATAGCTAGCTTCAACACACACTGAGTTATAAAAAAAGAAGTCAACTTCATTTAAAAAAAGAAGTTGTATGGCAGCTACCCAAACCTGTCGTACCATCACCAAGTTTAAGTTATATTTAATTAAGAAAATTTCAGCCTCCTAGCTCCTTTATTTTTTTAGTTATCGTGCGGACGGACGGACGTACATGGCTTAATCGACTCAGAATTCAATACTGAGCCGATCCATGCCATTGTCACTATATCTAGCTCGACTCCTTTAAGGTGTTACAAACGTAATGGCAAATTTATTTTCCCCTTGAACATAGTTCATACGGGTATAATGGTTTAAAGTTTTTAAAATTTCAATTATAAAAATAACACTTGTATAAATTACATTTTGCGATTCTTATAGACAATATGGTTTTAATGAAATGCAAAACATTTGTTTTTGTGTTTTTATTTTTTCTTTTCAGTTTGATTACAACTTCAATTCCTAAACAAACCTTAAGTTTTGTTTACAAAACTTCCTAAAATATAATCTTTAAAATTTAAATGAACCCGAATTTTGAATTAGTATTTTCAAATTCCTTTTCACCATTTCCTGCATCATTTACTGGAATATATATCGGATTATTTATTGAATGTTTTATCGAAATATTTACTGGGGTATTCACCAGACCGTTTGTCGATGCATTCATTGAACTATTTATTGTACTAATAGTTGGATTATTTTCTTGGTCATTCAACGGATGATTGGGAGGTATAATAACACCATTTCTACTTCTGTGTGCTAAAATATTATTTTGTCTAGAATTTGTTATATCATGTTCATTAATTATTGGATGACTATTATTTGCAAAACTACTTTCAAAACGTACTGCGCTATTTACTGGACTATTTACTAGAGCATTTCCTTGTGCGCTTACTGAACCATTGGGATGTAAAATATTCACTATTTGATTATTATTTTTCAAGGCATTTTCATTCTGGTGTATAATTGATCTTCCTTTAAAATTACTTTGATCACTTCCACGATTATTTTTAATATTTCTGTGATCGAAGCCATTTGCATTTTCATGTAAAATATTATTTCCTTCAGAATTCTCTTCCCGGTTTTTATGATTTACTATATTATAATGGTGATTATTAACATTTTTATCTGAGTGTGCAAAGGTATTATTCCTTCGACGATTAACTATTTCATGTCCATTTATTATTACGCGACTGTTATTACCAAAACCACTTTGAAAACGTACTGGACTGTTTACTGGACTATATTCAGGAGCATTTGCATTTCTATTTAATGCGACAATTTTTTGGTCATTTAATGGCCCACTGGAATGTGCAATATTCAATATTTGACCATTATTTTCCAAACGATTCTCGTTTTGCTGTATATATGAATTTCTTTCAACACTTCTTTGATCATTTTGACGATTATCTTTAATATTAGTGTTGCCAAAACTGTTTGCATTTCCTTGATTCCTTATAATATTATTGTGATTACTATCATTTCTAACTTTATCTGCAATGATATTATTTCCTCCAGAATTTACTATTTCATGTCCATTTATTATTACGCGACCGTTATTACCAAAACCACTTTGAAAACGTACTGGACTGTTTATTGGGCTGTATTCAGGAGCATTTACTTTTTTATTTACTGTAACCTTTCCTTGATCATTTAATGACCCACTTGGATGTACAATATTCAATATTGAATCATAATTTTCTAAACTATTTTCGTTTTGCTGTATAAATGAATTTCTTTCAACATTCCTTTGATAATTTTCTTGATTATTTTTAATATTGGTGTGACCAAAACTGTTTGCATTTCCTTGATTCCTTATATCATTATTGTGGTTACTATTGTTTCTAACTTTATGTGCAATGATATTATTTCCTCCAGAATTTATTATTTCATGTCCATTTATTATAACGCGACCGTTATTACCAAAATCACTTTGAAAACGTACTGGACTGTTTATTGGGCTGTATTCAGGAGCATTTACTTTTTTATTTACTGTAACCTTTCCTTGATCATTTAATGACCCACTTGGATGTACAATATTCAATATTGAATCATAATTTTCTAAACTATTTTCGTTTTGCTGTATAAATGAATTTCTTTCAACATTCCTTTGATAATTTTCTTGATTATTTTTAATATTGGTGTGACCAAAACTGTTTGCATTTCCTTGATTCCTTATATCATTATTGTGGTTACTATTGTTTCTAACTTTATGTGCAATGATATTATTTCCTCCAGAATTTATTATTTCATGTCCATTTATTATAACGCGACCGTTATTACCAAAACCACTTTGAAAACGTACTGGACTGTTTATTGAACTATATTCAGGAGCATTTACTTTTTTATTTACTGTAACGTTTCCTTGATCGTTTAATGACCCACTTGGATGTACAATATTCAATATTGAATCATAATTTTCTAAACTACTTTCGTTTTGCTGTTTAAATGAATTTCTTCCAACATTCCTTTGATCATTTTCTTGATTATCTTTAATGTTGGTGTGACCAAAACTGTTTGCATTTCCTTGATTCCTTATATCATTATTGTGGTTACTATTGTTTCTAACTTTATGTGCAATGATATTATTTCCTCCAGAATTTATTATTTCATGTCCATTTATTATAACGCGACCGTTATTACCAAAACCACTTTGAAAACGTACTGGACTGTTTATTGGACTATATTCAGGAGCATTTACTTTTTTATTTACTGTAACGTTTCCTTGATCGTTTAATGACCCACTTGGATGTACAATATTCAATATTGAATCATAATTTTCTAAACCACTCTCGTTTTGCTGTATAAATGAATTTCTTCCAACATTCCTTTGATCATTTTCTTGATTATATTTAATGTTGGTGTGACCAAAACTGTTTGCATTTCCTTGATTCCCTATAATATTATTGTGATTACTATCATTTCTAACTTTATGTACAATAATATTATTTCCTCCAGAATTTATTATTTCATGTCCATTTATTATAACGCGACCGTTATTACCAAAACCACTTTGAAAACGTTGAATACCTCTGAAGTTGTCAGCCTCAATATTATTATTATGAAAATGACATCCATTTATCATTGGGACTAAAATTGCCGTTAAAACAAAAATTAATTTAAAAATCATGTTTAGTTTGTATTTGATTTTGACTAATTTCTGAGCTCCTCTGTACTCTAATCGTTTATAATAACTAAAATTATTATACTAAAAATTTATCAATCTGGTTTAAATTCAAAAACTTTGTTTTTTTTTATTTATTTATAAAATTTAAAAAAATAACTCAACTTTTGCGGTTTAATTTTATTTATAATATACCGGTATAAAAAAAATTTTGAAGATTAACAAATAATTGCATTTTTGTTTTATTTTAACACTTTTAGTCTTTAAAACCATTCATTGTTTTTTTTTGTTGTTCAGTGTTCAGTGAAATTAACAAAAAATAATGCATTTATCAGCCGCGGCTAATAATTCGAACGGATTCATTTTTAATCACTGAAATTAAATAAATACATTGTATTATTTTACACATTGGTGTTAATCATCATGAGTGTTTTAGTCTTAATTAGAGCTATTTTGTAAGAGGAATGAATGAATGATTAATATTTCGTATGTTTATAAGTCAATTCATGACACGAAGATGTTTAAATTTGAATTTAAATACAAGTAAAACATATGTCCTTTTTTAACAAAAAAGTAATTGTGATCGAAACTACTATTATAACTTATAAGTTTAGTAAATTATTTAGCGTATAAGTTCAGTCATCGTTTTATTCATCAAAAATATAAAATGATTTCAGTAAATGTTACTGAATATTGATGCATCATCAAAATGTTGCTAAATATAATGTAGATCAGATGAATTATAAAAATGTTGCTGAACAGTGTTGTTGTATGAAAATGTTACTAAATAATGTTGATTCATCATGAAAATATTACCGAAAAATGTTGCTGAATGTTGAAGCATCATGAAAATCTGGTACTGTTAAATTTATTTGAAATTTTTTGAAAACCTATTAATTTTTGGTTGGCTAAAATTTAGATGCTTACTTATATCATTATTACAGTTAATCAGACATGCTGGAAATGGTTGCAGGATATATCTACCGAAACTTCTATTGAAACTTTTTATAATATTTTAGATGTTATATTGATCATGATGGATTTTATATTGACTATGACTCATGACTTATACTAATGCTTTTTATTGATTCATGACAAGTATTAGTTATTTTTTTTTTATTATTATTTTAAAGGATAAAAAATTTAAAACAAATTGAAGCTAAAAAGATATCATTGATAGGACATTAATGAAAATGAGTTTGTAAGTTTTTAGATCAAAATATATTGAAAATGAATTATATGTAAAGTTGGTTAAAGTCATTTGTTTAAATGCTAAAGCAAAAAAAGGGAAAGGTATGATAAATATGATTAAAAGTATTTTAATAAGAAGTCAGACATTTGTCATAGACATTTTTTAAGAGTATCAAAACTCTATATGGTTATAGAATATTTAGATATAAAGAAAATAATTTTCATGACTTCATTTTGACATAATTATTTTTCTTTTATTTCAAATATTTTCAGGATACCTTCACTTTTCCAGCTGATTCGCCAATCAGATGTTATTTTTTACTTAAAAACATAGAATATTATTTGAAATTTCAAAGTTGACCTTTGTTTCATTTTCAAATTGTTGTGCTAACAAAGCAACACATATAATATGTAAAGGTATCAAAGAAAACCTTAGCAAAAAAGTTAAGAAATGACTTAAACAACATCAAAAATTTTTTGTTACTACAATATTCTATTTAATGCCTACATACTTATTGTATTTTATAAAATTATAATTTTCATAAAACTCTTTATTATTAAATTTTATTAAATACATGTGAATTTTATTTAAATTTTTTTTGATTTTAAATAAAAATGTTATTCTAATGTTTTCTTTATTTTTTTTCAGGTGAGTGTAAATTTTCGCAGTACAGTGGTACGGGTGTTGTTTGTTGTTGGCCAATAAATAATTATTCAAAGTTAAAAATATGTTATTAAAGTTTAATAACATAATAATATGGAAAAGGTAATTTCTTTTAAAATTTATATTAATATCCTTTGTAAAATTCTCAGATTTATTAAATTGATATTAAATTGTCAAAAATATTTAAAAATAAAGGAAAAAAACATATGAATATCAATTTCCATTGCGTTATTTACAATTTTTATAGAGAGCCCCAACAATAAAAAAAAAAACACTTTTAAATTTGAACCTATTGGATTTAGTAACAATTTCTTTTTAAAAGTCTGAGCTGCATCAGTAATCAATAGGCGAACGTAGAGTTCGTTATAAACCTTAAAATATAGGAGATATCAACAGCCAGAACGCCAAGAGATAACAGCAGGAGAGTGATCTGTGAGAGAATTAAATCCTAACACCTTGGATTAATAGGCTATATGCAAAACAACTCGACCATCGGAGCCTGCTTTAAATAACAATAGAATCCTATAAAATAAAATAGAGCAACAATATAAAATTTGATATAACTGACATTTTATTCAAATCAAATCTTACATCGAAAATAGCTAAAAATAATTAAATGATATAAATTTAATCAAACATAAAAATTTTGAAATACAAAACTAGCAAAAAAATTTTATTTTAAAATATTTTTTTGTATTTATTTTATGAATTTTGGGTATCTAAATCTATTCCTAAAATCGATACGGTTTGTAACGAATCACCATCAATTGAATATTCCCGAAAATGTTTCAGTAACAGGTAAATTAAATTTCCTATTTTTTATACAATCTGGTTTTTTAGTTTTGGTTTTGTCGGTTTGTTTATCAAAATTTTGTACACACAAAACTAAATGAATCACAAATTATGCATTTTTAGACTATCGTTATTTGAAAACCACTTCAGTTTTAGTATGAATAATAATAAAAGTAAAACAAACAATTTGAATAATTCCTATATATTATAAAATTTAGCTTAGACTTTTACATAACTTTTAAATTGCTAAAGTTGCTGAGGAAATTATTCTTAAATAACTTTTTCGATCTATCGGAGGTGGACTTAATCGATCTGATGCTTCACAATATGCTCCCAATATGGTTTAATTAGGAAAAAAAACTGATCCAGCATATCACAACGGAACGGGTCTAAATTGGGCTAAGTTTACATCTGGAGCTCACTTTCTATCTACCAACCTACCTAATTTCAAGCTTCTTCTTTTACTTTCTATTCGAATTTCTATACTTTACATTTAAAAATGGTCTTTGCTCATGATTAAATAAAATTCAATATTTTGATGACATTCTTGTAAATCAGAAAATGAAAATTTAATATTATTCATCAAAAAGCAAGAAATCTTTTTTTTTTTTGGTTTTTTGCTAAGAATTTTCTAAAACCACAACGGGAATCTTCCAAAAACACCAAGAATACCCTGAAATAATGTTAGATTCTTACTGACTAAGGTCATCTAGTCACTTTCCCCTTAGTCAATATAATGTTATGAAACTCCTAACTGTTGGCGCAGTATATTGGCTAGGTGAATAAAGGTAGGACATTTTAGTTTTCAGTATATTTGATTTAAATAAATTTATATTAAAATTTTTAATTTTTAAATAATAAAAAACAAATATTGTTATTTTAAATTTTATTTTATCTTATTAATGTTGTAAGTATAGGTAAAAGTATATAAAATCTAATGAGAAAATTTTAAGTTAAATTTTAGCCTCGCCATGCCCTGCATCCAAATATTGTATATACAATACATATTTTAGGATTCCTATTCATAGTACTATAATGTATATTATGATCCATTAAACTTGAATTTTGTACATGTTTAACTTCTTTATTTGTCTTAACTAATGCATCAGTATTTATTATGGAACTTGTATATATACTACTATTTCTCTTCTTATTATCATCGTATTTATCATGTTTCTTGCATCCAAATGTATTTGAAATTGACGAAATCAGCATCAAAATTAGAATTATTTTCATATTTATAAGCTTTAGATAGATAGAATAAAATTTGAAGTGAGTTTTTATTTCAAGTTTTCAAAACTTCCAAACAACTAAATTTGAAATTTTCAACTAAAAACCCCAAAAACACTTGAATTATAAATATTTGTGATTTAAAAATATTTTTTTTACGCAAAGTTTACATTGTACAACGTACCTGAGATTTATTCGGTGAAAAAATTTAAATATAAACGGTAAAATATTTAAAACAAAACTACATATTAAGGACTTCACTTATAACAAATACTTTACTACTTATTATAAAATCGAATTTAAATTTTCCTATTTAATTCATTTTTATTTTTAACCAAATAAAATGAATATTAATGCAATAAAACTAAGGCAATATGTATAAAACCACAAATTTTTGAAGGTGTACGTACATTTCCAAAATTTTATTATCGTTCTAAAATTATTTAATTAAAATTGCAAAAATTTGCTTAAAATTTTGTATGTAAGAAAATTTTTTTAAAATTAGTACTCTTTTCTGGTGAGGTGTCATAAAGCCACATTTCATGAATATGGCTTTATGACCGCTTCAAATAAGTCATAAAGCCATATTGGAAATATAAAACCATATTTTTATAAAAAAATGTTTGTGATAAAGCCATAATAAAATTTTTGTAAACTAATGATTGTAAAAAATAACCTTCGATTTTTGGATACAAAATCGGGGTTCCAATAGTTTATTCGGTTTTATAACATACCACCCTATTTTCTATTTACGCATATAAAGTTTAAGCTTTAATTTTTCAGCTTAAAACCTTAAAAAATATGTACGTAAGTTCCGCCGCCGGTTTTTTAAAAAGAACAAATTAAAAATTTTTTACCTTTCGCGATTCTTAAAAGACACCGAATATAAAAATTAAAAGAGTTTGAGATTACATACCTTTATATGTATTTTCATTATATTAATTCTATCAAAATTACGCATTTAAAGGATTAGAGGGCATAAGCTTTAAATGATAAAAAAAAAGTCTCAAATCATATTCCTTACATTAAAATAAAGAAAAAAATTAATTAATTATTGTACATTTATTAAAAAATGCACAATTTGAAAAAAAAAATGTACTATTACTTAGAACCTTTTACAAAAACGGATGTAATTTTATATCCTTTTAATAAAAAAATTCAAAAAATAACAAGGTTTAGACAGAAAGAAAGAAAATTTATAACTAAAAACAAAGCGTTTTTAGTAAACAACTATAAAACACATTGACTTCATTTTGAAGCAAAAGTTGTAAAACTTGGTATAAATATAAACGTTATGAACCTTAAAATAAATAAAAGGATAAGATATAGTTGATGAATATTTAACATAATTGAGAAATTTAATGGATCCGATAGTGACCATTATATAATATAAACTATAAAAGTCTATTTAATAATGATTCTACTTTTACTTTTTCGTATTACGTTCATGTTGTCATATTCTTTCATTCAGATTGCAAGCATTCTTGATTACTTTTCTTAAGTTTAAAGTTTCACTACATATTTTAACACTACAGTGCTCAAATTTAACACTATATTAGCTCAAATTTCCTCAGAAAAAAAAAAAAACCTTTTCGCATACTGATGTTTTCAATTCTATGAGAACATTTAATCAGAATGTAACTACTGTAATTAAAAACGTCTTGAATTTATAGTTTTAGTATCTTATTTTTTTATTTTTATACATTTTTTATTCCCCTTAACTCTTTATAATCCTTTTTAATCTTTACGATTATGAATCTTTACGATTTAATCTTATACGATTAACTAAAAGTTAATTATAAATTTATTCTTTAAACAAATAACATTTTAGTATATTTATAATTTCAAAAGTATGTATACATACTTATGATATGATACATACATGAAGGACTCGTTTAAATGTAAAATTTGTTAAATTTTTTTTTTTAAATTGTCTGTAAGGTAAAGATATTTTTAAACAAAATTTTCTTCCAAGGTTAATTTTTTTAACTATCTACTAAAATTATAAACTGAAACATTTAATTAAAATATAATATTTGTTTCATAAAGATTAAAAGGTCAAAAAAAAAAAGGTATTATAGATCAGAAAAGAAATAAGGTATAGGGTTAGAAAACAAATAAAATTGTATATAAAAGAACCGTGTTCTGTGGATGTTCACATTTTAATTTTTTTTTTTCGCTTTAACAATTATAATTTATGTAATAGATACTTATATATATATATATACATAATAGATAATAGAAACTTATATATTATATATGGCATGTAATGTAAATACTGCTCTTAAATTTAAATACGTATCTAATTTTTACGTACCTAAGTTGTATTTATGCAGTCAAAATTTTAGTATCTCTGCTTTATAAGATTTCTATTATGTTGAAGCTCAGCAATTATGCCATTAAAATAACCGGCTTTTCTTTTTAATTTTTTTTTTTTATTAATTACAAAATAACTAATTTTAAAACACAAAGTTAATTTTTCCTAAATTTATTGAATCTTTTATAAAAATTTTTAAATTTCATTACAATTACATATAAAATTGTATCTGTACGGTAATATTGAAATTATAAGTATTATTGTATAAATTCAAAAATCAACTGATTTAAACAATAAAATTCTAAACATTGCCAAAAAACTTGTTCCAATAAAATTAATTAAATATTTTTTGACCGATTAAATACAGAACTTGAATATGAAATTAATTGTATGCACAGTTTGCCCATATTAAATTTAAATTTTATTTTATCAATTTAAACGTGATCAAATTTTTATACATATTATGTCACGTGGATATTATAATTTTTAAAATCAATATACATATACTATTTTTGAAATTAAATTTTTTTAACAGTCGTTTTTTAGCGCATTTTCAAAAATATTTTAAAAAATGTACTTATTAGTTTCACTCCATCTGTCTGTCTGCCCGGATGTTTTACACGATTTGAAATAGAGCAATGATATTCTAACTATGGATAGAAATCGCAAAATAATTAATATTATAGAACAACTTTTTTCTGTAGCACCACTCAATTTTTATACAATTCTTCACTACATCTTCATCTTCCAAATAGTTTAAGTTAGAAACTTGAAATTTTGAGAAAAGTTAGATCTTTGAAAATAAGAAATATATGAGATACTTCAGAAAATATTTTTGTATTACTTCCCGTTTGGAGCTGTACAGGGTCAAAATTTAAAAAGTCCTTATTTTTAAACACCTACAGCTTGAACAATATAATAAAAATTATATAAAACTTATTTCTATTAAAAACCTTTTATAATAATATAGGGTAACCTTAAAATTAACGAAAGTATATATGACTTGATTGTTTCCAATGTTTTCTAACAATTTTTTTCAATTTTTATATTATTATAAATTTATTTTATTCAATATACCTATCTACACCTATATGTTCTTTTCCTAAATCTTAAAATGAAATATTTTTCAATTTTGGAAATGTGATTTTTTAAAAACCCTTGGCTTTTTTATTACTTGTTTAAAAATTAACTTAAAAATAAAATAGAAATTAATGGAAAATAATTTAAATGCGAAAGAATTCAGGTTACTCATGTAAACTCTAAATAAAGCGCCCGAACAAATACCTTATTACCAATACCCCCGTACCCAAAATAATTTCTGAACTTTTCATTATTATTTTTCTGTTTAAAATAAAAATTTGATGTATGATGTATTTGTATTTGCTTACTCTCTTGGCTTGAATAATTTGAAATTTTTCAAATGCACTTACTCTGTTATCTTACCTGTGTATTTTGAATTCTTTCAGGATACATAAATCAAATCTAAAAGTTTGTATATCAGCTACAGGCCACCTTGTAACTGTTAAAACCTTACAAAAAATAGTCATTCTAATTTAGGAAATATATTTAATTGGGAGTGTCTTCAAATTGAAAAATTTAATATCAAAATCCCAAATCACATAATCGCAAAATTACAAACTCTCATAATAGGTGGCAGTCCCCACTATTTTAAATTCTTTAATGCTGACTTGAAAAATAATTAGGAAGGATTTTTTTTCAAGATTTTTTTTTTTTTGAGGTTCTCGTTAGTAATACTTTTTTTTTTTATATTATTATCGTCCAGAAATAAATATCTACCGACATTTCTAGGGCTCTTTTACCTTAAAACATGTGGGCCATCTCGGTACAAGTATTAAATTATAATTATATTTAATATTTTGTTTACATTATTTTTTTAATTTTATATGTTATTTTTGACCTGACCGGGGTTTGAACCCGACACCTTTCTTCTCAAACACTGGTGACTTATGCGCTGTAGTAATACTTTAATGCGTGAGAGTAAGATTTTCCAATTTTGGATTTTGTACTTCGGGAATTTTTGATTTGAGATTTTGATGTGTATGAGATTTTCAGAAATGGAATTTCGTATCCAATCTAAACTTTAATTGAATGATTTCAACTCCCAAATTTTCAAATTGACTTAATTGAGTGACCTCTCAATGACCGACCGTATATGGTAATTTATTAAAGGAATTATACCCCTTTGGGAATGTAAACTTAAAATTGTAGATTGCATTTCTGTAAAGTTTAATGTAAATCAGAGATAGGAACTAATAAGAGACATCAGGAGCAACTACATCCAAGGCTAATAAATTAATTGAATTGAAGTATTCTAATGCTTCTTCGATCTTTTACTTAATTTTATTTATTTTCTAAATTAAAATTTTACCTTTTATCAGTTTAAAAATAACGTTTAAAATATGAATTTTAATAATATTGCATAAAAGTTTTAATTTTTTCAAACATTTTTCACAATTATTAAAATATTGTTCTACAACCTTTTTTTTTTTTCATATTTTTGATATATAAGTATACTCAATAATCCAGTTTAAAAAAAAATTTATGCGTACCAACTTTGTTTATCATTCAAAGAAAAAAAAACAAAACATTTAAAAAACCAGAAATTTAAAATGAAGAAAATGTTTAATGAAAAACAAAACAAGGTGACGATGAAAATATGTGAACGACACCACAGTAATATGTGGTGTAATATATAGAAGATATACCGGTTTCAATGTGTACAAGAAACAAAAAACAAAAAGTTCAAAATGAACAACTTATGTCCAAATAGTTACACATATTACTGACTAGGTCAAGATCTAATAATTTTTTTTTTTTTTTGTTTTTTACTTTTACTTATGTAATAACTATGAAACGTAATAATTCATTTATATCAATTCTCCAATTTCTACATATACATAATATTTTGCTCTACAATCATTTATTAGCACACTCTATATATAATATTATAATCGTTTATATCGGACACATCCAATCCAATATAAACTTTTTCGTATTAAATTTAGTTTTTTTTTAATTAACTTATAAAATTTACACTTAATAAATTATAAATTTTCTTAATATCAGTTGTATCGTTTGTTTATTCAAATATCACTCAATTGGTAGTTTTTCTTTCAATTATGAATCTGTTTATTTTTCTTCTTCTCTTTTTTATAAGTGTTCTCATGATCAGTCATTTTGTCGTTATCGCTCATAAAAACGCACTAAAACGTGAATAAAAACTGATGTTTTTTTTTTTTTAAAATAAAGTCAGTCAAAGTAACAATTATGATTAGATACAAACTGTTAATGTTTATATAAATATTGTTGATAATCCAAATAATGTAATACATATGTACTTATAGTTTGTTGTTTTTATAGATGTCATTTACCCATGATCCAATTTTTGATTAAAAACTTCTTTTTATACACTTATAAATGTGTCGTTAAGGGTATAATAAATTTCACATTACATTTATGACACCTCAAAGAAGTCGAGCTAGATATAGACCTTATCAAGTGGTATTGATCGGATAAAAATCGAATTCTCCGTCTATCAAACCATGTACGTCTGCTCGTTCCTCTGTACGATAACTTAAAAAATTAAGGAGCTATAGGATTTTGAAATTTTTATATGTCAGTGGAAAAAAGTTCGACCGGCGGGTTCGAATAGCTGTCATACGACTTCTTTCTATAAATAAAAATCATTTAGTGTCATTGGAACTAGGTGTCTGACATTTTCGAAAAAGATGTCAATTTTGAATTCCAAAAACTTTTGTTAAATTGGTCTTAAATTGGAATTAAATTGGTTTGTCTAGAGCAGCAGGTTCAGGTAGCTTGCATATATTGAAACTTACTTAATCTAGGCATCTGAAATTTTATAAAAGATGATCAAGTTTTATGGAAACAGCATATATTATGTTTATACAATATCCCAGAGTTGGCACAGTCTACTCTGCACTGTAATCTTCCTCGTTTTTTTTTTAATGTTAACGGTTATGACAAGATAAAAGAAAAAAAAGTACCATAGAATGGTGTAAAATAATAACTTATTAAACAACATAATACAATAAGTACAATTTTATAATAAAGTGGTGTAAATGATTTATTTTTGTTATTTTTTGAACAGTAATTATGACATCATTATTCTACTTTTTTTTGAAGTAACTTAATATACTGATTTCAGTTTGATTCAAATTCATTTAAACCAGAACAAAAGAAAACAATTAAAATAAAATACCATACGGTGAGAAAATATTCCAGATTATTTAATATTAATTTGTTTTGTTTTTATTTTATGAGTTTTTGTGGTGAGACAGGATATAAGGTCAAAGATTATAAGACCATAATGGTCTTATGACCCATTATGACAGAACAAAACATCATGGTATTTTCATGCATTATTTTATTTTCGTTTTCTTTCTTTTCTTTCTTTTGGATAAGAATGGTGAAAATCATTGAAAAATACTGTACGCAACACAGTTATGTGAGACTTTAACTCACTAAAAACCCAAACCCATCTTAAAAGATTAAAACTAGTCTTAAAGACTCACCATTAATTTTGTGTTAGCGCTCCTATAGATCTATTGTAATTGTAGAATACAAACGGCCTTCAAGGTTATTTACGGTTATATTTAAATCTAGTGACCTAGTACTTTTAAGCCTTTTATTGCCATTTTCAGAACGTATAGTAATTTGGAAGCTTCTACATTTATGTGCTCTTCTAAACGAATTATGTTTTAGTACATATTTCTTTAATTCTTCATATACACTAGGAATTTTTTGCATCTCTATATAAATCACTAATTCGTACGTATCATGGAGTCCTTATTATGTTACGTACAATTTTATTTTGAAAAATTTGACTGCTCTGAATATTTGTTTGTTTAATACACTCCCATATAACAAAATTTTATATTTTATTGGCAATCTTAAAAGCGCAGAAAATATATATGTCTATATTTTGATTCTAGTTCGACTTTGTTCTCGTTATCTTTCCACCTTAGCTTAACATGTAATATCATTCCTATAGGTATTTTGCCTTGTGTTCTTGGGGTATATGCACCCCATTTAATTTTATAGCTCGCGACGAGTTTTATACGATTTACTTGCACAAATTTAAGATTAATTTAAGATTTTTGATTTTTTAATCCATAAAAAAAATTTATCCTATCCAATGCGTTTTTGTAATTTATCTGTAGCCTTAATTCGTCAATATTGAATCCTACTTACATTATCCCAATATCGCAATCAACTATAGAAAACTACGGTATTTTGCCACACCCATAAACACTCATGGAATAAAACCACAAATTCCATGTCAAATTAAGCAATAATATTTTTTTTCTAGCAATGTGTGAAAATACAGACTTCGTTGAAATAAAATATATTTTGTGGTGAAAAACTTAGGACCTGTGATTTTATGTACCACTCTTGAAATTGTAACTTTTTTAATCTTGATCATAGTTGGCTGATTAATTGGTTTCAATGATTTCATGCTTTGTACCTTACTGTTATCATAAACTCGTATGAGCCAATTATAGAAAAAAAGGAATAAGCCAACAAGAATATCGCGTGGTGATTTTTTATTCCGAACTTTGAGGTGCAACAAATTTGTAAAAATTAGAAACCTATTATAATCAATATTTTAAATCCAGTCAATGATTGTATATTGTAGATTCTTAGCACAGTTCAGTTCAATTAAGTTTTTTGCATTTGTACTTAATTGCAACCGAAAGAAATCATTCCAAACTTATCAATAATTTCATTTTTGTAAATGTGGCGGTTTTTCTAATATTTGCTAAACTATAACTACACATAAAGCAATTACCCTGAATTGTTAGTTCATCTGTAAGAATTCATCTCAGAGAATTGAATGTTGATTTTACAGAAAGATTATGATACACCTCAAATATATTCAGATATTTTTGATTATAATTTTCTTCCTCACACAATTTCTAAAAATGTATTAAATATGTTTTGTGAGCCCATCTGTTGTTTCTTGGTTCTTGTCTCAATTAGTCCGATTAATATTTGAGATCCTATATACATATTTTTTTTTAATTGCAATTAAGAATTGTTTCAATTCACCTTTCTTTGGAATTTTTAATGATATATCAGATAATTTAAAGATATACAGTTTCTAAGATCACCAATTTGATGATAAAGTAAGCATTTGGTTGAGAGTAAAAGATTTTCCACTTTGGCAATTCTTTACAGCATACATTGTTTACCTAAACTAGCTTATCAACAATAATATTTTTATCTAAAACAACATTTAAGGGATTCTTTTTTGTCATTCTTAACAAATTATAAATTTCAAAAACAGCCAATTTGTTTTATAACCGCATCCAAAAACTAACAATGATGCACTTTATTTAACAAATAAGTGACATGATAAATCTGTGCATCATATTCTTACTATACAATACTGTTAATGCTGGTAATGATGTTAATATTATCGAAACACTTAACATCATTATCATATAACCAATTTATTTTAGAAATGTCAAAATCAATTTAACACAAAATAAAAAGAAAAGAAGAAGTTTTAAAAAAAAACCAATCTACCACCAAAACAATTTAAATGTTACGTAAAAAAAAAAAACAGGCAAAAAACTGAATTAAATTAAAAAACGCACATTCATCACTTCTAAAGATAATCATAAAAAAAAAAATTAGAGAAATATTTGATCGCTTTTACGCTCGCGCCACAATTCATTCATTATTATGTTAATATATGGCGTTATAAAATGAGTAATGCAGTCCGTACTTGTTTTTACAAGTATCAATATTAACTTATTGAAATCAAATGTACATATATATATATATATATAGAGTTGTTTTTTTTATCAAATTATAAGATCAGTATTTAAATTTTATTCAATTTTGTATAAATATGCATTAGAAGCAGCTATAATAAGCGCCAATTACAAGTGTTATTAACCAAACTTATGTTTTTTTTTTTTTTTTACCATTAACTTTAGAGTAGACATGTCGAGTCTTCTTGTATAAAAGTGGTATAACTAAGAGTTCAACAAAAAAAAGAAAAATTTTTATTTTACGATTATGGTATTGAAATTCTATTCCACTCTGATGAAATTTAATTTTTTTTTTTTTCTCCTTTTTAATTTATCTTTAAGATAAAAACGCAATGATTAGAAGTTGCAAATGATGTTAAAGAATTTCATTTATGCTTATAAAAATCGATGAATATTTGAAAGTAAAATTTTTAACTATAAAAAGGTGCGGTGTTATTTATTTTTTTTGGAGAAACAATTTTTGCACATTATGATGAGATTTATCAAGAAAATAAAAATGATTATAAAAATAAATTTTGAAAAAAGAAAAAGTTTAATGACATTTTAGAAGCATAAAAAATTTGGCATTTAGTTTTTTATTTTTAGTATGTTTATACAAAATTAAAACCTCGATATTTTGATGAAATTTTATGTCTTGCACCAATCTAAATATTTAGAAAGCACATTTTGTTGCATGTATATATGCATATTTAGGTCTTTTCTTCCAAATACAATAAATAGTTGAATGAAATTCTGTATAAATATTTTATGATAAAAATTTACTTTTGCACTGGGTACGACTATCAAAAGTGAATGCATTAATAGAAAATAAAAATAAAAATGTTATAATTTAAATTTAATAGAATTTATTTTTGATTGAAAAATTTAAGATAAATTCAACAGCCGGAAATGAGATTTTGATTTACAATTAATGTATAATAAACTCAATAAGACAAAAATTTTTTGACCTAGATCAATAAAATTTAATTATATGTTTTAGGTCACAAAATTAACTTACAATGTTATTTTGAGAGTTTTATTAAGTATTCTTGCTAAGGAATAATTTAGGATACTTCAACGAAACGATTCTTTTGACCCAGTCGTATATAAGTCTTTTTAAAAGTTAAAAAGCACTTTCTCATTTTTTTTAATTAAAAAAAAAATAGAAAATGCCAAAATTAAAATCAATTCAAAAATCAAAAGTGATACTTTCAACAACTAAAAAAATTCTGGTTCCGAAAATGAAAAAGTGCCCCAAACTAACATCAATGTCTGGATCAGTGGGATAACTAACATCATGCCAAACTAACATCAGTGGGATAACTAATTTCAATGCCTTACTCGTCTAAAACAATTATGATTATAAAAATTAATCATACAGAAGATCAAATTTTCTATAGAAAAAGAAAAATTATACCAGTTGGCCAATTTTATTAAAATGTAAACTTGGGATTTTCGGTTTTACTCTAATATGATTTAATTTAACACTGTTTTAACTCACATTTATGATTTTTGTGGCAAAATATCAAGTAGTTTAATTTATTACAATATAGCTTTTATGGTTTTTTTTTATTTATAAAAAAAATATTTAATGTTTAAATGTTTCAACAAGCGATTAAATTTTATTCAGTCTCCATTTACCAACTCCATTAAGCCAATCTCCCACATTACTTAGAATTTTCTATTAGATTTTTAGAGCTACGGAGCTATAAATAATAGCTCATTTAGAAATCATTTTTAGAGTATGGAGCTAGCTATGTATAACTTGTACATTCAACTAAAATAAATGAGAAAATGAGCATTAAAGCATACGAATTTAAATATTTGACTAAACGCAACTAACATTTATTTGTTGATTTCTTTATTTATTGATGGATTAAATCAATTAATATTTAAAAGTATAGGATAATGATAATAAACAATAAATAGTAACGAAATTCTTATGTAATCCTTTTCCACCATAATAATTTTATAATATAATCATTAATATTGATTCCATAATACTTTGTAAAAAAAATCTTTACGATACTTTTATTAACACTATAAGAAAAATTAATTAAAAGATTCAAATGAAAAACTTTTTAATTACTTTACTCAAGTAATTAATAAAGTAATTAATTAACTGTTACATAAGACCTATTTTTATACACTCAATAAAATTAAAAACAATAATGAGTTTTAAATATTTAACTTTATTTCACTATATACGTATCTAATCAAACAATATAGCAATACAGCTATCTAAAATGATTCTAAACTCATATTTTAAAAAATCATGCATTAAAAAAAAAATTATAATTTTGTTATCATAAATTACTGACCTATCCACCTGTTAATTATTATTACAAAATATATATGTATATATATATGATGCGTACAAAAATATTTTAAATTTTGTTACCTATCTATCATATTGAATTCCTATTATCGCTTATAATTCAACAAAAAAAAAAAACCACTACAAATATATGGTTTACAAAAAAAACCTTTCCAAAAAAAAAGTCATTTTGGCTGACTAGACTGAATGACCGTAAAATAACATTAATAAAACTAAAGTTTTTTGTCTATACAATATTTGTATATCAATATTATACTTATATACATAACAGGTGAGAAAATATTTGAATAAATTTTGATGGGAAGTTTAAATAGTCAATCATAAAAAGCATGCGTTCATTAAATTAATATGTTTTCTTTTTTTCTTTACAACACGCATTTTTTTTTTTATCCACATGGTTTCAACAAAATATACCATAAAATAAATAATGATTAACTTCATACTGTTTTAGGTATTAAAGAAACAACGAAATTATTATATTGAATCATTAATAATATCTAATAAAAGATAAAATATAATCACAATTCTTAAAATTAATAAAGTTTTCTCTTAAGTCTTTCGTATTTAATTTGTATATAAATAAGAAATTAATGAATGTTTTATTTCTATTATTTAAAAAAAAATTTAAATTATATCTATTATTTTTTTTTAAACAAGATATTTATTTTTAAAACATGGTTTTTTAATGATAGGGAAAAAAAAACTTGTTAAAATAACAATAACAATTAGTATATTAATAGTATTGCGTGCTTTTTAAAATATATGATAGCTTAGAAGTTTTAATTATTTTGATTCTCAATAGAACTTTAATAGAATTTAAGAACTAGTATTATTTCTAAAAATATGAATTTTTTTTATTAATAATAATGGTAATTTTAGAAGAACAGGTGATCAAAAATTTGAATTTTTAATTTGTATTTTAAAAAAATAATAACTAAAAATAACGCAATTCAAATTTTGCAGAATTTATTTACGAATAAAAAAATTTTAATTTGTTTTAAATATATTAGTAATTACAGTAAAATTGTTTTAAATGAAACTTTAAAAAAAGATAATAAATCAGTGTGATTAAGTATTTTTTTTTTTTTAGTGATTAAACTTTCAAAATAAATCTACAAATTATAATTTTAATATTTATTCCCATTTAAATAAATTTTACAAGTTTTTATCAAAAGAATTTAGTAATAATGCTTAAAACTGATCTATACAACACGGATTTTTATTTCTTATGATCTGTGTTTCAATTTAAATCTATTTACAAAAAATCCTAAGAAAAGTATTATAACTTTTCAAATATTTTTTTTTATATTAAAAAAAACATTACCAATAATTAAATTTTGCTTAGATTAAAACTGAACAAAATTTGTGATTGTTAAAAAGACTAAAAAAAGAGAACACACGTCTTTGCACTAGTAGTCCATATGTAAAAGTTTAAATTTAATTAAAAATTAAAATAAAGTCCAATGTTCGATTTAAAAAAAAAAATAAGATTTTTATTTAAATTAATATTATTTTTAACTAGTTATAATTGCATGTAAGTTTCATATATGGTAGTATTACTATATATAAATATCCGGCTATATTACTAAATACCAAAAAAAAAAATCTTTTTTTCTGTTTTATTACTAGCAAGTTTTTGAAGATAATATTTATTTAATAAAATATTGTAATAAGGAAACTTCAAAGAGTAACCGGTATTTTCAAATTATTAAATTTTTATTACGACATTTAATATGTTGTCTATTGTGACAAATAGTTTGTATTATAATAAACAAAAATATTTATGGAATATTTTTTTAGTTTTTCTTTTTTATTTATAGCTTTAAATTAATTAGTTTTTCCCACAATATGTTTTATTTTAAAATAATAGCTATTAAAACAACCATTAAATCAATAATGATATTTAAAAAAATATTCGCACTTAATTTTTTAAAATTTTTGTCCAATAGTATCAGTTATAGTATCTGTTCCTTTTGGTTTCATATCTTCCTTTAGTGTCAAGTTACAGTCTGTGTGTCTAAAGTATCAAAATGATTTTTCTAGTAAATCTAGTTTATAAATTTGAAGACTTAATATGATTATGCAATGCGTTAATTTAAGAATACTCATATGATTTCCCTTTGCATTCCTTTGGAAAAGGAAAAAAAACTTTTCATGGAATATGTAGAACTATAACTTAATAGAACTACTTTTATAGTAAATGAGCAATAACAATTAAATGACTAATAATAACATTTAAAATTTTCGAGATCAAAAAAGTAAACTTTATTGAATTTTTAAATTGAAATAGCTTTAGATATGGAATGTGTTTTTTTACTCGTATTATTAAATTTCAATCATTTAGTTTATATTAATAATTTAAAATATTTTAAATATACGTCAGATTACTTTAACTAAGCTCATATAAAATAAACAAAAAAAAAAAAAACAATTATTCATTTTTTTTTCAATTATTTAAAATTCTTCGAAATATAAGCAAATATGATAAACCTGCAAATATTTCAGGCATATTAAATGTCAAAAATTAATTTAAAAAAAATTCCCTTTAGGTGTTTTTTTTAAAATAAATACAATATTTGCAAAATTTAAATGTAATTTTAATTTCAATCAAAATTTTAGAGTGGCCAAACCCAATTAATTACAAGTACAAAGAATCTTTTGTAATAATTTAGTTTTTATTACAGTGAAGAGTTATTTAATTATTAAAATATGAGTTATATAAAATTAAAATTTGGATTTGTTAACAGAATCAATAAATTATTTAAAACAAAAGCTATTGATTATTTACCAGTATTATTAAAATTTGCACTTATCTTTTATTTAATACTTATTTATTTACATAAATTTAGCCTTTTCAAAATTTTAGTGCTATTAACCATATTTTTTTAAGTTGCTGATTTTAAATGTAAATTCTAGAAAATTTCTCGATAACGTGATTTTCTAGATTTGCATTAGATGATTCACTAAGCTACATCACATGGTCATTAGGTTTTTTTCTTTATTTGTTCTAGTTAAAATAAAATGACAAAAACATTATTGTCGTACCAAACACTTATATAATATATTCCAAATTTTCATAATTATTTTGCTTGACATAAAATATTTTCTTAATTCCGAATTAAATTAAACCTTCAATATTGTACCAAAAACTTTTAAAGGTAATTAATAAAAAAAAATCGTCCTTCTTTAATATGTAATTCCATCTGATCACTTTTAAATTACAATACACATTTTAATATTTTAATTTAAAGTTTCTCGCTTAAGTCTTTTAAATATTTTAGTTAATCTTTTTTCTTTTTTATTTCATTTCAGGTGTGTTCTACATTTTACAGTTATCAATCAAAATCATTTTCTTGCAAAATTTTAAAAAAATTATTCAAAATCGGATTATAATCAAAACATGTCATTCATATCAGTAAACAACAAAATTTAATGCAAAAATTAAATATTCTTTTAAACCCAACTAACTCATAAATTAAAAACTTCTCAATTTTTAAATAAATAATTTTTAAATCTTAAATCTTTTTTTTTTACAACCATATCAATTAACTGTAGTAACTAACATTTAACATTCCAAAAGTATTACAAAATTTTCACAAAAAAAAAAACAAAAAAAAATTACAATAATTAAAATAGTACAAAAGTAATTTTTGTAATAATAGATACGAGTCGCCTAAAAGTTCACTCTGATCAATTTTCAATTAAATGAAAATTACTTGAAATTAAAAAAAAAAAATAAATCCAATAAAAGTCAAATGTTTCATTATTTTTTTTTTTATTTTGTATAGTTCATAATTTTTAAGTTCTGTTTATTCCATCAGTATTTGTATATGGTATATTCTCATACTACTATAAAAAAAATTTCCATTAATAATTAATTCATTTATAAATCGTGACTTATTGTTTTATGAACTTTTACATACTTGAGACACTTTTCAAAAAAAAAAAAAAAAAATTCTTGAGTACTTTAACACTAAGTATTTTAATCAGAATGTGCACTTTGCTTACACAGTATTTTTTCGTGCAAATCAAGATAATCATAATCTGATCAAAAAAAATAACACCACTTTTTTAATTTCTTAGAAACTTAAAATGTCCACTAAGATTTTTTTTGCCAGAGTTAAATTAAATTTTGCAAGTATTATTCATTATGTATACTTTTTATCTTTATTTTTCTTGTTATATATATATATATGTATATTATAAAGTTTTATTGCAAAATTTGAGAGCTTCTCGAAAACTTCTCCGAAATATTTTGATAAATTCTTAATACCACAAAATTAATTGCTTAATTAATTCTTTTGCCGATAATCTCTCTTTGAATGCCCCTTCAAATTTTAGAATTATACCAAAACTGTTGATTAAAAGTGCTAAATTATAACCGGACATTTGAAATGGTCACTGTATATTGTAAAACAAAAAAAAAAATTTTTTTAAAGTCACGAAAATTTTGTTCTTTATCATTTTTAAAGGAACTTTTTTTTTTTTTTGCTTTCTGGTGACCGACATGATTTATTGCAAGGGCGGATTTAAATATTTTTAAATTCGAGACTTTTTTTGACTTTTTTTTTTTAACATGTAATATAAAATAAAAATAAAAAAACAGTTAAATACTTTGTTGTAGGAAACCTTTTTATATAATATTGTATATATTATCTTTCTTATGTAAAGTTTACAAAGTAAACAAAAAAAAGCAAAAATTGTTTATATTGGCACCCTTTTCCTGTTATTGGTGTAGGCGAAAAAAATTTTAATTTTAATTTAAAGATAAAAGTATTCAAGTTAAGGTATTGTATACTGAACAGCAGGTATTAGACTTACACAGAACTTGAACATGATACGATAAAAAAAAAAACTTCCTTTTTAGCGTTTAAAAAATAAAATTTATTTAAAAAAAATAAAATTAAAAAGTTTCTTATAAGAAAATATGAATACTTGAATTAACAGTGATATTAAAATTATAGAAAAACAATTTAAATATAATATGTAATATATAATACTCTAGTTTAGTTCAATTTAATATTGCATTCTTCTAAAAAATATCATTTAGAAGAAATGCAACAAAAAAAAAACAACGCTCTCAGACTTTAGTGTATAGTGATGCGTTGACTCTGAGATAATAAGCCATGTGGTTAACCACTCGGACACGCGCAGACCCCAAGAAAAGGAAAAGAATACACGGCACGCGCAGACAGAAAAGGAAAAGAATAAAATCTTATTTTCTAAAGTTAAATGGAAAGCTATTTCGAAACTTAAGTTAAGTGTAAAGAAAGTGTTATTAAAATCTTCACAGTAAAGGAATCCAAAAAGAAAACAACTTTTTTATATTTAGAGTAAATGTTCCCTGCTATGTTATGGAAAATATTGCAGAAAATTCCTCCAACGATTTCTCGGTCCAAATATATATTTCGAGAACCCTTAAACTTTTTTTTATCATAACAGTTTTTTTGATCTTTCTTTGCGACTTTTGTTTTTAATAATATTTTAATATTCTTTTAAAGTGGTTAACTTAAATTAAATTGCTTTTATGAATAAATAATTGAAATGATTAATTGATTTGAATAACAACCATGTTTAAATTGTTTTCTTTTTCAAATGACCATATATTTAAATCAAATATCATTAAATTATATATCTAAAAAATAATATGATATTTATTATACAAATGAGCATTGCAAAATTATGATACACAATCATAAATATTTTATTTTTTTTTATTCTTTTATCTCTAATTTCAAAATTGAGGAAATAAATAAAAATTCTCCTATAAATCTAATTTTAAGTATATTAAAGTCCCAAACAAAGTTTCAGAGTTTTACTTAAATTTATTCAAAAACGTTTAACTCATTAGAAATGAGACTTTGTTCGAACCTCTCGTGCGAACACGTTCAATTCAAACAGAGACTTTGAAAAAAATGATTCAATTAAAATTTATTTCTTCCCTTATACAAGAAAAATATACATAGATAGTTAATGCTTTTTATACAATCAAATTGCGCATCTTTATCGTAATAAATTACATTGATAACCTGATAACTCAATGTGGTATTGTAAAAATTAAAAAAAAAAACCCAATTATAGAATAAAATATTATTAAAGGTCAAGATACTCAAATTAAAAATATTGCGTTCAACCTTAAAGAGAAAAACAAATACAAATTTAATGTCAGTATACACGATTTAAAGTATGGCATAAAAAAACAAAAACTGGAATTAAACCTGATTTGATAATGAATAAAAGCATTAACAAAAGGAATTCATTTTATGAGCACCAAATTACAAACAAAAAACCAAAATCATGTAAAAAATTATTTTAAAGGTCACTTTGATTTTATTTTTGGTTTTTGTACTTTTTGATTGTTTTAATTATGGGCATTTCAATTATTAAATCTTTTAAGGGATTTACATCGTGTTTTAAAAGAGGATGAAAAACGTTAAAAATTTCATAAAAAACTTAAAACAACAACCTGGAAATAAAAGTAAAACTTATGGCATCCTGTTGGGATGGTGGTTTATTTAATGATATTTCAAGTTGATCACGCATTTATTTTATTTTTTGTTTACAATTATTTCGATTGTACTTGAACTTGAAATAAATAAAAATAATTAAAATTAAATAATTTGCAAATAAAAAAAAAATAATTTAATTCAAATAAAATTTAGTTTATTTTTCTAATTGATTTAATTTATATAAAAAGAAAAATCATTTGCATATTGTTAGGCTTTTGCTGTTAAATGTTCTAAATTTTTAAATGTCTTGTAATATAATTATACATATGTATTGTATACCATTTAAGGTGTCTATAAAATATGACATTTTCCAAGAGTCCGTATCGAAATCCCGTTTTTCCAAATTCCGCCAATTAAAATCCCGACACATCAAAATCCCGCCAATTAAAATCCCACCATATCAAAATCCTGACAATTAAAATCCCGCCATATCAAAATCCCGACAATTAAAATCCCGCCATATCAAAATTCAGACAATTTTTGATTTGGCGGGATTTTGATATGACAGATGCATGTTAGTATAAGAGAATAGGTATCATAGTAACATCAAAAATTAACGAGAATATAATGGATATATTAGAAAAATTACTCCAGGTAAGGATAGTAAGAATATGTTGGGATTATATATATAGTATTATTCTTAAAATTCTTCAACTCAAATCTAATCTAATTACATGTGGAATAGCATAAATAATAATCTAAACAAATTAAGCTGCGAAATCAGATTTAAATGTCAAAAACTTTTCATTTTCATGGTATTCAAAATCTGATATCTGTCATTCTGTGCACCCTAAAATTATATGTGGAAACAAAAATTTCATTGTTAATTCTGTATTTTCAATAAAAAATTTAAAATGGCATAATTTTAATATCTGTATTTTTTTTTTCATAATTCTTTCATTTGTAAAACACAGAAATTATTTAACATGATAACCAAAATTTTAGAGTATAAATAATATTTGCATATAAAAATTTTATTTCTTGTCATAAAAAGTATGGGGTCTTGGTGACCTAAGAGCGTATAAAATACGCTGTACACACTGAGGAAGTGTGGGTTCGAATCCCACACACTTCGTAAGAGTTATTCTCCCTTACGACATTTACAGCCACGCCTGTATAGGAAAGGCTGTGTAATTTTCTGTCCACATTTATGTGGCAGAGAAATGCATTAAAAAAAAATAAAAGTATTTTAATGTCGTATTAGTGAAGTTTAATCAAATTTATTAAACTAGAAATTTTTTCTAATAGAGTCAAGAACGAAGAATTTAATGGTGTTTCAATGATTGCAAAATGATGGCAACATAAATGATTTCTCATTTGTTTAGAAAATATCATGAATCTACAGTTTAAACCAACAGAGCAACGAAAAAAAAGACACATGTTCTAAAAATAAAATTTATAGATTTTAGAAATGATGTTATCATTTCTGGCCGGTTTGCTTTTTTAAATTAATTTTAACCTTATATAAAACAAGGATATTGTAATATTGTAGTATTATACTAGCAAGTGTTATATGAAATCAGAAGACAGTGCGATCAAAATGGAGTTACATTCCAAAAAAAAAAAATAATTTAAATCAGTAATTTAATTTCTTCTTTTTAGCACATTACCAAATAAATTTTGAAAATGTTTCACTTTGTCCATCTGTCTGTCCGTCCGTCCGTCTGTTTACAAAACTTCTACACCGTTAAAGATAAGGAAAAAAATTTAAGCATGGCCTTCATAAAAAAATTAATGTTGTAGAACAACTTCTCCATATAGCTCATCCATTACGGAGCTACAGCCCCTCAAATTTTGAAAAACCCCTATTTTTAAATACGTATATCTCATGTTCTGCTTTTTTCTAACATTTTTTCAATCTGAAAACGCCATTGGACAGCAATTTTTATTAGCTTTATAAATCAATATCAAAATTATACAATTTTTAAACACCTGTAACTTAGGCACCTGTAAAAATTTTTCTTCGGCAAGACATGAAAATTAAAGTTTTAATAATATATATTTACGTGTGTTAACAATTTTTCTTAGTTCCAAACTTACAGCCCCTCAAAATTGTAAAAATGTTCTATTTTCACATTTTTTCTTTTTATATGAAATTCTAAGAAAATTTTCAAATTACAATTCTATACAGTTTGTATTGTCTTTTGGAATTGTGCACTTTTAAAAACCGTTGGTTTACATTCTGCATCGTTTTTTTGTGCTTGTTAGTGATGACAACCTTATAAGACATCTTTTGTTAGGAAGATAATCAATTTAATAGATCAATTATTTTCTGTTTTGAACTTCTTAGGTTGAGAGATTTGCATTCAGGAATTAATATTTACAGATTTTTTGATAAATTTACTTCTTCCAGTTTATATTTTTATTATTTTCAAATTTCAAATAACTTGACTATAGCAGAATATCAAACTTTAATAGAAAAATACAAAAGAGCCTACTTGAAAATGAATATGTATACATATAGGCATATTATATACATATAGGAATATGTATACATATAGGCATAGGCATTAATTATTTATGAAATCATCTTAAAATCGATTAGAAACACAAACCAATTTGCATTAATTCAATTATGGACACAAACCAATAATTAAATGCATATGTAGTTTTTTAAAGAATAAAATCTTAAAGTATAATAATCTTATTAATTAAAATTAAAAAAAAAAGCACTTTAAAAGAAGAATAAAGAATAAATACCCAATTATCGCGTCGCTTCTAGCGTCGCTTTGACATTTAAGTAGAATACATTAATTTAAATGGATATTGACCAAATAGAAAAGCGACGACAGAAGCGCCGCACAAAGCAACGCTATAGAGTAGAGCAACTTTCTACTTTTACTCGCGTTGACAATAAACTTGCTTGATTTTTTTTTTTTTTTTAATAATTTTATATTTGTTGTTGGTCAAAAAGCGACGCTAGGCATTTGGTCTTTATTTTATTTAGAACGCGACGCTAGAAGTAACCTTAATATAAAAGTAAATTTGAATTTTCCATAAATTCGGTATAAAAAATCTAATGAAAAAATAAAACACCAGGAATGACGGAATGGTTACGCGTCTAGTATAATATAATTAAATTAATATATTATACCAGTCTATTTTCAAAATGTATTGTTTAAAAATTTCGTTTTTTTTTTTTCCTTTTTTTATATGTTTAGTTCTCACACCACATACAAAATGTGATCAGGAAATAAATCAATATTTCCTTTTCAGATGTAGTTACATATTAAATAATATATAAGTATTAAATTCTAATTATATTATTTATTTTGTTTACATTATATTATTATATTTTATATAATATTATGATCTCATCGATGTTGGAAACCAACAATTTTTAATAACCTCCAAAAAAAAATTTCTACTTTAACATAAGAAAAAATGCATATACGAGTAGTAGAATTTCTGCATTTATTTTCTGCATATCATAATAGATCGAAGCCAACCAACGAAATGTAATTACAAATTTAAAAAGTCTAGTAGTACTTAAAATATTTTTTTTTTATATTATCAAACCCTAAAACAAAGAAGCTGACATTTCTAAATCAAAAAAAATTACCAAAAAACACAAAAAAAAAACAAAACTTTTTTTAAAAAATAATTTATTTTATTACATATTACATATTATTTATTATTTATTAATTTTTAGCCTATTAGTGATTTTTATTATATTATATATTTTTTTTTTTTTTTTAATTTTTTGTTTTTTAATTTTTAAAATATATTCTATAAAATATTTTAATATATTGTTATATAAATCTGAAAATATTTTATCAAATCACTTTAATTACTTTTTTTTTTTTTTTTTTTTATTATTAAATTAAGTCAATAATTTTTTTTAAATTTCTCTTAAAGTGATTCAAAAAAATATTTTTTTTTTTTTTTAATTCTCTTCTATTTTTTTTTTTTCTTTTTGTATTTGTTTCTCTTAAATTTAATTACTGGCATGGTTTTTATATATTTTAATTTTTTTTTTTATTTTTTCGTGCAGGATCAATTAATACAAAATATAATTAAATTATTATTAATTAAAAAAAAAAAATATATACGAAAAAAAATAAAACAAAAACAAACAAAAAAAAAAAAAAAATTATAAAATTATAAAATTATTCTTAAAATAAAAAACAAAAAAAAAATATCATATAATAGTATATAGTAGTAGCTAATATCTAATTATTTATACCTAATATTAAATAGTAAAATTCTATTTTCGTCTTTTTAATTTAATTGAAAAGTATTAATGGTGTTGTGAAATAAAATCAAATGATATTACAATATAAGAATGGAAAAAAAAAAAAAAACTATTTTTCAGTAACTAGTTTACAATTAAACAAAAATTAGTAATGATGAATTAAGAAATGCTGTAGGATCATATAGATGTTTAGGTGTTATAAAGGTGTTAATTGTATAAGGATTTATGAATTTTTCTTCTGATGTAGATTTTTCTTAAAATCGATCTGTTGTCATTTATTTGCTATTGTGTGATTATAAACTTGTTTTTCAAATTGTTTAATAATTCTTTTAAAACATTCATATTCTTTGTCAACCATATTATTTTTTCATTAAAGCCATCTTAGTTCAACCAAAGCATAAAATAGACCACAGATCACAATAAACGAATTTTAATCATATTACAACTCTAAAAATAAAATTTTCGTCTACGTCTATCGCGATTTTATTTTTCTTTCGATACTCAATTTTTTTTTTTTTCCGATATTCAAAAATTGAATTCGATCTTAATTTACTTTCTAATCTTTGGTTTCAAGTGATAGAAAGAATATGAAAGTAATTTTAATCTTTCAAAGCTTTTTATAATCGTTTTTATCTTTTTAATTTTTTTTTTTATTTGTTTTTTTTTTTTTATTTTAGAAATAAGAACTGGGCTATTTTTAAATATTTATCATTATGAGTTTGATTTATTATTGTTGTGTAATTTATGATGATCTTATAAGCGATGATCTTAATGTTCTTCTTTGTTTTTCCAAAAAAAAAATGTAACAAATATTCACTTTATCTTTTATTATAAATTCTTTTTTGTTTTTTGTTTTTTGTTTTTTGTTCTTGGATTCTTAATTTTTTTTTGGTTTTTTTTGGTTCTTCATCTTTGATTCTATTACCATCGATTATATTTCAAAACACCATACCTTTTGATGATTTAATTTATGACTTTTATTTTGGCATGAATTATAATGAGAGAGGTTTATAAAAATAAAAAATAAAAAAATAAAAAATAAAAATAAAATGAAAAATAAAAAAAAAAACAGCATGTGATGTCATCTGATGATTAATTTATGAAATAAAATTTGAAAAAAAAAAAATTTAATTTTAAATTCATCTAATGGTTGTTTTCATATTTTTGTAATCATTTGGTATTTCTTTTTGAGAAATATTGTGATCTCTGCAAAAAAAAAAAAAAAAAAAAAAAAAAACTAAAAAATAGAATAAATAAATTATATAATAATTTTATATATTTTTTTTTTATATTTATTGCGTTTTTCGATATAAACAAAGAATTTATGTTAATTTTATTTTTAAAGAATTTATCCGAAATTTTAAAATTTTGGATAAATGTTAATTTATTTTTTTTTTTTTTTGTACCCTTTCCTTTTTTAAAATTTTTCCAAAAAAAAAAGTTGAAAAAAGTGGAGATAATAAATTATTACCGTTTATGATTAATAATTCCGTTTATGACTAGTTGATATAACCAAAATATTTTATTACATAATCATTATATTATATTTACATAAATTTTTATAATTAATTTCGTTTTTCGCATAATATTTTGAGATAAATTAATTTTTTTGAACTAATTTTGTCACAAATATCACAATAGATTAAAATTAAAATGAAAAGAAAGGTAAACATTAATGTTTTTTTTTAAATCGCATTTCTTTTTTAAAATAAATGCAACAAAAAAAAAAAAAACAAAAAAAAAACCATGACAAAATGATATAATATTTATCAGATTGAAATTAAAATAAATTTTAAGATAATTTTCTATTGAAAATTATGTTTTAATTAAGATAATATCAGTGTTTTGAAATTGATATTTTTTTTTTTTTATTAGGACGAATAGGGTTAATTGAAATTTTAATTGACAGTTAATAGCTATATGGTAGCGTGGGCAGATTATTAACTAAATGTTGTGAGTTGTAAGTTGTAACTTGAAATTCTAAACAATTATTATATCTATTATAAATACCATTTAATTATTTGAGATTGGATTTTATAATAGCAAAATGACACAAAGGACGCAAAGTGTTAATTGGAGTTTAACTAGAAGAACGACTGTCTCGTGAATGTAATCAAACAATTATCTATTCTAAATGATAAGTATATTCAAAGTATATTTTGTATATTTATACAAAATGTTTATAAGAAATTTTACTAGTATACTATAATAATTACATATTTTAATTTTGAACAAAATTAAGCTCAAAATAGATCTTAAAAAATTTGAAAGTTAAGGTATAAATTTTTAATATTGTAATTATAATTTAGAATAAATTATTATTTGAAATTTTTCTTTCGAAAATTAAATTTTTATCAATAAAATACATTTTCATTTTCTTTCACTTACCTATCTATTTAATTAGTCGAGATAAAGTTGAACTGGTATTAATTCACCTCGTACAATTCTGTAACGTCCTGGTGCACGAAAATAAATTGGTGTAATTGCTCCTTCTTTATTATTTCTTAAACTTCTTTGTTGAAAATCATCATTTTTATCTGTTTGTATTTCTTGTAATAATTGTTTTAATTCACCATCACCAGTTTCTAAATGTTGAGAATTTAATTCATGTCGTTTACTTTCTAAATCTAATAGTAATTGTTTTAATTCTTCATCTTCATTTAAAGATGTTTGTTGTGTTTCGATATTTGTATGATCTGTATTTTTAAGTTGAGCCAAACCATTTAAGTCAACAGTTATTTGCTGTTGTTGTTGTTGTTGTTGTGTACTTTGACTTTCACTTGAACTTTTAGAACCGATTTCTTTTAATAAATCTTTTAATTCAGCATCAGCACCCAATAATTGTTGTTGAGTTTCAATAGATTCTTGGTTGTTGTTTGTATGAATAGATGATCCTCCAGTTAATACTTTATCAGTTTCACTGGTATGTGATTGAGTTAAATCATGGGTTACGGTTTGTTGCTGAGATCCTCCAAAAAATCCTTCGTTGTTGTTTACTTGAAGAGTTGAACCTTCAGTCAACTTTTTTTCATTTTCAGTTAACATCTTATTATTATCATTTTGTGTTCGTATAGAATCAGTTAAGATTGAATCGACTGCAATTTGGTGCTGTGAACTTTCAGTTTCCTTAAGTTTTTCTTCAGTTTCAGATTTCATTTCATTTTTCGCATGCTTTAATTCAGCATCAGCTTCTAATAATTGTTGTTGTGTTTCACTAGACTTTTGGTTATTGTTTATTTGAATAGATGATCCTCCAGTTAATACTTTATCAGTTTCACTGGTATGTGAGTGAGTTAAATCATGGGTTACGGTTTGTTGCTGAGATCCTCCAATAAATCCTTCGTTGTTGTTTACTTGCAGAGTTGAACCTTCAGTCAACATTTTTTCATTTTCAGTTAACATCTTATTATTACCATTTTGTGTTTGTATAGAATCAGTTGAGAATGAATCGACTGCAATTTGGTGCTGTGAACTTTCAGTTTCCTTAAGTTTTTCTTCAGTTTCAGATTTCATTTCATTTTTCGCATGCTTTAATTCAGCATCAGCTTCTAATAATTGTTGTTGTGTTTCACTAGAGTTTTGGTTATTGTTTATTTGAATAGATGATCCTCCAGTTAATACTTTATCAGTTTCACTGGTATGTGAGTGAGTTAAATCATGGGTTACGGTTTGTTGCTGAGATCCTCCAATAAATCCTTCGTTGTTGTTTACTTGCAGAGTTGAACCTTCAGTCAACATTTTTTCATTTTCAGTTAACATCTTATTATTACCATTTTGTGTTTGTATAGAATCAGTTGAGAATGAATCGACTGCAATTTGGTGCTGTGAACTTTCAGTTTCCTTAAGCTTTTTTTCAGTTTCAGATTTAATTTCATTTAGCAAATGCTTTAATTCAGCATCAGCTCCTAATAATTGTTGTTGTGTTTCAATCGACTCTTGGTTATTGTTTATTTGAATAGATGATCCTCCAGTTAATATTTTATCAGTTTCACTGGTATGTGAGTGAGTTAAATCATGGGCTACGATTTGTTGCTGAGATCCTCCAATAAATCCTTCATTATTGTTTACTTGAGGAGTAGAACGTTCAGTCAACACTTTTTCACTTTCAGTTAACATCTTATTATTACCACTTTGCGTTTGAATAGAATCAGTTGAGATTGAATCGGCTGCAATATGTTGCTGTGAACTTTCAGTTTCCTTAAGATTTTCTTCAGTTTTTGATTTAATTTCATTTAGCAAATGCTTTAATTCAGCATCAGCTCCTAATAATTGTTGTTGTGTTTCAATAGACTCTTGGTTATTGTTTATTTGAACAGATGATCCTTCAGTTAAAACTTTATCAGTTTCACTGGTATGTGAGCGAGTTAAATCATGGGCTACGGTTTGATGTTGAGAACCTCCGATAAATCCTTTGTTGTTGTTTACTTGAAGAGAAGAATCTTCAGACAACACTTTATCACTTTCAGTTAAAATCTTCTTATTATCTTTTTGTGTTTGAATAGAATCAGTTGAGGTTGAATCGACTGCAATTTGTTGCTGTAAATTTTCAGTTTCTTTAACTTTTTCTTCTGTTTTAGAACTAATTTCATTTAGCTTTAATTCATCATCAGCTCTCAATAACTGGTGTTGTGTTTCAATAGATTCTTGGTTATTGTTCACTTTTGTAGATGATCCTTCAGCTATAATTTTGTCAATTCCACTACTTTGTGTTTGGATTAAATCACCTGTACTTGAAACTTTTAAATTATCTGCGGATTTTTGCGTAGACTCGTCAATAAGTCCTTGGTTGGTATTTACAAAAATAGAAGAACCTCCAATATGGTCATTGTTACCACTATGCGTTTGAATTGAATAAGACGAAGTTGAATCCTCTAAGTCGACTTCAATTTTTTGCTGTGTATTTTCAGTTTGTTTAACTTTGGCTTCTGTTTTGGAGCTCATTTCATTTAATAAATCTTTTAATTCAGCATCAGATCCCAATAGCTGTTGTTGTGTTTCAATTGGTTCTTGACTATTATTTATTCCAAAAGATTGCTCTTCAGTTAAAACTTTTTCAGTTTCACTAGTTAGTGTATGAGGAGAATCAAGTAAACTTGGAAATTTCAAGTCGGCTACGGTTTGTTCCTGCGTCGTTTCGATAAATTTTTGGGTATCGCCTTCTTGAATGGATGAACTTTCTTGCAACATTTTCTGACTGTTTTCAGTTTGCACTTGAACGGAGTCAGTTGAAGTAGAAACGTTTAAATCGTTTGCTTTTGTTTGTGAACTTTCAGTTTCCTTGAGTTTTTCTTTAATTGTGGAAGCAGTTTGTTTTATTAAACCTTTTAACTCAGCATCAGCCCGTAATAACTTTTGTTGAGTTTCAAAAGATTCTTTATTATCATCTTGAATGGATGTATGTTCAGTTGCTACTACAACTTGATTATAATCGGAGTGTTCTTGAGTTGAATTAAAGGATTTTGAATCTTTTAAATCGGCAGTATTTTTTTGTTTAGAACTTTCATTTTCCTTTTCTAATATTTCAATTTTTGAAGCAATTTCTTGCAAAATCTCTTTTAACTCTGTATCAGAATTAGAAAGCTTTTGTTGTGTTTCGAATGAGTATGAATTACTAGCAGTTTCAGATATTGGTGAACCTTCAACTGATGTTTTCTCGATTTCAGCAGTAATTTTTTGTTTAAAATGTTCAGCTTCTTTAATGAAGTCTTCGGTTATCAAATTATTTTTCTTCAACACATAGTTTAGTTCATCACCATCAGTTCCTAACAATTTTTTTTGCCTTTCATTAATTTCTTTGCTATAATTTACTTCAGATTGAGATTCAGTTCCAGCATTATTTTTTATAACAGTTTCATCTTGGTTTGAATGTATAGACTTTGGAACATTTAAATCTTGTGTTGTTTGTTGTTTATAGCCTTCAATTTCCTTGACTGAATTTTGATTCTTGGAATCAATTTCTCTTAAGACATCCTTTAACTCTAAATCAGAATTTATAAGTTTTTGTTGTGTTTCAATTAATTCTTTTTGACTATTAACTTGAGTGGAGTCTCCTTCAGGCATGTTATTATGTATTTCAACACTTTGGCCAATATTCGAACTAATGAAAGTTGGATCAGTAACACCAATACTATGTTCTACATCACCTACAAGCTGCTCATTTATTTCTTTTTGAACATTATTTTCACTAGCATTTGCTGGAAACAATAATTGCTCTAAATATTCATTATTTTCTGATTTTTTAATTGAACCGTCAATATCAGATTCTTTGTTTACAGATGATTGTTTCGAATTAAAACTGTTAATTGAACCTATAGAACCAAGACTGTATTCAATTAGTTTTTGTTTCGTATTTTCATTATTAAATGGTAGGTTTGAATGAAATTTTTCTGGTGATGATGTGATAGATGAATCTTTATTTAAATTTTCTGATTCTTTTCGTTCTAATATTGTTTGACCTTCACTAGCAGAATCATTTTCTATAATTTTATTTAAATATTTAAGATCATTTATTAAAAGAAACTTTTGTTTGCTATCATTATCATCTTCTGTTGTATGTGATATGCTCCTTTGTTGATATTCATTTATTTCATCAATATTGAAAACTGGTTCATCTTTCTGTTGTTCTAAATTTAAGTCTGACTCATCATTAATTTTTTGAAAAACATCATCAGTAATTTTAATTTGTTTTTGTGTATCTTCTCGTTTTGATAGTTTATCATTCGCATTTTCTTTTGTTTCACTTTCTAATTCAGTGGCTGATGGTGAGAATGTTGAATTAATTTCATTTGGTTCAGCGACCACTTGAACAGGTATTAAAATATCTGTTGATTGTAAATTAGAATTTATATTGTCAGCTGATGATTCAATTGATTTCGATTCCGAATTTATTCTTTCATCTGAATTTATTTCTTTATCTTCGTTTTTAATTTCATTTTCAGTGGATATAATAGATTCCGTACTATCTATTTTTTCTTCTAAAATAGATTCTATATTTGTTGAAGGTTCTAAGGATTGATTTAATTGTTCACGTGAAGGCAAAGTCTGGTTTTCGGAACTGATATTTTCAGATTCACTTTTCTCTGTAGAAGATTGTTCAGACATTTCTGAAGCCTTTATTTCACTTTCAGTTTCAGATTCCGCTTTTATTGCATTAACTGTATTTTCTTTATCTGTTAATTCTTTACTTAAACGAAATGTTTCATCAGATTCTGATTCAAAATTTCTTTGACTAGAATTTGTTCCAACGTGCTCAGAAACGTTAGTTTCAGTATTTGACTCTTCATCTGTATCATCCGTTGTTTTTAACCTAAATCTTAATGGAATCTTACGATCTGTTATACCGCCAATATCAACATCGGGCATTTCAGTTATTGCAATTTCTGTAGATTCCTCTGTTGTTAAAACACGTGGTACTGAATTTTTATTTTTATACCAACTTGGATAATTTTCATCATTTTCATTATCAATTGCATTTCCCCCTGATGTAATTTTGGCTCTTATATTTCGACTAACTTGAGCACGTGATGGTCTAGGTCTACCTCTACTACTTGGGGTAGATGCATTTTCTTCCGTTTCAATTGGAATAGGTGTAGTTTCTTTTAATGTATTAACATTCCTTTGAAATGGTCGTGGTCTTCTAGAACTAATTGGTCTTAAAGTTACTTTAACAGTTTCCTCTTCATCTTTATCATCAACAACATCATTTATTTCACTTTTCTCTTCTTCATCTTTTTGTACTTCAGTCGTAGTTTTAAATTTAGGTGTTTCCGTTGTTGTTGGTCTTGCCCTTCTAAATATAATTGGTCTTAAAGTTGGTTTAACATTTTCATTTGGTTCTTCTTTATTATCATCAGCATCATTTATTTCATCTTTCTGTTCCTCATCTTTTTCTTCTTCAATAGTAATTTTAACTTTATCTGTTTCCGTTGTTGTCGGTCTAGGCCTTCTGAAATTAATTGGCCTTAAAGTTGGTTTAGCAATTTCCTCCTTTTCTTCTTTATTATCACCAAAATCATTTATTTCAGATTTCTGTTCCTCTTCTTTTTGTTCTGCAGTAGTAATTTTAGTTTTACCTGTTTCCGTTGGTGTTGGTCTAGGCCTTCTGAAATTAATTGGTCTTAAAGTTGGTTTAACATTTTCCTCCTTTTCTTCTTTATTATCAGCAACGTTATTTATTTCAGTTGCCTGCTCTTCTTCCTTTTCTTCTTCTTTTGTTTTTGATATTGGTCTTCTTAAATTAATTCGTCTTAAAGGTGGTTTAAAATTTTCCTCCTCTTTTTCTTTATTATCATCAACATTATTTACTTCCTGTTTTTCCTCTGTTTGTTCTTCAGTAGTAGTTTCAATTTTAATTGCTTCTGTTGTTGTAATAGGAACAGTTGTAGTTGTTGTTGGTGTTGGAGATGGACGAACTATAATTTCTGAAATATCATCATCAGCATTTTCTTCTGTTAGATTTACAAATGCAGTTTCTGTTGATTTAACAGTTGTTGTTCTTCTTATTGTTGTTGGAAATCGTGTTGCAGCTGCAAATTGTTGTATTTCAGCTTCAGGTTCATTTTCATTTAATTCATCATCTCGCTGATAAATGGTATCTGAAGGTTTTGTTGGTCTTGTAAAAGCTGGTCGTCGAGTTCTTTGTATTGCTGTATATGGTTTTTCTGATATTTTAATTGGTTTATTTTCTTCTGATTCTATTGAATTAATTGTAGGTCTTGAAATTAATTGTGGCCTAGGTGTTGTTTTAAATATAGGTTTTCTAATGGGTTTTTCATCATCAAAATCATTGTTTACTGTTAATTCTTGTTCAGAATTTTCAGAATATTGGCTGTTTTGTAATTGTTTATTAACACGTGAAGTTTCTCCTCCTGGACGTCTATAATAAGTTTTAAATTGTTTATATGATTTTGATTGTTTTACTTTACAACATTTTGGATATGGTAATGTTGTATCTAAATATTCTGCGTCTGGATCCCAAGGGCAACTATATTAAAACGAAAACAATTTAAATAAAAAAAAAAAAGGTCATAATATCTATAGTTTAAAAAAAAAACAATTAATTAATAACTACCGAACATTTTAAATTATTACTAATTTGATAAATATGTTTTTTTACATATTTTATTTTCTATTAAAAATTTTTAATATATCGCGTAAAATAAACAAAATACAAATGAAAAAAAAAAAAAAAAAAACAAATATATATAGAAATAAAAAAAAAAATATAATGAATCCGCCACCTAAACATGACCTCGATATCATTACATCATATTAAAAAATTTTTTTTTTAGTTATTTTTTCATGTCATCTTTAAAACACGTATTAACAGTTATTTAATTTATTTTATTATTATATATATATATATATTTATTTTTTTTTTTTTTAATTTTTTCTTATTTTTAATAACCATTTACGGACATTTTTCATAATAAATTATATTAATAATGATTCAAATATTGCGTACACCGTAATACCAATAATAAAATTTTTTATTAATCACAACTTTTATTCACTTGTTTTTTTTATTAATTCTTAAAGTTTTTTTGTTATTTTTATTTTTCTTTTTTTTTTTAACGTTTTTAAATAAATTGAAATTAAATTTTTAAAAACTTCTCTTTTTTTTTTTTACATATTTTTTACTTACTTGTTTACTTTACCACGTCCACTACCATCTCTAAAACAAACAACTTGTAAACATTCATCTGGATGATTTAAACGTTCACCCGGTTCTACAATTAAACCATTTAATTCACATTGTCCCGAATCATTATAACGTAAATCCTTAATTGAAGAAAGCGATTGAACTATATTAATTAATATCAATAAATTGATACAAATACAAATTATTAGACTAGATTTTTTTACAATTGACTTCATTTTCATACGAGATCTAAACACTGACTGAAGATTCTCAATAAGATACAAAAAATTTTTAAATAAAAAATTTCCAGATCGACTACTAACTAAATAAAAAAAACAAAAAAAAAAAATATATAAAAACAATAAAAAGAAAAAAAAAATTAAGTATAAAACCACTAAATAATTTTATAGTGAATCTTTTACTAAATTTCCAAATAACCAATATAACGTACGTACATATTGATGATGATGATAATGATGTTGATGATGATTATATTGATAATAATGATTAAGTCTATATATAATGTTATCTTCTGATGACCAAAATTATATTTACTGTGCAAAATTATTATGAATCGAAATTCAAAAAAAAAACGAAAAAAAAAAACCCCCAAAACACACAGAAAACCCAAAATCAAACTAGTTTTTTTATAGTTTAAAAATAAAATGTTGTTTTTGTTTTTGTTTTTGTATTTTTTTTTTTTATATATACATATATATTTATTTAACGACAATACTTAACGAAAGACTCGCATACCTCATTTTAAAGTAACCAAATTATTGTCAACATATTAGCATAGCATCAAAATTAGCATAATCAATATTAAAGAAAAAAACAAAAAAATTGTTGATTGTATAAGATACATATTAAATTAATATGTAATATTAGAATCGGTTCTATAGATTGGTTGCAATCGATTGTTTCAAAAAAAAATGACAAATGTGGTGCAAATGACATATTGGATAAAAAAAAAGGTTGACAAGAACATAAAAAATTTTAAAATTCTCAGAATTTACCTTACTTTTAATTATTGTTTTTTTTTTTTAAACAAAATACATGTATCTAACGAGCTCTTAAGAACAAACTTATACTATTACTTTGAGTACATACTGTATATATTATTTTATATATTTCTACAATTTCAATAAATCTCAAATTATAAATTTATAATATTCAGAACGTTTTATAGCATCATTTTTCGTACATTTCAAAAATGGTCAAATAAAAACTAATAATAAGTTACTACAAGATACTTACTTAAAAAGGCATTTAACATTTTAGACATGTCAAAAAATTACGTTTTGTTCTGAAAGAAAACAAAACATTCATATATGTAAGTAAAAATCTCCATTTTTAATAGATTTAATCTTGTTTTTGAAAATTGAGAGCGGTTATTTTCTATGCAATCGCTATCGACTTCAGTTTATAAGTGTAATTTACACCACACTAACTTTTAAAGTAAATTTTTTTTTTTTTTTCAACCAAAACCACCCCCCTTTTAAAACCAAACTTTAGGATGGAACCTTTAATACAAAACTACAGTTTGGTTTTGGGGATATAGGGATAAGGGAAGGATAATTGGGGAAATTGGATTTGGATAATTTGGATTATGGGGGATAGGTAGGAAAATTTGGAGGGACATTTTGAAGAAAGATGTTAATGTTCTTTTTAAACTTAAGTAAATCGTACACATAGGAATTACCAATTTTAGGGAACACATGCGATGGTATATGGTTCCATAAACGGAACTTGCTCATGACAAAAAAAATTCCATAAGCTGTACTTCGTCATCTTGACAACTCTTTATTTAAAATTATTATTTAAAAATTTTTGGATCTTATATAATCTAATTTTACAAATTATGACAGATCTGAACATGAAACAGTTAAAGTTAGACTTTATGCGATCATAAATAAGACCAGTGCTTTAAATGGTTTACCTAATAGCATTTACAGTAACGGTGGTCTGTATGACTAATTTAACATTTAAAGTCGTCCTGGTGAATAATTAACTGACAATAGATTTTGTTTTTTAAATTTTATTATTTAATTATCACCATTAATCATAAACATCATTTCCTAACACTCTTATAAGTTTAAATGATGATTTAATAGATTATCACTTAAAAGAATAATTTAACTGTGTCTGTTAAGCAAGCAAAGTGTCTGATAAATTAACAGTGTGCAACTAAAGAAACAGTTCACAAAATAAAACCAAAAAAGTGTGCAAACAGAAAGAAACAGTTAACAAAGAAACAAATTTTAATTTTAAACATCTGCCCAGAATTAAAATGAATTATATATGCGTTTAAAATGCATATATACAAAAGAAATAATAATTCTAAAATTACAGGTACCTCAGTTAGTTTGGGTATATTAAAAGTTTTTTTGTTTTATTTCATTTTTTTTTTTTTCGTTTCGTTTTTTTTTTTTTGTTGTTTGTTTTTGTCGTTTATTTTTGTAGTTTTGATTTACTTAAGTATCAGAGAAGCTTTCAACCGTTTCAAGATGCCGGTTTCGTTAAATAATTCATTAATTGGTAAATGATGGTAAATGAATTATTAATTATTGTTTTATGTAAGATTTTTTTGTTTTTTATTGAATTTTTTAATTAAATTCTTTTAAGAATCCTTTTAACTTTTATATTAACAGGTAGTTTATTTTAAAATTGTATAATGGTGTCTTGAATTTTAACTCAAAATAATATTAATTTCAAAGTATTATATTAAAAATTGAAGTAAAAAGATATTATAATGAATATAAAGTAAAAAAAAAATACCTGTTTTACTTGTTTACCTTTTGGTTGAATGCTGAAAATCAGATTTAAACATTTCGAGAGAGAAGTACTTTCAAAATTTTATAAGCTTCCTATACTTTTCAGTATCTGGCAAAAAAAAACTCGTCCTATCACGTGTTCTTAATAAATATTTTAAAAAAAAAAAGAACATTATTTGTCATATCTTACTCCTATCAAACTTTTTAAGTAACATTTTTACAAATAACTGGCACTGTGAAATTAAAAGAAACTTGAATGATACAAATCTCGAACTGGTTAGTGGTTGATACAAATATTCGAAATGCTATCAGACGACAATAATAGCGGCGGGATCATAAAACGTCTGCGCGTTGTTTATTATCGGACAGGTGCGGCCGCTTCATACAATTTATACAATTATACCTGATTCTGCGCTTGCTTTATACAATTAATTTTGGTAAAATCATATATTTTTTAGACTTTTTCCGGAATTTTTTCAAAAATTCAAAATTTTATAACTCAAAATTTTATAATTCGAATTTTATAATCCTAACCTTCTAACAGCTGAAAATTTTAAACTTAAAATAGAACCACTTTAGTTTTGAGTTTCAGTAGAACGATTTAAAGAAGAAAATTCAAAAATAACTACTATACATATTACATAAAATAGATATTTTAAAGTATAGGTATTTTATTTTTGGTCTTCTTCACAATAAGTCCATTTCAAAAGATTTAATTCTATTTTAGAATATACTGGAATAAATTTTTTTTTACCCTTCTTTTGAGATCAAAAAGTTAACGTTTTCAAATTATATACATAGGTATTTCGTTTTTTTTTTTTTGTTTTTTGTTTTAAGGAGCTTTTAATTAAATCTAGACAAAAACAAAATAAATTCTTATATAGTGTGTGTGTATGTATATCAATAATGATTTAAAAAAAAATTTCAAGGACATTTACGGTGGATCATTTTTAAAAAGTTGTTATTAATTCCACTTTAATGGTTTTTTTATTCTTAATTTTCTTCTTTTTTTTTTAATGCATCACTTCAGTTTGCAACGGAAATAAAATTACATTATACATAATTGTTTTTTTTTTTTCTTTCTGTTTAAAAAATTAAAAATAACTCAAATTAATTAGATGTTACTGAGTTACAATTTTGTACTTATACCCTAATACTATATAGTTTCAAATCTTAACAAGTATTTAAATTAATGTTTGATACTAATGTTATTTTCGATATTTGTAAGGTGCCGTAAGAGTAAATATAAAAATCGCTGCAGAATCACTGAATGGTAGACAAACAAAAATAAAAGTCAAAATAAATAAAATTTAGCAAATTTTTATTCTGGTATTTGTGCTTCCTAAATAATTTAAATAAACTTCAATTATTAAAGAGGAGATTTTTAATGATATGGTTAATAAAAAAATTTTAAAAATTCATAAATAATAGTAAATAAAATTCTTTGCACCTCGTTTTTTTTTTTTTTTTTTACATTTCTTAATCAATTTTTAACTTGTTTTAAAAATTACAATTAAATGTACATATATAAAGATGGTATTTCAAGCATTTACATATGTACATATTTATATAATTGAATAGTTCAAGGAAACAACATTTATGTTATAAATGGTTAAAAGGTGTTATTTTTAACATAGCAAGGCAACAAAGAAGAAAATCAAAAAAAAAAAAAAAATGTATTTCCAAAGTTAAACTAAACAACCTGAAAATAGAATAAAGCCATATTAATTAAAGGACTAATGAACTATAATAAAGTCTTTTATAAAGCCTTTTATACTATATTTGCCTTTCATTTTATATTTGTACAAAATTGTAAACTAAACTGTGTATTTATTCTTAGTCTAATGATTAAATGCATGTACAAAACAAAGGAAATATAAGAAAGAAGTTGAGTGTAAAAAAATAAAAAAAAATGTAGGATTAATCTAAATAATCAAGTAATATATATATACATATTTAGAATATTTTACGGATCAAATCTATCTTATGTATACTAAAACAATAATTAATAATATTGTAAATGATTTATGTTAAACTGGAATCTTTCATTATTGTATTGAGAATTGTCATCTCTAGAATGTGGGTAGTTTAGTACTAAAATAGTGAGAGTACAGTAATAAAATTCATACCTAAATTTTGGATTTTGTTAATATAACCTAACAACTGTTGTCAATACCATAAAACAGAATATAAATATATAAAATTTTATTTTTAGTGTATTTAATAATGATTGACAAAAACGTTTGATTACAAGAACAATTTTAAAATGAGATTTAACGAGAAGATATCGTCAGTAATGACAAGAAAACTAATCGTCAGTAATAAACAATTATATCGACAGTAATGAATGACAATTATATCATCGGTTGTAATGCTAATAAAAAACATTTATTGTCAACTTTTATATGCACCTGGCAAATATTATTTGATTTGAAATCTTATGTAACGGATGAAGTTAATCATCAAAATTCTTCCTTAAGGATTTACAATTTTACAAAATTTGAACTCAATCGGTGGAATGGTATAAATAAGATACCGAAAAAACGAAAAAAGTTTAACGATCTCTGGTGCCGGCACAACTTAACGGATTGAATGAAAAAGTAGTGTGCGACACCTTTCATTCGTTCTTACAAAATTAAAAGGGATACACCATATAGAAATAAATAACAAACAATCAAACAAACACACCTTCCGCTTTCTATAATAGATTATTTTCCAAAGTTTTATAAATTTCTTTAATTCTATTCTACTATTCTTTTTTAAATATCGTTAACATTTTTAACTGTTAATTGACTAAGTGTGCAAATCGACTACAGTGCATTATTCTTAATTTTATTTCTTGATCGATTATCTAAATCGATAATCTAAATCAGAAACAAATCAATATACATAATTATATATAGTGATCTAATTTTATAATTCGTGTCATTAAAAAATGATTGTGTAAGCGATATATTATTTTATAAAATAATTTAATACATACCTATACAAAATTTTATTTACATTATTTTACTTTGAAATAAATTTAAATCTGTTCTAAAATCAATCGATACAATTAAAATACTAAATCGATTTTCAATGTGTATGTTTTTTATTTTTTTTGTTTTATTTTCATGTTCATTTATTTTGTTTTTTCCATATAATTAAATTAACAATAAATATTTTAATAGTTCCTTAATATTTTAATATAAATTTTGCAAATATTTTGAAATCATTACGAATTTCATCGTAACGATACGATATTAACAATAAATATTTATTACGAATAGGTAGCAATGGTTATGGTATAATTATAATTTTGAGTTTTGACCTACAGAAAAAAATTGAAACATATTTTAAAAATAGTAAATTTAATCTTTGTTTTTCTTTTGATTTTTTGATATGTGTACAAAATAAATTAATGCAAAAACCAAAAAAAAAAAAAAAAGATAACAAAGATTTGATAAAGTATTCAATGTCATCAGTCATCACTAGAGTACGTCATTTTTTTTTTCTTGATACATCAAATAACATTTTAAATATTCGCATTTAATAAAAATATGTGTGTCTAGAAAGAATGTGTTATTTTAGTGTTAAATATTTTCAGTCATTTATATACTAATTAACATATAAAAAAAATTGATCATCATTTTTATTTTTTTTCCTTTTAAATTCATTTAAAATATTATACGGATCTATTCAATATCAATATTAGATCGTAATAGTTATTATTATCATAAAATTGTCAATACTTACACAGGTTAATTCAATTAAAATTTTTTTTTTTTTTTTTATAATGAATTAATATTTGTGCCGTTTTTTATAGGATATCTACTTTATTATTTAAAGAAAAAAGTAATTTTCTTTTCTGTTTTTTGTTCCCCAATATTATTATGAATTTGATAACTAAATCCAAATTAATCTATATATATTCCTTCATTATTACTTCCATATTCCTTCATTATTTTTGAATAAAAAAAATAAAAATTTTTCTATTTATTTCGTTTTTCTTCGATATTTCTTCAATATTTCTTTATTAGTTTATTGGGTATTTTTCGATTTTAGTTCAGGTTTGGTGCTCTGAACAAATATCGAGTATATAGAGTACGTTCTGAACTGATTAAAAATAATTTAACTCTAAACGCTCCGAAATAATTTTGGTACACAATAGAGCTTTAACCTGTCAAAAGTGTCCAAATCATATAAAAAAATAAAATTTTTGACATTTAAATTCAATTTTTTTTTTTTCCTAAGGGAGGTGGGAATCTTCCAAAGACACCAAGAATGTCCCCCTTGGTAGTGTCAGATTCTTACTGACTAAACCCACCTCCCCCTTTAGCCAATATAATGGGATGAAACCCTTACCTGCGAACGCAGCATATTGGCTAGGGAGTAGGGATAGGAAAGGATAGGAAATGGATACGGAAACATTGAATTGGGAGTGGAACTGTAAAGAAACAATGAATCCGCCTATTATTATTACTATTTTGCTAACAGTGACTAAAGCCGTCACAACAGTTACAACATATAGTAGTATATAGTAACTACATGAGGTAATTATTGAAGGCAACCCCCACTGTCACTGTAGCGGTTACTATTATTGGTATTAGCATTCTTATTAATATTATTATTATTTTACTACAGAGCCAGCGCCATCCGTGGATTGCAACGTGCAGCAGTATATAACAACACCTTACTTGCATGATATAACCAAAAATAGCCCCACTGTAGCAGCTAATATTATTATTACTATTATTATAATTATTGTTATTATTACTATTACTATTATTATTAATAATATTATTAATGTTATTATTACTACTATTAATTATACGATATACATTATTACGATATAAAAGTACTACATATTTTTTTATTTATGACCTGACCGGGGTTTGAACCCAAGACCCTTCGATTGAAAGGTTGACGACTTAACCACTGCGCCATGCGTCAGATGTAAATACTCTAAATACTTCTTAAACATCAAAATTTCTCTAAAGTTTTAAACTGTTTATTTTTATTATATATGAAAACATAAGCATTGTCATTCTAAAGAATATTATTATAAAAAGAATTATTCAAAAGAAAATTAAAAATAAACAATCTGATGTAATGTAACAAATTGACAATCAAATTGACATCTAGTCAGAAAAGTATTACTAATAACTGAAGTCGCTATTTTTAACTTTTTTAGCCAAACTTAATAAATATAGTTTTGTTTTGTGTTTGATATTTAGTTTATTCTCCGAGTTTATAAACTAGATTTTTTTTATTAAGTATAAATACAAAGCTTTTTATTAATTTTATATTCCCAAAAGCTGTAAAAGCTGTAGATATATGAGTTTTAAATAAACCATCTTTTTTCAATAGAGAAAGACAAACTAAAGCTGGGTTCTTGCTGGATCATATTCTCTGACATGATCCCTCCTATCTCTTATATGAACCAAATTGTATAAAATTAAAAATACAATCCCGTTGCAAATACATTTTTAGTTATTTATGATTCCTTTTTAACTTAAACAATCTGGACCCTCTTTTGTACGCATTTACAAAAACCTTTTGACCCTCTGGCCCCTCTGGCCCCTCTTACGTACGTTTACAAAAAAAAAAATCTCAAATTTGTTTGTGTAATTTTATTTATACCAAACTCATCTCATCACCAATTACATAATAGTCTTCCAATAAATTTACCTGACCATTTCCAATTTAAAAACAAAAATGATTTTTGTTTTTTAAATAAAAAAAACAAAAACATTCATTTTTATTACTTTAAATTCCACTCTAAAAAGTTGACTAGTATATTTTTATCTATTTTTGGTTACTTGACTTAATAACTAGATTCTAAATTAAAATATTTCTTTATTGACATTTTAAAAATTCCAAATATGAATCATTATCAATCAAAAATAAAAAAACAACTACTTTCGTTGACTTTCGTTAAAAAATTGAACCAGATCTACACACTGCATTTCGTTAATTGTTACATATTAAAAAATTTTTTCATTTATACCATACATATAAAAAATAAATCGTTAAATTTATAAATGTAATCATGGAATTGTTACTTTAATAAAATAATGACTTCAGTTATTACCTTTTTTTTTTGTTTTGTTTGTTATATTTTCTTTTTTTTTTAATCTTTTTTTTGTTCAGTTTTATTTTTTATAGGTTTTAAGTTTAAAATTCCTTTGAAATGACAGGATGAGAAATAAAGTCAAGTTCAATATTAATATTCTTGTTAACTTGTTTTTTCAGTATAAATTTGTGGAATGATTATTAATGCGAGTTTCTTTTGTAATTTTTGACGTCATTATAATAATAAAAATTTTTATATACAAAAACTTTTGTTAAACCAAGTTTTAATAAATAATTTAACTACCACGTTTTTTTTTTATTAAGTTTCATTAATTAAAATTACAAAAAAAGATAAGTTATCTGTCCTATTGGTTATGAAATATAATATACATACATATGATATAAGAACTATGACTAAGAACATAAATTTTAACTTTATTAAAAATTTAATTTTCATTATCTTAAAATTATTAGAATGAATCTGCACTTTATAAACCGCAACTGTTAAAAAGATTATCATCAAAGGCTTTAAAGATTATCATTAAAAAAAAATTTAATAGGGGTCTCGTTGGCCTGATGGATAAGTCCGTATGATAAACGCTGTAAACACTGAGGAAGTGTGGGTTCTAATCTGACACACGTCGTCGTTAACTGTTAAAAGGATTATCATCAAACCGCAACTGTTAAAAAGATTATCATCAAAGGCTTTAAAGATTAACATTAAAAAAAAATTTAATGGGGGTCTCGTTGGCCTGGTGAGTAAGTCTGTATGATATACGCTGTAAACACTGAGGAAGTGTGGATTCTAATCTGATACACGTCGTCGTTAACTATTAAAAAGATTATCATCAAACCGCAACTGTTAAAAAGATTATCATCAAAGGCTTTAAAGATTATCATTAAAAAAAAATTTAATGGGGTTCTCGTTGGCCTGATGGATAAGTCCGTATGATAAACGCTGTAAACACTGAGGAAATGTCGGTTCTAATCTGACACACGTCGTCGTAAAAATTATCTCCCCTTATGAGACTTACAGTCACACACCTACCTAGAAAGGAAAGGCTGTGTAGTTTTCTTGTCACATTCATTTAAACAACTCACGAATTTAAAAACTCTTTCTTTTAGTGTTGAGTTTAGAAGTTTTGCACCAGTTTCTAAATTTCAAATGAATTGATTTTAGTACTTTTTATATGATATAAAGTAAATCAAATTTCTAAAGGATTACTTCTGTTTTAATAGAGTATAATGAGTCTATTTTAAAGATATCCAAAAATAAATTGAACAATAATAAAATTATTTCTTAATCGAATCATTAAAACTGTTTGTTTTTATTATTTTTTTTGTTTTTATTTTTGTAATGAAAAGATTTTATGCAAAGATTTCATAAAAATTAAATTAATTAAATTAATCTAAAGTTACTGTTATTGAAATAACGGCAAAAATTCTATATATATTATTTAAATATTAAATAGCAGTTTTTTTTTTAATTTCTCACACTCATCTTCTCAGTTTCTCAGTTTTTAGGATTTAAAAAAAAAAAAAAGTTTAAGTCATTACGAATCCCGTTGCAAATGAATTATACAACGTGACTTGCATCGCCAAATTAGTGATTTTGTCATATTTATTTCTTTTTTTTTCCTTTCTCTCACTATATTTTGCATCGAATTATCACACTATCACTTAAAATATGTTATAGTGGCGTAATCTCAGCATTTTTTTTTTTTGTTTTTGTCGTAGATATGAGTTTTTGTGTGTGAATGTAATATGGAAATATGGAAATTTAAAACAGATCGATTGCGAATTAAAAATGTCGTTAGTTATATAAGTATTTTATTTTTAATTTTTTTTTTTTTTTTTTTAATAAATATTTCTTAAATAATAGTTTAGTGACTGACACATATTTTCTAAGAGATTATTAAATGCAATTATTAAAGCGTAATTTTTCATGAAACCGGATGCAATTAATCAATAAAAAATTAATTAAAAAATTAAAGTAATATTTTATAAATTACATGAGAAAATTTAAGATGAAAGAAAATTTTCTATGAAAGAATTTGTTAAGAAGAAAAAAAACACAAAACACTGTTATTTAATTTGGAAATCTAAAATATGAATATTTAATACATTCTAATTTTAATTGATTTTAATTAATTTGAATAGAATATAAATTATGTAAGAATACATATACCAAATGTATGTAAGCATATTAACAAATATGTATACAATCGAATGCAAATATGTATGCAGCAAAATGTTTCTTGAAAAATATTTGATAATTACTAACAAATAACTAGCGTAATCCAATTAAGTCCAATTCAAGATCCTAAACGTGTAACTCAAAAAGTTCTCTGAGAATTAAAGAATTGAACTGGTCGTGCATATGCAAAAACTCATCTGAAAATGTTTAGAAATCAAGCGAAATTCAACATAAACATAATAAACTCCTCTGAATCTTTAACAAGTAAATTTCTCTGTTTAAAGGATAGATGCTAACATTTGTTTTGAAAAATCATATAAGGCAACACTTAGAATGATTTTTATTAGCTATTTAATAGTAGTATTTCTTATGATAAAAACTTATAATTTTATATTTCTATAAAAGCCAAATTAAATAAAGGACAATTAAAAACAAAGCTAAGATAGTTAAAGCCGAAACTCCACTTATTAATTTGAAAAAGTTTTTTCCTTGCGGTAGATACAGTATAAGCAAATTTCACTTTTAACAGTTTTTTTTCTTATTTCTTACGAATTCTTATCTTAAATAAAATAATATCCATAAATGAAATAAAATGATTTTCTTTATTTCATTAATCACCAGAATTCGGTCACTAGAAAGCTTTAAATTCTCAGAAAAAATCAGATTCCTATTACAATCTGTAAACATTGGTCTCAACAAGAAGCGGAAATAAAATTTTATGTGCAGGATTTCTATTAATATTTGCGACGTTGCTAAGCAAGACTAGCCTTTATTAGATATTAAACGATAATTTAATACGGATTTTAAGGAGACACAGTTCGAACAGTAGAGAAGCTAGAAAGTGAGAACTTCCCTCATATGACTTTTACAGATGGTGCAAAAATGATGAGAAAGAGGAATAATTTTTTGTATAAATGACCGGTTCTTGCAATAAAAAGAAAAAAGTTTTTGGGGCGATACTTCTTAAATAATCTTTTCGATTTATCGAAGTTGGATTTAATCGATAATTCATTAACTAATGTTCATATTTTTTTCACATATTTCTGTTTTATCCATATGTTTCCATTTGATTTCGAACATAACATAACCGTTATTTTCAGTCATTTAGTTTAGTTATTTAGTTGTTGCATTTCCAACATAACATATCCATTATTTTTAATTAAGTTGTCGATCCTACTTTATGTAATTATTTTATTCCTTTCTTCCATATCGCATTGCTTCTTTTAGTTTAACATTTTTATATTAATATAACTAATATTTTGACTAAAATTTTGTACAGAAAAATTTTGTTGATCTGTCTAGGAATACCAGGAGTACCAATTTTATAGGATATAATATATCAGTAAAAGTACCGCACTACCATCAGCACTATATTATGGTCTATATTATAAATTTTAAAATGGTTACCAAACTCTACTTTATATACTTCGTCTCTTCTAATCCTGGAAATTCACTGCAAATCCGATTAAAGGGCAAAGCCTAATCCATACTTTTGAAGACAGAAAACTTCTGTTTAGTTATATTAAATTAATTTTCTTATCATTCTACCTAACACAATAAATTACAAATAATAGACAATAAAGTATACTAGTAAAAAGTAAAAGATATAATTAAAATTTTCATAAAATTAATATGTATTTTTATTAAACATTTTTATTTTTGGTTGCACAATATTTTATTAGATATACCTATATTAACACACATTATTATATAATAAATTTAATAAAATTAACCTAAAAATAGTGTTGACAGCAATCAATAGCTGTCAACATATTACTTTACACCTGTATACACTTTACATTCTTTTTTATTGCAAAATATTAACAGGTGTATTTACAAATTTGTTTGCTTTAAAAACAAATTGAATCTCAAAATTTATTATTTTAAAAATTAATTTTAAAATAATTTTTAATGTAACATGAGACATTTAACAGTTCACATGTTAAATCCTACATTCATACAAATATTTGACATAAAATTTATTTTAGCAATTAAATAAGGGGAAAAAAAAAACCGTCAACAATTTTCTCGTAATAAATATTTTATAGATATTATACATAGTTCTAAAAACCTAATTTTTTTTTTTATTCACAATAATTTTTCATGAGATTTTAAAACTTAATTATTTAGTCTTAAGATATTTTAAAAGTTTTTTTTATAGTTAATATTAGGTACTGAATAATAAGATTTTGTACAAAATCGCGCTTTTCCTAGTTAAAAACAAAAAAAAAAACAAATCTTTCGGAAATATAAACAAACAAGGCAGTATGTAAAACCAAATGTTTTTAAAAGTGATTTTCCAAATTTCCTGAAAGATAATAAAAACAGTTTAGAATATTGTGACTTGCACTAAAATTTGTAAATTTTCTTAGAATTTTGTATATAAGAAAAAATTGTGAAAAATTAAAGAGACAATTTTCAATTTAAAGGAAACTCTATACAATTAGGAAAAGAGTAACACATATATAAAAACATGTGCACAAGTGTCACAAAATAGTAAAGTTTTACAAGTTTCTAAAAATAGCAAATTATTCTAATTCGAAAAAAGATCTCTCAAAATTTCAAAGTTCTATCTAAACGTGTTTCGGAAATATAAAGGAACCTAAATTTAACAAAATTTTCTTTTAACATAATGGTAAATTTGAATACTAAATTGTAAAAAATTGTATAATTTTGATATACCCAATATATTTTACATATATAAAGAGTCTTTCAAATTGAGTTTTCAAAAGTAGGCACCTGTGTAACACACTTCAAACATTGAACGCACCCATATTATATGTCATTTTTACAGTTGAAGGTTTGCGATTTATAAAAATGGAGTCGTTACAAGAACGTGTTGAAATTATTGTTCCTACGATTTGACACCGTTAGACTTCATTCTCTGGGGCTATGTGAAAGGACAGGTCTACAAAGATAATCCTCGAAATGTCGAAGCATTGACAGCAGAAATTATTCGAGTTATTGGTGAGATAGAGCTGCAACTATGCTAGAATGTGACCGAAAATTTTAATAAAAGAATCAGGTACTGTAGAGACGCAAGAGGTGGTCATATGGGAGATATCATTTTCTGTTTCTAAGAAATGAGTGAAATCACTTTGTGTCAAAACGAGATGTGGTAGAGACTTGCGATGAAAAGCATTTGATTGAATGTAGTGTGTAACCATCCAGAATAATCTGACATTAGAACTTTTTCGTTCCAAAAGTGCCTTTTGAGCTTTTCATAAATTGTATGGGGATTTCAATATTTATACCCGAATATCTTAATATAAGGATACAGATTGTCCTGTTTAGGCAATAAGAGAATTTACTAGCTCTTAATATAAAACGGTATATAATCATGTAAAGTATCATTAAGAAGATCTTGGCGAGATTTACAACTTTATTACAACAAAAACGTTGGAACAACGTTTCCAGGTTACCCTACTTGGATGCTAAGGTAATTTTTAAGTACTTACTATAAAACTCAACGATACAATGCATTTTTAAAATGTCATACGATGTAATCAATACTTTGAACGCTTGCAGTGCAAGCACACATTACTATTTGATTTATAAAGCTAAAAAAATTTCCAGTACTTTCGTCAGTACTTTCGTTGTTAGATTGAAAATACGTTAACCAATTGAAAATAATTTGAAAATAATTTTCACCTCTCTCAAATTTTTAGTACATTATGTTTTTACGATATCTATCCATGGTTAAAATTTCATTGTGTAGAACTCTTATAAACAGATAGACACAAGAACGAACGAACAGACAGAGTGAAACTAATAAGTAAATTTTTTTTTTCAAAAATGTGGTAAAAAATATGTTTATAATATGTTATACACAAAACATATAAAATATGTTAAGGTTAAAAATTTCAAATCTAAACTTTAAACTCAAATTGTTATTTAGACTAAGTACTTTGTAATGGTTTCTTTTTTTTTTTTTTGAAAACCAAAGAGAAAAGAATAAGAGAAAAAATAAAACTTAATTAAAAGATAAAATTAGTGAAATTAGTTCAAAAAAATTCAATTTAAAATTTTTTATTATTGTCAATTATCATTCACATAAAAGTTTAAAAAAAAAATTTATTTATTTTAACCTCAAACTTATTAGGTGAAAACTTTTCTAACGTTCCTAAGAAAAATAAACAAAAAGAACATGTGTGAAAGAAAATCCAAGTATGTATAAATAAAAATGCTAATTGTTTTATTGCACTTTTCTAATAAAAACTAAAATAAAAAAAAAAATAATTTTAAATTACCATAAATTGTAAGATTTTTTTTTTTTTTTTTTTGCGTTTAACACTTTAAACAAAGATTCGTAACGGAAGATAAAGTGAACCATAAATGATAATAAAATGTATATATAGAAAATAATTGAAATTTATAAAAGAAATGGCGGGAAATAATATAAAAATTCTATTCATATTACGGTCGCATTAAAACTTTTCTCAACTGTCATCATCTTCATCATCATTTCAATACAATTCAAATCCATTAACTATGAATATAAAGAAAAATACAGAGTGTTTAAAAATGAAAGGTTAATAGTACCATAAAAAATTAATAAAACAAAACAAAAAACAAAGGTATTCAAAGCAAAGCAAAAAAATCTTCGTCTTCCTTCTATTTTTAAGACAGAAAAATCTTCTATCTTTAAGATATATATGCATATATATATACATAATTATTAAGATATTTTAAAGTTTTGAAACTTTTAAAATTTGAAGCTTTAGAGATTTATTATTTATACACTTTATAAATAGAAGATTACTTTTAAAGAGATATTTTTTTTTTGCATTTTGTTCTTATATATAACTATAACACCTCCTATCTTATGAAATTTTTCTGGCGGTACACTCCATATAAAAAGAAATACATATGGTAATATATACACACAATATTAATTACTTAAGCAATTATATACGTATATAATTTAATAGTTTTTTTTTTCCCTAAATAATTTTTTTTTTTTATAATAAAAATTCAGACAAAAATCAAAAAAAAAAAAAAAAAAGAGAAACGATGTAAAATATAGTGCAATAAATAAAAATAGGAAAAATTCATTTTTCACACAGTAAATAAAATTTTTTTTTTATTTATTTATTTCTTTTCTTTTACAATTCGGAGAAATTAGAACAAAAAAAAAAATAAAATAAAAAAAATGGAAAATAATATTTTTTTAGAAACTGTAACAGTAAAAATATGAAAGAAAAAATAAAATAAAATTTATATATTATGTAGATAGTAAATCCCTTTATTTAAAAGTGAGTGAGTGAAATTTTCTATGGGAAATTGGTTTATGATTTGCAATTAAAATCTTGAAATAAAATTTTAATTTTAAAAGGTTAATTTTCGGAAATATATGCAATTTGAAACAATTTACTTTAAACGTATTTAAATTTCTCTTTTGTTTTTATCATAATCCTATCATAATTTTCATAAAAATTGATTACTTCAATTTTAGTATTGATTGATTGTAGTTCAGACGATTATATTCAGACTTAAATATATAATGGATATACAAAAATTGAAAAGCGTTAAGCGGGAAAGCGTTATACTAGGTATCGTTGACATACATTGATTTTGACATACGAGGAGTCCCGTTATCATCCGATTATATTATTGATAAAACTTAGTAATAATACCTTCAGTTAAGAGTAGAGCCAGACTCTTTAAAAAGCCTAAAAAGAAAAGGAAAATTTATCCTATAAGATATCAAAATGAACTGGTGTATCTGGTGTCAGCCAGTTTCTCATAAAGACAGCTGGATTAGGTTGAACCTAATATAACTTAATACATTAAAGTTAATTGAAAACGAGGAATAATACAGTTGCCTTTGTCAACTCTTAGATACCCGTACGAACCCGTTAGTATATTCATAGTCTGTCAATCTGCTTATAATATTATTTTTTTAATTTTTCAGTATTTTAAAATAATTTGATGAATTTTATAATTTCTAGAACTATGGTTTGTACATAGATACATATATACAAACTATATGTTTATACATTATTCAAAAGAAGATTCTAACCTTTCACATAACAAACAATTATCAATCCAAAACTTTTCCAAATATGATAAAGTACCATTTAATACTAAGCGGCAAATGTATAATAATTTATGCTATACATATGTATTATAATATCATTCATTCATCAGTGACATATACGATATGTAAATAAACCTGTGTTATATATAAGTATGTATATTAATATCATATAAATATTAATTCTTCAAACAACCGTTATATTTTTTATTTATTTAATTTTTTTTGTACTACGCATCATCCTCAACAATTTCAAATTATCGAGTAAAAAAAAATGCAAAGAAATAATTAAAAAAATTTGTTAGAAAAATTAAGTCACACTTTCGTCGATTTTAAGGTAAGCCGATATTATTAAGAAAAGTTGTAATAGAAATAAAAATATAATGTTGGAGCATTAATTTTGTATATTAATTCAAAAAAATTTGGACAGGTGTTCCAGTTACAGGTGTTTAAAAATAAGGAATTTTTAGTTTTTAACCCCATACAGCTCCGAAACGGGGGCCGATACAAAAGTATTTTCTGAAATGGCTCATGCTTATTGTCAGAGACCTAACTTCTCTCAAAACTTCAAGTTAAATCTTTTAAATTAAACCGTTTGGAAGATAGAAGCAGTCAAGAATTTTGCAAAATTTGAATTTCGCATAACGGTAAATAAAGACACTGTATGCCAGAAGCATATATTTATTATATATATATTTTTAAAGCTAATAAAATCAATAATCGTTTAGTGTTAATTATATTGAAAATATACCTTATACAACTTGTGTTATAACAATTTAAATATAGAACTTTTTCGAACTATGAGGGCCTGTAGCTCCGTAACGGGTGGGACTACAGAAAAAAGTTGTTCAATAAAATTAATATTTTTATGATATCTATCAGCATTTAAAATTTCATGGCTCTATTTTAAACGATGTAGAATTTTTGAAAAATTTGTATAAAAAATGTGGAGATCTAAAAGTTAGTTGTTCGAGAGCTACCCGAAGTTTTGGTCGGATCTCAACCAATAAAAATAGGGAACCTACAAATTGATGTATTATTTTACAGTATTTTATGTTAATTTCAAGACTCTACTTTTCTTAGTTTTTGAGTTATCTTCCTAACGGACAGACGGATGGACAAAGCTTAATCGACTCAGAATTTGATTCTAATCGGATCCATATTTTTGAAGGTATATCTAGTGAGCTTATTTCGAGGTGTTACAAACGAAGGAGCAATTTTAATATACCCGATCCTTATTGTACGTGTATTAAAATATTTGACCATGAAAAAAATTCATTAATTTTTTTCTATTTTCGTTAATTTCTCTTACGCATTATTTTTATCTTATAGGAGACAAATGAAAGAATTCTTCATCTCCTTGTTGACTGCTAAAGGCCATAAATACAACCGTCATGCAGATATAAATTCAAAATTTGCAAAAATGGATTGTAATATTATTGTAATGGATATTTTAAATTTTTGAAGGTTCCAGAATATATTCTAGAAAGTATTTTTGGAAATTAAACTATAAAACCCGTATGCTTGTTACGGATTTTACTTTTATTAATTGTAAATTTACATCAATTTCTTGCCTTTTTCAAACTGCAAGACGTTTAAAAAAAACATAAGAAAAATTATTGATTTATTCAGTTATGATGAACAAATGAAATGTTTGATATTTTGTAACGGTGACATTCAGAATTATGGAAGAACCATTTTATTTTAACCATTAATAATAATTTTATTTAACCATTAAAATATTCAATTTACAGCCATGCCTGTGGAGGAAAAGGAAAGGCTGTGTAATTTTGCTTGTCATATTTATGTGGCAAACTTAGAAAACTGTGGAAAAACTTAGAAAAAAAAAAATTTAATATATTCGATTTTTTAATTTACAGTTGAAATACAGTCAAACTAAATACCGGCAAATGAAATACAGGCAAATGAAGGTAGCTGCCTTGATACGCCCCTCTATTGATCTAATTTGATTAATAACTATTGATCTAATTTAATTTTAAGTTTAAAACATTAAAATGATAATAAAAGAAATGTCAAACTTAAAGAGTTACGTTACACTTAATTTTTAATTTTTATTTTTTTTTTCTTTTTCACTTGATATGCACTTAATGAATTTTTATGACAATGTGATGACACGCGATTTATCATTTTCTTTCAACAAAAACATAACTTTTAACAACAAAAACAAAATATTTATGATGAATTTACAATTGTTTTACAATTTATAACGTTTTCTGAATACATTTCTAATTTTTTTTTTTTTTTTTCGTTTAAATTTTCTTTTAATTTAAATAAAAAGAAAAAAAAAAATTAAATCTTATTTTTTCTATAGAAAAATTTCCACGAGTTTTTCTATTGTGTTTTATGAAAATGCATTTTGAAAGTTAAGTGTTTTTTTTTTTTCAATTTTATTTGTTGCTAAAATAAAAATTATTTAGAGAAAAAAAAAACTGTTGTAGAAGATAAGTGAATCTAATATAATGATATATTTCACAATAACAGAAATCAAATGTCCGATAAGCAGTATTTTAATAAAAAATTTTCATTAACAAACCTTTAGCACCATCTCCTAATAAAAAATTACAAGTTCTTTTTGTGGTAGATTAGTTAGTTAGACTTTAAGAAGTTTCTCTTATGGTTAGGGGCTAAGTGCGTGCATTTTAATTCATTTGACTTAAACAAACGTGAAATTATAAGAACGACTAGCCAAAATAATAAAAATGTGAAGATTCCGCACAAAGGAAGCCAATTTTAAATGATATAAAACACAAAATGTAAGGTAAAGAAGAAAAAGTGAGATGCTATGTTTTCTTTCTTTAATTTAAAAAAAAACAATCGAAATATAATTTAGATTCTGTTTCATTTTCACCGTTTAAAAACTTATTCTTTCCTATTTAGTGTGTCGTTTCGATTTTAAGATGAACCAGATCTAAACTTTAGACCAATCAACCGGACTTTAGGGAACTGATACATAGACAAATATGATGGTTCAAATATAAGATTAAATGGAACAATCAGCTTACTATAAAAAAAACTTAAGAACAATTTTCAACAATTTTCAAATAAGAAAGGATTAACAAGAAATCGGAAAATCGTAGTCGTTCTCCAATCCAGCCTTACTCATAGTCATAAGTATCTTTTTGAAAGCCAATTTCGTAACCTTCCAATTTGTTCCCGCTACCTTCACCTATCCATCATTATACGCCATAATTTTTAAAAACTATCTTCAATACAGAAATAAACGGGTCGAATTTAACATAGGAGGTAAAATGGTTCTGTAGGAGAACTCAAAGTGTATCGATTTATTATTGGTTTGCTCATCGCAATCTGGCAAAGATCACAGACACCAATAACAGGCTAATCTTGCACAAATAACTTATACTAACATAATAGATGTGAGGTATAAAATAGCTTATCGTGGAGGGTAAAAAATAAGAAAATAATCCATAATACCAAATATTGATAGTTATAAAAATAAAAAATAAAAGAATTTGAAAACGCTTTAGAGATCATAAGCGCATTAAATAAATGTTATTTTATTCTATTGTATTCTTAATCCTATTTTAAACGTAATAAATTGCTAGTCTTTTACAGTTTTATGCAAGCTTCAACACAGTTAAGATTTTTTTTTCGGACTTTATTTATTTATTTATATTTGTTTCTCTAGCCACATATAATACGACAGGGAAACAAACGTTGCGGGTCTCTTCTGGTTCTTTCTATTAAATTAACTAAAAAAAAGAAGAAATTATATAGTTTTTAACTATCAAATTTTAAAAAAACTTTTACAATAATATCTTAATAGAAAAATTTCTCATTATTTCAAATAATTTACCAACATTTTAAAGTAATCTAAATTAAAATGAACTACCATTTAAAATCTTATTTACTCAACTCAATAATTAGTTAGAAGAAAAAAAAGAAAAAAAAAAAACCTTCAGATACCTTTTTACTATAGATATATTAAAACAAATGTATCATAAAAATTTCCCATCATCAATTTCTATTCATACATCACACAACCATAATAATTCTTGTACTATATATAATTTTACATTAAAAACTAAAAATAGATAAAAGCTTAAAAATTATATTTTTTTTTTTCTTTTTCTTAATTTATCCATCCTTATGTTTATGTTATTGTCTAAATCATTAAAAAATTTCATTCATAAACCATTCATTATCACAAAAACAATTCATTCTTAAACATAAATCTTATAAAAAAATTTATTCATTAAATTGCTTTAGTAATAAAAAAAAATTCACTTGTCTCAACAAAAGTTTTTACTATACATACATACATATACATACATATATATAATATGCAAAAATAATGAAAATAAGTAGGTCCCATCTATTTTAAAATTACCAGTCAGCCCATCATATTACACATCATATGTGCGACTAGCCATTGTTTTAAACCAAAAAAAAAAAGAAAATAATAAAAAAAAAGAAACAAAAAAAAATATTATATGATATGGGATAGATTCAAGGTCTGGGAACTTGATTAAGATTATCTACAAAATACAAAACAAAAAAAAAACGATTCAAAATACTTTTAACAGTAGGTACATAAAAGCGTAAGAAGAGTTTTTTTTTTTTTTGATTTGCATCTCTAATGGAAATATTAAAAAAAAAAAATTTTTTTTAAGAATTATTTTGAAACGCTTAAAAATTAAGGGTTTTTTTTTTGTTTAAGATTCATTATTATAGTCTATAAGATACAGATGAAATGACAACTTTGATATCAATTTATTAATTTCATATTATTCATATCTTCTTTTCGCAAAACCATTACAATACATTTGACAACATTCATCAGATACAAATTTTTTATAGTCACCTATCTATGTTTAAAAGCCTATCTATAATCTTTAAAAAAAAAGCATCCTGTATCTATTTTAAAGTCTTCAAGCCTAATGAATATTTTCCTTTTTCTTTTTTCCTAAGTATCTTTTTTTACTTCGTCCCGCTAAATCTTAACTTAATGCTACAGGTGTAAGATGAGAACATTATACTAACGGTATGACAATAAAATGCAATAATTTTTAAGGAAATTATGCGCAAAAACAAAAATTGTGTAGCTCGGACTTTAATGTTCAGGCTAAATTAACATTTTATTATAAATTGTTATATATGTACACTGTTATTATTGTCATTTTTACAGTAATGAATTGCATAATTTTGTTGTTTTTTTTTTTGCCGTTGTAAACCGTTAAAAAATGCAATTGATTGAGTTGTGAAAGAAAGTGCTAATAGATGTGATTAACCTGAGACCGGTAATATGTATGTGCATTTTTTTTTTTTTTTTTTGTGGTTTGTTTGTTTAATTTTTTGTGACATTTTTTCAATACATACTTACTAATGGAGTGATTAAATGATTGTCAATATTGAATAAATTATTTGAATGAGTCATATTTTGAATATAGTTTTTTTTATTATTATTATTTTTTTTTTTGTTTTGTTTAAAGTTATAAGTATTTTTAGAAAAATGACAGAGGAAATGAAATGTCATCAAATTGAAGTTTTTATCATATTTTTCATATGAGAAAAATCCTACCGAAAGGTAATTTTTTTTTTTTTTTTTTGATTTATCATATTGTCAGATCAACATACTAATCAAATAATTGAACGATAAGTAAGACTTAGTGAGAATTAAAATGATTATGAAATATTAGTTAAAAATTTACAGTAATCAGTACTGTTAATAAATAATTATGTGTTTTTTTGCCCCTTTCTACACCTGTAACTTTCATTTTTCTGAGAAATAAAAAGGGATTTAGAATATAGTTGCTGTATCATTGAAATTTTTTAATCAATTTTGTGAATATTATTTTACTTTTACTTTTACTTTACTTAATAAATGGATTTTATTTCGAAAATAATGAAATATAATTAAAGTAAAGTAAGTAACATGTAAATGACCATTGAAGATATAGAAAAATGTTAACTGTCAGATTTATTGTCAAAAAGATATTATTACTTTTTCTCAAAATGAACCAGGTTTTACGAAATAAAAAACTAACTAAGTATACAAATCTATTGATAAGGCAGTATTAAATTCCACTATTTATTTATTATATTTAATTTATTTATTATTTATTTATTATATTGTCACTTTTTTGAATTACCTATAACTTAGAACTGACTTAACATTAATTAACAGAACATACCAAAATTGAAGTGGAAAGTGTTTGACATATGAAACATATTCAATGTATTATGGAGCGTTTAATAAGCATAGATTATACGGGCATTATTTCATAACATGTGGAATGTAATTTGTGAGAACTTTTTTTTATGTGACAATATATTTGAACTTTGTCTAGATTATGCAAAGAGTTTATGAAATTTTTTGTAAATCAGAACTCATTAATTTCAAAATTTTAAACAAAAAATTTACATTTACTATATTTTTTTTTTGTTTAAATCTTAGATAATATATTCTTTCATTATGTTTAATTTTGAAATAACTTAAAGTTTTATTTATACAAAACGTATTTTTTATATAAATTCATTATTTTTATTTTATTCAAATTTTATACAGTTAAAAGAAAGCTTGCAAGAACAAAAATTGGTAACTTTGGTATGGTGTTTATAACCACCAAAGGTAAGCGAGTTAGATATGGACATGTATATATTTATATTCTGAGTCAGGATCACCTCCTGAATCGATTTAACGATGTCCGTCCGTCCGTACGCACGATAACTCAAAAAATAATATGCTATCTTGATGAAATTCATACTGTAAGTTAATAATGACTAAAGAAAGGCGGGGATAGCAAATGGGCGAAATCGGGCCATGGGTTCGGGTACCTTCCATACAACTCCCAAAACCGAATACGCATATCTTCGAAATTAATAAAGATAGAAACTTAAAATTTTGGACGAGGGTGTTTTTCTGAATCCCTGATTTGACTAAAATATCAGATGAATTGGAATGATTGTTTGGATATCTCCCACACAACTCCCAAGACCGAACAACCATATCTTCGAAATTAATAAAGATAAAAACTTAAAATTTGATATAAGAGTGTTCTACTCTGTTCTGATCATGTCCCTAAAATTTGAGATGAATTGGGGTGGTGGTCTGAGTACCTTCACACACTTCCCAAGACCTAACAAGCGTATCTTCGAATTTAATAAAGATAGAAACCTGAAATTTTGTATAAAGGTTGTAAAAGCATTTTTTTTTTAGCACATTTCTAAAAAAAATTTGAAAAATTGTGCTTATTGGTTTCACTCTGTCCGTCCGTCCGTCCGTCTGTTTACAAAACTTCTACACCGTTAAAGATAGAGAAAAAAAATTTTAACCATGGGTAGGTCTCATAAAAAAAATAATTTTGTGGAACAACTTTTTCATGTAGCCCCTTCCATTACGGAGCTACAGCCCCTCAAACTTTGAAAAAGCCCTATTTTTAAATGCATATATCTTATGTTCTGCTTAAGATTTTTGCAATCTGAAAACGTCATTCGACAGATATTTCTTTTATCTTTGTAAATTAATATCAAAATTATACAATTTTTATAAATTTAGTATTTAAATTTACCGTTATGTGAAAACCAAATTTTGCGTGATTTTTCTACTTTCATAACTCCGGCACGCTTCTAGATAGAGAGTTGAAATTTTGAGGCAAGAAAGAACTTTTAGAATTAGTATAAGTTTGCTCAGAAAATTTTTTGGACCACCCCCTGTTTATGAGCTACTAGGGCTTAAAAATTGTTTGGTAGAACCCCCTCTTTAAGAGTTACTACGCCTCAAAAATTGAAAATTTGCTATTTTTAGATACCTGTAACTTAGGCACCTGTACAAATTTTTCTTCGGCAAGACATGAAAATTAAAGGTTCAATAATATATTTTAACGTGTGTTAACGGTGTTTCTTAGTTATATAGGATTCCGGAATTACGGCCCCTCAAAATTTCAAAAAAGTCCTATTTTCACGTTTTTTCTTATTACATGAAATTTTTGTGTAAGTCACACTTCTAAACAGTTTGTATTGAGTTTTGGAAATGTGCGCTTTTAAAAACCGTTGGTTTACATTCTACCTTGTTTTAGCTTATATTAAATACCTAACTAAAATAACTTAATTTAATTTAATTTGAATTTTTTAGATGTAGAGTATAATTAGGCCGGTTGCATCTACTTAGTTTTACATTTACTTGTTATACCCTACACATTAAGTATAGGGTATATTAACTTTGGTATGGTGTTTGTAACCACCAAAAGGAAGCGAGTTAGGTATAGACATGTATATATATTCTGAATCAGGATCACCTCAGGAGTCGATTTAGCGATGTCCGTCCGTCCGTCCGTCCGTCCGTACGCACGATAACTCAAAAAATAATGATGCTATCTTGATGAAATTTATACTGTAGGTTAACAATGACTAAGGTAAGGCGGGGATTGTAAATGGGCGAAATCGGACCATGCGTTCGAGTACCTCCCATACAACTCCCAAAACCGAATACGCATATCTTCGAAATTATTAAAGATAGAAACTTAAAATTTTGTACGAGGGTGTGTTTTCCTAAATCCCTGATATGCCTAAAATTTGAGATGAATTGGAGTGGTTGTTCGGATACCTCCCATACAAATCTCAAAACCGAACAAGCATATATTCGAAATTAATAAAGATAGAAACTTCAAATTTGGTACTAGGGTGTTGTGTCTTGAATCCCTTATTTGTTGAAAATTTGAGATGAATTGGAGGAGCTGTTCGGGTACCTTCCATACAACTCCCAAAACCGAACAAGTATATCTTCGAAATTAATAAAGATAGGAACTTCAAATTTGATACGAGGGTGCTAGTTCCTAAATCCCTGACTTGCTTAAAATTTGAGATGAATTGGAGTGGTCGTTCGGGTACCCCCATACAACTCCCAAAACCGAACAAGCATATCTTCGAAATTAATAAAGATAGAAACTTTAAATTTGGTACTAGGATGTTGTTTCCTGAATCCCTCATTTGTCCAAAATTTAAGATGAATTAGAATGGTTGTTCGGCTATCTGCCACACAACTCCCAAGACCAAACAAGCATATCTTCGAAATTAATAAATATATAAACTTAAAATTTGATATAAGAGTATTCTACTCTGTTGATGTCTCTAAAATTTGAGATGAATTGGGGTGGTGGTCCGCGTGCCTTCACACACTTCCCAAGACCTAAGAAGCTTATTTTCGAATTTAATAAAGATAGAAATCTGAAATTTTGTACAAAGGTTGTAAAAGCATTTATTTTTTTAGCTTAGTTATATTAAATACTTAACTAAAATAACTTATGGATTTTTAATTTAATTTGAATTTTTTAGGTGCTGTTACTTTTACTTGTTTTTAAATCATTTTAACGCTGCAGTAATAAATATTCATAATATCGAGTTAACAGTTGTACCAATGATTTAAATAAATATTTTATGGCAGATTTTTAACACGAAAGTTAATATTTTTTTCTAGTTTTTATAACCTTATGAACATAGTTCAAGGATATAATAAATTTGCTATTACGTTTGTGAAACCTTAAAGGAGTCGAGCTAGATATGACAAAATATATATGTACATTCTTACTTAGAATCAAATTCTGAGTGGATTAAGTCTTGTATGCACGATAGGTCAAAAAATAAAGAACCAATGATTCTGAAGTGTCCACCATTTCATTTTTGTAAAAACGTCAGTTTCACTATTTAATTCAGCAAGTTTGACCGAGGCTTCGAGTAACTCTATACAACTTCTTTTTTTAAATAAGAATAATTTATATCCTCATAATCTAGTACCTGATAAAGTTAAACATTTGAAATTTTCTAAAAAAAATATCAAGTTTTATCGCAACAACTTCTATGAAGTTTGGTCTTGGTCTAAATCAACAGGTTCAGCCAGCTTGTATATCTTGGAATGGAATTAAGCTAAATATCAGAAATCTTGTAAAAGATGATAACATTTTATGATTATGATTTATGATTATGATTATGAGAGCAACAGATTCGATAACTCAGTGTCTTATTATTATGAAGGTTAGTTGATCTAACCCAACAGGTTCAGGTAACTTGTCAATCTTGGAACTCAATTAAGCTAAACATCTGAAATTTTATAAAAGATGATCATGTTTTATGGAACAGCATGTATTATATTCATGCGGATATCTTAGAGTTGACATAGTCTAAGATATAGATATATACACTCGAGTGTAGTCTATCTATAGTCTATCTATCTATATGTATAGATAGATACACTCTTCCACGTATTTTTTGTTTTTGTATATTCATTGGGACAAGAATTTCTTTTGTATTTATTAAACTTCAGTTTATTTATTTTTTGCCGCAAACTAACAGTTGAAATGTCTAATTATGAAAGTAAATATCTGTATACATATTTTATGAATGTAAAAGTTGTTCTTTTTATATTATATAAATAAAGTATATTATTAATTAAACTGCCACATCTTTAACTTTAATTTCAGATTATGTCATATTTTTTATTTTCAATCATTATATTAATGTCAATAGTTACGCTCAAATGACAATATTTATACTAGCGTACCAATGGTTTAAACTCGTTATAAAATATTTAATTTATAAATATATTTTAATAAAAATAATAAAATTTGAATACCTAAAATATATAATTCACATATTCATATTATTAATATATATATAATAAATTTATTGATTGTGATTGTGAATAATAAAATTTCTCTTAAGAGGGTTGAAAGTTTTATTGGTGTTTGTTTTTTAAAGTATCTTCGTCAAAATTCTTTTCAGACAGATTAAATCAAGTAAAAGACCTTAGGGATATATTTCAGAGGGCTTACTAGCTATTAAGATAAATCCTAATAGCATCTATTAAATTAGAAAATATTGATGCAACTATTGAGTGCATCCTAATTACATTTTTATATACCTACATATTTCAACAAGAAAACAAAAAGGCAAAATAATTGTATGAGAAATGAAGTATGAAAATGTATTTTTTATTAAAATTGTTGTTTTATTTTCGCATTTGTGTCTTATGACGGAACTATTTGCCAATCCATACCATACTTACTATATACCGTTGAGAAGAGTGTGAAGGAGAGACCTTTCTAACACTATAATCATAAATATAGAGTGTCTTTGAAAATTTTACATGTATAGCGTTTTTCTTGAAAGTTTTTTTTTTTACCAAAATTTCCACTTTTAACTGCAATATTTCAGAAACGGTAGCAATACAAAGAAACAAGATGTATATTAAAAATAGTATTACGCTCTACGGTATTTGTTCCTGTATACAGTCGTGGAAGAAAAATATATCGGTTTAAGTAAAATACTACAAAATGTTAAGAAGATTTTGTAATATATTTTTCGATCACTTGATGGCGGTATCGGTGCTATTGGCATATATATTCGGAAAGTTGGAGATGTGAAATATCGTTATGTGATGACGTCATCTTAATTGCCGTAACTCCTCTGCGGAACTTTATCCGATCTTAGTATAGATTTTATATTATGATTTATTAATAGCTACTATATATTAATAGACAATAATACCATACCATCAACAGTTTAACTCATTGTCATAGTCAAGTCAACTAACTTGTTATTGTCTACGAAAATTAATGATAATTCTTTTACAAATTTTCTAAAAATAACATTTTTTTGAGCAAAATTTAAAAACAATTTATTTTTTTTTTTTTTGTCAATGAAAATTGTCTAATATCTATATTTAACTCTTAAAAAATAAAATTACAGATTTTTGTTCTTCAATATCAAATGATAAATAAATGATATTCCGATAACTTCGCACAAAAACTGAAAAACAAATAAAAAATAATAAAACTTTAAAATTAAATGATAATTTGCATAAAACGATTTTTGTTGACCTTCCACCACCTTATCCAAAGTAGGTGGTTCAGTGTAAAATAACATTTTTTTTTCATTATAAGTAAACATTACTGATATTTATTTATTTTTTTGTATAGTTAAAATAAACTCAATTAAGAAGATTTTCGTTGTTTTATTAAAGAGGTTACTAATTATTATCCAAATTCATATTTTAGAAAACGATCTATAGATTTTGTTATGCACAATGTTATACCGAAAAAAAAAAAAAAAAACGAAAAAATATTTCTATAGATATATTAAAAAGTAAATATAGTTTGCTTGGATCTTTTTATCTTTTTCAATTTTTCAAGTAGTATAATTTGCATAATAATATTAATTATGATAATGATGATGACAAGTTTGAGTTCAAGAAAATAAAATTTGTTTAACAGTTCATTTACATGGTATTTTGATTACAAATAAAAAACCAATTCAAATGTCTTTTGAAGTTGTTTTTTTTTATTCGGAAACAAATAAAAAAAAAAGAATAAAAAATCTAGAATTCTTCTTGGAAATCATTTCAAATTGATTTATTTTGGGGTGACAATAGGAATTTAAAATGATATCTGATTCATTTAGTTTTTATCAATGATTTGAATAATACCTAGTTATTCAATATATGAATTTATGAAAATGATTAGTTAGTCAAAAATTTTAAGAATGTTAAGTAATTATTAGTTATGATTCAATTTAATTCGTAATAGGAACAATTTAATTTTAACAATCATTCTTTTAATAGTAAAGAATTCAAGTTTTTTATTTTTTTTTTTTTGTACGAGGAACAGTGGAAAATATCGAAATTCACTGAACAGAACTGAAAGAGATTCCTCTGGGTAGTGTTGGATTTTAAGCAACCAAAACCATCCCCATTAAAACCAAACTCTAGGATGGGTTCATTAATATATAGAGGATGAAGGAAAAAATTTGAAGAGTTATTTTGAAAAAAGTTGTAAATGTTCTCATTAAATTTCGTTATATCGTACACATATGAATTACTAATTTGGGAACACATATGTCGGCATAAGGTTTCATAATGCTGGGTTACGCCATCTTGACAATTTGACAGTCTACTGATGAGCATGATCTTTATCTGGATATCGATACATTTCAAATGAACATTCATTTTGACTATCCACTAAGATTTTTAAAAGAATAGGTTCGTGAATGATGTGAAAGTTTAGGTACAACATTTTATTAATTGAAATAAATAAAACTACTGCCAAATAACATGTCTAATATTTTTGTTATGGAAATAAATAAAATTATTTCTCCATATGAAACTTAAGAAGTAAGTAAAATGATCTTCATCATCCTATATAGAAACTACTAGAAATTTCATATGTTAAGTATCAATATTTTAGTTCATCATACTTATCTTTGCATATTCCTTGAAAGTTTTGCATATTACCTCACAATCTTTGTATTTTTGGTTAAATACCAAAAATATTGTCAGTCCAAATCCCAAATTAACATTAGGATTTTTCAAAATAATTTCTTTTTTTATTAAATATTTTAAAGTTTGTTTGTGATATATTTTATACAACCTTATACCATTCTTTCGCTCATTAAACAGAAATTTAATGTATTCAAGATAGAAGCTTTGAAAATACGTCGAAATAAACTTCAACATAAAAAAACAAAAATATAATTTTTTTACGAAAACACAGAAAACGATTCAAGGATTTTAAGCGCTAAAGTTATTAAAGTAATTATCTTTATTGATATCGCATAAATAAAACTAAAGTGTCACTAAAATCAAAGAAATTTTTTAAAGATTAAAGTAGAAGTTGTTATTTTTATTAAAAGAAAATCTTTAAAAAAAACAACCTTTAAATAAGCCATATTTTTTTTTTATATATATATTATATGGTTACATTTTTTTTTATTAATAAATATACTATATATATTTTATTTTGCATTTATTTTTTTGACAAGTAATCAAAATTAGCTTAGGTCCCAGGTAATTCATATAGATAATATTATAAAATATAATTTTTTGCTGTTAACATTGTAAATACAAAATTTTCTTTAATTCCTTGCTTTTTGAATGCATTATAGTTCACGTTAGATTTTTTTTAGCTTGATTAGTGGTTTACTATAGATATCTCTTTCTGTCTAAATTGGTCTTATAACTAAAAATTTATCATGAAAGAAATGAAGAATTTAACAATATGGCTAAACATTGATTACTCATTTTCTAATTTTTACATTTTTACATTGTATTTTAATTTATGTTTTGAAAATAATTCTTCACATTGTCTAAGAAATGTATTAATCCAATTAATACATTCAGATCCAGTATTACCCCAATTAGTGACTTTATTGTATTCTTCCTTCCCTGCCTCGTGTAATATTGATGTATTTTTATTTTACCGGTAACAGACAGAATCTGAATGAGGTAAATTTTTTCTCGTATTCTCTTTCTTAATAATATTAATAATATAATAGTAGTAGTTGACAATATTTGTCTAAAAAATTAATTATTAAATATAATAATATATTATAATATAATAATTTTACACTTTAACGTCAGAATTTTTAACATATTATTGAAAAAGTTTTGAAAATTTTTCTTATTAGTGCGTCACTCTCTCCGTCCAACATCTGTCTGTTCATCTGTCTTCTTGCAAAAATGCTACAACGTTTGAGATAAAGAAATTAAATTTTAGACACAGATATATCTAATAAGGAATTAATATTTATAGAATATTTTTCCATGTAGCTACCTTTGATGCGAGGGTAGACGTTTAAAATATTTAAAAAAGTCCTATATTAAAATGATTATAACTCAAGTTCTTCTGGATATATTTTTTTGACAATTGAAAATTATTTTAATTTTACAAATCAAGACAAAAACTATTATATTTTTTTGCAATCCGGTATTTAAATTTACCGAAAAGGTAAGTCTAATATTTTTAAAATATACTTGACCCTTCTAAATGATCCTCCTGATATGTTTTAAATTCTTAATACTGTAAAAATTAACTATTATTTAATAAGCTATGGTATAATAGGCCAAACTTTGAAAATTTGTTAATTTTAGGCAACTGTAACCGCCCATCTAAGCGCAACATTTAAAGTTAAGATGCAAAATTTGAATTGAAGATTTTTCAATATTTTCCTTTTCATTTTTTTTTTTTTTTGCAGAATTTTGTTTTGAAGATTTCTCTTGATTTAAATCAATTCATTTAGATCAATTTTTTTTTTTTTTCAAAAAAACAGCGTGCTCTCATTATATTTTCACATGTATTAATAGGTTTTTTTCATTACATAGGGTCTGCTATAAATTGAAAAAATTGTTTTTTTAAATTTTTAAAATATTTGCTTCAAAATCTAAGAAAAATTAGAAAAATTTTTGATGCCACCAAAATCTATAATGCTTTTTACAGTTTTTTTTTAAAATATACGATTTATAAAACCTTTGTTTTTACATACTGCCTTAATTGTTTCTTTTATCACACTATACTTTTTTTCCAATATTTTTTTTAATTAAATAATATTACAGAAATATATTATATTATCATATCCTATCAATCAATTATTTAATAAATCATAAAAAGTTTATATATAAACATGTTTGTCAAAACTTGTTCTCATATCAATGAAAACAAGTTCTTAACACTTTTTTTTTAACACTTTTTTTCAATAAAATATCTGTGAAATTCTAGAAAACTTAAATCAGATAGACAGGAAGAAATTATAAAATCAATAAATAACAGTATTTTACATAAAGAAAACATATACATATATAAAAAGAAAAATTAACATAATTGTAGAACATAATATTATTGAAAAAAAAAAAAAATCACAATGTTAAGACTGGCGTAACTGTGAAGTAAAGTGTTTTTTCTTTTTTATTTTATCGTATTCTAAAAAATTTTGTTTTTTGTTTTCGCAAATCTCAATTGTTTTGAATTGATTGAATTAAGCTGCGCCTACTTGTTGCGATAACCAGCTTATAATAATAATAATAATAAATTATGCAACTATATTTTGTCAGATTTAATATAGTAATTTACACTAATTGACGATTTTATCAAGAAACAATGTTGTTATATGATATTTAAATTTTAAAATTATATAAAAAAAAAAATATTTGTTTTTGTAGTGGTTTTATGTAGGCCAATGTTTTTCCGCATATTAAGCATGATATTTATTTATAATTTGGTGTGAAAAATTTTTATTAATTATGTTTAATTTGTAAGAATATTACTTAAGAACTAAAATATTTATATTTTTGTTTTATATAAATGAAAGATTTTAAATATAATCTTACAATCTTATAATATTTTTTTTAAATTAAATATAAATAAAGTCATGTATAAAGTATTTTTTAAAACAAGATAATACATTTCACAACAGCTTTAAGATATACATTTCACAACAGCTTAAAGTGTAAATATGAAAACATGCAAAAGTGTGCTATCAAGATAAGCATTACTTTTTTTAACAATTCTTTAGAAGATAAAAAGCTTTGGTTTAAGCAGGGCTTAAAATGTTCATTAAAAAAATCTAGCCAATCCAAAAAAAAAAAACAAAAAAATGTTTCGCTAGTCTATCACATGATAAAAAGTTTTAAGTCATTGAAAATCTTCCTAATTTATTGATATAAGAAATTTGTAAAACTAAAAGTTTTCAAAAAATATGAAGTATGTATATCAATAACTTTTTCTCCCGCTTATAAACGATATATATTTAAAAAAAATTTGTTTCCTCCCTATATTCTAAGAAAAACACCATATTTTCTTATACAAAGACTTCTTATATTCTATAATAATTTATAATTCTCGAAAAAAACTACAATTTTTAAAACATCTTAAAACTAAAATAAGCTTTTCAAAAATTAGTACACAACTATCACTTCTATTATATTCATAATTTATACAGAATATTTTTTCCAAGTTTCTCGCTTATGTCTTTTGATATCTTAAATATCTATATAAAAATTTCTATAAAAAATTCAATAGTAAAAGATTATAGAAATTATAGAAACAAGGTGTTAAATTAAATTACTTAATAATTATAGATTCGACTACGATATAATTGTGAGTCAGATATAAATACAACATATAATAAACTACTTTCATTTATAATAATGAACATATTATTATAACTCAATATTTGCAATAAACTTCCATATGAATATGTAATTTTGTAAATTGGTTATGATTCTTAGCAAAATTTATTATCTTAAGAGCTAGTTCGAGTTTCTGATAAGTTTCTGATTAATTAAATACTTATACTAAAAAAAATCTGAAGAAATTCTGAAGGAAGAAGTAAAAAAAAATTTTAATTACAGAAATTTTCATAAAGTTTTTTTTAATACTTCATTTTATTATAATTTAATTAGTTATAAATTTAAAAAATAATTTTATATAAAAATTTAAACTACATCCTAATTAAAGCATAATAAAAGTAATAAATTACAGATTCGTATAATGTGATTATAATGTTATTGTATAGATGTGTTACTATTACATATGTTTTTATTTAAATTAACTGCAAGGTTAATATTGCTTCAATTAAATCCATTTTTTTTTTTTACTTTATTTTTAATTAATTATTCTACAATAATATTGCATTATCAGATAATTATAATAATCAAATCTTGAAGATCATTAATTAAACAATATTGCATATAGAATTAAAATAAAAATTCGAACCATAATTAAATTAAAATAATATTTTAATTAGTTATATTAAAATGATAATGAAAATATTTAATAGTTATAATACTCTTAATATATTTTATTTTTTTTGAATCATTAGTTCGATTTTTTATTACTTTATCAAACAAGTAATTAATTTTATCACAGTCCTTCAAAATTAATCGAAAATTTTTTAAGGTTTTTTTTTTCTCTTTTCGGAAACTTCTACAAAATAAAAATTTCAATTTTTATTTTTTCATTTTTTTTTTATAAAATTTATTGACATAAGAAAATCAGTTAATTGCTGCATTTATTACTATGTAGTTCAAAAATAAGTATCGTATATTTAAAAACCTACACGTATTTTTCATTAAAAAGACCATAACTCACCAAAATTACAATTTACAATTAATATTTACGCTGGGAAATATACACTGACACATGATAAACAAATTTTAAATTTCAATTACACAATTTTTTTTTTTTTGAGATTTGAATAATTAGTATAACATATATCTATATGTATATATGTATACATATATAACATTATAATATAAGAAAAAGTCAAAAATCACATTCATTCAATCTTTGTTGATTTATGCCGACTCTCTATAAAAAAAAAAACAGAAACTCAAATATCAAAACTGAAAATGTCTTCTATATTCTAACGTAGGTGTGAGATATATATAAATCACAATACCGTATGAAAATATAAGAATTACATCCTACAATACTTCATTCATGGAAGTAAAAAAACTAAAATAGATTTTCACTTAGAAAATAATATTTGCACCGTTATTTTTTTAACCGTATTTTATTTCATTGATCTGCTATCGTGTTAATCTTCACCCTAATTCTTTTCATCTGTAAAATTTCTTGTATTTTACCCTGATCCACTTTCAAGCTTTCTTATACTTTTTTATTTCAATAAATAATTTCAATACACGGTGTCCAAAACATAAGCTAAAACAAAAGCTAAATTTTGTTTTCGAATTTACATAACACATTAAAATAACTTAATTAGTAATTAAATAAAAGGGACGGTCAAAATATTAAAAAATAAAAATGAACTAAAATACATAAGCTTAACATTTGTCATCAATTCCCTTATGTAAACTAATCAAAAAAAAATTGTGATTCCCAAAATGCGCAATACTCTATACTTAAAATACTAAACCACATTAATGTAAATAAAACCTTTGACTACTTATGCAATATGTCCTCATGTTCATATATATAGTAATTCCTGCTATGCACTATTTATGTTTAAATTAGTAATCTTTATATATAAACTTCTAATAATAAGATTTTTACTTTAAACCCACCATACCTTTTACTTACACCATAACTTGTAATTTTCCAACAAAAAAAAAAAAAAAACAAAAAACTCAAAATATAAATTTAAAAAGCAAAAACAAATATTTATAGTAAAACAAATTTTTTCAAAGTAATGAACACAGTCAATTGAATTTAACACTTCTAGTGTTAATTTAACAAATGAGAATCAGATATTTTGAAAAAAAAAATAATACGGAATTAAGTGTTTTGATACTTGGAAGTATTAAATACTTACCAATGGCTTTAAATTTTTACTTTGCTGTATACAAAACCCACGCGGAAAATCATTTTACAAAATTAACATACAAGTGATCTTACAAAGTGATCTGAATGAGCTTAAAAAAAGAAACATATTTGATTTAATTTCACATTGCACATAGTGACTAATTGCATTTACATATATATATATATATTATTGTGAAATTTAATTTGGTTGATTTTGAAATTAGTAGAAAAGTATGAAATGATAGTAAGTGTGTTAAGAAATTAGTTAAATTTAATAGAGAAATTAATTAAAAATTGTTGCTGATGTGTTTCAACTGAAATGATAGTTGAAAAATTAATCAAGAAATTGTAAACTTTTTTTTAAAATTATATACCAACATTTCTTTTACAAGCAAATATAAATCATATATCTGTTACTTAAATAACATATTATATGACTGTTCTTGAATACTATTATCAATATAACTTGCTGAAAATTAAAATCAATGTTTTCAACAGTTAAAAACAAGTCAACTGGTGAATAAAATCCAATAATTCGGTAATCCATAATTTCTACATCTTAAGATAAATTTCATGAATCATAACATCAAAATATTTTTTACTCATACACTAATATATTTACTTTTCTTTTTAACAAACTTGTTAATTTAACATTTACTAACACTCAAGTTAGGATTTTTTCATTTTTGAATTAAAAAATTACCAGAATCATATTAAAAAATATTTAAGTATAGTATTATATACATACATATATATTAGTAGTTACTATATATAATTTAAAATAGAAGCCCTATACTATTCTAAATAAATACAATTTATTGTAATATAAAACAACTTTAATTTTGGAAAAGTCTACTAAAACAAAAGTAAAATTGTACTATTAAAATACCAGTTCCACTTGACATATACCCTTCTATAGATAAAAATCTTAAATAAATCACAACTAAATGTACACTATACTTATAAAGATTAATATAAATTTCAATTTTCCTCTATTTTTAAAACAGAAAAACAATGCAAATGTAGTGTAAAAAAATTTGTTTCCTCCCTATATTCTAAGAAAAACGCCATATTTTCTTATACAAAGACTTCTTATATTCTATAATAATTTATAATTCTCGAAAAAAACTACAATTTTTAAAACATCTTAAAACTAAAATAAGCTTTTCAAAAATTAGTACACAACTATCACTTCTATTATATTCATAATTTATACAGAATATTTTTTCCAAGTTTCTCGCTTAAGTCTTTTGATATCAATATATGTTAAATATCTATATAAAAATTTCTATAAAAAATTCAATAGTAAAAGATTATAGAAATTATAGAAACAAGGTGTTAAATTATATTACTTAATAATTATAGATTCGACTACCATATAATTGTGAGTCAGAAATAAATATAACATATAATAAACTACTTTCATTTATAATAATGAACATATTATTATAACTCAACATTTGCAATAAACTTGCATATGAATATGTAATTTTCTAAATTGGTTATGATTCTAAATACCAATTTAGCAAAATTTATGAACTTAAGAGCTAGTTCGAGTTTCTGATAAGTTTCTGATTAATTAAATACTTATACTAAAAAAAATTTTAAAGTTTAAAAAAAATCTGAAAAGAAAGAAGTAAAAAAAGATTTTAATTACCGAAATTTTCATAAAGTTTTTCTTTTTAATACTTATAATTTAATTAATTATTAATATAATTAGTTATAAATTTAAAAAATAATTTTATATAAAAATTTAAACTACATCCTAATTAATATTTTTGAATTAAAAAATTACCAGAATCATATTAAAAAATATTTAAGTATAGTATTATATACATACATATATATTAGTAGTTACTATATATAATTTAAAATAGAAGGCCTATACTATCCTAAATAAATACAATTTATTGTAATATAAAACAACTTTAATTTTGGAAAAGTCTACTAAAACAAAACTAAAATTGTACTATTAAAAGTAATTTCCTTACAAGGAAAATACCAGTTCCACTTGACAAATACCCTTCTATAGATAAAAATCTTAAATAAATCACAACTAAATGTACACTATACTTATAAAGATTAAAATAAATTTCAATTTTCCTCTATTTTTAAAACAGAAAAACAATGCAAATTTAATGTGTTTTTTATTCAAACTCAAAAAAAAAAAAAAACAAAAAACATTCATTCTTCTATTATTAATTTTTTTTTTTTTTTTTCTTTAAATAAAATTAACAACTAATAAACATTTACAATTTCATAAGTTTTTTGTTTTTTTTTTTTTTATTTTTTAAACATTCAATTACTTGCACTATTTATTTACTTCAAGTATTATTAAATTTAAACAAAATAAAAAATTTAAAAAAAAACAAAATTTCAAACTTTAACTAAACCGCCCGATTTTATACAAAAAACAAGAAAAAAAATAAAAAAGAAAAATCTATTTGTAATCTAACCTTACCATTTTACGGTAGTTACAATTCATTTTGAATAACTCTAAAATTATAACTTATGACAGTTAGTTAAATGTCATTTTAAAAATCTTTTATCAGATAACTCTATTGTGAATGACCTTGAAGCATTGTCAAATAATAGATAGAGAAAGAAAAAAATATTCTCTTCATTTTTTTTTTTTTTTTTTGTTATTTTGTTTTAAAAAACAATGTCCTCGTTTCATTTCGATTCAAAACTTTTGAATTTTAAATAATCAAAAATAAAAATAAGAAAAAACATAAAACAAAGCTAAAGATAAGAAATGCATAATATATGAAATTATACTTTTATTAATTTTTTTATTAATTTAATTTCATTAAAATCTAATATTTTGTTTTATTTTTTGTTATGCAAAATACAATGAATTTTTTATAAATTGAAGTTTAAAATTAAAATAAAAAGGAGACTACGCAGAAAATGCACTTTATATTGTCTGTTATTCTTTTATACAGTTATGACTTTTGTTTCAAGTCAAAAAATTCTTAATGTTTTTTTCAAACTGTTGAATGAAAAACATTTAAACAAATGACATGTACTATCAAAATATAGATAGACATTTTCTAACAATGAGACACAATACAAAAATGAAGTATAAAAGTTTTTATATATTTTCAGAACAATTGAAAAAATTTAGAATATCATTTTAATTTTAAATTATTTGAATAGATTTTTACATTAAATAAAATATTATTTCTACAAAAATAAATCTATTTATTATAATTTCTATCATAATATATATATATATATATATATATATATTTGTATCTGAATATTAATTTTTCATTTTAATTATTTGGAGCAAATTAAACCTAACCTTTAATTATCCATTGTTCAATAATTTTTTTTCGTCTTATTTTGTTTTGTTTTTTTTTTTTTGAATAATAATTAAAGAAAATTTTTCTCCTCCTACTCTTAAACCATTTTTAATTTTAATAATCAAATTATATATTTTTTTTTATATCTTTTTCTGTTTTTAATTCATTAACACATTAAAAATAAATAAAATAACAAAAAAAAAAAAAAAAAAGTCGTTTATTACTGGTATTTATTTTGGGTATTTTATAATGTTTTAGTTTAACGACTGGTTTTAATTGTTCAATAAGTTCAAGGTTAAATAAAAATTAAATCTTGAAGACAATTAGGACAATAATTTTATATATATATATATATTTTTTTTTTATAGTATACTAAGCCATTACCTACCATTATTTTGAGGGTCTAAAGTTAATTATTAAGTACACCACAATGAATGTTAGACGCATTTAATAAAAAAAAAAAAAACAAAAATTAAAAAAAAAAAAATTAAATTATAACTTTAAAGAAAAGAAAACAATAGTAAATTGCCCTGAAATTAAAAATAAGAAAACAAATAAAAAAATACAAAAAGAAAACGACATTATAATGAAAGTAATAAAATTTGGAAAAAAAAAAAATAATTTTAAAAATTTTATGGTTAATTTCGCAAAAATTTTGAATTTTCTATTCAAATTTTTAATGTAATTAAGGCAATTAACTGAACAAATTTAAGTAAATAAAGAAATTTATGATAGAAGAAAGCAAAAAAAAAAATTATTAAATTAAAATACATATGGGAATTTTAATATGTATCTATAAAAGAAAAATTTCTTTAAAATACTTGTTAATTTAAAGAAATTAAAACCTTAAATTAACATAAAAAACAATTGAAAATAAAAATTTTAAATTACAATATGTTAGAATATACATAATATAGTTAATAATTAAATAGCGGTTCTCTATAAAAGTATTTTATTAGTATTTACTAGTCACTAATCAGAAATATTCATTATAACACAACTTAGTGAAACTATCATCGTCTATTTATTAATAGGGGTAGAGTTTTTTTTTTCTCACTTCTATAAAGAGTATAGAGCATTCAATAACTCGTTTATTATTATTTCAGTTCAAATTTAGCTTCAATTTCTTGAATCATTATTTTGACTAAGACTTTGATATTATTCGGTAGTAGCTATTCTAAAAGTCATTCTGTAATGAAGGTGTCGGCCACTGGCGTGTAACTTTTTTAAAGTTAAAGTTGAACAATGTTCAAAGATGAATGCTACCGCTTCACTATTTGACAGTTTAATTAAATATAGACATTTCTTTTTTGTGGTTTATTTATTATTTTTTTTAAAAAAGATTTAAATTGTGTATGATTACTTTTCTTTTTAATTCTTCGCTATCCATTTTTAAATTCAATTAATATTAATACAATAAACCTTGACAGTTCACTGACAATATTAAAGTTACACCAGCATTGGAGATTGAAATAAAAAAAAACCGCTGGCTTGAAACTTTTTTAAAGTTAAAGTTACACCCCAATGCCAGAGAATTGGAGAATGGTCTTTATGAGACACAAATATTATAGTTGTGTGCCATCTATTAGCTTAATCAAGAATTATTTATTTATTAATTATTTTCATATTACGATATAAATTACTATACCATTGTACATGATCTGACAGTTGTTTGAATCCAAGATATTTCGATTAAAAGACTGGCTACTTAACCACTAAGCTATAGATCAGACATAGGAGTATAGAATACACTTTATAAAAAATCATATTACAAAAATATCTTTCATGATAAATCACAAAAAGATTATGACATATTTGTGAAAAAAATATATTTAACGAATAAACGTTTTATATACGACTAATAGGACGTTTCTTTTTTTTTTTTCAAATTATTAATTTTATCTGGAAAAAGTGGACAATTAGTTTTTATTCAGTACGAAACTCAGAGATTTTACCAAAAAAGCCTAAATCTTCTTTTCAAATACCAAGAAAGATATTAAAACCTTATTTTGAGTCCATTCTTATACCCTCTGTCGTTTCGTTTTGTTTTCAAATTTTATTGTTAAAAATACAGGTGCAGTGACAGAACGTCCGAGGAAATAAAGGCCTTTTGTTTATTTCTGACATGTCACCAAATAAAATCCAGTCAAATAAAATGATATTAACCTCTGTGTTACTCAGTGGGATTTAATTCTTTTTCGAAGAAATGGATTTAAAGCCCACGATCTAGTGAAATTAAGACCCGTGGGCTTTAATTCTTTTTTAAAAGGATTTAAAACCCACGGGCGTTAATTCCAAAATTTTGGAATTAAAGCCAGCGGGTTTTATTTCCTTGAGCGTTCTGTAACTGCACCAAAAATACAATATTGCAACATTATTTCCAACCATAACTTATAGAAAATTTACATAGAAAAACTTTAAAGACGTTACATTTAAGAGTTATCTTCAATTTATCGGAATCACTTTTTTTAAATTAGTATAATAAATCTTAAATCCAAAAAATGTTGAAAAAAACTGATTTTTCGAAATAAAATTATATATTCATATATATCTATATAATATGGTGTTCAATAAGATCAAATATTTGATAAATGATTTTTTGTTCAAAGTTTCATTTTGCAAAGTGTATTATTTGCAATCTGTTTTTTTTTTATAAAAAGTACTAAAGAAATATTCTTTAAAAAAACGCCCATTTGTGAAAAAACTTTTATTATGTGTCTTTTTATCCAATTATACTCCTAAATTGGACTCCTAATTATTAATAAATTTTTAATCTATATTTTCTTCACTGCATATATGTATGCATTACATTACATAGAAGAGCGTATTTAAATTGTTACTATTTTGAATAAATAAATTGATTTTTGTCAATTGAAACTAGAGTTTAACATTGAAATGTTAACTGTATATAAATTTCGAAATAACAAAAACCAAAACTGAAAAAACAATATCCTAAAACTGTTACTAAATGTAAATTGCTTTAATGTTTTTGCTTTCATTACCAGTAAGTGAGTTCATTAACTTCCTTCTATCTAAAATCTTTCTAATCTAATTTAGAAAAAATCACGTTATCAAAAAGTTAAACAGAATTACTTTACTCTTTAATTGTATAATTATGGTTTACTTTATTAATATATCAGCAGAGCAAACAATATCGATACACGATATTTAACCGTGAAAACTTAGATTTCTGCTAGATAATATAAGCCAAACAAAAGGCTATAAAGAAAATAAAGTTTATAAGAATTGAAAATTAAAGAAAGCAAGAATTTGAAATAAAGTAAGAAGCAAAAATCATTTAATTTACAAAAAAAAAACTTTAAATCTTTTATAAATGTTTTTAAATCTTTATTTTTTTTTTTTTTTTAAATATTTTTAAAAATTTCTACTTATTGCATTTCATGGCATAATGCTTTTTTTTAGCGAAAAATAATACACAATAGAAAAAATCAAAAAAAAATTTACTGCATCCTCCTTCAACCTTATAAAAATCAAAGGAAGAAAATACATTCTTTAAAAAAATTACTTGTCAAAAAAATTATTCCTCCTTATCATCATTATTTTTTTTAAACTTTATATAACTTTTCTATTATTTTTTTCAAAAAATCAAAAATTATCTCCACATTTCTTATAGAATAATTAAAATTTTTATTATAATGTAATAAACATTCTTAAAAAGATACGACAATAATAATATAAAAATAAATTAAAATTAAAAATAAAAAATAAAAATAAAAACAATAAAAGAAAGAAAATGAAAGTATCTTACGGCAATTAAATCCGTAAAAAATTAAAAATTATAAAAGAAAAATTAAATAAAACTAATTTACAATAGAAAAATTCCAATTAAAATTCCATCAAAATATTATGAAAACATTTGAAAACAGAAGAAATGTTAATAAGTGAATTGGCCCACACAATTCAATGAACTCTCTTCGCAACATATATAACATATACTTGTATTTTTTTATATTTACATGTAAATAATAGAAAAGAATCAAGGTTACCAGATGTTAATAAATCATAAAAAATTATTATTTTACCTTTTCTTTATGTATTTTTTAATTGTTTTATAGAACTTTTAATATATATACCATTTCTACTTTAACTGAAAACTTTTTTACTTTAACTGAAGACTTTCTTACTTTAACTGGACACTTTTTTATTTTAAGTGAAGTTTTATTTACTTTAAGTGAAGTTATTTTACTTCAGTGAATACCTTTTTAATTTAAGTGAATATTTTTTTACTTTAAGTGAGGCCACTGTATAATATATGTATATAACATACGAGTATATATAAATGTTTATAAATATATATATATAAATATAGATATATATATATACCTGTATTTTATATTAAATTACTAAAATAAAATTGTCTTCATTTAAAATAAAAAATCATGACTTAAAGTAAAAATGTCTTCACGTAAAGTAAAAAACTTTCACTTAAAGTTAAAAAGTCTTCAGTTGAAATAAAAAAATCTTCAGTTAAAGTAAAAAAATGTAAAAGTAACGTAATTAATTGGCTTCTGCTTAGCTTAAATAAGCTTAACTTACATATCAAAACTAAATTTTAATAGAGAAATATAAAATTCAACTTGAGTGTTTTACTATAAAAAATTAAACCCATATAGTTTTGTAAAAGTACAGTGTTAACATTGCTATATGATTATCTTGTATTGACTAAACTTTAAAAATTATGACTTGGGAATTCAAATTACATTGTCAGCCTTAAAATTAAACAGGTATCAGTAAATTTAAATTTTATAAAATGATCATTTGTTATCAGTGTATCACACTCTACTCTAATTTATACCACCATCTGTGAAAAATCAATAAGTTTGTTAAAAAAAATTTAAAAAGCCATATTTGTAATTACATAATCTGAATGAATTACCAAAATGTTTTTAAGTAAAAAACTGTAGAACTTATTTAACTAAATATATCCTATTACATTCTTTCTTTTAAATATTATAAAAGAACACCTGGTAACCCTGATACATGCATAAACATAAAGCATATTCCATTCATAAATTCATCATAATCAACCGAATACCATCACCTCTAAATTTATTATTCAAATTAGTAATAAACTAAACAGAAGCAAAAAAAAAAAAAAACAATTATTGTTTTAACTAATCAGCATATCTATAACTTTCATGTATCTCATATATGAACGTTTTTTGTTTAAAGTAGTAGCGTTTGAAATAAAACACTTTTTTTGGAATGAATATAAAAAAAAAAAGAAAAAAAATTCATATGAAAATATAATTTTTCAGAAATTACTGATAAATTACTTGAATTACTCTCATTGCTATAAAATGAAACTTTTTATTTTGTTTTTTTATTGTTTTTTGCTTCATATTCAGATCACACATTTTTTTTTATTTTTTTGTTTTGTTTTTTTTTTTTTTGGTATCGTTACAAATTTTTGAGTGTTTTTTAACTGCTGTTTGATGATTTGTAGTACTATACTGTACGAATAGAACAATACAATTAACATGGTGTCAGTTTACAATCCTCTTTTAATTTTTTTTTTTTTTTGTATATTTACTCGCATTCTTTGTAATATTGAATATTACCATCAGATCGCACATGTGACCGTATACATATGACCGAATAAATAAACGAACATATTTTATTCGCGTACTTGACGTGCAATTATTGTACGTGCAATGAAAGTAAAAAAAAAAAAAAAAAATTGATTTAAAAAAAGTTTAAAGTTTACATGAGCTCATCACAAAAATGAAAAAAAAGACACATACAATAATAATAATAATAAGAATAAAAAAAATTTATATTAAAATGCTTTCATTACAAATTTTTTTTTCTATTTAATTTATTGACGTTGTCTTGACAATGACAAAAGAAAAAAATCTTGGCAAAATTAGAAATAAACTTTGAAAATGTAATAAATTAATTTTATTTACTATTTTATTCAAGATTAAAAAATAGTAACTACAATTTCCCGCCAAAAATTTTGAAAAGTAAAAAATTAACTATTCAAACAATTATTTGATATTGTTAAAACTAAATACCGAACCGAACCGTTGAAATTACCGAACATTGAATCAGCCAAACCACACAAGTATAGAATGCGTATTCACTAAATGGTATTCACCTATGAATGTATGTGTGAAATTCTTTTTATTCGAAATTCGAATGTTGAACGTGAAAAAAAAAAAAAACATAAATAATAAGTAAAAACGTTACAGAACGTAAAATTTTGGTTGAATATTTCTCTTTCTCTGCATAACAAAAATCTCCAAAATAAAATTAGTTTATAGGAAAGAAGGTATGAAACGTATCAGTAAGACTTTATGCAAGCATACCCGCGTATTTTGGATGATTAGGATTACTTTCGATATGACTGAACATAATTTTGCACTGATTATTATATAGTATGTATATATATAACAGATGTATACTTTATCATGATTTTTAAATCCTGAATATTTCAACCAAATTCTTTATTTTTTTTTTTAACCAAATCAAAATAAATTATGTTTTGAATAATTTATTTGCGCATTTTTCATGTACATACTAACATACATAGGTACATACAAATATACTTACACAAAATACTCATATTTCACCAACAAAATTAACAATTTCTTTAACTGTTAAAGAAAATTGCAATTTATCACGGCTCATTTATATGCACGTACACATAAAATTCATAAGAAAAACAAAAAAAAAGAAAAAAATTACACAAAAATAAAATGTAACGTAACGTAATATCAAATACAGAAGCATTGTAAAACAAATGCTCATACTATACGTAAATGGTATAAAAAACGTGCTGACAAAACTTATTGAGTACGCATCAGTTAATTTTACAGCACTTTCTTTATCAAATTGATTACTTCTTAACCATAGTTGTTGTAGGAAGTTACACTGATATTAATTGTTATAATATACGTATATTGTATCAAATATTTTAAGTGATCTTGTGGGTTGTGGCGTTACAACAGTATCATGAAAAAAAAAATTAAGATTAAAGATTTTATTTGGTATATATTTTTTTTTCATTTGAACATATTATGAGATGTACTATGATTTACCTATAAAACAGAATTTAAAACAAAATTTAAAAAAAAAAAAATATATATTCTGTACTGTAAAGAAAATTAATTATAGTATACGACAGATTTGCTTGATTACGTCTTATTTTCATCATTAGATGTAAATTAATTTAATGCTCCACTGGATTTTGATCTACTACTCTTGATATTACTACTTTTCATTCTAATATTTTTTTTTTTTTTATTAATATTACAAATGACTTGGTTAAGCATCGGCCATCAAAACACCTAATTCTATTTCTGTTAATGTAATTATAAAATAGATATATATTTTACTTTTGCATACTTATAGGATCAAAATATCCTCATACAAAATATTTTAAAAAATATTTATTAGCAGTATGTCACCGATTTTATAGTATGTATTAAATTTAAAAAAAAAACTATTTTTTTGATTGGTTTTTTAACAATATTAAGAAAATTATTTCAATTAATTAAATAAATGATAAAAGAATTATGATCTGTAAACCGCTGAGTTGTTATTTCTGCTTACCGTTATTTTTTTTTCGGAAAGAAGATGGTTTTAATCAAAAAAAAATCTGAAAAATCGAAGAGGCTTAAGATCTTTTATTTTAAAAAAAAACTATTTTTCTATATTTCTTTTAGGTTTCATTGCATTAATTTAAAATTTACAAGTGTGTTTATCTCATAATATTAAAAAAGGTATTAAAACCATAACGTAACAACAGAGATAAAAAAAAGTTTAATTTATTGATTATCATTACGTTTAATAGCCTGTTAGAGTGTTAGACAACATTTTAACTGCACGAATTTTTTATTTATAAATTTTTAGCTTTTATTCTTTCTATATAAAATAATATATAGAATTAAATTGTTGATTTGGTTCTTACTACTTTTTACTAATATATTTTAATCTAATCTATCCATATTCTTTTCTGCATGTTTTATTGGAAATATATACATGTAATACCATAAAATAACTAACATATATATATATACATATATATTTTATAGTCTTATATCAGACAAATAGATAGGTAAAACTCTATAATTTATTTAAATCGAATTGCTTTACAAAAGTTTTATTTTTAATACCATTTTAATGAACATGAACATGAAAAGTATTAAGAAACTTTATGGAAGAGCCTTTTAACAAAAAAGAAATATTATTTCTAATAAATATTTTACCTATTTTAGCAATTATAGAAATAATATTACTTTTTTTTAATATTGAGCAACTTCTTTTAATCAATTTGATAACAATTTCTCGTTTCATTTAATTTAAAACTCAAAAGATTTCAATATTTTATATATTATGTATTTCGATTTATTTTATTTTTTTTTTTTATATGTGACAGTTACGTTTAACTTTCACTATAAAATAAAAGCAAAATCAAAAAAAAAAATAAAAAAAAATAAAAAAAAAATAAAGTTTTAAAAATTTTATTTTAAAGAAAACCTTTAAGATAATTACCTATACACAGATCATTATCTAGAAAATGCTATTAACCTAATCTTTCAATTTTAATCTTTCAACTTATTAAACTTATTAAGTACACTTTGTATAATGACACCATAATTATATTTTAATAAAGAGCAACAACAAAAAGAAAAATAAAAAAAAACTCATTAAATATCTTTTTTTTTTTTTTCTTCAATTTCTTCTAATTTTTATTTTTTTTTTTTTCTCATTTCAGACATCAATATATGAAATTCCTAAACCAAATGAATCACTGATTTAATTTATTCCACTTCATACACATATAACATTTACATTACAACAAGTCATTTAACATCAAAACAATCACATCCAGATCAAGATTTGCAGCAAAAAAAAAAATTCAAACTATAATCGAAAGGCATTGACGCGCCAGAAAATCAAATCAACTGAGATCTATATTGTTGTATAGAAATAAAGCAAAAAAAAAAAAAACTTCCATGCCAAAAATCATCAACATCACCATTACCACTACCAATATAACAATTTAGATACAAAGAAAGTTTTTAGGGAAACATATATAGGTATAATTGTTTTCAACCAGAGCAGTAAACTCTGAATAAACTCACAATAAATCATTTTTTTTCACACAGATTAACCTTAACACAGAGTATAAGTTGGAAGTAGGGAGTTGGGAGCTTCAACTTTTCCATTATTGTTTTCATCGACTTCTACTTCTGTTTTTGGTTTTTATTTTTCCTGTATTTTCTTTTATTCAATTAATCTTATCTTTGTTACATATTGAAATTACATTATTGGAACTGTGGTATATATAGGAGTAAATACAATAAAAAAAAAAAAAAAACACCAAATGAGATAAAGGTAAGTTAACACCTCAGTTTTTTTTTTGTTTTTTTATAAAAAAAAATTTCAATCTGAAAAAAAAAAAATTATTAATAGTTAATAAGACATTTTTTTAAAAGCCTAATTTCTTATGAATAAAATGCAGTCTAAATACTTGTATAGGGTGGGGTATAAAATGTTAATAAATGATAATGACATTGAAAATTAATTTTTCCGAGTTACCGCTTTAAAAGAAAATTCTCAGGAAAAAACATGAAAAGAGAAATTAATTTAATATTATCTGTATGATGAACTGTGGTGAAAATCAACTCTTTATTCTAGTGAAATTCAAGAGAAGAAAAAAAGAAGATGAATTGCATACAAAAAGAAAAAAAAATATTAATTTCATCAATTATATGATATAATTCATTAAATGCAATTGTTTTTAATACTGTGCAATGCTATTGTACAAAATTAAAGAAAAAAAAATCATGAGAACTTTAATTTCTCTTGAGATATGATCTTAAAATTAATTCAAATTGTGTGTGTTTTTATTTTCTGCTTAGCATATCTACTAGATACATTTCAGAAAAAACTTTTTTTTTTATGGCACAAATAAAAGCAATGAAAATTTTTTTCATTTTAATTTCTCTTATTAGAATTAAAATAAAATTTTTTTTTTTTTTGCTTTTTTTTCGTAAAACGAGTAAAACAATTTTTCTTTGTTTAATTCTTTATACATTTAGAAATAATTTCCATCAATAATATTATTTACAGAGTATCATACATTAGTTTTAGAGGATATTAACCTTAACTTTAAGTAAATTTATTTTTTTTTTTTGAATATTACAATTTTCTATTACTGAATCACCTGGTTATACTTGTGTTATCCTTTCAGTATATCTGCAGGGGAGGATTAAATAAAATCAAGTTTTTTTCAATTTATTTGATTAGTCGTGAAAAAAAATTGTTCTTCAAATATCCTTTCTTGTAAATATCTTTTGACCAAAATTTTTGTATATATATCATAACAGTATCTAAATTTTACTAATTTTTTAATTTTTTTTATTGTTCAAAGCTTATGGTTGATAAATTTTTCTACACTACAGTTATAAGCTAAAACAACAGTAAAGATAAACATATGCTACAGCAAAATAAGAATATATGATGTAAATATAAAACAATAGGGTCTGTTAGGATATGGAGTGTATGAAAGTAAATATATAAAGTAATATATTTATATCTCTTCTGAAGAAATCGAGAAAAATCAAGAATTTTTGACTCAATTAATAAATCATTCAATACCAGGTCGAATTTTCAGACATATACATATATATATAATACCTAAAACAAAGTTCAATACTAAACCAATTGATTGACCGTTTTCGGTTTTAGTTTAAATATAACAAAAAAAAATTATAGTTGAAAAACTAAAAATATATTTTATTGTATATGTGCAAATATATCTTGTAAAATGAAAATAGTTTTTCAATACAATATCACCCGAAATACAAAATATCTTTTAAATGTAAAAATTTATATTTTATTGATAATACTGATACTATCACCATATTTAAGTATCTAAATTTGATATAGCAATGAAACAAAAGATTTTTTTTTCTTGGGCTATGGTTGATTGTAATTTTTTCGAAACTAGAGTCATCGTAAACTTTAAAAAAACTGTAAAGAACAATCGATTTATTTCACTCTAGCATATATGAGTGAAATTTAATAACAAAATTTAATAAATAAATAATAATTTAGTAATCAATAATATCTTTATAAGTAAAAGATAATAAAATTAGTAATATATATAAAAAGGCAATAAAAATTAGTATTTGTAATTAAAGTTTATAAGCCACTTTTTACTTTAATGTAAAAAAAATCTTCAGCCATGTTATAAATTTAATAATATTTCTTCATATTCTGTTATTAAATAATCTCTAGTAGATGTCATGTTACAAGAAATGTAAACTTAACAGGAATCCCGTAACTGTCTATATACCTTGTAACGGTCTATATACCATAATTAATCCTAGCTATATGAGTTTTAATATTCCATCATAATATTAACCTAAAATATACCTATCATATGTCAAACTCAAAAATAAAACAAAGATTATTATTGTTGAATGTTGTTACCTTATAATATTAAAAAGAAAATTTATAATTTTCAAAGGAAAGGAAAAAATTTCATATCAAAAATTATTCTATCATTATTATATTTACTCATCTCTAAATTATTCTATCATTAATATATTTATTCATCTCTCATCAAATGCCTATTATAATGCATCCATTCCAAATTCCTATAATGCAAAACTCCAAAAAAAAAAAAAATTCAAATTATAAAATCCTTTTTTTTTATAGATGATTCCTCTCGGTATTTCCTTTCCATCTTTATTAAAATTACAAAATATTTTATGAAGATGATTCAAAGATCCTATGGGAAATCCCTATCAATCTTTTTTTTCCACAATAAATTACATATTTTATTAAAGAACAATGAAATTAAAGTGATAAAACACAGTTCAAATAAACTTTTATAATAAAAAACCAAAAAAAAAAAAAAAAAACAACTTACTAAGAGAATCAATTATTAATAAGGTGTCAATTACTAAGGTAATTATTAATGTCATTTTATATAAATATTTTCACGTTCTAATCTCTCTATATTTATGTATGTATGTATGTATTTTATTTCAAAACATTACTCAAAATTTCAAACGATAAGACTATCTGAATATCTGATATAAAACACAAATGACTCAGCAGCAACAAGTGATTCCGGTTCTTATTTTTTTTTTTTTTTTTATAAAATTCTCGCATGAGATTTATTTTGTTTTTCTCGCACGACATAACAATAAATACAAAAAATAAAAAACAATAATGTAATAAACATATAAACCTACCTACGTATATACATAAATATAAATTTATAACTTGCTGATATTTTTTACTTAATATTAACCTGTAAAATAACTTTAACCAGATGGATGAGTTTTTTTTTTTTTTTTTTTCTCTATAAGAACTGTAAATAAACATACACATTCTCATTTCAACATTTGATCTGTCAAGTTTATTCTGAGTTTAATTTTTTTTGGGAATATTTTACATTGTTTTTTTTTTTGTTTTGCGTCTTAATAACTTTAGAAAAAAAAAACTGTTATTTTGATTATTTCATAATTCATATTGTACCGGTGCGTTATCGTGACGGGTAATTAAAACAATTTTTTTTTATTTTTATTTTTAAATCAAGTAAAAGCGTAAAGAAAGGAAAGAAATAAAATAAAATAAAATTAAATCGTATAAATTATTAACAAATATTTATCAATATAAAAATATATGAAAGCTTTGTTGTGTGGCATTTAAAATAGAAAACAAACATTTTATAAAACAAAAAAAAAAGTGGTTTCTTATTATTTTAGTTCTAAATCTGTATAGTGATTTAGGTATAATTTAAAAAAAAAAAAAAAAAATAAATTAAAGAAAAGTGATATTAAATAGTGAAAGTTATATAACAAGATTAAAATCAAGTTCTATAAAATAAAAAGTAAAAGAATTGAAAGTTAAGATTAGATCAGAATGTATGAGTAAAGAAAATTATTTTTGTATTAAAAAGAAAAGTGTTTTAGCTATATAATATTATTTTTATGTACCTACCTACAAATCCATAAAAATATAATTCATTATTTTGAAATTTTAAAAGCTTTGTTAATTACAATTTCATAATGCTTATGTATTTTTTAAGTACAATTAAAAACAGCTAAATAGGGTGAGTTCATTTCAAAAATAAATAGGAAAGTTAACAGTGAATAATATTTTAAAATTGATTAAAAATGTCAAATGCCTTTTTCTTTTTCATTAAAAAACTGTATCTAGTTTTTTTTTTTCAAAGAAGTGTAACTTCTATTTATAAATTGCTCATGCTTAATCGCAATAAAATATTTAAAGTTATAACAATAAAATTACTTCTTACATTTCTTTTTCTAATTAAATTTTAAAAGAGTACTATTGAGTTCTATATATGTGTACACAGAATTTTTAATGATTTTAAATAACATACCAAATTAGCCAAAGGGGCTTAACTTTTTTATGAAAACGTTTAAAATTATGGATAAGATATGATTGAATATAGAAAATAAAAATTTAATATTAACTTATTAGACTATCTGGAGTGTACATATATTTAAAAATAAACTATACCAAAGTAACACCAAATCATACCTGTTTTGCATACCCTTGAATTTGGAATAAATTTTTAAAAAATTTATTTATCATTTATGTAATTCATTGTACAAGGTGTTTAATTCATTGTACATGAATTGAAATTGTGTATTAATATAGTAGATAGTGTTGAGATTTCAACCTATCAAAAGTAACCAGATTTTAACCTAGTAAAATTAACCAGAGACTAAGAAATTTTCAAGATAATTTGGACTTACAGAATTTCATAAAACGCTAAATTGTTTCTTAATATTTTATGTTTATAAAAGTGTTTAAAATTAGCTGGATAGTAAAAACTTTTAGCATCATTTCGTTACCTATCCTATCAAAAGTTTTCCTTCCTAAATTTATGAAGAAATTCGTAAATTTCTAGAGAAACAAAGTTGAGAATATTCAATACACGTATAAAGACACACTTAACATGGAAGTGAAACCTGGTTAATCACTAACAGCATCACACAAAAACTACAGATATTCATCAGTAATTGTTTAAGGATCATATGCGGAATATAGTTACAATCCAAACACAATTAGCCACAAGTCAACAAGTCAGTAAAATCAATTGGAAATTAAAACATCAAAAGGGAAACACTAGAATGGAATCCGTAGGAAAGCCGAAGATATGGCCGTCTTAAGAATATATGGAGGTGCGCCAACACTGGGGAAATCTTTAAACGGAAAATGTGGAAATAGATACAGCACACATTTAGAATGGAATGCAAAGGAACCAATTGAATGGAATCGGCAAAAAACGCGAAAACAAGATGGTCCCAACAACAACTGCAGGCGGAACATACAATAAGAGCTCAATTAACTCAATGATAGTTTTTAGAGATATGTCTACATTATAAAGTAATCCTTTTAACTTGTTTTATCATTTTTTCATTTATCGAAATTGATTTTTACGATTATGAAATTCAACAGAACCCATTTTACAAGAAATGAGTTTTTAATGTCTTATTTTCCTTTGAAATATACTTCATTTTTTTGAGTATACGTTACAGAATTTCGTTATATGTATGTATATTAGAATCCGATTATTCTTTCTTTTTAAAATTTCACTAACTATCTTCTTAACTTAGAAAGGATTATTTCCGTGATTTGTTAAATTTTTATAAAGTGTTTTAAAATTTGAGAAGACGATAATTAAATTAAAATAATTTTCAGTATACTTAACAATAATCTACAAAAGAAAAAAATGTACCTTATAAAATCAGAGTCAGAGCCCATTTTAAATTAATTAAATAGTTAAGGATAAGGCACACTTCTATTACACAAAACAAAATATTACCCAGCATATTTTTATTTTTTTTTTATTTTGCCTATTTAATCCTATTCCTATCTAAAGTTATATTATCTTTTACTTTCCCAATTTACTCCACCTCATTTTTTTGTTTTTGTATCACTAAACATTTATCGACAATTTCTTTAACTGAACTAATGCAAAAATTTAATTGTAAGAAAAAAAAAAAAACATTTTCAAATTCTATGAAAAGATAAAGATCAAATGACCAAAAGCCAGTTACAACAGTAGCACTTCTCTTTTCTTTAGTTAATATTTCTACATTTTTTATTATATTATACAAAATTATAATAACAAAACTGGCACTATCCTAGTTAAACTCTTTCATATATTATAGATATTATATGCACCTATCACCTGAATGGTAGTTAAAGTCAAAGAATAGCGATTAAAGTTATAATGAAAACAACATAAAAAATCGTGTATCAGATAACACTTAATATATTCCGAACATCGGTGAATTAAAAAAAATAGCATATAATATACTTTGAAAATTTGTTGAACTTCTATGGGATGTGAAAAAAGTGATTGCCATTTATAAAAAAAAAAAGAGAAACAAAATTTAGACAATAGATATTAGTTATGAGTTCTATCTTATAGGAAACTAGAAAAAGTTTTACTCAATGTTAAACTACTAAACAGAAATGTTAACTGTGTTGCTTTGAGGTAGCAAATTTTTAAACAATGTCAAAAATTACACAAAGGGATATTAAAAAAATGATTCCTAATTATGTCTAATCCCCTTAAACTTAACAAAAATTCAGAATCGCGAAATTGAGGAAAAATTTCTTAAAAAGGGCGCTTCCCTCTTACTCTTAAAACTATATTGAAAAACAACATGTTAACAAATGTTAATATCTAATTTGAATTAAGGTAATAAATCAATCATGCTTATGCTATATTGGGGTTTATATAAATGAGCTCAGTTTCACAGGAAGAAAATATATAAAATATTATGTGCTTCCCCGTAAATTTCATTCACCTTTGACAGTAAATGATGAAAAAGCTTGCATTTACATATCAAATTAAACGACTTGTACCTGCTTATGTAATATTGTACAATAGTAAAAATATAGAAATCACATAAATTGTTATGACAATTATAATTAAACTATAAATTATAAATAGAATTACAAACTTTAAAACAAAATCATTATATGTTCTTTAAAATAAATATATAAATTATATTTTTTTACTACTTTAAAATAAATTTAATGTAAGTGAAGTCCTAAATGGAAATGATTAATATCTATTCTTTTGGATTATATATATATGAATTCATTTTAGAGAAAAGTTAAAAAATAAACTTTTCAAATTATATTTTATGTTTTGTATTTTTTTTTTGTTTTTTTTTTTTTATTATTACATTACACTATACCTTTTAGTTTATAAATATTGTTGTTTGATCTCAAAAGATTCATTAAAAATTTATCTATTATAACACTACTAAATATACTACTACTAAAAAAAAAAAAAGTAATAAATGCAACTGAATTAATTAAGAATTCAAGAGACAGAATACATAAATTTTTAAACTAAAAAACATACTAGCTCATGTTCATTTAAGAAATCACTCAAGATTAAATCATTTAAAGTAATAGCTGCAAGCCACATAAGTTCAAATTTATTTAATATTCTTAAGATACCTATATTAAGATATCCTTAAGTATATTTTAGTTTTGGGTTTTTTTTAGTATAGATTAATTGAATCTATATTACAGGATTCATTTTAGTTTTTTGATGTATTGAAAGAAAACCCAACGATTTTTGTTTTGTTTACAATAGTAAGATATAAAAAATTAGTGTTTTAGTTTCTGTCTTTGCCGTTTCCGAATCTATTGGACAAGCACTTGACACTAGACATTTTACACTCTTTTCTTACATGTTTTACTCTTTTAGGGCGAAAATTTTAGTGCAGCACTAAAAGATTGACAGATAATCAAGTGCGATCAGGCAATTTAATGCACTATTTTAGAATGCACTAAAAAATTTTCGGAGTTTTTCGGTGTTTCGGAATTTTGGTTCTTTCAAACACCTTTTAAATAAATATTTTTCTCTTATCTGTTTTTACTGAGAATAAAAGGAACCTTTCGGCTTTAGTCAAGAATAACTTTATAATAAACTTCTACATTTTACATCATTATTAAACAGGGATCCTATTGTTAGTCAGTACAAATCTATACCTTTTAATTCGTATATATTAAACTGCTACAGATATCATGTTCTTTTAGGAATTTTAAATGTTGTAGGTAATTTTTGTTTTAACATTAATAGGAGCAAAAAACAAAAAAATATGTAGATTACACTATTGAACCTAATATACATTGTAAGGTTTATAAGGTCATTACTATAAATATTATAATTTTATGTTTCGAATAAGATTTTCAGAATAATTTTAAATTATTATTAAATATTTTAATATTTTTTTTAACATTCACTTAATCATAGATTTTTAGTAAAAAATGTTAAAATATACTTTATAGTAGATTTAAAAATAAAAAAAAAAAATCAGTAATTTTCTAATAATTTTAATTAAATTTCATGAAAAACACAACCCATTAATTATTTCTCTTTGCTTTTAAAGCATTTAAATAATTAAAGATTAATTTTTTTTTTTTGATATAAAATTAATGTGTTTATATAATTTACAATTTTATATTTTCTAACACTTTTCCATTAAATTGAATTTAATAACTTATATAATAAAAATTATTACTTAAAATTAAAAATTTAAAATAAATTAATAAAGTTTTAATTTAAATAATTGACATACCCAACAAACAAAAATTATACGAGTATTTAAAAAAGAACTGTAGGATGAAATTTAAACAAACATTTTGTAAGACACTTTCAAGAACTTGAACTACAGGAGGAAGCTCTATTAATTAAAAAAAATTTATTTAAGTTTTACGTCTCATCTTTAAAAAATCGCCTGAAATGTTCTCCCAAAAAGACTTTCCTATCCCAAAACCTCAAAAATATATTTTGATATAAATTATGCTTATGTTTCAAATTTTAATCCTACCAAAAATTTACAACATTTGTGGTTTTTGGTATTTAAAAAATTCTCTGGAAAATACTTTTGAAAATTTAAGCCTAAAATTGCGCCAAAACTTACGAAATTACAGTAACATCAGTGTATTTGAAAAAAAAAATACATTTATTAGGAAAAATATAAATAATCAAAGAACGAGTAAAGTCATTGATCTCACACTTTGGATGTCTCTTTAGATAAAATCCTTACACCTTAAAATCTACTTTTTGAACATAAATTTGTTTTTAATATTTACTTATTATCAGTTTAATCTCATTTTTCGAAAATTATCTCCCGAATATAAATCAAAAAAAAATAATATAAAAGCAACTGACAAATCAATTAAAAGTAACTTGACATGTGCTGTAAATTATATTTTGAAAAAAAAAAAAAAATTACAATAGTAAAATTTAAAATACTTACATGATTTATTCTTTTACCAAAAAAACAAAGTGAGTATTCTTGTTCACAATTCAATTCAAATGAGTCACAAAACAAAAATTTATGTAATTTAATCTCCATTAACTCTCTATTTCTTTTTAATTCAAAACAAACCCAATAAAAATTTTAAACGAAAAAAAAAAGAAAAGTATCAAAATAATAATAAAACTCAATTCAGAAGTCAATAGAAAAAAAATACAAAAACTTACAAAAAAATCTCCAAACACTTTATAAAAATTGTTATTAAACAACTATTTTAGCCCAACCCTAAAAACCTAATAAACTTCTAAACTTTTTTTGTTTTAATGATTGTTAACAACATTATAATCAAAACTGTACCAAAACAAAAAAATTAAATATCGTTACTGCTTTAAATAAATAAAAGTATCTTTAAATCATTAATTAAAAAATTTTTAATCGCACCTACAAATATGCAATTTTCCTTTCTTTAGATAAGATTTTTCTATAGCCACGCATTCAGTTGGTCTTCTGTCCACTCTTAATTTTTAAAAAGTAATAAATGTGAAACTGCAATTAAAAGAATAAAGTACTTTTAAATCGGATTGAAAGTACGAAAAACTGATACCTAAGCTAATTAAATATGTACCTAAAATGGATATAGAAAATTACTGTAAAAACCAATATCTTTGTCAACACTTAACATATGAAAAGTTTGAAATCTTCACACTGTGATTTAGAAACATACTAGAAAAACTGTCAAACGTTCACTAAAACGAAGGATTCAAAAACTTAGGTCAATAATTCACTGGTTTAAAGCTTAAATTCATATTCATGAAAGAGACCATAAAAAATTTTGAATCCAATTTCGCCAGAACGTCTGATGTTACTTAAAATCATGATAATGGTCTTATCCCTACGGTAGAATTATACAAGCAACGATTATTTTAACAATATTTTGTGCTAAAGTTGGCATAATGAGAATAACAGCATCAATGACAAAATTTCTAGAAAACGCCTAAAAAGTTATCCCATCAAGTGACAAATATATATTTAGTCAAATATTATAAATTTTAAAGAAAGAATATTGTGTTTAAGAAAATCATCAATTAAAAAGATAATAGAAAATTTTTATTTTAATATTTTATTTTTGTTTTTAATCAGAAAAAATGGGCGAATTCAAATCAATTGGATTCGCCAATATTCTGGAATAGGTCATTTATACTTTAAAGATAAAAAAAAAAGGAAAAATAGCCTTAAAACAGCATGATAAAAATAAAAAATAAACATTTTTTTTTTAATGTAAAATTTATTTTTGGGTTTAGATATCATTTCAATGGTGTATTGAAAATTTATCTATTTAATATGGTGCACCTTTTTACTGACCAACTTTTGAAATGAATGAAAAAATTTGTTATAACAATTGAGGTTCTTTATTTTTATTGAACTTTTAATATATAATAATGAAGGTGTATTCAAAATAAATATTTCAATTCTTTTAAATATAACAACAATAATAAAATGTAATTTAAAATATCGGAAAAAAAGAAATATTTAAGATTTTTCAAATTTGATTTCCTATAAACAAAAGGAATAAAACTTTAAAAGGAAATATAAATTAAAAAAATAATAATAATAGTAAAATAAGAAAGAATCAAATTATTTGTGATAGACAAAAATTCGATTATTCAATTCTCTAGAATTTATTTATGCTTTAAAAATCTAGGTGATATCGCAGTTGATCTAGAAGATTATTGACATGGTTGAACTCTAAGTACACTGATTAGTCCTCAAATATCCTTCATTAAACATTTTAGAAATCATTCGTTAGTACAGTACAGCATTTAAAATAAACGCCAATTTATAAGCATAAGAATAAAAAATATCTCTAAGATATTGTAGGATATTTAAGATATTTCTTCTATAAACGTGAAGACGAAATGAAGAAACACTTATCATGGAAAGATGAGTAGATGAGAGAGTACAAAATGCTTAAACTGAAGGATTAATTTTTAATTACACGATCTAAAATGATAGGTAACAAATTTCGTTCAGTAATCCAAACCTTCAGTAATCAAAATTTCTAACATTGAAATTGCTTCTACATAATCAAACGTAATTTTACATAATGCAAGTGCTGTCAAAAATGAAAATGTATTAAGTTGTATAGAAGGTGTTACAATTACATAGTAATTTTTCCGAAAGTACAAACTTGTTTATAAACAAAAGTCAATGCAAAAATAAGTGCCATTTTTAAGCTTTTAAACGTTTTCATTCTGACAGCAATTTTTGTCCACAGCACAAAAAAAAACTTTAGGTAAAACAAAGTTCTATTGTAGCTGAACACTAATGTGAATAATCATCTAACCGAGGAATAAAAAAATAAGTCCAATATAATCTGCGATAAGTATATATTTAAACATCTTCCAATAAGGAGATCTGCCTCACCCCGACCAGTAAACCAAAGACTAACAAGAACATAAAAATTTAATACGAATAATGGAGAACTAAACTAAAGAAACAACTAAGTATAAGATATAATTGTTGTGTTCAATACTTATAAGGAAACTCACTAAATATCTAAGTTTTGTTTTTATGCTTCTGGCATACCTTCAATCAAATTATGTAATACTAAAAAACAATTAAACACATTAAATTTATATTTCATCAGTTATACGATATTTAACTTAGATTTTCTTTTTTTTTTTTGACGAAAATCTTGTTAGGTTCAATGAAAAAATATTTTTTACATCATTTTAAATTGCTCTATATAATAAATGTTATTATTATAATTAGAAAGGTAATCTGAATTGTGACATTTTCAGTGACAAGTTTATTTTTTTGTTTTTTTTTTTTTAATTTATTACAAAACATCGATTTTCATCCTTCAATCTTTTAATATACCCGTATATAATTTTTCATGCTGCACCCTCTTGTTATATCACTATCATTATTATTAAATATCTAGACATTTGATTTTAAAAATTTTTTTAATAAAATTAATTCGTAATTCTGTGGCTGTAAGAAATGAAATTTTACAATAAATGCTAAAAGGTCGGAACTTTATATTTTATTGTTTTTCTTCTTTTTTTTTTTTTTTTTTGACTTGCAATGTCTTTATAATTTTTTAAAAAAAATTCTATGACATAATCAATTCTCATTGATAAATTAAATATATAAAATTCATTTTATAAGACTTTTCTTAGGTACCTATATATGCGCTCAAAGTATGTAATAGTTATTGTTTAAAGAAAACATGATTAATTTTCTATTTAAAAAATAGCCTTAAGACATTAAAACCACAATAAAATGAAAAATTTGTAATGTAAAACAAGTTCAAATTATTGTAATTTTTTTTTTATTGTTAAAAAAAAATGATAGCACATGTCAAATATTCATTAAAATAAAATAAAAATTACATTGGCAAATAACTCACGACAAAAGCACATCTATTTTATTTAATTGTTTGTAACGCCTTAATTTAAAAAAAAAAAAAATCTACAGAAAATATTTTAATAAAATTATATTAGATCTTGCTTTACATATATGATACACATCCAAATGAAGTCATTACAATTATAAAAATTTTGACATTTTCGTTGATATGTATATGAAAATGTGCAAATGACAATTGATGGAATCAATTAAAAGAGAGATATTATGTAGTTATGATAAATAAAATACAGGAACCTTAGCCATTCATCTTTTTTATAACTAAATATTTATTGTTAAGGTAATTCTATTCACGAAATTTTAATGCCACGTGAAAATGTAATACCGAAATTCTAAAGCATCATTCCTTTTTTTAATATCTTTAGATTAATTCATTTTCAGCGTCCTCGGTGGTGTAGCGGGTAAGAGCGTATAAAATACGCTGTAAAAACAGAGGGTGTGTGGGTTCGAATCCCATACACGTCGTAAGAGTTACTTCCCCTTACGACATTTACAGCCACGCCTGAACAGGAAAGGCTGTGTAATTTCCTGTCCACATTTCCTTAATTATATAATTGGGGGCAGCGTAAAAAAGCCATACGCAATAAAGCCATAATGACTTTATTTCGCTTTTGAATGAGAAATAAAGCCATATAGCCCATTTTTTCGCGTATGGCTTTATTTCTTATTCAAATGCGATATAAAGCCATATCGTCCTCTAAAATTATACGAAATAAAGCCATATAGTAAAATTGATACAAATTCTAGTTTTATAGTAAACAAAGTGGAAAAATAGGTATTGGTAAATAAATGCAGTTATAAATAATAAATGTACCGCATTAAAACTGGTTCCAAAGTGAAATTTATTTTTTGGAACATACTTAATAATAATTGTTATTTAATATAATTATCGCAGTTTGTTCTTAAATTTGGTTGGAGTAAGTTAGAACGTTATACAAAATAATTATTAAGTATATATTTTAGAGTTGGATTAAAATCAGGGTTTTAATAAATTGAATTAGCGGGGGTTTAGGAGCGACAGCATCCATCCACTAAAAATCATTATTGTTTAAAAAAAAATTACAAAATTTAATTTTTTTATGGAATATGTATATTGCATATGGACATACAGTTGGATTCATAAGTAGGGTTTTCCACTTTTTCCAGAATATTTATATATACATATATGTATTTGCGATATTCTGAATTAAGAGGTATTTTAGAGTTGGATTCAAAATCAGGATTGGCGCTTTTTCCATAATGTTATATATATGTATATGCCAGATTCTGAATTTCGAGGAATCTTCAATTTAAAAGCAGGGTTATACGACTTTTCCAAAATAGTTTTAATATATGTACACGTGAGATTATGGATTAGGGGGGATTTTAGAGCAAGATTCAAAATCAGGGTTATTCGCTTTTTACATAATATTATAAATATGTTGTAATGTATGTATCTGTCAGATTCTCAATTGGGATTTTAGTGTTGAATTTAAAACCAGGGTATTCCCCTTTTATATATATCTATGTATATGCGGGATTCCGTATTAGTAAAGACTTTAGAGCTAGTTACAAAATTAGAGTTATACGTCTTTTACAGAATCCTCTTAACTTCTCAATCCTCTCAACTTGTGTTTTCTTCACCTTTCTAAAATGCAGTCCATTGTTTTACCAGCTGTTATCTGTTAGCTGTTTTTACTTATTTTTGATTTTTTTGTTTTAAATAAGATTTCATTTTTAAAAAGGAAATAAAGCCATATGGCGAAAAAATTGGCTAGAAAAAACTATAAAAGTTAAACAGAGAAGCACATTACCATCTTATGTTTATGTTTTTTGAGGGTATAGTCACCATAAGACAATATACCAAAATGTAGCGAGTGAAATTTCTATATAAGGGTGTACCTTAAACTTTAAGCCATACTAAATACGACCACCATATTTTTATTAAACAAAAGATTACAATAAATTCAGAAGTAATTATTAGAGGAATCAGAGAGAGAAAGTTAGGTTAAGTTAAGGTTACTGGATTATCAGAGAAAGTTAAGGTTACTGGATTAGTGAATGAAAATTGATTTTAAATTATTTTAAATAATGTAAACGAAGCCTTGTTAATTAAACCTTTGTATATTGGTAAATATAATGTTGAAATATTTATTTTCATTCAGAAAGCACATCTTTATATTGAAGCCATTGAATGTATTTCTATACAAACTTTTTAAAGAAAATTAAAAAAGAACACAAAATTCACAATAACTATTTAATATCAATATATAAAAATGAAAAATAATATAATAAAATATGAATATGGCATGAATGTATAAAAATTCACAATAGCGTGATTTTTTAATAATTGAAATATACTAGTTTCGAAAATGTATTTATTTCAATTATTGTTTAAAAATTAACCCCATAACCCATTATAAATGATAGAAATAAATTAAATTTTAATTTTTTCCTTTTACTAGCCATTTTATTACCGAATTTAAGAAAAATGCTAATGTACTTTTTTATTACCTATTCTTTACTTCCAACCATATTTTTTTTTAAATTTTCATTAAATACGCACGTAATTTTTTCAAAATTTTAGTAATCAATTTGAATAAAAATTCGCAATAGTAAAGTATTATCTGCAAATGTCAAAATCGATAAGGTTTGTGTCTCCTAATCGATTTCATATTCATATTTTCCTAATCGATATTAAAATTATTTTATCTATTAAGTAACTTTATCACTTTAATTTATTTTGTTAATTCTCTATAAAAAAAACAACAAAAAAATATTCTCTAATTATTTTATCCTTTCAATTAATTAGCAATATTTTAAAAATAACCTTAAAATTTTCAGTAATCTATGTACATGATATATGTATATAAAAAATGCTTTTAAAATGATACAATAAAATATTTTAATTATTGTTTAGTATAATAAAAATAACATTGAATCAAATTTTCGTAAAATCTTGCATATTTTCTACCAGTTTTAAAATACAATTTCTTTTAGTTTTAGTTTACTTTTAGTAAAGTTTTAGTTTAGTTTTAGTTTAAACATAGTACAAATACTTAAATATTTTGAAATAAAAAAAAAAATTTTGTTTTTTGCTTACTGAAAAAAAAACGTTCACAAATGAAAACTGTATTTTTTTAATATTTGTCACAACAATAACTATAATTTCAACACTATACAGTAATTTACCTTTTAACTTTTGTTTCTGTTAATATAAAACTTAAACTATACTTATATAGTTTTAAAATATACAATTATAAGAAAAATAATGAATTCTCCATTAAAAGAAATAAAACAAAAGAGACAAACTAAAAAAGAAGAAAAAAAATCCTCGCATTTAAATTTCATATTAGTGCATATGTATATACGCATATGTGAATATCCCACACTATCCATTATATACGATTTTTGTAACAAAAAAAAAAATTGAGCCATATGAATAAAAATTTCACAATATTTACAAAACAAAGAAATACATAAATGAAAAATATCTCTAACTACCTATATATATATATACATACATATATACAATTCCTAATTTTAATTTTTAAAAAATTAACGCAAATCTTATCTTAAAAATACCTTAAGCAATTCTTAAACAATCAATTGAATAAAAAAACGATTTAATAAAAACTACGTTTTTGGTGCAATCATTTTAGTAATTTTTTTTTGTTTGTTTTTTCTTTGTTTTTGTCAAATTTGCATTTTGCATTTAAATGCAAAAAAAAGGTGAGGTTTTCTTCTTCCATTAAACATTTTATTTTATTTTTTAATTATCCGGATATAAAACCGAAAACGAATAATAATCATTCATTACTTATCATTTTGTCTCATAAGAAAATTTTTTTCAATCTTTCTTTTTATTTTTCTTATTTTTTTTTTTTTTGAACTTGAACTTGTCAACATTTTACATACATATGTATATACATACATAATATATACAATTACGAAATTCAAGAAATATTATGATGACATTTATTATGACATTAAGAATTTTACATTATATATAGATAATAAATAAAAAATAATATTTTATTGCACAATAATAATATGTATATAAGTTCAGTATCTTAATGATTTTTATTTTTAAATTTCCCATATTGGAAGTTTTAATTGAGGTCAGAAAAAAAAACAAAAATAAGTTATGCAATAATTTTAATATTATAAAAAAAAAAAAAATAATCATCTGATGTAACTGTTGGCAGGTAATGAATGACATAATGGATTTAAACAAAAAAATATAAATAATAAAGCCGCGTTTTTTTTTTTTGTTTTTTTTTAAGCCGCTTAACTCTTTCTAAGTGATAATATAAAGTATTCTAGAATTGCAACAAATTTTTCATCAAAATTTATAATTTTTGTTAGTATTTTTGTTTTTTTTAAAAGGAAAAGGCTGCCGGAAATAGTTCCGAAAAAAATAATCCTCCAAAAAAATAAACAACACTAAACACCCAATAAAATTTGGAATTATTTCATTGAGAAATAACATCCCAAATTTAAAATGAAATATTCCCGCAATAAAGTGAAATAACCCCCCCAAGTTAAAATGAAATAAGCCCCCAAATTTTTTTAAGATGTTAATTATAGATACTAAAAAAACTAAAATAAGATACATATGTTAATTAAGGGATCACTATATTTGCACGAGCAACAAAATGTCGAGAAAAAAGAGGGGTTTTAGAGTTCGCTACGAAATCAGGATATTGACATATACGTATATGTGACATGCTGAATTGAGGGGTTATTTCATTTGCAAAATTATTTTGTTTTGGGGTATTATTTCATATTGAGGTATAAGGCCCCATAAAGAAAATGAAATAAGACAGTAAAAAATGCAATAACGCCACAATTTTTGTAATTTCATTTTTAGCGGTTATTTTCCATACAAATTTTTGCAGTGTTATTCCACTTGTTTTTCGGGGATCTTGCCAGTTTATTTTCGGGAGCCTAAAGAAAATTGTGAAAAAATAAAAAAAAAACCCTTTCTTTAATTTTACGAAAATCCAATTTAATTATGAAATGTTGTTAAACATATGGAAAAATATAAGATCAAATTTTCATTTTTTTTAAAATCATCAAATTTTCAATTTTTTACCCTTACATATACGAAGATAAGAAAACAAAAATACTTCTGATATACTTAGTTTAAACTTATTTTTAAAGATCTTGTTCCTCTTAAAATTCCAATTTCCTTTCTTTGTGCGTTTTAAAGTTACGACAGGTTAAAATTTTTGATAAAATCTGATTTTAACATAACCTTAAATATAAATACCGCATAAAATGTATAAAAATAATTTCAAGCTTATGTCATTTAAAAAATAATCTTATAGGACTGAAGTTATGACTATTTATATATAAGAGTTATTTAAACTATAGTGGATTCTAATTTCATCCAATTTAATTAAATCTATATCTATATTTTTAAAATTTCAATGAGTTATTGTTAAACGGTATAAAAGTTGAACAAATGAACGGGCAGAGTCTTAAACTTACTCTTTTGTAGTAACTCTTTTCAAAGGGAGACAAAAAATTTAAGCAATTTAAAAATATGTATAAAACGTAAAGAATATAATAAGATATATCGGTAAAATTTATAGTTTAATAATAAAAAAATGCTAACTTACATGACTTATTAGATAGTAATTGCAGCTAGTTCTTTACCTTTGTTATCATCAACAATATATAAAAAAAAAAGAAAACATTTATATTATATAATACAACAATTTAATATTAATTTTCTAATACAATTTTATTTTTCTTTATGTTTTATTACAGGTAAACAATAATGCTAAAAAAAGTTTACTTAAAAAATTAACAGAGAATGTAAGTTATATAATTTAATTATAGATCATATTATATATAGATGTTAAGAAAAATTTACAATAATATTTCCTGTTTATTTTTTAATAAACATTAAAAACAATTTTATAAACTACATTTTCAAAAGACTTCCTATACATGTTGAAAATTATGACAAAAAAAAATAAAAACATTAATTTAATTAATTTTACACACCTTTCGACACTTTACCTTACACTTAACTGACACCTTTACTTATTTTAAACATTTTTCGACACTTCTACGTTACATGTTCAAGGACGATTCTTTTATATGGTCAGAAAAAGTAATCCTACAAAATCCCAATTCTTAAAATCCAAAAGCCACAAAATCCAAACATTTTTTATTTTCAGAAATTCATAAAATCCAAAAGGCATATAATCCAAACATAGTATAAGCCAAATATCATATAACCCATACACTAGTAATCCAAGCACCACGTAATCCAAACATAACAAAATCTTAACTTTCATAGATCCAAATGTGAGACTGGCTTTTGGGAGCGAAAGCCCCGCTAATCAGGTTTATACGCTTTTTCCAGAATATTTATATATATGTATGTATACGTGAGATTCTGAGTTAGAAAGGATTTTAGAGTTGTATTCAAAATCAGGGTTATACGCGTTTTCCAGGATATTTATATATATGTGTATGTGAGATTCTGAATTAGGAGGGATTTTAAAGTTGAATTCAAAATTAGAGTTATACACTTTTTCCAGAATATTTTTATATATGCGTGAAATTCTCAATTAGAAGAGATAGTTGGTTTCAAAATCAGGGTTTAATAATGTTGTTGGCGAGATTTAGGGGCGGCAGTGTCCACTATTTTAAATATTTTGTTGTTGTAATATATAATATGTAAAATAAATATTATTTAATTTTACTTATTTAATTAATTCAATATGCAATGTTGAATAATGTAGAAAAAACTCAGCTATAAAAAACAGCCGGAAATTGTGATTTGGATTTTGAGGTATTTGGATTTTGTGGGGTTTGCATTTTGTGGTATTTGCATTTGGTGGTATTTGCATTTTGTGTTTTAAATTTTTAGTTTTAGGATTTTATGAGTTGGAATTTCGTAAGGGAGCCAACTACGACGCATATATTTCATCAAGAAAAATGTGATCCTTCTTTATAAAAGAGGTTTGGACTATACCATTCTTTTTAAAACCAGTACACTTTGTTCATTTACTTATCATATTTATCAGAAGTATTAAAGGATTTCTAATTTGATACTTTGCATGTAACAACTATACTGAACTTTTTCAGTTTATTGTACAATATTCAACAAGTTTTCTTTTATACTCATTATCAATTATTCACTTAATCGACAACTCTATTTATTTTATACAAATTTCAACACTTCTATACGTTACATGTTGAAGTGAAGTGAAGTGAATGAATTAATATATGTGTTAATAAATCAATTACCGAAATGTGTATGAACATATCATGTGATTACCATAAAATTGTGGTAAGTTTATTTACTTATATACGTAAATCATCTTTTTACTGTCATCTTAATTTTTTAAATATACTTAACATAAGAACGATATAAATTTCTTCTAAACTATTATAATGAAGAATTAATAAATAATTTTATATTAAAAATCTCTTTACCAAAAACTATAAAAAAAAAAAAAAATTGTTTACTTTAAAAAAATGTTTCTTTCTTTTTCTTTATTAAATTTTTACTTAATATTTCTTTATGTTTTTTTTTCGTAATAAACGTTATTATTTAACAATTAAAATAATCACCTCAAAAAACAAAACCATATTACATGTTAATAACATTTTTATTATGTTATCCATTTTTAGTCTTTTAATTTTAGTACAAAACCAAAAAAAAAAATCAAAACAGACCAAACCAAAACAAAACATAATTGATGAAAAATCTTAATTTAAAAAAAAAAAAAAATTCTCCAATTAAATGGTTCATTATTATCCAACATTAAAAAAAAAAAACAAAAAAAATTCATCATCTGAATTGAAAAAAACAAAAAAAAAAAAAACCAAAATCAATTTAATTAATTAAATAAAAACCGCACCCGCTCGTTTATAACCCAATGCCCCTTTTTTTTTTAACATCATTTTTGTTTTTTATTTTAATTTTTTTTTTTTTTCTTAAAATTTTTCTTTATAAAAACATTAAAAACAAAAAAAATTTTTTTTTATAGAAAATTCATAATAAAGAAAAACAAAAAAAATTGCAGTCAAAAATTATTGTGCAGGTTGAGTGATTTTAATGTAATACCTGGTAATACTGTACTTAATAATATAATGTGCATATATAAGAATATTAATACATATATGTATGTATGTACATATATGAATGTAATTCCCATCACTAAAGAATAATATTTATATAAACAAAAAATTAAAGAAAAAAAAAATTTTTCAACATATTTAAATAATTTTTGGTTCCTTAAGCGTATCGACTCTTATTGTAAAAAAACAAAAAAAAATAATATTGCTAAGAATTCTATGGAACCCGAGGAATATTCCCCAATTTAAAAATTTTTTTTTTTTTTTTATTAATTTTTTTATTTATTTTCATAATTTTAAAAAGAAAACAAAAATAATTCCAATTCATATATGAAAATGCACTTGCATCGACATTTAAAAAAAGCAAACCATTATTATTACAACTATACTGTCTATTGCCGCTAATCATTCACCCAAAAATTATAGCGAAAGCGTTTTTTTTTTTCTTTTCTCTTTTTTTTTTGTTAGTTTTGTCTCTTATTTTTTTTTTTTTTTTTTTTATTGAAATGCACAATCGTTGAACAAGACCAGTTACAATTAAATTGCATACTTAATTGCATTGCATTATGATTTGTTGTTATGTTTTTTTTTTATTTTATCTTTTGTTTTCAACTTAAATGGAAGTAAAATACAACTGTAAATGTTAGTATTACAGTTGTTTGGAATGTTTTTTTTTTTTTTATTTTAATTTGATATTAACTGTAAGGCACAATTAACTACAATTTTACAAACATATTGTTAATAATAAAATATATTTTATGGTTAAATTTTATATAATATTTATATCACATTATATATTTTATATGGGGTTAAGAAATGCTTAAGAAAAGGAAGACACTTTTACCTACTGTAATATTTTTTGAAACATAAATTGAAAGAAATTGCTTCAAACAATATCAAAGTCATTTTAAAGTTCCGTCATTGAAAAAAAAAAAATAAAATAAATAAAAAAACGTGATCTGAAAAATTGATACAAATTTTATACATTTATAAAATAAAAATAAATTATTATCATAAATATTTTACAACAATTAAATGAAAGATTGATTTTTATAATATATTATTCATTATTTGTGTATTTACGATTTATTGAGTACATTTACCGTTATGTTAAAAGAAAATTTTAAAAGATTTTTCCTTCCTTCATAATTCCGGATATCCTTTTAGATCACACTTTGAAATTTTTGGCAGATGAAATATGTTTCAAAATTAACATATGTTAGATTAGAATATTTGTTTGTAACTTCCTCTATTTAAGATCTATTAGGGGAAATGTTGATATTTCTAGATACCCGTAACTTAGGCACCATAAGTATATAAGGTGTTAAGGGAAAATTTTCAAAAAGAATGTAAAGTATCTTATTTCAATTTAGAGTTTGGACTAACGAAAGTTACAACTAAATTAAAAACCTATATTTTTTTGTAAAAAGGTCTTCCTTCATTCAATCTTCATTACAACTGGACCCAAATTTATCATCTTAATCGAATTCACTATACATACATATATAAAAGCAACGTCCCCACATTAAATTGCTTGTTTTGCTTCAACAATTTTATTTAAAAATATATTTTTTATATATTCATATGAATAAAAATAGTTATCTAGCAAGGAAACTTTACAGTCAATAAATTTTTCTATTTCCTATACTTAGGTAATACTTACTTTAAGTAAATCAACTAAACGATCTTCAAAAATTGTTTAACCATTAAATACATTTTGTCTGAGTTTGATTTGATTATTTGTTCATTCATAATTTTTTTTTTTTAATGCATTTCTCTGCCACATAAATGTGGACAGGAAATTACACAGCCTTTCTGTGCTGTGAATGTCGTAAGGGGGAATAACTCTCCCACACTTCCGTAAGGGGGTTTCGAACACACACTCCTTTGGTGTTTACAGCGTATTTTATACGCTCTTACTCACTAGGACACCGAGGTCCCACTCATAATGCCTGAAATAATTTTTGATAATAATACAGATTAAAAGTAATTTAATTAAAAATGAAAACAATCGTAACGTCATAATATGTATGTATGTCCTTAAAATGAACTAAAATATTGCCATCCATTCTTTAATGAACATTTGCTATAAAGTCTTTGAATATTTAAATATTATAAGTAGTTATGATTTATGAATTAAAATTAATAAAATCCAATTTCTTGTCTTATTTTATTTTATAAATGCAGATAATGCTATTGTATAAACTATCTTAGACTTTGTAAATAAATACCTTTTTATGAAAATCGTGTACAAGAGGCAAAAAAAAAGATGTTATAAATACTGCTATCTCCAAGGCTTTAAATGAAATCTTTAATTTTCAATAAAATTATCTGCATTTTTTTTTTTGTTTTATCATCGAAACTCAGTTATATTGTGCATCATTATGGTTTGGTTAATAAATTGAAAGTCAATAATATTTTCAGTTTCAAAAAAAAAAAATCTAAAAAAAATGTGTTAATTAGTTTCATTTGTCCGTCCATTTGTTTAGTATATACATAGTCCGTCCATCTGCAAAGTTTGAGATAAAATAAAAGCAAATTGAACTATGAAAACATGTGAACATGTGCTCATATGAAAAATATTAAATTGGGGTAGAATTTTTAATATTGGCATTTAATAAAACAATACACACACATAAAAGAATATCATAACATGTATGTAAACCAAGTGTAATTTGGTTTACACACCCAAACCAAGTGTAATTTATTTTTTCGACTTTTTTCTCAAAATACTTTCAAAATTTCAAAACCCGCTATTATTTAATTTTTGACAAATATGATAACAGTATACGTAAGGCCATTCAAGATAGTAGATAAAAAATTAATATTAGGTAAGATAGTTAAAAAGCCGGTAAAAGTTTAGAATGTATCCGTTGAAATTTTGCACAATGAAAATTCAGTTAAAATAATGAAGTCCTGTGAGAGTCGCGATTGGCGACAAATGGTTTAAAAGGCTCTAATGGTGCTTTGAAAAATGTGCGTACATGCTTAAATAACGATAAATATCTCAAAAGTTGTTAGATCTATATAAATCGTTATAGTCCCAAAAGAGAGGTCTGCAAATAACCTTTAATATAATATACTTATTTTAACATATACTTTCTAACAAGATCTCTAAGATCTAACAAGATCTCAGTTGTTACTCTAGTCTTTTTTGTTTTTGAGTTATGATAAAATGTTTTTGAGTAAAATGATAGAAAAAAAGTCAATTTTTATATAAAAATGTGAATTAAAATCTAATTTGATTAAAATCTTATTATTTTCAGAGTTCTTACGCCTTTTCTAGAATATTTATATACATGTATATGTGGGATTCTGAATTAGGAGGAATTTTATACAGTTAGTTTCAAAATCAGGGTTTGTTTAGCGGTTTTATCTGACAATGTACATATTTTAATTTTTTGTCAAAAAGCCATCAGTTTATTAATTAAATACAAATAAAACACAAATATAATGATAAATTAGCATGCTAATTCATATCAAATGTAAATCCCAAATTGGATTGAAATATATCCAAATACTTTTAGTATATGAAAATAATAAATAAACAATCAAATTAAATTCAATTTTATGTTATTATAAAATTTGGGGGATATGAACTTATACAGAAAGGATAATTATGCGTAGTTCTTACAACACACAGTGTAAAAGCTGTAAAGAGAAAAGAATTAAAAATCGGTAAAAACAATAGATACTACTCAGAGACATAAACCAGTTATTGGAAAATAAAATTGAAGAACTAATTCTGAAATTTAAGAGCTATGGTTATAGAACATAGTTGACAAACGAAAATACGAAGAATAATCTTAAAATGGTAGCCTGTCTATGCTATTCGTGCTTTTTAAGTTAGCTATATTCAGAAAGTAGCCATGTGAACCAAACATAAGCCAAACATAAAAATAAATAAATTTTTTAATTTATAATATTTCAGATATTTCCTGTTAATGTGATTAAGCACTACACCTACACCTATAGTTACCGGCTTTTAGTGCTTAAGTTACCGATAACAGGTCTCGATTTCAAACCTTCATGAAATTATAACCATATAAATAATAGTTAGGCTACCCCAAATGTCTAAGAAACAAAGGATCCATTAAATAGATCATTGCAGTATAAATAAAAGATCGTTGCAAAATAAATGAATAAATAAATAATTTTCTGTTATTTACAATAAAAAAAAGATGATACCTTAAAGTACCATTTTAAAACATTGATAATAATTTAAATAATTACAATATTCACAAAAAAAAATTACATTTCAAAATAACACAGTGTATTTAAATAGTATTTGATTACATTAACTGTGATTAGTGTGATTATCATATTCTACCATATAAATAAAACTTAACTGTTTTAATAAATTGCAATTAACGGTAACTTAAACAGCAATAATTTCCCTTAAAACTAAATATTTATTATGTATACATATACATATGTATATATATTCATATTTTTCATAATTGTATAATTTTATTAGAAATATCGTGCTAGAATTAAAAAAAAAACCAATAAATAGTTTTATTACAAAAAGATTTTTTATTAGAATAATTATCGATTATTATCCATTTACCCCAACAAGTTACATACTGCAGTTTTCTGTTTACCCAGAAGTAAAAAATTTAATTAAATAAATACATAAATATTATAAGCACCAGCAAATAACATATACAATATTTTTAGATTTTTTCAGAATATATAAACTAAATATATTTTATTTAGTAAAGTATTTGCTTTAAGTGAATTAAAATGATAATTCCAAATTGCTTGGAGACTTTAATAGATACTTTAAACGGTTTTTCAAAAAAAAAACAAAAAAAAACAAAACCATAAAAAAATCTAAATTTCATATAATTAAATTGCATTTTCTGCATATGCAACTAAATAAAAACCAAAATCTTGTCCTTTTTTTTTTACATTTTATAGAAAAACATTTTAAGATTTTATATATGCATTTTAAATATAATATGAACATCTTCAAATCATACATCATATTATATATTATTTTGATGAATCTACTATGAATATAGAAATACAGTAAATTTCATAATAAAAATCTATAATTACCTATTATTTAAGGTAACTATTATTTCCAGTATACCATAAAATTAAACACCTCTGCTATTTTATATTTTACTTAAAGTAAATTATTTAAAAAAAAAAAATAAATAAAATCTACATAACTTTTTTTACTCTGTTAACACTCATATACTATAATTTATTTAAATTTTTTTTTTTTTACATTTAATATATATGTATGTAGTACCTAACGTATATCATTTAAATTAAATTCGATATTTCCTCCTAAACTCCATGGTGTTTTAAATTTAATTCCATAGATACAACTAATTTAAACCTAACATTATCATATATCTAACATTTACTAACTGTTTTATAAACAAAAAGAGAAAAAAAACAAAAAAAATGATGAAATCAACTTATAGATACCTTTAAATTAAGTAAATTGTATATTAAAAAAATAAAATTTTTCAAACAACCCAATGAACTTGTGTGTGATGCACATATTAAATGCATATTTATGGAATAAAAATTCAATATACCGACCTTAAACTTAAACCATAACTAAAAAAAAAAAAAAATAAAGTTAAAAATAAAGTAAAATTTCTGCAATTATCTGTAAAACAAAAAATTTATTAGCTAGAAAATTATATAGTATTTCATTATACTTTCTTTTAACATTTTAAAATAAATTAAATTAAATACAGTTTTTTCTATATTTTTTTTTTTTTTCTGATTTTAAAGGACCGCCTTTACAAAACCAAATTAAACTGGAAGTTACAAAAAAACAAAAAAAAAAATGTAAATTACAAAATAGTAGATACTTTTTTTTGTTTTATTTTAAACAACAACAAAATATGTTGTTAAATGTTTAGCAACAAAGTTTATCGACTTTATTTACATAATTAATTTGATAAATGAAAATAATAAAAAAAAATTTTTTTAATTCTTATTATAGGTCAGTTTTTTTTTTTTGGATTGATTAAATAAAAACTGGTCTATAAATTTGAGTTGATTGATAAAATAAACAAAAATGAAATAAGTCTTTATAAGCCTATATAATACAATCCTCAAGCAAAGGGCCAAAAAAAAAAAAAAAAAAAATACTGCAAAAGTTTTTCGTGAATAAGAATTTTTTCACCAATTCTATATTTATGAGTCGATTATTTTTTAGAAGTGTGATTAGATTAGCTTCGAAATTTTTTAAAAATTAGTCAAACGCATAAACGTAAAAAACGTAAACTGCAGATATTTGTTTTTTTTTTTAACTCGTTAATGGAGTCTCTGTACAAAATTTTATCATATCAGCCTAAAAATATGCACTTTTTACTTCATCTTATTATAACAGAAACTAATGCAGTTAAAATTTATTGTTTGGGGCTTCGGTAGCCTAGTGGGTAGGCTTGTGGCGTATTAACCGAAGGAGTGCGGGTTCGATCCCTGCACAGGTCATAAGTGTTTTTTTCTTTACATAGCCCCCTTACGACCAAATATAATTTAAATATATAGTATATAATATAAACAAAATAAATAATATTAGTATATAATTTAATAATAGTATAGAAAACCTATGGCCTTGGTAGCTGATGGTTCAATAATATTGCATTACATTTATGTACATATGTAATATTAATATAAATAAATAAAATTTATTTACCCTAATCTTTAAATGGAAACAAAGACATTATTAGATGTTTTTTATATTATCAATTCGAAAAATATTTCTAAGGATGTTATATATTTGTTATTCGCTGTAAAGACGACAACAGAAAATTATATAATATTCTGGCTCAGGATTGAATTCTGAAACAATTTAGCAGTGTGTATTTATCAACACTATAATTCAAATAATATTTAAGTAAAAATTCTGAAATTTTTAGCATTTAATTTTTATAAAAATGTCACCTTACTATTGAAATTAAACAAGACCGGTGGTTTGAAAAGCTGAACCTGAATATATAGACCTTCATTTTTTTTGATATGATTTGATTATAAAGCATTAATAAAGCATCGTATATGAAATTTTGTCAAAAGTTGTTAAGTTTTATGCCAAAAAAATGTTGGTTAAGACAATCGGTTCGGGTAGCTGTCATGCAACTGTGAAATTCATATCTTGGTATACTTAACCTATAAACATCTGCAATTTTATAAAAAAAAAATAATCATGTTTTTTCAAAATTTTTTTGGTTCGGCACTACAAGTTCTATTAGCTGTCATACAATATTGAAATTCTCATAAATATATCTCGATACTTATTATATATTATTATTATATTTAAAAGTGTGATAAAATTAGCTCAGTAATTTGTTGAACAACAGCAGGCATCAACTAAAGAACTTAAACCGCAGTGATCTTTTTTTTTAAGCTCAATAAAAAAGTATCTATACACAGCTTTATCATATCAATCTAAAAAATATGCATATATACATATTATTTTCTTGCGGGTATTCTAGACTTTTTAAATTTACAGACAAATTACACTTACAGAATCCATTTTATATTTTTAGAAAAAAAACATTTTTTTTTTAAGTATATAACAAGGTCATAAGAAACTGTATAGATTATATAACATAATAATCATTTCTTTATAAAATCTTCATAAAATTTATAATACATACAAAAAGTTTAAAATTGAAATTGAAAGTTTTAAAACAAACAAACAAAAACCAAAAAACCAAAACACGTAAAAAAGTTAACAATAATTTATAAAAACACTTCTCAATTGATTTTCCGACCATTACTCTTTAATTGTAATTACATGTTGCTTTAAGTACTTATTTTTGTTTTTGTTTTTTTTTTTATTTTTCGAGTTTATTTTTTTAATACTTTTTTTACTATGTGGGTGGTTTTATACTATGCTGTAATTTGAGAAAACAAAAAAAAATTTAATTTAATTTTAAAAAAAAAAAAATAGCATGAAAATTAATTATAGTTTTTCAGACACTTACTTTTTTTTTCTTTTTTTGTAAGTAAATTATACTCATTTAATTAATATTATGACTTAAATATAATTGAATTTTAAATTGTTTAATTTTTTGCTTTGATTTAATTTTAATTTATGACTTGTCCTGTTAATTTGACAAAAAAAATTTGATTTTATTATATAAATTGGGAGAACGGCAACTTACAAAAGTTGTTTTACAAAAAGCAATTTCATCAAAAAACCTTTCTCAAAATATACATTTTATAAACAGATAAAATGGAAATAATACATTTTGCAAAGTGGACATTTGAACAAAAGATCCTTTTCACAAAACTGCATATTACAAAAAGTACACTCTGCAGAGTTAAAAACATACAAGAAAAAAAATTATAATAAAGATCTAAAAATTCGCAGAGTTTTGACCAAAAAAAATTAGTATGAACCCATTAATTTATTGTACGCACTTAAGTTTTTTTAATTTAAAATATTATTTTGAATTTCTTATAATATGTTATTACTTATTACATATACATATATAAAAATGGTTTATTTTTTGAAAAAATCAAATATTTAAGTTTTTTTTTTTTTTGTAAATTTGATTTTTCCAACTGATAACAAATCAGCGTTTTCCCTTTTTCCAGAATATTTATATATATATAACTATGTAAGAGATTCTGAATTAGGAGGGATTTTAGAGTTGGATTCAAAATCAGGGTTTCCCCTTTTTCCAAAATATTATATATACATAGAGTCGAATCACAAAATCAGGATTTCTGGTTTTTCCAGACTAATTTCATGTATATGAATCGCCTTTTGTAAAATGTTCTTTTTGGTAAACGACTTTTTACAAAATATACAAATTTTACAAAATATGGTTTTTTTGTGAAATGACTTTTTTGTCAAACGGTGAATTTGCGAAGTGGATGTTTTGTGAAGTGGAAATTTAAGATGTGGCTATTTTGTGAAATGATAATAATAGATAATAGATGGCGTAGAACTAAAGGAACGTCTAGTCTTGTACAATAGCTACAGCCGATTAATCAACGGCTTAGTGAAATAATGATTCCAGAAACTAAAGCTTAGTCAAATATGAATAATAAATGACGTAGTGAATGCCCTATGCATTATTTCTTTATAGAAGTAAGGAAAAAATAAAAGAAAATTTTGTGAAATGGAAATTTCAATAATGGTTGAAACATGTCAAATCTTTTATTATCGTTAATTAAAATAACTTCATTAAGTAATTTATTATACATATTTAACTAAGCTTCATTTTCTAAAATTATTAGTTTCACTAAGCTGTTGATTAACTTATGGCTGTATAGCTATTTATTGTAAAAGATTATGAAACATAAATATTATTATTTGTGCGCCATCTATTATCTTATACAACAATTATTTTTTTGTTTTATAGTATATTATATATATTACGATTAAAAGTCGGTATTTTAATCACTATACTATTTTTTGGATAATTCATAATTATCTATAAATTTATTATTTGAATGCTACAAGTTCTACTCTGATGAACTTAAAACTAGTTTACATATTATTTGTGCGTATGGAATTTTAGTTTATTCCGAAATTCTGATTTTATCAAACAAATTTTCTTATCTTATCTTAGCTAATCTTCTTATATGTAAAACGATTACCAATGCAAAATAACTTTTTTTCGTTACAAAACATCTAAACAGGTTCAAAACATCAGACAGGTTCATGAAAGTGATAACAAAAAAACTCAGAAAATCTTTTCAATCTTTAATATAAACCGGAACAAAAAGAAATTAAAAGTATGACCTTATTATCAATTTATTTAATCAATTATATCAATTATGTTATATATGTAGGTACACTTAACAAAATTATTGTATATTTTCAATCATTTTGATATGTTTTTACGAAATTTACAACCCATATCACGTATTCATTCATTTTTTGGAAATCATTTTTGAATTCTGAAAATTAATAATTCCAAAAACGTATAGGATATTATCCAGAGAACAAAGCAGTAAATAAAATAAAGGGTTTTTAAAAGCACACTATATAGATAAAGTTTAGAAGAAAAATAAAGTTTTAAAAAATTTTAATTTTTGCTATGAAAATAATGAGAAAAGTTATTTAACTATAATTTTATGCAAAAGCCTTTAAAAACCACTTATTAATTATGTATCATTAATTATTTTACTAACTAATGTATGTATATATAATCTATCCTCCATATAATTAAAATTTAATTGCTTTATCTGAAAGGATTTTGAAGTTTTATTAAAAGATAGACTAATCTACCCGGCTCAGTGGAATCGATAAGTACAATTTTTCAAATTTTTTGTAAAAATGTATAAAAAAAAAAAAAATACAACCATTAAAAATAATCAAATTCAACTAAATAGTTAAGTTTGCAATTTGTTAGTAAAAAAAAAATGAGGAAAAATTAAATGATAAAGCGGTTTAAATCAACTTTACGCATACCATATACGTAAATTTTAAAGTGTTACTTCACAAGTTTTTCTTATATTGTTAATTTTTTTTTTCTTTTTGTTTTTAATTTACAAATTTTATATGTAAACAAACAAAAAAAAAAAACTTTTTTTCACTTTAAGCGCTTTGTATTTTTTATACTTTTAATGCGACATGCGTATGTGGGTTAATGTATTGTCACTTTCTTTGTACTTAAAACAAAATGTGATAATAATAAAAATTGAAAAACAAAGAATTAAATTAATATTACAATTTTATTGTAAAATTTTTTTTTATTTTTATTCAAATAGTGACTTGTTTATTTAAATAATTTGCCGAAAATTACATTAAATAAATAAAATGGGTGGTTAGTGATTAGAAACTGTCAGCATGTAAATAAAATTTTTTGTTTAACTGGAGAATATCTAATGCATTGCTTTTAAAAATTGAGTTTTAGTTTAAAAAAATTTAAAATTTCAACATTTCTAAAAAAAACCGGCATAATTTGTCTTGTATTTGCTCTTATATATGAAAAAAAAACCTTTGTTTTATAATATTTATTAAATAAATTAAATAAATCAAATAACTTTAAACTATAATCTGGTGTCGTATAAATTTAACAAAGATTATGTGGACAATCTTTTTACCAATTCGTAATTAGTGAAAAGCAGAGTGTTTAAAAAGTTTTAAAAAATTTAAAAACTTCGTAATAATCTTAAATACTTAAATATGTTGCTCTAGCGACAACAGTGACAGTTCTAGTAAAGTTTAAAAAAATGACTTCTGACGCTATAGACGATATATTTTTAGTTATGTTGCTGTAATCCAGCCAATGTTTTCGAATGGGTTTTTTCTAAAATTCTTGCCGAAACGATTCAAATTCTGCTTCTAAAAAATTAGGTGTATATAATTAATATTATATCGAAATATATAACAAATTAAAAAAAAAATAAATAATTCTTGTATAAAATAATAGATGGCGCACAAATAACAATATTTAATTGTGTTTAATATTCTTGTACAATAGCTACAGCCGAGTAATAAATGTCTTAGTTATATTAATGATTCGTGATACTGAAGCTTATAATCAAATATGACTAATAAACGACTTAGTGGATGATCTATTTTCCTTTCAGGACTGGAAAGCAGAAATAAAAAGTTCCTGTACGGATATTAAAGCCCGCAATCAAAACTAATTAACCGAAGTAAATTTGTGATTTACATTCTAATAAATTATATAACTGAGTTAATTTATCTTATTTCGATCAGTTTTAATATAGGGGTACTGACAGTACACTTGGTAACTTGCATCTAGATATTTCTTTGAGGGAGATTTCGCAAAAAAGACATTTGACAAAATCGTCAAGTATCATTTTGATTTTTGGCCAAATGTACGTTTCGATATAATTCATTTTCACACAGATTCATGCAGCCAGTGTAAAAGATAATGAAATTATAGAATTGAAAATTAAATTGTTGATTGTTGAAAGTTGTCGACTTATAAAAATTGTTAAGTGTTCAAGTTGCCAAATGTTCAGTTCTTAAAGTTGTTAAATGACCTTTTGCTAATTGTCCACTTTGCTAAATTGTTTTTTATAAATGTTTATTTTGTAAATGCTTTTGTCTTTTGTCATTGTGAAATTTGCCAATTGACCGGTTATAGTCCTACTCGGATACATTGAATTTAAAATATAAATTTTGAATAACTTTAAAATTTATTTTTCTTTAAATCAATTTCATTTATTTTTAAAATTTTACTATAATAAAATATGAAATAACTTTTTTTTTTTATTAATGAACAAAATTTTCAAAAAAGCAATCTCATATCACCCATGGTATGTTGTTTTAATATTATAATTGTATAAATTATTATTTTAATAACTTCATTATCTTATTTTTTTTTTTGTTGAAAATTTTATATGTAGATATATGAAATATTTAAATATTTTATGCAATTTTCTTTTGATAACTTTAACTAAGTACACCTAATTTGCAATTATGATTAATCAACTTTATTTTCCCTATAGATATAATAAAGAAATTTTGTCTGTTCGGGGTACTACAAATATATTTGAAATTTAAATTTAATGATGGGGAAATTAAGGTTATATATATACATATACATATGTACTAAATTATTCATTTTTATATTTAAAAATAAAATTTTGTATTTAATTTTAATGCTAATTTAATTTGATTAATATACGATAAAAAAAACTAACAAAATAATAAATTTTTTTTGAATAAATTTTATATTTATAAAATTCAACTTTAGCAGAATGGATTTTATTTATAAAATAAATTTTTTATGAACCAAGTACTTGGTATTCTTTCAAATGAAAAATTGTTATGGCACAATGTGTTTCTGTTTTTAGTTTATTCTCTTGCCACATAAATGTGACAATACACAGCATTTCTTTTGCAGATATGGCTGTAAAAGTTGTAAGGAAGAATTATTCTTACGACGTGTGTGTGATTAGAATCCACTACACTCCCTCGGTGCTTACAGTACTTTTTTTTTTTGCTCTTACACTCACTAAGATACCGAGGCCCTCGCATTATTTTTTTTTTTGGTTGATACATGTTGAAATATTATTTAATAAGATAAGTTTTTTTTTATTTCTTCCTTTTTTGGAAGAAGAAGAGTAGCAGAACCTATTGAATTGATGATATTACTACAATCGAAAAAAAAATTAAAAAAATACTTCTTTGTTTTTTTTTTGAAACTTTACTCAATGTCCTTAACTGATTTTGATTCTAGACAGTATACTTTAAAGACAGTATACATTATTTTCTATTTTGCCAGATTCTTTTTTGTTTGTTTCCGTATAATTTGATAAGATATTCATTATACCCGTACGATAGGATCGGGTATAATAAAATTACTCCTCCGTTTGTAACACCTCGAAATAAGCGAGCTAGATATACCTTCAAAGGTATGGATCGGATCAGAAAAAAATTCTAAGACTTTTGAGCCATGTCCGTCCGTCCGTCCGTCAGCACGCTAACTCAAAAACTAAGAAAGCTAGAATCTTGAAATTTACACAAAATATTTTAGGAGTAATTTGTAAGTTCCCTATTTTTTTTGGTTGAGTTTGGACCAAACCGTAGGGTAGCTCTCGCACACCTAACTTTTAGATCCCCACATTTTTTTTGAAATAGAGCTATGAAATTTTAACTGCTGATAGATCTCACAAAAATATTAATTTTATTTTTAATAACTTTTTTTTGTAGCCCCACCCGTTATGGAGCTACAGCTCCCCAAAGGTTCAAAAAAGCTCTATATTTAAATTGTTATAGCACAAGTTGTATAAGATATATCTTCATTTTGAAAACGCCAAACGATTACTACTTTTATTAGCTTTAAAAATATATATATAATAAATATATATTTGTGGCATACGGTGTCTTAATTTACCGTTATGTGAAACTCAAATTTTGCAAAATCCTTCAACCCTTTTATCTTCTAAACCGTTTAAGTTGGAAACTTGAAATTTTGACAGAAGTTAGATCTTTGAAAATAAGTATGAGTCATTTCAGAAATTTTTTTTGTATCACCCCGCGTTTAGGAGCTGTAAGGGGTCAAAAATGTGAAAATTTCCTATTTTTAAACACCTGTAACTTGAACACCTGTTAAAATTTTTTTGAAGTAATACACAAAAATTAAAGCTTTAATATTATACTCTTATTTCTGTTAATAACTTTTTTTAATAATATAGGGTTACTTTATAATTGACGAAAGTGTTACTTGATTTTTTCAAATTTTCTAACAAATTTCTTCAACAAATTTTTTGCATTTTGTTTTACTCGATAATTTGAAATTGTTGAGGATATAATGCGTAGTACATAAAAATGTAAATAAATAAACAACATAACGGTTGCTTGAAGAATTTTTATTATTATTTATATGATATTGATATATATATACATACTTATATAATATCATGTTTATTTACATATCGTATATGTCACTAGTGAATGAATGATAAGAGTATATATGTATATTATATAGCGCCGTATTTACATACATATATGTATTTTATTGTACTTATAAGAAATTATTCTGTCAATGGAATATTTAAATATAATATAATATAATATAATATTTAAAATTATATTTACTGTTTTGTACTTAGTAAATTTAATATACATTTACCGCTTAGTATTAAATGGTACTATAGAATATTTGAAAAAGTTTTGGATTGATAATCGTTATGTGGAAGGTTAGAATCTGCTTTTGAAGAATGTACACATAAACATATAGTTTGAATATATGTGCAACCCATAGTTCTAGAAATTATAAAATTTACCCAAATTTTTTTAAAATACTAAAATATTAAAAAAATAATATTGTGAGCAGAGTGACAGGCTGTGAATATACTAACGGTTCGTACGGGTATCTAAGAGTTGACAAAGGCAACTGTATTCTTCCACGTTTTTATATCTTTTCATTACTACAATAAAACTGTATTTAGATAATAGTTTTCTTGGGTGATGTTCAAAATTCCGACTTTCAAAATCCCGCCATTTAAAATCCCGACATATCAAAATCTCAACCTTCAAAATTCCGCCATTCAAAATCCAGACAAAATCAAAATCCCACCATTTAAAATCCCGAAATGAAAAATCCAGCTTTTTATCCTATTTTATATTTATTAGAGCTATTTAACCAAATACCAAAATACCAGTGATACCAAAAGATAGGTCTATAATGAAAGTTTTGTTTTTAACAGTAAGTTTTTGTTTTTAAATGCAAGTTTTTTCTTTAACAGCAAGTTTTTATTTTTCAAGTGCAAGATTTTTTTTAAAGAATGAACATCTTTCAGATAACCTGATATAATATTGAATAAGAAAATTATGCGCGAACTTTTATTTTTTTAAACTAATAAATGATTCCAATTCAGCATGCTGTTAAAAAAAAAAAACTTGCACTCAAACTAAAAAATCTTAATTACTTAAAGAAAAAAAGATATACTATATATATGTATGTTATAATATTATATACATAATGTATCATAATTTTCATTTTAATTTGTGATGCTCCTCATAAATCGTAATCAATAATACTTCCACTATTTTTTTTAATTATAAATTAGACTATTTTTATTTTTTAATCAAATTTATCTATCGTTTTTTTTTTTTTTTTGTATAAAATATTTAATTCATTTCATCAGGATCTTCTGATCTAGTTTTTATAATAAATACAGTATAAATCATAATAACTCTAATGAAACGTTATAGTTTAAATATTAACTTGCCTGATTTTATTTTAAGTAATACTGATTTTGTATCAAAAAATATAATATCACAGTCAAAATTATAACCAATCTCCTTCCAAAGTATTTAATATTAAAAAACTTCGTAAAAAAACATGGAAAACAACGGAGACTTAAAAATAAAGTCTTCATTCAATTAAATAAAAAAAACATTTCACTAAATTCGGTACTGTTTATTTTAAAATCCACAAAATGCAATAAAATATACTTTATAGATATTATAATTAGAATCCAAAAAAAACCATAAAAACTAATCACAAGTTTAAACATTCAATTTCTATTTAAAATATCAATAATCGAAATGTTATAAGTCTTGAACTTAAAATTTTCCTCATTTTTCTCCATATTATTTACGTATTGATGATAGGTTTAAAAAAAAAAAATTACTAGCCAACCGAAAATTATTATGCAAAAACGCAAATGGTTTTTTTTTGTTTTAAACATTTTCTGCACTGCTTTTACAAAAATTAAAACAAAAAGAAAAATTAACCGGAAATTTTCTTCCGCTAGTAAAAATAAATCATGTACCATTACCACTCTCTAAAAATTATTATTGTTGGATTTGTTTGTTTTTTTGTTCTGTTGTTTTTTGCAAGTAATTTTAATTCGTAGTAAATAATAAAATCACATATGTACCTATACGTGAATTTAAAGCGATATATTTAATAAAAATTACTAGTAAAAAAATAATTTGTTAAAGTTTTAGATCACTTTTAAAGTGGGAAATGTAACATTTTCTGAAATACCATTGACAGTCTAGACGTTAGGCTAAACAAAGAAATTTTAAAAATTTTATTGAATTTTAATTTGCAAATGTTAAGAGATTTTAATGTAATTAGAATTACTAAAAAGGCTTTTTATTTATAATAAGGGCCTTAAGATAAATCTAAAGTAATATATGTTAAAATTTAGTACAAATTTTGAAAAAGACATTTAATTAAAAGAAAAGAGGTTTGCGCCTTATGTTTAGTAGTACCTTATGTTTTTAGTAGTTTAGAGAAAACTACTAAAAACATAAGGTAACCTACTAACCTGTTACCATAGTCCCCTAAGGTAACTTTATAATTGTAAAACAATATGATATTGATAAAACAAAGTGTCCGTAATTCAAAAACTTGAATCAAATGATAGACTCAGTGTAGAGAAGTGTAGACTTAATCTTTAATATGCATGTTATCTGTAAACCAATTCTTAGTTTATAAACAATTAAAACCCATCAAAATATAAATGACTACAGTTTGTAGCAGGATAATTTAAATATTGTTTTTAATTAAGACACGTTTAGAATAGTCGAATAAATAATCAGCTACACTAAGAGAAGCATTAGACTTTATTTGTTATAGTTAGTTTTTTCATAATTAGTTTGTTTTTTACGGGGGTTGGTAAAAAACTTTAAAAATCATCCAGAGGATTTAGATATGTTTCTGCCGATAGTGTTAGGATTCTATTTAACCAAAAACACCCTCTGTTAAAATTTAATTTGTTCCAAAATTAAAATCATTAAAGTTATAGTCAAGAGTTATTAATAATATGGTCAACAAATATAGAGTAACAGTAATCACAAAATGATATAACTTAAATTAAATTTTTAAGCAGCCGAAAGAAATTCTTGCGGTTACCAAATTAAACAAAAAATTTGTTATATAATTATTTCTCCTTTTTCCATTTATTGGTTGGTACTTGTCCCACTCTGGAATGTTATCATTTCGAGAAAAAAGTTTTGAGAAAATAAATACTGTTAATGGCCCCATATCTGTAAGAAAAAGACCAAAAAAAAAAATAATAAAGTATAATAAATACTGTCAGGATTAAATTAAATAATTTCTTATCGTAATCATTATCACAGCAAATAAAAATTTTATATATTGAAATTACAATCTATGAGAATAATATGCCATATATTCTGGCCAAGCATAATATCGAATGAAGAATATACTAACCGGAGACGACTTCATATCCAATTAAATCAAGTGCAGAAAATGGAAACAAATTTATTTTTAAAAATTGAAATTAGCACACGCTTAAAAAATTAATTACAAACATAACACGAACGCACTTAGAGTGAAATAATCAAGGAAGAAGAAGACCAAACCGCCATAACAACACGCCACGGCGGAGAATAATCCACCAAGAATTAGCTAAATATAATATCTCCGGTGATAATATCAAAATATTAGCGCAAAACCATGTCAAATTGAAGGCTCTTGCTTCCAAGAGAAATAAGGGAAAAAAAATCTTAACGAACACAAACTTTTATCTTGAGTTCCAATGCAATTTTGAATCAGATAAAAAAAAACTTTAATTTTTAGGGATATTTTTTAATAAATTTCCGCTATTTGGGCAATTAGATTACAGCTAAAATTAAAATCATTGTAATTTTTTATTGTTTCTTTTACCTTATATAGACTTTAAATGGAATTTTAATTGAAAATTTGTTTTCCTTTAAGATATAGTCGAAAAAAAAAGAATATTTGCGTGTATATACTTGTGTATGCATATATTGTATATTATATATTATAAAGTATGCATACAGAGTATATTATGTATATGTAAAATAAAAAGTATATTTAAAGGAAATGTTATAGTTTTATAAAAATTTGTATAAAGAAAATGTAAAAATTTACAACCTAATGTTCAGACATCAGATTAAATAATATTTGAATCAATTTTTAATTAGAAAATAAATTTTATACGCAAGTTAAAATAGACAGACAATAGATACATGATGAATGAATTGGATGAATCGGAAGATTTTTTGTTTTTTTTTTTTTTTGTTTTATTTTTCGGTCATATTATACAATTTTTCTTTTTTTTTTTCATTCTTTGTACCTATATGTAATACATAGTTTGTTTTATTTTTCACCTGTTAGTAATATATATTGAACAGGTGTTTGAAAATAAGATAAAATTCCATAACCTGTTATATAATCATTTTGTATTGAATGTTAAACATAACAAAAAAAAAAAAAAACAGATTTTTGTTACCTGATAAACAGATAAATGACTTTAAATGATGAGTGATGAGAGAGTTGTAACTGATGCGTGCAACAAAACTGTTTCATATCATATATTTTTATATACATATATAAATTTTTTTAAAAATGTATTTTCCATTTATGAAATTCTGACACGATGCGAATAAATAAATCATTTTTGAATGCTTTTACTTACAAATTATTACAATTTTGTTTTTTTTTTGTTGGTTGGAAGATGAAGATGAAGAATTTATTTGTCTGGTAATTGTTTATTTCACTTTTTAAATTTTTTTTTTTAGTATTTAAATAATTTTCATTTTCCACTTGAAATAATTTTAAGATTTTTTTACATTTAAGAAAATTTAAATTTTTAAGGTTTTTTTTTTCATTATTAAGGTTAATAATTTAAGGTAAAGTTTATTTTTTTAATTATATATATATATATATATAGATTTGTTTTAACTTTCTTTATTTTGGAACAATGTAATGTAATTAAAAATATTTTAAAATGTAAATATATTTTATTGATATTCAAATTTAATTTTCTATTTTATTGAATTTAATGTAAAGGTATACAGAAATATAATAAAGTAATAAAATCAGGAAATACTTTAAGTATTATATTAAATCCATTTTTTTAAAAACAATATTTTTATTTCTTCTTCAATCATTTTGAAACGATTCCACCGAAAATTCAATTCTAAAGGTTTAGGTTATTATATAAGTTCTTATTAAATTCTTTAATTGTGCACTTTTATTAGGCAACTTTCAATCCAAATTATTTTTTTTTGATTTAACTTATTCTTTGCGTCTCACAGTATCAACAAATCAAAGAAATTTTATAGGACGAAGCTGTTCTGTTTATTTATTTTTTGCTTCAGATATGTTTTTTATACCCGTATAAACGTATGTTCAAGGGTGTAATAAATTTGCCATTACATTTGTGACAGCTTAAAGGAATCGAGCTAAATATAGAATCAAGTGTATGGATCGGCTCAGAATTAAATTCTGAGCCGATTAAGCTAAGTTCGTCCACATAATAACTGAAAAAATAAAGGAGCTGGGAGTCTGAAAAGTTTTTTACGCCCCTTTTGTAAAATTGTTAATTTCACTATTTAAATCCAGCATTTTCAGCCAGCTGGTTCGAGTAGCTGCTATAATTCTTTCTTTATATGGAAATAACTCTGTCTCTATTGAAGTTAGGTATCTGAAATTTCGTGAAAAAATGATGAGTTGTATATTAACAACTTCTGTAAAATTTGGTTGTGATAGAGCAGCAGATTCAGATAGCCTGTACATCTTGGAGGTGCTAGGCATCTGGAATTTTACAAAAGATGATGAAGTTTCAGGGCAATAACTTCTGTAAAATTTGATTGTACTTTTGCAACAGGTTCGGTTAGTTGTCATACAGCTCCAAAATTTTTCGTAAATATAACTCGGTACTTAACATCAGTACTAAAACATCTGAAATTTTGTAAAAGATGATCAAGTTTTATAGAAGCAGCGTATATTCTGTTCAAAGTTGCCACAGTCTAGTCTACTGCACTCTTCCTAGTTTTTTAATAAATTTCTTTAGTTTTTTTTTAAGTCCAATTCACCTTTAATCTGTAAATGAAATAGGTTATATAGGTATAGTATGATGGTTGTAGTATTATAGTATGTAAGATATATTATGTTTTTTCAGTTAATTAATTTTTCTACTTCTCATTCTATTAAAATCGAGGCGATTTAAAACAAAAAGTTTTTCACTGAATTATATCTAATAGACTATGATGTCTAGTTTCCTCTGATATTTAGTATCCCGTTTACATCTAATGTTGTAATTTTGTTACACAATAATAATCGATTCAAATTTCTAGTGTAGAAAATTTTTAAAGGTTCGGAAAAATTGTTGCTGAAATATTGTTTTTTATTTAAGATGTTTCGGATTAAACTTTACTCTAAGCTAATAGCGGAAATCGAAACAATCAAAAAATTCTTTTCAGGATTTATTTTTAACGGTTTTCAAGATAACGGTATTCAAAGAAAAAATATATGATTTTATTTTTAAAACACCTAACCAAAAAACTTTAAACACCATTAAAAATGGAACTTCGTTTGGAATAACCCTCCTTCATTACCTCTTCTTCTATATCAAGTTTGTCCCGATAATCAGTGAATATCAGCTAAAATTAATAAAAAAAGCTAAAATTTTTTAGCATTAAATGTTTAGTTGGTTGATTACTAAATTAAACTATTAATTACCATTTTAATTAATTCTAATGCAATTGATTTTATTTTTGTAAGTTTTATCTTCTAGTTTGCAAATGTACACATTTTTCCCCAATTTAATTTTAAAAACATTCTAAAATTGATTTTTACATCTAATGCAAAAAAAACAAAAATTGATTGTAAAGATTTTCTAACCTATATATTAAATTCGAAAACTAATACTTTCCATTAACTTGGGTATTGAATACAAAAGTTTTAGTACCTTTCAATATTAACTTATTAAATATATTGAATTTTGCACTAAAAAAAAACAATCATTTGACTACTGCTCACAAAGATACCACTTACTTTATGAACTTTTACTGATTTAATAATTTTTAAATTTCGAATTGTTTTTTCTGGTCGATTTACATACTTGATTTAAATGAAAGTTTTCATTTTTGAAACAATTATACTACATATTATTTTTATTGTGATTTAAACTAGTTTTAATCATAAGATTCTCTCTAATACAAAAAAAAAATTGGTTTTTTTGTTACCATTTTTTTAATTTTAATTCTAGGTTTTTGTTTTTTTATTTGTTACAAATCCAAAATAGAGTACAGATAGTGTTGTAACAAACAATGGAAATGGGTAAAAATAAGTTTATATTAGATTTTGTTTAAAATTTTTTATCTTCAAAGTAAAATCCACTTAAGAACCAACAAAAGTTAAAAGTGTGGTAACCAACAAAATAATAAAACTATACATCAGAAAAGTTTTTTTTTCCTATTCATATAAAAGATTTTTTTACAAGTAAAATTCCATTGCTTATTCAAGTGGCACGTGCATTTTATTTTCTTTTAAAATCACCTGAGATGAGTCCATGTTTATAATTTCAATATACTTAAATTTAAACTGCTGCAATTTATTAAAAGTGGTTTAATAATAAAAGTTTCAAATGATTATAGTCATAAAAAAAGCTGTTGTTTTTTTTTTGATTTTTTAATTCACTTGAATTAAGAAATAAGGATTTATATGGTGTAATTTTTAAATTTAAAAGGTAGGTATAAAATTTAAAGTTAACGTTAATGGAGTTTTTTTTTTTTTTTTACTTTTTATAATAGTTTGATGAATAGTTTTATGATAGGTTAAATAATAATGTTAAAGGCTAAAATATATTTCTTAATGTTATGCCAAAGATTGCGTCAATGAACATTAGTTTATGATCAGTGAAAATCTTATTTAGAAAATATTTAGAATTATAAAATCAAGAGAAAAGTTTCATTGCATGTAACACTTTAACATTACTTAAGAGAAGTGCAAATGGTCAATTTTTATATTTAATCAGTGCAAATGATCAATTTTTTTTTCTAAATTTTTTATTAACTACTGCTCTAATAGTTTAACGTTGAAATAATTCTATATTTTTGTATAGTTTTGTTGTATGCTAGGTAAAATAGCTATAGGTAAAATAGCAATTATCAAAGCAGACTAATAACTGACATTATATAATATATTACTTATTAAAAAAATAAATTTAAATAGTGTAAAAAGCGGTTTCTTTCTTGATCTAAAAGAGAATTTTAATAAATCATAATTCTCTAAATGTGATATTTAAATGTGATAGTTACTTTGCTCCTCCGTCAAATATTGCTTTTTTTTAATCCATCCTAAAATGATATCTATTCTTTATTTTTCTATACTTTGTACCTTTCATAAACATGAATGATTTTTATATATTTTAATAAATTTTGTTAAAAACTGCATTAAACATTCTTTATTTTAGACCATTGCTATGAATTTTTAAACTTTATCAGAAATAAATTATAATTTATATAAATTTTCTTGAGTATTATTATATTATGCAGTATGATAATTAATAAACTTCTTCTCAACTTCTTTACTAATTAGAAATATAAAAAAAAATGGTGCAAAAAAGCTGAACAGTACAATTTTTGCACACTTTAAGTACCATTGTTATAAATCGAATTTATTTTAAACTGTCAGTTAAACTGTTAATTGTTAATTTATGTTTATGTCAGTTAAACTGTTTAAGAAAAATGGCAATTTAAATGCTTCAAGAAAAATAGTTTGCCCAATTTGATTTTCTCGGCTTACACATCTTTTGTACTATTGTTTAGATCAATTTTACATTCATACCTGGGATCTGTGATATGAAAGCATAAATTGAAATTGTTTTATATTATTGTTTTTATTTTTACAATAAAAAACCGACTGGTGTTGTAAATTAAACTCTAAATTCATATTGACGAGATCGATGTTGAATTGGAAGTAATAATAATACACTTTACCTAAACTTTCAAACTAACTTATTTACCATTTATCAATGAATTTACATTGGAAATCGATTGTTAGGTTAAGTCAAAACAGATTGTTATCATATCTAATGACATTAGTTATCTAAAAATTTGAGAATTAATTAATTTTAATTAATTTTATTAAAAATTTTATAATTAAAGCTATTATGTTTTTTTATATAACTTTTGCGACAACCGAAGGAAATATTCAAATATAACAATTCAAAATATAACAAATAAACACTAAATTTAGAATGCAAGAAGGTTTAAAAACTTTTTTAAAACAATGAACATATTTGTTTAAATTAATCCTAAAATTTGTTTTATTAAAAAATCGCTTTTAAAATGAATTTTATAGTTACAAAAATCTAAAATTTATTGAATTTTTTAATCTTTAATTCTTTATAAAATTTCATTAATTTATTTCATGATAAAAATATGATAATTATTTTTATTTTTTTTAAGTAAGTTTCTCGTCTAAGTCTTTTGATTTATTCTACAAATAGAAATTGATTTTGCTTAAATTTAAGTGCTAAAATGGCATGTAATATGAAATATAAAAAATTACAAAAAATAAAAAATGAATTGCTTATCTTTTTCGACAGGATGTTATAAAATCTTAAGCAAAAAATTGACATATGCTCTTTAAATATTTTTTTTTATATTGCAATTAAAATAGTTTTTCAATTAAACCATAAGCAATATTTTTTCTTCTCACTTCTTTATTTTGTGTAGGATTTTAGTTAGTCATAAATTTGCTTAATTGAATGTTCCTATGCACCGGATTAAGTATTAAATGTTTTTAGTGCTTTAACTTCATTTTAAAGTTTCATATGCATCGTTTGATTGTTTTAATAGTCTATGCTAATCATTTGATCTAGAATTAATGATTTTCTATAAATGCATTCCTTCTTTAATCTCTTTATATTCTCATATTAGCTATTTAACCTCAATTTTACAATATTAGAACTCTTCGTTTAAGAACATTCGCGTTAAAAATTTTAATCGAATTAAAGTAATTCAATATATTTAAATAATTTTAATTTAGTAAATTTGCATTTAACAAAATATTATCAAATAATTCAAAAACAAGACTACGGTTGGTCAAAAGGAACAATTCTAAAATTGAAAATTTTTATACTTTTTGTAAATGAAGAGTTTTATCAGGAATACATTTAAAAGTAACGAAAAAATGGAATATTTAAAAAAATATTTATTTTTAAATAATTTAAACCATTAAAAACTTACAAATTTTATCCAAAATTCTTAGATAACTTATAATATATCTCTTGCATTAAAAATTCAATAGATACGATCCTTATTTTTGTTTTTGCTGCAAAATTTGCTCGATTTTAGCTAACACACCTCAAAAAAAAAATATACCAAAAGAAAGAATGCTCCAATTTTATAGTTTTTTTTTTTTTTTTTGTTACTTTCTTGTTTTAAACTTCGGTTCAACAAATTCTTTCAATAAATAAATATATATATTATTATCTACGTTTATATATTACAAGTGTATATGTAATATATAAATATATTATATTTTATTTAACTTCACGTCTCTATTAAATTGAATCAAATTCCTATATTAAAAATTTAAAATAAAATAAAAAACCATTAATAATTTCACTTTCACGAATTGATCTAATATTCCATTATACGAAAACTTTAAAACCAATATAATATGGTATATTTACTTACTAACTTATTTATTTACTTACATACTTATTGAGATTAAATAAAGCCTGGATTAATTTGTTTTTTTTTTTATTAAATTAAATAATTATTATAAGAAAACAAAAAACAATATTCTCATATTCTTTTTAATTCAAATATAATGCGCAGTCAAGACATATAACAAATTATATTTTTATACATACTATATTATATAATATACAGAATGTCTTAAAAACATATGTATGTAAAAATATTCTTCTTTGAAAGAATTGTATAAAGGAAGCCTAATAGAACTTATTCATTTTCAAATGTTTATTAAAAACTGCTCTTCTCGAAAAAGATCCTTTTGGCCTTTTGATCCAAAACGATTATTTTAAAGTTCGACTTAACACATACAAACATTTTTTTACCAATGTAGAAAGAGAAGCTATGTAGATCATTCTAGAAAACTCTAAAATTTTTCAATTATAGCACAAGATTTAAAAAAAACCCTAAATTATGGAAACTATAAGAATACATTCATTCTATTCGCATTGCAAAGGCCCAATAATATAAAATGTGTTATTTAAAAAAAACAATTGATTAAATAATGATAATATAGTTCATTCATTGATTATTTAATGATCATCTCATCTCTAATTTTATTTTTTTAAGAACTTTAAAAAAAATATAGTTCGGTTTAAATTTCATTTAAAACTTTCACAATAAAGTGTTATAAATATCAGTATTACATAAATACTTGTTTAGCTGAACTGTCAACTGTTACACGCCATTTTTATTTTTGACACATAAGCATCTAGTTAAGATTGTAGCTATAAAATCATTTGCATCACGTGCTAAGCATATAGTTAAGATTGTATTAATAAAATCATTTTGAATAAAACTTTGGAGTTAAAACTGATGAATTTTTTTCTTTTTTGTTGCTCTGCCAATTACATATGACAAGAAAATTGCACAATCTTCCTTTTCAAATGTGGTTGTAAATGTTGTAAGAGGGAATGATTCTTAAAACACGTGTGGGATTCGAACTGCCACTCTCTCGGTGTTTACAGCGTATTTTATTTATGCACTTACTCACTAGACCACCAACCACGGTACCTTATGAAATTGAAAGTAAGATGTTAGAGACATCGATACATAGAGATTATACGAGTAATCATTTAAAACACTTTTTGGTTACATATTTTTTATTTTACGTAGTAATTAATTTTCAATTTAATCTGCATCTTACATACAGCACTGAACTTTATCAAATAATTTTGTAAATTTAAAAAACAAAATAACTTTGAAAGTATAAATATATTTTTTTAAACACTCTGTATACTACTGATATTTAAATATTAAAACGTATATAATAACTATATAGAATTGATAAAAAACTATATGTATATACGTATCTAAAATAGTTAAACATTATAATTAATTAGTGCAGTAGCATAAAATAAAAAGTAAAAATAAAAAAGAAATATTTTTTTGCTCAATTTTTTATTTTTGATAATCAAATCAACCAAATGCATAATAAGGTTTTACATATACGTTATTTGTTCCAATTACCTCTATATGTAACGTATCTATTGGATATATTTGCATTATATAAGTATATAAAAAAAAACTTATACTAATACCACATTTGAAAATAAATAAAAAAATTAAAAAGAGATACTGAACCAAAAAACAAAAAAAAAAACAATTTGGAATCTAATATAGAGAAAGGTATAAATTGTATTCCTGGAAATTTAAAACTTATAAAAAAGATCCATAAACCACAAGATATAACAAACAAAAATAATCATCTGATCTGCTTTTGGTGAGTCTGCAAAAACCAAAAAAAAACAATTGTTTTGGGGTTTTTATCAAATAATTGCGATCTAATATTTAATTTACTTTTCAATAATTTGCCATATTTATTTTTCCTATAATTTAATATATGAATATTAAAAAGCCAAAAAAAAAGAAAAAACCAACAAAATAAGGAAAACAAAGAAAATTTAATCTATTTTTTTTCCACTTTTTTTTTCCTTTCTTGCAAAATACCGAGTGTTATTTAAACAAAATTTTATGACATAAACATTGAATTTAAGCACTAAATTGAACAACATTACTGTAAGTTCTGTAAGTTCTTCTAAGTAAGTTTATGAAAAATAGAATTTAAAACAATCCAATGGGAACAATCCATATATTTCAGCCACTAAAAATGGTAGATTAAAAATAAAAGAAATTTATCCAGTTAATTTAAAACTCATGTCTTTCTCATATGAGTATAGAATAAAAAAAATATTAATTGAATTGAGAACAGCATGGAGAGAATTTCTTAAAGACTAAGTGTTTATCTATAAATTTAGTTTTTAAAAAAAGAAATTAAAGAAATAATTTTTGAGAAAACTGTTAATAAATGAAGAAGGTCAAGAAAATATTGATGAAGTTAAAATGAAAGAAATCGAAACAAATACGTTAAAACAGATTTATTTGGGAATCCATAAATTCAAATTCATAATACTGCGGTTATATATGAGTATAGTTGAGTTGATTTTAATTTTTATTTAAAATAAAATTTGAAATCTAAATAAATTATTTTATATTTTTCTTAACAACTTTTTAAAGAAACCCATATGAATATTATAGTCTATATATCATTAAAACATAAACGATATTGAATATCAGCAGTAGATTGAATATTTAGATACTCTGTTAAAACAACAAGAAAGGCAAATTTAAAAATTTAATATTCTCTAAATTTTGAAATGGGGGTGATGAATTTTTTGCCTAACAATAGGAAAAAACTCATATAATATTATCTTTATTTTTTTCAGAATATTTGCTAAACTCTTTGAAACATAAATAAAATTTTCTTACCAAAAAAAATTATGCTTGGCCAAATTGTTTAATAAATATCTTATAAATAATATAGTATTATAATCTTATGAAATTAATTAAACAAAACACAGACACATACTGCCTTATTTTAAAAATTTGTCAAAATTAAACCTAAGCAGATAGTTTAAAAAAAAAAAACAAATTACATATTCAAATATTTCCAAAAATTATAATGATATATTGACTGATATTATTCCTACTTGATAGGAATTTCCATTGGGAAATTGTCATTCTTCGTATTATTTATCAATAAATTTATATAGAAATAAGTTCATTAAAGTGTAAGGTGTAACTTGCTCCTTGTAATGTAATGCGGTGCAAACAAAATTCTACTTCTTTATCTTATTAAAGGATAAAGAATAAGATAATAAGATAAAGAAGTAGTAATTTATTAAAGGATAAAGAATAAGATAATAAGATAAAGAAGTAGAATTTTGTTTGCACCGCATTACATTACAAGGAGCAAGTTACAGCTTACACTTTAATGAACTTATTTCTATATAAATTTATTGATAAATAATACGAAGAATGACAATTTCCCAATGGAAATTCCTATCTTGTATTCCTATCAACATTATAATTGTTTAAACAATTAGTGAACCTATTTGACAAGATAAGTTTTCTTAGATTTATGCTACAATAATTTCATCCTAACAAAGAAGCTTTAAAAGCGTCTCAGATCTATGTCATAGAGTTTATCTAATTCTTGAAATATGAAACATCCGCAATATTTCCTCATTTTTCTGGCACTAAAACAGTCATCTCTAAATCACTAAGGTATCAATTGATAAAATTGTTAATAAAAAGTTGTGTAAGAAGGAGCGGTAAGTAAACTCTTAAATGAATGGATTTTAGAGATTTATTTCATCAAAATAATCTATTAAAAATGTCTAAATGCATTTGTTTGTTATTTAAATAAATATGTAATTTTATGGGGAATTATGTCTTATATTTTAGGGAACTTTTGGCTCAATCATAGGAGTTCTATAACTCCCAAGGATTTTTAACTTGTTTGTTGAGTTATATCGGCGATCTTAATTCAAATTTTTTAACAAAAAATTAACGTTCCATTTATCAACTACTTCCACAACTATTCCCTCAACTACTTTCAACTACTCTTTTCCATGCGTAAAAGGATTCACATACAATAAATATAATAAAATTCATTGTCACTTTCTTTATGCATATTTGATACACTCTGTTTATATTGAATCTAAAAAAAAATTTAATATAAAATTACTTACTAATAAAATATACATACACCAAGACACGAATACATAATATATAACTATTACATAACATATCCAAAATTTATCAATAAAAAAAATTTTAACAAATTGGTTCATTTTCTGTTATAGAAATGATACAAAAGAAAAAAAAAAAATCAAACGAAACAAAGTAATATTATGTTTCGTTTTTTATTAAATTTTTTTTTTTTTTGCATTGTAAATAAATTTACCAAAAGATTCCCTAGAGTTCCTTGAACATTAAAAATCATAAAAAAAAAAAAAAAAAAACAATTCTTGTTTTATTTTTCCTCTTCCATCAATTAAATATTCTTCTTCAACAAAATAATATGTTGAACAATAAAATTTGTTGATAACATTATTATAACATTTAACAGAACAAATTTTTAACAGCAAACGCGTTTTAAAATTGTTTTATTAATTCATTTAACAACAAAAATATATAAAATGATGTTTTATTTCCATATATAGAGAATAAAAATGAATTTAAAATCTTTTTTAATCTGAAAAAAAAAAAAAAAAATTAAAAAATTATGTAATATTCTTGTCATTCATATTAAAGAATCATTTACTATATATACTAATTTGGATAAATCACATTTAATATAAGCATGTAGTTAACCAAGATTTAGTTTATATATTTTTAAAGACATAGACTGGCAACATTCATATTATTATTATAACTAATAAAATTCGCATTCAATGTATTTTTTAGTGTTTTTTTTCTTTTTCTTTTTTCTTTGCTATTAACAATCATTTAACTTAATGGTGCGTGTATTAAATGGATTGTTAAATACCTGAGAGGCTATATTCATTGATTTTAAGTACCATTATTTACCATTAAAAACATGAAGTAATCATCATTTAAAAAAAAAAAAAAATTATTTTTAAAGAAGTTATAAATATAAAAAGTCACACGGAATCATATTAAATAAAAAATTAAATAAATCTTTTGGGGATATAATTTCAATATTTTTTTTTTTTTTTATTTTTTTAAATTAAGTATAGTAAATATAATAAACTATTCAATATTTTTGAATATTATAGTGATAATAGTTATTTTAAATCAAAACATTTCAATTTACATTTCAATTATTTTTTTGTCTTGTTTACATTTGGAAAAAAAAAAAAACTAAAACGAAAAAAAAGTTTTTTAAGAAGATTAAGTTATCAAATTCTTTTTAATGATTTACAGGGTGACCGGTTCTTTAAATAACATATAAAACTTGAAATAGATAATTGAGGAGGTCGAGAAAAAAAAAAAAAAAAAAAAAAATTGTATAAAAGGGAGTGTAGATCTAATTTCACTCCTTTAGAAATTATTCGGCTTAACTGATTTAAAAGTTCTATAAAAATTTTAATCGTCAATTAAACATTTTGTTAAAGTTCTCTAATAATTTCAGACCTTTGATGTGATACAATTTTAAGTTTACCATAATCTACTAAAATTTTGAGGAAAGTTTCTGAAATCTGGTATTCAACGACTACAAAATCTTCGTCTACATAATTCCATTAAAATTCGATTCCAAAAATTTTTAGATTTTGTAACTCAACAAATTACCATTCAAATTTTTTAATATGTAATTTGAAAATCATATTTTTCTAATAAAGATCGCTTCAGATTATATTTATTTTACAGCTGGCATGGCTGCAAAAAAATACAGAAGAAAAACAGCTAATTAGACAGCTGATTTTTTCATATCGTTATTATTTTCTGAATTCACACCACACCTATCTGACAATTTTGACAGTCCTTTTAAATAAATTTCATAACCAAAAAACGAAATTGTTTTAGTTCTGTCAAATTTATTTTAAATAATATGCAAAAATTGATCATGAATTTATTATATTTTTTAAAATTTCTTTATTTAAATTATTTTATTTTCCTGCTAAACCTTTCAACTGTATACGAATGTGGGAAAAATACCAAAAATACATATCAAAAGTTAGATAAAATTAGAACCGGTTCTAAAATAAATTTTATATATGGAATGTCAGCTGAAATGTCAAAAGTTCATTTTTATTACGTTCATACTATTTGTTTTTACATCTGGCACACTGAATTCAGATGTAATATATAGATAATCTAAATTTAAAGCGATCTTAAAAGTAGTTATATATTAATTATTATAAATAAAACTAGGGACCCCTGTTAATGTGTAGTCAAATTTTATGTTGAATCCCAATTCATATAATAGACAGTTGCAGTTTAGAAAAATAGAATTTATGGAAAAAGTACAATCCGTAAAAAATCAGAAAGCAAAACCAAATTCGTCAAAACAATAACTGAAATTATTTTTAAAATAACGCCAAAACAGAATTAAATTATATAAAGAACCTGTAGTTGATGTACGTATATTTAGATTCTATTTATCGAGTTCGAAATAAATGTTTTAAAGGTACGTGAGGAAAACAGAATAGGTATCCGTAAAACATTCGTAAAATGCACAAACAAAGTTTGGAGCAAAGTTCAATTAAATTTTTTTATAGGCCACGTTGTCTGTAACAATATTGCCGTTGTTCGTTTTACCTTGCCCTAATGTAAACAATTTAAAATCTGAAAAAACCGTATATTTGGCGAACAATCCTTGATTAAAATTGTACATATGGTACAGAGGGCGAGAAAACCGTACAAATATTACCACAATTGTACAAATAGTAACACTGCATAAAACTGAAATACATAATATTTAAAAATAAAAATTTATTCAAATTTAATTTTGGTTGTAAGAACTGCTGTATACTAAAATTTAAGTACTTATATGAGAAGAAATTGAATTCAAAAAAGAATACAATTAGAAAAGTTTTCTAATCGCTTCAAATAATATACAAACATTCATACATAAATGCAACAATTTAATAGAAAAGTACAAAACCCAAAACAATTGCATATTTGAATTTTAAAGAGAACTCTGCCCACTGGTCATACAAACATAAGTATTTACATACATTCTTAGATACATATTGATTATTAATATCAGATCAATATCATTCATTCATCTTTATTTTCAAATTTCAATGCATATTGTAATAAATGATGATTTTTATCAATTTTTAAATTTTTTTCTTTATACATGCATAAGTTAAAGTACATACTACATTACATACATATAGCCAAAGAATAGTTGAGCCGTTGAGGTCCAGTCGACTCAAGACCAGGGCTGTCACTTTACTAGAAATGTAGCAGATCTACTACTTTTTATACATTTTAAACATCTATTACGTAGTAACAAATATCTACTACTATTTACAAAAAGTTGAAAAATCCTACTCCATTTGTTCAAAAAATTTTTTTTCATTTCTTTGTTAATCTCTGATAATAAAAAAAATTTGGGTGATATTTAAAAAACGCACCATAATTATTTTATTTAAACGATACCTTCCATATTATAATAATAACGGCAACCTTTGAAAACTTTGATAGTTAACACTTGACAGTGACATTGTTCAAATGTCAATGTTTACATTTAAATTTGTACAACTACTTTATGTGATGTTATAATAATCAAAAAGAATAATATATAGTTTTACTTTTGATTTAATATTTTTATTTACTTTTGTGTTATGTTAATTAATTAATAATTAAATTGTTGGAATTTTGTTAAGTTTTTATTAATTTATGTTTTTGTGAATTCAAATTCTTATTTTCATTTATATTATTTTTGGTTGTTTTTTAAATTTTAATCTTTGTAAGAAAAGAAAAATAATATAAAAGTTCAAAAATTTGTAATTTCGTCTAATTTTTCTTTATAATCCATAAAATTTGTTCACTAATTCATGAAAAAGAAATCTACTACATTTGCACCTAATATACTACATTTTATCTTAAATTTTACTACTCTCTCTCAACAACGAAGTGACAGCACTGCTCGAGACTCGAGAGGAAAAAAAATATATACAATTTTAAAGAGAGTAAGCGAGAATGTCTCTTATAATTTTGTGTTTTTTTTTGTTATTCTGTTGTGTACGTTTTGTTACTACTACCGACTATCGTAGGTACCATACTACTGTAATAGTGTAATGTAAATATGAAATGTGTTGTTTATGGCTTTATTATTAATATTACGTATAGGTTTTATAGTAGAAAAATCGTAAAAAATATGTAGTTACTGTTGTTCAAAGCTTGAAACGGAATTCATAATACGTAGTGTGTGGCTGAAAACTACTAAATTGTAATTATAGAAATTTTTGATTATTATATTTCTTTCTTATCATAAATGCATCTTTGTCATGTTTTTTTTTTTACGGGGATAAATAAGAATCATTGAAAGAAGAAAAGCTGAAGAGGAACGACACTAGAATGATTCCTCTAACAACGTAAAGAACTTTAACCTACTAAACACCATCTACCTTTTTGATCAGACAAGTTAGTTAAAGTTAAAGTCAGATAAGTTAAAGCACCATTTAGTACCATTGTGTTATTTAAACAAGGGAAAATTCTGCTATAGAATAAAAATAGGTTTAAGATTCAAAGGAATATGATGAATAAAGATGTTGACACTCTCCTTAAAGCAATATAAATTGAAAATTTAATAATTCCAACTTTTGGAAATACATGATGTAGAAGATGGTTCCATATTTTCGATATTCGACTGGCAAACGAATTGTTAAGTTGTTTATTTTTTTTGAGAACATGCAAGATTTTTGCCCTATAACTTGCTTGCTCCGTTTTAAGCTAGAAAATTGCATGTACATATATTAAAAATGTAGGGAAAGAAAAAGAAAGGAATTTTTGATAAAAAAAATCTTTTATACTAATACAGTTACTTTTTCCATAAAGGAACTTTAAGTGATATTTTCTTAATTAACTTTCAGCCGTTATAATTTTGGTCTGAAGAGATCTAATATGTATTAATACTGTAGAAAGCGCGAGAGTACTATTTTTATTGTTCATAAACTTAAAAATTTTATACTATTTTTAAGTCTATTCTTAGATCCGATTCTATTTTATAGAATCTAAACAAAACTGTAGTTTAAAATCAGTTAAAGCCTGATAACTTCTAAAGAAATGAAAATAAAACACACCTCTCTCCTCGATAATCCCACAGGTTCTTGGACTGTAGTTGAAAATCAGTTAAAGCCCTATAACTTCTAAAGAAATGAAAATAACCTCATCTCTCTTCCACACAATTCTTTATTTGTGCCATTTAAAGGAAGATTATTAAGAGCCACACATTTCTCATCACTCATTTTGAAGGAACATTATTAAGAGCCGAACACTCTGTGTATTCAAATTAAAATCATCTTAAATACAAGTTAAATAAATATTAAATTCAATTGAAAGCATTAAAAAAAAACATTCAAAATACATAAAAAATAATTAAATTTCATTCATAATTATACGGTATATATATATACCTATATACGGTATATATATTAATTTTTAAAACGATTTTAAAGTTTTTTTTTGTTAACTGATAAAATTATTGATTTCCAATCATTCAAGCGATGTTTTAAGCGTTTTAATCAGATAAAAGAAAATAAAACTGGTTTCTTAGTTTAAGTCACTATTTAGTATAGTTTATTTAAAATATAAAGTGTTCATTTAAATAAATTTTATATGATTTTCTTTTTTTTTTTTTTTTGTACATTGAAATAAATACATAATTACATTGGATTAGATATGATTTTATAAAATCGTCTTAAGATGTCTTCAGACAATTTAAAGTTTCATGTAGACGTCAAAATTTTATTATATTTTTAATTTAATTCAATTATGATAATTTTATGATTTAATATTTAATAGATATCCATGTAAATTTAATATCGAATGGCGGAAATATCTTTAAATTTTTAATACATCTTTCGAAATAATTTTGAAAAATTTGCCTAATAGTTTCAATCTGTCCGTTTGACCGTCCGTCTGTTTACAAAACTTCTATACGTTTAAGATTAAGAACACTGAAATGGATATGTCTCTTAAAATAATTAATGTATTTTATGATTGTAGAACAATAACTTTTTTATGTAAACCCACTCGTTACGGAACTACTGCCCCTCAAAATTTAAAAAAATCCTATTTTGAAAATCGTATATCATCTCAATATTTTTTCAATTTAAAAATACCAAACAATGGGACAAAAATTAAAACATTAACATTATAATTTCACATTTGTCAATGGTTTTCTTAATTATATAGGTTTTCCTTAAAATTAAAGAAAGAGTCTCTTTAGTCTACACAATTTTTTAATTATGTGCGGTTACCATTCTGCCTTATTTAGAAGGACATTCGATGACTCGTTTAAGTTTTGACATGATGAATAAAATAGTACACACTTGTAAATAATTTTTAGTTAATTCTTAGATAGTAAGTTAAAATTTTAGATAGTAAGTAAATGTGTTTGATAATCCAAAAGAGAAGATTATTTGCCTTCTAGATGATTTATTGTAACTATGTGAAAAGTAATAAGTAACTATTAATTTAATTTTTAAGATAACGCGTTATATTTATATATGGATATCAAAAAAAAAATCATCAGACTATACTACTATAGGAAAAGATCTCATTTTTTTTTTAATCAAATTTAATACAAAATAAAAAATTAATTTTAGAAGTGTTTCGTTTTTTAACACTGCTGGACTGATCAATAGTCTGTAGTGTTGAATTGCCTAAATAACTTTCAGTTTAAAGTTTCAAATAGTCTTATATACTTAAATGAAATTTTATAAAAATCATCTGTGAAATATAAAACTAATTGAAAAATTTCCGTATTTCCGTTTTTTATAAAGAAGTGTTTGAAAAAGAATTTTTTGTTTCAAAAAATAAATTAAAATCACCATTATCTATTGGTTTTACTCATTTTTAATAAATAGATACATTATTCAAGTCGTTTATACATTATATTTTTATAATTTTTTTTTGTCATTTCATTTGAATCCAATTTTCTTATACCATTTTTACTTGGATGTTTAAATGAGGTCTAAAATGATCAGGATAGGATAGGATGAGGACTAATTATTTAATGGATAATTTAATTATCATTTAATTTTGTATTATAATTAAAATTAAATTAATATAATATCAAAATTTAATTAAATTTAACTGTTATTAATTTTTATTTGTTAATAAAAAAAAAATATTTGTTTACAGTCCAACATTTTATTTAATTGAAAATATTAAATTGTGTCATAACTTTAATTTTGTGAAATATACTTAAATCTTTTTTTTATTTCTTGGTTATTTAATTTTGTAATCAGGAATTATTATCATTAAATGAAGAATAATAAGATTTAAATCATTATATAAGCTTAATTTAACATGATAACTAAACTCTTCTTATATACAAAACGTTAGCTAAATAAATAAGTGCATCTTAATAAAAAATTAAATCAGTTTAGCCTTCAGTTTGTAATCAATTTAAAGTTTCATCTATGAATTATTAAATACAAAGAAAACACATTATGTATAAAACACAAGATTTTAAAAGCCATTGAATTCTAAAAATGACACATTAAAAACGCTCTAATACTATATTTATATTTTCAGACTATACTTTCTTGAATATTAGTGAAGCCGAATATTTTTTTTTGTAAGGAATCTTTTGAAAAACCTAAAGATGTTTTCTTCAATTTTAAGAAAATCTCATAAAATCTCATTTAATTTATTGAAGTCGATTATTCATGGAATAATGTAATTTTTTAAATTCTATTTATCTCCCTTAAAAATAATTGCATCACCGAACCGAATTGCATCATAGACCGAAGTTAAGCTTAAAAAAGAAACTTTCCAATTTTTTATTACTTAAAATCTCTAACCTGAAATTTAAAAATCTAACTCTTTTCAAAATCACAAGTTTCTAGATTTATATGTTTAAAAAAGACATCAGAGTTTCAAATTTTTACAAAATTAAAGTTTAACTAGGTAAAGGTAAATAAAATATAAAAGTAAAAAAAATATAAATCATATATTGCAGACATATATATAACACACTTAAAGAAGTTTTCTACCATTTAACTGCATCAAAATAAAAACAAAACTTTTAGATGAAAAGGAGGGAAGGCTTTATAACCATTTATATAAAAGACTCTTTCAAACAGAATCAAATACAAAAGAAATCTCTTAATACTCATATTTTACTAATAAATATTCAACTTCACATTATATTCTATTCCTCTACAATGCCATTAAATTTTCTTAGCCATGGTAGTGATAAAACTATACATTTGTTTATTGGTAATCATGTCAGAAAATTGAAAATTAGGATTGGTTCTCTTCAAAAATCAAAATTTTATACCACTGCATAAATAAGGAAGAAAATAATTAATAGTAATTTTCCTAATATAGTTATATTATTAATACTTCTCCTAAAGTGTTCTTGTTGTTCAAGAAAAGAAAGGGTATATTTATTTAACAGATTTTTAACAGTTAACAGTGATTTTACAAATTTTTTGGAATAATTATTCTAAAATAAAAAAAAAAAAATAACTAAAACGCATAATAATATAATTTCTTTTGAGTATGACAAATTCGATTATTTCCAAACTACGAAACGTTTTAAAATGCCAAAATTAAGATATCAAGAAACTCAAAATTTTATTACATATTTTAGATGGTGACACGAAGATTTGTCCAAAACATACAGATAATTATAATAAAACGAATATTCAATAGGTCCGTGATATTTTCAAAAATTAGAAAAAAATTATTTTGCTAAACAACTTATCCAGAAAACTCCAGAAAAAAGATATATATATACCTTGAAAAGAATGAATTTAATTTGATCAAATATTTACATATTATTGGTATTAAAAACCAACTAAACTTCCAACTATACTTTCTATAGTTGCTTTTTAATTTAACCTGGATTTTACATTACAGTTGTACATTTAATATAAGAAAGTAAAACAATGGATCAGCATAAATTTCACAGCAGACAAACGTTTTTCTATAAATGCTACCGTAATAAAAAAGAAATTCCATTTTTCTCCAAAAGACTTTTTAAATACTATCTAAAATACCTGACCAAAATTGAACCAGGTGTATATTATAATAATATAAGTATTGCTATATTGTAGAAAGTTAATAATGAAAAAAAGTTTTTTTCTTGTTTTTTTTTTTTTTTTTTTAAATAAATATAAAAATAAAAAAAATAAAGTATTAAACCCTTTCAATTTAATTGATTTCATGTTTAGTCTAATATTGATTTTATTATTATTGATTTTCTTTTAGTCACGATTAAAATCAACAATTTCAACAAAATAAAATAAAAACTACACCTAATTTAATTGGATAAAATTATTTTTTTTTTTTTTTTTTACCTTTCTAACTAAAATTTATAAAAAGAAAAACCAAATAAGAAAATTTTGTTCAAATTTATAAAAAACAAAACCGAAAAAAAGGAGGGTTGAAAATGAAGAAAACTTTGTAACTTTAATTAATAATACTATAAACAATATAAAATAAGGCAGGATGTAAAAACAAAGATTTTTAAAAGCGTATATTTCGAAAAAAAAAAAATCAAGAAAAATAATTTCAGATTTGTGACTATTTTGAAAATTTTGTATACAAAAAAGAAATTGTGAAAAATCAACAGGCATTTTAGATTTTTCTTCAGTTTTAAGGTATACTCTACATAATTAATAATGCTGGATTCACTGCTTCAGTACATTTGTTCTGAACTCATCCACGCGCATGATTTCTATATGGCAATTTGAATTCTCTTAATTTTCAAAAACTTTCAGAACTTTTTTTTCTCTCTGGAACAAAGGTTGATTTAACTTTAATTTTTTAGTTCAGAACTATTTTTTTTTTGCTGTCATTTTTAATTTTTTTGGCATTTCTCACATTTTGGCATTCTCAAAAAAAATTATTAGACGACAAAAAGAACGAAGAAATATATTTTCTTGTCTAAATTATTTTTTCTTCGGAACAGAATGTTATGAAGCAATAATTCTTTTCAAAGGTTACTGTTATTTAGCGGTTTCGAATATGTTACTTTAAGTTTAAATACACTTAAAAGAATCTGTATATCCCCAGTATGTAATCGGATTGATTTCAGTTACGAAACAAATCAGTAACAATTGTTACTAAATAGTTACAAGGTTACTAAACGGTTTAGAATCGGTAACAACATCTTACCGCTTGGGTAATGAATGATTAGCGTAAAAATTCTCTTTTAAAAAAATAGTTCGGAACAAATCTAGTGAAGCAGTGAATTTAGAATAACCGTCTAAAAATTTTCAATTTTTGATCCTCAAATAAGATTTTGATCTCAAATAAGAGAATTATTAAACTTGAATTATAAAAAATTTTTGATTTTGATCTCAAATAAGAGAATTATTAAACTTTTTTGTGAAATAACTTATGCTTTATTTTAAAAATTCTTCTTCCTTCCTGCCTTAAAAGCGTTCCGATGACAGACGAGGGACTAAAATCTTGCAAATTATTGTTTATACTAGGTAAATTTCCATACTAAATTGCAACAAATTATATAATTTTAAAGCTTAACATTTTTTCTATAGTTTCGCAGATAACTTTTAGTATAAGACGATATAAGTTCGAAATTGGTGGAGCTACATAAAAATGTTGTTTTAAAATATTAATTTTTTAACGGAACTTATTCATGCTTAAAATTTCTTTACTCCATCTTAAAAGATATAAAAGTTTTGAAAACAGACTGATGAAAGACGAACACAGTGAAAAAAATAAGTAAATTTTTCCAAAAATTAAAGAATTATTACAATTGAATTATTTCGAACACAATCTGAAGTTAATTAGTTGATTTTCTAATAAACAAAAATGAAACATCAAACATTTATTTTTTGCAATGTAGGAAGTTTTTTTTTTTTGTGGAAGTTCAGGATCTACAGTTATAAAAAGAAATCATTAAAAATGATTAGACACCTCTAAACTAAGAGACCTTATCCTAGTATAGTTTTCAACTAGACGGAAAAATCCTAATATACTTATATGTAATTTAGTAAGACAAAAGAAAAGGATTATGTATTAGGTTTCCAATTATGTAACAAAAGAAGAAAAATGAAAAATATATGAACTTTAACATGATCAGTACCAATTTTAAGCAACTCTTACAAATTAATTTCTAAAATGTAATTTAATGGTAAAGCCGGAGAGAGATCGAATGTTTATTTCTACTATATATTATGCATGAATATTTCTAAATTATTATTTTTTATTATTAAATAATTCTTTCAAATTTAAATTTCATTATGAAAATTAATTCGTAGGAGTTTTTTAAAATTGGTACTAACCATATGAATTTATACATATTTGTATTGAAAATAATATATATATATATAAAAATTATTTTCTTCATTTTTATTCATACAATGTTAAGATTCTTATTGGCTATACTGCTGTATGATTTCGACCTGAAACAATAGATTTAGTTTAAATTCGATGTTTTTGGAGAAAATACGATATACAGAGTGATTTTTAAGTAAGTGTATTGATTGATATAAATAATCTTGTAGGGGATAATGTGTAAACAAAAGTTTTGTATGGGGTGCAGATTGTGCGCCCAATAGTTTTATGCTTTAATTTTGTTTGTGTCAGAAAGATAATTTTAATCAAAACAAAGAAAATTATACTAAATGTTCTTTAAGACCCGACAGCCCCAAAACTATTGGGTCCAAAATCAACTCTCTAGACGATGGTTTATGTCAATACACTTACTTATGAATCTTCTTGTATATACTTTTGTTTTTGAAATATTAAATCCGTTTGTTTTATCTAATTCACTAATTTAACTATTTTATCTATTTCATGATTATTCATACTAACCATAACGTTTCTTTTTGCACGATCTTTGATAAATCACCAACGCAACAACATTTTCTGCCAGAATAGCAGTGGTAAAATCGAGTAATAAAGGCAGTACAGGAATTCAAATAAGTGTATTAAACAGAGAAGTAAAAGCAGTCATTTTACAGTCTCAAAACATTTACAAACAAAGTCTCCAATATATCTTTAAAAATTTGATAAAATTATTAAACATTTTAACCATTTTCAGATAGTTTTAATATATCAATTTTAGTTTTCATTAACATATTACATGATATACAACTCAATATACGTATAATATATTTTATTTAATCACTTCCTTTAAATGAAATCCACCTCAAAATATGGAAAATTCCAACCTAAACATCTGAAGGGTTATATTTTAAAAGGAACTCTATAATAATTTGTCAAAATTAAAATTTTAAATAATTATACAATAATTTGTATTCAAAATTTTATTAAAAATTCTCACGCATTTTACTTATATATAAAAAAAAAAAAAATGTTAAAATTTTTAAAAATCATCCATTGATGAATCATCCATTCATCCATCATCGCATGATTAAATATACTGATTACTGTCAATTGAATTTTAAGTATCGATCATATTACAAATAATTTTTCCTTTTTATAACAAAAATTAAAAAACAAAACAAAAAAAAAATCTTAAATGAGTTCAAAATTATCCATTATTTAAACGTGAGTTATTAATTCAATAATTTGCTCAACAAATATATGTTAATTAAGATTGAAAAGATTGAAAATGTATATATCTTGTATATATCGAAAGTATCATCAAGTTCATCACTCAAAATTTATCATCTTTACAATATTTGTGTCTTATTGTAAGGTTATATCTTAAAATATTTTTTTTTTTTTTATTTTTTTTATTTCTTTATTCAATTTTTTCATTTTTTTTTTATACGATTACGAATTATTTTGATTGATGTTACTTTGTGAACTTATGAAGTATGCCTCTTTTAATTTAAATTCTTAAGAGGTAACAAACCTTTATAATTTTTGCGAACCGATTTTACCAAAATTGTTCATTTCTTTTTCTTTGTTTTTTCACAAAGGTCGATGGAAAGCATCAAAAGTCAGCATATGGCAACTACATGTTGATTCTTTGGGTTTTGTTAAACTTTAATCAGCCAAAACAACCCCATTTAAAACCATACTTTAGGATAGGTCTTTTAATACAAATATACAGTTTATTTTCAGAGATTAGAATGTGGAAAAAAAGTTTGGAGTTTGGAAATTTAGAATTATAGTGGAAAGTAGGAGCTAATTTGAAGACTTATTCTAGACAAATATGTTACTGTTCTTCTTAAACTTATAACTTTAGAATTGGCCAAATGTCTTTTACTTTTACTTTGTATAAAAAGTAATCTTATAACATCTAATATGGCTACACGGGGTTATAAATATTTAAGTTATGACTTCTCAAACTTTCATGAAACTGTACAACATATGAAGCTTTTCCGACTTTTTAAAATAACAATTCCGAGCTTAATTCAATTTTTTTTTTGAAGAGAATATATATTCTACATATATATTCTTTGATAAGGCCTAATACTTAGTAACTTAGTAAAAATATTAAGATGAATTTTTATAAGATATATATTTCGCTTTTATATTGCCACATATTCCCATTCTTTTTTCCAACCTTTCCTTTTGTTCCAACATTTATCTGTTGTGCAGAGAACTTTATCGGTCTAACGGTTGAAATAAATATGATACTTTTAAAAGTATAGTCAATACATAATAAACTTCTCCTTTTAATAGAACCCTAGTTTAACTTTTGACTCTAAAATAAATAATAATTTACGTAATCCCCCACACTAGTATTCAATATTGCCTCAACAAAAGTTTTGGCACAAATGTTTTAACTATAAGTAGTTTTGGTATTTAAGATGGAATTAAGTTTTGCATAATTTTTATGTTTGCTCTGCATTACATGTAAAGATTCTCACTAATAGTCAGTTTTTAACAGATCACATAACAGATTCTATATATGTTTTTTTTTCTTTTTTTATTCACTCAGTTGTAAGAATTAACCAAAACATGGATTTGGTTAATTCTTACATTTATCAACGGGCCATCTATTAACTAACTCTGATATCTTATTATAATTTTTTTACTTTAATATAAAATACTTACTTTTTAAAATGAGATATCAAGTCATGTTGTCATTCAAAATTTAAAATGAGTTGACGATCTTTTATCTTCTTTGCTACTTTATAGAAAAAAAAAAAAACGCTTTTTTTTTAATTAATTGAACGGTTGGTTTAATTATCACCAATATAACATAAGATTATAGTGGCAGTGATAAGTGTAGTTGAAAAGTTATTTTGATTTAAAGATTTTTTTTGTTTTTTCGATTTTTTAAACAATTTATTTAAAAAAAAAAAATTAAAGTAGAATCATCATCATCATCATCACGAATATTGCTACTTGAATTTTTTTTAAGGTGTGATAATTCACATGATGAATTTATAAATGATAATTTATTTTAATGTTAATTTTTTTTTTTTTTCAAAATCAATACAAGTAGAAAAGATTTAAATATAAATATGCTATAATGTATCTTTTGCATATAATTTTAATTAAATATTTTCGTTTTTTTTTGTTTGTTATTTTTTTATGGTCAAGTTTAATGACATTTCCATTGAGCATTTCACCAATTACCGATGAATGTACAACATATCTTAGTGTACAACATCGATGAATGTACAACATATCTTAAGATTGATAGTTTTGCAATTGCCAATTTTATTTCAAAAAAAAAAAAAAAATAAATGAATACTTAATTAAAAAATTTTAATGGATTTTATTAAAAAAAAAAAAAAATCTGAAATTTGAATAAAACAAGTGGGTGGACTTGGACATTTATTTCCAAGGGTATTATGTAAAATTTATAGATTAATTTTATAACGCAATTTTTTAAAATTGGTAAAAAAAAAGTTTTTTTTTGTTTAAGTTATGACTTTTTTAATAAATTAATAAATTTATTTAATAAACATTAAAACATTTTATTAACGTCCTTTTTAATTTTTTCATCTTCTTTTTTTTTTTTAATTTTTAAGTATGTACTTAAATTGTACTTAACCACTTTTTATAATTTTTAAATAAAAATTTATATTTATCTGTTATTTATATTTTATTATGAATCTGTAATTTCATAAAAACTTAAATATGCAATACTAAACCTAAATTTTTTTTTATAATTTAACTGAGATCATGTATAATCACGTACGGGTACGTACAGCATAATATATAGTATAAGATCTTTTCATTTATCTTTTAATCTTTCCATCATTTTTAGCCTTGATTTAAACTCAGTTTGCGCTAAAGGCTTTATTAAAAAGTATTGTACATGAAGCTGTTAGGTATAATCTAAATTTCGATATATGATTATACTGCCAATACTCAAAATTCTGTACTCAAAAAGACTGTCATTTCTAATTTAAATAATAATATGTCTTTTCATTTATTTATTACCATCGAACTCTTTACCTTTAGAGTCGTTTTAACTTTAGCCTTCCCTATAACGTTTCGTAAAAATAAATTAAACAGAATAAAACTGTTAACAACAATTTTAATTTTTATACATATATAAATATAATTATGTTGACATTGCCTAATCCTTTTTAAAAGATCTTGTCCTCTACTGTAAAGACTAAAGATTTCAGTTGATCTGAAAAAGTTCTATATTGTGTCTAGAATTCTTGTCTTTTTATAAAGGAAATAAATGTACTTTCTTATTTTTTGTTTATTTAAGATCTTCTATTGCCAATTAAAACTCTATTGATCCATATTAAAATAAAATCTAAATAAGAATTAACTCTTGGAAAAAATATTTATAAACTTTTATTACTCTTTCTTGACCCCAACATTGCTAAATCTTTGTCAATATATACTATATACTAACAATTTTCATCAATTTTTTTGCAAACTGTAAATTCAGATTCTTTAATTTAAAATCCTAATTTATCATTTCCTTTACATTCAAAACAACATTCAATTTCTACTGACATGGTCCCATACATACTTTAGAATGTCCCATACATACCTTAGAATGATTTACTTCTAGTGTTGTAAAAAATGTTCAAAAAATGCTCCAACAACAAACATTTCCTAATATTCTTAACAATCTTTAAATTCTAAAAAAAAAATCTCATTGAATTATTTTATTTAGATCAACATAAATCTTATTAAAATTCTTATAAAAAGCAATTAATTATACAATCAAATGTAAATTCTTTCTTTTAAAATTCAATTATTTTAAATTGGTCTTTTTATTTGTTTAACAGATGAAGTCGTTTATCTTGCACTTGGTTGTGCTTTTTCTATTTGGAATACAACAAAATGTGAATTCTTCATCATTAAAAGCAACAACAGAATCAGTCACTAAACCATTATCATTATCAATTTCTAAACCTATTGAAACAACAACAGTTATTCTAACTTTATCATCTCAAGAACAAAACAATTTACCAAAAAAAATAACAACAACATCATCAATATCTTCTAAGTCATCTAAAATAACAGAGACATTTAATTCAAATAATAGACAAAAATTACGTAAGGCACGCGACTTACCAATAAAAAATCTAAAATCATCACAAAGTAGCATCAGCAGCAGCAGCAGCAGCAGTAATAGTAACAATAATAATAATAATAACGGTAATAATGGAATAACATGTATTACACTCCTTAAAGATGGAAATAAAAATGTTGATTGTCGTGAATTAAAACAAAAAGAAGACGAAGAACAAAAACAACAACAAATTTTAAAACAAGAAGAACAGCTACAATCACTGCATCAAGCATCACAATCTCTTTGGCATGAGACACAACAAAGCAATAGAGTACGACGAACTAGCAAAACGTGAGTTTAAATTTTATTCAATATTTTTTTTTATAAAAATTTATTTTTTTTTTTGTTTTTTGTGTTTTATCACAAAATATTTTTGCAGCACTTTAGAATGCGGCAAATATTTTTAAAATTTTTAGAATAAATTAAAATTTCTTTTTAATTTCTTTTTAGACCAAGAACAATTCAACGATTAATAGCAGGACATTTAACATTAACAAATGATCAAGCTTTCTCTACAAGAAAAATTGAACCGGTAACCACTGATATAACCAAAATTGTACCAGTATCGTCTACAACAAAAAATGAACCGATTATAGAATCACAATCGAGACCAACAATATTTGTTGGCAGTACTCCTGCACCACCAATTAGAAAACCATATCGCAGCCGAACTTTTAATAATTCATTAAGAAGAAGAAGACCGATTTCAACCACAACATCAACTTTTAAACCTTCAATAAAATTAGAAAATTATGATGAAAAAAATGAAAAGGATGATGATGAAGCATTTCTGGAAGACCCTAAAGAATCAGATAACTGGGACAATGGTATATTAAGATTAAGTGCCGGTGGTGGCAAAGAAGATAACATTAAAACAAAAAAGAAACTTGATCCAAACAAAACCTTATCAGAGCAAGTTAAAGATGGTAAATATGGATTAATAGAAGAGGAACTTTTTAAAAAACGTCCAAAACGTCCGGGAATTTTAAGCTATTTGCAAAATAAAGAATTTCCACATGACAATGAAAAAACATTAGGTGGTCTTAATGAAGAAGACATTTGGTTGGCAGAAGACCATCTTCTAGTAATTAAGGGTGGTGGTCTCAATGACAATGATAAAAATGAACCGTGGGCTCCAATTGATGATTACATCGAACCAGATCGTCCTATAAAAATACCAGAAAATCCACAAGTACCACCACCATTTCCTATCCAACTTGGTCCAAACGAACCGATTCAATTTGTCGGCGATAATCAAATCACGTTCGGAAATTCGCCATTCTTCAATGAATCATCCAGAGACACGTTATCAATATATCCCACCGGAAATGAAAATAAAAATCAAATCGAAAATGAAAATAGCGACAAAGAAAATATACCTACCGGGAAAGGCCCGTATCAAGGTACTACAAAATTGGAAAGCATCACTAATACCAACAAAGAAGAGGGATATTTCTATCCGCGCGGCAATCCCGCATGGAACATTAAAAATGGTACACTCTTTAATCCATTTTTAAATTTTAGGCCGTTTGACTTCCCTGCAGTTCCTCCAAATGGTTCAGTAGATGAATTTATTGATCAATTTGATGAAGATGATCCGTCTTTATATTATCCACCTCCATACAGTTTTATTTACAAAAGTAATTACACAAATCCAGTTCCAGCTGGACCTTTAGTTCCAGGTATTGTGCTTCCACCTCCACCAAATGCATTTAGCAGATTAGAAAAAGGAACAACAACAAGAAAACCACGGCCAAATCGACCTTCTTTTAGGCAAAAGCTTACAAGAGTGCAGGAATATAAACCGAAAACCATTGTTGTTACGCCAAATCCTATTAGAAGTACAACTCCAACAACTAGGTATACTTCAATCAAATCTACTACTCCATCAACTACAACTACAACTACAAATCTTCCAAATACTGAACTTGATTTAAATAAAGAAGTAATATATTCTCAACCACCATCATATGGTAAAGTACGGTATTACACACCATCTAGCAAAGCGTATACCACACCAACAACATTATCGACACCAAGTGAACCAGCTCCTGTACAAGAGATTATATCATTCGTCCCACAAATGGAAATTAAACCAACCAAAGATGATTCCTTATCTCTTAAAACTCCAATTTATTATGAATATTATGATACCAAACCGACTCCAGCTCCAACTCCTGAAGTATATTATAAAGAAATTTTACCACCCACAGTTCCACCAAGTCCAACTATTCCATTGCAACATACAACTTCACCATTACCTCAAGCAGTTTCACAGACATATTCTTCCAAACCCGTTACATCAACTTATCCTACTCCTGCTCCAAAACAACATTCAACAAGAAAACATAAACCATCTAAAATTACAACAATTAAACCTGTACTACGTAAACCGAATAAGCAATACTCTTCCCAAGGAAAAACATATCTTACACAAAGACCTTACAATTTTGATGACTATATTAATATTAAACCACAACCTGAAATACGACCAAATGGTATAGCTCAATATGATACACCAGTAGAAACTATTAAACCGATTTATAATCCAAAATCTGAGCCAGATTTTGACCGAGAAATAAATTCTATTAGGCAAACATTACAATTTTTCAATGGACAACAGCCAAATTACGATTATCATCAAAGTACACATAAACCAAAACCAATTTATGAGTACTCATTTGATGTAACAGGAACAAATCCATCAACACCTAAACCTCAGTTTGATACTGAGCCATTTCAACCAATGGTTAAATATAGTTCACCCGTTGATGATGTTAACGGTTTCCGTGCTATAACTTATCCCGATGGAAATGATCAAAACTATTATAATACAGTCACTGGTAATTCACAAGTATCACAAAAGAATCAAAACGATCAAATTCGTGTTCAAATTATTTACGATTCAACACCTCGACCCGAAAATGGATTTTATTCAAACGCTCCTCCAGCTACTCATAGCACATTAATACAAGCACAAAATCCATGGATATCTATAGAAAAACAAGTGGTACATGAAATTGGTACCAATGGCTTACCAATTACAACAAGGCGTCCGCCGAAGAGACGTCCATCATCTCGTAAAATTGAACAAGTTCCTAAAACCAAATTTGATGGGTATTTCTATAATCCTCCACAGACAGCTTCTAGTCAAGTTCAAAGGACAAATAATCGTTATTACGAAGAACCATTTTCAAAGCATTTGAGTGAAATAAGAAAGAAACTTAATCCAACACAACCCCAATCACAACCACTGGTGCAATGGAATATAGAAAATGCAACAAACTTTGATTACGTTACTCCGCGACCCATTTTCAATCAACCAAATGATCAGATGGAGCAATACTTAAGAGAACGAACTTTTGAAGGAAATTCTAATCCTGGAAATACATACTTATGGAATATAGAAAATTATACAAATGCTGCTGGTCAACAATATAAAACAATTAATTCTAACTCTGATAATATACCGCAACAAAACTGGCAACAACAACAACAACAACCACATCAACAACCATCACAACTTTGGAGTCTTGAAAGTGATATTAATGTTAATAATATTCCTTATGGAAGACCGCCTTCTAATCCAGATTCTGAATTTATTGAATTATATAGACCACAATCAACACATCATAAATCACATCGTGATAAATACAGAGATGGTTCTAAATCTATCAAACCAAATGCAGAACCTTTTATGCAATATTTAAGAGAAGTAACACCAAATGAAAATCTTACACCACAATCTCAAAAGCTTTGGGGTTTAGATAGCAATTTAAATGAACCTTATGCTAGACCTTCAATTAATCGTAATGTTGAAATAATTGAACAACAACCAATTCGTCCTAGTCATCATTATAAACAACAACAACAACAACAACAGCCACAAAGAATAAATGGAGCTGAATCTTTTAAACAGTATTTACACAAAATTACACCAAATAAAAATTATAATCCACATACTCAACAAGTGTGGAGATTAGAAAATGATACTAATGTTAATAGAATACCACAAGGTAGACCACCAATTAATTCAAATTCTGAATTTATTCCACCACAACAAAGAAGGCCTATTTACAGAGAAAATATTAGGGAATTTGCTCCATCACAAAAATTACAGCGACAACAACAACAACAAGTGCAACCACAGCAGCAGCAACAGCAATTACAACAACAGCAACAATCATGTAAATGGCCACGAAATTGTAATACAAATCAAAATGGACAACAAAATATTGGTGTTTCACCTGGCCATTCATTACATAGTGATACAAATATAAATTATGGACAAAAATTACCACCAATAAATCCAAATAGTGAATTTATAAATCCATATCAGCCATTTTTAAATGAATATAATCAACAACCACAACATTTAGTACCAAAACCAATTTATAATCGCCCACAACCCTTAATAGATAACACTAATAGTAATTATCAACAAGAATCTTATCAAAATATGAATAATAATCAAAGGCAACAGCAAAGATCGCCTAAATAGGAATATTTAAAAAAAAAAAAATTATTTTAATTTATATGTAATTTAAAATTTTATTTAATTTAAAAAAAAAATTTTTTGTATTAAAAATGGTTTATATATGTATGTTGTGTGAGAATTTGATGTTTGTTTTAGATATACCCTATGTATTATAATAATAATAGATGATCGTAAAAAAAATCATATGACACTTTAAACTTCTTAATGACTTTACTTTTCAATATTGTATAAATATTTATATGTATAAATATTTAAAATAAATATTTAAAATAATTGTGTGTAATAATTCATATTTTAATTTTGTTATTGTGAATTTTGTATACTAAAGCCGTACTCCTTAAAATGTTAGTTCTAGTTGCATAACAAAATTCAAAAGTTTTTCTTAATATGCGAATATTAAATAAAAAAGCGAAATTTCAGCAAAATATTTATTTTCACGTATAACAATTCAGAAATATCTTTAATTAACATATTTAATTTCATATTTTTAAAAAAAACTAAGTTAATAATATAATTTTGCGGCAAATTGATGCATTTCTACAGTATTGGCTAAAAATCTATTTCTGTTTTCAAGAAAGTATCTATTTTTTTGTTTTTTAAATTCATTTTCTTAAAAGATGCACGCAAAATAGACAAAACAGTTAAGAAAACGGTATTACTTTAAATCTGTATTACCTCCTAAAGAAAATTCATGTAAAATTTACCGACATACACATTAACCAACATTATTTAACCATTTTCAAATGTCAACCAATCAAATGAGTATATATTTTACAGTTTCAAAGTAAATAGCTATTAAATTTTTCCCTATATACTCTCCTACATAATGGTCGTGTATTTAGAAGTTCTAAAAATTTTTAAATTTAAAGGAGTAACTATAGAAAAATATTAACAAAATGTCTGATGCTTTTTAATTTTCGGTATAATTAATGGATTCAATTTCTGGTATTTTCATGAAAATATTTACACGTGGGTTCCAATTAACCATACAAATAGAGTATAGTTAATTTTTTTTTTTTTTTTAATAAAATTATATAAAATTAAAAAAAAATTTTATAAATTTTCTTAATTATAAATTATAACTATAAAAAAAATAAAACAAAACATGTAAAAAAAATTCACAATAACAAAATTTTGAGAGCCAACTATATTTGACTATTTGTAAAGTTTAAACACAAACAAACACACCTAAAATACATTAAATCATAAATTTACAATAATTATAAATAATTTTCAGTTTGATTTTTAATTTTCTAAAATATTTCAATTAATTGATTGCAGCTCAATTGAGACACAGAATTTATATTTTATTTATTATATACTCGACAGCTATTTTGATTTTTATTATTTAACCATTTTAAAAAATTCTACAAAAAGTCGATGAAAAAAAAAAACAATACCCGTACAAATAGGTAATTAAGATAAAGATAAGAAAATAAGACAAATTATAATTAAAAAAAAATAAAAAAAGTTTTTTATAAAAGTTTTTAAACTTACCTACATAAAATTAATAATTAAAATAAAAATATTTAAAAAGAAATTTTCATTAATAAAAATAAACAAAAAAAAAAAATACCCACAAATTTATTTATATGTATATTAACACGTTGAGTCCCACGGGTATCACCGGTGAACATTGTTGTATGTTCTTAAAAGCCCGAATCAATTTAATATAGCGTTTTTCACTTTTAAAAATATTCACCGGGACTGATACATTGGGACTTAACGCAAGTTTATTTTTATGTTAACCGGTGAGCGCGAAATTTTGTAACATTTGAGTGATGTTCACCGTGGAATACACGTGGGACTTAACGCAAGTATTTTTTTATGTTCACTTGTGAGTATGGGACTCAACGTGTTAAATAATATGACAACTATAATTAAAATTAAGAAAAATTAATTGTTAATATCAAAAAATTTTAAAGAGAACAAAAAATTTAAAAAAATTAAGGGTTATCCAAAATATTTTACACTGAGATTTGTATGAATTCTTTAATTTTTCTAACAAAAAAAAGAAAAAAAAACAAAAATTGTAGCTTGGAATCAAATAATCTACGTCAGTTTGTTTGTTGATTAAATTTTTAACGTTCTTACTTTTTTAATGTAAATTATTTCTATTATAATTTTTTTTTTTTAATTTGTTAATTTTTTTTTCTTTTCGTTAAAATGTTGTAAAAATGCGCTATGATAATAATTAATCCCAAAATAGACGTAATGGGAAGAGTAAAAATTCTATCATAACATGTAAAATAAATGGACATAGCCAAAATAGATAATAAAAATGTTAAAAAAAAAAAACTGTACGAAAAATTATATCTTATATAAACGAAAGACATGTCACATAAAGTCTGCGTAAAAAGTCTGCGTAAAAACAATACGTTACGTTTAACCTAAACATTTATTTACGCAAAAAGTTGTTTATTTAAGTTGAGAAGTTGAGAAAGATTAAAAATTATTAAATTATATTAATGTAAATATATACATATTTTTATACTGATTATGCTGTACTCGTATATTTTTTATTTATCTCCAATCTTCTATTTTTTTGTTTTAATTACTGTTAAACATTTGAATGTAACTAAAGTTATAATACACATTTTAATTACCAATTTTATTTTTATCCATTCTAAAAACAATTAAAAACAGATATATTTTAAAATTAAATTTATACGATAATTCCACACAGAACTTGTAAACAAAAACATATGATTTTATCGTCATTATGTCGCGTTTTCATTTTCACTAGTTACTCGTTTACACATAGTGAAAAAACGCGTACGAAATTTACTGTGTTTTTTTTTATCTTGTCTCGTCACGTCTATTTTTGGGTTGAGCTATACTTAATACCTTACATTTTGTGTTTTCGTCACGTCATTAGAAACATTTTTTAAAATGGTTAAATAAAAAAACCGAAGCAGCTCTCAAGCTAATAAATAAAATATTTTGTTCTGTATTTTATCTTCAACCAAATAATTAAATAATTTTGAATTAGGTTTTACATTCAATATTTTAAATCTAGATTTATATTTATTGTTTAAAACTCTAAAAATGTTAACATAAAATTAAAGTCTTTTAAGAAGTATTTTTAGTGTCCGTCCGTCTTTAAAAAATTTTTTAATACATTTTACAAAATAGTAAAAAAAAAAAATTTTTTTTTTTATTTTTATTTTCTTTTCTTTTGTTTTTGTAATTAAAAAATTTAAAGGATTTTAAAAATATCGTCAAATTGTGATTTATTAGAAAAAAAAGAAAAAAAAAACAAAAAAAAAAAAACAGAAATTTTTTTTATTTACATACATGTATGTATGTATATGTAATACATTTTATATAAGTATTAATATTTAAAATTTAATTAGTATTATAAGAAATTTAATATTCTAGCCAATTTTATTTATAAAATATATCATAATATACATATATATATTATGTATATTCTATATAATAATTATAATAGTATATACATATATATATATGTAATTCAACTTGTCTAAAAATATATTAATATAGTAATTAATATAATTATTAACCAGTACATTTTTATGTTATATTGTATTAATTAATTGTGAGTGACTAAAAATAAATTTTTTTTTTTAATTATTAAAGAAATACAAAAAAAAAAAGAATACCATTTAAAAATACATACTTTCGAATCTTTCTTAAAAATCATATTTTATTTTACAAAAAATATTATTTAACTTTTACGAGTACCAGAATTCATAACTTAGTTTAAAATACATATACTTATCCTTTTTATTCGAATCCGAATTTTTTATTTGTAATAGTAAAATTAATTTTAATAAATGCTCTAAAAAAGAGAAAATAGAGGGATTATTTTTATAATATAGAAAAAAAAAAACTACAATTTCTAATATAAACTAAAAGCAAATCTAAAAGTTTTAAAATTTTGAGTATAAATTTTGAGTAAAATTAAAAATATGTAATGTTTACCTATATAAAATAAGTTACATAAGATTTTTACCCGAATGAAAAAGAACTTTATTTTTGAAAATTTGAACATTAAATTAAATTTGAAAATTATTCTTTGAGGTGTTAAAAAATGTTATGTTGAAAATTCTTGATAGGTAGATAACATATACATGAGTAGATATAGGTAAGGTACCCATACCCAAAAATATTTTCTAAAAAGAAATGTCAATCACTCAATTTTTTTCATCCATTTCCTTTATTTCTTTTGGATAGTGAAAATTTATATAAATTTTATTGAAATTGTTAGACTGTATAATATGTTTTTTATTAAAATAATTAGTAAATTAATGATAAAAGATGCATTTACAATATAATAAAATATTCATTAAATGGGAGAATGCAAATTGTAAACAAATAGAAAAAAAAATTTTATTTATACATTATTCCTGACACGGTTGTATATGTCAAAACACTCATTTATCAGTCATTCTGTATATTGTAAATGCATCTTTTACCATTAATTTATCCATAAAATTGTGGCCTTATACACGTTGATATATATCAAGGAATTCATGGAATCATGTCATAGAACTCATTAAAAAATCACCCTGTATATTTATATAACATAATATAAATAAACCATTAAATAAATAATCAATTATTTACCATTAAATAAACAAAAAAATTCTAAACTCTATTTTAAAACTCTACTCAATTCAATTCAAACTCAATTCAAAATCAACTCTATTCAATTCAAAATTACTCTATAATTTGTTCTATACAAAATTCACTCAAATTTTAAAATTACTTCTATAATATTATTTTTACTTCAATAAATTCACTCAAATTTACATTTCAATACTTTTATTTTTCTATTTCTCTATCTGTTATAATTTTTTTAATTTCTTTTTGTTTTGTTTTTACCATTTAAGTATAATTTTATTTTAAATTTATATTATAAAAATTTAGAATTAATAATAATTGTAAATAAATAATAATAATTATGTATTTATTTAAAGAAAAAAGAAAAATTTTTTTTTTTCACTTATTTTTTTTTTTTTTTTTTTTAATTGAAATCCTTAAAATTATTGTGATTATTATACACTATATATATAAATAAAAATAAAATGCTTAATTTAAAATAAATTAAATAATTAATTAAAATAAATAATAATAAAATAAAAATTAAAATAAAAATATATATATACATTAATTAAAATCAAAATAAGTTTTAAAATAAAAGAAAATAAAAAAAAAATTAAATATTTTATATACATATATTTTATATATAAGCTTTAACCAAAATATTATTAAAAAAAAAGAAAAACAAAACTTTTAAAATAAAATTTTAATTAAAAATATAAAATAAATAATAAATAATATAAGAGCCATAATTAAGTATGTACTTTTGTTGTGTAGTTGATCACCCCTTTAAATAAAAAATATTTAAAATCTTGTTTTGACAACGTTTACTTTTTTTTAACCATTTACATTTTTTTTTTTTTTTTTTGAATAATTTTTAATAATTAATATTTAATATAAGTATGTATTGAAATTTTATTATAAATTGTTTTTATTTTTAAATTAAAATAATAAAATACGTATGTAAAATGAAAAAAAAATTTAAATTTAACATTATTATTATTATTTTGAATATTTTATATAAATAAAAAAAAAAAAAAACTAAAAACTAATAATGAATACGAATTTAAATTTAAACGAAAAGAAATATATATATGTATAAATATATGTACTTGTTATTATATAAATGTGTAAAATGAAATATACTTATATTTATAATTAAAAAAAAAATAAAGTTTTTTATTTAATTTAAATAGGTTTAACCAAAATAACCTTTCAGATTTTAACCTGAATATATGTATCACCAATTTTATTTTTTAAGTACAGGGTGGGCCAACATAGACTGACTGATTTGAAATGCTTATAATTTTTTTAATTTTAAAATTTTTTTAAATGAAAGTAAAAAATAATTAAAATTTTTTTAAGCTAAATGTCAAAAATTACATCCCTTAAATGCGCTCCATTTTTCTGTTGGCAGTTAACGGCTCTTTTTAAGACATTTTGCATTACATTGCATTACATTGCGCAATTTCTGCGCAAATATTCTACTTTGGTTCCTGTGAATATTTTGTGGTTTGTTGACGTAAATCCGTTCCTTCAAGCAACCCAATAAAAAAATCAGCCGCCGTCAAATCTGAGGAACGAAGTGGCCACGCAAAATCAGAGTTTTTTGAAATTATTCAGTCATCGAAAAGTTTCCGCAGAATGGCACATTGCTTCTCTGGCGGTATGAGCTGGAACCATATGTCACGAATATTAAGAACTACCAGACGTAAAATATTTTCCAACATGGTCCGGTATACCGCCCCAGAGACGGTTTCTTGATGCTCATTTTCATTTTCGAAAAAATATGGATCGATAACTCTATCAGCCATAATTTTACAACAAACACTACATCTGCGAGGGTATAATTGTCGCTGATGCACTACTCTCGGATTTTCTGTACCTCAAATTCGGCAGTTCTGTTTATTGACATATCCATTTAAATGAAAATTTGCTTCATCGATCATAATAAGATTGTTCAAAAAATTAATCGTCCGGAAACATAATAAAATTCAACAATTTTTACACGTTCCTGCACTGCGTATGATGACATTATAATATTTTATAAAATTCTTTATTATCTGCAAAAAAAAATAAAATAAAAAACTTCAAAAATAAAAAAATTATAAGCATTTAAAATCAGTCCCTGTAATTTCATTGTAAATCTTTTTAAATTGAAGTATAAATAGAACAGGGAGAACAAGACAGTTTGTCTAAATTCATTCGTCAAAATGCCATTTCGGCTAATGATATTTGACAAAAACGACTTATATCAAAATGTTATTTAACAAAATTACTTTTTAATAAAAGGGACAAAAAGACTTCGCAAAAAGACTTTTAAGAAAATATAGCGTTTAAAAAACATAATATCCTTTATTATTAAAAACAAAATTTTCAATATTGTAAATAATTTTCCGTATCAAAAACGAGGCGTTAGAAATTGTTAAAAAATTTAATTATTTAGGTCTAATTTTGGATAGTAAATCAAATTTGGTTACTCCAATTGAAGAAATAATAAAAAAAAATTCACCCTATATTTTTATTAAAGAAAACTTCGTAACTTATTATCAAAGAAAGTACTTTTTGCGGTATATTTGTCATATATTAAATCCCATATTTATTATTTAAATTCTATATGGAGCAGGGTGTTTCAATTGTATCTGAATAAACTGGACATAGTACTCAAAAAATATGTAAAAATTATTCAATGGTTACTTATTTCTTATCCATTGCAACTTTTTTATACTATAACCGATATCTTTGCCTCACGAATACAAGCAAATGTGAACTACTTTTAAGAGCTTTCAAAATAGTAAACAATCAATTCTGAATAGTTTTATTTTAAATAGAAGAATCGATATTCATAACCACAACGCAAGAAATATCTTTCACTTTTTAGAACTGGAAATCAAAGTCTTGTATTTTTAACATTTTTACTAAAATTATTAATAACATTATAATTTAACCTGCTATACTAACATTGGGGCTTATGATTGAAAACGCACGGAAAACGCGCCGCTCGAAAAAGATTATTCACCTTCACTCTATGTTGATACGATTGAAAACGCATGATTAAATTTTAATTCGCGTGAACGCGTCATTAAATTAAATGACAGTTGTCAAAAACAATTTTTAGTATAATATAAACGTCAAATAGGTAGTAGGTAAACAAAACTTATTTTTTTACAAAATTTAAAATTTATAAAATTATAATTATCTTTTTTTTTGATAAAAAGTTTTAATAAAAAATTTGTATTTTGTTGATTTTAAGGTAAACGAGGAAGAATACAGTTGCCTTTGTCAACTCTTAGATACCCGTACGAACCGTTAGTATGTTCACAGCTTGTCACTCTGCTTACAATATTATTTTTTTAATATTTTATAATTTTATAATTTCTAGAACTATGGGTTGTACATATATCCAAACTATATGTTTATATGTACATTCTTCAAAAGCAGATTCTAACCTTCCACATAACGATTATCAATCCAACACTTTTTCAAATATTCTATAGTACTATTTAATACTAAGCGGTAAATGTATATTAAATTTACTTAGTACAAAATAGTAAATATAATTTTAAATATTATATTATATTATATTTAAATATTCCATTGACAGAATAATTTCTTATAAGTACAATAAAATACATATATGTAAGTAAATACGGCGCTATATAATATACATCTATACTCTTGTCATTCATTCATTAGTGACATATACGATATGTAAATAAACATGCTATTATATAAGAATGTATGTATATCAATATCATATAAATAAAAATTCTTCAAGCAACCGTTATGTTGTTTATTTATTTACATTTTTTTGTACTACGCATTATATCCTCAACAATTTCAAATTATCGAGTAAAACAAAAATTCGTTAAAGTAATTTGTTAGAAAATTTGAAAAAATCAAGTAACACTTTCGTCAATTATAAAGTAACCCTATATTATTAAAAAAAGTTATTAACAGAAATAATTCACAAAAACATGAAGTGACATTATTTACGAAAAAAAATGTACTACATTATTGTCATAATTGAAATGCGATTTTATGTCTCGGTATTAAAGAATATATTGTGGAAATTCACTTCGCCGTAATTGTGTACTTAATAGATTATTGATTCCTTCAAAAAATTTTTGTAGAAGAATTGTCTCTAATTCTTGGCTCTGTTTATTAAATTTAACTAAATCTAATAAAAAATAGAATGTAAACTACCAGCATCTGTAAATGCATAGTAATAAGTTAACTATATTAATTAAATTATATTAACGCAGAAACAAAAGTTAATAATTTTTATTTCATAAAGCCAATAAAATACTCCGGGCAACGCCGGGTACTCTGCTAGTAATATTAATAAAACAAAAATGGTATATACGTCTGTAAATATATGTACATACTAAAAATTGATAAGACCACACAGATTCTTTGCTAAAGTCATAAACAAGCAATAAATATAAAATTTATATTTTTTTAATAATTTAGCTCTTGAAAATAACGAAAAAAAAACATAATTATGTAAAAAGAATTAATAAGTTATACACGCTTTTTCCAGAATATATATAGGGTGTTCAAAATTGAGGTATCATTTTAATTTTACTAAAAAAAGGCTTTTTTTTTTGAAATATTAAATATATTTTTATTTTAATTTATTACAAATAGGTTCCGTTTAATAATGAAAAATTATGTCGGCCAAGTGGCCCCCTCTACTACTTCGGCAGGCTTCCAATCTTTTACCAAAATTCTGAATCACGTTGTTCAATAAACTGTTTTCAATGGTTGAAATCTGTTCGATAATGTTGTTTTTAAGCTCTTGAATTTTTGTGGGATTATTGCTGTACACTTTCGATTTCACAAAACCCCACAAAAAAATCCAACGGTGTCAAATCGCACGATCTTGGTGGCCACATCACTCCTCCTCTACGAGAAATAATGCGATCTTCGAACTTTTCCTTCAAAAGATCCATTGTTTCTCTTGCTGTGTGGCAAGTGGCACCGTCCTGTTGAAACCACATATTCTCTACGTTCAAATCATCAATTTCCCGCCACAAAAAGCTTCGGATCATCTCCCTGTAGCGATTTTCTATTGACCGTAATCGCATTTCCATTTGCGTTTTCAAAAAAATATGGTCCGATGATTCCTCCTGACCACAAACCACACCAAACCGTAACTTTTTGTGGATGTACTGGTTGCTCTAAGATAACCCTTGGATTCTCTTCACCCCAAATACGGCAATTCTGTTTATTGACGTAGCCATTGAGCTGGAAATGAGCTTCGTCGGTGAAGATTATTTTGTTAAAAAAATTCTCATTTTCTTCTTGTTTTTCGATTGCCCAAGAAACGAATTGCCGACGTAATGCATGGTCAGTTGGTTTTAATTCTTGCGTCAGCTGGATCTTATAAGCCTTTAAATGGAGATCACGATGCAAAATGTTGAATAATGTGGATGGTTTGATGTTTAATTGCTGCGAACGATGACGAATGGAAGTTTTTGGATCTTCTTCAACACTTCTGCTCACAGCTGCTACATTCTCGGTTGAACGCCCACTACGTTGATAAATGTTGCCTCTGTTATCAAGAACAAATCCAGTTTCTAGAAATTTATCAACCATCAGCTTGATGGCACGATTTGTTGGAGCATTTTCTCTACCAAATTTTGTTCGAAATTTCCTAATTACATCTTGAAAACTTTTACCATTTTCAAAAAATGTTGTAATAACAAAAACACGTTGTTCCTTCGTGTAACGTTCCTTATTAACTAACCTGAATGTATTTAGAATATACCTAAAGAAACCTCGTATAAAAATTCCAGGTAGAAAAAAAATGGCGGCAAAATCAAAATGATACCTCAATTTATTTATACATACATAACATTTAGAAAGTATAATATGTTTGTTGAATCTCTTTTTTCGAACTATCTTATTATTATGACAAATGGAAACTTGCATAATGTCAATTTTTGTCAAAAGATATTAGACAAAAATCAGATAGAACGTCTTCGAGAATTTTATCCCTTGTACTTAAGGACGACATGATTTAAATATTGGAAATAACTGCATTTTTCTCTTTACGGTGAATTTAATAAAATCGTTAAGGTAGATTTTATATATAAAAGGTGTGTCTTTAGGATTCATTGTTGTTGCAACATCTTTTATTCATGATTTTGTTTCAGGTTAAAGCTTAGATACATACGAGTATTACTAATTGTTACCATTTGCATACGGCGACATTGAAGGTATGATTTAAAAAAGAACAAATGACTAATGATGAAATTAAGTTTAAAAACCTTTAATAGGAAGAATTAAATAAATAATTTTAAACAACTTCGGTTGATTAATAAATAAATAGAAAAATAAAAGAATATAAGTTATTATTTATCCCGAAATTGAATCTACTTTAAGTTTTTGTTAGCAATTTAAGACTTAGATTTACATTAATTTTGATTAATATTTATGTCAAATTTTAGTTAATTTTGATTTTATTAAAAATGCATTGAATATTAATTTTCACAACAATTTTCGACAAAAATAACTTTCAAATATATTTTCAATAAGGATCAATTTAAGTTTATTGTAAAAAAAGGTATACAAATATGCTGATTTGGTTAAATGTTAAATTATATAAAAACTAGGGGCCCTGTAGCTGGTATGTAAGTATATTTTACCGAGACATCTAAATTACAAAAAATTCGTATAGGAAACAAAATTTCTTGATTCAAAAAAAAAAAACAAAAAAAAAACATGATTCTAAACATACGTATGTTATATGTTAATGTAGATTTTGTAATAGGAAAATCGTATCCAAATATGTACTTGTATTCAAAACTTAGAGGAATGTCATAATACGTAGTGTGTGGCTGAAAACTACTAAATTATAATTATAGATTTGTTATGAATTAATAACGTTATATATCTTCAACCTATATTATTGGTCAAAAATATGATTACGCAGATATTTATATTATTGATTTGAGAGTTAAAGCAATACTTTTGAATATAACATTTAATCATCATTTTTATAGCGGCATTTTTCAAATACGTTGGGTATTGAGGAGAGTAACAAAACTGACCGATAATTAGAATAATCGATAACAGATTAAAATCGATTAAGAATCAGACCAATATAAATATGGATATAAACTATAATAGGAGTTTAAAAGCAATTTGATTTGATTATGAAATGAATTATTTTAATGAATTTCACATAATATGTGAGTCTTTCGTTTCACTAACGCAGAAGCTGAGCGCCCACAGAATTTTGTTAAAATATCAATTCAACTTTTGACCACTGTTGGGTACCTTCTACGTATTGCTGTTTTCGCTAAACGATTTTCGTATATTACACTTTGACACTACACAAATCGATTGTATTTTGACATATTTCATATGATAGTCATTTTACTTTCGGATTTTGTAGCGAATTTACCGCTTTTATTTTCATATTGTGATCACAAATCTGAATTAAAAACATTATAAGATTTTAAAGAAATTGGCAACCAAGTTATTCATTAAAATTGAACATACCACCATTGCATTTATACTATTATAAACTTTTCTATTATATAGAAATAAATGCCTAGCATTAGTAGTTCTAATAATTTGAATGTGGATTTTATCAATTGCTCCTAAGATATGGGAAACTTCCCCTTTCTATAAAAATAATACTTATAGCTTCGCGGAGTTCAGCATATCTCATTTCAATTCTCATTTTTTTTCAATTGCTGTAGAAACTTCAGAAATAACAATGAACACAGTTTGCTGCGCTAGAGTGCAATGTTCATATCTTGGCCGACTCCATGTTAGTAACCACCTTCAGTTAAAATTTTAATATTGCACCCAGTTTTATTATTTTCGATACCTACCGTACCAGGTGATTTCAATTCACCTTCAATTTTTAATAATATATACACAAATCCTTCCTTTGTAAGTCGAAAGTTTTTTATGAATCTAAATTAAAGTTTTATATAGTAAAACTACTTGATTAAATAAAATATTTAAACTTACTTTCCCGACTTTTCATGAATATTAGATTTATCACGAAAAATGTTGCGCTGAACAGCCTATTTTTAAGAAAAACTTTTGTCTTTCCTGTTGCTTTCACTAAAATAAATTGCAAAACAGTCCACATTCTTTTTCTATAAATTCTAAAAAGTGTACTCAATTAAAATTTTATTTCAATCGCAAATGTGAGTTTCTTACATATTAGCACCCTTGTTTTAATGATGTGATCACATTAAAGATTTCTACAATAGTAGAACAAAATTGTTACATTTATATTAAATTGGTTCAAAAATATTTAGGATCAATTAAACATTCAAGAAGTAATCGTTAAATGCATAGAAATTTTATTTATAACTTTTACAAATTTTATTATTACAATTTAAACATCAAATTTAATTTTTTATTTGTAGGTTTATATTACTTTATGACAGCAATATCACAATTTCTTATTACCGTTTATTACCGCTGATTTGATTACTTTTAAAAGCAGTAGAAATAATACTGCGACCTTTTGATGTAGATTATAGATCTTATTGTGCTGCTCATATTACAATGTCATCTGGGATACTACTCTAAGAAACTAAAAATATGGATTTATTACTAGCAGTTAATTTTCGGGGAAAAAATATGCTCCTAGTGTACAGATCTTCCTCGGATGTGATCTGATGGTTCTACTGCTGATATTGCAGATAATTTAATTCAAGAAAAAAATTTTTTACGTCAACTACACTAAGCATTAATTGTATTTATTGTATAGCGGCGTTACATGACGAATATCAAGTGGATTTTTTTTGTTTTTGTATTTCAGGAAGAGTCTTATATTTTCATTTTACATCCCCTAGTAATTTCAACATTTCTTTTTTTTTATTCTTTACGGCAGGGAGAATACTTTGTATTAAAAAAAATATGCAAACTGCCTTCATTTTTTAGATGACAATCCTAGAAAATTCCAACATTTCTTTTTTTTTATTCTTTACGGCAGGGAGAATACTTTGTATTAAAAAAAATATGCAAACTGCCTTCATTTTTTAGATGACAACCTAGAAAATTCCAACATTTCTTTTTTTTTATTCTTTACGGCACGGAGAATACTTTGTATTAAAAAAATTATGCGACTGCCTTCATTTTTTAGATGACAATCCTAGAAAATAACCTGCAAAACAATAATTCATTTGAGTATTATTTATTCAATTGGGTTATTATTTATTTATATAAAAAATAAACTCCTTTTTTTCTGATTTGTAAAGTCTTCGTCGTATGGTCAAAATTTTGTATCAAATTCGACAGTATAAAAAAATTAATTTTGATAATCATCTCATAATTCCCATCTAAAGCTAAATAAAAAGTTAAATACGTGTAGATATTTGTTTTTATGTTATAAAAATTCAATAAAAACACTTTTTAAACAAAATTTTTGTTTTAATAATTTGAAAATTTTTATTTTATAAATATTTTTTTTGTAATATTATGCATATTATTCTTTTTTTTTTTTATTTTTTTTCTTTTTTTTAATATTTACGTTTATTTTCTTTTTTTCTGGTTTTTTTCATTTTTTTTTTTTTTTAATAATAATACAATAATTTTTTAATATTTTTTTTTTTTTTTTGTTTTTTTTTTTTATTTATTTTATCCATTAATTCTAAAATATGTGGTATTTTTTTTTTAGTCACATATTCAAAATTTAAATAATTTCTATTAATTTTAATTATTTTTTTATTTTTTTTTTTCATATTTAATTTTTGCATTTTTTTTTTTTTTTTAATTTATTTTTACTTTTTATTTAATAATAGCATAATAATTAATATTTATATCTACATATATATCTATTTATATATATCTATATATATATATGTATATCATAAAATACTCAACAAATTTTTTTAAATATTTTATTCACAAAAAAAAAAAAAAAAAAAAAAAAATATATAAGAAATAATTAAAAATCTTAATTATTTTTTTTTTGTTTTTTTTTTTTTTTTTTTTTAATATTAATTTAAAGAGTGGTTCTTTAAGGGTTTTTATTTTTTTTTTATATTTTTTTTTTTTTTCTTACTTAATTCATCTAAAATTTAAAAATACAAAATAAGGAAAATTTGATAATAGGTAATATATATATTATGTCTACTACTGATGTTGAGAATTTTTTTTTTTTTTTTTTTTTATTTTTAATTTTATAATTACTAATTAATTTAAAAAAAAAAAAAATCTTTAAAAAAAACACAAAATTAATAAAAATTAAATAAAAAAAAAAAAAAAAAAAAAACTAACTTAATAAAAAAGAAAGAAAATAAAAATGTATAAATTAATTTTTAAATACAAAAAAAAAAAAAAATTATATTCTATTAAATTTTTTCAATGCAATCGCGGTTTTTTAATTTTATTTAATTTATTAATTATCTAAAAACAAAAAAAAAAAAAAAATACTCTTTTATATTCAGATTTTTATTTATATGTTTATTTATTAAATTCTTATTTAAAAAAAATAAACAAAACAAATCAATTTTAAATTAGCAATTTATAAAACTTTATAATAATTATCGTGGTACTAAGAATTAAACTTTACACAAATAATTATTAAACTTTTAAAAATAGAAAAATATAAAAATATTAATGAAAAACAGATTTCAAAATATACAAAATAACAAAAAAAAAAAAAAAAATAGTACAAGAGACATTAAATAATATGATATACCGATTAAAAACTGAATATTTTTTAATAAATGCAAAATTTCCAACAAAAAAACCCATGCCAAATTGGATCAAAAATTAAGAAAAACATGGCAAAATGAATGATCTCAGAAAATTATTTAAAGAATTCCATCAAAAATTATTTAAAAATAATTTAACAAATTTTAAATTGAAAAAAAAAAAATCTTAATTAAAATTAAAAAAAGGCGTTTCGAAAAATGTTCATTTGCTTTCAATTTTTGGTATAAATTTACTAAATTAATAAAAGTGTAATTATTAAAATTTCATTATGACACCCCCCATATTTTAAAATTGATTTGTTGTTTAATTAAAAAAAATTTTTTTTTTTTTGTTTGTTTTTTTTTGAATATAAAAAAGAAACAATTTTAAATTACAAAAGAAAAAATAATTAATTAAATTTAATTTTAAATAAAAAAACTAAAAAAAAAGAAAAAAAAAATAATAATAATTAAAATAATTAAAAGAAGACAAAGCTATACTTAAATATTATATTCAGTTTTGTTTTGTTTTTATGTTTTTTTTTTTTTTTTTGTTTTATTTAAAAGTTAATTTTTTTTTTTTTTTCTTTACGCTTGTGTTTTGTTTTTTTAATTTCTTGATTTTAATATATATATATATATATATTAATATTATAAATTTTCTTTTTTTTTTTTTTCTTTTATATTTATATAGTTTACATTACAAGTTTTTAATAACTTTTCCTTTTTTTATTTATTATTAATTTAAATTTAAAGTATTATAATATATAGATATATATATATATATATGCTTTTTCTTATTTATATATATATATATATATATATATATATATATGTATATTATTTTGTATATATGTATATATACATATAAATATAATTATAAATATTATATTTATATTTTTAGTTTAATTTTTAAATCTTATCTTAAAAATAAAAACTTATTATTTTTATTTTTTATTTTTTGTTTATAATTTTTAATAATATATTTATTTATATAACTATTTAATAATTTTTATAATTAATAATAATTAAATAATAATAATAATAATAATAATGAAAAAAAAATATAGTTAATCAAAAAAAAAAAAAAAGAAAAAAAAAAAGTCTTAAATTCTAATTTTCTTTTATTTTTATATTTATTTTAATATTTAACTTGTTTGTTTTTGTTGTTTTATTTTTTTTTTTATTTAATATTTTATTTATTTTTTAATGGTAATCTTATAGCTTTTTTTTTTTTTATTTTTATTTTTTTTTTTTTTTCAATTAGTATTTTTATTTATTTTATTTATAATTTATTTACATTTACATTGAATTTATTAATTTTTAAATCAATTTCTATTTTATTTTATTTGATTTTTTTTTTTTCTTTTTTAATTTAATCAAAAAATTATTGCTGATTTTTTTTATGTTTTTTTTTTTATTCTACTTATTATTTTTTGTTTTTTTTATTTATTTAATTTATTAATTTTTTTTTCTTATCTGGATTTTCTTTTTTATTTTTATTAATGGATTTTTTTTTTTTTTTTTGTTATATTAATTTTCTACTATAAATTTTATATAATATATATATGTATATATATTATGTTTTGCCTTTTGTTTAAAAGAAAAAAAAAAAATATACAATTATTAGAAAAAAGAAAAGAAAAAAAAAAAATGTTTTTATTATTAAAATATTAAAATTCTTTTTTAAGTTTCAATCGAATTTTATGTCGAAATAACTTCTGTCGTGTTTTGTCTTCTTTGATGATAACGTCATCGATTTCTTTTTTTAATTACACACTTTTTCACAAAATTTTGTTTTTATTTTATTTCTGATTATTAAATATTTTTTTTTTTTTTTTTTTAAATTATATGCTTACTTATTATTACCTTTGCATGGTTGTACTTTTTTGAATAATAATAATTTTGTGGTTTGAAATTTAAGTCAAATGGCAAAAAAAAAAAAAATTAAGTCAAATAACGGTAAAAAAAAAAAAATGAATAAATGTACAATAAATGAAGCTTATAATTTTTCCTCTTTTTTTCTAAAAATAAGGGAAGTTTGAAGCCAACAATTGCCTATAGCTTTTTTTTTTTGTAGTTTGTTATATAAATACACACATGTATTTTAAATAAAATTTATGAAAACTTGATTCTTTATTTTATAGTTTTATAATGAAATTGTGCTGTTTAATTTAATTTTATTTTTTTTTTTAAATATTTTTAATTTAATTGAATTGAGATAATTTTTGAAAAGTTCAACAAAACGTTTTTTTTTTTTTTTTTTTTGCATGGATAAATAAAATTTGACGTTCCAATGTAATTTATTTATTAATTTTAATTTATTTTGAAATTGGTAATATTGGCTTTTTTTTTATTTTTGTAGAATTTTTACTTATAAGATCAATTAAAAGTTGGTTTCTTTTTTCAATTACATATTTTTAGAATTTAGAGATTTAAGATTTACATATTTTTAAGAGAAACGATTTACAACAAGATTTTTTTTTTTAAATTAATGAAAATAAACAAAGTAAATAAAAATATATTTTCTTTTTTATTAAATCTTTATTAGGTATATAATCAATATAACCCTAAAGCATAGATTCATTTACTTTCGAGTGAAGGGCATTAAGTATATTTTATTAAAAAAAAGTTAATTAAAAAGCTAATATCATTGGAACTTATGATTTACAAAAGCGACTATATAAAAGCCTTAAAATAAAAACTGAACTAAAAATAAATAAATCAATTGACCAAATAAATATAAATCATCTGACTATTTTATGTCTAGACAATTTTTCTTTAACTAATAAAAATTTTATCACATGTTATATAGCATAATTTATTAGCAATATTTAAAATTATTCAAATTAAATGAAAAATATTATACTGGAATTATGAGTCATAGTGAAATGAACCAATTTCTAAAGAGATTTTTTTTTTAATATTTTATCAAAAATAATAAATTGAATCTTTTTTTTTTTTTTTAATCTTTTTTTTTTTTTTTACGATACAACACAATTTCCTCATAAATTGAAAGAATAAATAATAAGAATTTTTTATTAAAGCAATTAAATATTTTAATAACATACAAATACATACAAATATACATACAAATATGCATTAAATTAATACAATAAATATATTTGTAAGGTATGTTGTTTTTTTTTTTTTTTGTTTTTGAAATTCTATTTATAAAATACAAATAATTTTTTTTTCTTTTTTTACATTTTACTTTTTTCTATTTATTTTATTTTTTTTTCTTTAATTACATATTTATTTTCTTTTTGATTTTCCTTATTATTATTTATTTTATTTTATTTTATTTTATTTTTAAATACCAAGATAAAGTTTTGGAATTAGGTTTAATAAATATTTTGACCTACACTGACTTTTGGAATTATAATTTTTTTTTTTGTTTTTTTTTTTTTTTTTTGTATTATTTTATTTTCACAAGAGTTTTTGTTAATTTGTTTTTAAATATAAAAATCAATTAAAATAAAAAAAAAAAATAAAAAATAAAATAAAATATAGAAAATCTGAGAGATATATTGGAGAGAATTGTTATAAGTGTCAACTTTTTTTTTTTTTTTTAATAATTTAAAAACTTTAATAAAATTAAAATTGTGGAGAGACACGACCATAAAGTTAATAATAAAAAAAAAACAAAAAACAAAGTGTATGGCAAGGATATTCTAGTATCAAAAATACATATTTGATTTTTTATTTATAATAAGAAAAACAAAATAAAGTAAAATTTTTATATTTTAAAGTAAAATTTGTTGTTTTTTCTCTAAAATCAAATCAAATTTTGTTCAAAATTAAAAATTAACTGCTGACACATTAAGGATTAATGATACAATTTTTATTAATCAAATGAACGTTTACAAGTATTAAAGGATAAAAAAAAATTTATCAATAAGATAAATAGAAAGAAATAAAACTAACGGTTTCACATAAATAAACATTATCAAAATTAATCTCCTAAAAAAAAAAAAAAAAAAAAAATTACCTTGAAGAAATAATAAAAAAAAAAATTATTTTCATTTAAATAATTAACAAAACACAATAATTGTGTTCTCATGCAATTTTAAATAATTGCCTAGTCTAAAGAAAATATAAATTTAAGCTAAGACAAAAATTTAAATAAAATATTATTAACATATTATGGATCTATTAATAAATAATATACTTTTTAATATTTTAATATTAAGGACCAAATAAATAAATTAAATAAAGAAAAAAAAAAAAAAAAAAAGATACGATTATTATTCAGAAATTTTTATTATATTGAAAGATTCTTTTTTTTTTTTTTTTTTTTGTAAATTAATGCACGAAACTTTAAAAAAAACAAAAAATAATGAAACGTGCACACACATTTTGAATAAAAACATTTATCTTCTGTTACAAAAGAGCTTAACAGTCTAAAACAAGACCATCCATCGTTTTTTTTTTTTTTTTTTTTTTTTTTTTGAAATATAAGAAAACAAAACTAAATTACATGTGGCACAATAGAAATAATATTCTCACCATACAAAAGGGCGCGGGGAGGATTTTATATATTTTTTTTTTTGTTTTTATAAAATACAATTTAAAAAAAAAAAATAAAATTATAATTAAATATTGAAAATTTAAAAGTAAATAGAAAAAAAAATTGTTTTTGTTTTTTTGCTTTTAATTTATTCGATGTATGAAAATTTTAAACATATTTTTGATTTTTCATTTATTTAAATTTATTCATATTTTTTTTTTTTTTTTTTTTTGTTTTGTTTTTCACATAATTTCTATATTTCTAAATTATTTATTTATTTATTTTATTTATTTTTTTTTTTTTTAATTAGTAAATTTCACTGATTATGTGCTTACATGTTCCATAATTATATTTTTTCTTTTTTTACATTTAAATACATTTTTTTTTTTTTTTTTAATTTTGTTTGTTTTTCTATAAATATTTTTTAATGTGTTATATTTTTCCTTACATTTTTTTATTTTTTTTTTTTTTTGTTTTTACACTTTATTTATATTTATTGTGTTTGATATTTTTTTTTTTTTTTTATTTGGGATTTTTATTTGTATTTTCTTTTTTTTAATTTTTTTAATTTTGATAAGCTTAAATTTTTTTGTTTTTTGCACAGCAATTTTGAATTTAAATACACAATATTTTTATTTTAAACGGTTTTTTGTTGTCATAAAAAAAAAAAAATTGTAAATAAAAATTGAAATAAAAAAGTTTAATATCTATGTGTTCCATACTATGATAAAAAGATCAAAAAAAAAAAAAAAACACATTCCGAATTATTTGGCCTGCATTATTGTATTTGAATTTGAAATTACGTTTAATGACACGCGAATATTATAAATGTCAGATATTGCTAATTTTTTTCAATTATGTATAAGTCAAGATTTATTTTTAATAGTTTTGAGCGAAGAATTAAACACCCTAAGCCCTCACCCTCCACACAGAATAACAGAATTACATAGAATCAAGAAAATTGTGGTAGTTTTTTTTTTTTTTGTTTTCTTAATAATTTTCTACATATAATTTTATTCTCTGTAAAAAAAAAAAAAAAAAAAAAAAAACCATAAAAAGAAATTTTAAATAATGAAAATTAATTGCAATTTTGCACTATACAACAATATTAAAAAAAAAAAAACAACAGGAATGAAAAAGAATAAAATTCAACCCTTAAAACGGATTTATAAAAAAAAAAAAAAAAAAAAATTTTTAATAACAAAATTTTAAATTTTCAAATACATGTGTGTGTGTGTGTGTGTATTAGAAAAATTGAAAAATGGTCGATTGTATTTATTATTGTTTAATTTTATGTATGCATGTATGTAGTAATTTTAATCCTAGATATGAAACATAGTTATTATAAAGTCAATTTTTGTTTTTTTTTTTTTTTTTTTTGTTTTTTTTTTATTTTTATTTTTTTTATTTTTATATATATATATATAAGATAAATTCACAGTGTGTTTGGTATTCTAAAATTATTTATAATAAACTTTCTAAATTACTTATTTAAATTTATTATCTAAAAAAAAAAAAAAAAAAAAAATTACATTATTAACCATATTTTAATTTATTTTATTTTAATTTATTTTATTTTTTTTTTTTTATTTTTGTTTAACTCTTAAATAAAAATCTCATTCCACGGGGAAATATTCTCATATTTTTTTTTTTTTTTTCTGAATCATACACTATCCCACACACATTATTTTTGTTTTTTTTTTTTATTTTTTAATTTTTATTTATATTTGATTAATTTTTCTTACTTTTTTTTTTTTGTTTGCTTCATAATTAATTAATTTATTAATTATTTAAATACATTTTCAAAAAAAAAAAAAAAAAAAAAAACAAAAATATATATATATATAAATATAATATGTATGTATATATGCATACATATTTATGTAATTTTTAAGTTTAATTTTACATATTATTACTAATATTATATATATATATATATATGTATATTTTTTATTTTTTTTTTTTTTTTTACATAATATATTAATTAAATATATTTGATGTATATATATGCATCATTTTATAAATATATATATATACATATATTTCATATATATGTGGATAAATCTAGGTATATTTATTTTAATTGTAACTTTTTTTTTTTTTTTTTTTATTATCACAAGAATTAAAAATTATTTCTTTATATTTAATTTAAATTTTTTTTATTTTTAATTTTTAATTAATTCTTTTAAATTTTTAATATAACCCTTTTTTTATTTTTTTTCTTCATTATTTATCTTCAACTAAAATATTTTTACATTTATATGTATATATATATATATATATATATTTATAATATGTATATAAAAAAAAAATGAGAAATAATTTTTTGTTTTTATGTTATTGAACGTAGTTTTTTTAATCATCATTTCTGTTTTTTTATTTATAGTTTCAAATTAATTAAATTTATTTATTTTTACCTCAATTTATGAATAAATTTTTTTTTTTTGTTTTATCTAGGGCTATTTGGTTCCATATTTCAATTGAAAATTCTACAGAATTTTATTAATTAATTTTTGTATATTTTTATATTTTTATTTGTATATTTATATTTTCTGTTTTTTCTTTTTTTTTTTTTTTTTTTTTTTAACAACAGTTTGCAATAAAATATATTTTGTAATGTGTTTGAAAATGGTGGTTTAAAGTGTGTTTTGTTTTTTTTTTTTTATTGGCCATATTGTATTTTTGTTTTTAATTATTAACAAATTAATTTAAATTTTAGTTACTTTTTTTTTTTATTTCTTAATTTTTCTTTTTAACTACATACATATTGTCTATAAAATATATATATATATATAGATACATAGCCATACTAATTTTTTCTTTGTATATTTCTTTTACTTTTTCTATTAATATGATTATTATTACTATTATTTATATTAGTAAAATTTTTAGAAAAATTTTGATTATGTTTCTGTTGTTGTTGATGATGATGTTGTTGTTGATGATGTTGTTGTTGTTGTTGTTGTTTTTGCTGTTGATGTTGCTGTTGTTGTTGCAATTGAGGAATTATAATTGTAGATTTCATTTTTGTAGGAGTAATAGTAGTTGTAGTATTAGCAATATTTTCTATTGGTGAATTTAATATTGATATTTTTTTTGTTGAATTTTTATTTATTGCAGATATAATTGATACCTGTTCACTATCTATTGCTGATGATCCTATTTTTATAGATGATTTTGTTGAATGTTTTGTTTTTGTAACGACAGTTGTTCCAACTGTTATTGTTGCTATAGTTGAATTTATTTTATTTTTTTTATTTTTATTTATATTATTATTATTGTTATTATTTTTTCGTTTAGTTATTGTTGAAATCGGTTTATTAGATACTACTTTCATACAATTTAAAAAATTTTTAATACCATTTCTAGTTCTTTTAGCTATTGTTGTATCAATTGCTGTTTCTAATTCTATTTCAGAATTTCTATTAACAACATTCTGTTGATGATAATTATTCTTCTTATTATCATCATCATTATTATTATTATCTTCAATATTATATTCACCTGATTGAAAACTATATACATTAATTATTGGTGTTAATGTAGTTATCATTGTGGTTCCAGTTGCTGTTGTTGAAGTTGTAGTTGTACCCATTATTAAATTATTATTAACTATATTATTATTATTATTATTATAATAATTTAATTTTGATACCAATTACGAATTGGAATTACGTCTAGATAGCTAGGATGAACTTGATTGATTTAAATTACCAAACATTCCCGTTGAAAATGATGTTTGACCAATATTTCCTTGTGATTGTTGTTGTGATGATGATTGCTGCTGTTGTTGCTGTTGTTGTTGTTGATTTAAAGATTGCCTACCATGTTTTGGTTGAGGCGGTTGTAAATATTCAGATCTTGCTAATGAAAATACATCCATACGATCTTCTTTTCTATATGCTAAACAGCCTCGAATAAAACTCTAAAAATATTTGATTTTATAAATTAAAGTTAATTTTTTTAATTGTTTTTATACCTTTGCTTCACTTGAAACAGCTGGTTTATTAGAAAACTGCACTTCTGTTGCTTTTAATATTGTATTTTCTTCTAAAATTGTTGCTTGGGATTGATTATGTCCAAATGGTTTTTTACCATATAAACACTGATAAAAAATTACACCAACACTCCAAACATCAACTTTTGATGAAATTTTTGGTGGATTTTTACCAACAACAAAACATTCTGGTGGTAAATACCTAAAATATAAATAAAAACAATAGTAAAACAAATTCTTTTTTTTTTTTTTATATAAATAAAATCCATATTAAAAAAGGAATAATTTAGAAAAATAAAAGGAACACAAAATGCGTAATGATAAATTATAATAATTAATATTTTGTGTAAAAGTGTTAAGTGAAATATCAAAAAACGAAATGAGAAAATAAATTTTTTTTTTTCTTTTTAATTAAAATATAACATAATTAGTGTTTCCTTGTCCGTATCACTCACCAATACGTTCCAGCACCTTGTGACGTTAGATCCATACCATGATCTGGATTATAATTTTCTTCATCCATAACTTTTGATAGGCCAAAATCTGTTATTTTTATTTCACCGCACACATTCCCTTCTGTCAATAAAATGTTGCCTGGCTTTAAGTCGTAATGAATAACTGGAGGTTTAATTTCATTCAAATATTTCAATGCTGACACAACCTAAAAATTGGTTCACATTAAATATATTTAAAGTTTGATTTGAAATATATTACAAAAAAAGTTTAAAGAATAATTATTTGTATAATATATATACCTGCATTATTATAGATCTAGCTTCACGTTCTGGTATTGTCTTATGTTGTTTTAAATAAAAGTCTAAATCATGACCATCACAATATTCTAACACAGTACAAAATGAATTCGCATCAATTTCAAATACATCATATAATTTAACAACTCTTGGATGATCTAACGCCTTATGAATATTGTATTCTCTTAAAGCATGTCTTTAATATAAAGAATAAAGAATTAATTTAATACAAATTTTATTATAAATTACAATTATTTCAACGAACACTTACTTAATATAATTAGCCTTTTTATCTTCCTTCCAGTCTTTATTTAACTGATGTACCTTACACGCAACATATCTTTGTTCTTTTAAATCAAAAGCTTTGTGCACTTCTGAGAATCCACCTTTACCAAGTAACATTAATAATAAATATCTTTCATTTAGCACTGGATGATTATTAAATCTCGACTAAAGTAGAAATTAAAAAAAAAAATATTAATAATTATTGTATTTCATTTATAATAAATACAAATTACTTGATCTTCATTTAATATCCTTTTTAATTCTCTAATATGTAAATTTCTTTCACGCTCTAATTTTTCCATTTCTAATTGTAAATCAGCATCTTCTTTCTTTAATGCATTTTGCCTTAATTTTAATATTTCATCACATTCATAATATTCTTGAGCAGTATAACCACTCGATGATGATGATGATGATGAAACTGGATCTGGTTTTAGGAACGTTGTATCTGAACCACCATTATGTAAATTACTTGATTGATTAACTGCTGAATTACTATTATCACCGGCAATTGAACCACCAATACCACTTGAATTACTACCACGCTCACCACCACGACCTCCACGATCTGTACTATTTGTACCAGTTCTATCGTTATTATTACCACTACTAGTGGTATTAACACCTGAGTTTGAATTACTATTATTACGTTTTCCTCGTCCAGTTTCAGTTACAGGTCGTTTTTTAGTTAATAATTTCTTTTGACGATCAATTTCTTCACGTTCAGCCGAAATTTCTTCTTGCCTTCTAGCTAATTCTTGAAATGCATAACCATCGGTCCAATTTTCTTGGAATGTTGCACCTACTCTTTGCGTTACAAATTGTCCTAATCTTAAACGATTTTGCATACATTTTTGTCTAGCTTCTTTTTTCTCAATATTTGATTTCTCTTTGAGCAATTTTTTAACAACATCAATACATTTATTAATATGACTTTTGTGCTGGTCAATAGTTTTCGATTGAGTGGTTATTTGAGCTTTCTGTTCATCATTCAATCGTGTTAAATCCTCAATTTTTGTTTTAAAAGTTTCTAAATCAGTTTCTCTTTCTTGTATATCTATTAAAGATAAATCTGTTTGAGTTGATTTTGTTTGCATTGATATCTGTTGAAGATGTTGTAGGGGCTGCGGTTGCATTGATAAAGTATGATGTACAACTAAATTCGTTTGTGATTGATTTTGTAGTGAATTCTGTGCTTGTTGCTGTTGACTGGATGTTGTTAATGTTTGAGTTGTTTGCTGTGATGCTAAAGATGATTGTGGCTGTGACGTTTGGACAACTTGTTGCTGTTGTGTCTGTTGCGCTTGGGAAACTTGTGTTGCTACTAATTGTGGAGGGGGTGGTGGTGGTGGACCACAATTAGCTACCACCAACTGAGGCGCAACTGTTGAGTTCAATACTTGAGAGCCTCCTGAAATAAAATGTGTTTTTCAATTTTTTTTTCAATATTAATAAAAAAAAATTAAATTAAATTTTAGAAAATCAAATACAAAAGAAATTATTTTACTAACCTATCACTGAACCACAAGTTGGTGGCATAACACCTATTGGCGATTGTGGAGGAACCATATTGGAAGTTTGGCGATTTTTTTGATTATAATGAAATTCACCAACAACAGTACCCGCCGTACTTATTGGCGGTGTACCAACTAAATTACTTAAAGATGGTTGTTGCGGACTAGGCGGAAACAGTTGATAACTACTAAGTTGCTGTGATGGTGATTTAGCACCACCTGGTGTTGTTCCACCAGTACCGCCACCACCTACAGCCACACTACCGGTAACAACATTACCACTATTACCAGTGGAAAGTTGTCGCATTGGACTATTACCGGGATGTTTATTGAAATAATCATTAATTTTTTTACTATCATTAAGTTGTAATGGTAGACGTGCACTTTTACTACCACCCATTGTTGGCATACTAATTCGATCTTGACCTAAACTTAAATTTGTTGTACCTAAATTACCACTTCCTATAACAACACCAGCACCAATCACACCTCCACCACCACCACCGCTATCATCTGCAGATGGTGGTGGCGCTTTTCTTTTTCTTTTTCTTGAATCGGATGGTGTCCGAGGCAGTTTTTCATGATGATGTGAATGACCACTACTACGTCCACTACCTCCACTATTATTATTACCAGAACCTGGAGCACCACCTCCAGTTCCAGTTGAACCAGTAGTACCAACAATAACCATATCGCCAGCGGTCATATGACCTGCAACAGAACCGTTATTGTTTGTTGAATTATTACCAATCAAATTATGTCCTAATGCTGAATGTACTAGTTCTTGATTATCTTTTTCACTATGAGTTGAACCAGTACTCATATTTGAATCGTGATTGGATAAAATATGGTGAGCAACACCTGGATGTGCAACACCGGGAATTTGTGGTGGTTGCTGTTGTTGAGGTTGCTGTGGTGGAGCTTGTACAACTTGGTGCAAGGCTCCAACCACAGATTGTTGTTGTGGTTGCTGCTGTTGATTAACTACTGGATTAAAACCTTGAAAATGTTGATTAGTTGTTTGAGGTGATTGTGATAAATTAGGCTGAGAAGTTTGTGGATGATGTTGATGAATTAATGATTGTTGTGCTACTACTGCTGCGTTTGCAACTTGTTGATGCGGATGCTGTAAATGTATAGTAGTTGGTTGTTGCTGTTGTAAATTTTGTTGTAATTGTTGTGGCTGCGGCTGTTGTTGCTGAGAATAATGATGTTGGTGATGTGGATGATGGGCTATGGCCGTCGTCGTTTGGGGTGCCATCTGCAATTGGGCGCCGGCAGACATCTGAAATTATTACAATAGAGAAAAATAAAGAATTATTATTTTTATCAAATTGTAGATTTTATCAAAATTGTAAATTTTATCAAAATGTATGTACATTTTAAAATAAAATATTAAAGTTATAATTAGGCTTGCCAAATCAATTATATTAAAATAATGTTTTTAAAAAGAAATTAAAATTAAAAAAATTAAAATATTTCTTTTTAATTTGCGAATACAATCATTATACATAATTTTCAGTTTCTAAAAACTAAACAATCACAAGAAAATTTAAAAAAAAAAAAAGTTCATTTTCAATATCCAAATTTGAAATGACACAAAACTTGATTATTCAAAATTTTTTAATCGATGTCTTTGAATTTATTTATCAATTTTCAAAACATAATCTAACATAATTTTTCAAAAGAATTTATTTAAATCAGAATTTTTTTTTATTTAACTTTATATTATTTGTTACTAGTAATTCTGGTCACCCTATTTTTTTTTTTTCGATATTATGACGTTTTATCTAAAAATTTCTCTGAAAATTTGTTTTTATAAAATGTGTATAGTAATCGCATATCAACGAAGAATAAAAAGAAACAAAAAAATAACAAACAAAAAAAAAAAATTAAATAAAAATGGAAGTTTTTCAATAGGTGTTAAATTTGAAGGAAAGTATTAAAAAAAAAAAAAAAATTCCTATTTTAATTTTGCAAAATTTAAAAAATAAAAAACATTTTACATTTTGTTTTTTAATATTTCCAACACCTCAATTTTTTTTTTTTTTATTAAACTAAAGAAATACATAAATTTGCAAGAAAAGAATTTTTAAAAACATAAAAAAAAAAATTTAAAATAAAAAGAATATGAAAGGTGGGCAAATTAATATTATATGTAATTGTTATATCTTTATATAGTACATGCCTAAATGTATATACATATGTATGTACTTATGTAGATATTTTTTATTGCGTTTACAAGTAAAAATCTTTAATTTTTTGTCTTTAAAAATCTAAAAATTTCGGCCATTTAAGTTTTTTATTTTTGAATTTAAATTTGCAGAAATAAAAAATAAAAAATTTTTTTTTTGACATTTGCCTAATTTACTGTAAAGATTATTTAATATTAACGATGATAAGGGTGAGGTTACACTTAACACTACTACTTTACTGATGGAATTAGTTTCACATTGTCAAATTAATTGATATGTATTGTCTGTATTTATAAAATCCAAATTAAAACTATAATAATATAAAATTAATCTAAAGCACATTTTTCTAAATTTGATTTATTTTTTTTTTTGGTTTTTAGAAATAATTATTAAACAAAATAAATACATATGTAAATAAAATATTAAAATTTGCAATGAATTTTTTTTTTTTATCTTTTTTGGCATTTTAATTTTGTCCTACATGTAAACGCAAAATACACTTATATAAAGGCAGGCATAAATTTTATATGTGGTAATTATAAGTATAAAAGAATTAAAATATTTTTTTTTTCTTAAATATCCTTTTTATGGACTCACAATTTATTATTAGCTCCCATATTTTATTGGTTATAATCCAAAAAAAAAAAAAAAGTGCGTGCAATTTTGTTTTATTTTATTGTTTTTTATAATTTCTTTAATATTTAACAAAAAAAAAAAAAAAAATGGAAAAATTTTCTTATAAGTATGTAAATATTTAAGGTATTTTTATAATTACATATGTACATATATGTATGTATTTCCAAATAATTTTTTGCAATATAAAAAATATTTTTTTAAAATTAAAATCAGTCTTTATTATATATATTTTTTTTTTAATTCATTCTTAAAATTTCATTTTAGTAAATTTTTTTTTATAGCTTTAAAGAAATATTTACCGAATTTGTTTTTTTTTTTTTTTTTTTATTATTTTGTGTGCTTCTTTATTTATATTGTCTTTTAAAAAATAATTTCATTATCATGTGTTTTTTATTTAATTTAATTTTAAACAAAAAATTTTTTTAAAAAAAGCAAAAAATAACTAAGAATTGTAAAAAAAAAAAAAAATTTTTTTTTATACCGAAAAATCAGAAAAAAAAGATGTCTTCCTTGCCTTTTCTCACTATACTTTTTTTCTTTTATTATTTTGTTTTTTTTTTTTTTTGTTGTGTTTTTTTAATAGTCGCGATTATTAAAAACAAAGTCCCCTACATAATTTTTCTCTATTATACGTATTTCTACACTACTATATAATATTTTAATAAATATATATACAACGAAAACGACGTTTATACAGTATACACTAATTTAAAATGTTCGTGTATAATAATATATTACATGTGCATATACATGTTGGTTTTTTTTCTTGTTATTTTAGATAAGTTGTGTGAATGTACAGGAACACGGCAAGAGTATTTTCATTTAAATTTACGACGACGATATGATGACTACACGATTACGACGACGACATCACTTTATTACACACACAAACACATTTACCCCAATCTTTTTTAAGAAAAATATTATACGAGATATACACACACACACAATCTAAATAATATATAGAACTAAGTATATATAATATACATAATACACATAAAAAAAAAAAAATCTTTGAAAACTTCTCCTCACATACTTTATTTTTATTTCCTTCGACAAGAAAATTTTCCATAAAAAAATTTAAATTTCGTACAAATTTGAATTTTTTTTTTTTTCCTCCTAAAATATTTTTTTTCTTCTTTTAAATTTTGTCACCATTTTATTTCATTTTCATCTTTTCAACTTAATTAAAAACATACAATTTTTGTATGTTCAAAAGTTTTTTAATTTGAAAAAAATATAAGTAAATTAAAAATATATTTTCTATTTAAATTTAATTTATTTTTCGAGTAAAATTTAATTTTATTTATTTTTTTTTCTTTTTTGACACTTCATTTTATATACACTTAAAATATACATCACATACACAACACAGTATTATTTCAATTTTTTTTTCTATTTTTCAAAGTGAAAAAAAAAAATATTGTGCAGATTTGTTTTTTAATATATCATTTAACTTTTTGTTAGTAGTATAAAATTTAAGATTGCAATACAAAAAAAAAAAAATACACTATGTGTATTCTAAAAAATATGAAAAAAAAAATACAAACAAAATAAATTAAAATGAAATACACATAAGAAACAAAAATGTCTGCTTTTCTTTCTTTTATATATTATTATTGTGTTGTTGTTTTTTTTTTTTTTTTTATATTCCTGTGTAAAATTTTTTTTTTATTATATTTTTTAAGTTTACTTCTATCTATCGCACATTCACCTAACCGTAGCCGAACAGTTAGAAGCTCAGAGAGAAACTGAGCGATTACTACAAACAAGAATTGCTAGAGTGAGAAAGGCGTTTTTCGCAGTACAAACGTGAATTTGATATACGAATGAGCGAGTAAATAGTGATATTTGTGTTATTAAATTGAGTGAATACGACAACGATAAGTAGTAAAGTTGATAGAAAAAGGCAAACAGAAAAATAATAATATTTTGTAAAATCGTTTATCTTATATATTATCTATGTATATATAAATTTATGTTCAATACTATTATATATATTCAACTTAACCATATAAAACATACAATTCATTATTCAACAATGATGAGAGAAAAAGCCGAAAATCACACAAAACAGGAAAGGAAGAAATAAAAAAAGGAAAGAAAGAACGAAAATATATTTATTTTATTTCTTTCTTTTACTCATTTGTCGGTTTTGTTTTTTATATTTTGGTTGTCGTTGTCTTCTTTTAACTTCTGTACTATACATTTTATGTATGAATGCTTTTTCACAATATCCCTTTGGTGCTAGCACAGAAAAATAAAATACATAAGTTACCATCTGTATAATATTTATCTGTCATTACAAAAATGCAATTATAAAAATGTATTTCGCATTTAATTTTTGTTTGTAACTTTTTTGTACATTTTTTTGGTTGTTTTAAATTTTAAATTAATAAACATTCTAATAAAAATTATTCGTTTGACATTAAAATGTCATAACGTCTGAAATAATACACATTAATTTATGTTTATAATTCAAAAGGCAAAGAAAAATATAGAATTAATTATTGTAATTAATATTTATAGATAAATATTTTATTTTTTTTTACTCTAATTTTAACTATATGTACATATGTATGTATATGTAGGTACATACGTCACTTCATAGCCTTGAGAAAATTTCAATTATGTATATTGAAAAATATTCTTTTTCTATAATTTATTTCTTATTTATATTTTGTTTACTTGTACATATCTATGTATGTATCAATTTTAGGATTTTATTATTTTATGAAACATTCATTATTTACATATTTGACTTCAACACGTGATAACAGACAATACTCAATTGGAATATGGAATTATAGAATTTATTAATACATAGTTGGCATCCCTTTATATTCGAAATAATTATTTTACTTATTCTTTTTGTTTTTTTCAATTTATAAATCAATTAAACTTCAATCCAACTACTTAAACACGAAAAATTAAAAAATTAAATGAAATAACAATAGATTTAAACAAAATAACAAAAAAGAAATGTAATATGTATGTGCAAAAAAAATATTTTATTAGATTAACTCTCTATCTCTCTTTCCTTTTCTCTCTCTCTCTCTCCACCATCTTTCACAAGAATATGAATATGGATATCAGCAAAATGTACGTAACGTAACGTAACATAAACATATAAACAATAATATTTTCTTAATACCCCAGCCCGGCCCTAATTCCAATTCACTCAAAAATTTTTTATACCCTAAAGATTGAATATTGTCATCGTGCCGTCGTGCCGTGTGCGGTGTGTTTTGTGTGTCTGTTTATAACTTTACAAATGAATGAATTTTAATAGGAAGTTTTACTCTTGTTAGACAAAGATGAAACGATAACATAAATCGGAAGTACTATTATAATATGGAGATTGGAGATAAATATTTATTGCGTTCGTATTTTTTTTTATTTCTTTCGGTTTTATTTTCTTTTGTTTTTTTTTTCTGAGTTCAACCGCTGACTTCTTCGAGCGCTGGGAATTGAGATTTTTTTTTTCAATCAAAACTAAAATATATGAAAAACATACATACATCCATACATAGATTTGTAAAAAAAAATGAGAGGTTAATAATTTGTATAGAAAAGGAAAGAAAAGATAAGATATAGGTGTTTTATTTTTTTTCGGTTTTTAGTTGATACTTTGATAGTTTATATTTTCCTTTTTTTTTATTTTTGTTCTGTGTATTTTTTGTTTCACTTTTTTATTTTTTCTTTCTTCCCGTTTTTAAAAAAATGAAATCGATATATGATATGTACAGAAATGTACATATTAATTTTCTGTGGCTGCTGCTGCTCTGCTTCTACTTTTACTTTACTGGGAGAAAAATGAGAATAAACATGGGAGAGAGAAAATATAATATCATATTCATTTCATATTATCACATAAACTTATAAAGTTATACTTGATGCTGTGCTTTGTGTGATATGCATGCCTTTATATTTTTTTTTTTTCGAGTTGATTTTTTTTTTCTTATGACGACGACGACTGCCGAGGATGAATTATATGGGATTTAAGTTGGCCATACGTTTTATTACAAATTGCGGGACAACAGTTAATATTAAATTATAGGTAGATTAAATTTAAAAAACCCAAATTAAATAATACGAACTTTTAAATATATGTATATACATACATACATGTTCATTCCTACGTATTTCTATAATCAAAGTTAATTCAAGTAAATAAATTAAGATATCTAGTTATTACATATTTACTGCATTGAAATGTATATAGGTAGGTATGTACGTATATACATAATAATGTGGAATATAACTACATTTCGTATCTGGTTTTTCGTTCTAATTCAAATTTTGTCCTGATTGAGCTAGCATTCGTAAGTATGTACCTAAGTACATAAGTATATGTATATATCAATAGACAATAATATATAAACATTTAAACATATAGATATGTACAACAAAATAAAATATAAATAAACAATTTTAAATTACCTCATCAAAAGTCATTGATAACATCCAAATAAAAACAAAAAAATTTCATTAAAGTAAAATTAAATAAATAATAAGAAAATAATTGTGCGTAGAAATCTTTCCGAATTAATTTTCCGAATTTACAAATTATGTACTGAAAATAATAGGGGTCTTCACGTAAGTGCATCAATGAAAAAATTTCCTACTTTAAGTGAACTACCCAATGCATAATTTAAATTGCAAACTAAAAAATTACATACTTATGACAGATATGTTGATTGGTTTAGAACTTAGAGAAACATTTATTGGTATCTTTCCATACATGTTGTTGGTATTTTTAAAACATGTTAATTGGTATATATCTGTTATACAATTATTATTTGAATAAATACCTATCTATTTTTCACTTTGAAAACTGAAATAAAATTTTTGAGTTTTGATTTTGGAAAATAAATAATTTCTAAATAAAAAAAAATGCCAAAAGCATTTTTGTAGATTATTTAATCGAATGTGCTATTTTTATTTGATGTATTCCCAATAAATTCCAAATAAATTCTTAAAACGAAATGTCAAAATAACTTCAAAAAAATATCCTCGACTTAATTTCCTCGAGCAAATAAAATATGCAATAGGTTTAAGGTAGAGGATATTTTAGTTGAGGATCGGAGGATCGGTGCATATTTTTTATAGGTAGGTACATAAGACAACAACAATTTCGGTCAAAAATTTTCTCAAATCCTCCGATGCAAGAGATGCAAGTTTACACTTTTATATGAAGACCCCTAATATTAACTTTTTAAATAAAAATTTTTTTTTTGTGTTTTATACGGTATCCTATAAGTAAAATATCTCGTTTTTTTAAAGATCCCAATACATAAACGATACACATAATGTGGAAAACATTTTTTTTTGTTCGTCGGTATGAGACTCAGTTGTATTAAGGTCTCCGGCATTTTTGAGATTTTTTTATTAATTGAATTTGAATAATGATAATATAAAAAACAATTAATTATTTTTATCTCTTTTTGTTTACATGGAGTTAGCAGTTATATACATGCTATATATGCTATACATGCTATACATATGTATATTATGTACATGCATGCATATGAATTAAAATAAAGATTGTACCGTGTACGTTATAGGTACTTACATATGTATTTATGTAGGTAGGTACCTACATAGAATATTTAAAAGAAAATATCAGATATAAAGTACGTAAATAATATTTTGACCTACCTACCTAGGTACCTACAACGATTTCTAAAAATCTAATCAATAATTAATTAATTTTATATAAGAAAAGAAAAAATGTTTTGATAAATTTAAAATAAATAGGTACATAGGTACCTATATTATGTAGATCAAAAATGGAAACCAATAACAAAATAAAAACAAAAATATCATAAGAAAAAATATTTAAAAAAAAATAAATTTGACAATTTCTTCATCAAAGCAATAAATTTTCTCGAAATGCTTATAGGTTATAAATATAATTATGCTTACATAACTATAATTATACCTATGTACGTAACATACATACATACATACATATATGTATATAGGTATGTTCTAAAGTAGGTATTTATTTTCTTAATTTTCTTTAAGAAAAAAAATTCATTTTCTTCATTTTCATGATCATCATTTTCAATATTCATTTAAATCATAATAGGTATGCATATCTATATATGTACATATATCTATGTACATACATATGTATATACTTAGAGTATTACAATTTTTCTTAAAAAATTTTTAAAATTCTATTGTTTTTCTATAAAATTTCTTTAGAATTATTTTTACTACCTCCAAAATGCACATACTTACCTAAATATGTATCTAAGTACATACTTACATAGTATGTACATAATGTACATATGTAAGTATGTATGGATTGTATATACCTACCAAGAAAAAACCAAATGAAAAATTAAAAGCCATGAAAATTGAATAAAGTCTTTAAAAATACATAAAATTACAAAATGTCTGAATAAAAATAAAATTGTTAATTCACAAAACATTTTCTTTTAATATTCCATTTATATATTCATTTTTCTCTAGTAATAGGTATATACCTATTTTTTTTTCATTATCTTCGTCTTTTCTTTTCTAAAAATAAAAATTTCTACAATATTTTTTTTTTATAATGTTACTTTAATAAAATATTATAGCCAGCAGCAATTAGCTTACAACAACGGCAACAATAATCATCATTCATTCAAATTGTTTTTACACCCAACAAACAATTAAAATTACGAGTATCATACAGAAACTAAAATGTTCGATTGCAATTATGTTCGATATCATATTTGATTGAAAATTATTATAAAAAAAAAAGTTCAAATGTTGCCAATATATAAAATCTAAACATATAACATACGAAAACAAAACTGTAATGACAAAAAAAAAACAAGTCTTTTTTAAAAAACCAAAAATAAAAGAATTTTTTTTTTTGCCAATTCCCTTATGGCTATCATTTTTCTTCAATCCACCATAAATACAAGTGGCTTATATACTTATTGGAAATACATACATACATACATACATAATATAATATCATGTCTAAAGTAATATACTGATTATCAACCATGTTAATTTTATACAAAAAAAAAACTTCCCAACCGCTAAAAACAATAAAAATAAAAAAAAATTAAATATTTCTAGTCCTACCTCAAGTTTGAGAAGATTAAAAACCACTCAATCATCACAAAAAAAAAAATTCTCTTGAGTTGCCTTGAAATCATACGAAAACGTTGATAAACAGTATAAATATAAAACAAAAAAAAACAATCGGAAAATGAACCAAATTTAACAGACTAGTGGAATAGTAGTACAAATGTCGTCGACGTCGTTGCTGCCATCGTAGCCGTCGTCGTAATCACCGTGGTATTTATAAAATTCACATTTTCAAATATTTCCTGAATCATGAATGTGAATAGAAAAATACACAGGCAAAAAATACATAATATTATATACATTAAAAAAAAAATCAACCCAATATTTATTATATAGGTAGTATCCATATAATCAAAAAATTTCGTTAACCTACATATACATAGGCATTTTTTACAAAAAAAAAAAAATTTCTGAATGAAAATTGCATTTTCATGAAGTTTGTTTCATATTGCATTCCATTCCATATCATTCCGTCTTATCGTATCTCTAGTCTCTACTCTATCAATAATCATATGAGATTTTTTTTTTTTTTTTGTATTTCACAATTTAAAATTTTTGAATAATTCGTACACTCTACAGTCGCATCGTATCCATAATGTTTTGTTTTCTTTTGCTATGGATGGGTGTGTAATGTTTATATGTGTTGTGTATAGAGCGAGCTAGTTAAAATTTCTTCATAGCAATTTGTAAAAGAAAAAAAATTAAAATGTTATAAAAAAAAGCTTTCAAAGCTTTTCTTTTAAAACTTCAATGTGTTCATTTGTGTGGTTTGTTTACTTCATTCATAGTTAACACAAATCTTAAAAGAGAATATTATGTTTGTTTACATTAGCGTATGTGTTTGTGTTAATAAATTTAAAAATATAAAGAGACATAATTTTGTCGGTCGTCTCATTGCCAAGCAAAAATGTAAACAAAATATAATCTATTAATTATTATTTTATTATTATTATAATATGTTTGTTTGCATGATATATACATATAAAAATAAGAGGATGTAAAATAACAATAGGTAATTTTTAAGAGAAGACAAATATTTAAAGTATTTATTTCTACTAAATGTTGTTGCCTTGTTTGCTGTCGCCTGCAGTTATTCCAATTATAAATTTTAGAATGATTCAGGTTTTTTTTTTTTCTTATTTTTGTTATGAATTTTTATTTTGGTATGAAGGTATTTTTAGAATTTTTATTTCTGAAAATAAAAAAAAGAGATATAAAAAAAAAAGCGGGACAGAATAAAAATAAACAAAAAAAAAAAAACAAAATTTAACTGACTGATTGTTTTAAAAGATAGGTAGGTGGTGTAAGTAAATATATAATATGAATGTGTATATACATATGTATATTATTTAATATTTTGCATTTTGTAAATTGTAGTACATATATTTAAGTATGTTTATGAATATTTATGAATGTATGTATAAATAAAGTGAATCTTGAAGTTTATGTTTTATGGTATTTATTTATTTAGATTGTTTGTAGAACTGTGAAATTTTTTTTGAATGCTATGTAAGTGTATGGTAATTCTATAATATAAAAGTTCATTGTTTCATTTCTTTTTGTTTCACCTTATTTTTTTTTTTTTTTGGTAGTTCGTCAGTCGTCTCATTTATAAGGAATTCACCATTCACTACAAAAATGATTTTTTATTTCGTTTTTTTTTTAATTTTACTGTCGCTGTTGCTTTTTTTGGCTATCAGGGCATTTTTTTTTTTCTTTAGAGTTATATACATTGTATTGTAATAGCGTAGTATAAAAAAAATAATTCGATAAAATTGGTTGTTATTTAATTTTGGAATCTTTTCAAGAATTTTATTATGACTTGTAGCTTTTTGTAGTAGGATAGATGGCAGGTAATCAAACATAAAAAATTATAATGATGTGCATGATAGGATTGTGTATTTTATTTATTGCAAATATTTTTTTTTGCAAAATAATATATCAAACCAATATAATATTATGTATATACATAGTACTTTATATTATTTTGGTGTTACCATGTTATTTAAAAAAAAAATTGTTTGGAAAGATTTTTCAATTTTCTTTTAACAAACAATAAATTTATCAAACAACAAACAAGTTGAAATTATGTAATGTCAACATACAAATTGTAATAAAAACAAAAATATTTAGAAGATTACATAATTGATTTAACATAATTAATGTACAGACCACCTACCTATCTACTTAGAATATATGAAGTTTTTGTATGCTGGCTAAAATCAAAAATTATCATTTTAATATTTTTGTTGAGAATTTACAATACAACAATAATGATGATGATGATGATGATAATAATAATAAATAACGATGATGAGAATTCGTATGAAGTGCCAAGGTCGAGAAAAATTATCATAGATTGAAAATTGAAATTAAATTTTGTTGAATATGTATTTCTGTACAGCGACCCATGTATATAAGAGAATACATACATATATGGTTGAATGTTGATTGTCAGTTTAAATTTTTCCTATTTTTTTTCTTTGGGATTTTCTGTATGGTTTTTGCTGTTATACAAATTTGTGGTTAAGATTTGTTGAGTTGCGCTTTCGACAACATAATTTTAATAATAAATTTTTTTTTGTAATAGGGTACATGACTTTGGAATAAATAATCTGATTGTGTGAATAGGTACATACACATTTAAGAAAATAAAAATTTCAAGTTGAATTGAATAAGAAAAAGAAATATGTATGATACTTGGTTTGTATTTGTATTGTGGATGTGGTTATAGTTGTGCCTATGTTGTGTATGAATATTTTATATAAATAAAATAAGAGAAAAAATTAAAAATTACTAGTTAGCAGTGTTGACAACACATAACAATAATAGCAACATAAAAAAAAATGACATAAAATTAAAATTATTTTAGAAAAAACAGATGAGAAAAGATTTAAAAAAAATTTTTTTAAATGGTTTTTTATTTGTTATTATTATTTTAATTGAGTTGATTATGTTGGTAAAATGGTATTATGGTTTTTGACGCGTAATTTATGCGAGATAATTTTTTTTTTTCTTTCAATTAAATTAATTATGTGAAAACACTTTTAATGAGATTTTAATTTGTATAATTTTAAAATAAAATGTGTAGGGCTGTATCTAGAGTATGTACATATTTTGTTTTTTTTTTTAATTTTAATGTAGGCACGTACTTGTATGTTTTTAATTTTTTAAGGATTTTAACAAATTTTATAAGTGAGAAACATAATTAAGAATTTATTATTAATGAAATATTAATGAATGAAGACAGATATATACATACCTATATGTACATATGTATATAATATATACATATGGATTTGTATATACATATGTACCTATGTACATAATTCAGTAGGGTATTAGATGAGTATAAAAAACGGGAATTATTATAAAATTTGTTAATGAAATTAATTTCATGTTTAGTCTTTAGATACTTAACTCCTTATTAAATTCGCATTTTATAAATTTTTTAAAATTCGAACAAAATAAAATTTTAGTTTTGGTAGAGTTTAATAAAGATTTTGTATGCTAGTCAAATCTAGAGTTCTGTTTAGACTTTTTATAATTTAAAATATATACCTAAATTGATTTTTAGTGTACCTACCTACCTATTACATTACATAAATTCGAAATTAGAAAATTTATTTAATATTAAAAGTAGATATTTAAAAATTATAAATATTGAAATTTAATTCACTTTATTGTGATTATAAAATCTCCACTCTTTTTTATAAACTAATAATCCGACATATGTAAGTTATACATAGTAGGTACATACATACAAACATATCTAGCTAGACATTTTTTTAAATTTATTTTTCATTCCATTAAATAGATATGTATAGATAGGTATAATATAATGTTTTATATTATATATATACCTATATATACATAGGTACTTACATATGTAAGTATTTATATTTCAAATGAATATGTAACCTACTATCTAATAAGAACTTTTTACAAAATGCGTCATAACTCGTAAGTACCTACATACATATTCAGGCCTATCGTGAGTGTCAGTTACATATCACATAAGTACTATGAGGTAAAATTTATCAAAAATCGTATCGTAAAGTAATATTGATAAATTTTGTGATAAAAATTTACCATTGTTAATTGTTGTGAATTTGAAGTTTATGATATTTAAAAAAAAAAAAATATTTAAAGCAAAGAGATTACTGTGTTTAGGTAAATATTTAGGCAATAACCAAATTTTTCTCCATTAGTTCAACTAAATGTGTTAGTTGTCTTTTCCTAACTATTTTACTCCTAATAAATAAAATTTTATTTTAAAAAAAATTTTAATAAAAAAAAAAAATTAAACTTAAAATTGAACAATTTTATTTACTACTAGGTAGGTAGGTAAGTACATACTTACATTTTTTATAATAAATAAATAAAATTCTTACAATTTTTTTTTTTTAATTTCTTTTATTTAAGAACTTTTCATTTATCACATTCAAATTAATCTGTTAATAAAATAAATAGATAAATGTCACATATTTGAACATTCGCGATTTGATTAAATTCACAATAGATATGAAATTTTTCATGTACCTATTTGATACGATGGTTAATAAAAAATTTTGAAAGTTATCACAAATTCTGTTAAATGACTAGTGATAATTGACACTCACGATAGGCATGATTATGTACATACATACATACATATGTAAGTATTTAACGATTATATATGCTCACTTAAAGCCAACTTATAAGAACAAAATTAAAATGTTATCATTTTGGCATACTTGTGTAAAGCATTTTAATAACCTTAAAAAATATTCACAAAATGTCTACTTCTAAAAGTTTATATTTTTTTTCTGTTTCTTATCAAACCAAAGCAAACCAATTATTCTACATTTACAATAGAGAAGTTTGAACTCTTTAAAATTTACCATCATATTTATAAGATAGTTTTTTTCACTCTTTAATTTCTCTTGACTCAATAATTTTGTTTGAAAAGTAAAGTACCCAAATATCCAAAACAAAAAAAAAACAATTTAATTTTAAATAAATTTTTAACAAACAACAACTTCCTTTAATCACCCTATGTAAGTATAAGTACATATATCTATGGATTGGATATACGTTTACATTTATACGTATGTATAACATATTTCATATTAAAAATTGAAACAAGATGAAACGAATTCCGTACTTCTCAAAAATTTTCTCTATTTAATTCAAAAAACAAAAACCAAAAACAATTTTTTTTCCCACAATCACTAATACAATGAAACCGAAAAACTACTTAAAAAGAAAATAAAAAAAAAAGCTTTGCTTGCGTTACCATCATCTTTACATTTTAGCAAAAAATTTAACACAAAATTGAATGACCTCACATTAAATTTCACAGCACGTGGATTCAATGATGCGATTATTCTGAACGCCACCATTCTTATAAATATTTTTTTTTGTAGTCGCGATCGTCGTTGTCGCCGTCGTAGACAATTTTAAATTTTTGTAGAATTTTACTCTTATATATGCAATGTACATGTTGTATTGTACTATTGTAGGTATGTATGTTTCATGTTATTCGTTGTTGTCTGGTAGTGGTAAATTACTTTATTATATTTGCTGAATTACTGCTATCCATGGCTTTAAAATACTTACTTATGTAGGAATTACCTTACCTTTACAAACTATGTACATATTTATAACATATTTTCAGTTTACATAATAGAAATAGGTACCTATATGTATAACAAAATATTAAAGTTAAATATTCTTGTTAACTGTTGGTTGTGTTAAGGGACTTGTTCAGTTTTTGTTGTCGTTGCTCCTCAGACATTTAAAAATATACCTACATAATTCCTTCTTTTTTCTTCTATTTGGTAAAATATTAAATACATGCATACCTACGTATGTTTTATTGTATTTATTAATATTCTATATTTGCCTGTATGTAAAATTTAAAAAAAAACAAGGCAACCCCAATTTACACATAAAATTTGCATATTCACAATCATGTTCTATAAATACACATAATACAAAAACCAACATCATTTACATTCTTTTTCATACTTAACATGAATTTTTTATATACATCCGTACAGATGTTCTCTAGTCACTAGTGTATAACAGAAAATAATAAAATAAAAAAATAACGGGGGAACTCGTTCAAGTACGTTCAAAAAAACCGAAACATTGCACATTGAATTAATTTTTTTTATTGTTTCTATTTTGAGACAGTCACAGCACAGTATATATGTATATATAATATAATGCCATGCCATAGTAAATAAATACTCTTCTGATTACAAATACGGAACGAAACACAGTATGAAATCAATATTAACATTTTAAAAAACATCATCAAGTTGAAAGAAAATAAGTTTACCACATATATTTAATATACAATACTACACGCTACACACCCATTAAATAAAAGAAAATAAAATTATTGTGTAAAACCAACTATTAAAAATAAAAATTTTTGTGACTGAATATAGAAACAGAATTTTAAGAATCAAAACAAAATAAGATAAATTGAGAGAGAAAAAGGAACATATAAGGAAAGAGAAAAATAAAGTATTGAATGTATATGGAGATTGTAGAATAACTACATAGGATTCACTCACTACACTACTAATAAATACTATATAGATAGACTCAAGAGTATAGACTATTTAGGTATTAAATTAAAAAAGTAAACAAACAAAATATCTCCAAAAGTACAAATTAAAATTTACAATTACATTGCAACATCTGCAACAACCAAACCAACTACAAACAAAACTCAGAAAATGAGACAAGACTACGAAAGAGAGAATGAATAATGAGTGAAAAAATAAATAAGAATAAATTTTAAAATAACAAAAACAAAGAGAAAATTACAGTTTACGTATTAAGGTCTGTTGACTGTTATTCTTAAGTTGTACATATTGTGTTATGTTATCTCTTTATTATTTCTGTCTGATGCACGTGAGCACATTTTTTGTGGGAAAAAAAAAACAAAACAAAACTAATAAAAAAAAAATGGAAAATCTTGTTTGGGAATTCTATGACTGTGACTGAGTTGGAAATCCGTGAAAATTAATATTTAAATATAACAAAACAAGGCAAACAAAAAAAAAAAAAGCTTTCTATTACATATCATTTTTAAAAGTGAGAGTTAATATTTTTAACCTTTTTAATTTTTTTCTTTTTTTTTTTGTATAGTAGAAAGAGAAAAATAACATGAAACGGTAAAGAAAATTAAAATATTGAATAATATGAATGATGATGAAATCAAAAAAAAAATTAAGAACAAAAAAAAATATACTTAGACTTAACTAATACATTTACAAATTTTATAAAGTTTTTTAGGTATTGTAATTTTAGTAAATAAAATAAATAATATATGATGGTATACGTATATTATTAAAATTAAGCTTATAATAAAGTTGTAATGAAAACAAAAATATAGGTAATATTATAATATATGTATGTACATAATAATATAAAATTGTACGTTTTTTTTTAGATGTTTTTAGAAATTATCGAAGTGAAACAAATTGAATTAAATCACAATACGACTACGATAACGACGACACAAACTGACAAGTTAAATCTTTCTTCTTAATTCGTTTATTTTATTCTTTTTTTGTTGTTTGTCGATAATGTGAGTATTTGACATTTGGTATTATATTTGTATAACACAAAAAGAGAAAGAAATAAATAAATAAAAGTTGAAAAAAGCTGAACCGAATTCCAAACTGTCATAATATAATCAATTTAATTTGTATGTTTATTGTTTATACTTTTTATTATAATAATTGTAAAAACAAAAAAAAAAGTCAAGTTTGTTAACTTTTGTTTTCTTATTAATAATAATTAGTTGTCATTTATTTAATAAAACGGTAATAATAAAAATTGTATAGGTATCTAGGTAGTAAATTTTTATAAAAGTTCTTCATAAAAATACAAATTTAATTGTTTGTCTGTCAGTTGATAGTTATAATGACAAAAAAAAAAACAAAAATGTTACTTACATACATATATCAAAATCTTTTTATCTGTCAAAATATTTTTATTAAGATACATGAAAGTAAATAGGTAAATGTATATGGAAATGGATTATGAATAAAGAATATTATAGGTATATTTTACATGAATAAAAATAATACCTATACATCTGAGCGTACTGACTGAGTAATATTAACTTGACAAGATGTTTTTAGAAAAGTATTTGTTGGATCAAAATAAAGAGTATTTTATACTTTTATAGTTTTGCACAGGAAAAGAGAAAATTTGATAAGTATGAAAAATATATAATATTTATAATATATTGACATATTGTAGCCTATAAGTTGTAGATATTAGGTAATAGGTACACACATATTATATCGTAGGTACATTATTTAGGGATATATGTACATATATAATATATAAAAAATAAAAAGCTTTTTGGACCAAAATTCGGCAAATTTCTATTTAGAAATAAATAGAATAATAATTATAAATAATAATATTATGGAATGAAATGAAAACAGCTGACTCTAAATTTGCTCATATTTATAGTGTAGTGATACCTATTCAATCTTTCTTACACATATTATGCACATGCATGCATATTTAAATATATGCACGAATTATAATATAAATTATGATATGTATTTAGGTGTCCATTAATTTAAGAAATAGAAAATAAATAACAATTTGTTAGAATAGATTTTTTTTTCTTTTTTTATACTTACATTATACGTATGTATGTAAGTATGTATATAAAAATCATTTCTAAATTTAATAGAATAGTAGAAAACAAAAATAAAATTATGATGGAGGAAATAATGAATACTATAATTAATATTAGCAGCTTATGTAGTTTTGTAACGGTTAATTTATATAGTTAGTACCTACATTCATATGTACATAATTCATGAAATTAAAAAATAAAATGAAGATAATGTCAAATGAAAATTAGTAAAAAGTTATCTGAAACAATCTAACGTGTTATTTTTCAATTATATATGTACATCCATACATACCTATGTATGTAGCAGATATGCACATATTTGGTATTCATGTTTAATGGGTAGGTACTTATGTACCGACCCCTAAGTAGATATATAACTAAATGTTTTAAATATTTTTATTGTAATATTATACATATTATGTACTTAACTAGGTATATGAACTATGTTTGATAAACATGTTTAATTATGTGTTTAATACCTATATAAATATGTATTTCTTTTCTTCTTATAATTTATAGTAAAGTTAATTTCGTATTATAATTTTTTGTGAATTTTTGAATTTAACTAGGTACCTACATATTATGTACTTAACTATTTTTTATTATTGTTTAGGTTCCTTCTACACGAAAACTTTTTCAAAGGTTGATATAGTTGGGGCTTTGGCTGTAGAAAGAAAAGAATTGTTTATTCTGTAAAAGGAACGTAAACATTATTATTTAGACCTTATAGGTACCTAATTTTAATTGATAAAAATGAATGGATGTTTTTAAGTTTATAAAAAAAAATATTTAATAAATCAGCGTAGGTACGTTTTAAAAAATTTTATACCTATTAGTCAAGTAGAATATTTCAAATTTTTCCATGATTGGTAGTTTTTAATTAAAAAAAATTAATCACAATTTATGTTTCAAATATGTACTGGAAAAAGTTTAAATTTAGATAATACATACTAATTAATTGATTAGAAACAAGAATATAATGCAGGCACATATGTAGGTACTACCTAAATCTAACCCCGTTGGAGTCTAGGTACTTAAATTGTTATACACTTCTTCTATATACATATACCTATATGTATGTACATACTTCTCGAACAGACATTCCCATTGGAAAGCAATAATGTAATATGCGCACTCAGTTAAATATTATCAAATCGTTGTTAGGTTTTTATGGAATTTATATTTATAATACCTACATATATATGTACCTACTTTAATCATAAATATTTAAATTTACTTAATGTCATGATTCATGGCCCAGGGTTGTGTAACTTGATAAAATTGAAGAGTTGATTTGAAATGAAAATCTGTTATAAAGTAGCAAAACAATTTATTTTGATAATTAAGTAGGTAGGTTTTTCTTTTTATTTAGAATTGTATTTTATTTAGAACAGTTCCTATTATTAAAATAAAATTAATAAAATAGGTATGTAGGTACACCTTTATAGAATAAAATATAGTAGATAGTATGTAATTAAAATTGTTTTAAGCTTTTCATTAAATTGATAAATTATATTATATTATTATTGCAAGTAGTTATTGAAAGAGTGGTTGTTGAGTTGAAGATCAAAACTGTATAACCACTTCAAGTTTGTTGTACATACATATGCACAATCACATATCATATAATATGTATGAACGTACATATTTTCACCCTTACTGTTTTCAATATACATAATTATTTATTATATTAATTATACATAATTATTTATTATATATATTTATTAATTAAATTATAAACGTAATTATCCGCCATTTTAAATTATTTTTATATTCTTATTTTTTAGTTTGTTTAATTTTTTTTTTTGTATTTATTTAAACAAATCAGACAAAAAAAAAACTGAATTATTATTGGCATAGCGATATAAAATTATCAACCTAAAATAAATACAATAAAAAAAAAAAAAACTTTTTAAAAGAATTCTCGTTTAAAAACAATTTTTTTTTTTTTTTTTTGCCTTTACAATATATTTATTTATCATTATTTTTTGATTGAATTAATTTACAGTAAACTTAAATTAATTAAAACTATCAACACGTTAACCACATAAATAAATATTGTATGTAGGATATTTTATTTTTTTTCATTTTAAATCTTTTTTCTTTTCAAAAAAATTGTTATTTTTCTTTTTTACTCAATTTGATGTTCTATTTGTTGTTACAGTCACATCCGGAAGGGAAAAACTGTAACAGTTTCTTTAATTAATCTTATTTTAACAGTTTCTTTAATTAATAAATATTTGCTACTAAATAAAATTTGATGACATTTGTAATGGACATTGCAACATAGGTAGGATTAAAATTCTAAATAGATACAAGGTACATACTAAAAATGTAAGTTATAAACGAATGAATTCTTAAAGAACTAATTAAAAAATTAAATACCGTTCTATATACATACCTACACATATATTTTAATAATTAATTGCAGAATAAAATAATAATTAGTTATTATTAAGTAGATAATTTATTTTCTAGTTCTTTACTAAGTTTCCAATTAAAAATAAACAAAAGAAATTACGGAGCAAATAAAAAAAGTTAAATGATAAAAAAAAAAGCTCATTTGAGCAAAAATCTTCGATTTTTCTCTTAAGAGGAATACACTATACATAATAACGATATCAGTGGAATTCATTGTCGTATACAACGGTTGTACGTGTGTTCTATCTATCATGTATTTCAAAACTTACGAACGGTTGTAACGATATCGTACGGTTGAGTACTATTTTCATAAAATAGCGATTGTATGCAACCAATTGTATAAAAATTTTGTAGTGTGTGGTGAAATATGCAGCCGTTGTACTTAATTTATTCTTTTTTTAAATATGTAGGTATGTAATAAATGAATAGATCAAAGTAAAATTTAGTTAATATTGTGTTTTTTGTTTTTTTCTGCCTGGCTAAAATAAATTAAAATATCACCACAAATTAAGATACATTTTTTTTTTATTAATCAAATGAGATATGTTTACTCCAATAATAATAAACTACGAAATGAATTTAATTACTTATTCTAAGAATATCGTAAGGGTATTAATTGTACAGTGTGTGTACTATAACATACAACGGTTGTGCCGATATTGATACAACACAAATCGGTACGATCATTGTATCGTGTATTTACCTCATTAGATCTTCTGCAATTTTTCTTTTAAAAAGTAAAACCTTAACAACGCGCAAATTCAACAATAGTATTTCATGAAATCCCTATTTTCCAATCAACTGCATAAATAAAAAAAATAAAACCCTTTTCTCTCTCTGAGATTTAGCAGAATTCTAAATTCAATTTTTTTAACTTTACTGCTGTATAATTCTAACCACTGCTAATAACAGATATTAATTCGTTATTAATTAATTTCAGTTCCATATATTCATGTTATACTGTATTACTAATTTCTGTACATACAAACATACATATGTACATATATTTACGTATATATAAATATATATATATATATATATAATACATAAATATACCATCTTATAAGAATATTATAATTTCAATTTTTATTTAATTCGTTATAAATAGAAAAAAAAAAAAACAAAAATAAATCAAAATAAAAAATTAAATATGTAAAAAAAAAAATATATAACTTAGGTACATAAATAGGTATGTATAAAAAAAAATTACAAATTTACAATTATTTTCTACACGTAAGATTTGTTGTAATATAAAAAGCAAAAATATACGTACATAAACAAAAAGGCAAAATATTAAAACTAAAATAAAATTGGTTTAAAAAATATTCTTAATAGTTTTCGTTGCGTTGACTGTTGTTTAATATTGCTTCTGTTTTTGTTATTATTTTCTGTTGTTTTTATTGTTGCTGGTTGTTATTGTAATCAACAATAAATAGAATAAAATTGAAAAAAATTGAAAAATATGCATGCGTATATACATTTTTATAACGCAAAAATATTTCATAAAATAAAAAAAAAAAAAATGTTAATATGTTATCTATACAAATTGTAAATTGTATGTACACGTATTATATGTACATATGATACATATGTCATATAATATGTATGTAAGTACAGATGTAAACCACAAAGAATTTATATATAAGTACATCTGAATAAAAAAAAAAAATACAAAACTGAGAAAAAAAAAAAATATATATTTTTAATTTAGAATAATATATATGTACATAATAGGTATACATATATAATATAATCGCCATATTTATTAAATGTCGAGGAGGACAGACAACTTTTTTTTTTCTGTTGCAAAAAAAAAAACAAAAACGTAAAAGCAAAAAAAATATATGTAATATTGCAATGCAATAAGAAAAGCGTCATCATATTGAAAGCGAGAGACAACAGAAGGTTATTGGCTCCTTTTTTCTATGCTTTTCTGTTTTACTTTTCCTTTTTTTTGATTTTTTTTTTTTAATTTATAAAAATTAAATAATTTTCAATTCTTTGGATTAATCGAGAAAATTTTTTTTTAATTAATTCCGATTGATTACAATAAGTAAAATGTACTATAAGACATTTTTATGTTTACTTACTATCAGATAATATTAAGTTCTTCAACATGCATACATACATATGATATAGTATATAATATAAATGTACATATACAAAAATTTGAAAAGTTGATTCAATTAATTTAAAAGTTTTAAATAATGTTCATACATAATATATATGCACATAGATATGTAGGTATGATTGAGTCTCTTTGAATTGGAAATAAATGGAATTATATCAAAAATGTATAGTCATAATATTACGTATAAATTAATTACACAGTATTGAAAGACCTGGTGGCGGTTTTATGCAAAATAAATTCATATTTTTCTCTTGTTGTAATTTTCTGTTTTATATAAAACAATTAAATAAGAAACTTAATCCTGATTGATCCTTAACACTCCGCTTATCATTAATTTTACTTAATTAAGTATAACTTATCTGGTACTATGGAAATTGAAAGAAAACTAGCTTTTCTAAAAGAAAAGTATGTACATAATTAATATCTATTTATTCTTAAACCTGCAAAGAAAAATAGATATTATAACCTGATGTAACCTGACATAACTATGTACATATATATTATTATGTATGTATGTATAACTAAAAGCTTATTATAACCAAAAACGTTTTTTAAGAGATTAGGTACAAATTTTTCTTATAAAATTTTTTACTATAAAATTAATACATGTAATTATGTAAAGGGTTTTCTTTTTTGAGGGTGGTAGGTGGAAATCATTGAAAAATACTATAAAGGAGTGAAACGAGCACGAATCCTCTATAAGTTTGTACGATTTTAAGTGACTAAATGTCATGTCCCTTTTTTGACCAAACAATAGGTTATACGACCTTTAGTACCCATATACTGACTGATCAAAAAATATTCAGTTAGGGAATGAAAATTACAAAATTTACAGATAAACATAAAAATACATTAGATATAAATAAAAATATGAAAACAAAAATCCATAATTTATAAAATACATAAAATAAAAAATATCAAATCAATCAGTTTCTCCTTATCAATCTAACTTTATTTAGTATTAGTCTTATTTGAATGAACTGTAACTAATTTAAAAAAATTTTGCTACCAAATGTTTGTAATAGGGATGGAAGCTTGTTTTTTTTTTTTTTTTTTTTTAGAATATTATATCAGATTATATGCATGTGTTCAATGTATGTACATACATATATACATATGTGTTATGGAGACGTTATCTATACATTGGAAAATAATTTAGTACTTTATTGTGTAAATTTTACAAAATCTAAGTATATTTGATAGATACAAAATAAAATAAAAGCAAGTTTTCCCCCAATCTATTTACGTTATGTATTTACCACTAAATAAGAATGTAAGAGTGTGGAATTATTTTTTTTTTATAATTTAAATGTAAAATTAATACTTATATTTGACACTGTTAGTCTAACTAAAGGAAACATAACTTTAAATACCAATCCTTCAATAGAATTTAGGCACTGAATTTAAGAAGTTGAACGATTGCATATGTTTGTCTGGGTCATACACCTTACATAATTATGAGTAATAATTAAAAAAAAAAAGATATAAATATAAAACATTTTCCAGTCAGATTTAAATAATTTATAGGTAGGTAAGTAAATTTTTGAGTAAATTTTAATAATATTGTTATCAATTTATTTAGGATTAAAAACTAAAATTCTATTTACCAATGTATACATACATATTTTACAATAATTATTTAAATGTGAAAATTATTTTTTAATTATTAAATTAACGAAAAAGCTCAATTTATTAACTTTGATTTTTTTCCGACTCTTTCATTCTAATTAAACCGTTACTTACTTTTTTTGTTTTTTAATAGTTGTAGTATCTCTATGTGGTTACCCTTTTGTTTGAAAACCAAAAATTAAAATATCTTTTTTCCATTATTAGTTTATCAAATTTACAATCAGACTATTTTTGTTAAGTTTTTTTTGCAAAATTTTCTCTTTATGTCTTAACTTTAATACAATTAATACGTATATACTGTATACATTAAATTTTCTATTAAATTTAATAAAAAAAAAAATATTAAATCGCAAAAAAAAAAAAAATAAAAAACAAAATGGCTGCAAAATGACTATAAGAAAATTACTCAATACTGTTAAAAAAAAAAAAAAAAGCAATTTTTGGTTGCTAAAAATTTTTTCATTATGTTCTTATTTTTTATTTTGTTTTTTTTTTTTTTTTTTTATTATTATTCAACAAATTTACTACAAGTTTTAATAATTTTTAAATTTTTTTGCAAATTTTTTTTTTTTGCAAAATAAAATTTCACAATTCAAATACAGTACCTATTAACGAATCTATAAGTTAGTAAAATAATAAATTTAGTAAAAATAGAGTTGTCACAATCAATTATAAGATATTAAGTTTAAAAAAAAAATAAAAGTATGATAATTTAATTATTTTTAATATTATGTAAATAATAATACATACATAAATTATTTATAATACATATCATATAATATATAATAGTAAAATTTCCGTATTATATTATAATTATTTAGTACTGGCGTAATGTTATATATATATAATTAACTGAGTTTTTAGATTTTAACTTTATGTACTAGCTTTCAAATTAAGTTGCTGAAGATAACCTACACAGATCGCCACCACTAAACTCTATACAGATCTTTACTTTCTTAGATTATAATTATGTATTATAGTAACAGAGTTGGAGTACAATTAGATCTACGTCAAAAGATCACATAGTCTCTTATACAATTACATCCCTTAAATAACAATAATCACGCCATCTAGGGGCGGATATCATATTGGTTCAGCAGATTGTTCGCGGTGATATCAACTACCCTTCTATTCGCGAACAAATAAGGTATAGAGAAAATCTGAATAACTTCAGATCGGTCGAGCTTTTTAATGTGTTACACCATTCTACAGACTACTGCAAATTTGAGACCATTTTACGTATGTTAAAAGAGACTAATTTAAGGTCTGAGCTCTTCGATATGAGCGTTAACAAATTAACAATGAGAGCCAGACCTTACGCGAGCATGGTAAATTCTCATAATATGCATGATTAGTCTGTCATTTGCAATTTAACTTGCATGTTAGATTCTTTTTGTTTGTTTTGTTTTTTAATACCATTAACATCATTACTAACATTAATAAGTAGTTACTAACAATGGTAATGACCAATTAAGTATTAAGTTGTTCTAATATCTATGTATCATCATTTACTAACATATTAACATACTAACCCCCGTAAATGATGACTTTTTCAGTTAATTGTGATAGTTCACTAAATGAACAACATTAACTGATGCTTCGTTTAAAAGCAAATGTCTGATACAAAAAATATAATAATTTATATTATAGTAGATTTTCATAGATTTTTATAATTGATATATAAGAATAATTTTGGTAAACAGAGATATAACCAAACTGGACTTTTACATCTAAAAGAAAAGAATCTTTTGCAACGAAAAGAAAGATAAGACAGCACAAAAGACTATTAAATATAAAAAAAAAACTAAATTTTTTTATAATTAATAAGGACTTAATACTAAACAATGTATAAAATCTGTATTCGTATACAGGACATGAATTACAAAAGGCTGAAGCTGAAAGATTTCACCTATTATTAGTCAATTTTGTACGAAGATCTAGGTAGAAAGACACTTTGAAATATCTAATCTGTTATTGTTCGACAATACAAAAAATTATAAACATAGGTATATATCAGAGATTGTAAATCTCAGTTTTTTAAAAATTTTCTAAAACTTTACAACAACACTTGTAGAATAAAATATTTCTTAGTGGCTAAAATCTATAGAAATTAAATCTTAAAATAATATCTCTATTAACTTTTTTAAGACCTTGCAATCTCATCCTTAAAGATAAAACACATTAATTTCATCTTAAATTGACAGTTTCATAACATCTTCTATAAGTTATAACCAAGGTCAATAACCAATTGTTAATATAAATGTACCTATGATGAAAATTTATTATACATATATTCATTTACTGTTTTAATATAATTATATAATTATGTATACATATTCAATTTATGTCCTTATTAGTGTTACAAACAGAAATAGAATATTATAATACTTACATAAAAAAAAAAAATTGTACGGATGTAAAAAAAAAAAAAAAAAAAAAAAACAAGAATAAAAATTAAAAGGTGTATTTATAACTGAAATATTTGAGGTAAGTCCAGATAAATATTTAAGTATATATATGTAGTAATATGAATAAATTTATAGGTATATAATATAATTAAAAAAAAAAAGAAATAATACAGTTTTAAATAGAAAAGAGAGAATGAATGTTCGTGCAATTGTGAAAGCTATTTAACAAATAAATTCGTTTTTTTTTTTCTTTTTTGCTTCCATTTTTTTTTTTTTTTTTGCTTTTTTTTTCTTTTGTATTATTTAAGTTTTCAAATAGTAAGTACATAGTACATATATATATTATGTATATAAGTATTATATATAGATAAAAACTTGAAATAAAAACACCATTTATATTATAAGTATATAATATATGTACATTTTATATCAATATATACATATGTATGTATATAACTGACTGTACATATTATATTTATATATAAAATATACTCCATGTTTTATTATTTTTCTAATAATTTTTTTATTTTTTATTTTTTTTTTTTATTATTTGCTATGTTGCCAATCTTTTTAGTTTCGTTGCTTTTATTTTTTTTGTTTTGTTTTTTTTTTGGGTGCCTGCCTTTCAATTCACAATTCAAAAAAAAAAAAAAAAATCACAAAAGATTTTTGCACAATTCTATGGGATTTAATAAAAAATAATATGTACTATGTATATACATATGTAAGATGAAAATTTATAAGAAAATGATGGAAAAGGGGGTCAGAGACCAAGAGAGAGAAAAAAAAAAAAAGCAAAAAGAAAATCAGTATAACTACAACGTTAAAAAAAAATATTCCCATTAGATGTTCATTTGTTTTTTTTTTTTTTGTTTTCTTTACGCTACATTAGAAGTCTGGTCTGGACAATAATAAAGAGTGGTACTGATGTTGCTGATGATGCCTGATGTTACTTTTCCTAATAATAATAACTGAAAAAACAATAATAAAAAAAATAAAACAAAAACAAAACCAGTAACAAAAAAAAAAAAAAAAAGAGTTATTTTCTTTTCTTTTTTTTTTTTTAGTTACAATACAACATACCATATTATGTACATAATTATGTATGTACAGGTGAAAATTAAAAGCATCTCTAAATAATTTATGCTGTTTTTTTTTTTTTTGAGTTTTTTTTATTTATTAAAAATGAAAATAAATAGAATTAATAATTTTGACATAGAAATTAAAGTATTAAATTTCAACAAAGAAAAAAAAAAAAAAGAAAGAAAGAAAAACTTAAAAACAAAAAAAAAAAAAAAAAAAGAGAAAGGGGAAAAGTACTAAAAATAATTAATTAAAACATATTTTAAATTTAGTATTTACTTTCTTTTATATATATATGTGTATGTATATAAGTATACGTAAATGTTATTTTAATATTTTTAATTTATAAACAAAAGCATATATTAATTGTTAAATATTTAGAGCTGGAGTATAAAAGAAACTATGAAATAATTAATTTGATATTGACTAGCATTATTCAAAAAATTTGACATAAGTAACTAATGTAACTAAGGTAACTAATGAAATTTTATAAGCTATACATACCTATATGAAAAGTTATTAAACTTCATTATTATACTTCTATAACTGCTCAGTACGTTTTTTTTAATGAAAGAATATCTAAAATTCAGAAGAAAATATATTTTTTTTTCTTTTTCTCTTAATATTAAAATAAAGTAAGTTAAAAAATGAGTAGTTGAAATTTCACATTTTTATTTAAATTTTAAATATTAATAGAATATTGTAAAATTGTAATTATTCGAATTACTTAAATCTTTATATTTTGATAGAGTGAACTATTAGAAAAGTTTTAGTATTAATACTACTTATGGTTTATTTCAAAAGAAAATCTTCTAAGAGGAGAAAATATGTATGTATGAAATTCACTTGTCAATTCAAAAAAAATTTAAAATCTTAACTCAATTTTAAAATCATTTAGAAATCTTTTAAAATATTTGATTTTAATTTTAATTAATAAGTTTTACGTCTTTCAATAAGTATAATATAATTAAAAAAATTCTTTAGAACTGTCAAAGAAAAATTTAACACTGATACTTTATGTATTTCAAATGTCATTTCAATCAAGAAGTGTTACCAGTTACCATTTATTTAACTAAATTATGCAAATTTATAGTCTTACGATGATGACCCAATATGCTCACGTCTACTTCTAGCGTCGCGTTGACGTTTAAGTAGAATACATTGACTCATACATTGAATGGAACTTGACCAAATAGAAAAGCGACGCTAGAGTAGAGCAACTTTCTACTTTTACTCGCGTTGACAATAAATTATTTTGTTTTTTTTATTTATTTTTTTTTTATTTTATATTGGTTGTTGGTCATAAAGCGACACTAGCATTTGGTTTTTACTTTATTTAGAACGCGACGCTAGAAGCAACGCTATAAAAGACGAGAGTATTGGGGTTATCATCATTATCCCTCCAATTACATTTTTAATATTGAAATTACACAATTAAGTAGAGAACCATTGAAGCTTATCTTTATTTTTTATATACGTATGCATTCGGTGTGGCGTTTCCTTTAATACGATTTAAATTTATACTTTACACTAAGTCCATATGTATACATTTTTTATGAAATGTATCTACGCATCCAAATATCAAGAAATGAATTTATTTACATTACTTAATATACTTATTATATACATTAGTATATATATATATTATATCTACTATTGTATACTTACAAACATACATTTATTTTTAAAAATTTTTTTTATATAATAATTTTTTTTTTTTTGTTTTTTAATTTATTTTAGGAAACAAAAGTAAAAATAAATTTTATTAATTTACTAAAAATAAAAAATGGATTTTATTAAGAAAATAATGTATAAACACGTGCCTCAAAAGCCTCAATTTTTTCTTGATAAGAAATTAATATACCTTTAACATATAGTAAATTTTTTTTTTTTTTTTTTTATGATAAAATTAAACAAAAAATATATATATATTATATGAATATGACTGTCAATTTAAAAAAGAATAATTTTCTTTAAATAAAGAGTGAAATTTTATTATTCAAGATAAAAAAAGAAATTTTTTCTTTTTTTTTTTTAATGTTAAATAATTAATTTATTTGTTTATTTTAAGGCAAACAATTAATATAACAACTATATTATAGTGTAGATTTATAATATTTTATAATTTAATTGAGTTGATATAAAAATGTATCTTTAGCGCACAAAAAAGAGATTAAATTTTTATAAATACATACATATATACATACGTACATAAAAATATAAATTAACCCTGCAATATTCGCGTACAGGTCTTTTCTATCTAAATCTATTTTAGAAGGCAAAAACTATTTTTTTTTTTAAGCATAATGCTCTTCATTTTCTCAGTAGCTGAGTTTTAATATTTTTTGAAATAAAAAACTGCCATTTTCTCGTTGATTTATTGAAAATTTTCTTTCAATTTGAAAAACAGTTTAGTCCAACAGTTATTTCCAATTTTCAAAAATCTTTATTTGTTTTTATTTTGGAATTTTTTATTCTATAGTGTTTAGAACTTTAAACTTTATTGAAAAAATGTTTGTATTAAAATTGTTGTTATGTTTACCATCAAATTTTATATAAGACTGTAAAATTTCATGAAATTTTGGTGTACTTTTACAGTAGCTACAATAAAAAATATTAAAAATGCCAAATATAAGTACAAAATATTTTATGAATATTTTTTTTTATTTTGACATTTGTTTTTGAATTTTTCTTTTTTTTTTTTTTGTTAAATAAATTTAATTAAATATATTAAATAAATATATAAATACTATTAAAGCATATTTATTTATGTTTAAGTTTTGGGTCATTATGATATTGTGGAAGTTTTTATGAAAAAAATATTACACGAATACTGTAGGGTTAAATACGTATATTTATAAATGTATCTAATGAACAATATTTATTAGTAAAAAGAACCTAAGAAAGAATTTGGTAAGTTTTATATTTTATAGCAATCATTTTAGTATAGTAAGTAATTATTAAAGTATTTGAATGATGAAAATCTTTAATGAACGTTACTTAACATAGAGCCAATAGAGTTATAGACGTGTTAGACGTAATTGAGAGTTATAAACGTATGTATGTTTAAGTTTTAAAATATATTATCTGTCATTGCCGAATACTTTCATATAATTAAAAAGTTTTTAATCTTAATAAGTACTTTTTTGTAAGTTTAAAAAAAAAATTGTTTCAAATAGCAAACTTTGTCTGTCTGTCTAGTCTAGTCTATCTATATAATTTTTGATACAATAATAAATGATGAAAAAAAAAATATCTATTTTGTTTTTTATTTTATTTTATATATCTATCGATCTATCTATCTATCTATCTATCTATCTATCTATTTATAATAAAATTCATTTGAATAATAAAAAATCCAAAGTTATATTAAAGTTTATACCTAAAATTTATAAAAAAAATTCTTTGAAGATAAAAAAAAATAAAATGTTACCTTTTTAATGACGTCATTGCATAAAGAAAATCTTAAAGTTGAATATTAAGTTTATTATTTATATTTTAATGGTAGAAATTATTTCATTTTATTGTATTTTATTATTTTACAAATAAATTTGTTGTGTTTAATTTTAAACAGATTTTAAAAACGAAAAAAAAAAAATATATTTATTTCTTTTTATATAATACCTTATATACTATATTTTTATATTTGTGTTTATTTCCGACATTTTGTTTATCATCTGGTTTATTTGTGTTTTAATAATAATAAAAAAAAAAAAACTAATTTGATAAGAACAAAAATAATTCTTTTGTTAAGTATTTGTTTTTGTTTTTTCTTTTTTAATTGCTTTTCTTTAATTTTTTTTTTTTTTTTAGTTTTTTTTAATATACATAAATTAAAAGTTGTAGGAATTATATTGAAATTAATTGATGATTTTTAAATGAATTAAAAAAAAAATTTTTTTAAATAAAATTATTGCAAAGTAAAACATATACATATGCATATATACATTATATGTATGTATGTGTTTCAGTTTTTCTTGAATTTATATTAAAAATTGAATTGGTGTAAATTATTTTAAGAAAACTGTGAGTTTTTTTTTTTTTTTTATTATTGTTGTAATAATTATTGTATTTCTTCCAGCCAATATTACAAAATGATAATTGACTGGAATTCAGTATTAGAATAAAATATTATAATCAAAAATTTTTTTTGAAGAGTATATACATATGTACGAGTACATTATATTTTTGTATTATAAAATCACAAGATAACATTAAGTAAGTAAAAACGTATTTAATGATAATTAAATTTGATTATAAAGAATTCCATTCTCTTCCCTTATATTAAATTTATGGTATGTTCTAAACGTTTTTTTTTTTATTGAGCTTTGACGTCATAAAATTTTGTAAAATCATTCTCCAATGCTGGTGTTGGCATGTAATTTCATCGCTAAACTATTTTGAACATATGAAAATTAATGTAAACTTTTCTGTACCTTCGTAAAGTTACAGACCAATGCCAGCATTGCGAGCATTGAACATTGAGCATTAAGCCTTCCACAACCTTCTATTCATTTAATTCTTTTCTTTTAAATCTTTTTCTTTTTTTTTTTTTTTAATTCTAATAAATAAATCTCTAAATTACTTAATAACTTTAAGATTTCTTGAGCTCCTCCTATTGTTAAATATTTTTTAAGTTAAGCTTTTTTTGTAGTTAAAATTACAACAAAATTAAAGAAAGTTATTTCGTTTTTTTTCTTAAAGTTTTTGAATCATTTCTAGCAAGAAAGTTTTTGTACAGTTTTTTTTTTCTACAAATTACTTATGTATATATGGAGTATCTTTGATTTTTTTCAAATTATCTCATTGTAAGCTGTTTTTTCTATTGGTACTTCACTTGGAAGCATAGAATTTTTACTAGGAATCTCCAATTAAACTTTGTTGAAAGTGTAGCTCCTATTAGTAATGTGATATTTTACCTAATAAAACCAACTCTTCTTGTAGCCAGTATAAGGGGATAATTTCTTTAATTGCAAAACAATATAATGGTTGAGGAATATAAAGAGTTAAGAAAAGGGAAAAACGAAAAGAAATTTTGGATTTAAATATATTTAGGAATTGAATTAAATGCGAGTTTTAGTATCTAGATGTAAGTTAACCGATTTTTTGATGAAATTCTGTATATTATAGGTACGATATTAATGATGATGGTGATATGTTTCACAATTTAGATATATTATCTATAAGAATATGTTCTTATATTTCGATGTTATGTAATTGTAATAAACCACCACTATGTATTTATGCGAGAGAAATATCTCTAATAAATCTGTAATATCTAATATAGTAGAGTACCTGTACCGTCGGATTGGTTAGAGATTGGACATAATACTTTGAATTTCGTGAAAAATATAGTAGATCCTACACTTTGGCAAAGGTGGAAATGCTAGGCGCACTAACATCGTATAACTAACCAAAATTAATCATGTAACTTATAAATATTTTCATTATAATTTGTAGTTTTTTAAGAGATTTAAAATAAAAAGATGAAATTATATTTATATTCTTGTAATATGTACCTACATATATATATTATATTTTTGTAATATACCAGTTAATTTCATTTAATTCGAAAATAAAAATAAAATATACCTATACATATAGTCTTATATATAAATATACATATATGGATGTATAATGTACATAGAAATAAAAAAATATGATGAATAAAATATACCTAATGAAAAAACAATCAATTGATATGACCTGTTTTTCATTATTTCTTGTTTTTTTTTTGTAGTTTGTTTGTTTATTTATTTGTTTGTTACATATATTTTAGTATTTTTTTTATTTTTTTTTTTCGTTAACTCTATTATAATTACACATTTTTCTCTGTTGCTCTTTACCTCTAACAAATTTAATTCACATTTTTTGTTTTTTTTTTTTAAATAAAATGGTGTAAAGTTATTTATATACTTTGTTGTATGTACAAAAAAATTTTTTTTTGTTACATTCAATAAATAAATAAAAATAGAAAATGATAATGTAGTTGATGATTTACAATGGCCCACCCCAAAAATTTATCCTTCCTTCTTTCTCTTACCTATTAATAAATTTGTAATTGTGTGTTACTATCGCCGTTTCGCTGCTCTAATTGAATTCATTTTTGTCTCAAACAAACAAAAAAAAAAAGAAACAAAACGGTTTTTTTTTGTTTTATTTTTTGATTGAAACAATCATATTAAGAGTGAATTGTAAACTGTAGATTACAAGAAAAAATCGAATTTAAGCCGTTTCGAAAAGACATTAGAAGGTGCACCCGCATACAAAATAAAATATTATAACGGTGCTTTGATTGAACCGTAATTAGCTATTACATATAATATAATATAATCATAGATTTATATGCGATACCCTAATAATTATCAGAGTATATTATTATATTCATACTACATCTTCGCTAAAAAATTCCAACTTTTTTATTTACAATAGTAAAAAAAAATTGTATTTTACCAATTGTTATTACTTCACAAAACATTTATTTACCTATCTATTTGTTATTATAATTATTCTCTCAAGAAGAGGAAACTCTAGGTCACATATACTCAAAAACTGCGAAAGTTTAATCCGAGCAAGATATATGCACCTATAGAAGCATATTGCTTTAACGAAGATGAACTGCCACCAATAAACCCTATACAAATCTTTACATTCTTAGATGTAGGACTGACAGAAATATTATAAATGGTGGCAAAATCCGCAACATGTAGTAACCAGGGAGAGCACAATTATAGAGCTACATCAAAAGGTCTCAGTGTCATTTAAACCTCTTAAATAAATCCAATCTAATCTATATAATCATATTTTTTCCAGTCACCTGACCGGTTTCAAGTCATTTTAAAGTACATATTCGATAATATTGTAAATATTTTTCTGTAAGAAACTCATTCACAATAGCAAACAAAAATATTGTATATAACTTTTTAAAATATATAGTTACACATTATTTTGTTTTGAAATTTATAGAAAAAAATATTCTATAATACCATTCACAATAGCAAAAAAAAATCTTTATTTACTATTGTGAATTTTTTAATTTTGTTTTTTTTTTGAACTGATAGTTTAAAAATAAAATGAAAATAAAACAGCTTATTATTATTATTTTTATGAATATAGGTAGTGAAAGAATTTAATTACTAAAAACCACTAATCTTTTTCGGTAGAAAATTATGATTGCCCCTAATGGTAAAACAGAAAAAAAAAAAATTTTTTTTGCTGGTTTTTTTTTTTATTTTTTAAAAAATAGTAAATAAGCAATTTATGTTTATAATCGATAAATAAAAAGATTAAGTGAAACTGTTAATTTTTTTTTTTGTAATAATGCTATTTCTGATTTTCCATTTTTGTACATTTATTTATAAAAAAAAAAAAAAGAAAAAAAAAAACAAATTTTTTTTTATTTAATATAAAGACAAAAAAAATCGAAATTTACTATAAGTGTAATTGTACATGTTTATGTCTTTGCTACTAGATTGAATGACTGATTTGACTTGACTCATGGCTATATCATCGTAATATATACCTATTTACATTATACACACATACATATTATTATAATTGTATCGCGCTTATCTGTTTTTTTTTGTGTTTTTTTTTTGTTTTTTTTTGTCAAATAATGAACTCATTTTAAAGTCAAGTATGAAATTTTTTTTTTTTTTTATGGGTAATTTAGAAAAATTTTTTTTTTTTTCTTAAAAAATTAATTGAAATCACTAATTACAGAGTTTTTGTTTTTTTTTTATTTATACTACGAAAAGTGTTAAAATTGTTATTGTTTTTATTTTTCTATGTTCTAAAAAAAATAAGTTTTGATTGCTTTTTATTATGAATTATCAAACCCAAAACCAAAATAGTTAGTTAGTATCTATAGGTAGGTGTACATACTTATAATTATACATATTTTTATATCATTTTGTCTTTAAATGATATGTTAGACATTTAGATTTTTCAACAGAATATTAATTTTGATTTTTGGTCCAATTCGCTATAAACTATAGGTTTTTTTTTGACTGTAGATTAAAATGTATCAAATACATCCATATAATTGTATATTGGTAAACAAATCCTTATAACCGTTATCGTCCGCTTTAACATCGTTATAACAACCATGCTAATCGATCTAATTAGTTTTAGGAGACATAGAAGGAGATATAATAGAAGATTTCAAATCGAAAGCTATTAGGTACTTAATTAGAATGCATGTTGATCTTATGTTTTATTAGAAAAATCAATTTCCCCTCTTATAATTCGAATACATACATAAGTAGGTACATACAATTAGAACTAAACAGAATTAGCGTATTTAAGATTCGAACGGATTCTAAGATTCTAAAGAAAAACTAGCTAGATAATTTAGATTCCGTTATTAACCAAAACTAAAATGAAAATTAAAAAAATTTCAGAAAATTTTTGAAAGTTCATATTGTTGCTATAATCCATAATGTCTTTCGTTTTGTTTATTTGAAGAAATCTCTCCCTATATTCTTGTCTTATAAATTTTAATCAAAAAATTTAGTATTAGGGCTCGTATTAAAAAATAAATTAAATAATAATTAAGTATTTAATTTTTGGTTTGAGTTTTAAGTAAAAAAAAAAAACGAAAAATTACAGTAAAACAAAAAATAAAAAAAACAAATACAAAAAAAATTAAAAACTATTTTCGAGGTTAGGTATTGTTTTCGTGGAAGGAGGTGCTGCAATCGATTGTTAATCGATTATTATTTTTTTTTTTTGTTTTACATTTTTTTTTTTGTTTTACATTTTTTTTTCTTCTTCCATTATTTTTATTTATAAAACAAAATGTATTTTCTTTAAGGTTATTTTACATAAATCCATGTTTTAAGGTTTTGTTTATAAAAATTATTATGAAAAAAAAAAAAACCAAAAAAAAAAGAAAATTTAGTTTATGTTTATTTTTATGAAATTATAATTTTTCGAAAACAAATAACACGGAAATGAAAATTTTTTAGAACGACAAAAAAAAAAAAAAAAAAATTAAAAATACCTACCTATTCCCATTTTTGATTGATTTCTAAGCTTTTCAAATACATTTAACAAAAAAAATTCCTTTACGTCAATCAGAAAAAAAAAAAAAAACAAATTTTTGCATTATCGTCAGTTTTTTATATGTATATACAGAATATTATATACGTATTTATGTACATAATTTGTATTTATACGTATATTATACATAATACATATATGGATACATACATACAATAATTTCTTCCTTCAGCGGAGAGTTCTAATGATGTCATTTGGTTTAGTTTTTTTTTTTTTTTATGAATCCTTTATAATATTGTATTTGTCTGTATGTCCCCCGGTACCGTACATTATTTTACAAATATGTTGTTTTGATTTTTTATACTTAGTGTGTATTTTTGCAAGCCCTTTTGATAAAGGAAAAATTATTAAATTCATTTTAGTTAAAATATATATAAATATTAACAGCTGGTAATTATAATGTAGTTGTTATGTATGTAAAAATCTGAATCCTATATAATAGAGTATCTTACTTTTTTATATAAATTTATAAAAATGTCCCAAAGGATCAAAAAAGGATATAATTTTTACAAAGGATAGATTAAAGATTTAACATCAACTGAAAATCAATTTATATATTTAATTAATCCTAAATTAATTACTATATACTTCTTATTGGTTCATAAAGTTTACATTTTATTTTTTATTTTTTAGTGTATCTATAATTTCTCTTGCCAAATAAATTTGACAAGGAAATTACACAGTTTTTCCTTTTTAGGCGTGGCTGTAAATGTCGTAAGGGGGAATTATTCTTACGACATTTATGGGATTCGAACCAATACTCCTCCCTCGGTGTTTACAGCGTAATTTATACGATCTTACACACTAGACTTACATTAAAAATCATAATTTACAAATACAGTGTTAAACGAGGTTTATTTTTTAAACTTTAAAGAAAAAAAAAAATAAGAAAAAAACCACTATACCAACTATTGATTGTAAACAATAACAGACAATCTAAATATTTATTATTATATTATGTGTTATATAATAAGAGATAATATAAGGTTAAGTTATTTGCCTTTTATGTTTTTTGGTGGTTTGACCTCATCAGATAACAAAACTAAAAAACAAGAACAATAAATAGGTATTGTATTAATAAATCACTCTAAAATCTTGAATAAAATTATAATTAAATAAATTTGGAATTTTTTTTTTTTTTTTTTTATTAATTAAAAAATTAAAATGAAGTGCTATTTTTTAAACAACTTTTAAAATATATTCTTAAAGTTGCAAAGCGTAATTATTTTTACATTTATGTTTTTTTTTTGTTTTTTTTTTTTAATAAAAAATGAAAGTTAAAATTCATTTTTTTGCTTTTAAAAGAAAGTATAGATTTTTATATTAAATTTAATTGATTTAAAAAAAATATATATATATATATATATTTCATAACTAATTATTAATAACGTGATTAAAATTATTGTAGTACATACATACTTACATATACACATACATACATATATACATAAGTACATTGAAAAAAAAATACGTGTTTGAAAATGAATCAAATTAAAGAAAAATAGAAAGTTCCAGTTGTAGTAATTGCAACGAGAGCATTCTATTAAATGTACATAATATTATATACATAACATTACGTATATCTGTAATCTGTATGTATATATGTATGTATATGTATATGATTATATTTTTTTGTTTTGTTTTTCGGTGGTTATTGGTTACATTATTATGTGAAATATAAGCGATTGTAAGGTATCTTAATGTTCTATTAAATAACAACACGTGTTGATTGAAAATGAATAAAAATTATAAGAAAAAAAAAAACCACAATATTTTAAATAATTTTATTATCTAATACTTTTAAATTTATTTCTAAACTGTTCAAAAATTTTGAAAGAATAAGATTTACATAAGAGTGAAAAAAAAAAAAAATTTGAAAGGATTCAAAAAGTAATGAAAAAATTTATTTTGAATTATTGAAAATTTAAATAGAACAGAACATCTTTAGAAGGGAATCAATTGAAAGAAAGCTAAAAATTCTTAAAAATTCTAAGAAAGTATTGAAAATTTTTATACTCGTGTAAAATATGTTTAAAGATTAATTTAGATACAAGAATATCTATTTATTATTAAAATTAATCTAGGTATTGCCGTTTTTTACGCATATACCCATGTACTTTTATTAATTGAGTTAAATTCTGGGTGCTGTTCAATTCTTTCAATACAATATGACTTTTAGAAAATTATTATAGATATTTTTGAAAAAAAAAAAAAAAAGGAGATTTAGAAAATTTAAAATTCTTCCTAGTTTTTTAACACTTAAAATTCAAAAAATCTATAATAGTATCATTATAAAACAAAAAAAGTAAAAATCAAATATTTAAAATTCATACAATTCATAAATTTTCCACTAAATTTAAATATGAGACTTTTTTTCAGTAAAATATCTAAGGATCCTTTAATAAAATATTAAAAAAGTAGGAATTCATGAACTCGGATACCCTGAATTTTTGAATATACTACCGCAAAGGGGTCATGATGCTCTATTAAAATAACATCATTCATCAAAAATATCCATAACGGTACTTTATATCTCTTAAGTTTGTGATTGTACATGCATAGTGGTTGTTTTTAAAAGTTTGAAATATCTCAGAAACGGTAGCACCGATTAAAATGATACAAGATGTACAATATTAAAAATTATGCTCTACAATAATGTAAAAAATTGATTCCTGTATACTGTCGTAGAGGCAAAATATAACGGTTTAATTAAAATACTACAAAATGTTAAGAAAATTTTCTAATGCATTTATCAGCTACTAAATGGCGGCATCGGTTCTAATGACATATGTAGGTATGTATATATTATAAAATCTATATATAATATAAATCATCGACATATGACATAAAATATTATAAAATCTTTGTATGTACATACTATAAAAAAATTAGCATAGACATATTTTTTAAAGCTGATAAGTATATACCTACAAGTTAAATAAATATAATAAAATAATCTAGGGTTAAATTGAAGATACTTATTTTTTGAATGTAAGTATAGTGTCAAGAGTTAGTATAAAGTAGGTACCTATTATATTAGTACGATAACTTTACTCTCCACTCCAAAGTTTGAATATTTCATTTTTACTTTTTTTTTATAATGACACTATAATATTAGTAATAAATAAATAATGTTTTTTTTTTTAATATGTATGTTAATATTTTTATAATATGTATGTAAAAAAAAAAAAAATATAAAACAGAATTTAAATATTTTGGTAACAAATCATCTATATAATATATATGTATATGTATGTACGTAATAATGTATATTTTGTTAGTTATCCGGTAATGAACTAATTTTATAATAAAAAGATTACCCTTTTAAATAAATGAGAAAAAAAAAATAAATAAAATTAATTTATAGTAATAAAATGTATAAAAAATTACTTTTTAATGACATCATCTTCCAAAAATATATATGTATATTAAAGTATACATAAAGTATAGATATATTGTACACATACATATATATGTTATACTTAATATATATATAATATAATAAAAAAAAATTTTTTTTGTTTCAAAATGGCTAATTTTTTGTGTAATATTATTTGTGATTTGATTATTAAATTCCACTCCTTAACAACGCAATAAATAATGAATAAAATATTAAATATTTTTTGTTGTATTTATTTTCTTTTTTTGTTTTTTTTTTTTTTTGTTTTTTAGTTAATGTTTTCTGTACATACAATAATTTATATTTAAGTTTTGTTCTGTTATTTTGTGTATCTACAAGATTTAAATGTAATTTTATTTAATTTTCATTAGTATTTGGGTTAAAAAAAAAAAAATAATTAAAAATGTTTTTTTTTTTGTTTTGTTTTTGTAATTTTTTGTAGGTTCATTGCATTTAATTAAAAAAAATTTCTGAAAACAATTTTTTTAATTTTATTTTTTTTTTTCAAACTTACGTAATTTATTTTTGTCATTTTATAATTAGTTTAAAACAAAAAATAATAAAAAATAGCTTAAATGCATTGCACAATCAAACAAACACGTATCTATCTATCAGTATTTGATATACATATGTAAGTACTAAACTAAGTATGTATATAGTAAAAATTACAACTATTGACCTCCTTAAATTTTTCAGCCAAAATCGAAATAAGATGGGCAAAAAGACCAAAAAAAAAAAAAACAGCAAACTACAGATTTTATATAGTTTATACTAAATAAAAATTTAAATCTGTAGTTAGAATCCTGCTTTTTTTATTTGCTTTATTAATAGGTTTATTTATTATATACCTATTATATAATTTATTTGATTATTCCTGATTAATAATATGCAATTTTTTGTTTATATAGGTTACCTTCCTTTCACAAGGAAAGAGTAGTAGAGAGTAGTTGAGAGAAGTTGGTAATTGGAACGCTAATTTAATATAACTGTATATTTACTCATATAGTTATTTTAATCTTTTTAAAGGCTGCTGGAGCTTCAGTTAGTAATAGAAGAGTAGTTTATTCTATAAAAGGAATGTAAACATTATTAAGTAAGAAATACTTAAATTTTTAAATATAGATATATATATATACATTTCGCGTATAATGTTCCGAGATATACTGAAAAATTTTAGAGATATACTGAAATATTCTATAATATAACAGAAGTTTAATATTATAATGTGTAACTATTAACGCACTTGTACTAGCGTTAGTGTACCTATAAACGTACCAGTCGAAAATTTGACAGAAATTTATTCTTGCACTCTAAAATGTTAATAATAGCATTAATATAACAATTTGATACAATCAATTATACATAATCCAATGACATACGTAATAACTAAGTAATAAAGGTATATAATCAAATGTCAATATTAATTTCTTGTTTGAAAATTTAATTATTAATCATAAAATTTAAATTTGTATAATAAATTTTTATTATGATGATAATGACAAAGGTTTTATTTAAATTTTATAAATTAATTAAAATATTATTTTTAAAAGTCATGTAAATTTTATACATAGATATTTCCCTTTTGAAGGTCAATAATTGTAATCGTTACGTTATTTAATGAATTTTATACAATATATATAATTCTTAAATACTATTTTTAAGAAATAAAAATAAATTACCTATAAAAATAGGCATCTATATCTATTTATTGTACATAAATTTAAAAAGCATATATGTATGTATGTATATACCTACATAATTTATAAATACATATACCTATTTTTAACAACTATGAGTATAATATCTATAGATATTTAATATTAGAACACCCCAATATAGTTATAACTTAGTTACAAAATATACAATTATTTCGATAGTCATTTAATAGAGAAATGATTTTTATTTAAACAAAAAAAAAAAAAAAACAAAACAATTTTTTTTTTTTTGTTTTATCACATGATCTGATAGCTTTTATTTTTATTATAAATTTTATTTTTTATTATTTTTGCACAAAATAAAAATAGTGAAAATCAATAATATACAAAAAAAAAAAAAAAAATAGAAATAGAAAAAAAAAAAATTATAAAATTATTATTTAAAATGTTAAAGTTTAGTTATGTTTTTTTTTTTTAATTATTTTTATTTCTTTATGTAGAATACTAGAATATCTCTTAGATGGATGTTATGAATTAAATCCCTATGATATAAAATTCTAATTTCATGGAAATATGTTATTATATAAAATGAAAGATGAAAACAGAGAAGGATCCTCCAAGGATGAAACTCAGAATCATATTTATCTCTTTAATATAGAATACTAGAATATCTGTTAGATGAATCTGTTAGATTTCATTTCCATGAAATTCTAATTATTATACTATACTCTAGTCAGTGTCCTTGCCATATATTTATATGCAATTGATGATAAGAATTTTCAAATTAAAAATACAAGACGGCAAAAATATAAAGTATGAAAAGTACAATGAATAAAAAAGTTATAGGTATATCTACCTAACTATGTATATGTAACTAAATATTATGTATGTATTTACGTTGTTAAAAAGATTTGTCAAAATATTCTAAAAATAAAATCAATTTTGAGTAATGATGCTTCCCTCTTGGATTAGTAACTAATTACTAATTAATTAGGAATACAAAATTTAAAGATTTTTTTATATGGATAATAATTCATTACACTTATTTTATTTTATAATTTTAATAATTTTACTTTATTATTTTTTTTTTTTTTAAAGATCTGAGATCATTTTAATAACAAAACAATAAATGAAACTTTAGCAAAAATTAATTTTTGTTTGCTATTTAGAATAACCTTGAATACTTTATTTAAAAAAAAAAAAAAATTATAAAAAAAAACATAATAAAAATAAACAAATAAACTTCAATGAAAAAAAAAATCACAAAAGATTTTGTTTTTGTTTTTTTTTTTTTAAGAAAAAAGAGGAATTTTGAATGTTTTTAAAATTGAAACAAAAAAAAAACTGAAATATTTAATCTAATCAAATACATACTTATATAATACATAATATGTACATATAAATTGTGAATTTCAGGTGAGATAATTAGTTTGTATATAAGACAATCAGGTAAAAAAAAATAATAAAAACAAAACAAAAAAAAATTAAAACAGTCAACTTTTAAGATTTTTACCTGAATAAAATTTAAATATTAAAAAATATAAAAAAAGATCAAAGGTTTTATAAAAAATTTAGAAATAAAGCAATGACATATTTAAAAAAAAAAATTACTTTTCAAATATTTTTCTTTTCAGTAAGTACATGTGAACTTAAAAAAAAAAAAAATCATCATTTATTACCTACAAGTAATTTTCAAATTTATGCAGAGATTCTTAAATACAAAAATTTTAATTCTTCTCGATTTCTTCTCGATTCGTGTGAATAAAGATCATTTTAATCTGATTTAATCTTAAAAAGTTAATGTGCCTGAAAGGTATAGTATCTTAAGTTGACTCTAAATTAAAAATGAGTTAAATAAAGCATTGTATTCCTTTCCAATATAAATTGCATTTCCTCAAAAAATTCCATTAATCTAGCAGTTATAGAACATATTTTATGCATAATAATAATAGTAGCTTAAATCAAATTTGGGTAAATTTTGTGCAAATGGAAAAATAGCTTAAAAATTGAATTCTAAAATTTCATCATATGATACATTGACTTTTACTCTTTCAGCCATATTTATTTATTTACTTATTAAATACATGCATACATAATAAAATATATTGATAAAGAAAAGTACAAAGAATGTACTAACAAACAACAACGTGCCTGTTATACTATATATTGCTTTCTTCATATCTAACTGTACAAAATCTAATTAAGTTATGATCCAATATAGAACTTCTAAGTCATTTATTCATATTAAGATAAAGATAAGAATTAACGATGTCCAGCAAAGGCAATTTAAAAATATATTTAAGAAATTATAGCATTTCTAAGTCACCTACAGTTCTTTTTTTAGTCAAGTTAAAAAAAAATAAAAAATTGTTAGTCTCACAAAAATTCAATGTGAATAGGTCAAAAATTCCATTTGACATAAAATCGGACATTTTATTTAACATAATAAAATATTTTATAATATTTTTCTGAAATAAAAAATATTTTGTATAACTAAAATAAAAAAAACAAAAATGATTAAACAGATCCCCGCACTAGATTTACAAAAAAACAAAAATAAATATAATTTTTTTTTAAATTTAATTTGTTAAGTAGTGGTACACACAAGTAACGAACAAAAATAAAAAAAAAAAAACAAAATTTTTCATAATCACTATTACTTAATTAAAGATAAAAAATTAAAAGTAAATATATACTAAAAATAAACTACGTAGTAATAAGTAATAAAAAATTAATTTTTCTTTTATAAAAAAAAAAAAAAAATAAAAGAAAGAATAAAAAATTAAAATAAGAACAGTAAAATATAAAATTCTTTTAAATGACGTAAATTATATTTTTGTCATATCCGACAACTTTAACAAAAAAAAAAAATGGCGATTTTCTTAATTTCAATTTGTTTTGGAAAAATTAATTTACCTAAAATTTTTTTTTTCGAAAAATTTTCTATATTACCACTTATCAATTTCAAATTACAAATCCCATCAATGTTGCGTCAATGTTTTATGTTTATGGCCTCTACACACGATTTACACCCAAGAGTCTACTTTCTTTTTGCAGTTTTTTTTTTTTTTTTTGTTAAAATCCTTATACAGTCAAACAAAAGTCTACTTTTTACCAAAGTAGACTTTAAATTTGAAATTGAATACTTAACTTTTTCAATTTATCGTTAAAAATTAATTTTTTTTTGAATTGTTGGTATATTTGTTGTCAATACCGAGTGAGTGTGGGTTCGAATTCTACACACGTCCTAAGAATAGTTCTCCCTTACGACATTTACAGCCACGCTTAAAAGGCAAAGGCTGAGTAATTTCATTATCACAATTATGTATGTGGCAGGAGAATACACTAAAAAAAACAAAATCCTGAGTACCGACCGACAGGAGAAAAATAACAAAAGCAAAATGCTTAGGTACATTTTAAAATTTTCATATGTTATAGAAAAATTTTTCAAATATGTATTATTTTTTTTTAAGTTTAAATTCGGCATATTTGATTGAACATTTCATAATAAAAACTTAAAATATAAATAGGCATTTTTGAAAAAAAAAAAAAAAGCATAAAAAAATAAGAAAAAAAACTATAGAAATGTCAAATACATAGTTTGAGAAATAATTTGATTTTCTCAAAGTAGACTTTTATTTTTGTCTGAACAATATATGAAATATATTTTGATATATATAGGATTTTCCAATTATGAGTGATCTGAAGACATCATACGTCATTCAAATGGCCTCCACGACTTCTTTTGTAGGAACGAATTCGATGAACCCAATTTTCGAGCACTTTTTCCACTAAATCAAGTCGTATATCATGAATAGTACGTTCAATATTGACTTCTAAAGCTTGAAGAGAGTCTGATTTATTGCTAAAGACCAATGACTTCAAAGAACCGCACAAGAAATAGTCTAATGGTGTTAAATCACAACTTCTTGGAGGCCATTCAATGTCACCATTTCTTGAAAAAATCGAATCTCCAAACTTTTCTCGCAATAATTCTGTTGTTTCACGTGCTATGTGGCACGTAGTCCCGTCTTGTTGGAACCAGATGTTGTCAAGATACTCTTCTTCCAATTTTGGCTATAAAAAGTTGGTTATCATCGATCTATACCGCTTTCCATTGACAGTAACGGTGCTACCAGCTTCATTTCGAAAAAAGTACGGACCGATGATTCTACCAGACCAAAAATCACACCAAACTGTCAATTTAGGTGAATGTAATGGTTATTCATGAATAATTTGTGGATTTTCTTCGCACCAGAATCGATAATTTTGTTATGACATATGACTTGATTTAGTGGAAAGAATTCGTTCCTGCAAAAGAAGTCGTGGAGGCCATTTGAATGACGTTTTATTCAGAACTTAATTGTATCGATTGTATTAAATAAAAACATTTGAATTTCCTTAGCAATTGTGTGTTTTTTTTTGAAAAGAAATCACATCACTCAAATTGGAAAATCCTATATATATATATATATATGAACAATAATAGTACGAGTAGAATTGTAGAATTGAACACAATACCATGAATTTTCGAATTTTAAAAGTAATAAAATTAGCTGTTTTGTCTTTTACACATTCTAAATCATATATATTTTCTTAGAACATCAACCCCCCTACGGGCCCCCTACACTAAAATTAAATTAAAATTACAATTTAAAATATCGGAGATTTTCTTTAAATTTAAGTAACATAATATTTACATTAAAAAAAAAAAAAAAACGTGAAATTTATTTTTATAGCTTGTTCTAATAACTGAACTTTTATTTTTAAACGTTTCACAATGATAAGAAAATTAAGGAATAAACAAAGGGAGACGATAAAGAAGAAGAATGATAAGAAAATTTTACAAAAAAAAAAAAAAAAAATAATAAAATAATAAACAATATAAATATTATACACATTGTACATACATTTCTAATATGTATTTATATGAGAAAGTTCGAACTTACAATTTGACCTTCTATTCAGTTTTCAAAAAAAAAAAAAAAAAAACAAACTGGAATTAATATTGTGTATTGTAAGTAATTCTTTCAAACTTTTTTTTATAATTCAGTATAATCTATTAAAAATAATACACATTATATATACATACATAGTACATACATATACATAACATATCATAAGGAAATATAGAAAATTTTTTATCTGCGGCCTAAACTGACTTTTGATAAGAAAAAAAAAAAAAATCATAGCAATGTGATATATTGCAACTTTGCAAATACATTTACATACATACATATGTATGTTGACAACCATAAACAATTCACATAATACAAATGTTGTGTTTATAAAATATTGTTTGAAAAAAAGTTGTATCTTGTATGAAAGTTTTTTAAGAGCAGAAAACGGTTACTGATAAGACAAGCGCCTTAAAAATATTCCTTTAAAATATGTATGTATGTAACAACAAAAATAAGAAAATACTTACATATATATTTAAAAAAAAAAATTAAGGAATTATTTGAAAGTTATTGAAATAATAATTATAACCGGAAGTGAAATTAATTTATAGCCAACAATAATTATTATGTTTAGCAACATTTTAAATTGAGTTTTTATACTTTGATATTAAAGAAGAAAAAAAAAAATTTTTTTTTTTTTTTGTATTTAATTTCTTCTTCTAGATTTTAATTTTTGTTGTCTGTTTTACATAATAATTAAAATTGATTGTTTGACATACATTTTTATATATAGATATTATTTTTAGATATTATAAATTATAATAATATATTATTTATATATAGATCCATTTATACATGTGTATATATATATACACACATGTGTATATGCAAATTAATGAGAAAATTATTTATGTTTTAATTCTCTTAGCAACAATAACGAAAAATAACCATAAAAACAAAAAAAATAAAAAAATAAAAAACTTTCAATTTAAATTTAAAAAATTTTTGTTTTTATTTCATTTCACTTCAAAATCAATTATACGCGAATTAAATCAAAAAAAAAAATATATATATTTTTCTTTCATAAAGAATATATATGTATGTATGGATGTATGTACATAATAATAAGTATTATAGTAGGTACATAATATTATGATTTAATTTTGTGATTTTTCTTTTTATTTATTTGAAAATTACTTTTAATTTAATTTAACAAAAATAATAATATTATGTACGTATATAATCGTTATAGATATATTTATATATATAACATATATATGAATGTATATACATAATATTATTTATTTATATATGAAATATACTATATATGTATGTACGTATATGTATATAATTCTCGTTAATTAAGAATTGCAAATAAATCTAATATTTGAAATACTTAAGTACATATTATAGTACGTATAATATAGATTCATCAATATATAGTACTATATATGTACATATATGAATAGGTAATATATACAGCCCATATATGTATATACAATTATTTAATAATATTCATTTAAATTAAAAATTATGTAAATATATAAGGAATCATTTATAAATAAGTAAAGTATATAAAGGAAAAAAAAAAAAATTATATAAAATAAATGTATATAATGTTTATATACATATATACATATTTGTATAAATATATATAGAGTATTGAGTGAGTATATATAGGCATATATGTATATATATATATGTTCAAATAACCTTATTTGACCTTCCATTATTGTTATTAATATTTTTATTATATTTAGGAGAAAAAAAAAAAAAACTTGCTTGCTTATTTTTTCTGGTTGTTTTTTTTTTTTTTTTTGTTTGTTGTTTGTTGTAGTTTTTTTTTTTCTTGTATTTTTTATTTAATTTTTTATTTTTGAATAATAATCGTTTTTTTGTTGCTTTATGTTTAATAAAAATAAACAGAAAATAAAAAGTATATTTTATATTAAGAAATTTATTTATTTTTTTTTTTTCTTTTTATTATTTTTATTTTACTTAAAATAGATGTACATAATCGGTACGTGTCAGTGGTGTACCTCTACTTTAATTTGTCCTTAAAGAAATTATAGGGATAGGTATTTTCAAATTTAAAATCACAAAATTAATATACAGATAGATTATACGTATAGATATATAACGGTTCTTAACGGTTTATATAAATTAATAATCAAGTATTTACAATCTGTTGTTAGAATTCGCAACTGTAGTAGAAATTTTTATATTCTCTTTTTAAATATGTATAAAATAAATTTTGCCAATTAATAATAAGTATGTAGATTTTATTTTTAAAAGTGTTGCAAATTTAAATAATCTTAAAATATAACACATTTTTTATTTTAATCATATCAGATATCATAAATAGGTTGGATATGTCTTATAATTTCAATGCTAACAGAAAAATCTAGAGCAACAAAAATTAAAACCTTTACGTTCGAGTTTAAAATTAAAATCAAAGTATATTAAACAACAATAAAATATGTTAATTATAATGGAAAAGATTTCTTGAATGAAACTTTTTAATTATTTAATTAATTTGTTGCTGTTTTATTAAATAAATTCATGTTTAATATATGTGATACTTCATCAATATGTCATATTATACATATAAACGAATAAATGAATTCAAAACATAAAACAGATTATAAAATTATAATAAATATTATTCAACATCTTAGCAAATAAATACAGTAAGTGACATTACTAGATTAACTTTGCATTTTTGTGAATCAGCTGATTCTGTTTTCATTCCGTTCTTTTATAAAATTATGTAGCATTCCCGATAAATCAGAATATTAAAAAAAAAACAACATTAAGCATATAATATGTACTAGTTAAAAAGTTTGCTACACTTTCCAAACAAAAAAACGAATTAAAATAATTCAATTTTTTCAGTTCATTAATAAATTCCAGAGCTAATTTTCAATTAACTCAATTAATTATCCGAAAATAAAATAATTGATTTAAATTTAATTTTTATCTCGTAAAGAGATTATGTATTGAACGAGCAAACATATGTAATGTTTTTTTCGACCACCCCAACAAAATTTTCCAACATTCCTATCTCCCTATATTTTCATTAATTATATTTTATGGACTTAGAACATAAATGTAAAGGTCTTTTATAAATTTTAATATTAAAAATTGTATAGGTAGTATTTATTTAATAACAATCCTACCTAATAAACTAGTAGATATTAAATATTTAAAATTATATGAAGCATTGCTCTCTTATCTTTTACAAAACGTTACACCTATGTTATCTCCCGTATATATTTTATGTACTTTACATACATTTTTTTAATTTTTTTTTTTTTTTTATTTATTTATTTATTTATATACCAAAGATATGTATGTAACGACAAATTGGAAAAAAAAAAAAAAAAACAAAAAACAGAATAAAATAAAAGAAAAACGATAAAATTGTAGAATTAGCTTACCTTTGATTGTTGGCTATAGATAGCACCACTTTGGTAAAAACATGTATACATCCAAATATGTATGTAAATAAACAAATAACGAAGAAATCAAAATATATATATATATATATGTATATATATATAAAAAAAGTGAGTGAATACTTAAAATAAATTTAAAACATAATAAAAAGAAAAAACCACTGATATATCGTCGCACTAATGAATTTATATATATGTATATATATGTATTTACATATATATTTTTTTTCCTTTTATTATTCTTATTATTATTTTTAAAAGCTCTGATTATAAAATGTGAGTTAAAATTATTTTACACATTAGCCTACATATATATTATATATATATATATATATTTATAAATGAATATATGTATATATGTAGGTACATCCGTATATAAAATTGTACACTTTATGTATTTTATTTAGATAGGTATAGCTAGGTATATGAAATTTTTAAATATGTACATACACCCCTAATACCCCTTTTTTTTTTAATTTAATTTTTTTTTTATTTTTGCAAGAATTTATTAACGTTTTTGTCTTAAATATTTTTTTGTTTTTTTTTTTTTATTTTAACATTTTTTTTTTCTTTTTTTTGTTTTTTTTTTTATTTTGTAAGTATATATATATATGTATATATATGTATCTCTGTTATTAAAATTTATATATTTTTTTTTAATAAAAAAAAAAATAATTCTTTGTTTTAAATAAATATAAATTATTAAAAAAAAAAATTAATAAAAATGTTGGTAATATTTATAAATATTAAATTAAATTATAATAAATTTAAATAGCTATTTTATTTTTATTTTTCTTTTTTTTGTTTTTTTTTTTAATTATTACTTTTTTTTTGCTTTTTTCTTTATTAAAATTTCCACAATGCACTTGAAAAATTTGCTAAAATTATAAAAAAAAAAAAACAAAAATTAAATAAAATATATTTAAATGGAAAATATTCAATTTTTTTATAAATAAATTTCATTTTATTCCTTATTGTTATTTTGTATTATTATTTTTGTTTTATATTTAATTTATATATATGTATGTATATATATGTAAAGAAATTGTATGGTAATTGAATTCAAAATTGGCTATTAAAATAACAGTGAACTATTAAAAAGCGTTAAAAAAAAAAAAACGGTTAATAATTTATTAATATACAGTATGTAAATTTTAATGTTGAAAATGTTTTTATATCGAAGATTTACATAAGTAAAATTGATTTAATATTTAAATATTTGATTTAAGAGTTACGGTGATAAATTAATTACGAACATAAAAATCTTTATTACATTTTTTGCTGCTGCATTGAGAACGTTATTAGCAAATAAGTAGAAATTCAATAGAGTTTTATTTTAAAATAATATACATTTTATTTTTATACATATAATTACAACCATATGTATGTATGCATGTACGTATTTTAGCCATCAAATAAAAAATCCTTCAAAAGATTAGGTACATTCAATCTTATAATATAAGTTATAAGTAAATCTTCTGCTTAATTTAAGTTTATCAAAAAAAAAAAAATTTTCTTTATTATTTTTTTTTTTATTAATTTAATGTACACTTTCACGTTTTTCCTCACTAAAGCATCCTTATTATATTTTAGGGGCACGGATTACGGAATATAAAAAGTAGGATAAATATATATATACATTATCAGTTTAGTCGTCAGTTCTAATAAAACTGTGAACTGTCAGTTTTCATTAAAATAACAAAATTTTTTGGTATTCATCAGTTGCACTGCCTTATTAAAATTAAACTGACAACTGAACTGATATTGTACTTTTCTTTAGTTGATTTCGATTTGAAATTAATAATACAAACATGTACATATTATGTATGTATGTATGTATAATGTATATAATTTTGACAAATGCATGATAGATAACATGTAATTAAATTTACATAGACGTTAATCGGTTAAACTAAACATTTAATGTCATAAAAATTATCAGAATTGAAACTTTGACGTTTATTTATATGAAGTCTAACAAAAAGAAAGAAGATAAATTTTATAATTTTAAGAATCGTTTAACGGTATATTTCCTTTCCTTTTTCATTTTTTAAACTGAGCTGAATTGTAATTTTTCAAAATGATACAAATTTTCTATTGTTCTATTGAAATATAAATAAATATTCTTTTTTTATATTAAAGGAATTTAAACACTTATCATTTTAATGTGTTAGAGTTGGGTAATTAAATTAATCGATTAAACAAATATCATTTTTAAATAAATATACACAGCCATTTTTAATTAGGTATTTTCTGATTATTGTTTTTAAATTGTCTATTCAAATTAAACTTTTAATTAGTAAAAATTATTTAAGTAGGAATATCTAAATAAATTAATAAAAAAATAATAAATTTTCTAATATTAAATTAATATTTAAAGCTATTTTTTTTTTTTACATTTCTTTTTTTTTTTTTTTATATAATTATTGTAATAAATTTTTTATATTTTAAAAAATATATCTAAATAAACAGTAATTATAAGTATGTCACATGACGTATAGAATAGCTAATAATAAGCTTATTAGTTATTTATTACTAAGTAATAGAATATTTTTTTTAATTACATATTTAACAGATTTAAGTGAAAATTTTAGATAAATTAAAAATAAAAAAAAAAAATTGGTATTACAAGTTTATTATACACATATCCAACCAAACACATGCACATTTGTATTTTTTATATCAATTTTTTTTTTTAATAAATTTAAATAAGTATATAGACAACGTAGGAACAAGTTTTTTTTTTTTGTACCCCTCCAACCCAATGTATTTAAAATATCGAGTAAATTTAATAAATAAATAAATAAATAGGTACTTATAATAAATTTTAGAATAAAAACGTAAAATTAAAATAAAATATTTAATTTAAGGGATAAAATTTACTTATTATTATCTAAAACTGTATATACAAACAACTAAATAAGAAAAATTATTATTTTATTCAATATAATTAGATACTTGATTTAAAAAAAAAAATTTATTGTTTAATTCAGTTGAAAAATAAAATAATGAAAATAAAAAAAAAAAATGAAACATCATTTATTCATTTAGCAATTTCTAATCATATCTAAATTGAAATATATTAGTTTTTATGACTGTGTTAACTATATAGTACATAAACAGATATAAAAATATAATGCAAACTTTATTTTTATAATATTACTGATGTATTTGTAAAAAGTAGGGTACTTGATTATCCATAAATTTTAAAATAAAAAAAAAAAAATAAAAAAAAAAACTTAAGTATAATAAACATATCAATTTTCTGCCAAATGTTTTATTTTAACTACTTACTGAAAATTTTTTATTTCCACATTTAAAATTTCAATATTTATTATTTTAAAATTTTTATTTTGTAAAATATCTTCTCTTTTTGTTTTTTTTTTTTTTTGCAGTTAATTTTTAAAAATAAAGTATTTTTTTTTTTTTTTCAAATGTTTATAAACAAAATTAAATCGAAAGAAAAAAAAAGAAAAAAAAAAAATCATTTATGACGTCATAAAATCAAAAATAAAAATATTATTTTTATATATTTTGATTACTAATTTAATACCTAATTACTTTATATAATATTTTATTATTATTATGTACCTAACGACATTATATATTATATATACGTACATATTGTATAATAATAATTTAGGTACTAAAAATAATTTAAATATTTAAATAACCTTTTTAATTTTTTTTTTTGTTTTTTTCTACTTTAAAAAAAAGCTAATTTGCTTTAATTGAAAATGATAAAAGTTATAAAATAATAAAGAAAATGAAAAAAAAAAAATTTTTTTTATCTTAATTAATTTTAACCCTGAAGCTGCTCAATACAAATAACAATCAATAGAAGCAGTATGTATAATCAGAATGTATTGAAAATAAATTATGTTTATGGATTGATTTATCGATAATAAATCGACGACATCATTGACAAAAAAATTTGATTTCTTTTTTATTGTTTAAAAAAAAAAATAAAATAAAATACGAAAGTGAATCCTTTTTTTCTTTTCCAAATTATTAACCAAAAAAATGTTTATACAGCAAAATTTTTATAACAAATCTAAATTCAAATAGAAGATGCGCAAAAAAAAAAAAAAAAAAAGAAGAATATTTCAATAGGTATAGAAATGTTTATTAAATAAAATCTGAATAAGTGTAAACTATAGTAAGGAATTTAAATTAAAATACTTAAATCATGGATAAATATTATAATCTAAGATCTGATAAAAATCAATTATTTAGTTGTTTAAAAAAATAATGGATAAAAAAAAAGTTTGTCATTGATAACAAAAAAAAAAGATGATTAGTACATTTTTAGACTTAAGTAGGTACTACTCAACTATAAATTTGTTGGCGGCAACAATAAAGTAACAAAATATTTTTATATATTAACCAATCAATTTTTTATTTATTCAATATAAAATCTTATTTACATTATTTATGTACTTTCAATATGCATATTGTACATAATATATTTTCATTATGGTCACTTGAGTAAATTTAATAAAAATTCAAAACATTACCTATGGTTATGGTTAATTGTTAAGTCGATTTAAATAGTACCTATAATTTCACTATAAGGTTAAATTTTATATCTAAAATATGATTTTTAAGATATTTTCAATTTTTTAAGTAAGTAAATAAAATTCTTATAGGTATTTTTATCATTTTTAATAGATATATACATATAATTATAATTATATAAATGTAAATCAGAGAGTATTTGTACGAGTATGATTTTTTTTTTGTTAAATCTAGAGATAAAAAAACCCAAAAATTAGATTAAGAGAATCTGTAGGTTTTACTGTAAAAAATCCTTATGGCCGTTATACTGCAGTAATTCAATATTCAAAAACCGTAAACATTTTTTGTTTTCTTTTTGCACCTTTTCATCTTTATACTTTATTAAAAAAGGCCAATATTAAATTCATTTACCATACTATTTAAATTTCTTTGTAGGTACCTACTTCTTTTTTAAAAAAAAAAGTATAAAAAAAAAAAGTAAAAACTAAAAAAAAAAAAATGCACCACAATTCATTACACATTATAAACATACCGCATATAATAATTATTATTAAAAAAAAAAATTTTTTTTATAAATTTTTATATGTGTAAATTAAGTACATATATATTATGTACTTTAATGAATAAATACATAATATATATATATATATATATATATGTACATACATATAATATTATAATCTATATTTATAAATTGTAAATAGGTACTGTCTTAACTGATAAACATATTCTTTACATATACCTACTTTATATATTTGCATGCACAATACATATATGTATATTATATATGTACATATGTATACCGATATATATTTCTATATATATTTTATTTTACATAAAGATATTAATAGGTACATACATAATATTATATTAATTTTCATATCATAAAACCGCGTACATTTCATTTCATTTTTTTTTTTTTATTTTAATTTTTAAAGTCATTCTTTTTACATTTTCTCAATTATTACATTTTTCCTTTTTTTTTTTTTTTTTGATATTCTTTTTTATTTGTTTTTTTTTTTTTTGATATTCTTTTTTATTTGTTTTTATTTTTCTTTTCTTTTTTTTTTTTAATACCCAGTTTATTTAAAATGAAAAAAAAAAAAAACAACAAAAACACACAGAATTAAAAACAACAAGAAAAGAACGCGAACGAATAAACAGCGAATTATTATTGAAACAAAAAATGTAACAAAAAAAAAAAATTTTTAAAAACGACAGATACGAATAATATTATAATATTTAATAATAACAAATAAACACCATCGCATCAAAATGTCAACTAACTAAAATGAAAAAAAAAAAAAATTTTTTTTTTTTTTGTATATTTTTAGGGTACAATATATGTACATATATACTTAATAGGTATATAATAATATATATTTATATACTAAATATTCAATATAAGATATATAACAAAACAATACTATCTTAAAAAAAAAAAAAAAAAAGAAAAATAAAAATCGATTTTTAATTATTGATACTTCATGAATATAATAATATCGATTATAATCATCAACATCAAGTTTTTATATTATTATTAATATCATTATCAATTTTAAAGCAGTAAATTTAATTTTTGTTTTGTACATGTTTTTTTTTTTTTATGTACCACATATAAATAGTACAAAAATATTTGTTTGTAAGTTTGTATATATAGATATATATGAATGTTTATTCGTATAAGAAGTACATTATATTCATTGAAAAATATATAGGTATGTATATATTATTATGTTATTTTTTTTTTTTTTAATTTTCAAGTTTTGATTATGTTTATAATTTTATAATTTTTTAACTATTTAATGTGCCTACAATTTATACATATATACATACATACGTATAGAATATATTATTATGTTATTATTATGTTGATATATTTAAGTATGTACAATATACTTTTATGTTAATTAATTAATTATGTTATAATTAAGTAGTAAGTAAATCATTTTTTTTTTTCTTTTAAAGCTTTATTTTATTATTTGTTTATATTGGTATTAGACATTTTTTTTAAAGTAGTAAACGTACATACATAATAATATTTGTATGTACATATAAACAGTAGATTGATATTGTTGAAAATAATCAAATCAACTTATTGCTTATTGTTTATAAACATTTTATAACTTGTTTTTTTTTTTTGTCATATTTTAACAAAATGATTAAAAATATTAAATAAATTTTGTTTTGATTTATTTTTTTTTTTTTCATTAATTTTTTATATATTTTTTTTTAATTAATTATAGATATTTATTTTATTTATGAATTAATTATAATTTAAATAAATTTTTTCATATGTACTTAATATATAAATATATTATATCTATATATAATATGTATATAATATATTTATGTACATATACATACATACATATATGCATATGCATACATTAACTTAATTAAAATTGAAATTAAAAATCAAAATTTTAAATTTTATTTATGAATTTTAATCAAAAAATTTAATATTCATCATTCGTATAATTTATATTGAAATAATTTGTTCACTGAATGGAATTTTAATTTTTTTTTTTTTTTTTTTTATTTATTTTTATTTATTTTTACAAAAACAACAAAAACAAAAAAATTGCAAAAAAAATATAAATATAATAAAAACTTATCACAAAAACATTAAAGTAGTAAAAGAAGAAAAGCTTTTTTTTGCTTTTTTGTGTTTTCTTTTGATGGAAAATTTACATTTTTACACAAACAAAAAAAAATATATATATATTGTATAAGTAAGTACGAACATATTTTGTTTTTTTTCCTTATATCTATAAAAACTCTCTTTTTTTCGCTCTTTACCTCAGTTCACTCTCTTTATCTGCTGTACACAACAAACAATTGTTTCTATACTTTTTTTTTTTTTTTTAATTTATATTCTTCATAGTTTTTTCTTTTCTTTCTTTTGTTGTTATTGTTGTAAATAGTAACAGAAAAAAAAAAAAAACACAATTTTAAATATATTTATATATGTATCATATATATGTACATATAAATTTTATATTATTTTTATTTTTCTTTCTTATTTATACACTATATTAAAATATTTAAGGAAAAGTTGCACACGCGACTTCCGATTCATAACTGACACATTCAAAAGCCAAATATTGTGAGAAACTTTTCAAAAAAAAAATAAAAAAAAAAAAACGAAAGAAAAAAAAAAAATAAAAACACAAAAATAAAACCGAAAAACGGCAGCAAAAAAAAAAAAAAAACAGGAAAATGAAAATAAAAAACCCAACCAGAACAGAAAAGAGAGAAAAAAAAAAACACAATTGTATGTACGTACATATCAACCGGCTGATATAAAAGTAAATATATGTATATATTAATATATATTTGTATATATATAATAAAAAAATAAAAAAATAAAATTAAAGAAGAAACAAAAAAAGGCCTTTTTTTTTTATTCATTATTTCGTGGTACACTTTTAAAAGAGGCAGAGGAGTTAAATCTATTACAAACATTATATATTTATATGCATCTTATAAAAATCCATAATATATATATATATATATATTTATATACAAGGTATATATTTCATATAACTACATAAATATAATAAGTATATATACTATATCTTTATGTTTGTTAAAATATGTATGAATTAAGTATAATATGGAATTTAAAAAAAGAAAATCAAAACAAAAAAAAAAAAGCAAGATACATAACTTTGCCTGGTCAATATTAGGATATATATTTTTTAGTAATGAAAGAAACAGAGATAGAAAGATAAACTCTTAGATATTCCCTTTTTTGCTTTTTTTTAATTATAATTGCACAACTTTACAAGTATGTAGTATAAAATTTACTTAAAATTTAATATCAAAATTGAAAAATAATTACCTATATAATACCTGTTCAAAGAAAACAAACTAGGATATTTTTATCCTTTGAATTAAAAAGTATATAATATTATATATGTATCCATAAGATACTTTACTCGTTAAATTATTCTTCAAACTGATATACATTTTTTTGTAAGAAAACAGATGAAAAGATGTAGAATATAAAAAATAAGATGCAGATATTCTTTGTTGTAATATTCCTATATCCTTCCTTAAGAATCAAAAATATTTCAGAACATAAATTACTATTTTATGTGTTACACATGCATCATTACATACATAATATTTCTAATTTTAATATGAACATACATATATTTTAATTAATATTAAAAAGCATTTTATAATTTGGCATTTTATCCAATCTAAAGAATAATAAACGTCATCATGATAGCTAGTAATAACTGTGAATCAGTAGTGAATCAAATAAAAAAAAAAGTATAGAACAAGAGTGTGGAAAGGTGAATCAGCAGAAAGGAAAAATCAAAATATAAAATAAAAATAAAAAAACTAACAAACTATAAATTATTTCCTAAAAACTATAGGATATAATAAAAATTATATTTTATAAGATGATTTTTGTAAAAATTCAATTCAATTTAGTTGTGTTTGTTTTTAAAGTTGGCTTCGTAAATTAAAGACATTTTGCATTTACGTAGTAATTTTAAATACTTTTTTAAGTATTTTAAATAGTTGAAAAGGATATATGTACTTAACCTTCAAAATTAGGTGCTCAAAATGAATTAATTGCTATTGTAATAAAATAATGAAGTCTTTTATAGACAAACTGCAGTTTTAGTTATAGGTTTTTTAGAAAAGCTGGGTTCAAATGGCAAATTTATTTATTTATCCTATCTTATCTTTTAATTACATAATAATGTATATAGTACATATACATATATTATTACAATTATTAAAATTTATTATCAGTTTAACTCGAGATGTCATTTTTACTTTATTTCTTTTCTGACATGTGAAGTGTTGACGCTGTTTATATTCTTTGTAGTAGTAGCTTTTATTTACATATAAAATTTGTATATAGGATAGTAAAAAATGTGCACTAAATGATGTTTTTATATTTTTAAATAGAAAATAATAAAATGAAATTTTTATATTGGGAAATTTATTAGAAAGTTTTTTTGTTATGGGTATAAAATTTTAGCAAATATCTTAAGTGAAAATCTTATAAAACAACATGTTATGTATATGTATTTATGTTATTATTTCCTAAATATGTATGTTATATATCTACGTATTTATATATATGTACCTCTAGCCTTGCATAAAAAAATTTATAAAGTATTTTCATCATAAATGAAGTATCAATTTAATGTTAGGTTTATAAAATTTATTAAAATTTTTTTTTGTTTTTTTTTTATACGGCTGGTATTGATATTAAAAATAAGAAACCATTTTATGTAGTACCTACATATATATTGTTATGTTTATGTATATATTTATATTTAAATATTTAGATATATATAAACATATATCATTATTATTATACATGAATAAATACCGACACAAAAATATCAAATAAAAAAAAATAAAAAAAAAAACTGAAAAAAACTGAAAATAAAAATAAAATATAAAAATGACAGAATCTGTTTAAAAAAAAAAAAAAATGTATATATATACTTTAAAAATATATAAATATTATATATCTACATAATATAATACATTATGCATATAGATATATGTCTATGAATATTTTATGTACATATATGTACATAAAGTCAGAAAATAATACATAAATTAAATAAATAAATAATAATACAAAAAAAAAAGAACAAAAAAAAAAAAATAAAAAAACATATTTGAAGTGTTGGCTCTTTATTTTTCAATTTATTTGTTTCTTCTTTAACAAAACTTTACTTTTTTTTTTTAAGGCAGATGAGGAAAAAAATATTCAAAAAACAAAAAAAACAAAAACATTTTTATTAAAAAGTTTCTTGACAACGTTTTTTAAACCTAAAAAAAAAAAAACAAAAATAAAAAAAACAAATTTAAACAATTTTTTTTTTTTTTGTTTTATTTTCAAGAAAAAAAAAAAGAATCAAGTCTCATCCACCATCTTTGAATAAAAGAAAAAATAAAAAAAAAAAAACAAAAACAAAAGACAAACTGTAGAATTAATAACAGGTCTGAGTGAATCAATGTTGCACTGACAGTGAATTTTCAAAAAGCAAAAAAAAAAGAAAAACAGAAAAACAGAAAATTGCATTAAATGACTACACACCATTAAATAAGAAAAAGAAAAACTATTCAATAGAGGACAGTTTCTACACTTGTTCATGAGAATGTGTTACTATACTATAAAAGAAATGAAAACCTTTAATTATCATTTTGTTATCAGATTCAGATATAAAAGAACACTTTTATTTATATTCAAATTTGAAATGTTGATATTAATCGTCTATACTTGTTATAATTATTTTAACTGTGCTAAAGTCTGCAGTCAGCACCAATTCCAATCTTATCATAATCAAAATATACATATTTCTTTTTTAATTACTTTTTCTTTCTTAGTTATTCATATAGTTATAGAGTGAACCTAAGAAGTGGCAAGTATTTCCAACTACAATTGCCTAAATAACAGTAACTTGAAATGAACACGTTAAAAAAAAGAAAAGGTAATTTTTTTTTTTATTAGCCAAACATTTTAGGAATGGGTAACTTTATATTTGGCATGAGGTTTACCTAAATTCGCGATAAAAATAAAATATTAAGGAATAGTTAGCAAAAGTAACTTCGAAATTAGGTAGGTAGGTAAGGTGGTGACCTTTATAATATTGGATGAAGGCCTCAATTAGCACTAGGTTGCACCATTTTGATCCCACTGCGCTCACCTGACCTAAGTTTTGTTGTTGTTTTCGGTTTTATATCCAACCCGAGAAGTTCAGGTACAAAATCTACTTTTTGATTCTGTGTTTAGAGAGTTCGCTATGATTGTAGTAGAATGCTTTGCCAAGTGAGAGGAGTCTGGCTCTAGCTAGGGTCGGACATTTGCAAAGAAAGTGCTCAAAGTTCTCACTTTCGTTTGCTTCTTTGCAACTCCTGCAAAAGGTGATGTAAAGATTCGAAACTAACCAATTAAACCAATCTTTTTTGATAGCTTTCTAGGCCATTTCTCACCCCTGGAAGTACTTTTAAATTTAATAGCTTAAAAAATCTTTGACACATATTGATATTTTGCCGAGGTGAAACTATTTTTTCAAATAATAAAACAGAACATTACGGAGAATAAAGCCATTAAAAACAATCCAGAGAAGCGATAGTAAAACAACGCGGTTGATGAATGATGATAGTAGAAGAGAGATAGATAGATACAAATGAGAAAAAGACTGTAGAATACGGCTTTTTTCGAAATAAGAGAAAATGTTCTAAAAATCTTAAATTTCAAGAATGAATCAATCATTTTCAAGATTAGACATTTTCAAAACAAAAGAAAAAAGAAGTGACGCTTTATAATTAACTTTATTTTTAAGAAATTAAATATGTATTATCGAAACTTAAGCTATTTTTAAAATCAAATTCAAATGATTTTAAATCCTTATTAACTGATTTTTTAAATTTATTTTTAAATTGATGATTAATCGAGTTATACAATTTATAAACTAAATATAATTAGTAATTACTAATCCATAAATCTTTAAAATTTTCTGAATAAATTTGTTTAATCATTATATATGGATCTCTCTTTCTTTCTTATTATTAAAATTTAAAATTGAAAAAAAATGAGTTAATTTTTTAATTTTTAATTTTAAAAATATTTGATAATTATTATTAAAACTATAAACTATATTTTCTTTCTTTTAATCTTATTTAAATTTTCTATAGTTATTTTAATTCAAAATGGAAAAGAATTAAAAAAAGATCGATGCTTTCGAACTATGGCTATATACAAAAGAATCCTGAAAATTTCATGGCGTGACAGAATAAACAACCAAAAAATACTGCGTAGGTTGAAAACAAAAAAAAAACCTGTCTAATACTATAAAATGTAGAAAAATATCGTACCTTGGCCATATACTACGTAACGAAAAATACAGACTTCTACAAGTGATGCTACAGGGTAAGATAATTGGCACGAGAAACAGAGACAGAAGCTGACAATCCTGGATCAAAAACGTAGCAGAGTGATGCAACACTTTGATCAGTGACGTCATGTGTTAAGCAAAATGTAGGAAACAAAATTAATTGATGGTTACCAACCTATAGGAAAGGAATAAAAAGAGAAGAAGATAGTTTATTTGATAAATGAAATTTTACTTAAATCTATAGTATGAACCATTTTATACCCTCCAATAATATTTTTTTTTTTTTCTTATTCATTTCACGTAAAATTTTTATACTATGAATCACTTTATGTATATTTAAATATGATTGATTATATATTGATTTATGGAATCTATTGCATTGTAAGTACATACATACATATATGTATATGTCTAATAGGTATTAAAAGTTTCCAATATATTTTTTATTAAAATAACATGAAATTATTTCAAAATGAATTAACGTACTCGTATGTTTCGGTTTTTACAATGTTTTGAAATTTTTATTTAATTTAAATGTTTTTTTAAAAATACAACCCGCTAAACCCAAATATTTATTCTAAAATAATTATTTTAGATTATGAAATATTTATGTAAATGTATACATAAATTTCCAATAAGGGAAGGTAAAAGGAGTTAATTTGTCACTTAAAATATGGATTAATAAGATGGATTTACGTTTTCCATGGCCCACTTTAACAATTTATGGAAAAACTTGACAGGTAGAATTTTCTTTTCTTTCTATTTTTATACTTTTTCCAAAAATTTATTTATTTTTTCTTTTAATTAACCTTTTCATGAAATTTTATGAAATACAAGAAAACAGACGAATATCACGTACATAATTTAATAATAAAACGAAAATTTTCAAGAAAACAGATGACATTATTCTAAAAATTTCTTTACGAATCTTGATTCCGAAAGTATAGATGCAATTGATCAAAATAAAGAAAAAACTATTCTGAAGACACTGCAAACAAAGTATTGAGTTAAAAGAAACGAAGGATTAAAATTTGAAAGGATTCATGAGAATAAATTCCAACAATTTTTTTTTTTTGTAATTTGAAAAACGTTTTATGATTATGGTCTCAATTTCCACAACGATTTTTCATTAATAATGGTTGCCATGGTAACAACACATAAGATATAATGATATAAGATTTTTTAAATTAGAATTTAGTATGTATATAGGCATATATATTTATACATATAAATATACAAAAACAAATTACCTAATCTCAAATTAATACATATGTACATACATATATATATGTACATTAATACGTAAATTATAATATTTTTAATTTTAATTATATATTTAAAAATCGCAATATTTATGTGTATAAAATGTGTATGTGTATACATATGTATAATAATATATGACTATACATCCATATACATTTATATTTATTTATTACACATTTTATTTAAAATTAAACTTATGTACTTATTATTTAGTATTTATAAAAATACTTATATACCTATTAATTAACATCAAATGTGTGACTAATTGATTATAAAGAAAAAAAAAAAAACAAAAATTATTTAAAATTATTATAAAATTAAACTTAAAAAAAACTTTTCTTATTTAAATTATGATTATGTACTACTTCTGTAAAAATTTTTTTCATTATAATCAATATTAAATCGATATCATCACTATTATACGGCTGCTTTACATAAGAATTTTACATTGTACATCTTTAAAAACAAAGAAAACACACACATCAATTTCATTATTATGTAAAAAAAAAATAAATTAAATAAAATTGTGAATTTATAAAAATCTATTTTACTTCCTTCTTTGGAATCGAAAATCTTTAACACAAATATTTTATTCTATATGTAAAATTTTTTAACCGTTAGCATAGTTGCGTTATAATATTATTCTTTTTTATCATAATTTTATTTATCATAATTTTATTTATTTATTTATTTATTATACAATTATTAAAAATTTTTAATTTTGATTATTATGCTGGCCATACACGACGGACTAGGTTGTAAACTTGGTACGCGGACAGGTTTTAGAACCATACCATACAATTATTCAACCTATCATCCAACCATTGTAATTATGTATTTTATATTTTTATTATTTTCTCAAATCAAAAATTCTCAACGTTAAAATGATATTTAAGTTGTACAACTTGCCCATACACGATTCAACTCAACTACAAACCAAAGACTCCGCCCACAAAAATCAAAATTTTTTGATATTTTAATATTCATCTAACCAACTTTTCAATCATCAAAATGTTTTACAACTTGCCCATAAACGATACAATTTATCAAGTCCGCGTACCAAGTTTACAATCTAGTCCGTCGTGTATGGGCAGCATTATAGTGTAACAATTTGTATATAATATAATCTGGTATAATGTGATATGTATTTCAACTCTAATTAGAAATCACAATTCTTTAACAAAAAACACTGTCACATATTGGAAATAAATGTTTGGGAAAAAAGTTAAACTGAATTTTTTCAATCAATTATTCAATTAATTATTATCTACAGTATTGTTTTGTTGAAGTACGATTTAGACATTGCATTGATTTGATTATTGTCGTATATGCTGCCGGATATTCACACGTATATCATATTTGACCCATTGTGATACCACATAGAAACTTTTCTAACCCATTCGTTAATAAAATTGAGTTTTATGGAAACTCAATCAAATTGAGTTTTATGGAAAGGGAAGAATGCTCTTTACATTTTTACTTGCTAGATCGTCGTTGAAGACATATTGTTCGCAAATGGATGTTTGTTTTAGCCGAAAACGCTGGGCATGTACAAAGAAGATGAAGAGTCGTTTTCTCCTGTTTTTCATCTTTGCAGTCTCTACAGTAGTCGTTTACGGTTACGGATAAGCCAAGTCTTTTGGCATGCCTATTAGACCTATTAGACAGTTACCGGTAATTATACTCATTGTCATTCCAATATCTGCCAATATTTTCTTAATATTAAGAGAAAGCAGATCATTAGATCGTTTTTTTTTTTTTAGATCGTTTTAAATCGATTTTGAGCCATATCAGTCTTGTGATCTTGCCTGAGGTCAAATTCGAAAATTTTTTAAATACAATATTCGTTATTTTCGCACGAAGTAACATTTTGTTATTTTCCTAATTTCTATAAAAATACGCCCAAAATATTTTTAAACTAATAGATTACTGTTTGATTTTCATTTTTCTTTAAGTCAATTAAGTGCCCCAGTTAACCATCCCATTAACTTTCAACTAACAACTATACAACAATTTTGAAGAAAATTATGACAATACAGTTGACAGACAGTTCTTATAAACTAAATAAAATAAAATGTCACAAATTTTTATAACAAAATCAACAAAAAAAATATTAAATTTAAAAAAAAAAAAGAAAAATTTACATGAAAATTTATGTGTTATATATATGTACATATTATTTCTAAATTATTATAGCGAAATTATCATTCTAAATATTAATCGATTCGTAAAACTTCGTAAAGATTTTTTTTTGTTTTAAATCGATTACGATGATTTTGTATTCGATTTTTTTTTTTTTTTTTGTTCTGCTAAGTTTTGTTCTTTTTTGATGAATTTTAGTTTGAAAATTGATGATTTCTAATGTGTATTGTAAATTATTTCAATTATATATGAGAGTAAATATGGGTGATATCATCACCATTTCATGTCAAAATCTACAAATTTTTTAATATGTCAAGAAGAATATATAAAACAAAAAAAAAAAAAAATCAAATGAGCAAGAAAATCTATTTTAAGAAATAAAATACCTAAAAATATTCTACATTTTTGATTTTTTTTTTTTTTATACATACATACATATTTATATTATTTTCTAGTTGAACACTAAAATGAAGCTATTTTTGTATTTCAATTTTATTTTATTTGTTTTTAATGTTTTTAAATACTTCATAATTATAACAATTTAATTTTAGAAAAAAATAAATAACATGAAAATGAAACATTCGATTAATTTTTGGTATTTTTTTTTGTGATACAGGTTGATTTAAGAGATTATTGAACTAAAATTTTCAAAATTTAAGAGAATTAAATTTATGAGCTTATACATACGCTGCTTATGATAAAAAAAAAAAAACTTTTAAGTAATTTAATAGAAATGTTTAAAAAATTTTTTAAAAATTTCTGTGGATCTGTTTTAAACGAAAAAAAAATTTTTTTTTTTTTTTTAATGAACTTTAAACGATAACGAAATATTCTTTTTATGTCCATGTCATGTTTTTTTTTCTAAATTTTATTTTAAAAATCATCGAAGAATTATATAATTAACTTTTTAGTTAAAAAACTATAAGATACAATTTTAAAATCACAGCTATTACCTATAAATCTGATTAAATTTCTTCTACAAGAAAGATGTTTTTCTTTTTGGGTTTGAATATTTTTCTATTGGGTTTTAACCAAAAAAAAAGAAATTTGGGTTTCACACTTTAGTGTGATATAAAGAACAATATTGTGCCCACAATAAAGTGATATTTAGCATAATGGGTATGATAGGCAACACGTTCAACAGGATCTGCAAACAAGCAAAAAATGGCGAAACTCTTGACCACTCACTTTAGTTGAAGTATTTTGTCTAGAAAAGAGTTACATTCCTTTAACTCAATAATACGTTCTTTAACAAACTTATGAAACCTTACCTTATAAAAAAACACGAAATTAACTAATTAATTTTGTATCTAAAATTCTTGGTTTTTGAATATATAAAAATAGGACTAACCTATACAGACACATGAGATTGAATGCATAAAACTGTACTTAAACTTAAATTTTACTTTTTCAAACAAAAGTTAATATTGAACTTGTGTATATAGGATTTTTTTTCGTAAAAAGTAAAATTTGACTTTAAGTTGAGTTTTATGCATTCGACCCATAGGTGGAACATGAATTAATGGTATCAAAAAAGAATTGTAACATAGCTAATTATTTACACATGATTGGTCATCACCGTGTACCTTTACCTATATATCTATAAAACTATACTACACGACTACCTATATAAAACCATTGCTATTTAGGACCAGCAGATATATTACACTCATATTTAAAAGAAAAATAACTTAAAAATTGTAATTTTAAAAATAGGTACCTATAATATACTTTTTATTTTTAGAGTATCATATTTCTTAATATACTCCTTTAATACTCTTTTCAAATTAATTTTTTAAAAATTTAAAATTTTTTATGTACGGATACGGATTGTTTTAGTACAAAAAGTGTTAACGCAAAACAAAATATGTTCCTACAGCATTCTATTAAATACAGAATATTGACGATTTAATTTCAATTATAATTTTTTTTTACTTAAGCTATGAAATTACAAAAAAATAACATTAACTTTTTATTAATTATTTAAAATAAAATACAATAATTAGAAATATTGTGAACAAAATTCTAAAATTATTAAAATATTATTTTGATTTTATTAAATTTTAATAAATATTATTTTGGAAAATCCCCATAACGTCGTATATATATACAAAAATTCATTACACCTATAAAAAATTGAAGGTTATATAAATTCAAATCTATTAATAGAAAAAAAAAAAAAAAAAAAAAAAACAAATAAAAAATAAAATAAAAACCCCAATTTTTCTTTTTTACCCTTGAAAAATAAATTAATTACGTTTTTATTTAGTCACCTTATACATCATAGATACCATATTATTAATTGTAATACATATTAATTATTAAATAAATATTTTTCCACCATTTTTTTTTTTTTTTAAATCTAAAATTAAATTAAATTTAGAAAAATAAAATATGTACCTATATGATACCTCTATGTTACAAATGTTACAAAAACACAAAAAAAAAAAAAAAAAAATGTATAAATTTTTCCATTTAAAAAAAATCAATAAAATTAATCAATAAATATAATTTCAATGTAACTTAAAAAATAGAAAAAAAAAAAAAAAATTTATCAGCAACAATAGCAACACACATCAACAACAACTTTGACAACAAATTACAACAATGACAAAAGATTCAGTCGCAGTATTTATAGGCTTATAGCCTTCGTCTATACACTTTATAAAAAATTGTTTATTCAATGTGTTTTTATTTTTTTTTTTCATTTTCAATTTTAACGACTATTTAAAATTAATTAAAAAAAAAAAAAAAAATAAAACAAAAAGCAGAGAAAATAGAAAATAAAAAAAATGGCAAGAAAATTGAAAATATTTTTAAGTGAAAATTTTTATTTTTTTTTTATTTTTTTTTCTTTTAATTTTCTTTGATTTGTGTTTTTAACTTGAAATAAATTGTGTATCATATTTTTTCTTTTTTGATTTACTTAAGAAAATATAAAAACAATACTTCCTCCCCCACATTTAGGAAAAAAAAAAACAAAAAAAAAAAAAGTAAAACTTATAAAATATTGAATAAAATTTTTAAAATTATTTCAATAATAGTAAAAACAAAAAAAAAATAATAATATGTATACCCTCCCCCCCCTCCCGCCCCACATGCAAACATAATTTCACTGTATTTTAAATTAGCCTATTTAATAGAATCAACAATTTTAAATTTATACCTAAAACTCTGCAACAACAACTATTTCCGTATCTTAACTCTACACAAGCCTAAACTAAATTTCGTACCTAAAACTTTTGAGCGTTGGCATTTTTTGGAAACATTTGATTCTGCTTACATTTTTTGGAAACATTAAATAAACTTATAGAAATAATAGAAATAAAACTTATAAAACAAGTAATGGAAAAAAAACCAAGGGTTTTCAAAAAAGCACATTTCCAATATTAAAAAATATTCCATAATAAGTTTAGTGTAAAGAGTAGATATATTGAAAATAAAATTTGCTTGATATTTTTTTTTTTGGTAAGAAAAAAATTGAGAAAAACCAAATCACAATTTCATCAATTATAAGATAATCCTATAATATTAAAAAAAAATTATTAACACAAACAAAAATATAATGTTGGAGCTTTAATTCTTGTATATTACTTCAAAAAAATGTCGACAAGTGCCCAAATTGCAAATGTTTAAAAATAAAGAATTATTTTAATTTTATACCCCTTACAGCTCCTAAACGGGGGGCGACACAAAAATATTCCCTAAAATGACTCATACTGATTTCCAAAGATCTAACTCCTCTCAAAATTTGCAGCTTCTAAGTTAAAACGTTTGAAAGATAGAAGGGATCCAAATTTTTGTAAAAATTTAGTTTGACATAACGGTATATTAAAATATTTCATATTTATAAAGTTTATAAAACTAGCTATCGTTTGGCGTTTCCAGATTGATTTCTTACATATTATATTATAACACATATATTTTTTCTGTGTTACTTATAACAATTTAAAAATAGGGCATTTTAGAACTTTGTAGGGCTATAGCTCTGTAACGGGTGGGGCTACAGAAAAAAGTTGTTCCACAAAACTAGTTTTTTTGGGATGCCTATCCGTACTTAAAATTTGATTGCTTTATTTCAAACGGTTGCTTACAAGAAATTTTGTAAGCAACCAAACGGACGGACGGACGGACAGAGTGAAACTAATAAGCACATTTTTTCAAAATTTTTTGAAAATGTTCTAAAAAATTATAGTGTTTGAATTACATTTGAATTCTACAGAGAATGTTTATATATAGTTGCATTATTGCCGCGTCAACTCATTTTTGACGTTTATGTCTCCAAACTATATTTTTGTTGACGATTGCATTTTGGCAAATATGATTGTGTGCATTCATAAAATTCATTTTCAAATTTATAATTAAATTATTTTCTGTTTAGCAAAAAAAAAAAAAAAATTTGACTCTTGAAGATTTTTTCCTCCTATTTTATGAAAATATCGTTGCGTTAGTGAAATGTCAAATTGTAGCAGGAAAATTTAAGTTGACAAAATTTAAGAAGAAAATTTTTAGAGATTCTGAGAGGCAATGATTTAGTTTGTAGTTAAGAGGGATGAAACGCTTGAAAAAGGGGTAGTATTTTTGATATAGTCTCAAAAGCGCCAATGGTTGTAAATGTTGTAATTAAATTTTCGTCAATTACCTAACCTTTACTAATAATTATTGATATTGTTAAAGTTTATTGTAGCAAAACTTTAATAAAAAAAAAATTTGCTACCTGATTAAAAAAAATAAACAAATTGTTACATTGCTATGTACATTGCGGTTTGTTACATTTTATATCTGTTAACCTCTTCGTATGAATTGAGATTAATATTTGAAAATGAGAGATGCCATAATTACTTAATTTTTGAAATAAATCAAATTTTATCATTAATAGTTCAATTGAAAACAAAAAATTTAAGTTTTTTCCAATTTCAAACTTTAACCTGCGTTACCACCCCGTTTGCTATGTTGTTTTTGTATTCACCCAAAACTATACTCTAGATCTAAAATTTCATAATCGTCTTGCGCAATACCCATCTAGAGCACTATGTATAAAGATACATATATATGTATGTAGTAACAAATGTTTATTTATTCTTAAAAATTAATTTAATTTAATTTTAATATTAAAAGTCAATCAATTCAACGATCAAATTTAAATCGAAATAATCAGAATTCACCAAAATACAGTAAATTTGATAGGTAAGTACTTACTTGAAGTACATTTGCAAGAATCTGTCATGCGTAAATGTAAAATTTTATCTTGTTTTGTAAAATATTATGTTATAGTGCAAAAGGGGACGGACAGTCAAATACATATAAAAGACGACCATCATCAATTTTTCATTCAAATAAATATGAAAAATTAAAAACAAAAAAATAAATGAGAAACAAAGAAAAAGTAAAAATCAGGAAAAAAAAATATTGTTTTTTTTAAGGTAAACGTTAATTCTTAACAAATTTATTTATGTATGCGTGTTAAAATTATGTCAGAAAATTATAACGGATCATTTTTGACTGTAAAAAAAAATAGTTTTCTTTTATTTTTTTTTAATTCTAAATTAGATTCTCTTTTAAAATAAAACAAAAAAAAAAATTTTTAAAAAAATATAATTTTTATTGTTTGAAGATACGAGAGAAAGTTAAAAATTTGTAAAAAAAAAAAAATAAAACAGACCTTACAAAAAAGTTACAAAATAGGAAAAAAAAAAACAAAAGTACAATAACTGATAGAAATCTATAATATCTGTAATGTCATCCAAAAAATTTAAATGTCATGTGTTCAAATAAAAATTAATAATATTTTAATTTTTATTTTTTCACTTCATTTCCTCTTCTTTTGTTTTATTTAAATGTTTCACTTATTTTATTCGATTATTTTGCAACACATACACATTTTTAGTGTTGGTCTAAACAAAATTGGATTTTTAAAAATATAACAATTGTGCTATTTATAGTATTTTTTGAGAAATTATTCTTTTTACTGTTTATTGTCCAGAATTCTCTTTTTTTAAAAAAAAAGTTAAAATGAACTGAATTGTGAAACTGAAGTGATCCAGTTAATTTTAAAATTAAATTTTATATTAAATTGTCCTCTATAAAATTCTTGTATCTTTGAGGAAAAGTTATCACATTGTATGAAATGTTAATCCTTCTAAAAATTTAAAGCTTTGTATGTATTATCGAAAGTAAGCTTAGTAAGATATCATCGATAATTTTATGAGAAGATACCTGATTCGTTATATCCAAATTCACTATAAACGATTCTTTAAAACGAAAGATATTTTCTTCTCGTAAATTCTAGTAACAATTCGGGTTCGGCGAATTATTTGGGGTAGAAGGAAAGGTAGATTCAGTATGTAAAACTTTGGAAATGATAAGGGGGAATGAAGTGGAAATGCTACAAAAGTACTATACTACTATTAAATATATATTCTTTTTTAATACCTAATTAAAAACTTGAGACAAAATTCATGCTAATTGACATCTTTGTTTTGTTTTTTTGCTTTTTCTTAATTTGCAAAAAAAAAATATTTTTAATACTAATTTATTAGTAGGTAAGTAAGTATTTTTGTGACGAGAATTTGTTAAAAATTTTCTAAAAATAATTTTTTTTTTTTTATATATATTTTTTATTTTAAAAAAAATATTTTTTATTTTTTTATATTATCCGGATTTAATTGGATTATCTCTTGGATGACTTATTTATAAATCAATTTTGTTTAAAATATCAAAAAAAAAAGTTGAATTTATTCTTTTGTTTTTTTTTTGTTTTTTTATTACATGTTTTATGTACGTGAGTATGTGTCAAACAAAAATAACAATATGTATGGTATACAAGGTGTCTTGCTTAGACTACTAATCATAGATTTCAATTAGATAAGGTGTAAAGTTTAAAAAATATTCACCAAATTAAGAAATAATAAGTTGATTATAAACATGATGTAATAATATAACGGCATATTATGACACTTATCATCAGTTTTTAACGGTTTTTTTTTTAGTATTACACATCAGTACTGTAACATTAACTTACGAACCTTTCTAATTTGTTTAATAAACAACTTGTCATTTATATTATAATAAACAATTTGTCATTTGAATTATTTGAGTCGGGAAGTAGTTTAGTTAAAACTGAACGTTACTTACTGAACGCCTAGCTTAGAGCAATTAAACAAATTTCCACGGAAAATTCTGGCAAATTTGTATAATAAGTAAGTGCAAATGATCAAAAGTAGGAAATGTTAAAGTACTACATAGAAAAATAGTATCAAGATCATGATAAATTTAGGTATCAAAAAGCTTGCAGCAGGCTTACTCTTACCTCACAAAATATTATATAAAAGATATATAAAAAGTTATTCTATATCATAACAGATCATTATCTGTCACTATCTAACTATCTATATCTGTCACATACCTAAATCAATTAGACACTAACTTATCTAAAAGAGGTTCTGGCATAAACAGATTTTATTTATATTGATAAAAACGATTATTAAAATTTCTCAAAAAGAATTCTTCCTAAAACGTAGTATTTTAACCACTGAATTAGATCTGCGATACTTATTCAATTTACCCAACTTTGGTTTGAAGGTTTAGAATTTTAGATTCAATTTATTGCTAAATGGCTTTAATGAAAAACAAAGCATTACTTACTAAAAAAATATAACTACTAGCAAAATAGTAAGTCTAAAATAAGTTTGAAAAGAAGTAATTTTATTTTTATAAAATTAATATTTAAAAGCACAATTTTAGTACAGAAAAGTTTAAAAAGTATGTATATAAAAAAAAAAAAATGTTAAAAAGAAAAATTTATGTTTGCAAAAAAAAACTTTTTAACAGATGGTTTTATAAATTTTAATTCTGAAAGCCATTTATAAAGAAACAAAATTTGTACAACTTTTTAGTTTAAAACAATACTTTGAGTTTTTTTTTTTTTTTTTTGTTTTTTAACAAGTTTTTTATGAGTTTTTTTAAAAAAAAAAAGTTTTCCATCTTTTTTTAGTCTAATTTAAAAGACAAAAAATATAATTTTATTTCTTTTTCTCTTTTTTTATTTTTTAAAATATATTTTTAAGAAAACATCTATTACAGACCAGCAGCAATGATTTTGCAATATGATTATATGTATTTATTTCAATTTGAAGGTTTAAATTTATTACGGTCTATAAGTTAAGTGAATTGTCTAAGTGTAATTACTGAAAATAATGTTGTCATAAATCTCATAGAAGTGTATTACAAGATAATTCACCTGGTGTACCTTTGACCATGATAAATATTGCTGTATTATGTCAAAGGTTTAATATTGCAATACATGATCATGATATATAAAACCTCTTTGACCATGATAAATATCAAAAAGAGAATGTAACAATGCGTATACATCAAAAGGGGACAGTTTTTGTTGACCATTAGACCTGTGCAACATATTTAGTAAAATCTTAAGTTAAAAATGAAAATTTAAACCAAGGGAACATAAGAAATCTCTTTGGTTTTCCAGTAGTTCGGTTTTGGTCTAGGACATACATATAGCAATAGATTGAATATATTCGACATTGTTGGCGAACACAATTACAATTAAGATTTAGATAAGCACGGAATTTAAAAAATTTAAAAAAATTTCTATGCAAAACAAGATGTAAGTTTTTTTTAAAAGGATATCCTTCACCCAAAAAAAAATATGTATAACAATTGCCACAGAAAACATTAAAAATTTGATAAGATCAATTATAGATTAAGAAAAATATAAGAAGATAAAGAGTATACCTTAATGCTTTAATTCAATCTTGTAATTTTAGATACGAAAAAAAATATAAATAACAGTTAAAGAAAAGAAACGCTTAAATAAGAAGTTAAAGAAGATGGTATAAATTGTTTGAGGAAAGTTCAAGATTGATTCGGAACAGATTTCAAAAGGATGACTAAGACAAACTGAAGTTAGTATGGGTAATAAATAAGGAAAGGTAGAATTAAGATATTTTAAAAATAACTTAATAATCTCGATATGGATAGATAATATGTTGATGCTATAATATTCAAGGAAATGTTCAAATAGTATACAAGTTTAAGCTTGAGTTTAGTTAAGACTTTAATTAAGTTTAAAGGCGCTATATGAACATTTAACCCCCAGAAATAAAAAAGAATGAATCCACAGTATTTTTATTAAATTTCAACTTAGAGATTAATTCATTTTTTTCTGGGTAGTTAGTTTGGGGATCACTTCATTTTTCTTTGAGGTGAATGACTTGGGATTTTAGTTCATATAGCGCCAGTGTAAATTTTTATCAATCTATTTAGTTTTTTTTTTTTTTTTGTTTAGCAGGGTAATGTTAATCGGTTATGTTAATTGGATTTATGTTGACAGGATGACTGATTTGAAAGCTTAAACTTAAAAATATTGTTTTTTTTTTTAATGATTTGTATACTTTAAACATTTTTATTTATGTATTGTAAATAATTCCACCGTTCAATTAATTTTTTTTTTTTTGCTTGTCTCCGTTTCATTTTATATAAGAACCACCATAAGGCTTACTACTATTTTATATTGGATATGATCTGACCGGAATTTGAACTTATACAAAATATTAATTTTCATTTTAAGTTAAAAAAAAAAAAAATATGGTCTGAATTTTTAAAAATAGTTAAAGTTTAATTTTGAAGTTAGATCAACAAATTTTAAACTTTCATATGGTCATTAGTGGCTTTTTTTTTTATTTATATCCTTATATTTATATCTTAATATCTTAATTATTAAAAATAATATAACAAATTTATTTAAGGTATATATTTAATTATCAATAATTATATTATTCAATTTATAGGTTAGGTTATAGGTATAGTTTCCACTTTATCACATTTCCATTTTTCCACTCATAATTAATATGAAAATATATATAGTAATTTTTTTTTTTTTTAATAACGTGAGTTTTTAACGTATTTTAAATGAAAATCAAGGTTTTTTGTTTTTCTTTTTGTTTAATTTTAAGTATGAATACCGCGCTACCGCTCCGCCATCTATTATTAAATGCTGCTAATGAATTTTTATTTTTATATAAGGAAAAAAATTTAGTTTTTATATTTGTTGCATATGGTATACCTGTTATGTATAGTTTTTCATAAATTTTTTTGTTTTATCATGTTTTTTTTTGTTGTGTTTTACCCATTACAAAACCAGAAAAATGGCGGTTTTAAAGAAAAAAAAAAATATATAAGAAATAAATTTTTCTTTTTTTTATTAATTTTTATTTATCACAAAAACAAAAAAAAAAAATTTCCATAAAAATTCAATAAACATGCAATAATTTTAAAAGAAAATTGGAAAAATGAAAAACCTAATAACAAAAAAAATAAAATTTTTTTCTATTTTTTTTTTTTTTTTTTTTAATTAGAAATATGGCAACCATTTGAAAAAAAATAAAATGTTGTTTTTTTTATTATAATTGTGTTGTATTTGTTTTGTAAAAAAGTCTAAAAGTATAGCTTTTTAATAAATAATTTATACCTAGGTGCATATATGTATAGATATATATAATATACCTATACATTAATCAAACTAGACAGGTCTATTAGTATTTTGTTTTTGTAGTTGTGAAAAATTATATCTTAATTAATAAAAATACAATTTATGTACCTATGAATAACACAATATTATATAGTTTATAATATTAATTTTAGTGTTAAATATAGTTTCGATATGTACATACATATACATATATAATTATTAATTAACCATTTTGAAATCTTCATTTTCATTTCATTTAATTTATTTTTAATTTTTTAAGTGATATTTTTAATCAATAATTTTCACTTTTTTTTTGTGGTCTCTTAAAATTTTCTCTGTTGATCATTCACTTGAAAATTTTTAGAATTAAGGAAAAACTAAAATAAAATATGGTTACAAATAAATTGTTCGTGAATGATTATATACAAGGTACCTTGCAGTTGGAAACAGATTCAATATTAGATATCGTTTAGAGACAGATTGATCCAATTTTCTAAAAAAAATATCGAGTTTTTGGTATTATTATTTATGACAATACCAATTTATTTTGTTACATTACACATCTATCATAAAAATGAATTTCTTTTATTAGATTTTAATCCTAGTTAGCAAAATAGCATTGTTTCCTTACAGTCCCACAACCATTTCAATGTTTCCGCATCCTATTTCTTATCCTTTCTTAGCCCTACTCCCTAGCCAATATACTGCGTTAGCATATGAGGGTTTCATCCCATTATATTGGCTAAAGAGGGAGGTGGGTTTAGTCAGTAAGAATCTGACATTACCAAGGGGAAATTCTTGGTGTCTTTGGAAGATTTCCATCTCCCTTACAAAAACAAAGAGATTTTAACAAAAGTGTAATAACGGGTCAACATTACATAATTTTATTATGTTTGCGGACGATATATTGTTAGAGAAGAAAAAAAAAATACCATGATTGCATTTTCATTTAAATTAATGGATATGAAAATAAGCTGAATTTTCGAATTTGGGGAATCCGAAAGTTTTGAATCAGCATCAACTCTGGCATATGGCTCTAATTGGATGGAGCAATATCGTATACCGCGAGAGCCTTAATGAAAAATCTTGATTTTCCAGATTTCATGACTCCTCGTTATACTTAAAGGAACGCATTCACTTGAATAAACCATAAGCAATAAACCATAGCTTAAGCAAAATATTCATGAAGATATATTAAATTTGAAGTCAGAAATGTTATATTTGTCTTAATGCACAATGCATTAGAAAGAGCCATTATATGGTATAATTACAAGAAAATGGAGATCATTTAAATGATATTATTTTCCAAATTTATTTTAATTTTTAATATAAAAAATTGAAATGAGAGTAAAGATGTAAAACAAAAAAAGGCTTTTATATAATACTAGCTAATACCCGGTATGTGTTGCTGCGTCCCTCAATAAATAAACATATATATAGATTTTTAATTGAACATATGGGTTAAGAAATTCCAAGTCTGTTAAAGGAGTCAACTTCATTGTGAAAGAGCAACATGTATAGAAAATTTGAAGTCAATCGGCCAAATTTGTTTTTATTTATAGAGCGACAAAGTTAACGACTCGTTAAGGCAAAATGGTTATCCCAGAAAAACTCCCCTCCTAATACCCAAAAGCCATTATATAAAAATTTTCATGATGATCGACTGAGCAGTTTAGGAGTATATAAATCTGAAACAGACCAGACAAATAGACAAACATTCGCTTTTATATATATGTACATATATAGATTAAGGAAGAAGATAGAAGATATATTTGTTCAGTTTCTGTTTTGTGACAATATATAATTTCACAAAAGAGAAAAAGAACAAATAAAACTGTTTTGAAACAATATATTTGTTTAAAACAAATAAAACCTATATGTAATAATAATCTAATTAAAAAAAAAAAAAATCGATATGATATATCTAATATAATTTTAATATTTATAATTTAATAATAAAATTTAATAGTTACTAATATAGAACTGAAATATGTAATTACAATTATTACTCACGTTTAATATTTTTTTTGGCAAGCTTTCATTCAAATTTTGTTGTTAAATTCTGATTAAAAAAATTGATATAACTTACCTAAAATGAAAAATAAAATAATGTAAAAATTATATATAAATTAATTTTAAAATTACATATATATTTATTAATATTTAAAGACAATATTTAAGAAGGAAATAAATTTTAAAGATTTAGTATACGATAATCAAAATATTAATGCATTCATTTACATAATGATATCTCCACTTATCGTTATGATACTTTAAAAAAAAAGAAATATCCCCTTTTCCACCTTCCTTTAAAGTAAAAACCCTTTTTACACTCTTGTAGCATATATATACAGTCGAAAACGCTTAAATGCATATGCCTTGCTGCTAATTTATGATATGCATTTAACCGATTTGTGCATTTATAAATTTCTTAGTCAGTAAATGAAGAAAATCAAGGATTACCACCAACATTGGTAATTTTTATTAATCAACATTTATTAATTGACAGGAAATCAAATTACACTTTAATGAAGTTATAGCTATAAGTTTTAATACAACTTACAGTTTTTAACAACAAGATCGCTGATTGCATAGAAAACCATTTAGTTTTTTAACAAAAGGATCGCTGATTTCGTAAAAAAAAATATTTTGTGCATTTATCGGTTTATATTAATATGAAAAGTAAGAGCATTGAAAAAAAAAAAATTTAGGCATCAATGCGATATTGTTTTTAAAAGAATTGCATTTATAGTTTAAAATTTGTATAGAGAAGTTACTGGAAAAATTAAACATATTGATATAGTGTTACAAAACGATATGTGCAATTAAACCATATTGCATTTAAGCGATTTCGACTGTAGTTACTATCAAAAATGTATTCATTGCGAAATAAATATAAGTGAATACATGTTCAAGTGGTATATTTTATGAGGTTTTTAACGTTAAAATAATAAAATTAAAAAAACAAGTAAAACATTTTTTTTATACAAAAATTTTTTGTTTTTTAAATATTAAATATCTAGCAATCAGAAGCGGCGAAAATGTAACCTGAAAGGAAATGTGTTTTTTTTTGTTTTTGTTATTAACGAAATGGAATTGTATTCAATAGACTTGTTGACGTTTTGTAAGACTTTGCTTAACCAAACAAAAAAAAAAATTGTATAAAAATTAATTCAATATTAAAATATACCTAATACTGAATTATAACACTGAGCCTTTTCAGAATTCTAAATCTATTGATTTGATCAAATATCACGTACACCTTATTTTGAGTACATATCAAAGAAGCTGATAAAGAATTTATTTTAAATAGAATAAAACAAAAAAATAAGTATTAAAAATTATAATGAAAAATGAAAATATTTGTCGAGAAAATTTTAACGGCTCTACTATGGTAAATGTTGTAACCGCGTAGGACCAAATGTTTATATCTGCAAGGAAAAAGCGTATAACTCTGCTATTGAATCCAACTCTAAAATCTCCCCTGATTAAGGAATCAATAAAAATACCCAAAAAAATTACAAAACAGAACAATTTTTTTTTCATAAATGCTTACATCTTATAAACTCTACGATATAGACACAAAATGTATGTATGTACGAATTATAGAAAAACAATAGACCTTTCCAACAGTGTATAAATATTTGGGGTTTTTTTTGGTAAAATCATATAAGATATTTGGTTTTTAAAGAAAAATAAAAAAATTTTCTAAAATTTTCAACTTTGAACTACAATATCTCCAGAACGGCAATACCTATCGTTACCAAATAACTGTTAAAATATTTTTCAGATTACTATCTTACAAGATAAAAAAAACCGAATATATATATATCTTACAGATTATCAGATATAACGGTTTTTTTATAAAAACACTAAAACAACAAGGATGCTTTCAAATGTCCTTTTCGTCCTTAAAGTATAAAATACACCATTAACGATATATATTTTTGAAAAGGTGGTAACACCAAGTATCTTTCAGATATAGTCATTTATTAAGTTTTTCGATATTATAGACGAATAATTATTTTAATAAATTTGCATTTCTAACTCAGCAGAATAGTTACTACCTTGCGAGTGTGTTATTATATTACACACACAAATTATTATCAGTGCCACGAAAATGACATCTATTTTTTACTGTCAAAATATTTTATTTAATAAATTTTATAAAAATAATTTTTGTTTAATTTATTTTGAAATTTTTATTTTATTTTAAATTTAAATAGAAAAATTTTTGTATTTAAATTCGATAATATGGATGTTGAAGATCAGGTATTTCTAATAATATGGATATTGAAGATTAGGTATTTTTTCATTTTTCGCCATTTTTATATATATATGTATATACGAAATGTCAAATTACTAGTTGAATTGCTATGCTATGCTAAATATCATGCTAGTAGAGAAAATGATTGAAAAAATGTAATTATATATTCGTATTGTTGAAAATGTTTCTGTATTTGTTCACTATCTTGCAATAATACTATACTAATATTACTATATCGTCTGAACGCAGGGTTAAAATTCTATTATGTCAATGTTATCGCATTTTAATTTTTTATTTTTCACAAAAACAATACCATAATTATTTAAATGCAGAAAAATTATAATCATACTAAGTACCGTTATAAAAAAATTTCATTTCAATCGGACGCGGACCGCTAATCCAAACCATTTCTGAAAAATTTTTTACTTACTAAATATTAATAAAATTATTTATTAACTTTCAATTTTAATTTGAAAGTTTCTCTGAAGTTAGTTGCGTTGCGATAGAACGCAATGAATATAAATATATGAAAATTTTAACGAAATTTTGAACGCACGGTTTGTTTTAATATTCTTCATATGATTATATGACGTATTCGTATGTTTGACACTTTAACCCTTAAGAATGAAAATATTTCTCAATTCTGTCATGCGAAATATGCTAAATTTGATTCGTTAAATTTTATACAACAAAACTCTGTTATATTTTTTTTTTCAATTAATTTATATAAAAATTTGTCTATAATTTTTTATTTCAAAAAAATTTTTTTCTAATCACAATAAAAAAAAAAATAAAAATGTACTATAGTACCTACTTATTTTCATTTGAGTTTTGACTAATTAAAACATTTTCGTTTTACAAAAACAAAAAACCTTTTCAACATTTTTGTTTTTATAAAATCATAACAAAAACAACAATGAAATTTGAAGTCCTCTTCAAAATGACTGATTTATATTTAAAAGTAAAAAAAAAAAAAAAGGATAAAAATTGAAATAAATCTCCAAATTATTATTTTTTTTTCTCGTTTTTTGTTTGTGTATTCTTTTTAATTAAATTTTTCTCCTACATATTTTTATGTAGATATGTATGTATTTCTGTATAATATATTTATGTGTAAGTCATAATTCCTTTAAAATGTAGAAAGTATATTAAAAAAAAATTCTAAAAATGGTTTTAAGGGTATAAAAATCAAGGATAGAGTATTTATCCTTTGAATCAAATAAATTTGTTATTTAAATGAGAGTCTACACAAGCATTTTTTATTAGTTTAGAGAAATAGTTGAATAGTCAAAGAATTTTATTAGATTTTTCAAAATTATTATTCAACAAATGTCAGTTTTAAGTTTAGTTTTATTTTCCAATTTAATAGATAGATATGCACTTTGAGCAGTTTAGACTCGTTGTAATACCCCGATTCAGTTTTTCTCCTAATTAAATTATTGGATGCTTATTATAAAACGCTGTTAATCGATTAAATTCACCTGTGACAAATCGAAAATGTTCTTTAAGAAAAATTTTACCAGAAATAATGTACTAAAAATAATAATGTAAATAAAATAATGTACTTTCTTTTAGATATTATATTAGAGTAAGTATTCACACAAAAGGTGAAAGATTGATTCCTCTTCCTCTTCATCTTTACAGCTTCTGTTAATTGTATATGTTGTATAATTTTTGAAAATTATTGTTTGCCAAATGTCAGTTTTGAATTTATTTTTATTTTTCAATTTAAAGTCTTCTATTCGATCAATTCAAATAACAACAATTTGTCTATTGCTGGTGGGTGAAGTTAAAAATTGCTTAAGTTTGTAGATTTTTTTAGATTTAACGTAGTTTTATGTTAAAGATTAAAGATAGTTTTTAGAGATTTTAGTTATAATAAAAATTAAAAAAACATTTCTCAATTTTTCTAGCCACCCTCGACACAGATTTTAAATTATTGCAAATAATAATAGCTAAAACGAAGAAATAAACAAATTAATGTTAAAATCCCAATGAAGCAGATCAATATTCTTGGAAGATTACAATTAAGTTTATTCTTTCTTATTTTTTTTGCCCAATTGTAATTTTAGTTACAGTTATTATAATCTAATAAATATTTTAATAAGAATAAAAAAAGGAACAGATTACAACGGCTTGTGTAGATCTAGTATAATTTAAAAGTTACTATAATTAAAATGTATCGGAAACCATCTGTTAGAAAAAAAAAAAAAAAAGAATTCTTTAACTAGAAAAAATAATAATAAACAAAATTTTATATACAGAAAGAACCCATTTTATTTTTTTGATGCTGTTATTTTTATTTTATTTTTATTTTTTTTATTTTTTACTTTTAAGTGTGTGTAATTTGTTCTAGTCAAATTATTTTCTGGGTCATCATTAAAATTTCACAAAAACAGTATAGCAAGCAGGGCACATTACATATTACTCGTATATTATATTCACTATGTACTTATATTTTCTATTCAGACACTATTACTGAGATTTTTTAATTTTGAATACAAAGCAAAAAGAGTTCCAGAAAGAAACAAAGACCAAAACAAAAAAAAAAAAAAAAGTACAGAGGAAAAAAAACTAAGGAATATACAGGAATAAAAAAAAAATGATTTTTGTAGAGGTGATATACAGCGGATATGCGAAAAACAAAAGCATAACAAAAAAAGAAAAGACGAAAAAAAAAAACAGTCTTTTTTTTTTAAAACCAATTCTAATCACATTAGTTCAGTAATTAATTTTAGTAATAGATCTTTTTCTAGAAAATTTAAATTAATGGATAGGAACCCTGAGAAAAAAATTAAAAAAAAAACAAAAAAAAAGAACGAAAAAATGAATAGCTATTCTGAGATCTCATCTGACACAACAGGCAACAACAACAATAATAAAAACAAAATAACATAATGTAGGGTACCTATGTACATACATACATAAATATTAGAGGAAATGAGGAAATGAATTTTCCTATTTCGGTGAAAAATAAAAAGCGAAAAAATAACAAAAAAAAAAATCAAATAAGAGAAAGAGAAAACAAATAATAATGGTAATTTTTTTTTTTACTGAAAATAATTTTTTTTTTTGCGCTTTTTTTTTCAACTTTTTGTATTTTTTTTTTTTTGTAGCAAGGACAAAAAGAAAAGTTTTAAAGGCTTGGTAATAAAGGAATACAAAAAAAAAAAAAAAACAACATGGGAGAAAATACAGGGAAAAGCGAGAAAATTGTACTAAGTAAAAGAAAATGAAAAATGAAGAAAAAAACAAAAATATAAAAACTGGGAAAACTCACGAAATAGTTAAATGAACTGAAGGGCGTAGGCTCACTAATACATTGATAATAAAATATATATATGTACATATATATTTATTCATATATGTTTTTTTTTTTTTTTTTTGATATGTAGCTATATATTTATAATTTGTGGTGGATACCAAAGCCATCATAATAAGGAATAAAAATATATATATAAAAAAAAATATATATTTTCTTCATTTTGTGTTTTTTTTTTTCTTGTTTTTTGTTTGTTATTTCATTTTATTTATGCTTGTTTTCTTTTTATTAAAAATTATGTATCTATACTAACTAATATTTTTTTTTTGTTTAATATAAAATATTTATTAAAACGTTTTTAAGATTATCTTAAAAAATATTTTTAATAATATATACTAATATGATATCAGTCTGATCGAACTTTTCTTATCGGGTTTGCATTGAACCAAATATTGAATCAAAAGAAGACGACTACAGAACGAATTCAGCTCTTTTGTACGTATATATTTGAAATCTGTACTAATTTTTATAAATTTTTTTTTTTTTTGGTTTTTTTCTTGGAATTTTTAAAACACAAAAATACGCAGCGCCTTAGTAGTGTCCCGATTCTTATATATTAAAGCAAGCCTACTTCCCCTTTATCTAATATAATGGAATAGAATCCTTAACTGCTACCATAGTATACGTTGGCTAGGAAGTAGGGAAATGAAGCATAGTTGAGGAATTTTTTAGAACTTTGAATTGGGGAGGTTGACAGCAGCTCTGCTATACAACAGTTTTTATTATTAGTATGAATTATTATTATTGTTACTATTTGCTAGAGTCAAGGCTATCATATTGTTTTTTTTTGTTTTTTTTTTTGCATTTCGTATTGTTTTTCATTAACAAATTGCAATATTGATCCCATATAGGACTGGCATCAATTTTTTTTTTTTTTTATACCACACCCAGACTAATTTTTGATGACTAAATAAAAAGTTTTCTTAGATTTATTAAATTTCAAGAATAATAAAATGTTCTGCTGGTGTTCCATAAAACTTTTGCTTGGTGCTAAAAAATTTAAAATCGGTTATTTGTTAAAATTTAATTTTGGGTAACTTATATTTAGTTTAATGAATAATTATCTGATGAATACATTTTTAAATGAATATTTTTCTAGAAGTTTTAAGCTAAAAACGAGTTAAATTTTAGGTAAAAACAATATCTTATGTCGTTTTGCCACAAATATAAAGTATAATTAAATTTAAAATCATTAAGAAAAGAAAACATAATATTCACAAAATTGACTAAAGAGGCGTTTGTTTAAGTGATTTATAATTACACACTTCTAACTGATATGGATTCTTTCAGAAAACAGATTTTTATAAAAATTTTTAAATTTACACAAAAGTGAAAATTTCTTTTCTTTTGAAAATATTCAAAATTATCAAAAACTTATATAAACAATTTAAGAATAACAATAATTCAATTTTAATAAAAAATTAATGATTTATTTTCGTTATAAAAAAAAAAAAAAAAATATCTTTAACTATTATGCAACTATACAAAACAAAACAAAAAAAAAACAAAGAACAGATAAAATTACATTAAGCAAAAAAATAAAAAAATAAAATTAAATATCCATTAAATTCAACTTTCTAATCAAGTTAATATTTAAGTTAAATATCAATTAATACATGTTAAACTGGAAATAATAATTTTAATTTTAACTATAGACAACATTTAATTGTCATCATTTATAGTAGCATCAATTTTTTTTTTTTTTTGGTTTTTTGGTTTTTTATTTTTCTTAAATTCATCCAAATATAGAGAATAAATTATTAATTGATTGTAAAATGTTATATTAAAATCTAAACATTTTTTTTTTTTATATATGAAGTTAACGATTCAATATGAAACTTTTGTATATATATATAGATACACTATACTAATACAAGAGAAAAAAAAGGATTATATCAAAAGTAAGTATTTTAAAATTTCTGTCTTCTGGATTATTAGAAATTTAAAGTTTTTTAAAATATTTGAAAAAAAAAAAAGGAGAATAATTATATAACCCTTTTTCCAGAATAATGTTCTCTATATGGTTGAGTGGACAGTGACGTGGTTGATTAAACGCTTCACACCACCTTCAATTTTGTTTTCTTGTTCTTGTTTTCTCTTCCAGAATTTTGAAATTAATTTTCAGACAGAATTTTGTAATTTAGAATTTGTTTCAATTTACAAAGATTTAATTTAAAATGTCAACATTTTCGATTATTACATTCCTATATACAAATCTTAAACATATTTTTACTTCATAACAAAATCTTTTCTTACCCAAAACAATTCAATATAATATACTAAGATTTTCTAACTTATTGCTTGGTGAAAAAGGAAGGTGGTGCTTAGTCGGTTAAAGTCTCAGATTTTTATAGAAGCGTGATTGTGCTCATCTTGTTCCTTTCTAGCGACTTTCGATTATTCTCACTCACTTCCGTGAAAACAAAAAAAAAGAAGAATATGTTTACCGCCCAAACGGAGAAAAAACTTTTTTGATAATTTGAAACAATTTTTTTGTTATTTAGAACGCACAATTTCTGAATTATCGGCTAACACATCAAAATTTTATCAATTTTCTATCTTTCTATCAATTTTCAATCTTTGATGCTAACACATCAAAAGTTTATCAAAATTTCTAATTGCGTTTTGTAATAAGGGGGAATAAAAAAAAAAAACGATTACCGAATGCACAGAAAACATTTAATGGAAACAAATTTTTGTTACAGATCAATTAACAAAATGAGAAGGGCCTCGGTAGCCTAGTGGGTAAGAGCGTATAAAAATACGCTGTAAAAACCGAGGCAGTGTGGGTTCGAATCCCACACGCGTCGTAAAAGTTATTCCCAATTACGACATTTACAGCCACGGCTGAACAGGAAAAGGCTGTGTAATTTTCTGTCCACATTTATGTGACAGAGAAATCCATTTAAAAACAAATTAACAAAATTTGACAACTTTCATCTTTCTTTACGTGTCTCATCTTTAATTTTTATTATAACTAATTCAAAATTTTTAAATGTTTTAATAGCACCCGCTTACCTATTACAGATCAAAAAGTTGATTTAAAATATAAAAGCATATAAAATGTTTTGATTTGATACGAATTTCCCAAACGTTTTCTCACCTGTTTGGACACAAATTAAGGAAATTAAGGAAATAATGAGGGGACTATTAACAAATTTGAGATATGACTATTTATATTTATTTTATTATTAACTTCAACCTATAGTTCAAACTATAATGTATATGGGAATTTTATATAATAATTATGAAATAAATTCTCTACAGTAAATAGTAATGAAAATCTTATAGTTGTCATGATGTTTTTGTATTTTTTTATTTTTATGCTGGTGTCTTTTTTATTTTTTTTTTTTTTCTTAGTTATTAAAATATATAGAGAGGGATATCTGCAATATCAGTTTTTTTTTCTTTCTTTCTCTTTCTGTTTAAGGTATCCTTTGTCAAATAAAAAAAAAAAAAAAAAAATTAAAACAAAAAAAAAATGAAATGAATCCTTTATTTCATTTGCTGGTATATATAAGAAAAAAAATATTCATCTTCTTTTTTTTCACCACCACCACCATCACCACCCTTTTAACCATTTTTTTTGCTCCTACTTTTCCAACCGTTATTCTTTGTTTTTTTGTTTTCATCCTACTGTCAGCCATCATCTCATCAACTTATCCATTGACAAAAATACAAATAACAAAAAAAAAAAAAAAACAAAAAAAGGAAAAAAAATTATAAGAAAAACAAACGTCCATATTTTTTTTTTGTATGTTGAAAATAGTAGTGAAGGTGGAACAGTGGTGGTAAAAAAAAAAAATATTTATTTTTTTTTTTGTGAAAATAAGGATGAGAATTTATATTATGTACACTTATAAATAAATAAAAAAAAAAATTATTTTGCTATATATATATAAATTGTATATATATATATATATATATGTATATGTATATATATTTAAAATGATTTCGATATTATATACAACATATGTAGTTAATTTTAAAAATAATGTAATATATAAGTTAGTACATATACAGATCTATATATATATATATATATATATATTTATTTATTTATTTATTTATTTATTAAGGACTCTATTTTTTTTTTTTTTGATTATGTATATATTATATAGATAGATATATATATAATGTATACATATTTATATATTCAAATTTTGATTGTTTTTTTTTTATGAAAAATTTAATCCCGGGTAATTTTAACCTGTACAACAAATTTTGTTTTTATCAAAAGAACATGAAAAAAAAAAAAATTGGAGTCCTTTTTTTTGTTGCTTACTTTATTTAACAGTTTTTTTTTTTTGACTCCTCGCTTCTCTTAATAAGGAATCATTATTGTCATTATGGACCTGTTAAAACCGATTTTTTTTTTTTTCGTTTTTTTCGATGAAAATTAATATATAGGATATTTTTTTTTTGAGTTCTTAATAATGACAGAATTTTTTTATAAATGTTTTTCTCTTAATTTTACTTTTTTTATGTTGTTTTTTTTTTTTTTTGAGTGAAACGGCTTTGATGTAATCACAAAACAAAAAAAAAAAAGAAACAGTCAATCATGATTCAAAAATTTTTTAATTTACTAGATTTACAAAAGTAGGTATAAAGTTTTGTTTTCCATGAATTATCAAAATTTAAACCAAAGATATGTAAGAAGAAAATAATGTTTTCTTAAATTACGGAATCTAAGTATCCTTTATTAGCTAATTTGAAAATTTAACCTAATCTAAGTATTCTTTATTAAGTAATATGAAAATTCTTTTATATGAGCGCTCTACTTTTTAAATCAATATTTTTAGTAAAAAATATTATTCGAGTTCAATTCTCCCATATCTCTACATTCTAAGGGTAGGTAGTTAAAAACTTTTTAAAAAGATGAAATTTTCAATGAACATATCAGATTACATACATACATATATCCAAGAAAACTTTCAGATTTGCAATAAAAAATTACTATTTTTATTTATTTATTTATATTAATATTACATACATTAATGTAGTGCAATATTATTGAACCATCGGCTACTACGGCCATTATAGGTTTTTATACTATTATTAAATTATATACTAATATTATTTATTTTGTTTATATTATATACTATATATTTACATTATATTTGGTCGCAAGGGGGGTATGTAAAGAAAAACACTTACGACCTGTGCAGGGATCGAACCCACACTCCTTCGGTTAATACGCCAGGCGCCTACCCACTAGGCTACCGAAGCCCCAAAAAAAAAAAAAAAAAAAAAAAAAAAAAAAAAAAAAAAAAAAAAAAAAAAAAAAAAATTACTATTAAGTATATACATTAGTTATTAGCATACATTAGTTATTAGCATACTTCTAGGCTCAAACAATTAAAAAACCATATGAATTATTTAAATATCTAATAATGATTTTTTTTTTTTGTATGCGGTATTAAAATTTACAGTCCTCACAAAAAATTCAAGGGAATCAAAAAATAAATTGCAAATGAAAGACATTCATTCTTAAAATAAATATACGTATAAGTGATGGGAATTTTTAATTCAAGGTAAAAAGAATTTTAAATCCCTTTGATTTAATTATTTTATAAGAACTGTTCCTTAAGCTTCCGCTTTCCTGTCCAAATATGAATGAATATTTTTCTCTGCTTTTTTTATTTTTAGATATTTTGGGTATTATTATTGGATATGGTATCATAATTCCAAAAAAAAATATTCCAAGTTTCAAAATTCTAAACAATAAAAAAAAAAAAATCCCAAAAAAAAATTGAAAAAATCCACAAAAATTTGAAATTGTTAATTTCATATAAAAATTCATTTTCATGGAGTGTTACTACTCCAAGGTTTAAAATTTAAAATATTTAAATAGAACCAAGCCCCCAAAAACCAACATTTCAAAATATGTCAAAATATTCGTTATAATAAATTGAAAATTGAAATGTACTAAATTTCACTGTCAAATTGAAAAAATTCTTATTTTAGTACAATTTTTTTTAAAATGAAATTTGGTTCTTCGTTATGTTATTGTAACGGTTTTTATGAGGTTGTGTTTTGTTGTTTTTCTTAAATCTATTTGCGATACGAACTTAGAATTTAGAGCAACATATATTTAGTTCTGTTTTATGCGTTAAAGTGGAAGGTTAAAGATAAGTTAATTTTTTTGTTAGAGACAAGTTTGTGATTTTTTTCGGTTAAGTAGGTTTTTATATTGTCATCTTCAAGGTGATTCATAAAAATATCTTTTAAATGCTTACCAATAAAATATATATAAAATTTAATGCAATTTTTTATATTATTGTGAATTTCTAATATTTTGTTAATAAACTGATTCTATACAACTTTTATTCTATCTTTATAAATTGGTTATATCATTATAAGTGCATGTTGAAGGAATAATCCCAAAGAGATGTTTTTGTTATACATACAATATGTTACCTACAGGTAATCTCGTATACACGAAGGTGAATTTCTTCATAAATGAAGATTATTTTACAATGAATTTCTTAAATAATTAGTAACTTTTATTAATTTAGGTATCATTAATTTTATAAAAATATATTTGAAAATGGGAAAGGCTAAAAGGAAAGATACCGAAAAAGTAAGAGAATTTGAAATCACCTTCATATGGATCAATGTAACTAAATTTGCTAATAATTTATTAATTTAAAGAATTTGATCACTGCATTGTCAATAACATACTAATTATTTATTATATAGATGTGAATAATAAAAAAAAGCTTAAAACATAATTAAAAATAAAAAAAAATTATTTTTTTTGTTGCATATTACGAGTAAATTAAAGAACGACCCATATACACTTTTCTAAATAAGAAAGTTAATTTTTACCTTTTCCCAAAATATTTCACTAAACATAAATATTCATTCTTGAATTAAAATTATTTTCTTTTGTTTTTTTAAATCAAATTGCGGCGCAGTTTTTACATAATAAAATAAAATCTCTTATATTATCATAAGTGTGTTTGCCATAAATTTTGATTTTTGAATTTTTTTTTTCTTTTTTAGAAATTTAATAGTAGTACCCAATTTTTTGTTGTTGTTGTTATAGATGTTGCAAAAAAAGAAAAATAATTAAAAGGACTAAAAGCTTTTTAAATTATACGCCATGAAAGTCGACTATATTTAATAAAGACTTTTTGAACGTATTTCTTCAACCATATTCTTTTGAAGACTTATCATACGAAAAGTATCACTGATGCGATGATTTGTTATTCTGCCAGACTTTAAAGTGATGTTTTCAATTTGACGCGATATTAAATGTCAAAAGTATCGTGTGTGGTGTTTCTGGAAGATTTTTCCTACGAAGCGATAGCCAATTTCTATCACGAAAAAATTCTTGTACGATAAATTTCACTTTTAAGTAATTCTTAGGAATTAAGTATTTTTTAGTTTTTAGTTAGGTTTAAGTTCAAATAAAAATATAAAAATGGATAGAGTGGAAAGGAAGTATGATAATTAAAAATAAATTAGTATTTTAGTGAATGTTGTTTTTGTTTAGTATATTTTATAAATTGAAATTTTTTTTTTTGTTTTATATTATTGAACTAGCATAGGAGTACATACATAGTTATAAGTTGCAAGAAGCCCTCGTATCTTGTGAACTAGAAGTCGGACCGACATGATTTAAAAAAGGTACTCCCTGATTTTGTTATAGAATTAAAATATAGAAAAAAAAAATAAAACGGTTCGACTTTAAGCCTGCCCAAAAAAATAGCCCCCAAAAACTAGAGTTCCACATTTTTGGTACTTTTCTCATTTTTTTTTTTATTTTTAATTTCTATTACAAAATCGGGGACTAGGTTTTTTTAATCATTTCGGTCCGACTTCTGGTTCGCAAGATACGACGGCTTCTTGCAACTTATGAATATGTATGTACTTTCATTTACTATTTTAAAATAAAAACCTCTTTTTTAAATAATTTTAGCTAAACGTTTAAATATGGCAAAATTTTCATTTGACAGTAAATTACTACCAACATAACAAAAATTTTCATCAAGAGTCTTCGAGAATTAAAAATTTATATAGTTGTGATGTAAAACACAACATTTTAAAAATTAAGCACAGTTGATACATATTTAACCTTTTTAGCTTTTATCTAATATTTATTATTTACTTACATTACCATAAAACGATAAACCATAAATCTTGTACATAAATCAAAAAATAAAACAAATATATAAAAAAAAATATCACAAAAAAAAAAAATTAGCATAATTTGACAAAATCTTGTCAATTAAAAATAAAAATGAACATTTTTTTTTTAAATGAATTTAAGAATTAGCATGTCTTTAAAAAAAAAAAAAATGAAAACTTATATATATATATACATATATATACTAATGAATAAACGAACATATAATATATATATGTACTAATGAATGAACAAAACACTATACCTAAATTAATATTTGTTAAAATTCGTAATTAATTCCAATTTTATTTTATTTATTTATTTTTTTTTTTTTAATCATGTATTGGTGATACCCTATATCAAATCATCGAATTATTATTGGCAACACGTGCCAAAAATGTTATCGTTTCTTTATCTGTTTCTTTCTTTTTCTGATTGTACGTTATTATGTCATAATTTTTTTTTTTTTATTTCAAATATTTTATGTTATATGAATTTATTTATTTAAAATTTAAATATGTTTAGGACAAAAAAAAAAAACCAAAATTATGCGTAAGAAAATTTATGTTTCATTTTTAACTACAAAATCATTTATTTAATCATAGGATCGATCGCCCAGCTTAAAAGTTCGTTGTGGATGGAATAAATATATTAATTTATTATTGGGTTAGGTTTATTAGTACTTAAAAAGAAAAAAAACTTAAAAATATCTTACATCAAGAAAATACTCATATAAAACGATAATGTTCCTCATATTAACTTAGTTTTAATACAATATTTTCGCTTGTTATAAAAGAAACTGAGTTTCTGCTTCGTGACGCTATAGAAATTGTTATATTTTGTCGGAAATGAGCTTATCCCAAACAATATATTAAGATTATTTAACCTTTAAATTATAATTTATTTAATATAATTGTAATCAACAGAACTAAACAGATACTGAATAGAAAATTCAAACTAGTTTTGCAACCAAAATATAATTTGTAATGTAGTTAAAATTCCTTTATGCATTAAAAACTTAAATTTTCACAGGACACTAATAAGTTAATAAACTTATGGAAGGAATAGTAGATTAATACATTTTTGATTATCCGTACATAAGGTAGAGTCGCCTATTACCAGTGTATTAAGATATTTTTTTTTTTCAAATTTTGTCTATAAAATTTTATTTGAAATTATGATTCTAAGAAAAATTGAAATTTATTAAATATTGAACATTTAGAAATATATTATGTCAAACACATTTTAAATGTAATTAAATATAATCCAAATACTTTTGGCTTTTTTGCATATTTTAACAGAAAAATCGAATAGTCCTATTACTGGCATATGCCATATATAATTTATTGGAAATTAAAAACACATTACTTATAAAAATAGTCGTTTTTTGATTTTTGATTATTATAATTTTTTTACTATAGAATTAGTTCTTTAATTAGACTTTTATATTTTCTTTAAATAAAAATAGGTAAAACATGTAACGGAAGCCGCTGTGGGTAGTTTAGTTTGAAAATTAAAATTCTAATTTGTTATATAAAGGCTTCATATATTAATAGTATTACCACTTTTATATTTCAGCTATAGACTAAGCGTAATGAAGTAATGAACTCAATAGAGTTTTCATTTTTGGTTATACCATTATAAGTACATAGTTATTTATTTATTTTTCTCTCTATTTATAAACGGAAAGGAAAAGTAATAAAAAGGGTTCAGTATATAAAAAGCAAACATAATTATACTAATAAGAATCATTAATATATATTTGATTTTTTATTTATTAAATAAATTTATACTAATATATCTTTTATAATTAATAAAACGTAAATAAATGAGTTATCATTTATATATGACAGTAATAAGCATTGGTAACTTTTAAAGCAATTTTTATTACTTGGAAATAATATATGCCAGTAATAGGTATTGTTATAATTTATATGATAATCCTATCACCGGCACTATATGTTAATCATTTTTTTTAAAAAGGCTTTCAAATTATTTCATTTTGAAAACAAAATATTATATAAGTATGTAATTTATAAAAAATGTAATTATGTAATCTCTATGTAATTTAAAGAAAATATATACTCTTTTTTAATTCATCAGCTAAAAAAACGACACTATTTTCTAATTTTAAGATCTTCACTACATTAAATACATTTTCATTGAATTCTTTATTCAAAATATGACTTTTGGAATTATTTGTAACATGCATAATAAAAAAAAAAAAAACAAAAACCTAAATAAAAAATTCCATTTGATTATTTTTTAACATTTGTGCCAGTAATAGGCATCTCTACCTTATTCATATCCGATATTCATATTCATATAAAATATAAAATATACATATGTAAATATATATGTATGCATATACAAAAGCATATATATGGATGTATGGTAATTATAAAAATATAATTTTCATTTTATAGAGTTGGTAAAAAATTTGCAAATTTTACGAATATTTTAATGACATAAAAATAAAAAAAAATACATATGTAAGAAGTGTAGGTACAAAAAAAAATTGACTTAAATAAAATAAAATAATGTGAGTTCATTCGATTTTGTTCTATATGCCATTTTTCTTTTTTTTTTTCCATATTTTGACAATAAATTAGATTAATATAAACTTGAGATTATAGACTTCTCATTAATGTTATAAAGCTTTTCGTAAGTATACCTTTATTAAGTTTTCAATATAACACATAAAAACAGAACTGCTATTAATAAAATGATTTTAAGCTTAATTTAAACTTTTTTTTTAAATTTTTTTTTTTTTTAAACATATACATTTCGACTTATAAAGCAAAATCATAAAAGATGACAATTGGTTAGTTTTATTAATTTATTATTTATTCAAAGTTTTATTCATATCAATTACTATCAAAACATTTTGATATAAAAAAAAAAAATACATCTTTCTTATGTATATATTTAAAAGTAGGATCAAATTTTTATACCCGTACGATAGGATCGGGTATAATAAAATTACTCCTCCGTTTGTAACACCTCGAAATAAGCGAGCTAGATATACCTTCAAAGGTATGGATCGGATCAGAAAAAAATTCTAAGACTTTTGAGCCATGTCCGTCCGTCCGTCAGCACGCTAACTCAAAAACTAAGAAAGCTAGAATCTTGAAATTTACACAAAATATTCTGGGAGTAATTTGTAGGTTCCCTATTTTTTTTGGTTGAGTTTGGACTAAGCCTTAGGATAGCTCTCGAACACCTAACTTTTAGATCCCCACATTTTTTTTGTAATAGAGCTATGACATTTTAACTACTGATAGATCTCACAAAAATATTAATTTTATTTTTAATAACTTTTTTTTGTAGCCCCACCCGTTACGGAGCTACAGCTCCCCAAAGGTTCAAAAAAGCTCTATATTTAAATTGTTATAGCACAAGTTGTATAAGGTATATCTTCATTTTGAAAACGCCAAACGATTACTACTTTTATTAGCTTTAAAAGTATATATACAATAAATATATATTTGTGGTATACGGTGTCTTAATTTACCGTTATGCGAAACTCAAATTTTGCAAAATCCTTTAACCCTTCTATCTTTTAAACGGTTTAAGTTGGAAACTTGAAATTTTGACAGAAGTTAGATCTTTGAAAATAAGTATGAGTCATTTCAGAAATTTTTTTTGTATCACTCCCCGTTTAGGAGCTGTAAGGGGTCAAAAACTGAAAATTTCCTATTTTTAAACACCTGTAACTTGAACACCTGTTAATTTTTTTTTGAAGTAATACACAAAAATTACAGCTTCAACATTATACTTTTATTTCTGTTAACAACTTTTTTTAATAATATAGGGTTACTTTATAATTGACGAAAGTGTTACTTGATTTTTTCAAATTTTCTAACAAATAACGATTTTTTTGCATATTGTTTTACTCGATAATTTGAAATTGTTGAGGATATAATGCGTAGTACAAAAAAATGTAAATAAATAAACAACATAACGGTTGCTTGAAGAATTTTTATTTATATGATATTGTTATACATACATACTTATATAATATCATGTTTATTTACATATCGTATATATGTCACTAGTGAATGAATGATAAGAGTATAGATGTATATTATATAGCGCCGTATTTACATACATATATGTATTTTATTGAACTTATAAGAAATTATTCTGTCAATGGAATATTTAATATAATATTTAAAATTATATTTACTATTTTGTACTAAGTAAATTTAATATACATTTACCGCTTAGTATTAAATGGTACTATAGAATATTTGAAAAAGTTTTGGATTGATAATCGTTATGTGGAAGGTTAGAATCTGCTTTTGAAGAATGTACATATAAACATATAGTTTGAATATATGTACAACCCATAGTACTAGAAATTATAAAATTCACCCAAATTATTTTAAAATACTAAAATATTAAAAAAATAATATTGTAAGCAGAGTGGCAGGCTGTGAACATACTAACGGTTCGTACGGGTATCTAAGAGTTGACAAAGGTATTCAACAAAGGAACTGTATTCTTCCTCGTTTTTTTTGTTTTTAGATGGGTTTATATTCAAAATTAATTAAAGTCAGGTTAATGGTACAAGTTATACTTGGGTTCAATAGTACCAGTTACCTAATTTTATATTATCATTTTTTTTGCACATTTTTTTTCTATTTTTTTTTTTTTAGTAAATTATCTTTATTTAAATTAATCGAAACGGTTGATTTCTTACTGATTTATAATAAATATTAAATTGTATTAACAAAATTTTTTTTTTTTTTTTTTTTTTTTGTTAAATGATTCAAAAAAGAAAACAGAAAATATTATAATTCGATTAAATTTTGAAGACGTTAGCAAATATTTGAAAACGTTCTTATGGTTTCTAAACAAATATTTTTTTGTTTTTGTTTTTTTTTTTTTTTTGTTAATTTTACAAAGGCTGGTATGTAAATTGATAACCTATAATGTTAAGAAATTAAATTAATTAGCAACTAATTCGTGGATTTTGTTTTTTTTTTTTTTATATTAAATATTTTACGTAATAATTTTTTGGTAAATAATTTAAAATATTTAATAAATAATTTGTTAATAAATTAACAAACATTTAAAGGCATTTCTTTTTGGGACATTTTTCAGGAGGTGTACTAGAAGTGCAAATAGTTAAAATAATTTAAAAATTTTTAACTAAAAATTTTTTTAATCACAAAAAAGTATACAAATCATATAATAAAAATAATAAAATTAAAAATCCATAAGTTTTTTTTGGCAGCTGCTTGAATCGGTTCACTTTTCTTTCTTAATCAACTCGAATTTCAAGAACGTAAAATAAAAGGTGTATGCTTTAACGCCCTTGTACAAAATTTCAAGTTTCTATCTTTATTAATTTCGAAGATATGATTATTATGGGTTGGGAGGCGTGTGTGAGCTACCCGAATCGTCATTCCAATTCATCTCAAATTTTAGGGACACAAAGAAAATATGTCAGAACACCATTGTAGCAAATTTAAATATACTACCTTTGTTGGTTTTGGAGATATGTTTGTTTTTGTGCTCGTTCGAAAGTTTCCAATATACGAAGCTGTAGTTGAAATTCTTTCAAATGTTAGGTTTCAATTTTACAGAAAAAGAAACAAACAGAACAACCTTGTACTAAAAAAAAAAGTGCTATCTTTGTTCCTTTTAGAGATATATGTTAAAACAACTCAGGGGGTGATCCTGATTCAGAATATATATTACAAACACTATACCAAAGTTATTATACCCTATACTTTAGGTGTAGGGTATAAAAATGCCGCAACTGGTTAATGCGTGTAATTGTAATATAATTTCGAGTGATTATGTATTTTGGTTAAAAACAATAAACTAAATATAATATGCTTCTATTACCAAAACGTATAAGGATTAGGAAACATCTATACAAATTCTATTAAAAAATTATGTTCAAATAATGAGAGGTTTAAAATACAAAATTTCGAAAATTTATCAAATAAAAACAAATTCCTTTATATTCGCTACCTCCCTTTAGCCTCATAAGCCTTCGTCTTTAATAAAGTTGAATTCCTCTAGCAACATCATTTAGCAGCTGAAATTATAGTTTTGCAGAAAGTTATTCGTGGTAATATTCCTCTTTTCCTCTTTTATTAGCAAACAAATGTGGTATAAGGAAAATCAAAAAAATTTAAGATCAGTCGAGCTTTTCAATATTTCACACTACTCTACAAACTAAATACGGCAAATTTGAGTATATCTTGGGTATGTTAAGAGAGATCAACTCAATGTCTGAGCTCTTTAAACCAATGTTAACAAACTAATCCTTTAAGAGTCAGACTATACACTAGCATGACTTTACGGTGGTATGATTTTACGTTAGTCATATTTTAACCCCCTAGTTTTAATGATTAATCTCGCAAATTTATAGATTCTAACCATTTAATCATTTAACTTCACTAATAGTACTTAAGTAGTTTTATAAGTAGTTAAGTTTTTATTTACCAACAAACAAACCCAACTAACCCAAGTACATTTCCGATACTATTAAAGGGGTAGATAGGTTTTGTTTCAGAAAAAATCTGACACTATCAAGAAAGTATTCTGATTGTCTCAATTCCGACTTCCCTGAGAAAATTTTATTTAAATTATAAATATATTTTAGTAACTCTTTTGATCTAACACGAAAAAAGGAATAAATTACTCTCACATCTGGAAATATTAGTTAATCAAAATAAAAATTAAAATTAATTTTTAACAGGGAAAATTTTAATTTTATTATAGGACATCTTGAAAATTACAAGTCATTCCTAAAATCTTTAAAAACACACTTTTTTTTTTTTTTTATATGTATGTGAATGTATGTATGTATATGAATTTAATAAATAAAAAATAAAATCCTTTCACTTATTCCTGCTTCTATATGTCTCAGTCTTTCATCTTCTTTTACAAAAATTTCACACAAAAATAATATAAAAATAATAATTAACTATTTACAAATAAAATTAGTTATTTGTAAAGTGAATTTATGTTAACACCTTATTTATAACATTATTAAATATGTATAAAAAAAAAAGCCACATTTGTCATAAGTGCTAATTATTAAATTATATAAATATATGATTTTTAAATTTTTTGTTTTCTTTTTTTTAGAATTCAATTTAGAAGTAAAAAAAAAAATTAAAATAATATGAGAAAATGAGAGTAAATTTTTTAATATTTTATTGACTTAAAACATTTTTTAAGGTTAAGGGTAATTAATTTGATGACAGTTTGACAGGTTTGTTAATTTATGTGTCATATGTTTCAGATAATAAGAAAATCAAATTTTTTAAAATTTTTAGTATATTATGTACCTATATAAGAAATATTATATTTTTTATTTAAAATTATTTTATTATTTCGTAATAAAATGTTAAAAGAATTAAATTTTAAATTAGACATGATATGAGACAGCGGTAAAAAATAAAAATTGAGTTAAGTATAAAATATGGGGACCATAATATAGTATTAAATTATACGTAAAGATTGTTGCAAGTGAACGAAGGCGCACATCAGAATTATTAAATTTATTATTATTATAAGTAGTATATAAGAATCTATGTAATATTAATTATATTGAAAAATGTATTAGTAATTTAATTGAAGGATTATCTCTCTTTTATAGATTTTTCGATATTTTGTAGGTAATGACACTAAATCTAATAATGGTAATTGAACTAAAATTAATAATGCTTCCCTTTAAAACCAATTCAAAAGCAAAACTAAGAGCACTTTCAACCTTTTCATATTGTCATTTAAGAGCGATTGCAAGGGTTCTTTTTACTGCAGAAATTCTCAGGTAGTTGGAACATTTATCCAGCCATGCCATGTGTTTCCCGTCTGATTTTGTCTTGTCCGTCTGATTCTTCATTATACAATTTCGAACCTGTATAGGTTCCCTTCTAATTTAACTTACAAATCTCCTTTATTATTCTACTTTCCTAATTTTCTTCTTTTCATTATACCTAATCCTACAATAACTTTGTGTAAAGAGGAAACTTTTTCTTGATTTTGGATATAGCGTTTTAAAAAAATGTTTTTAGAATACTAAAAATTAAAAATATTTTCATTTAAATTCTAATGTTTTTGACATAGTACAACTTTATTCCAATATAAAAATGTGTCACCCTCTCCGTAGCATTTAGTTTTCTATGATTTTTAAAGTACCAAAAATATTTAATAAATAGTTAATTAAACATAAAGCTTAAAATTGCTTTAAATTGAAATGTTAATGGAATTTCTAATTGAAGTGTTAATCGTAAATTTTACCTAAATTGTACTAAATTTTTACTTTACAGCTGATTTTTAACATTTGGCAACATGAATTTGAAAAATATTTTGCCTAAAATAAATACAAAGAAGTAAAAATTTTATTATTACTAATTTCGATATTTTATCTTATGTTTTTAAAACAGAAGTTTGACTACTATAAAAAAAAAAAAAAAACAAACTCAAATTGAAATTTCTATTAAAAAAAACTGTCATTTGACTGTCATTTTGAAACTTAACGTATTTTATATCTAGTATTACCCCTAACTATAATGATCATATAATGTCATATGAACATTCGATAAATATTCGATATGATTATTATATGATATGCACAATCACAACCCTAACTATAATAATCATAAGAAATCATTTGAAAACCTCAAATGTCAAAATTCAAAAAATATTTTTGTTTTTTAATTTTTGTTTACATTTAAATTTATTTATGTATTTAACTTTTTATGTTTGATTTTTGAAATTTTTAAATTCTTTTCAAACAAAAATTATAAAAAATTTCCAAATTTTCAAATTTAGTTTGCTCAAATAATAAAATTACTTATGATGATATATCATATGTACGCTTTTTTTTGTATGCCTATAACTTGACGAATGTTTTCTAAATGACAGCGAATGATTTTTATGACTATTATAGTTAGTTATATGAAATTTCATACAATCGTATACAAAATCATATGATATCATATGACATCATTTGATCATTATAGTAAGGGATATTTATATATACTATATACGATCGAAATGCAGCAAAATTGACATCATTCCAGTAAAATATTAAAAAAAAAATTCTATTAAATCCATTTTGAAAAATTATTTTTATTATGTTTTATTCCATTGTTAAAAAAAAAAATACAAAATAATTTTAATAATTTTCTACAATTAAATTCTATATACATAGTAGGAAACAATAAAGGATGCTTTTAGGTATTTATTATTTCTCTATTTATATTTTGCAGTACCATTAATAATATTCTTTAATTTTTTTAGAATAATATCCTGTTAGGAGATGAGTTTTCTTGTAATTAAGAATTATTATATTTATATATAAAAAAAAAAGTATAAATAAAATTTTGATATTTTTAATTTTTTTTCTTTATTATTCATTTAATGTTTCAAAATAATCTTTTTTTCATATTTACTTTATTATTGTAAATAGCGATTTAATAGACTCTCGTACAATCAATTGTTTTGGCATATCAATTTTCATGTTATCTTTGTCAAGTGTTTTTTAAACCTGTTAAAATATATAAAAATAAATTCCCTTAAAACACAATATTAAAGAAAATCTATAAAATTATTAATAAATTGCTAAAATCTCCTTTCTACTTAAGGCAATTTGATTTTTTTATAAAAAAAAAACTACTCTCAGAAATAAGGAAGACGAGTCTTTTATTTTCTAGGATGTTTTTTTAGAGGCAGAGAACTTTAAATTGGCAATATTGTTTTCTCTGACAATTAATTTTGCATTTTTTTTTTAGGTTAGTTAGGTTAGTTTGGTTTGGCAATTCATCATGCATAAACTCACGGCAAAGCAACGTTTGCAAATTATTCAAATTTATTTTGGAAAACATGATTCAATTCGTTCATTTCATTTGAAAATTTTGTTGTTTAAATGGCTAATGACATGTTTTGTTCACAGTTTTTTTTAAATGGCTATGTCAATGATTGATTACTGCTTTACTGCGAAGGGTGTGTGAAAATTGGACCTTCAGATTACGCCATGTACGCGTCAGCCACGATAGCCACGAAATCATATTCAAAAATTAATGTCATAAAATTATGTGTCAAAAAAAACGTCAATTAATGGATATTAAAAACATCTGTGTTTTATTACACCTTAAAGTTCTTCACCTCTCTTTTGACTAAATTAACATAGAACACCACTTGATAGATTTATCTACAATCATATAATTGATTTCATAATATTATTGTAACATTCCGCATTACAATTATGAAGACCCGCATTTTCAAGCTATTTTTTTAAAGCTTTTAGAGCTATTTTTTTAAAGCTATCGCAAACTTAGATCTAGGCCCTATAAAATGGAAGATTATATACAGATCTTTAATTTCTTAAAGGTAGTTGGGCTGATAAAACTATTATATAAATGAAGGACCAGCATCCGTAACACGTGGTAAGAGGGAGAGCACAATATAGATCTGCATGAAAAAAGAACAACACTTGATAGGTTAATGCAATAATCTATAGTCACATAATTAATTTTACAGTATTATTCAACCATTATGTAACAACATTCAGCCATTATGTAACAAAGCAATATTTTAACAAACCAGTATTATGTAGTAAAGTCATCGGAAACTAAGATCTAGACCCTAGAAGATAAAAAATTATTACCAATATCTTTTTATCTTTTTCTTAGAGAGAGTAGGCGGGGCTAACAAAAGTATAAGTGAAGGCAAAATCCACAACACGTGAAAAACAGAGAGAGCACAATATAGATTTACATAAAAAAGGTCGTAATGCCACTTATACGGTATACCCTTTAATTATTAACAATAATCTATATAGGATAGAAGCTATATTAAATATATACATATAACTTCTTGTAAAACAACAAAACAAATAAATTAAAAAAATTCCACATTAATTCTTAAAAAACAAAACAAATCTGTGATATTCCATTAAAATGTCACAATTAGTATACAATCTTTTTAATGTTTCAAATTATAAAATTCTATAATATTAATTCAACCATATAATTTTTAAAAGACTAAAAGTTAAAAAAAAAACTCCTGTCATAAATTCATTTCGTGATTTTCATTACTAATAAAAGAAAATAAAATGTAAGTGATATCAAAACGCTTATAACGTCTAAAAACCAAAAAAAAAAACAAAAACAAAACAAAAAAAAAATTTTACTATGGTATTTATTACAATAATTTTGATTGTTGTTGTTTTTACTGTTGATGTTAATGTCATTTTACGTCTTTGCTCCAGACATAATATCATAACAGACATCCTACCTATCATTTTATTTTATTATATATATTATATAAGCACATATATATAGATACATATTCATATTTATTTTATTTTTATTATCACCTACTTAAATTTATTTATTTATTTATTTAATATTTATTTTTTTATTTTTCGTTCTGACAATGAAGTCAAATCGAAGAGGTCTTAATTTACTTTGAAATTATAGTTGTTTTTGTATTTTGATTTTTCCTAAGAATTTTTTATAATATCACCTTTGTCTGTGCACAGAACAAATTATAAAACAAAAATTGAAAATGTTAAAAAAAAAAAAAAATTAAAATAATGCGTCATTTAACACCCACATTAATTGAATTAATATAAAAATTATTTTTTCATTCTTTCAATATTTTAAACTTCATAATTTAATGTCTGACATGTAAGTATATATATATAGATGGCACTTTATGTTTGACTGTCAAAAGTTCATGTATTTGTTAATTTAATTTTTTTTTTTCTGTTTTTGTTATTTAAAACTAATTATAATGATATAATGGTCATGTATGGAGACATGTTGAAAAAATACCTAATGGATTAAGTAAATTTAACGCGTTAACGCATTAAGTAACTAATTAACGCATTAACGCATTAAGGAAGTTTTAAATTTTCGAATTTGGCTGAAATTCTGTAATAAGATATTTTTATTATGGGGGCCTCGGTGGCCTAGCGGGTAAGAGCGTATAAAATACGCTGTAAACACCGAGAGAGTGTAGGTTCGAATCCCACACACGTCGTAAGAGTTATTTCCCCTTACGATATTTACAGCCACGCCTGAACAGGAAAGGCTGTGTAATTTCCTGTCCACATTTATGTGGCAGAGAAATGCAATAAAAAAAAAATATATATATATATTTTTAGTATGTCCAATTATTAAAAATATGTTAAATTAATTAATCTATACAATTTTGATAATGGAATTAATTTAATAAAAAATGTTAAGAATATTAAACAAACGATCATAATAGAAAAGATCATCTCTAATTGAAGAACAAGAGCATAAAATTATGGGCTTATATCTAATGTTCTTAAATAAACTTTTTTCCATCATTAAAAACAGATTATCCTTGTGATCCTTTATATTTGAAGTGGTATAACTTAATAATATTTATACTGTACAACCCTTTCGTTTTAAGAAAAAGAATACCAAAGAAATAATTTGGTAAAATGATAGAAGTATGAATTGAGACAATAAGGAAATTGTATGATACATAAATATGTACCTTATAGACTCAATCTATTTTTCGTTGACATTTTCATTTAAGTTGACTTTTGAATGAATTATACTCTGAAAACGTTCCTGGTATTATGATTATATGAGATTTCGATGAAATTTAGATTAATCATAATTCTAAAATTTTCTAGATTTTTCTTAAAAAAAAAAAATAAATAAAAAATAAAAATAAAATTTTTTTTTTAATCGATTCAAAGAAAAAAAACTGTATAATTTACTGAAATCTCTAACACATGTGATTTTATCTGTCATTTTTTAAAGAAAAAATTTTTAATTAAAGCTTTTTAATAATATTTATCGATTTTTTTTTTAATTTTTGGTTATTATGTGGAAAATAATACATAAAGTAAAATATTATATTCTAATTTAGATAGAATTAATAAAAATATTTCAATTTATTAACCTTTTAATAAAAGTATTAAATATAATAAAATTTTATTTGAAAATTTTTTTTAAATTTTAGATATTTCATAATTATGTAATATGAAATTTAAAAATATTTTAAACTTATTATATCTGTGTAGTGGTTGGTGTAAAGGATTATAATAAATTTGCATTACGTTTGTGATATCCTTAAATGAGATGAAATAGATATGGCAAAGTATATACATATATTCTTGCTCAGCATCAAAATCTGAGTCAATTAAGCTATTTACGTATCTTCGATCTGCTCACGATAATTCAATAGAGATAGGATTCTAAAATTTTTACCATTTCACTTTTGTAAAATTATTAGATCCGCTATTGAATTTCAGTAAGTTTGACTAGGGGGTTCGAGTAGCTGTCATACAACTACTTTCTTTATATGAAAATAACTCAGTGTCTAATTGAACATACATATATAATAGGTATCTGAAATTTTGTGAAAAGTATAGTCAAGTTTAATCCGAATAACTTCTGTGAAATTTTGTTACTCTAGCGCAACTTATTTGAGAAGCTGCCATACAACTTCTCTTTTTCTATATGAAAATAACTTTAGTGTCTATTGAAGCTAGATATCTTAAATTTTATGAAGAGAAGTCAAGTATTATTTGAACTACTCTGGTAACTCTAGCCCAACCGGTTTAGGAAACTGCTATACAACTTCTCTTTTTTTATATGAGCATAACCCTTTTTTTATGTCAGCAGTTTCGCATGACTGTCATACAACTTCAAAATTTTCAGAAATATATATCTTCGTACTTAGAAATATATATCTTCGAAATATATATCTTCGTACATCGTACTTCGTACTCAGAAATTTTGTAAAAAAGGATTACATTTGATGATAAAACAGCATGATCTTTGTTCATACAGTAACTATAAGCACAGTTAACTATAATACACTCTTTCTCTTTTTATTATGTTGGTAGACAACAATTTTTTAAATATATTATAATTTTTATAATATATTTATAATTTTTAAAATACATTTATGTCAAATATTTGACAATCACTGTTTTAATTTGCAATATAAAACTGTTATATCGTTTCATTTTAATATGTAGTAAAATTACTTTAAAATATTCATGAATATAATTATTATAACAATAAAATGAACTTTAAGTTGTAGCTATATAATGTATATATAAGTATATATAAAAGAATATATAAGTATATTATATGTATTCATAAAATTATTTTTTACATTTATACAAATATAATGTATACGTACATAAATGTAATATACATATAGGAATATGCATAAAGATTATTTTAATTTAATTTTTTAATGGTTGATTAAAATTAATTAATTGTATTGTTATTTATAATGTGGTGTGTTGAGCGATTTATTAAGTCATAAAATTTATAAGATTTTAACAACTATATATATAAAAAACAAATGTAACAAAGAATAAATTTTTAAAAATTATTTTGTTGATATATTTTATATAAAAATTTTATTGATAATTTCGAGCCTTTAATGAGCCTTTTATAGTGTTTGACAAAATGTTATTAGTTATAGCACAATTTTAAAGGAAATATAAATTTTTTTATTAAAATAATTTTTTTTAAAAATAACAAAAAGAAAATTTAATTTTTATTTTTTAAAAGAAAAGATGAAAACATTAGTAAAATATTTTCTATATTAATACGATAATTATTATTCAATATCTTGAACGGTGGTGTAATTCCATATTTTTTATTTGAAAAGGAAATTTAATCAATTTTTAAATACTAAAAAGTATATGTAGTAGTAGATTAATTACCGTTAATCTTAAAATTTTATTTAACATCAACTTACAACTTTCTAATAAATGTTAACTTTATATTAATTTAAATGAGTTTGAGATCATTAAACGATTTTCTCATTGGAATATACATGTGGCATGGCAGCTGTATGCATTCAGTAATGCAGTTCTTTTTATATTTTTATAAAAGCTATCCAAATCTAAGAAAGCGATTCCTTTATACAAAGTTATTATAGATTTTAGTAATAGTGAGAAAAATTATAGGAGAATAGGATAAATAGGTAGATACGGGCTGCAGATGCACACACAATTTATCCAACAGGTGAAAGATTGATTCCACTTATTCTTCATCTTTGTAGCTTCTGTAAAGATCACAAGGGGGAAGTTTTAGCCTTCTGGCATATCTGCCGCCTGAACAATGTCTCTCTAAAAATCCTATTACATTACTAATATTGCGGCTACTTAGGGGTAAGAGTTTAGTTGATCGTTTAAGATCTACAGGTTTGTTGTTTGGCCACGAAATATAGGAAAGTAAGGCAGAGTTGAGACGATTTTATTAAGGTTCTTTTAGAAAAGTTACAATTTATAATATATAATAGACCATATTTATCAGATGTGAAAATATTAGATGAAAAAATGTTCCACATTTTATGGGTTCTAAAAATAAATAAATTTCCGCATACGCAGTTTTAAATCACCTTGAAATTTTTTTTTTAATTAATTAATATTGTAAGTATATGTAGAGTAACTATGTAGTAACAGTAAGAGTAATAATATGTAGAGTTATTTAAGCTTCCTTTTAATAGAAAATTTTAAAATAAAAACGATTTAATTTGAATAGATATAAAAAGCGCATCCTAACATATTTGAAAATGTTAAATTCATTCACACATTATATTCACCAGTCCATATTTTTCACCAGACAGAAAATTACACAGCCTTTTCTGTTCAGGCGTGGCTGTGAATGTTGTAAGGGGGAATAACTTTAACGACGTGTGTGGCATTCGAACCCACACTACCTCGGTATGAACTCCGGGGCCTCTTGTATGAACTACACACTTCGAGGCCTCTTGAATGAAAATAATTTTTTTTATTTGAGAAAAAACAATTAATAGCTATTTGTAATCTTATCAAAATGAATGAGGGTGAATAGAAATTGGCTAAAGCGTAAGTGCGAATCTTTAATATTTTCAGATTTCCTATATCAATTAAAATAATTTTAATCCGTTATATCTCATACCCGGAAGAGAACTAATCTAGATTATTTATATTTAAGGTTTTGTGAACTTTTTTAGGAAATTTTGAGCTCAACGAATGATTTTATTTATCGCATCTAATTAAAATCCATCAGAACTGCTATAGTTTCTCAGATCGTATTAAGTAAAGGGGGCTTAATAGATAGCCTCAATTTGTACTTATAATGATACTTATAATAATAGTCTATAATATATATAAAGTAAATAATTAAATTTAAATAAATTAATTCTAATAGAAAAACAAAAAAAAAAACCAAAGAGCTTTTATAAAATATGTAATAAAAAGTTTGTGCTACCCATATAATAAATTGAGATATAAAATTATTTTGATTAAAAAAAAAAAAAAATAAGTTTGTAAAAACGTATGTAATGTATATGAATGTGACTATACTTATATATAGTATAATGTGTATATGCAAAAGAAAAAGAAAAAAAAAAAAAAGAAGATAAATAGCTATATAAGAAATTAAAATAATAAAATGGTTTTTTTTTTTTGTATTTTTATTTTATTAAAGAAAGAGGAGAAGGAGGCAAATAAAAAAAAAACTGAGAAACGATTTAAAAGATAGAAAGGTAGGGGGGAGGGAAAGAAAATTGGTATAAGAATACGGTATATGCGCGTCAACAATTTCATTTACATTTCAGATTTTTTCTTATTAATTTTATTTTTTTTGCTGTATTTTTTTTTTTTTTTTTTTAAAGGCAGCCACATACCAAGCACCTAAGATACAGACAGATTGAAAATTGACCATTTTGGGTATCATTTTATTTTAAATAGAATAAAATATGTACGCAATAATGATGAAATGAAAAATTGTTGTTCTTATTTTTTGTTTTTTTTTCTTGTTTTTGTTGAACAAATATTTTAAACTTATAAAAGTCAGTTATGGCTACTTGTCAGGTTCTTATATATTTTTTTTGTTTTTCTCATTGTTATTTTTTTTTTTTGTTTTTTTTTTACTGCAACGATACTATAACTATTTGCATCTATAAAGTTAAAATCAAAATTATAAAACGATATCTGATCTATATAAGACGTATGTACATAATGTACCTACATATATGTATTGAGTGTGTGTGGAAGTTTTTTAAGTGAAGTAACGGAGAGATGGGAATAACAGAGAAGAAAATATATTTTTTTTTTTGATCAATTCTTATATGCAAAATGTTTTTTTTTCTTTCTTTTTTTTTTTTTTGTAGTTTTAAAATTATATAGCTAAGTTTTAATGCAAATGTTCCACATATATTAACTGTACCTGTTTCATATTATATACATGCAACTATGTACCTACCTATTTAAAAATTGTGTAAATATGTGAAACTTACTTAAAAAAAAAAAAAAAAAAACGAAAAATGTTTTTTTGTATTTTAAATGAGATAAAATATTGCATTTATTGTTAAAAAAAAAAATTTTTTTTTTTTGTGTGTTTGTTTTATATAAAAACTGCATAAAATGGTGATTAATAAAATGAAAAAAACAAAAAAAAAGATTAATTCAAAGAAATAAATAAATAAAGAATATGATCATATTAAATAAAATATTAGCTATACCAAAAAAAAAAAAAAAATTTTAAATATAAAACAAAAAAAAATAAAAAATCGATTAATAAGTATATACGTATGTATATATGTATATGTTAAAAAATTTTCCATTGATTAAGTTTATTAAGAGCAAATTAGGTAGACATATATAATATTAATGTACACATGTATCTGACATCAGTTATTTAATTAATTTTTAAAATATTTATATTGATTTTTTTTTTTTCTTTTTTTCCTTCCAATTAATTCCCAAGTCCTTCTATATTAGGACATGTAGTGACATATACTAATATTAGAGTTCATTGAATATAGATTTAATATATAGTCATTTAAACAAATCCTAAATTAGATTATTGACGGAGATTTGTATTATATAATACAATATAAATCCAATACACCTTATAGACTCTTTTATTCAGCATTGCTTAAAAACGATCTAAAAGAAATATTTAATCTGAACTTCAAATGTTTGTATGAAATATCGATTCGTTTGGACATTAAAAAATGAAAGAAATTGAAATAGAAGAAAAATTTTAAAGAAATTGCTAGGTACTACAGATCTTTATTTTTTTGATCTTTCCGAGATCACCTTCTTACCTATATAATCAAAATTATTAGAGCTAATTTCGCTCTGTACATAAAAACAAATATCATACTAGTATATTCTTTCTGTTTAATACATGGTAGGATTTTGTATCCGAATACATTCGAACGTCTGCAACCTTTATGGAGGAATTACCAAATATCCATAGTAACAAAACTAAAAGTATTTCGAGTGTGTGTAAAAACTGTTCTGACATATGACTTGTCTTAGACGTAAAAATATAAATCATAAGATGCAAGTCTTTATTAATAAGTGAATTACCAATGAATATCCAGAGGAATCAAAACCATGAGTAGGTATTTCGAGTGTGTGTAAATATCTGTTCTGGCACATGGCAATGAAATCTAACTTACAATTAACAGTATTAATCATAAGTTGCAAATATTTATTAATAAGTGTCTCAAAAATAATATGCCGCATATTCTGTCCAAACATAATAAGGAATAAAAATCTCTGGATACTAACTAAGCGATGAAGTTGACCCATAGCGACCCATAGCAAATCAAATAAGACGAAGAAAATAGAAATCAGGGATACACTTAGAAAATTCGCTTGGAAAACCTAACCCTAAATATAGGTCGAACGACCTTAGAATGGAATCCTCAGAGAACAAAACAAAGCGGCGTGACCAATATAAGGCACAGAACAATTCATCAAGAACTGGGTAAATGTAAGATCTTCTGAGATAATAAGAAAATATCAACGGAATAACTGCGTCAGATGGAGGTGTCAAGTGGAAGGAAAAAAAAAAGTATTTGTATATTAAAATATCTTTTAAGTTCATTTTTCATGGAGAATTCTTATAAAGTTAAAAATATTTTTGGATTAAAGAAACTTGTCCATTTTGAAAAAATTTATTAAATCAAAAATTTATTTAGAATTAAAAGTACTTTGCTTTTGTGTAACTAAAAGTACTTTGCCTTTTTTTGAAGAACAATAAATTATGGAATACTTATATTTGATATAAAAATGAATATTTCTTAAATGAGTCTTTTTTTACACCAAATGCTACCATTATTTTTTTAAATTTTTTTATCTTCAACATAATAAATGAACTTTTTATTTTATGTTCAAAACACGATTCATTACCAGTATCGTAAAAAAAAAAACAAAAGATTTATTATTAGTTAAATAAATTTTTAATCCTAATTTATTTTAATATTTAAAATGACCATCATTTTTTAATTCATTTAAAAATTAATATTTTAAAGATTATTAATAAATTTTTATAATATTATCAAAAAAAATTTCAATATACCTATTAAAGAGTTTTTTTTTTTTCTAACTTAATAAACAATAAACCTAAATAAATTTTATTAAACAACATTTTGATTTATTCCAATTTTATTTTTGCCATTCGTCATTGGCGCATCTTGGATTACCTAAGCGAATTTCTTAACTAAACAAAAACCAAAAACAAAAAAAAAAAAAAAATAGCGAAACAAAACAAAAACGAGAACAAATAAAAGATGTAAAGTAGAATGACCTCTTCAGTAGGTAAGTATATCTATATAAATCTCTTGATCTCTTATACATTATATTTTTCTATCAAACTTTTAAAGTAACTATTTTTTTAAACTGATCACAATGGAATAAAAAGACTTATTTTTTTTTTTGTTTTTTTTTATAATTGTTATTATTTCCACTACTGTCAGGTACAATTAAAATTTTAGAAAATTTTATATATTTATATTGTCCACTATAGGATATTTTTTTTTTCTCTTTTAGTTTATTTCTCTGCCACATAAATGTGACAAGGAAACTACACAGTCTGTCCTTTTCAGGCGTGACTGTAAATGTCGGGGAGGAATGAACACTCTCGGTGTTTACAACGTATTTTATACGCTCTTATCTACTAGGCTACCGAGGTCCCTATAGGATATTTGTAATAAAAAATACATGTAATTTCAATGTAATTTTTTAGCGAAATCTTTGTTAGTTAAAATTGTATTGACGTTGAACTAACATTGAACTGAGCAAAATAGTGGTCGAAAAAAAAGTTTAAAATCGTGATCGTGATCGTATCATATTAAATGAACTCTTAAACACTGAACTGTAGCCGAATTACATTTTAAGTTTTTTAACAAATGAAGACATATTGAAATGTTAAGGATGCTTAAGAATTTATTAAACAAATATGAGAAATGTTAGAGAAAAAAAGGGCGCAAAAATCATTTTTAAGGATTTCTATAAAAAAAAACAATATTAGTTGGGGCATTTTATTATATATACAATAACGGATAAGTATTCAAGAAAATTAATAGACAATTATATGACATTTTCAAAATAAAAGTTGATTAGCTAAAACTATTCTCAATTGCCAGAGTCACAAATGTTAAAACGAATGAAACACAAATATATATATAGCACGACATGACGTCATACTATTTCTTTGGGATTAAAATTGCCTTCAACTTAATTATTGAAGTGTTCACCATTACTAAATTCTGATACTGATTAAACCAGAAAAAAAATTATAATCTTACAAACATAATCTCAGTAATATGATACGGCTTTTAATAATCAAACAAAAATAATTGCAATATTAAAAAATTTAAATATAAAAAAAAAGCAAATAAATTAAAAACTTAACAACTATTAGTAGGGATATATTGAGCAACAATATTATTATTGCTATTTTGATGATATTGCATTTTAGATTGCAGATGAGTTTGCAAAAAAAAAAAAAATTTCATGCCCAATAAAAAAATATTGAAATATACACAATTGAACAGAGTTCATTTCAACTACTTGCAAAATTTACAATCAACACTTATGTAATTTGATTTGTTTTTTTTTTTTTTTTTTTTTTTTTTTATTAATAAAATTGGCTATAATTTTATTTTTAATAAAACTAAAAATAATATAAGGCGTGATTGGGTGCACTGCGTGCCAATAATTGTTTATTTATTTATTTATTTGTTATTTCTCTTATTAAAAGCAAAAAAAAAAATTTTAAATTTTTATTTTAGATTTTAATAATTTTAAACTTTAATTATTGTTGTAATTAAATTCGAGTCTAGAGTTTTTTTTTTTTTATTTTTTTTTGAACAGAATGTAATATTTAAACGTCTATTTATATTTCAAAATAGAGTTACCATGATGTAGGAGACAAAAGTTACAACGATAGGAAATTTAATAATGTCAATGACATAAAAATAGGTATGATAATGTCAATGAAATAAAAGTAATAATCTTTAGGATCGGTGAAAATAGTCTCCAAGAAAAATGTACCCCAAAACAAAAACAAAAAAAAGGCTCCAAAAATAAACGATATGCAAAAAGTCACTAAAATTTCATTTTCATTCAAATTTTTGGCACGGTTTTCGTTTTTGGATTTAAGTAGTTTTAGCTTGGAGACTTTTTTTATGGAGACCCATTTTTAGCTTTCAAAATCTAAAATTCATATTTTTTTTCATTTTACTATTTAAATTGTTGATAGAAATTCAATTCATGGATATGGTATCATTGTTTATAAGTTTCATTTTGCATCCTTATTATTTTCTGAAAAAATTAGTAATAATCGATTATCTTTGAAGGATTAGTAATCGATTGAAAGAGGATCGATTGAAATTGTATAGATGATTAAATAGAACATAAAAAAATTTTTTTGGTTTAATTTACTACTGTTTGGTCTAATTTACTACTGACTCTGGACACAAGTAACTTGAACTGACCTGCTTTGGTAGTATTTATACAAAAATTGTTAACATATTATGGATTGAAGGAGAAACAATTTGAACAACAAAGTGAGAAAAGAATTAAAGAAAACATATTATATATATGTAGATATTCATGAAATATTTAACTCATATGTAAAGTTTAAAAAAGAAAGAAAAATCAGTGCAGATAATTTTATAAAAAATCATCTTTCAAATTGTGATTTCAAAATGTCAAATCTACGATTTCATAATGTTTTTTTAGATTAACAAAACGTTTGTTCAAAAAAAAAAAAAAAAAATGGCATTATTTTCATGCAAGGAGAATAAAAGGTGTAAATAAAAAAAAAAATTAAGAATTATTGTAAGATATAAAAAAATGTATATTGTATGGGACTAGATTAAAAGTTTTTCTAAGAATTTGAAATTATTAAGTGTAGTGCGTCCAAATAATTTTGATAAAAATCCAAAGTTTATAATGTATGTAAGTATATATTGTAAAATATATATATTTTTTCTACTTTCCACTCGAATATAAGAAGCATATGGCATCTACTACTAGATGATTTATTATTCATATTTGACTAAACTTTAATTTCTAGAATTATTAGTTTCATTAAATCGTCGATTACTCGACTGTAGACTGTAATAGGTATAAAAATAAAATATTGACTTCGCGATAAATTCTATGATAAAATCAATCACAATAATTGTTTTTGATTAGTTATTTATTGTTACATTACATTTGTTATTATCAAATCTTTAGAACTTCCATAGTATACATAATAATATATTCTATTATATGTTAGCTTATTACAGTATGAATTTTTTCATAAACAATAAATACTCCTCCTCTCATGTACATAGGAAGATCAATAATTTCAATAAGTATCTTAAATACAGATTTTGTGAAAAGATTGTTTGGAACAAAAAGATTTTCATAGTTATTGGATTGATATTATGTATACATATTATATAATAGAATTAATCTGAAATTGAATGGTACTTCCATAATAATAAACGATTTTGTTGTACCATTAATAATCAAAACAACAAATTGAGCTAACCTAACCAATCTGAGTATATAATGAATATACATATATTATATATATATATAAATAAAAATCTAAAAAAATTAAAATTCTTTAGTTAAGTTTTTGATTATATACTATAGATTTGAAGAATTTTTAATCTAATATACAAAATAATATGATACATAAGATAATCAATCTTACCAAATTGAGACGAATTATTAATGTCAGAGAAACTGGTGACATCTTCAATTTGTTTTTGTTTGAAAAATTTTCCTGAAGAGGGCTACTATCAATTTGTTATATTATATAAAATTTATTTTTTTTTTTCTAATCTATAATAAAAAATGATTATTGTTTTTTTTTTTTTGTCTTTTCTTTTTTATTTCTTATGTTTAGAATTTGAAATGTTCCAGTTTTGTGTGTTTTGTAGGTTTTTTTTGTTTTGTTGATTCGTTTTTTGATTTTCATTTTGTTTTTTATTACAAAATTTTCAAGATGGCGTCAAAAATCGTGCAAAATAAAAAAACAAAACAATAAAAAAAAAATAGAAAAAACAACAAATGAATAAAAATAATTTTCTTTTCCAATTTTTTTTTTTTTTCATTTTATTTTCTATAAGAATTTGGAAAGGTTGGGAACAGTGAAATGAAAAAAAAAAAATAAATAAATAAAAAATTCAAGTTTTGTTGGATATTTTTTATTTTTTTTCCATTTGTTTCGATATTCCCATTTTCATATTATGGATATAAAATGAAAAAAAAAAAAAATAAGGATTACGCTATAGATATAAAATTTACAGATTCTATATATTATATTATATATCCATGTATATATATATAAATTTATAATATATATTCAGGTAGGTATGTATATTTATATAATCAAAAAAAAAAAAATACAACAAAAACAATAAAAAAAAACAAAATGTTTGGTTAAAATGACATTTTTCTAGAATCCAGGAAATCAGAATACCATATACAATACCATATCAAACCAGAATTATGGAAGATTATTGTAAAAGTGTACATCATAATATATATATATATATATACATATATAAATATATATAAATTAATATATACGGTGTTAATATAAGTATATATTTTTATATATAACAATAACTGTAAGTATGAATGTGTATGTGTATGAATTACCAGGATTCTTTTATAAAGTTTTTATAATCAAAGTAAAATAAAAAGAAGAAAAAACAAACAAGGAAAACGCGTTTTTTTTTTTTTTCAACTTTTTCCAAGAATAAAATATATTTATATATATATTTATATTGTTATATAAACTTATATATATATATATATATATACAACATTTATGTACATATCAATAAATAAATTTTGTATGCATTACAATAATATTCTTTTACATAATATACTTCCAAAACAAAAAAAAAAAAACATTTTTTTAATATATAAATAAAGGAAAATTCTAAGAAGGAGAAAAGGAATAAAGGAGTTAATATATTATATATATGTATGTATGTATTATTTAATTTAAATAGCAAAATATTATATGCATGCAAATTATAAAATTATAATATACAAAAAAAAAAAAAGTACAACAAAAAAAAAAATTTAAATTATGGAAATTTTCATTTTCAGATATGAAAAAAGAAAATCCTTTAAATTTTTTTTTTCTTTTTTTTTTACACTGAAAACCAAAAAAAAAAAAACAAAAATATAATAAATGTGATTTTCTTAAGGGTTAATCAAAAACTAAATGGTGTAAGAACATTTGATATATATATATATATAATATATCCATATAATATATAATATATATATACATGCATAATGGTTACCGTGGCATTCATGAATATATAAAATGTCTTTTGTGTGTTTATATGAACATTTAAAAAATTTTCAATATTTTTTTTTTTTTTTTATAATTTTAAATAAAAAATAATTAATTACCCTTCTATAAAAATATTAAAGTGACCAGATTATATAATTTTTAAAAAACTGACTTATAATAATCAGTAAATGCACAAACTTTTCACATTGTATTCAGATTTTGTTAAACATTTAATTGGAAAAAATATCATATTTTTAATTTTAAGCAAGGATTCATTTCCACTTTAATGACTTAAAGGTGAAGAAGTTTAAGTTTTGACTTTACACGAAATTTTTATTTTTAACTTTTAAAGTAATAAGACTTCCTAATTTAGATTTAAAGTATAGGAAATTTTAATTAAAATTCATAATTAAAAAATATTTTGTATAAACATTTATGTACTTTTTTAGAGAGTTTTTGGACCTATCGTACTTCGCCCTAAATACTAGCTAAATGTGCTTAATTAATTCCGAAAAACTTCCGAAAAAAAAAAAAAAATGTTTAGTGCATTCGAAAATATTGCACCAAATTAGGTGATCGTAATTTTTGTCACTAAACTAGATATTCGCACTAAAAGAGTAAAACAAGTGTAAAGAGAAGAGTCATGTGTTTAGTGTTAACAGCGTTCAGAAACGCCATTAATTGTCAAAGCTAATTTTTGCATTTATTTTAAAAGGTATCTGAAAAAAAATTTTTTTTTTTTTTGATAATTAAGAAATTCCGTTAATTATTTTCAAATTCAATTCTATATAGATAGAAAATATAAATCGAATTCAAATTAATTAAACCGCATTTAAATTGTTGTCCCATTTATAATTGCTTAATCATAAAGTCGAAACAAATATAATAATTTTTTTAAAAATCAGATCTTGAAGTAATTTTTGCATTGATTCTATATTTAGAGAATAGTTAATTTACACGGTATTATGTTTATGAAAATGTATTTAAAGAGATTAGTTATCATTATTCACTACCTTATTAATATGTATGTACTGCATTTTGTTTTACATGATATAAATCAATCAGTTTTGTTTTACATGAATATACTATCAATGAATTATTTGTAGAAAATGGTCACCATGTAAATTGGGGAATTAATTTTTTTTTTTTTGTGTGATAGACGTTTAGTAAATTTAAAAAACTGAAAGAGAATTGAAAAATAAAATTCTTCAAAAATGATTACAATTTGTTAGATATTACTGTTATTTTTCTTTTTATTTATTTTTTTTTTGTGAAAATCTTTATGAAATGGTTACTTTAAAAAATATTTCATAGTATGTATATTATTATTATAATATAATCTGTTATAAAATAAACCTTTTTAATTTCTTTCTTTTTATACATTTATTTATAATAGTACATTAAAATTAAATAATTTTCAAGTTTCAAAATTTAACCAACAGATGTAGTAATGTATTCTTTAAATATTCTTTAATTTCCGTTTGATTACTATTTTTTTTTTTTTTGTTTTGCTTTGCATTTCAAGTAGCAGAACTGTCAGAAAGTAAAGCTATAAAAATAAAAACAGAAATTATTAAAATAAAAAAAAAAAAACAAAATCTTTAGCAAAGGTAACTTTATAATATATGTACATTGTACTTTGTACATATATACAATATATACATATCTACATGATGTTACATATATATATACACATATTTTTAAACTTAACTTTAATAACTCTCAAATGTGCGGTTATTGCAAAAAAAAATTGGTTTGAGTTAAGTAGAAAGCAAACGAACAAACAAAGAAAAAAAAAATCAATACTTTTTCACAGTAAAAAAAAAAAAAACAAAAACAAAACAAAGAAAAAGACGGTTCTTTTTTAATTTTCATGTTCTTTTCTTTTCTTTTAATTTTTTTTTTTTTTTTTCATTTTAACACTGTTGAAATGTGGTAGAAAAAAAAAATTATATATATTTACATATAAATAAATGCTATATTTATATATATATATATATATATATATATATATCTATATAAAAACATCTATAAATAATGTATATTTATATTTAATGTATTTCTTAACTTATGATAAACAGTTTTTTATTACAATGTGATGGAGTATGGTAAAGGATTTTAAGTTTATGATTCAATATTTTTATTGTCATATAAGGTCATGGTCCAAATAATTAAAAAAGAAAAATCCTTTAAAAAAACAAAAAAAAAAAAAAATAAATAATCCATGCGCCATAGATGGTTGAGCACTACTGTTACAGATACAAAGATAGAAGATCTGTTGGATCTTCAACAAATGTAGAATAAATGGATGATGTGAAACAAAGTGTATTCTCAAAAACCTAATATTTGAAAAAGAGAAAAACTGTTATCCAAAATAGTATAACTGAGAAGAAATGATTACTTTTAAGATGTTAGGTAACAATTTTATCAAAATTACAATTTAATCCTTAATTTCCAACAATAATAAACTATTCATTATAAACTTTATAAGATACTATTTTTACGCAATTGAATTTAAAAATGTTTCCACAATTGTTTAAATTTTAAAACGTTAAATTTAAATACTATAACGATAATTTTTCTGCACATTTAGCAATTCAAAGATATTTTTGATAAATTAAACAGTAAAATTTTTAATCACTAAAAAATATTACAAAAACAAAACTAAAAAATCTTGAGCTGTATCTTAAGATAAATTTGGCAAATGATAAAACACTGTTTACACCATGGAAAATGTTTATATTTTTATATCTATTAAATTTACTATGAATTTTTAGAACAGTGTATCTTAAGATTGTACTGACCAATTTATATACATATGTACATATACATAAATACTTATATTAAATTTTTTTTTAATCTTGTATAATTTTTTTTTTTTTTTATTAAGGAATAAAAAAATAATCTATAAATATGTAATACGTGTGTAAGAGATGTACTTACATAGGTACAGGTATAAAGGTTAAAAGGGAGAAGATGAATTACATGATTTTTTTTTCTGTATTTTGTCTTTTTTTTTTTTCATTTTTATTATAAAAGATAGAAAAAAATGAAAAAAAGAAAGATAAAAAAAATGTTTGTACATGTGTATATGTACCTACATAACATTTTAAGAAAAAAAAAAAAACTTATAAAGCTGGCCAAAATAATAGACGACACAGATTTTTTTTTTTTCATTCTTTTTGTTCCCTTCACTTAATTTTGTTGTTGTTGTTGGTGTACACAATAAAATAGTAACTTTTTTTTTTTTTTTGAAAAAGTAGAATATCCGAAAGAATAATAACAATAACAACAACAATAGGAAACTTAAAGTTAACCCATGAGGAAAACAAAATAAAAAAAAAAAACAAAATATAACAAAAATTTGTTTCTTTTTTCCTTTTCTATTTTTTTTTTTTTTTTTTTTTAAATAGAGTTTTTACAGTAAGTATAGTAAGTATGGTTAGGTTTATATAAATATATATGTATATTAAATTATGTACTTATGTATTAATATAAATAAAAAAAAAAATTTTTTTTTTGTATATATGCATGTACATAAGACAAAAAAAAAAAAAAGTAAATTTATGTATAAAATCTGCTGCAGTAAATAAATGCTGAACTGTTCAATTTTTTTTTTTTTTTTTTTGTTAAAGAAAACATATTAAAAATGATGAAGAAGAAAATCGGAAGAACAAACATTAAAGTTTTTATTTTTTTTTTTTTTGTTTTTTTTTATTCACTTTAACTCTCATTCCATTCATGCATATATAATATGTATCTAGTAGTTATCATCTTTAAAAGTTTGTAAATACAATGGTAACGTAACGCGATTTTATCAAGAAAATAAAAAATTTTTTTTTTATTTTTGTGTTTTTACACTTTATAAAAAAAAAAAAGTAGAATTAAATTATAATGGTTATGCTTATGAATATAATTTTAGTGACTTTATGCGTCATGTTTTATTGCTTACACTTTACAATATTGATTTCATTTCAAATTTTCTTTGCATTTTTTTTATTAGACATAAAGATAATTCTTCTTATAGAATAAAAAAAACTCATATCTCGCATATTAGTAATTGTATTTGGCAGAATGTTTTATAACAGAAAACAAATACATTTAAATTTAAAAAAAATTTTCAAATAAACTAAGATTCTAACGACTGCACTACACTTAACTAAGTTCGTAATAAATTATTTTGTTTGATATTTATCTTTGCCCAATAAAAACCCATCCTTCTAAATTTTCCTGCATTTCAAAGATCTAGATTAAATTGAATTTATTTTTTTACGATATATATATATATTATATGACCTTGTTGATTAATGTTACTTTTGTCCGAGACTACAAATCATACATGGTTATCAAAATTTAATGTTTATTATATTTATTAAATTATAACGCATGACGACATGAAAGATAAATTAAAAAGATTAAACAAAAACGCAAAGTGGGTCTGCAATTAAATAAATATTAAAACAAAAATTGTGAGATGCAATACAAGAAACCAAAGAGGCCTAGAAATAGATAATAAAACACCAATTGAAAATTTAGAAAGTTTCAAATATCTAGGCAGCATGATAGGGACTAGAAATCATGAAGGATATAGATAACAGAATAGGCAAAGGTTGACAGATTGAGAAATATCTGGAAATCCTCTCATATATGTCAAATTAGGAAATCCTCTCAAAAATGAGGATTTTTAACGCCTGTTGTCAAATTAGTGTTGTTCTGTTATATGGGAGTGAAACCTGACTAACCATCAGTAGACTTACTAACAAATTACAGGTCTTCATAAACAAATGCCTCCGAATAATATGCCAAATATTCTGGCCAAACAGAATATCTAACTGCCAACTCTGAAGTATTTGTGAGGAGGATTGTATTGAAATCCAAATAAGAAAAAAATACAGATAGATAGGGCATATAATCAGGCGGCCATGATAGCCAGAGAAACCTTGGATTGGCAACCACAAGGAAGAAGAAACATAGGCAGACACAGAAACAGTTGGAAAATAACTATATTGAAAGAGATAGGAAAAATTAACAGATCATGATCACAAGTTAAAGCTATAGTACAAAATATAAATAGATGGAAAGACTTAATGGATGCCTTATGCTTCCTGAGGGAGTTGTAAGGAAAAAAAAAAACAAAAAACAAATATTTATAAAATTACATAGTTTAATTTTCTTTAGTTTTTCTCTACAAGAAAAAAATAATTTAGATCATTTGCATTAACCGTTATCCAAAAAACCATAAAAAAAGAATAAAAGTACCGGATTTTATCGGGTTAAAATCGAATTTTCCGACAAACCTCTTTATTGATTTGAAATTTTCTTTGAATAAAAAAAAACCAGTACTCCTACAGCGTTTCCTAAAAAATTAAAAAAAAAAAACCGATTTTCTTTTCAAAATTGTAATACCATTTCCAGCCCCTAGATGAAATTAACTGGTATAATGACATATATATTCGAATTGTGATGTCATAAAGTACCGCTATATGATAACGTGATCCCAAACCCACACATTCTGTTAGAAAACTGTTAGAAAAGTATCGAATTTTCTCTTTCATATATTTTTTTAAAAAAAATTTCAATGTCGTGTTCATTGTATTCCATTTCTTAATTTGATATGGACGATATAACAGATTTCGGTTTTTGTTTTTTTTTTTTGTTTTTTATTGTACGAATACTTTTGGCTTCAACAGTGCGACCATAAAATGTGACTACTAGAATTAAATTATGTTGAGAGCATAAAAATGAGCAACAGTACAAATAATTGTTGGGTGAAAAACATCAATAATATATATTATAGATATATATATGTATATATGTATATTCTATCTATATTTTTCTTTTCTACACACAGCAGTAGAAAAATGGTGAATTATTTTTTTTTTTTATTTTATATAAAAAAAAAGTTTATAAAATAACAGTAAAAATACATCAACAGGGATACTGTTATTATATTTTTACTTAAAAAAAAAAAAAAAATTTTTTTTGATAACCATCATGATACCCTTTTTTTTTATGTAACTTTAATATAAATTTACTCAAGAATAACAAGAACTAAAATAACAGCAACAAATAAAATTGATCCCTTTTGGAAAGGTTTTTTCTTTTTTTCTTTTTTATGTTACATAATATGTATGTATGTATGTATTGTATAATGTACGAAATATTTTATACAGAAAACTTAAATTTTTTCTCTTTCCCAAATATTTTTTTTGGGTAAAAAAAAAAAAAAATGAAAAATCTTAAAGGATTCAACTATTATTATGAGGGTCAGGATGACGGAAGGAAACAAAATAGACTTTTATACAAAAATGAAACTAAAAAAAAAATAAACACAACTATAAAGATAAGAATAAAAATTTTTTTTTTGTCGTACGAAACAGATTTTCTTTTTTTCCTGATTTTTTTTTTCTTTTTTTATTAAGAATGTGGGTAGAGTGAATTAAAATTTAATATAAAATGTAAAACAACAACAACAACAATAATATAATAAATAGAAAATAATAATTATGATGGTATATATGTATGTGTATTGTGCACATATATGTATATTATATAAGTTAAATTAATTTACTTTGAAAAAAAAAAAAACAAAAACATTTACAATAATGTATATATGTGAATAGAATAATATAAGAATAATGTAAATAAAGTTAAAATAAGTTAATAATTAATGTAAGGATTAAGAAAAAAGTACATTTCCTTAAAAAAAAATATAATACATATATTAAAGATTTCAAAAAGGAAACAAGGAGAATTATTAAAGTTAGAAGAATTTGTTTTTTGCATAATTTTAGGCAAATATAATTTTAAAATAAATCTGCAAATAGAGAGTGATAAAAATCTGTAAATAGAAAGTGTTAAAGTTAATTAAGATTATAATTGTTAACAGTTGCTGATTCAAATCCTGTAAAGATTGCAAATAATTTTTATTAGAAAGAAGTATAGTACATATACGTATATAAATATATATATCTAAAAGTAGAAGTCTGACTCATGGCGTAGTGATTAAGTTACCAACCTTTTAATCGGAGAGTCTTGCGTTCAGACTCCGGTCAGGTCATATATTAGTAATTTTATATCGTAATAATGTATATCGTATAATTAATAATAATAATAATAAAAGCTGCTACATTAGAGCTTTATTTCATTATATCAAGCAGTAGGGTTTTATATACTACAGCACGTTTTAATTCACTGATGGCCCTGACACTTTAGTAAATAATAATAATATTAATAACTAATACCAATAATAATAGTGACAGTGAAGTTGTCTTCAATTAATAACCTCATGCAGGAAGGTGTTATATACTACTGCATGTTGTAACTGTTGATGGCTATTAGACACTGTTTTAGCAAAATAGTAATAATACTATGTGGATTCATCGTTTTCTTGCGCTCCCACTCCCAATTCAATTTTTCAGCATCCTAGTCCTATCTTTTCCTATCTTTACTCCCCCAGCCAATATACTGCGTTATCAGGTAAGGGTTTAATCTCATTATATTGGCTAAAGGAGGAGGTTGGTTTAGTCAGTAAGAAACTGACACCAGCAAAGGGGAATTCGTTGGTGTTTTTGGAAAATTTCCATCTCCCTTAGGAAAAAAAAAGAATGTAGAAGTATATTTATCTTAGCGAAATTCTCTTTGAAAACAAACATATAATAGAAACAAAACTAATTAATAATATCATATAATCTATAGTGGCGCCTTCGGAGCCTATAGTTTTAATAAAATTCTAATATTGCATAATCCTATCTGTAATTATTAAGAAAAATAAATAATCGTTAGGAAACTAAGGCATCACAACATTAATTAAAATGAGGCGAATATTATAGGATTTCGAAATTGTTTGTAATTGAAAGTACGGTACTCGTAGAACTCGGCTAATTAGTTATAAATTGTTAGAATTTAGTGTAGCAAAACAGCATGAGATTTAAGCCTACTTGTTCCATATAGGCTTATCAAAAACTAATTAAACAATTTTTTTATATGCAAAGATAGCCGATTTCTCGAGAGCTGTAAAAAACCGTTTTTTTTAGCTAGGAACAATTTTGAAACTTATAACTCTATAGATAGATATTGAGACTGATTTCAGAAGAAAAATGACTTGATAAAAGGTTATTTACAAATTTATCTATACATAACATTTAAAACAAGATGTAACTGTTTAGTATTCAATTTTTTTATGTGGTCATTTTTGAAATCTCGCTTAGATAAAAGTGTCCTTACATAGTAGACGAAAGGCATAATCTTACTTAGCCGAATTAATATTAATCCCGATAGAAAAATAAATTAAAAAAAAAAAAACAAAAACATTCGAACTTTATATTTTACAATAGACAGACGAACTAAATTAACGGTGTTTTTTCTTTAAGTTAATTGAAAAAAAAAAAAATCATTTAAAAACATTAAAGTTTATAATGCGTTAAATTTTCACAATTTTTATTTGGTAAAGAAAATGTTATATTTATCCGCTTTCGTTAAGTGAAAACAGAGTAAGAAATTATAAAAAAAAAAAACTTTTTTTTTTTTGTTTTACATATACATAAACATTTTCTTAAACACATGTTATATTTATGGATATACATTTTATACATAAATTTATATACATATAATATACATATATATGTATTCATTTTAAAATTAGGAGGGTTAATTATGGGCTGTAATTTAATTTTATATTATTTTGTTTTTTCATTTATTTTTGTTTTTTTTTTCTTGCTTTTTACTTTTTTGGTTAACAGGTATTCAAAATTATAATGAAAATTAAAAATTAAATTATATAAATATATGGTTGCCCATATAATCGAAATTGCGGGGCGGAGAAAAGTTTTTTTTAACTTTTCATGGAAATAAGTTTGTAAGTGTTATTTAATAAAAGTATGTATAAAAAAAAAAAGGAAGGGTTGAAATAACAAAAAAATTAAATTTGATTTTTATACGATGTTTTAAAGAATATTTTAAAGAAGGTCCTGAAATTGAAGGTTTTTTTTTTTTTTTTTATAATTTATTTAAAATTTAAAAATAAAATCGAAAGAGAAAAGAAAAAAAGGGAATGGTATATGGTATTAAATTCATTATCAAGAGTTTATAATTAGTCAAAGAATAAAGAAAAAAAAAAAAAAAAAATCTAATTTAAATGGTTTGAACCTTCTGTGTATTTTTATTTTTATTTCGTTTTTTTATTTTTTTTTTTTAAATTAAAATTTGTAAGGGTTATTAAGTTTTCCAAAGTCAATTGTTAAAAATATTTATATTATAGAATAATTTTAAATACATATTATGATTTCTTAATTATTAATTATAGATTAGATATGTATACGACGTTAAGTTCTTACCGTTCAATACGAAATAAAAAAAATAAAAAAAAATGCGTGAAACATGAAATGCGTGGAAATAATGATTGATTTTTAATAAAAATATATTTATAGAAGATTTAAAACAATTTTTTTTTAGTTTTATTAAATAATAGTACTTTATTTTACTGTTGTAAGTTATTCTTCTAGAATCTAGATCAATTTAGAACAGAATTATTATTTATGTTTGTGAGTTTGTGTTCATTAAGTTTTCCATTTAAGAACATTTTTTAAGAAAATATTTTATTTCTTTTTACACAAATCTTTTGACAGATGACATTATGTTTTGACATATAATATGAATCATTTTAATTAAGAGTTAATGTAATGTTTGTAGGTAAAATAAAATGTTCATATGGGTAAAATTATTTGTCAATTTTTGACAACTAAAAATGTAGAAAATCGTTGTAAAACAAAAAATAAGTTGTTCAAAGTTTTTGACGTTTAATCCTGTGCTGATCTAATTATGATGTTCTTTTCTGGTTTAAATCTAATCTAATATATAATTTATACATATTATTGTCCATTCTATACTTGTCATGTTAATATGCCATTAAAAGAAATTCACAGTGGGCCTCGATGGCCTAGTGGTTAAGCATGTGGCTTATTAACCATTGCAATGCGGTTTCAAATCCTGCACATATAGCAAGTTTTATTATTTGAAAACAAATCCCTCTTGCTACCAAATATAGTGTAAATATATATTAGAAAATATTAACAAAATAAATAATATTAGTGTATAATTTAATAATAGTATTTGACCTGTATGGGCTTTAGTAGTTAGTTTTTTGTAATACTAAAATATCCCATTTGATTTGTAATATTAATATAAATAAATAAATAGAAATTCACAATGTTAAAAGTCAAAATGCAAAATCTTTAGTGACGATTTTTAAAACTATTTCATTCCAACTGACGTTTAGAAATTAGAAATCTGATATAACGATTTTTGTATGTAAAGAAGAAGGAAATTTTTATTTTAAATAAAATTAAAACTAAAGGCAATAAATAAGTTTAATGGAAACAGAAATAAAGATATTAATTGTTTTATAATTATTATAAGAACATAAGTTAATATTTATTTCATAAATAAGGCGGAAAAATATGACAGAACAACAATAGGTATAAAACGATTTTAAGCTGCAACTTACAACAATAATTTGGCACTAGTAAGAGACCACATCGAAATCAAATATTTAATTCACTCATATCAATTAATGTATTTATATAAAAAGAAACTGAGAACAATAAAAACATGATACACTCATTAACTTACTTTTAAGTATTTTTTGCATTAATTTTATATTAAACTCGTCTTAACATTTTAATTTATTTAAATTTTTAATTGTTTTAAATCTTTATTTTGTTTTTTATTTGTCATATTGTCATTTCAGCTGTCAGTGGGAATTTGGAGTTTCAGCTGTCAGTGGGAGTTTTTTGCGACTAAAACCAAGGGTTGCGTTATTTTTTCAATAGGATATTGAGTATTGCGGAATGGCAGGGATGACAATCAATTGATATTTATCTTAAAATGCGATTTTAAATTAATTAAAATATGATTAAAAGGTTTTACAGGAAATATATTAAGTATACCATAAAAAAAAGTTTGGTATATTTGACATCTTAAAAAAAGAAAAATACAATTTTGAATTTTTAAAGATTTTTAATATTAATTTTATTTTTATTATTTATTGTTATTTTTTTATAACATTGAAAGGCATTTTTTATATAATCGATTGTTATTCTGAGAAATTGAACTTTAATCTTATAAATAGCAATTATAATCAATTTATTTTTAATTTTTATAAAGTGTATCATTATCATTTTTATTGATTTGATTATCAATAATTATAAATAGTTAATATCATTATTAATTACTTTTTGTTTTTTTTGTTTTTCATTTAATAAAATTAGAAAAAATATAATTTTAATTTTAAGTTTTTATTTTTTTTTGTTTAAAAAATAAATTTTATATATTGTTTTTATTTTTTTTCTTTTAAATAATGATAATTAACATTTAGATAATTATCTAATAAAATTTTTTTTAATTTATATTTAATTATTTATAGATATTTGATTTTTTGCTTTAGTTTTATAATGAACAATTTGTTAATCAATGATAAACTTTTTGAAAGAAAATGTGAAATGAAATAAACGTAAAAATTATTTTTATTTCCGTTCTATTTTTTTGTTTTTTTTTTTTTTTTTTTGGACTTCCGTTTCAAAAATAATTTTTTAATTTTTTGTTATGATTAAATGATTGATAAATTGGGACTGATATATTAAATCAATTAAAGGTTGTAATCTAAAATATTGCTTTGTAGATTAGTGAGGACGTTTTTGCCATGTTTAATATTGATCGTTAACCTTGATCTTTTCTTTTTATAATAAAATTAAGCGGAATAGATCAAGTAATATAATTTATTTTCTATTCTTTCCTTGACATGATTTTTTCTCGTTAGATTAGGAAAGTGTTAAGTTATATTTTCAAAATGTTTAATGAAAAAATTTAAAAAAGAAAAAAAAAAAAAAAATTTTTATTTTCAATTAAAAATTTCCTAAATTTGAAAAATTCGCGTTATAGTTTCAATCTGTCCATTTGTTAGCTTCTTTGTGAAACTTCCAAAACGGTTTAAGATAAAACAATGAAATTTTAAACATTAATGTCTTTTAAAAAAAATAATCTTGTAAAACAACTTTTTCATGTAGTCCCATCGATTACGAAACTACAGTTCCTTAAATTTTGAAAAAGTCCTATTTTCACATGTGTGTATGTCAGGTTGTGATTAACATGTCTTCAATATAAGGACATTATATAAGCTTTTAAAATTAATATAAAAATTATACAATTTTCTGTAATTTTGTGCTTAACACATGAAATCTTTTTTTTTTAGTGCATTTCTCCGCCACATAAATGTGAACAAAAAATTACACAGCCTTTCCTTTACAGGCGTGGCTGTAAATGTCGTAAGGGGTAATAACTCTTACGACGTGTGTGGGATTCAAACCCACACTCCCTCGGTATTTACAGCGTATTTTATACGCTCTTACCCACTAGGCCACCCCACATGAAGAAAAAATTTTGCAAAATTTTCCTTTCTTCATAACTTTTTATACCAATCTCTGTTTAAAAGGTATAAGGGATCAAAAATTGAAATTTTTCTTTTTTTCGAAACATCTGTAATTTGGTACACACCTGTGCAAATATTTTCAAAACAAAAAACGTCAACATTAAAGCTTCAACATTATAATTTTACATGTACTAATGGTTTTTATTTTTAATTATAACAGGGTTTCCCTTAAAATTGAAGAAAGTATTTCTTGATTTTCAACAATTTTCTCTTACATATGACAATTCTGACAAATTTTTGATATAAGTCACAATTCTATACGATTTTTATTGTCTTTTGGAAAATTTTTAACACCTTTAAACATCTTTTGATTTTCATTCCGCCATTTTTTTTTTTTTTTTTGTAATTCTTTGTTAAAGCGAAACTCAATGAGTACAGGTAAGGTAAGGTAATCTAGAAAGAATTTACAAGACAAAATTAATATTTAATTAATTTTCTTTTAACTTTTCTTTCTCTGTTTTTTTTTTTGTTCATTCTTTGTTTTAAATGAATTGGGTCATAAAATTCTTTACTTTAATTATAATCAAATAATAATCAAAAATTTAATTCTATAGTTTTCACTTAAATATAAATTAAATTATACATAATATTACCTTGTGTTTTGTTGTTGTGTTGACAAATCCAAAAAAAAAAAAAAAAACAAAAAGCATAAAATAAAATAAAAACGCTAAAAAAATTCACAAGCAACAATTTTAAAAACTTTCAAAAAATCTTGAAACTTCTTTCGAAATTATAACAACTAACAGATATTTTAGCTGTTTAACTATCAAAAAAATGGTAATTTATGTTTAAAAGACTCACCTGAAAAGAAACAAAAAAAACAAAAAAAATTATTATTTTTAGTCAATTGTTTGTAATCAAAGAAATAGTAAATTAATATGTACTAAAAAATTTTAACATAATAAAAAAAAAAAAAAATTATACACAACTAAACAAATTAAAATCAATTCGAAATGCAAAAAAAAAACAAAACAATTTTTTTTTTTCTTTTGTACCTAATGTATATAATATACTAACTAAATTTTAGATAATATTATGTCAGTTAGCCCACCCCTTCTCTCTTAAAGTAGGTATATAATAATAAAATAAAATTTTCATGGTAACTAATTTAATGTTATGTTTTATTTAATAGAAAAACTACCGTTAAATTGTGATCACGATGTAAATATTAAAATAATTTTATCTATACTTAGTATTTATTACAGTTTTTCTCTGTTTTTCTTTAATTTTTTTTTTTTAATGTAAGGTATATATGTACTTTAAGTATATATTTATTAAAATTTTGATGTATATATATATATATATATATATATATATATGTACATATATATAATCTGATAGATAAAATGTGAACTATTAGATACTAAATATCTAATAGTTAAATTAAAAATAAAAAAGATACATTTTTTTTTGTTTTTTTGTAAAAGTTTGTATCTTTTTAAAAAAATTTTTATAAGCACAAGCAATAAACACATCATAAATCAAAACCAAACCATATTCGGTGGAAAAAACAAAAAAAAAAACAAAAATAAAAATTAAATTGAAAAATTTCACAATTGAAGCAAAATTTGACGTAAATAAAATAAAAAATGAAAAAAAAAAAATTAAAATAGATGATGTGGAGTTGTTACGTCTTTAAATATAAACAAGTGATTTATTTCTTTTTTTGTTTTAAATATAAGAAAGTAATTTCACGATAGAAAAAAAAGATCTATCTCCAAAATCCAAACTGAATTTTTAAAATATTTCTTGGAGGGATATGTTTTTTTTACTAATTATTAAAAAAAATGTTTTATATTTAAAAATTTTATGCAATTATAACAAGTTAAAAATAGTAAAAAATTTCTAAAATTTAAATGTATAACAAACATATAGGGATAGTACACATGGGGTTGCAAAAGGTATCAAAAGTTAATATTTGACATTTATTCTTGACTCTATATAATTTTCGAAAATATATGAATTGTGAATATAACCACCAGAAAGATTCATTTTGAAATTTTTTTTATTTAATATTTAATCTTTTTAACTTTTAAATTATGTCTAACATATCTATATTTATCTTATAGTACGAACACATCTATTTAGTACGAACCCTTTTAGTATTTGGTATCTCAATACACAAATTTTAAAGTTAATTTTAGTGCTATATGATATAATTCGAAAATAGTGAATAGGTACTAAGTAACTATATATATAGTATGCAATTATAAAAAATTTGGCAAGATTTTTTAAAAAAGTTTACATTTCTACATCAAATAATATAATTGTAAAATATCTTATTTAATTAAAATTTAAATGTTATAATTAACTGTTATTATTAAAGAAAGATATTATTTTCATTCAATTAGTCAGAAACTAATCAATAACATAAAAATCATTAAAATTATGTAAAGCTTTTCTTTATTTTTATAAGATGACAATCAAAATCTATGTCTTTTTAAAACAAAAACTTTTTGAATAACGTTTGAAAACTTTATATGAATCTGAAATAATGTCAATAGTTATCTAATTTTTTTATATTCAAACTTTCAATTCATAAAATTCTTTTCAACTTAAAAAAAAAAAAAAAAAAAAAAAATTTTTAGAAAAAACCCAACAGTTAGTTTGAACATTTTATTCTACTCTTTTGGAGTAGTCCGGTAGACTGAATAAAATCAAACATTTTTAAAACGAATATTAAGTAAAATAAAAATTAAATAAATGATTTAATAATTTGAATAAAATATTTTACCGTTATATTTTTAAATTAATAAATGTAAGTATTTTCAATTTTTTTTTTTTTTTTGTCATTTACAGTATTTCAATACTAAACATTTTTCTACAAAAAAAAGAAAAAAAAAAAAAAAGGAAAAATTTACAATCAAAATAATAATGAAACACAAATAAAATTATTACATTATATACAATACTAACCTATCAATTAGTAATGCAAATGTATATATATATATACATATATATGTATATTAAATTTTATATATAGATACAAACATATATCTATATAGTTTCACAATTTTTTAGATTGATACATAATTATAATCAAAAATGATTATGTTAGGTAGGTGGAATAGGTAAGTAGGGATGATTGGTATTCCATATGAATATGTATAAATATATATATATATGTATGTACATATATGTATATATAGAGTATATTATGACGTTGATTTATTTCTACACAAAATAATTTTTTTTTAAGTGTAATGCGCATATTTTATCGATTTTATAGGGATTCAATGTTAAAGAAAAAATAATACAAAAAACAAAAAAATTAATTTAATAGATATCTACATACATATGTACATAATATATAGAAAATTCTAGAAAAAAGTTGCATTTTTCATTAAAATTAAATTATATAGGTATATCTACTACATATTTATGTATATATATATATATATATATAGGTAACATATTGTAATATAAAAATATAAAGTTTATAGAATTTCATAATTTTTTGTATTGAACTTTAAAATGTTTTATTAGACATTAATAAAATTAATTTGAATATTGTATTCTATATATAATAGTAAATTTTTTTATAAAATAACTTGTAAAATATTTTGAGTATTATTTATTATAATTTTCTACTTGTTATTTTTTCTTTTTGTATTTTTTTATGTGTTAAGTTTCAATAGGAAAAAATAGACAGAGCTGACATAGGTATGCGTAGAGATTGTGGTCAGAAGACAGAGACGGTATTATACGTACTTTACCAATGCCCGACACTAGAATCCCAAAGGAGAGGAATCTTGGGAGAGAGCTACTAAGAAGATTTCTCCGAAGTGAGAGCATTTAACTAGGAGACCATCGTCCGATTCTTTAGGGCAGTTGAGGTGATCAACGGATTGCAGGGCTTAGATGTAAAAATAGTTATCTATTCTCCAAACACCAAACAACGACAACAACAAGTTTTAATATAAACTGGTCTAGTTGAAGGGTGTTACAAATAATGCAATCGAAGACAGCCTAAATTTTGTTTAAATACATATAATTTAAATTAATAATTAGATCTTATTTAATAACTGAAACAATAAGCTGTCATTTACTTAACTAATATTAGGTATCTTTGGTTAAATATTTTGAAAAAAATTAAAAACTCGAATATCGAATTTGTAACATCTTTATTCATTATTTATGCACAACGGCAACCATAGAATTTACTTCAAACGCAATATTTTTTTTAAGTTCTTTCATAATCGTTGGCAATCCTTCCTTTCCAATCCTTCCATGGCAATCCTTCCTCAAACATCGTTATAACAGTAACTATACACAAGACAAAAAAACAACTTTTCTATTTTTATATGCATATATGTATTTGTTTATGTTGCATAATATTCTGCTTATTTCTTGTTAATATTTATATACATGACTATAAGAATTTAGTTATTTCAATTTGAAGAATTCTATTGTCTTCGGAATGTATACTTCACATTTAATGTATATGATCATATTTGATCTTTCAATTGGCATTGATAAAACACAGGACATACGAGTATTATAATTATAGTTAGAAAATATAACTAGAGGTGGAGATGATAGGTGATATGAAAATATATACAGATAAGGTATCATGGTATTTGAAATACTTAATATGTATTAAATGTTTCATACATGTTTTAGAAAAAAACAAATATTGATCTTCCAAAAAAAAAAAAAAAACTTTTATCAGTAAAGATTTTTTGAAGTAAATTATAAGGATCCAACATTTCAACCACTCTACCTTTAAATAAATGTGCCACTGTACCTTGAAATAAATAAATAAATTCTAAGGTTGCAGGTGGACATATATAAAGGCTTTACATCATTTTATATTTTCGTCATAAAATCTTCTTCAAGCTCAATATTATCTCGAAAATTATTCCGAATAAACACCTATTTAAATTTTCTTAATTTTTTTTCTTGTAAAATCTGTCAAATATTACAATATCTCTACCTGTTATACATGCATTTTGAGATTAAGACTTTGTATTCATTAATTAACAAATATAATTGAGTAAATCTCAAAATACAAATAAATTTTTTATACTATACTACAGTCCATTACTCTCTACATAATAGTTATAATTTCATATATATGCAGTACATCTATATACACACATATGTATGTACATATATATATAATACCTACCCTAGTAGCAAACTGATCATGAGTTCATCGATGAGCTCATCATGAGCAATTAGATTAAAGTAGCAATGCATTTCATTCTAGCGGCGTAACTAAACTCATTTATGTACTTCTATTGTTTATAATGAACAATTGTATTAACGATTGCTGATTGTATGTAGGTAAGCTCATTAATGAGCTGTCTATACTGAAATCATCAGTAATGTATTGATAAGAAAATTAATAAACTAATCAATGAGTGAAAACAGATTTTGTGTAATACGCTCATTAATGAGCTGTATACTGAAATCATCAGTAATGTTATTTTTAATTTAATTAATTATATATAATATTATTTTTAATTATTCTACTAATTATTTTTTATTAATCTATATGACCCAGCCGAAGTTTGAACCCGAGACCTTTCGTATGAAAGGACGATGTCTTAACAACTGCACTGACTGGATATAATAAATATAAAATATGCAAAAATAAAAATCTAATTTTCCTTAAATAATTTCCATCTAAAATTTAATTTTAAATTGTTAAGTACCTTTTAAAGTAAAAATTAAATATGTAAATAAAATGCGTTTAACTAGTTGTGACGATAAATTAAATTTTATATTTATTTCATCAAATAACTCATAATTGAAATGCAATAAAAATTACAAAATTTTTTCCCCAAACATAATAAATACCGGTGCATACGAAATTATTACAACAAATATACCAGGTCAAGTAATTCAATCGATTCCAATAATCAGTCAGTACTCAGTACCCAGTACAAATAATGATAAGTTAGTAGTTACTGCATAAGTTTAATAAAATGCTCATGAAGTGACTCATCATTTCTCTAATCTGCTTAAAACATGCTTCAGAAAAACTTATAATAAACATGACAAACAAAAATAAAATTTGCCAATGAGCCGTTGCATGAGTAAATTCAAAACATTAATGAGTTTTTTAGTTTTAAACATTAATGAGTTCATTAGTTTTATAGTTTTGTTGTAGCCTTACATATGTATGTACAATACACATTTATTTTTATTTTGAAATTGGAGTTGTGTTCGTTTTTCCATAAAATCCCCCCCGCCCCCCGTCTCCTTGACAAAAATGCTAGAAAAGTGATGAGCATTTGTTACTAGGGTAATTTATTAAATCTATAATTACAATTAAATTCAAATGAAAATAAAACTTTTAAATTTTTGAATTATTTATTTATTTTTAATTATTTTAAATTAATTTTAATTTCTTTAAATGACATCATTTTATTTTTTTTCCTAAATTTCGTTTTTTTTTCATTTCATTTCATTTTCATTAATTTTCATTCAAATTAAATTGAAAAATCAAATTTTTAAATACCATAAAAACTTACAAGTTGTAATTATTTACAACAATATTAATCTTAAGTAAAAAAAAATAAAAAAAATAGAAAAACAAAAAAAAAAAAAAAAATAAATAAATAAATAAATAAAAACAAATTAATTTTAATTAAAACAGATAAAATAAAATTTTAATTTTATTTTTCTTTTTTTTGTTTTCTTAAAAGAAAATAAACAAAATGGCATCTTAAATAATTCAAATGTATATGTATATAAAATAAATATAGATATACTTATATATACATATATGCATATAAATATATAAATACAGTAAAACCCCCTTAAATGCTCTTACAAAAATGTTAGCAATTTCGAGCACTTAACCGAACAAAACACTTAACCGAACTTGGATAAGTGCTTCAAATAAGGTATTTATTTAAAATTCGTTTAACCGCCATGGTAGGTACTTATCCATAATTAATGACATTTTCTTACAGAAATTTTTATTTCTTACAGAAAGCTGTATAAAATATGTATATATGTATTAAAACAAATTATATTGTAACGATTAAGTACATATGTATTTTAATTAAAAATTTAACATTTTTTCGGTATCAAAAGTAGATGTCTCTTGAGGCACTTAAAAGTAAAATTTAAATCAAAGATTTAATACCTATTGTACTTTGAAAGACAAAGTACTTAAGAGGTGTTAATAGATACTTAAACGACAAGCACTTAAGCGAGTATATTTGTATGCAATTCTCAGAAAATTTTACAAATGTCAATATTTCTGCGGTTTCTAAAACGAAGAAAGTACTTATCCGGAACAAACTTAAGCGAGTTTTACTGTATATCACTATATAATGCAACCATAACTAAATAAATAAATAAATAAAAACTAAAAAACAAAAAAAAAAAATCAAAATTAGAAAATGAAAAATAACTAAAATAACTAATAGTACATTATTAATATACATTTATATACATACATACATTTATGTCTAGATTTCTATATATTATATAAATATGCCTGTGTAATCTGTATGTATATATGTACACATATAATTGTGAATTTAATATAATATAATACACTTGAGATAAAGTGCTATTGAACTGTAATACTTATTAAAATACTAAAAAAAAAAAATTAAAAAACAACAAAAAACAAAAACTATGCAACTTTTCATGCCAACTTTACTTTTTTTTTTTTTGTTGTTTTGTTTTTTTCATTTGTTGTTTTTTTTTTTTTTTTGTTTTTTGTTAGGTACAATTTACGCGAACATTAATTGATATCAAATTGTTGTACTTATTATTTAAGTACTCATAAGTACTTTTATGCAGTATGTCATATTAATTAATACATTATTATTTTCAATATATATAAAAATTAAATTATATCTACGAAAAATGTAATAATATGTAGGTTAGGTATGTATGTAGTTTTATAATGAAATGTGTATAAAAAGGAAATATGTATGTACATAAATATGTACTTAATTATATATTTTTTTTAATTTTTGTTGATAATGAAAACGATATTGATAGAAATTTTAAAATGAGTTAAAATAGTCAACTATTTGACCAAGGGTTCTTGAGTATTCTTTCCTCGTATGTTTAAATTATAAAGGGTTTAATTAATTTGTTTATCTTGTGATTTAATTAATAAATTATTATTGATCAATGACAATTAAAACGATTTAAACATACTCGTAATATGTAATTAAAATTCGAAAAAATTAAATAATAAAATGTTCATTTTAATGGATTTTTTGGAAAATGGTATAGGTAGTTTATAAGTTATTTAAGCTTATTTTTAGGTTAATTTTAATGAATAATTATATTAAAAAATAGAATTTAAAAAAAAAACAAAAAGGTTAACTGTAAAATGTTAAAAATTAATTTGTTCAAACCAAACTAGTATGGAATGCCCAGTTTTATTGTATTCCATCACTAATTTCGGAATGCTCTATTCTATACTATCAGTCATTAGAGAATAGGGTATTATTGCGGAATTTAAAAAAAATATTGTAGTATAAAAGGTTAATATTTACTTAAAAGACATTTAATTTTTAATATAGATAGTATAAACTTATTCTCCATATATTTGAAGATTATATATACATATGTATACATATATACGTACGAAATAAATTAATTAATTTAAGTATTGATTTGCAGTACTTGTTGAAGAAAAAAGAGAAAAGCGACATGTAACAGATGGAAAAAAGATTTATAGTAGACCTTCTTAAAGAAAAACCCACAGGTAGTCCTAAAATTATGCAAATTTTTTCCGATTTCTTTTTAACTTTGTGTTCAAAAGACTGTCTATATTATAAGAACTGTCGGTAGTGATGTACTCAAATTAAAGATATAGAGTAACAGTAATCGTCTTATTATAAATTTTATTGTATTTAATTGAAATTTTAATTATTTAAAAAAGTTCCAACATCGTCACTCTAAAATATGGTACCAAAAGTAACGAATATACAAGTCAAAACTCCGTCTAGTACCTTTTAAAATGGTTTACTTAAACAAATTTTGAAGGTTTAGTACTTTTAAAATAATTGATATTTTCAAAGTACTAAAAGTACTAAAAAATTTTTGTGTATAAATAACAGGTATTTTTAAAAAAAATTATGTTATTGAATTTGGATCAAGTGTAATAATAGTATTTAAAGTATTTAAGTAAGCCTGATTCACGGCACAGTGGTTAAGTCGCCAATCTTTCAATCGAAGGGTCTTGGGTTCAAACCCCGGTCAGGTCATAAATAAAAAATATGTAGTACTTTTATATTGTAATTAATGTACATCGTGTAATTAATATTAGTAATATCCTTTCCTATCCCTACTCCCTAGCAAATATACTGCGTTCGTAGGTAAGGGTTTCATCCCAATATATTTGCTAAAGGGGGAGGTGGGTTTTGTCAGTAAGAATCTGACACTACCAAGGGGTAATTCTTGGTGTCTTTGGAAGATTCCCACCTCACTTAGGAAAAAAAGAAAAAGAAAAAAAAAGTTATATTGTAAATATGAAATTCTTTACAAGTGCTTTGCACTTTTTTGAATTTGTCAATAAAAAGAAAAAAAAATAAAAATTTCTAAGTTTAGACTTTTATTCTATAGATTTTATTTTTAAAACAAATGTGTTTACTTTGTTACAGAAAAAAAAATAAATTATTTTTTGTTTACAATTTAGTTAAATGCATGATAGTACGGAACCACTCAGAAGCTTAATGATATTTTGCAGGAGATTAGAATTAAAAAAATTTTTGTTGGTTAGTCCAATTAATTTTTGAAATTTCCAATTTTTTTGTTGCATCACAATTTTTTTTTTTTCCAGAAAATATTTTTTATACTATTTTTTCATATACATATGTATATATGTAATATGTACACTCCGACCCTGATTTACGATCAGTATATGCATACCTGAAATGATAGATATAAAAAACAGAGATTTAATCGAATCGAAATGAAAATCCATAAAGTAGTCTTTAACGTCATGTTAATAATTTTAATTTTTGATTGGAAAAAAATTAACGGAAAACAAAAAATTATCTTAAATTGAAAAATAATTGACAATAAAAAATTAAGATTGGGTGTAAATGGGAAAAAAGAGCGTAAAATAAAAACAAAAATTACGTCAAGTAAAAACGTCAAGGTGTAAATCGAAAAGTTTTAAATTGAAAAGGTGTAAATCGAGTCCGAGTGTATATTTAATAATATCTAAGTAAGTACTTATATTAATTATTTAAATAAAAATTATATTCAAATTAAAAATAATTATTAGTACATATATTATCAAATATACCAAATATGCAGAACCACAAAACCTAAGTTTAACAATAGTTGTCTATTCCCACCTTCTCAACAATATATCAAATATTGATTTTCCTTTAATAAAAAAAGTTTAATTTTTTAAATGTAATTTTTCATATGTATGTAATATATGATTAAAGTTTATTTAAGTTTAATTTAATTTTTTAAGTAGATAGTATTATTATAAAATAATGGTTAATTTGTAAAGTAAATAAAAAAAAAACAAAATTTAACTATCTACATACTTATATATATGTATATAGATAATCTCAAATATGTACCTAAAAGCTTTTTAAATATAAAACAAATAAAACAAATTTAAATTAAGAAAAAAAAATTACTTAAATATTAAAAATATAAAAAAAAAAAAAAATATTGTGCAAAAAAAAAAAATATATCAAATCTATTCTATGTACTTATAAATGTGTAATTTTAAACCCGACTACTAAATAAAAACAAAAAAAAATCAGCTTTCTCCATCACAGGACCGATTGGTATTATACGAAAAGTATTTTTTTTTATTACAATATGATATTTTTTTTTCATTTAAAAATATTAAAAGTAAAAAATAATACAAACTGTAAACAAATACAAAACAAACAAGATTTATATTGAATCTGCTAACAGAAATTTTACAGTTTGAATTTTGCAACATTGCGTCAAGAGAATATATCTATATGCATAGATATATGTAAGTATATAAATTTTTAGAGATATAAAAACAAAAAACAAAAAAAATTTGTTCATATAAATTCATATGGCGTATTATAATATACGTATCAAATTTGGAGTTAGACGGATTAAAAAATGTTCTATGGTAAAGTTGTTGCTCGTTACTTGTGTAACAATTTTGTTTTAATAATTTTTCTCATAATATTTATCTGTTACGAAATATTCGTAAAAAACTTAAAAATGACACCACACCAGTAAACTACTACTTGTGGTTGTTCAATTTGCTCCAAAAGCTTATTAATCCGAGATATTTACATCCTTACATCCAAATCTTAAATATAAAATTATGCAAACAGACATACACACACACACACAGACAGACATCACGCTAAAAAAAATTTTCCGCACCTTTCCGCACCATTCCGTAGTGCATATTTGCTAAAATTTCGGGTATAAAATTTTAGTATGAAAACAATACCTACCTTATACATAATTGCAAAATAAGAAAAAAGTATTCGAATTTTTGCTTTCTATTTTAATGTTTTGTTAGTAGTTAGTTATAAACGCTAAAATAATTGCATTTATCGCTATTACTATAAATATTTATAATTTTCTTTTTTAAAATAATGTATCTACCATGCTATTAAATATATACATACAAATATTGTATACGTATATATTACAAATATTGTATACGTATAAATTATGTATACATATATATCAAAATTATATATATATACATATATAATTAGTTTCTATATTATAATTTACAATAGAAATAGTTAATGCATACCTAATATGTAAAATTGTGTGTATTTTACAGTGAAATCAAATTTTTTTTTTTTAAATATTCAGAAGCGAAGCGGCGTTAAAATAATTAAAATAAAATAAAATTGTTTGAATTGTGAATTTTTGAATTTATTTTTTTATTGTAATTGTAATAAAGGTGGGTGGTATTATATATAATCTAATAATTATTTCGGATTAATATCAATTATTTATTATTTTTTCGATTTAGTTCCCTCGATTTATGTTTTTTTTTATTATATAACATATACGAGAACCTTAATTGTATATTTGCTATTACAATACACTTTCACCTCAATTTACGACCACACTATGCGTTCCTGAAATGATGGGTGTAAAAAAAAGGAGATTTAATTCGAAACGAAAATTCATAAAGTAGTCTTCAACGTTATGTTAATAATTCATTAATATAAAACGAAAAAAATTTAACGTAAAACGAAAAATTAGCTTAAATTGAAAAATAATTGATACCTAATAAAAAAATCGAAATTGGATGGAAATGGAAACAAGACAGCATATAAACAAACGGTTTTTAAGAGCGCACATAATACAAACTGTATAGAATTGTGATTTGCACCAAAATTTGAAAATTTCACATAAGAAAACATGTGAAAATAGAATTTTTTTTGCAATTTTGGGAGGATGTAAATCCGGAACCATATATAAAAAGAAAAACCGTTAATAGACGTAAAAATATATAATTGAACCTTTAACTTTTATGTCCTGCCGAAGCAAAATGTGTACAGCTGCCTAAGTTACAGGTGTCTAAAAATAGCATTTTTTAAATTTTTGAGTCCTAATAGGTTTTAAACTGGGGGTAATACAAAAAAAGGTAAAACTTATACTGAGTTTTCTGAGGAAACTTATACTAATTTTAAAAGTTCTTTTTTGTCTCAAAATTTCAAGTTCCTATCTCAAAGCGTGCCGGAGTTATGAAGGTAGAAAATTCATGCAAAATTTGGTTTTCACATAACGGTAAATTTAAATAAAATATGTAATTTTGATATTGATTTACAAAGGTAAAAAAACTTCCTGTCGAATGGCCGTTTTCAGATTGAAAAAATGTTAAGCGGAACATGAAATATACTTTAAAAATAGGGCGCTTTCAAAGTTTGATTGACTGTGTTTCCCCGATGGATGGAGCTGCATGAAAAAGTTGTCCCACAAAATTATTTTTATTATTTTTACCCATGGTTAAAATTTTTTTTCTCTATCTTTAACGGTATAGAAGTTTTGTAAACAGACGGACAGACAGACGGACGGACGGACAGAGGAAACTAATAGGCACATTTTTTCAAAATGTTTTTGAAAATGTGCTAAAAAGAGCCCAAAATATAAAAAAAATTACGTCAATTAAGACTCACGGTGTACATCGAAAAGTTTTAAATTGAAACGGTGTAAATCGGAGTCGGAGTATATTATAAAATTGAATATTAAAAATATGTACCTACCTAATAAATTTTTTCGTTGACAAATGATTAAATACAAATAAATTTTACTGTAAAATAGTTTTTTTTTTTAAGAATATGTAAGTTGTCATCTTGCATGTTTTTTTGAGAGAAATAAATTTGAAAGTTTTTAATTATATCGCGAAGCTTTTTTTTTAAATTATAAAGAATTGTATATATATTTGTATATATGTATATATTAATATATAAATATGTACATGATTTTATAGTTATTGACAATTTGCCAAAATAAAAATATCTTTAAGAATTCATTTTATTGCACATATTATTAAAATACTAAAATGGCGCTTTCGTTATTTTGTTAAATACACACACACGCACACACACCTAATAAAATTTAATTGCAATTTTAATAGTTATTTGTTTTTTTTTTTTGACAGAATGTGTTTTAATAGTGAAATTTTTTTTTTCAATTTAGCGGAATTAATGAAAAAAATTATTTTTACACTAATTTGAAACAGATTTACTTTTTGTGCAAAATTAAAGAATTATGTACTAATGTACTTCAAAGATATAACAATTTTTTTTTGTTTTTTTTTTTTTTTTAAAAACTTAAAACATACAATTTAAAGAGCGAAATATTAAAATTACTACATAACATACTTATATTACTTAACACCATATTGTAGTAAATCGTCAAGGTCTAACTAATTTTAAATTAAATGTAAAATGAAAAAAAAAACACAAAAAAAAAAATTAAAAGTAACTGTTAAAAAAATATTTTTATTTGAGAAAAAAGCACAACAGAAAAAAAGAAAATTATTCCCTTGTGTAATGTTTTTTTTTTTAATATTAACAATATTTCAAACAAACAAATAAGAATAAAAAAATTAAATTATTTGAAATGAATATAAATTTGATTAATAAAATGACCTAAATTAAATATTAAGTACATTATATTACAACAGAATATTGTAAGAATTTCAATAATTGTTTTTCATTTTAATATATTAAAAATTTATTTAATTTAATGTCTCATTATTACATAAAAAGTATAATAATTCTTGTATAAAATAATAGATGGCGCACAAATTAAAAATATTTGTGTTACATAAACTTGTACAATGGATATATAGCCAGATAATTAACAGCGTAATTGATAATTTCAGAAACTGTAGCTTAGTTAAATTTAAATAAAAAAAAAACAATGACTTAGTCATTAATGGAAGACTTATCTTCCTTATAGGAATGGAAAAGAAACAAAAAAAAAAAAAAAACACATAGGGATAGAAAGCTAGCGATATTACACTATAAACATTCAAATAGTAAGGTTATTTATTATGGACTGAGAATGGAATTTTGATTGATTAATTTATTTAATAATATAGACAAATATTAATTAATTCACATTTCACACCTATGGGTGGTTTTAAAATTTTTACTTTTAATTATTTTTAGATTTCTAAGATTAGATACTAAAAAGTATATTATTTTGACTTTTTGCATAAAATTAAGTAAAATTGTATTAAATGTACATTCTAATTTCTAAGAAGATATACATACATTTGTTTCATATATAATATTGATTCACAATGTCGACATAAGGTACATTTTAATTTTACACTATAATCGATACAGTATAATATATATTATATATATATACATATTATACTATATATATATATATAATATGTACACATACATACATAATACAATTAAAGAAAAAATTTTGTTTACACTTCGAAGTTCGCACAAAAGTTGAAAATAATTTTTATCATAACAGTCTTACAGTAGATGTATACATTTTATGTTCTTTATATTTAAAAAAAAAATTGTACGAACTCTTCGAACACAAAAGTAAAAGCACCTTTAGAATAATTAATTTTTAATCGTTTAGATTAATTTGCAAATTAAAAAAATTTAAAAAAAATCAATAATAATACAATAATATTTACTTAATAATTATTAAACTAACTAAAGTTTGGAGTTTGCACCTTTCTTTATATGTATCTAAAATTAAAAGGATACATTTTAAAAATAAAAATAAAACAAATATGCGCCTATGTATGTATATCAATAAATCATTTATTTTAATGGCGATTGGCGTCATGATTTTGTTTTTAGAATCAATTAAAGTGTAGGTTTTCAAGGTCTTTAAATTATTTCTTTTTTCTTTTTGTTTTTTATCCCCCCCCCCCCCCAACACACCCAAAAAGTCTATTGAAATTCTTTATAAATTTTCTTTTACTATATATAAAAATAAATTCTACAAAAAAAAAAAAAACACAATTTCATTATTAAAAAATATCTTTCATTATTATTTAAAACAATTAAATTACAATGGTGGATAAGTGTACCTATATAAACTAATTTTGTACAAAAGAAAAAAAGAAAAAAAAAAAAAAAATTAATAAAAAACTTTTTAAATAAATTATTATTATTATTATTTTTTTTTTTTGTTTTCATTTCTAACATTTTGTAATAAGAATTTTAATTTTAGAATTCAAAAGAAAAAAAAAAAACAATTTTTATTTTTATTTTGAATAAGTAGAAAAATAAAATTTTACAAAAGTTATTGAAGAAAGAAATTAAATGAATATTTCAAGGTGTTAAGCGGAACGTCCTTGCATATTAAAAATATAAAAGTACATTCCAAGTTTGTATATACATATGTATATGTATATATACATAAGTAAATATGTAGTATATAAATACTGAATATTATATACCTATATATATACATACTACAAACAATTTAATACAACAGCGAAAAAAATTAAAAAAACAAAAACGCAATATAGATATTTTATAACATAAAGGAAAATAAAAAAAAAAAACAATAAAAAGAAAAACAACAATAACAACATAAAAAAGTAGCATAAATGATGTACAGTACGGTTGAATACTGGGGAGCATTTCATATAAAAATGTGGTGAAAAACAAAAAAAAAAAAACAAAAATAAAAGAAAAATTTGAAATAAGGCATGAGCATTCATTTTTATAGTTATAGTTTTTATAAAATATATAACATACATATCATATATATATATATATATAAATTGCATATTAAGTATATATCTATAAATATATATATTTATACTATTATAGTTTAAAATGATTTTATATTATATTTATTCTCTTTTATTATTTTTTTTGTTGTATTTTAAAACAAATACTTTCAAGTATGACTTTGTTTTTTTTTTTTTTATTATATTTTTATTTTTTTATTCATTTTCATTTTCGTTTTTGACTTAAAATCACATACATTAAATTAATAAAAAAAAAACAACAAAAAAGAAAGAAACACAATATTGGTTGACCATTACAACTTTAGGATTAATTGTGCGAAATAAGAATTTGAACGAATTCTATATATGTATAAAAAAAAAAACAATGGTTTAAGTCTTAAATAAAAATAATTATTTAAAATGGTATTTCTTTAAATGCCTTATGGTTTCCTTTGAAAATTCAGAGAATAATTTTTAAATGTTATATATTTCTTTTCAATATACAACAAGTTGCACGATATCCCTCGATTTACATAGTTTTCTAGAAAATTTTAATGAAAATATGGTATTTATAAAACCATTAAACTTTATTTTCAGTTTGTACATGTTTGACTTAATTGGATCTGACAAGAAGAATTTGAGAGGTATTTATAGTCTGTAACTCTATACTTTATACTTATTCACAATTTTAACAATTACTTTGTTTGTATTGCATTCAATTAAAACTTTATATTATGTTAAGAAAAATTTATCGAAACGAATAAATGTACATAAATATATATTAAGGTGACCCATTCAATTCTTCCCAAAATCTTCTTAATAAAATTCTTCCCAACACAATTCTCTGAAAAAACAATTCCTGACGAAAATAATTCTTTGACAATAATTTTTATAAATTACCCGACATTAAGAGGAAAATGGAAATATGATGTAAAAAAAAAAATTAGGAAGAACTTTACAGTTGGTTATACAATCAGGTGTTCAATAATTTGTTTAGAGGAGATTTGAGAACAACAGTCTCCATTACTTTAAATTCTTTGTTGAAATATGAATGTCAAAAAAATAATTAGGATGTATTTTAGAGTTGGTTGCAAAATCAGGGTTATACGTTGTGAGACAGGAACGAAGAATTGTGCTGGAAAGAATTGTTTGGCAAATATTTATATTATATATAAAGGAATTTTTAAAACGCTGATTAGATCATATTAAAATTGAGCATTGACCATCTGGGGAAAGATTGAAAGACCACTATTTTTTTTGCTATATATTCACGTGAACATAATTAAAAACTGTATATTTTACGAAATGAATTGGATATGGAAATAAAATTAGGTGGGAACATTTTGTCGGCTGTACGTATAAGCAAAAACAATAAACGTGCAATTTCGTAATTTTTTAGTATAAATATGAAAAATTATATTGTAAGAATTATTGAAAAAAAAATTGTCAAATATATTTTTAATAAAATGGGAATGAATTGTTGGAAAACAAAATTTAAAATAAGAGCGTATCCGAACCTATCGCACTAGTACTTAAACACTAGATATTTGAAATTCTTTTGTCTTACACAAGTATTACTCTTTAATTGCGAACATCTATTAAGTGTAGTCAAGATTACACTAAAAATTTGACAGATATCAAATGCGACCAGCTAATTTAATACGATTTTGCTAATGCACTAAAAAATTTACGGAGTTTTTTTTTAGAATTAATTAAGTTCTAGCTAGTATTTAGTGCGAAGTATCATAGGTTCGGAAATGTTCTAAATATGAGAGAAATTATAACGAATTTTATATGATAAAAATCATAACAATTAAAATTTTGTATACATGCATTTTAAAAACACCAATTTTTGATAATATGATAACCTTTTTAACAATTCTATAATACCTTTTAAATTAATTTTTATAAAAACCAAATAAAAAAAATAATTGTTTTATATACCAGATCGATATCTAACATGATGGGGGCAAAACAATGATGAAGACAAAAATGGTGACGATTTATAAAAATTAATTTAAAATCGACTGACTTTATTCTGTATATGAGAAAACATATAAGAAAAATTTTTTTTTACTGCGAAAAATATTGAAAATAAATGAAAATAACTTTGTAAAAAGTATAAAAATCTGTTCTTTTTTTTTCATATGTGTATGTATAATTTACACATGAAATTAATAGTTTGTGTGTTTATTTCTGTTTATCAATATTGTTATAAAATATTTTATTTTTTGTTAAAAAAGTTTGTAAAAAAAAAACAATTGCAAATTCACAACATAATAATTTATTTCATTAATAAATTAAAGCGAACTAAGGGAAGGGAATTAAAGCGTAAGGGAAAAAATTAAGAATTATTTGCAAAAATAAAAAAAAAAACCATCTACATATATTTCGATTGTTGATTGAAATTTAAAAAACAACTGAGACTTTAGTGACTAAAATTGGATTTGAATGTAATATAGAAAGAAATCTGTATAATTCGTCTTCTAATCATCCAAACATCTCTAAAACATGTGAATATAAGATCAAAAATGGAATAGAATGCACATATGAATTACGAGACCGCAAAACGCCTTTGCGATTTCGTGATAAAATATAAAATATAGAGGAATTTCTCTAATAAACGATTCCAATATCGTTTCAACGCTCTCTCCACTTGCCCACCTAACAAAAAATCTTACCCTGTTTTATACCTTATATAGGAGTGGGATCTTATACAAAAAGTCATTAACCTATCTTTCGATCAAAAAGGGTAGGTGGTGTTTACTGCATTAAAGTTCAACGCATTCATAAAGAACTCGTGCTCACTTCACTCCTCTATAGTGTCATTCGATAATTTCCACTTTACCCTACCTAGCAAACAAAAAAAAATTTTTACAATTTAAAAATTTCAATTTAAAATTGTAACATTTTCTTCAACATTTCTTCTTTATTCTTCATCCTTTTGTTATTGTTACAACATACATCCATATTTCAACATACATCCACACAACATCCATATTTACAGAATGAAATAGAAAGGCTTGTAAGTGAAAAAAAAAAACCATTTGCACGAAAAATCTGAAATAGGCTTAATAACTGAATAGATTTAACAAAATAGGTATTATGGCCTTTTAGTAGGTATTATGAACTAATCTTTATAACATTGTTTTTTTTTTCTTTACAATTTTCTATTGACTTAAAATGGAATTTTCATATTTTCATTAAAACAAAAATTCAATACACTCGTCTTATATTAGCGAAATAACTTAACTTGGTTATTTAATTAGTAAAATTTCGTTATCTATTCGATATTTTCAAATTAAAAAAAAAAAAAACAATACATAAATTTATGACATTAATTTATTATGTATAGATAATATGTATAGATAATAAAAAAAGTGCATTACGCGAAACATTACTCGGAAAAACCGCAATATAAATATGTACATATTATGTATTTAAATTCATACTTTAAAAGTTTTCCACCATTATCTCTTCGAGATATATAAATAACATTTTTATCTGTAATTTTATTTTATAATTATTTAATAATATCTAAGTTATAAAATTTATTAAATAACATTAATATTTATAAAAAAAAAATATATATATATTTAGTTAAGTTCATGACGTCATCTAGACATCTATTGAAGTACGTATTAGTTTTCTAAGTACGTTACTAGGTATCGTTTTTATAGTTTTAAAATAGCATTTAAAAAATATTTTAATAGAATTAAACGCAAAAGAATAATAATTATTTATTATTTTTTCACTGAATTATCGGATCCTCACATCCTAGTGTTGCAAGGAAAGTTTTTTTTTACTGTTTATGCTTACCGTGTTATATACGGGCTATCGAAAAGGAACTTTATATATGAGAACCTTGTTAGTTATTTTAAAAATAATTATGTTTGGGACATTTAAATGCTAGTAACTAAAAATTATATTAAAACGAGGAAGAGTGCAGTAGAGTAGACTGTGTCAACTCTGGGATACCCGTATGAACGTAATATATCCTGTTTCTATAAAACTTGATCATCTTTTAAAAACATTCAGATGTTTTAGTACCGAACTACAGAGATATATTTATGTAAATTGTGGAGTTGTATGGCAGCTACCCGAACCCGTCGCACCACCACAACCAAATTTTGCAAAAGTGGTTGCCATAAAACTTGATCATCATTTGCAAGATTTCAGACGCCTAGCTTCATTAAGTTCCAAGAGGTGCAAGAAGCCTGAACCGGCTGCTCTAGACCAACCAAATTTTACAAAAGTTAACTCGACACCTGTTTACTAAATTTCAGGTTCCTAGCTTCAATAGACACTGAGTTATTCTCATTTAAACGGATAAGTTGTATGGCAGCTACCCGAACCCGTAGCACCACCACAACCAAATTTTGCAAAAGTGGTTGCCATAAAATTTGATCATCATTTGCAAGATTTCAGACGCCTTGTTTTATTAAGTTCGAAGAGGTGCAAGAAGCCTGAACCGGCTGCTCTAGACCAACCAAATTTTACAAAAGTTGTTGGCCTGTAACTCGACACCTTGTTACTAAATATCAGGTTGCTAGCTTCAATAGACACTGAGTTATTCTCATTTAAACGGAGAAGTTGTATGGCAGCTACCCGAATCCGCCGCACCACCACAACCAATTACAGAAGTTCTTGCCATAAAACTTGATCATCATTTGCAAAATTTTAGAAACCTAGCTTGAATAGATACTGAGTTATTTCTATATAAAGATAGAAGTTGTATGGCAGCTACTCGAACCCGCCGACCGAAAATGTTGGATTTAAATAGCAAAACTAACAATTTTGCAAAAGTGCCGTAAAAAAAATTTCAGCTTCCTAGCTCCTTTATTTTTTGAGTTACGGACGGACGGACGGACGTACATGGCTTAATCGACTCAGAATTCGATTCTGAGCCGATCCATACCTTTGACACTATATCTAGCTCGACTCCTTTAAGGTGTCACAAACGTAATGGCAAATTTATTATACCCTTGAACATAGTTCATACGGGTATAAAAATTTAAAATAGAAGTTTTTAAAAAATATATTGTAATCTTTGAAAAACAAAAAAAAAAATAATATTATCTAACCTAAGGTGCAATACTTAAGTCACCTATCTGTCAAATTTTTTTGGTTTCGGGTACAAAAATCCCAATCAAAACTTATCTAACTAAATAAATTGATACAAATATATAAATTTAATAATAATAATTTACATCCTTTCAGCCATCAGGACACTTTTTAAAATTTTGTCTATATAGAAAACCAAACCTGGATAGAAAATACAAATATTCAAAATTTCTATTGCAACTCAAATAACAGATGATAAACAAGGTAATCCTACAAAATCTCAATTCTCAAAATCTAAAACATTTTTTATTTTCAGAAATTCATAAAATTGCAAAAAGCATATAATCCAAACATAACAAAATGTTAAGTTACATAGATACGGTAGGAGAACCGATAAACAAAAACGCTTCTAACAACAGGTTGGTTAATTTTAGTACGAAAATTTTTCAAATTTATAAAAGGCGCTTCTGTGGCCTTTATTTTAATCATGTTACTTTTTTTTTGTACAAATTAATAGTGTATTCGAACGACACATCCTAAATCCTAAATTAGAAGGTCTCTTTCTTTTCTGGTGAAAGGAATGCAAAACAATAGAAGAAAAATGTTTTCATTTGTTTTCAAAATTCACTGATACTAAAACGATGCTAAAAAAAAATTACAATGAATTTTTAAAATTTTCAACAATATAATAAATAAATTCATTAGGTAATTTTATAGATACTTATATGTAAGTTGATTTTTCAATATGTATATTATAAAAATTTTGCAGTCAAATTAAAAATTTAGTTAAATTCTACAACAATTTTAGACAGTTCAATCTTATGGGTATTTAAATATACATATATATATATGTATATATTTTATAACTTAAAATCATTTTTAGTTATTTATATTTTTGTATCCATAAAATATTTACCATGACATAAAATAATAAGATAGATAAAGAAAACAAAAAAAAAAAAAAATAAAGAGAGAAAGAGTAAAAAAAAAATGATGATGATAAAAATGAAATAAATTTTTTCGACCATATTTTTTTTTTTTTTGCTTTTTTTTTTTGCTTTATATACTTTTATTTCCACTATACCGTATAGAATTTAATAATGATTTCTTGTTTATATATAGAAACAAAACAAAACAAAAAAAAATACATATAGTATATAGAAAAAACCTGTACATAAACACGTATTTATATACTTATGTATGTAAAGCAAAAAAAAAAAATATAGAAAGAGAAAAAAAAAAATTATAATAAATAAAAACAAAAAAAAAAAAGTACTAAAACTCATAGCGCGTGTTTAACATTAAATATATAATCGTAACAACAACAAAAATAAAAACAACAACAACAAACAATAACATTTAACAACTGAGCAGATTTTTCCTTCCTTATTACCTTTTCAATATATATTTATATATATATACATGTATATATCATATTTTTTAAATATATATGTAATTACATATAAATATATATATATATACATTATACAAATTTCAATATATATATATATATATATATATTAAAAAGTAAATATAGCATAACCCAATCCATAACCCCATAATCAAATGTTAGACCTTTTTTTTTTCTTTATTTTTTCCTTTTGTTGTTTTATTCTTTTTCTTTTTCTTTTTTTTTTATTTTATTGTTTTTGTTTTTTTTGTTTTTTTTTTTGGTGTGTTAAATCACCTTCCTCTTTAATATTAGTCCCTCCACAAATGTCCTCATTCATTTCGTTATTATTTTGGTTTTTATTATGTTTTTGTTTTTTTTTTGCCTTTGTTTTGTATTTTATCCATCCCTGTGTGTACTTTATACTGATGTACAACGTCCTTCCTACTTGACTTACCTCTCTTTCGCTCTATCTTTTTTTTTTTTTGTACTTTTCTGTTAAAAGTATGTTACATTATATTTGTTAAAAATTTTCTAATTTTTTTTTTTTATTTTCTCTTTTTTCTCATAATTTTTTTTTTGTATTATTGTTGCCTTTGTTTCTATGCTGGGCTATGTTGGGTTTTTAGATTGTCGTCAATTTTTCTTTTTTTTTTTTTTTTGCTGAATTTGTCATTATTCCTTTTTTATTTTTTATTGTTGTTGTTGTTGTGCTTATTGTTGTGCCATTTTAATAACATTATTATTATTATTATTATGATTTTTGTTCGATTTCAACTTCAACATCTACTTCAATTTTATTTTTTATTTTTCAAAAAAGCTAATAAACTGATACATCTTTTATTGTTGCAGTTGTTTAGAATTCAAAGTTTGTAATACAAATTATAACAATATGGGAATGTTAAATATTGTAATAACAAACAAAAAAACAAAACTTATAGGATTTTTATTAATACTTAATATCATTTTTAAAACAAAAGTTTTTGTTGATGGGAAATTTTCTGTTTTAAAAAGTGATCCTCCATATATGGGTATATCGTATATATTGAAATATAAAATTAATTTGGACAAAGAAAATTGTTATTATAAACCATTAGTGGAAACAAAAACACATATTATCATTCCAACCCTATGTGGTTATTTTATACAACCTTCAAAAGATTTTGATTCAAGAGAAAGTTTTGGTTCATAAGAAAAAAAGTTTAGACTTCTATAGAGTTAATGCTAGATTCAGAATATATTTAACAAAAAAAAAAATGATATAAATTATTTGTTTTGTAAATATGAATCAAGAGATCAAACCCATAAAAGTATTTACCAAGATCTCTAAGTCTTTATTGAGTTTTTATCTACATATAATACTCGTACATGTATGTACTTATTGTATTTCAGTAGCTTTTATATGGGAACAAATATTTATTTTCATAATATATTTTAGACTAAGGTATATAAGTTGTAGGTATTTATTTTGCGATCTGATGTTCCAAACCACATGTGCTAAAATATTAGGTTATGAATTCTTAGTTATCAGGATAATAACAAAAAGAAACTTTGTACCTATTCATATTTTATTAGCTCGAATATTGAAATAATATGGAAAAAACAGTGGAAGGTAACAAATAATTATAAGTCTTCTGTAAATGAATATACGATAACCGTAAGTTTCTTGACATTCTGTATATAAAATATGTTAAACTTGTGCTTTTTACCGAGAACATTTCTAGCGAGGACATATACTATGATGATGTATATGTATCTCTATCTGAAGTTTTCAACAGTTGATTTCACTTAGTTCCGCCAATCACTACAATTCAAACGATCAATCATAAAATAAATATTCACCCTGATTATATTAACTTTAATTCTTATTTACTTGTGGAAAGTGGTAAACGATCAAAAAAGGATATGAGGCATCATCCACATCAAAAAACTTCAAATGCAAATATTATCCCAAAATACCATTAATTAAACCAAAAAAAAAAAAACTTGAAATACAAATGTTTAAAATAAAACAATATTAAAATTGATTTCAATCTTAATAAACCTTTAAAAATTGAAAATTCTCACCAAGCAAATTTATTATTATTTTTGTTTTTGAAATAAAAAGCCTGGAATTTTTCTATTTAAAAAAATAAAATATCCTAGTGATTTACCTATATCTTTATATTCAAAATATTTTAATTCAAATTTTGATTATCAGAATTAGATTTTACTTTCTGAAAATTTAATTTAAGTATCAAGGATTTTAACATTTTCTTATTTGCATATACATATACAAAAATTTGTCATTAAATTGCTAACAAAATAATGACAAAAAGCCAAAAATAGAATTTTAAATTGAAAAAACATTTTTTTTTGTTTTTTTACTTATAAATTTTCAGAAAATTTTTAACTATACCTACTTATATATATAAACAATAAAAGAAGATCGAATAATTCACCTTCACATTAGAAATGTTTAAAACAAAAAAAAAAAACATAATCGAAAAATTTAAATAGAATCGAAAACTTAAATCATTTAAAGAATCGAATATTCTGAAGTGACATTTAATTAATTAAGAATCTATTTTAATAACAGAAACATTTAATCATAATTTTTCGAAATTTGAATGATGTTTTCAAATTGAATGTAATTTACAAATAGGTATATAATTTATGATTTATTCATTTGATTTTCAAACTATTTTAATTTTTTTTTTTGTGGTTTGATATTGATTTGTCATTCATTCCTATAATCTTTTAAAGCCGAAGGTAATGAGGAAAGGGAATGATAGGAGAAGTCGAAACAAATAAAAAATTGATGGAAGGTCTCCGGAATGGGGGTTTATTCTTAACGGTTTTCAAGATAACGGCATTCAAAGTATTTTCGTTAAGTTTTTAAAAACATAATAATATATTCGCCATTTGTATTTAACACAAAATATTTAGTAAAGTATCGATACAGCTTAAACTACGAGCTCCTTTCTTCACAATCTTTGATTTTCGGACACCCTGTATATTATAGATGCTATATAAGTATATTGTCGAACCTATATATTTTTTAGATTTCCTATCCGATTATTAAGGGGTATAAATAACATTGAGACCATTTGATGTAAATTTATTCTGCTACGCTCAATATTCGCAGTAACTTTCCATATTTTCCAATTTCCTTTATTCGTATTCTATTATTCCTATTTTCCCCAATCTCTAAACCAAATAGTGTATTGTACTATTGGTTATAACTTAATGTTTGAATTTTAATACAAAAAGGAAGGTTGCGTTTACTTGGTTCAAACCTAGCACTACCAAACAAAATTCGCACGTTGCTCTTATTGTTGTCTTTCGAGATTTCCACTTACCTAACAAAAAAAAAAAAAATTATATTTTGTATTTTTTAGTCTCCACTTCTGTCAGCTCTACTGTTTTCTAAAAAAAAATCTGTAGAGCGTTTATTACATATTAAACTTAATTTTTACGTTTTATAGTACATATTAAACTTCAAATACAAATAAAAGCCCAAATAAAAAACTTTATAAATTAATAAATATATACAAATTCTTTAAATCACCCAAAAAAATCAAAAAAAAAAACTAAATTAATTTTTTATAATTATTATTTGAATTAATAAGAATGTTATAAATTTTTCCCAAAGGATTCAACAAATCCCAAAAGAAAACATAAAATCAAGATATAAAAAAAAAGCTTTAATCAAAAATGACCAATAATTTTATTCTAGATAGTATTAAATCATTAATCAAAAAATCCAAATGATAAAACTTTAATTCAAGTCAATTAAAGTCCAAATCAAGACAAGTATCAATATATAATTCAAGTGTTTCATTTTCATACTAATGTTTCTTTAATATAAAAATGGCCATTTTTAATTTGATTCTTAATAATATAAAAAAAAATTTAATTTTTAAAATTAAATAATTCTTATGGGAAAATATACTGTTAAAAATAGAAGTTAATGATTTTTTTTATTCTGATTTTACTTCACATCATAAAATATTGAAAGATCTATTATAGACTTATTGAGCTTTAGACTTAAAAATTTAAGATTAACAGTTGTGTCGTATATACTAAAAAGTGTAAACTCACATTTCCATTTAGTACGAAAACAAAAAATTAAAATCCACTTCATCTCAATTCATTTTTCTTTAAAGAGAATCTATAGATACTTAATTATGAGTTTTCGATTTCCCAGATACATTTCTTCTGTATAAACATAGTGTATTTTTTGCAGAAAATTTATAATCTACAATTACAATCGAAGATATTTTAAAATCTTTAAAATAAATTTTCAGATGAAAATTATTAACTTCAAATCATCATAAAAAAAAAAAAATAACAAATAAATTTTTGTCTTCGTTTCATGCTGATTTACTTATAAAAAAAAAAAAATTTCACATGTATTGCAAGTAAATCCTTGAATTGGCAGCCATTTTGAAAAATAAAAAATAAAATTTTTTTTTATATCAAAACAACTCCAGAATTTTTTAATTTTTTTTCTATTTTAATAAAAAAAAAAAAAAAAAATACATAAAATTTAATTTTTTTTTTTTCTGAATTTTATTTAAAAAAACAAAAAACGTGTTAGAAAAGGACAGAACAAAAAATAATAATAATTTATTCTTATTTTATTTTATTTTTTTTTCCATTTTCTTATAATTTTTTTTCCATCAACACTCAAACTTAGGTAGTAAAGCAATCTTTTATGTTCTAGTTAAGTTATATATATATCACTCCCTTAAGTTTGCCAATGACTCTTCACCTAAATATTTATATGGGTTGACAAAACAGAACAAAAACAACGACAACTAACAGTAAGAAAAAAAACCTAAAAAAAAAAAAAAAAGAAGACTGAACAGCATAAGAATAAGAACAGGGTAAGAAAATTATTTTTTTATGTGTTACTAACAGGGAGTAATAAAATTTGATAAACAATTTTTAAAATTAAAAATGATTTTAATTGCAAATATATTTTATTTTTTTTAATTAGAAATCTATATTAAAATTTGGTGGTAGAAAAATCAATTCGTTATTTGCAACATATTGGACTAACGGTTAAACATGGAAGAATATAAGCCAACGGATTTTATAAGCGCACATTCTCAAAAGGCGATACAAACTGTTTAGAATTGTGACTCTGCACCAAAATTTGAAAATTTCATATAAGAAATAATGTGAAAAATAGAACTTTTTTGAAATATTGAAGGGTTGAAGCTCCGGAATTCTATAAGCTAAGAAAAACCGTTAACACACTTAAAAATATATGACTGTCTTGCCGAACAAAAATTTGTACAGTTGCCTAAAATAGGCATATTTTAAATTTTTGTGCCCTAATAGCTCTTAAACAGGCGGTGGGATTTTTTGAGGAAATTTATACTAATTTTAAAAGTTCTTTCTTGTATCAAAATATCAAGTTCCTATCTAAAAGCGTGCCGGAGTTATAACGGTAGAAAAATCATACAATATTTAGTTTTTACATAACGGAAACTTTAAATATTAAATTAAAAAAAAAAAGTATAATTTTGATATTGCTTTATAAAGGTAAAGAAAAATCCTGTCAAATGGCGTATTCAGATTGAAAAAATGTTAAGCAGAACATGAGATATACACATTTAAAATTAGGGCTTTTTCAAAGTTTGAGGAGCAGTAGCTCCGTGGGACTACAGGAAAAAGATTTTTTCCCTCTCTTTTAACGGTGTAGAAGTTTTGTAAACAGACGGACAGATGTTTTGTAAACAGACGGATCAGAATGAAAATAATAGGCACATTTTTTTAAAAATTTTATTTGGAAATGTGCTAAAAAGTGTAAGGAGATCAACAACAACAACCAACTAAACCTAAAACAAAAAATTTTATTACCATACAGTTGCGTATTGCATGGATATATTAACTTTTCAATAGAAACTAAACTTCCATTTCGCTCAATTTAATTTTGAATAAAATTTTCCTTCATTTTAATGTTTAAAGTCTGTTTAACTTGTCTATTAAATTAAATATACCGTTATAAAAAAAAAATCAAACTATATATATGATATACTTTCATCAACTTCTTATTACAACATATTGATATACAGATGTACATTAATTTAAACATTATTTACTTGAAAATTGTGGAAAAATGTTTGAAACTCTGAAATAATTCTGAATCGTAAGATATGTAAATCATTTTTCATTACACACTCTCTATTTAATTCTTTTTCAACAGAATGAAACGAACACTTTAAGAAAATGATTTTCTTTTAGTTAATACAAAGTGTAAAAAAAGGATAAAAATTAAAAAGAAAATCGTAAAAAAAAATGCTAGAGTTAAATAAATGGGTTTAGAATAAGAAAAAAAAAAAAACACAAGAACACAAGAAAAAAAAAGAACAAAAATTAGTAAGTAAAAAAAAAAAAGAAAAGCCCATATTACACCAATATAAATAAACCTCGTTACATTCAATAAAAACCTTTCTGGTGTTGTTTTTTTGTTTTTTTTTTTGCTTTTTGCTTCTTTATTTTTATCTATGTATCTCTTACTGCCATATTTTTTTTTTTTTATTCGCTTACCATCTATAATATGGACGGTTAAAACCACCTTGCTCAACGTAAATAATATCCTTTTTTGAAAATGATATTGATAATGATAAATCGTTATCGTCATCATCATCATCATCATTATCATCGTTGTTATCACGCAGGATAAATGAAGAAAAACAAATTCCATCTAACTTAACTTTACTATAAAAAAAAAAAAATAAATCGGTTTCTTTTTTTTTTTTTTTTTTTGTTCTTTTTCTACAACAATGAGAAAATGAAAAATATAAACTAAGAAAAAGAAAAACTATAAAATTAATAAACCAACAAACACATACAAACATTTATACAAATGATACAAGCAACAACAAAAAAAAAATAAAAAAAAAAATAGAACATATAAAACAGAATAACTCGCTTGTCATTTCTGTAGTATATATTTTGAATAGATTTATATCTACATATGTACCTAAAGTACGATTTATATACATGTTTAATTGTATATATATACATATACGTATATATATATATAATGTATGTATGTATATTCATTAAATATAACTACTAGATGTGCCCGTTAAAATAAAGACACAAAGCAAAAAAAAAAAAATAACAAGATATGGGCACACAAAAGTATTTTGAAAAAAGGATCCTATGCACACATATATATACATACATATATATTCACATATTATATTAAACAAATGAATATTTAATTTTTCCTATTTTGTTTTTTTTTTTTTTTTTTTTCATTATTTTCTTTTTTCTTTTTCTTTTTATCAATTTTTGCACACAGTAATAATATACATAAGAGCATAGAGCAAAAAAACAAAAGCTTCTTTGAAATTATTGAAATAAAAAACAAAAAAAGTTTAAAAATGAAAAATGTGAAACAAAAAACAGAAAATTTTACCATAAAAGCGCACCACCATTAAAAAAAAAAATGAAAACAAAAAAAAAAAAACTAAGTAAAATAAAAAATGAAAACACTAATAGAGCTAACATTTAAAAGCAACGGGATAACCCAATAAAAAAAATGGTATAAAGTTGGTGCACACAATTAGTAAAAATGAATGTTGATTTTGATATAAAGATAAAAACTGCAAATATACTTGCAAAAAAAAAACTACACCTGCTATATACTTTACATTCGGTATAAATGGGATAAGTTAGAATTGAAAGATTTTTTGAAATTAATTAATTAAAGGATCAGGAATGGGTAGGTATCTTAAAAAGAAATTAGAATTTAATATCGAACGAAAAAAAAAAATAATAACACTTTAACTTATCCTTTTATCCTTTTTAATTTAATACCATTCTAATATACTAGACTAGATAATAATTTGAAGACAATTTCAACGTTGGTTGAATTTATTTTATTTGTATTAGAATCCTCTATATAAAATTTTTTCTAGATAATCGCCTTTTTTCATGGTAGATCCTTTCATTTAAGAAAGGCTTCATCTTACTGATATTAATTTTAAATTTCCGACTATACCTAATTTTCAATTTCACGGTTTAATCCTTAAAAATTTCAATACAATTGGGTCTATAAAACAAAACAAAATATCCCCCTATATTCTTAGACAAAACATTCAGTGTTCAAATAAAAATCAACATTTGTGTTCAACACAACAAATTTTTTACTTAAAATTTTCCGAAAAGATAAAATTTTAAAATTAAAATCTTAAATCCTTTTTAAGATTAACCAAAAAAAAAAAACAAAAATAAAATAATAAAAAAAAAAAAAGAAAAAGAAATAAATAAAATACAAAAACAACACATCCCATCATCACATCCTTTCATTTCAATTTCATTTTTCTCATATTTTTTATTATTTCTTTTTTCTTTTAATTTTTTCTTGTTTTTTTTTTTTTTCGTCCACCTACTACCACAAAATATCACTTAACTGTATATTAAAAAAAAAAAAAAAAAAAAGTGAAAAAACAAGAAAAAGAAAATAATGAAAAAAAAAAAAACACCCAACTAAATGATGTTCATATCTTTAGGACAAAAATGAGAAAAAAAAGGACGAAAGAAAATCTATTTGAAAAATTTATCATTCTATCACTATTTCATCATTATGATTATTAATATCATCAACTATTATCAATTTTTTTGTTGATATATTATAAATATATATGTATGTTATTATATACAAATATTTTTTATGTATATATACCAGTATATTTACATTTTAAAAACCATAATTTTGCGCTTTATAAACATAACGAAACAAAAAAATAAAAAAAAATTTTTTTTTTGTTTATTCTGAAAAAAAAAAGGATACGATGCGACTGACTATACGAATATAAAACATAAATGAATATACAACAAACAATGCCCCAACCCTATTGTAAATAATAAAAATTAATAAAAAAAAAAAATAATAACTCTTAAAACAAAACTTATTTGTTTTTATATTTTTTTTGTTTTATTATTTTCCCCAATTTCACACAACACAACCTAAACAACAACCTCTAAATTCCCCAAGGATCCTCTTAAAGCTTTAATAAAGTTTAAAAACAAACAAATATAAAATAAAAAAAAAACAAAAACAATTTTTACACAACCCTGAAATGTCATATTTATGATTTCTGAATTATGACCCTTATCAGAACAGTAGTTGGTCCCTTGCAAAAAAAAAATAAAATAAAAAGAATTAACTGTTTAATTTGGACAATAAATTTTCTCAAAGTAAAAAAAAAAAAAAACATTACAGCAAATTATAAAACTTTAAAAGAAAAAAAAACAGTTTGAGAACAGCTGAAGAATTTTAAATTGGTGTATTACAAAATTATTGCATTATTGTATATGTACCTTTAAATATGGCGTTTTTTTATTAAAGTATTCTAAAATTTTTTTTTTTTTTTTGAATAATTAAATTTAATAAGGAAAAATAAGAAAAACTCTTAGAAAATTATTGTTATACCTTTGCCATATTACCCTATAGAGCTGTTGGTAATCAATGACTAGATTATAAGGATAAAAACTGGATTATTTAATTTAATTTTTTATTATTTCTACTCTTAGCTGTTTATTCTCTTTCTGAATGTTATAATGGTGCCATTATTAAAAGATTTACTAAATTCATTAAGTCATTGATGTTAGCAATTTTCTAACTGTTCTGTTCTTTTGTTCTTTTTAAGGTTTTTTTATTTTTTATGTCTGGTGAATTTTACTTTGAAGCGCTTAGAGCTAAGAGAGTACATGTACTTGTCATTTTATCAAAATATTTTTCTTAAAATTAGATTTTTTTCGAAATTTCGATAAAACGAGATTACAAGTAATGTCAAGTGAGCATTTGTACAGTGCTCTCTTGCTTTGCACAAATATTAGGAGTGTCTCACATTTTATATTTCCCTTTTTATACATTTAAGGATTTTTATACTATATAAGGTGTTAAAGTATTAAGGTTGGGTGTTTCGTATAAAATGTATAAAATAAGTGGTATTGATCCGTTTATTCTGGGTAAAACCTTGTAAAATATCTGAAGGATTTGTGCTATGTAGTGATCGTAAAATTATTCCACTTAAATTATTTTATTTAATGTAAATTGTACTATTTTTTGATGTAGTTTTTTTGTACTTCCAATGATACTACGTGTTGAGAATTTTGTCTTCATTTTCTCTTCCACCTAGAATACTTCTGCCAGCCTCATTTTCTCTAAGAATCTAAAAATCTGTAGAGAGTTTATTGCTGTGTACACTTATCTTACTTAGGATAAAATTTCAAGGTTTTGAGTATGTATGTCTATTTATTTTTATTGACGCAAGTTGTTTGGATCACCATTCTTAATTCCAATTTTTTGTAAGTGCTCCTTTAGCTGGCAGTGTCCCAACAGGAATGCTATTGGAATTCTTTATTTTATTTTTAGTGGATCTCATGATTTTTTCATATCTTTTTTGGAAAATTTATCATATTTATCCAAATTTTTGTTTTTCAATGCACGTCAATATAAAAACTTTGGGAAATATTTGAAAATATTTTTATGCAAATATCAATTTAAAATGTTGTAATTTCTTATTAAAATATAGGAAGAAATATTACTTTACACTAATTGAATCCTTTCTTTTTTATAATTAAATAACGGCATAATAAATAACAAGTCAATTTTTTCTGACAGAAGAAGAGCTGTTTATATATAGATTGATAATGTATAAGACTTTTAACCTTGTTAAAGGATGAAAGAGAAAATGATAGTGATGGTTTAACAACAGTAATAGAAAATTGTTTTTTTATATACATATAGTCAATTTCATTAAACCGTTATTTTTATTCATCAAATGATGAAATGTTAGATGTTTACATTTTATATTTTTATTTAATGTTTTTTTTTTTTAAATATATTGCAAACCACTTAAATAACCAGTACTTTGAAAAGTTTTATTTTATAAAATATTTATAAATATACTACTGTAATTTTAAATAAACATAAATGTAAAAAATAAAAAAAAAAAAAAATAAAATAAAAGTAAAGCCATTCTAGAGATATTCAATTTCTTTTTAGGCTGTTATTTATGTTTATTAAAACTACTGATATGTGAAGGATCTCATGTTTTCCCTATGGTTGTGTTTCATGATTCTCTTTGATTTTTTTTTTTTTTACTTACAAAAGCTTTTTTTTTTTTATTTTAAATTTTATTATGTTTTTTTTATACAGTTTTTATTTAAAATTCTTTTTTTTTTCGCGTTTTCTCTTTCCCTCTAATGTACAGTACTTATATAAGTAGAAAAAAATAACAGCGTTACGAATCTGTAACGATTTTGATCCTGGGAGTAATTATTTTTTATTTTATTTTATTTCATTTTTTTAGTATACGTATATATTTTTTTACATATATATGAGCTAAAATAATTATATGTATAATATGTATGTATATATAACATATATATATATGAGTTTTTGTTTTATATTGATGTTAATGTTTTTTGTTATTTTTATTTTTTTACACTAATAAAAAAATTTTCAGTCAAATAAAAAAAAAAAATTAAATAAAAAGAAGCAAAAATCCACAATATCCCCAAAGGACTCTCCATAAATAAAATCGTATAAGGATACAAAACAAAACAATGTTATAGTATATAAACATACATAATATATATATATATATATTTAAAGAAAAAATAAAATTAATTCACAAAAAATTAAAAAGGAAGAGATGATGACAACGAAACGAAGAAGCTGTTATTCAGTAACCGAATAAACACGAGTGATTCAATTTTATTTTTATTGTCTTGGTTTGTTTTTTTTTTGTCTTTTTTTAAACAGTGCCAAACAAAATTATTATAACATTATTTGCTAAGAGATTTTTATTTCAATTAATTAAATATATGTATATAGCATTCTTTTAATTGAGTCATTGATTTGTCATACAAGTGGAACAAAAAAAAAAATGGATGGAAGAAGATTTTTAAATATTTGTTATTGAAGATATTTTGCCAGATTGTATTTTGTTTTTGTTCTCGAAGTTCTCGAAGAGATTTGTTCAAATCCCACAAAAATTCTTTATCATTGACAACACTTTCTTTTTTTTTTTTTGGAGATATTACAACATTAAACATCTGTTAAACATCTGTGGTGTCATGAATGATATATGAAGGTTTTTCATTTTAGATCGTGAAATTTAAGTCTACAGTTATACTTGACTATCTTGCTACCTCTATATTAGGAAGTTCCCCTCATATGGAGCAGATCTTCTCTAAGTTTATTTAGGTTTATTTTTGTAAATAGTTGTCATGAAAATAAATCTATACGAATATATAACTATAGTTCTAGTTTTTGTCATAAACCTCTCTTTTTTGAATCCTCTCTATTTGGAATAATTTCACTGATCCTTTGGGAGTTGCAGACAGGAAATTTTGACTATATTTGTTTAATTAGACTGGTTTGCTTTTTCTATTTTCTATTAGAGGAATTTTATTTATTAAGACAATAGACTTAAAATTAATCTTAATCTAACATTGAGGTCGTAAGTTATTTTATCGCTAAGAACTTTTAAAAAAATATAATCTTGTATACACTCTTAACATAATCTTCAAAAATACTATATACTAATTGAAGGCAGCTTTAATATAAACGTTTATACAGTACTAAGAAGTATTATGTACCGTAAGCTGTCGAAAAGATTTGAATCAGGAAAAACATAAATGAACAGGATAAAATAAATGTAAATTAGGGAAAAATCTCTGCTTACTGCATTACAAACCAAACATTATAGACAATTTGATTTGATTGAGATTGAGATGAAAAAGAATAAAGTAAAGAAAATACAGAGAAGAGTAGAAAGAAATTAAAAATAAAGGTACAACGAATCAAAATAAAGGAAAAATATTAATTGTACAATTCGAAAAACTTCTCGAATTATTATAGAAAGAAATGGTTTGTTTCCAGATAAAATTTAAAGTTTTTTGAAATAAACTAAGGTGAAACCAAATACAGAATAAATAATTAATTTTACTTAAGGATAATGTTGATTTTTCGTGGCGGGTGTCATATTTATTTTCAATGCAGCAGTTGTATTTAAATGGGACTGTCCGGGTTGGCGGCAAAATAAGATAAATAATTTTGATTTTTCAGCCGCGATTTTTTTTTTTACGCTAATGACATGAGTTTGAAAAAAAAATATTATAATTATAGTAATAAAAAAAAGTTAAAAACAGCTATATGAGGAATTAGTCGACCGCTGGCCAAAATTCAACATGATTCTGCTTTTAACTTTAATCTTCGCAAATGTAATGTTTGTTTCATGGGTAGCTCCAAGAGACGTGTAAGGAGATAACTAAAATAAATACATTAAAAATTTAAAAAAAATTTTCCCCATTCTTTCCATTTGACTTTAATTTTCGCAAAAGTTAAATAAATCCAAATTATTGGGTTTATAAAAAAAAACATTTTCTTTTTTTAAATACTGTATTTAAGTTGTTTTTTCTTATATATATATCTATATAAATATTATCATAATACATATGTATAAATACATAATGCATACATAGTTATATAATTTCAAAAAAAAAAAACCGAAAATAATCTTAAGTTTTTTTGGGCATATTATATGAAAAGGTAATGGATAAATTGGGTGTTTAAAATGATATATGGATGATATGGTGAATGGTTTTACATGAAACTGATGATTCAGGATTGTATTCCATTTGTGGATCAAAAAAATTTTTTTATGGCATTGAATTGTTGTTTTGTTTTTGATGGCGACCGACCACATACACCAAAAGGGTGGTTTTATTTTTCTATTATATTTGTGTTTTTTTTTTTTGGTTTGTATAATTTTTTTATACTAATGGTATGGATATAAGACTGAAAAAAAAAAAAACAGTGCTGCCAGTTTTTTCCATTTTTTTTTTTTTTTGCACTTTCTTAACATATTTTTATCGATTTTTTTTTTTTCTTCAGTTTTATTTGTTTTACCATTTTCTTGTATATTTTTTTTTCTTTTTTCTCTCAATTTAACTTTACCCAGTTAATTTTTTTCTTTTTATTTTTCTCCCGGATTTCGTTTAAATATTAAAATTAAAATTACAGAAATAAATAAACAAAATACTGCCAGAACAAAAAAAAAAATAAAATAAAAGTAATTTAAAAAATAAAAAAAAACACAATTTTTTTTTTTTTTCTTTTATTTTATATTCAAAAAACAAAAATTTTTTTTTTATTAAAAAGTTCCAAAGAATAAAATAACAAAAAAAAAAAAAATATTTTGACAAGAATAAAATAAATAAAAAAAAAAAAAACAAAGCATAAAACAAAATATAAAATATGAGAAAAAAAAAACAGAAAAAATTTTGAAGAAAAATCTTATCCATATTAAAACAGGATTAAGGTGTAAGCGAAAAATATAAAAAACTTGAAAAAACAAAAACAAAAAAAAAAAACAAAAATAAATATTAATTTTCAAGTTTCGGGCACACCCTAATCTAAAAGTTTTCTATTATTTTTGTTGTTTTCACTTTATTAAATTTCCATTTTACTGAGATACAAACAAAAAACAAAAAGAAAAACCAACTGGAATAAAAAAACTAAAAATTTAGGACGAAATATAATTTTATTCAAAATATATAATAAAATTTTGGAAGCTTTCATTTAAATTCCTATTTATTTATTCATTTTTTTTTTTTAAACTATATTTTAAACCAAAAAACGTTTGTCATTTTGAATGGAAATGATTAGATTGCAAAATCAAATTTGAAATATAAATAATAGATAGGAATTTTTAATATAAATAATAGATAGGAATTTTTTGGTATTTATCCGCTAAATTTATACTCTAAAAAAGGAAAATGAGAATTTACTTTTACTATAAAAATTTTGAGTAAATTATAATTAAAAAAAAAAAAAATCCTTAATGTTTGCCTTCCTTTTACAAAGCAAAATACTTTATTTTCTATCCACAACTACATCAGTCTTGAAGAATGTGCGAATAGGAGTAAATACAGTTATGTTAAAATTAAACTATAGCATTCCATTTACTAACTACTTCCAACCAACTGCTCCCAATTACTCTCAACCAACTCTTCTATTCATAACTACAGCAACCTTTTAACTTTTGAGAATAGTCAGCTTTTGAGTAGATAGGAGTTAATACGGTTATGTTAAATTAGTGTCTCATTTAACAAAATACTCTTAATTACTCTCAACTACGCTTTTCGTGTAAATGCAAAAAAATTGAAATAAAAAGAAAATGAAATTAATATTAAATTTCCATATAAAATTTTGATATATTTATAAAGGTAAGTATATGGACTTAATGAACTCACTAAACTTTCAATTAAACAATATTTTTTTTATTAGTAGACAACTTGTTGTATTTTTTTTTGTAATTAAGTGAATGGTTAAAGTTTTACTTTACTGATCATATACCAAAGTCAAAATATATGTAATTATTTTAGACAGTGTGTCAGTGACTAGGAAGTTTTTTGTTTTATAGTCGCAATTCGCCATAAATTTAAACAATTTTATTAAACCATATAAATATTCTGATTTTTTTTTTTTTTTGCTGACAGCATAACGGTTAATTTGCAAGTAATTTGACATTTTCTACAAACAAAGAAATGACTGTAAATGAAAAAATAAAAACAAACATCTTCTGAATTGAAGTTTTATTGTTTTTTTTTTTTTCTTTTTGTAATTTTTTTTGAAGACGTCAGAAAATGTCAAAATATTCAAGAAAGAAGTATGTTCACATATGTAAATTATAATTTTAATTTAATGAAAAAAATTATTATTAAAAAAAAGATAATCATTTACAAGGCGCACTAGATGTCGTTATAACAAAGTTTGAATTTATTTCTACTTTTACATTTGACATATGTATGAAAATAATATGCCATCTATAATATGTAACAGATATTAAAAAAAAATTTTCTATTTTTCCTTTCGTGTCTCCTTAAACCATATAAATTTTTCGTAGAGAAGCTATGTATAGTTTTTTATACTCATGTCAAAATGTTTACATTTTAGAGATGAAATAAATAATTTTCATAATTTTTGTCTTATAAAGATAATTACATATAATGTCTGATAGGTAAAACCTTATTTTATATAAAAATTGTATAAAAACCAAATATTAATAAAACTTAAAAAAAAAAATAAACTTTTTTGCTTTTTACTGTTATTTGTAAGTTTAATATTTATGACTCATACCTAAATACATATATGTCGTAAAAAGTTTTATAGATATATTATTAGTTTTCACATATAAATTTATATTTAGATATATGAATATTTTAAACTTTAGTAGAAAAGCAGTTTACAACCAACCCACCTTTTCATATTATTCTATGGAAAATTTCAACCTCAAAAATATACTAACAAAAAATAAAAAAAATCTTTCAACAGTTGGGTGTATTTAATCCTGCAGTGTATCTACATATACTTTTTATTTTCTACTAATATTAAAATTGTTTTTCTAGTTCTATTAGTTTAATTTAGTTATCATTCCCTATAATTGCTATTGATTTCAAATGCTTTTATTATTACAATATTTATTATCTTATGTAGTACTTGTTTAAAAACTTATCTTTGTTTAAAGACAACTTTCCCAATTTTGATTGGTTGGAAATATTGTTGTGGCACCAAAAAAATTAAATTATTAATTTCTTTTCAAGCAAGAATGAAAATTATTCATAAAGGAAAATTTTTAAAAATTAAAAAAAAAAAAAATGTACCTATTCATTTCTGCTTCGGTTCATAGCAAATGTTCTTTAAGTAATTCTCTTCACAGAACATTTACATACTAAAATTGAAACGATTCAAAAATGATCAAAATGGTCCCTGCACAAGTACCACACGCATAATCGTGGAGCATTCCACATTTTTGTTATGGAAACTCAGTAAGAATTACTAAAATATGGAACATGTTCCCATCAAATGTGTAATTCGCCTCTGCTATTATAGGCAATACTTCATTTTACAATTTCCACATATTCACAAAAAATCTTAAGTTCGTATCCAATTTATCTTTTTCTCCCTATTTTCCTCTCTCATTCCCCACCGTATTTAGTCAAACCAACACCAACACTATACAATCTAGAAATAATTTCTTCGAATTCGGCTAGTGCATAAAAAAAAAAATATGAATCTTTTTAATTTTCATTGAATTTTCACTGTCTTCAAAATTACGGATTATTAAAGTACTTCTATATCTAATTATGTAGTGCTTATGCAAAAGCGAATGTTTGTCTGTTTGATTGTGATTTATAGACTCTTAAACTGCTCATTTGATTATCATGCAAATTTGTATATAAAGGATTTAGGGTACGGTGAGTGTTTCTGGTCAAACAATTTTACTCTAATGGGCCGCCAAGTTGAAGGTATGGTACAAGGCAAATATTTAAAGTTTTTCACTCTAAAATAAAAATGGTTTGACCGATTAACTTCAAATTTTGTATATGTGTTGCTCTTTAACGCGTACCAGGTATTAGCTAGTATTATATAAAAAATTGATTTGTTTTTTAGTGTGCTGCAGTGATTTAATTTAATTTTTATTTAATTAATTTTGATATTATTAATATTTTATTTAATAATATAGAAATAATATTTTTTGAAAAAAATTTCTTGGTTTCACGTTTCAGATTTTGATTTCCCGGATTTTCAATCGATATAAATCAAACAAATTTATAAATAATAATTTTAAGATACATATAACTTAAAATTTTAAGTCATTGAACTCTTTTTATTTTTTTTTTTCTTCTTTGCTTTCTTTGAAACAAAAACAAAGTCTTTGAATTTCAAATAAATTTATTCAATGAAAAAATTTATTATCATTTATTTTCCATTAATTAATTTTATTAATTCATTAATTTATTATGTAATTATAATATATACTTTAGGAAACAGAAAAACAAAAAATCAAAAAAACTCCCCAAATAAAATAAAACCAAAAAATAATTACAAAATTTCCGTCATGAAAAATAAATAATAAAAAAAAACAAAAAAAAAAATTAAATAAAATATTTCATTAAAATAAAGTAGGATATTTTCATTGTTTGGTTTTCTATGTTTTTTTTATTATTTTCTTTTAAATTAAAAAATTACCCCTTCTCTATTCTTCGTACTTTAATTTTTTTTTGCATATATGAACACTTATATATTACCTATATAATATATATATATATATATATAATAATAACAATGTGACGAGTTCGTTTTTTTTTTTGTTATATACATATTTATTATAATGATCATATCTTTTTTTATTTTTGTTTTTATTTATTTTCAAAAGAAAAAAAAAAAAAAAAAAACAAATTTAAAGGATACAAAACAAAGGACAAAAAAAAAATGTTCATACCCACCCACATATAAATATGAACTTTAATATGTATATTTAAAGTAACAATATAATGATTATTATGACGTTTAAAATATTTCTATACATATATATTATATCTTAATATGTATATGTATATATATCTTTATATATATTATATATACATATATTATATAAATTATATTACAGGATAAAATCATCCGTTTTCTGGGCGTTGCTTTTTTTTTTTTTTTTTTAATATTAAAAGTACACTTTTTTTTAACAAAAATAACTGAAGTTAAAAAAAAAAAATATATATATATATATATATTTGAAGAAATATGTATATATACAATAGAAGAAAAACTAGTACATAATATATGTATTGATAAGAATTATATATTTCTATATAAACATATATTCTACATAAATATTTTGTATAAATATAGGTATATTATATACGAATATTAAAATGAAAATAAAAAACTTTTTTTTTCTTTTTTTTAGACAAAATCAATCTTCTAAAAAAAAAAAAAAAATACATCAATTCTTTTCTATTTTTTTTATTTTTCTTTTTTAGGAATTGCATCAAAATTTTATGCACAACTACAATGAAAATAAGTTTTTTTTTTTTGTCTAAACAAAAACCAACGAAAAACAAACAAAAAGATAATTATATATGTACAGAAAGAAAATCAGTGGTGAAAATTTTAATTTTTCCTAATTTCGTATATACTTACTTAATTACTTACTAAAATATTCAGAAAATCGGAAATTATTCATATGAAAATACAAAAAATACATAATTTTTTTTTTACGTGCTAATTGCATAACTATTGCAATAATTCAGGTATAAAAGGAAAATGTATACTAGAAAAATTGCACATTTTATGGATAAGGGTATAAAGATCCTTTCAAAGATCGCCAAATACATTCAATACATATTTATTCACAACCGAACCGACCGGAACAATCGAATTCACAAAAAGAAATTCAAAATAAATCTTAGTTAAAAATCCTTGAACTCTTGTATGAGGGGACATACTACACCTAACTACTTTATATTACACAAAATATGAATCCTTTTTTTTTTCAAATACTGTTATAAAATTATATAACCAAAACATGGTTGAACAAACATTTATTAGGTTAACATAAGTAAGATGGCCACATGGTAAATAAAAGTTAGATTAGTTGTTTCAATTTTCATATTGAATTCATTTTAGATCACTCTTTAGTTTAAATGATTCACTTATAACTTTATTTTTGAAAAATTTTGTGTAACATATTTAACTCGACATTTAGGGGCCTCGGTGGGTAAGAACATGTAATATCTGATGTAAACACCAAGGAAGTGTGGGTTCGAATCCCTCACAAATCGAAAGAATAATTACCCCTTACGACATTTACAGCTACGTCTGAAAAACAAGAGCTGTGTAATTTTCTTTTCATATTTATGTATGAGGAAAAAACTCGAAATTTTTAAAGTCTAAAAATTTTCTTTAAGTCTAAATACATTTTTCCGTTTACTTCAAAAAATAAAATTTACAACAACAAAATGGAAAATTCCTGTTCTTTGTAAATTAAGTTGAATTTTGAAGTCGAACAGAAGTTTCAAATTTGATATTAAATTATCACAATAAAAATAAAATATTCTACTATATTTTTCTAAAAATTTAACTACAACACTTTATTTATTCTACAGATGTATATATAACTGATAATAATAAAAATATATTATAGATACACATTAAATTTGTTCTATATGTTGTTAATATAAATATTTTATTTTCAAAATAAAAAAAATACTTTTACTTAACTAATAACATCTACATTATTATGTACTACATTATATACAAACATACATATAAATAATATATTAAAAAAATATATAAAGATATATATATCTAAATATCCTTTTAACATGGGTATACCGCTAGTTATTTTGTCACAACAAAAATCAAAAAAAAAAAAAGCATCACGAAAGTACAAATAATATGAAATTCATAGCAACATTTTCTAAATTTGCAACAATTTTATTACAACTATAGGATATTAAACTTAAAAATATGATTAAATAACGTGACAAATAAAAAATCGAATTCATTCAAAATTGTAAATAAAACAATAAATTAACAATTTACAAAAAATTTAAATGTCAGTAATCACCCTGTATAAATATTTTCATCATTTATTATTTTCTTTCATGGCCAACTCTGAGCTCCATCATTTATTAACGTTAAATTTTCATAATTATTACGATTTAATAGCAGTCGTTCTGAAGGAGCTCAGAGTTGGCCATTGTATAAATTTACCTATAGCTATCTTTTCAAAAGTCATTTTGGTTATCTTCCAAGTTATCGCTACCCCTCTAACCTATATATCACTATATACGTCATATTCTTGAAGATTGTTCTCAATACAGTAATGAATTTAAAATTTAAGATTGGAGATCAAAGGGTATAGTGGCGAAGTACTTGGTGCGTATCACTGCGTGGTTATTTGCCCAACGTGATATAGTTAATATTGTTTCTCGATGATCAGATTTATTTTTGTTTCTTCATCCTTATGAATTTACATCATTATTATTAATATTAACAAAATACTAGCATTAAGCTAAGCTTACAAACACTAGCGCTTACACAATAACTTATACTGACATAATAGATCAAATCACAATAAATTATGTCGAAGTCATGCTGGATTAATCACTTCGGATATTTTAGCCGCACTAATACGCGTCCATTTTTATTATATGAAAATTTAACTTCTCCCATTTTTCAAATTTAGTTCGAAAGTTTTTTTTTCACTCCGGCAGAAAAATTTATTTGGCTTTAATTTTTTGTGTGGAACTCTTTTTCATCTGTTATTTTTTTTGAAAAATTTTTTATTCGATTCTTCAAATAAACAAAAATTTTAAATAATTTAAATGTCATTTTCAAATTTCAGCTGTCTGAATTGTTTTTTTTTTTTGCAGAAAAATTGTTCTGAATAGCGGTGAATCATTGTTAAGAGATTTTTGAATCGTTGTTCAGAAGAAATATACCGAAGCGATGAACTATAAGCATAATAAGTCAAGATGTAATAAACTTTAATAGAAAATATGGTTAGTTATAAAAATAAAAACAAAACAAAAATTTGAAAGGGCTTGACAACTGTTCATAAGCCCATTAAAGACATTTTTATTCTATTCTATTCTATTCAATTCTATATATACCTTTTTTTTTTTTTGATGTAAAAAACTTTACATAATATTTATAATACATTTTTTTTTGTTTTTTTTTTGTCAGGAAACACTAAATATTACCAAAACCAAAAAAAAAAACAGTAAATTTTTAATGAAAAGGATGCGTTACATACTGAAAAAAAAAACCTTGAAAATAATTCTTTCACACATTCTTCTATTTTTCAAAAAGCTTAAAACTGAATTTGGATATTTATTTTTATTTTCATTTTTATATACCTACATACAATACATACATACCTATACCTATCTATGTACATACATACCTACAATATTTTATTCACAAATTTTCCACATCATATCATCATTCATTCATACAATAACAATATACACGCAAACAAATAAAATGTACGACGATGTATATATAAATCTAAATAAAATTTATATAAACAAATATATTATATAGACACATACCTGGAACACATACAATTTACATACAATATCTGAACTTTTGATGAAAAAATATATAAAAAAAAAATGAAAATAAAATTAAATCTATCAAGTATAAAATGTATCCTTTTCTAGTTATATCTTATCCCTTCTCTCAGATTGTAATTCCCATGTTTCAATATATACATGTACATAGTATATATACAATAATATTGTATATAAGCAAATTTTAATATGCTTTTATTGATATTACAAAACAAACACAAAAATTATAAATAAAACTAAAAACTCAATTTATAGTTTTATAAAAGAGAAAAATATCCTTTAACACAAATTTTGAAAAATATTCAAAAAAAAAAAAAAAAACAAACTTTAAATGGAAAATATTATGTACCTGAAATTTTTTCTCTTTGTTTTTGGTTTGTTTCCTTTTTTCTGTTTTTTTGTTATACCACTCGTCTAAATTCAATTCTAATACATATATTAAAATGTGAAAAATAAAAATTTTCTAAAAAGAAAAATAAGGACAATAATATGTATACGTATATCCTGAATTATGAAATATATATTTAAGCTTAAATGTCTAAATACATAATAGTAAAAAAAAAAAATAAAAATTAATTTAATTTGATCCCTGTCAATAAAAAGTTCATCATACAACAACAAAAAAAAATTTAATTTGCTTTTTTGTTTTGTTTTTGTTTCTTTTTCTTTTTTTTTTGAAAATTTCTAGACAAGATACGAGAACAGTAATTAATAAGTGTTCATTTAAAAAGTATTTTTGTATCAGATCGTTTGTAATGTTGTAAAGTATCTATTAGATTTTCAAATTCATTTCGAAAGGTAATAGAAATAGAACAATCAACAACCAAATCAAAAAGACTACTCTACATTAAACAGAAATAGAGGAGATAAAATCACCATAGGAATTCGGTTAGTCAATGCTCTTAGACTAATAAAAGATCTTAAGTATAAGACACGTTTAGATTATTTTGTAAAAGCAATATTGTAAGCTCCAAGTAAAAAAAATCAACATAAATAACATTCAATCTGAACCAAATTTTAAAAATCATTTTAAGCAAATTAGAAGACAAAATGCCTACAATTGTGTGTATATACATAATAATATAACGCACGAGTGACACATACTTAGTTATAAATATTATGGACATTCTTATAGATAAAAAAAACAAAACCAGGACCACCATCAAAAAAATTTTAATAAGCACACCTTTTATTTTGAATTCGATAAATATGAGACAATTTTAAACTAAAATTCTATTCAGAATAGAACAGTTCAATAGTTTTACAGAATTTGTATTAGATCTATAGAGTAGGGTTTTTTGGTAGGAGACAACAAAAAAAAAAAAAAAAAGATTAAAAAGTAGTTAAGAAAATATTGTGTTTGTAGATTATACCATATGTTAGTAAATAATTAAAAAAAAATATCAATTATATTCAATTTAAATAACTTTAATTTAAAATTCCACACTTTATAATAATCTGATTCTCTTAAATGTGCGAGTCTTTAACATTCATTTAATAGAAAATCAAACAGGACTACTACATAAAATCACTTAGGACTAGATACTATACTACATGGACTTTTAATTATACTTCATATTTTTCTGTTTTTATATTGTATATTGTTGCCACTTGCAAATATATAAATCATACTCAAAAGTAATATTGGTTTTTAAGATTCTGGTAGTTGTATAACACTTTACAACTTCTATTGAGTTTTATAGTATAATAAACACTTCTAAAAATTTTCCCCATTTTAATTTTGCAATCTTAATAAAAAAATACCACAAATATTTAAGTATAGTGTGGTGTTTTAAAAAAAAAAAAAAACATAAAAAACTTATGGAGCCTTTTTTTTTTCTTTTTTCTAAGCAGCAATTTTGACAACTCTTTAACAACCGAAAAAACACAAAAAAAAAATAAATAAAAGAAAAACCATATCCCGGACACAATTACCAACTCATTATACCACCCCCGAGAGTATCATTAGACAAAAACAAACACCAAAAACAAAAAAAACACAAATGAAAAATAAAATAAAACTATATAAAAACTAAATAGAGTAATATTTAAAAAAGAAAAAGAAAAAAAACAAAACTTCCTTATACATTTCCTTTTCATATCTTTTAATATACAAACAAGGATATCCTTGTTATTTATTTATTCACTAATATTATATTTTTTTTTTTTATTTTTTAAATATTTTAAATGTATGTAAATACATTGGATGCGCACAATGAAATTTTATTAATATAAATATAAACAGTGTATGAACCATATATATACATATACATATACATATACATATACATACATACATACATACATATATAATAACTTAATAAGTATAGAAAAACTAACTTACATACTAATAAAAACTTTACTGAGACGATAAATAGACGGTATTCTTTAAAAAACACAAAAAAAAAAAAACAACAAAAGTGGTTAATTCTCACTTTAAGGAAAAATTAAAGCATAATAAACAAATGTGAAAGAAAAAGATAGCAAGAGTACAAAAAAAAAAACAAAAAAACAAGAACAAAAACAGATAGAATAAAAAGGAAAAAAAAAATAAAATAATTTCAATTTCTTTATTGTTATTTTTGTTGTTCTTTTTTTTTTTGTCCTTATATTATTTTCTTTTTTCTAAAGAAAAATAGTAAAACTAATTTCCTTGGAAAAGTCCTTGGAAAACTTTCTAACTATTACAAACATACATACATATATATTGTTATTATTATTATTTGTGTTGTCTTGGGTTTTCTAATAAAAACTTATAATGTAAACTTAAAAAAAGAAAAAAAAAAACAACAACCAAAATAAAACAAATTAAAAAGTTTTTTTTCTTTTGTTTTTTTTTTGATACCTTAAAAAAAAAACAAAAATCTGGAATTTTGATCAATAGAATTTAGATTGTTATTTTTTTAATTTAAAGGAATTCAGGTCAAAAGTATAATTAAAATTATATACTGTAGTTTTCAAAACAAAAAACTTAATTCAATTTATAGATTTTTTTTATGAGAGAAGAAAGGAACTTTGAGTCATATACAAAACATATGAACTGCTACACATGGGTAACTTACCTAGTGGGTAAGAGCGTATAAAATACGCTGTAAACACCGAGGGAGTGTGGGTTCGAATTCTACACACGTCGTAAGAGTTATTCCCTCTTACGACATTTACAGCCACGCCTGAACAGGAAAGGCTGTGTAATTTGCTGTCCACATTTTCGTGGCAGAGAAATGGATATAAAAAAAAAAAAGAAGGAAAATGTCGAAAAAAAATGCAAAAAATTCCAAAACCCTCAGTTTTATTAATTATTTAAGTCAATAAAAAATTTTATCGAATTTAGTAAACTTAAATGTGTATTTATCAGATATGTAGGTAGAGGTAGGAGTTGCCAGTTAGGCCAGTTCAGATGCGTTGTGATATCCCGGATCAGTGTTTTTCCTAATTAAATCATTGAAAGCTTCTATGTAACGATGTACATTTGTTAAGCCCACCTCTGACAAATTGAAAAGGTTGTTTAAGGAAAATTTTTTTAGAAACTTTCTTCTTTTTAGAGCAACAGCCTCTTCATCTTTGCAGCTTCTACAAAAATCATATGAGGGAAGTCCTAGTCTTCTTGCCATGTCTGCTAATCGGATAATGACCTATTAAAACCTCTATTACATTACCGATATTGCGGCGATTTAGGAATAAGAATTTAATCGGCCGTTTGAGATCTAATGTAGGTCAGATTAAGTTAAAAACGAAAATATAATTAAGTTAACAATTTCTTCTAGTTATACTTTTCACTTTTTGGCATTGTAATTTGTAACTAATACGAAAAACTGTTGTTACGTATCGTAATTAAATTAAAACAAGGTAGTATAGTTTAAACTGACTAAAAATTTTTAACAGGTATACATACAAGTTACAAGTGTCGAAAAATAATCAATTTTCAATTTTTTACACCTCAATTAATTACACCTAAAAAATTTTTTTTTTCGTAACAACATATGAAATAAATTTCATAGATTTTTCTTCTCTCAAAATTGCAAAGTTCTAAAAAAGAAAAGTTTTCTAGAAATATAAAAGAACCAAAATCTTTCAAACATTTTGTTTAGACATAACGGTAAATTCATATATACACTTAAAAAACATAATATTGAGCAGAACTTTAGGCATAAACATTTGAAAATAAAGTTTCTTTGAACTTTTAGAGACTGTTACAAGAGATTAAATAGTAAACGAATTATTTGCTCATTTAGTCATTTACATGGTTTTTGAAATACTAATATTTAATTAAACAAAACGTTAAGTCCCACGTGTATCACCGGTGAACATTACTTAAATGTTTCAAAATCCCGTGCTCACAACCGGTGAACATAAAAAAAAAAATGCGTTAAAAACACGTTCATAACAAGTGTATCGTTTTTATGTATTTGTTTTTACGTTTAAAAACACTTTGAATCCCATGTTTACCGGTGAACTTTAAAATATACTTGCGTTAAGACCCTATTTAATACCGGTGGGATTCAACGTGTTAAAGGAAACTTTTTTCCGTTTAAATTTTATCAAAACTCCTAACACACTGTTTTTAGTATACTAAAGGAAAAAAAACATTCTATTATTCAACACAGGAAAGTTTTTCTTAAAAAAAAAAAACAAAATTTTTAATGTACATTTTTGTAATTTCTTTTCTTATTAATTTTCTTTTTTCACTTCAAAAAATTTAAATACAAACATTTTCCTTTAAATTTTTATATATATGTATATTTTAGTACAAATTTTTTTATTGTTTTCTTTTTATAAAAATTTACACTGTTAAAGTAAGGAGAAAAAGGAAATAAAAGCAAAAATTTCAATTCAATTTTTTAAAGAAAATTCAAAAAAACAAAAAAAAAAAATTGAATAAAAAAAGTAAAAAGTGGATAAATTTTCTTTCTCTCCTTTTAAAATTTTCTGTATCTTAAGTACAATAAAAAAAAAACACAAAAAAAAAATTCTCATGAATATAAAATAATAAGTAACTGTAAAATACAAAAAACAAAAATAAAGATCCTTTTAAATCCTTAATCTAAGCACCAAAAAAAAAAATAATAAGAGGAACAAAAAAAAAACTTGTTGGATACGTAAATAAATTTTTTGTTTTTTTTTTTTTAAATTAAATTTTTAAATTCTCATACCCATTTTTTTTTTTTTTAAGTAAGTAGAGTTGAGAGATTAAAGAAAGTCAGAGAAACTTTCCGGATAATTCAATTTTTACTGTTGCTAAGTTGAATTGTTCATTTTTAAACGAATTTTTTTTTTTTTTATAGAAAGAAAAACAGGAATAAAAATTGAAGTTAAAATAAGAAAATAAATGAAAATTTGTGGAAATATTCAAAAAAAATTGTTTGATATTTTACTAGTGTATAAAAATTTATAAGCATTTATGAATATTGAATGAATATATGTATACTCAGAGTTGTGTTTTAATAAAATATGAAATTTTGAAGAAATTTTCTTTAACGTCAATAAGACGTCACATATACAGACGTCAATAGACACCAGACATTTACATATAGGAAAAATTTTGAAAACTAAAAAAACCTCAACTTAAACCTGATACAAAAAAAAAAAAAAATCTTTTGAAAAAAAACCTCCTCATAAGAGCCTATGTTGTATAATGCAAGTTTATTAAAAGGAAAATCGAAACAAAGGCAAATTTTAAACTCGATTTGTCATTGCAATTTAAATGACACGATTAAAAGTATATGGTTAGATAGGTAGGTAGGAAAAATGAACTGTTAATATGCACTTTTAGATCAGTTTAAGTCAGTTCTAATAACTAGAATCTGTAATCTTCTAAATAAACCGTTAAGATTTTTACAAAATGCTGCATGTCGATTATTTTTCTATTTCTACATTCGACAAATCGACAAAGTTATTCAAGAAGAATCCTCTCAAAAATCTTCTTCTTTTCAGAGCAAATGCCGAAGATTCATATAAAATGTAAACACAATTTGATCATTTTCTTTCTTTTCACCTTTGTCATTTAGTTCAAAAATCATTTCAGGGGAATTCTAATTTTCGTTAGCATGTCTGCACAAGATTAATACCATTCTTTCGTCAGAGCTAAGGCTAATGAATTAGATTCAAATTCTTAACAAAATGGTTTAATATTAGAAGAAATAAAAAATTTTGACACCTAATCCTTTCATTTTTGTTATCAAATGTCTTGGAAACAAAGTTTTCCGAAGTTAAAAAATTAACTGAAGAACTTCATTATAGCATCAAATTAGTAGAATGTTATAAGGATTTAATCTATAAGTTTTTAATAAGTTAATCAAAATGATTTAAACCCAAATATACTCTAAATTTAACTGAAACAATTTCTTTTCCAATAAAACATAGATTAGGAATAAAAAATGAAGTCTAAAGACCAGGATCTTCAACATTAATTTTATTTACTTACTGACCTCAAAGTTAAACTTACTTAAGTCATTATTTCAAATATTATAATTCAATAAAATTCGAAAACGTACTTAAGTGTATTTAGAATTAAATTTTATTTGATAAAAGAAAAACTCGTTCATTATTACTTCTAATTCAATTTTTTTTTTTTTAGAAATTGTCTGCATCTACTGAGACGTGCAACACTACACAATTACTATAAATAAAGTATTCATACTTCAAATTGATAAGCCATCATTTCATATTAAAGACAACTATAAATATTTACATTTTGTCCTTATTCAATTTTTATATTAAATAAAATCCTTTATAATCTCTATCCTTAATAGTATAATATTCTGACAATAAAGTATCTTATAACAATAATATAATAATATTATAAACAATAGGATTGTAAATACGTTGACTTGATACGAATATAGTAATTAAAGTATCACTTCAAAAGCAATCAAAAAATATGTAAATTAGATACAATAGAATTTACACGAATACAAAGGGATGAAGAAAAAAAAATACCTATTAATTGAAAAATTAACTAAAAAAAAAAAATAACAAATAAAAAAAGATTTTATACCTATGAATTGAATTGTTAATTACTAGACTGTATTCAAGGGATTAATAACCGAGAACTGTATTAAAAGTTTCATGTATAAAATTGAATTTCTTCAACTTAAAAAAGAAGAGTATTTTGTGTCTTTAAATTAGAAGTTAGGGAGGGAATATAATTTAGTTGATTACATTTTTCGTTTTATTTTATACCCCCGTATGAACTTAGTTCTCAGAGCATAATAAATTTAGGACTATGTTTGTGACAACTTAAAGAAGACGAGATAACTATGGAAAAATATACATATTCTTGCTCAGGATCGAATTGTGAGTCGATTAAACCATTAATGTTTGCCTGTCAGTCAGCGCATAAAAAATAAAGAAGATAGGGTTCTGATCAAAGATACATAAAATTATTAGTTTTACTATTGAAATCCACTAAATTCGACTGGTGAGTTCAAATAACTGTTAATATGCTGTGGTTCGGTTTCATTATAGCTGTAACTTCTTTGTATGAAAATAATTCAGCGTCTATTGAAGCTAGGTATCTGAAATTTTGTTAAAATAAGTCAAGTATACCAACTTGACTCTATATAAATCTAGAGTAATAGGTTCAGTTAGTTGCCATACAACTTATATTTTTATATTAACATAATTTATTTTCTTATATTTTAGTATACCTTATAAAGCTAGACATCTGAAATTTTCTAAAAAGTTATCAAATTTTATCGCAATAACTTCTATGGAGTTTTGTAGCTCTAGAGTCTAGGTCAATAGATTGATTGAGGCAGATTAAATATAGTGAAACTAATTGCCTTGAATACTTGCCTTCAACTCTCAAAATTTATATATAAAATTTATTTTGATATTTATTTAAGTTTTATGGAATAGCATACATAAAGTTCCTACAAGCATCCTAGAATTGACACAATTCATTCTACACCCTTCCTCGTTTAATTTGTATAGATGCTATTTATTTATTTATCTTTCAAACTTGTCTTCAACATGCAATATTGTGTACAGCCAAAAAATAAAAGTGCTATTCTTCTCGGATGTAGGTCTTTTGGATTTGATTTACTGTAATTTAATGTTATATCATATTGTTATCAAATAACAAATGGTCAAACTTGACCTCGTGCAATGTCGCAAGATTGATATGGGTCAAAACCGCTTTAAGACGATCCAATGAAAATGAGTATAATCACCGGTCACTGTCTAATAGGGAAGCATGCCAAGACTTACTTCAAACGACAAAATATGAAGAAAAGAAGGAAACTACTCTCCATTTCCTTTGCACATGCCCGGCCTTGTCGACAAGAAGGAATAGTCCTATTTGGGGCAATATCTCTTCAACAACCTTGACGATCTAGCAGGTAAAAATGTGAAGAGCATTCTTCGCTTTGCAAAAAGCTCAAATCGTTTTAACGAGTGGGATAGAAAAGTTTCTATGTGGTATCACAATGGACCTTAAGTGTGCCTTTTTGGCAGTCACCTTAACGTAACCTAATCTAATGTTAATGTTATATCTTCTTATTTTACTGTTTTACCTTTTTTATTATTCTTTTTATTATTATGTATAGGTAATAATATAAAGAAAAACTTTTATTTACCTTATCTTATTTCCAATTGATTATTGAATAGAATATTGTTTTAAAATAATTCATTTTGAAATTAGTATACACTTACCTGAAAATAAAAAGAAAAAATTAAATATTATATAATAATTTGATAAAATTAAATATTTGAAATTTTTATATATTAAAAATAAATAAATTTAATTAAATAATTTGAAATTAAAAATATATAAATTGATACATTTTTATTTCGAAATGATTAAAAACAATTTTTAGCAAAAAATCCTTTAAATACATAATACATACTAATATTGAAATAAAACTTAAAACTCAAAAAAACTCTAAAACAATGCAAATTAAATTTAAAAAAAAACAAAGACTCAGTAAGTAATAAACAATCTTTTATATATTATAAATAAGTTTTTAAAATAAAAGTTTAGAGGGACTTCAACGAAATTAAAAAAAAAAAAAAATCCGAATGGTAGCAATTCCCGCAAAAATAAAACCTCACAGTAAAAACAATCCCAAGTTTCAAAAAAGTTACAAAATCTTAATGTTACAAAATCACAAGTTAGGAAATAAAAAAATGATTGAGAAACATTCTAGAGTTGGTGTTGGTTACAGAGTGCGATTTTCAGAGTGTCTCCGATTTCAGAATGTCATGAAAAGAAATCAGAGTGGCCCGATTTTCAGAATATACATAAGGTGTTTCCCACTCGATGGTCTTCCTTGAAATGGATGATCAGGCATGTCGAGACGAACAAAAAAAATATCAAAAGATTTTTAAAAAAAGATCTATAACTTTTGAACGGCTTGCTATAGGGAGATAAAAAATAAAAAATTAAAAGCGTACTAATGATTCCCATATCATAACAGTTACAAAGTTATGAAGGTTCAAAATGATTTAAAATGAAAAAAATATGTTTCAAATTCAATTTTCTTTTGAAACACTCTGTATTTTGGGGTACTTTTTATATATCATATTTCGAAACAGCTTTTCTAACCTTATAATTGGTACCCAATAACTTTTTCTCTATCCCTAACCGTTTTTCAGATATAAAGAATAGAAAAGTCAGATTTATAAGCTTTTCCCAGAATTTATATATATATAAATAAATATATTATATATATATATATATATATATATATATTTATATAAATGAATAAATATATGTATATATATACCTAAATGTATAAGCGAGATTTTAAATTACAAAGAATTTTAAGTTAGTTGCAAAATCAGGATTTGTCCCTTTACCAGAATTTGTATACATATATATGTACATACATGGCGATATTTTAAGATGGAGATTTTGAAACGCAAGAATTTGAAAAGAGATTTTTCACATTTAGAATTAATTTTATTTTTATGAAATTTTATTTATTTGGATTTTTTTTTTTTTTGTATTTTAAGTTATGTGTTTTTAGATTTTCCTTCTTTCTTTGGTAGTTTGAAAATCTCAACACAATTTCGGTTGTACGCTGCCAGAAGATGAAAAAATGATGGCAATTTAAATGAAAGGATATTAAGGTAAAATCTATAGTATTCGTTTAATTTTATATAAATTCACCAGATTATGTATCAAATCTGTCATTGTTTTTTTTTTTCCTTTTAAGTTTAAAATTTCAGAATTGATACAATTATGAAAATCTTTTAATTAATCTAAGAAATCTAAGAAGAATATATTTGAAATATTTGTTAAATAAAAAAAATTAAGGATTGCATACTGTAAAATTCGAATTTTTGAAAAGACAAAACTAAAATAAAATGATTTTATACAAAAAAAAACTTATTAATAGGGTGTTTATGAAATATGATTGAAAATGTACGGAAAATGTAAACGCAATTCAATATGAGTCATTTATGTATGAGTCATTTATTATATAGTAATAATGACTCATACAAAATTTAAAAATCAGATACAAAAAAAAAAATTATAAACGAAAATTTTCAAAAATAAAATGTAGGTCAAAGGTGAAAAGAAGAAAAAATTCTGTATTAAAAGGAATGAATTTTCTAATATTGATATAATTTTCAATATATATACATATACATAAATGTATATATATATTATATTTTTGTTTTAATTAATTGTTCAAAAATTTCGAACCGAATTTTATGTTTTTGTTTTTTTTTTAAATGTATTTTTAAAACTAATTAAAAAAAAAAAAAAAACAAAATACATAATAGATTGGTAATTTTATTTTATATTGTGGGTTTTTAAATTTTAATGAAAATATTACAAATTAATAATTTTTAATTACTTTTTCAAAATATTTTTTTTTTACCCCGGAAATTTATTTTATTATATTTTTTTCGGATTTTTTTTCTGTTATTTTTCTAATCTAATGTTTAAATTTAAATGCCTATACTAAGTATGTACATTTAATATATTATGTATGTATATAGTTAGGTGTATAAAAGAATTTGTTTTAGAAGAATTTATATTTCCCACAAAAAAAAAAAAAAAAAAAAAACAAAAAATAAAAATGAAATAACCAAAATATATAAATTAAAATTTTCTAAATTTCTAAACAAAATATGTATTTATAAATATGTTATTATTTTATTTCACCACCTTTATAAAATTTTTTTTTTTTTTTTCAAATTCTCTTTACTTCTATTTACCTCCTTCTCGCCTTTATACCTTTCCTAAGATACATATATTTGTATATACATAGTTTAATACATTTATTATAGTTTTTAATATTTTAATATTTATAGTTTAATTCTACATATTATATTATATATACATATAATATTATATAGGTACCTACAAACATATATAATATGATATTATAGTTTTTAGTTTATAGTTAAATTAGAGCCAATTAAATATTAGAAAATTATTTAGTAGATGCCCCGGATAAAATTACAAAATCAATAATCTAAATAATTTTTTTGTTTGTGTTTATTTAGAAAATATATAGAAAAGGAAAACAAAAAAAAAAATTAAATTATATTTTTGGGTAAATATACATATATATATATATATACATATTAAATAAATATATATATATATATAGATATAGATCTTATATATAAATATATAAAGAGTATATAATATATATAGTGACCTGATATTCTAAAATTAAAAATAAATGAACCAACGCCCTTTTTTGTTGTTGTTGTTGTTGTTTGTTGCTGTTGGTGCTGTTGGTGTTTTTTTGTTTTATATTTTCTTCTTTTTATTATTATTATATTTTTTTTTTTTTTTTTTTTGTTACCTTATGTGTACTGTTTTTTTTTTTTTTTCTTTATATTCGGTTTTTTTTTTTTTTTTAATGTTGTTGTTGTATCTAAAACATCCCGGAGCAGCCAACATAAAGAAAATTTTCAACAAAAATATAATAACAATAACCGAAAAAAATAAAATAAAAACAAAAAAAAACAAAAAAGAACATATAAAACAGAACAAAACCATAGGATTATAATATAAAAGTATAGTGATAGTCAGATTGAAAAAAAAAAAAAAAAAAAACGAAAAAGAAATATACAAAAGAAAACAAATCATATTAGAATATGAAAAAAAAAAAAAAAAAAACAAACAAAACCAAAATATATCTACAGATATTTTGAATAAATTTTCATCATTTTATTTTATATCTACAATATACATACATACGTATACATATAATATTAAATGCATGCTTATAAGTTATAATATATATATATATATATTATGTATATGTACATATGCTGGTAAGTGTATGTACAATAAATATTATGGGAAAAAGAATTTTCGTTTTTTTTTTTTTGTTTTTTTTTGTTTTTTTTTTTTAAATCAAAAATTCCCGAAAATGAAAAGAAATATAAAAATTCTAATATTATTTAAGAGTTTAAAAATATTTTTTTATATATTTAGGTATGGTGTGTAAGTGCCATTTTTCCATTTTGTTAAAACTGTATATATAATAATATAATATATAAATTGTAAATATACCCATAAAAATAATCATCATCATCATCAATATCATTCTTATCAAAACTATTATTTTCATCATCAATATTATTATGATCAGTTCATATCTTCCTCATCATAAACATTAGCACCACCCAAACCATAAGTGTGTTTTTTTTTTCTTTTATAATTGGAGAAAAAATAAAAACTAAAATTCCGCATACGTTTATTATAGGTTCTGTGCAATTTAGTTACTGAAAAAACTACGATCAAAGATAAGTTTTTTTTTTTATTTTATTTTGATTTCATTTTTATGGAACACAAAACAAAAACAAAATAAAATATGAATCATAAGCAACATATTATAAAAAAACATACAACATACAATTCATAACAAAAAATAAATTGTATGTTTGTTTGTAACATCTGGATAAGTACATCAAATTTTTTTTTTCCATCTACATACATACATACATGTATGTAAAAAAATCGAGCTCAAAAAAATGTAAGAAGTTTCTGGGAAACAAATAAACAGAAAAGATATGAAAAAATCATAGAATTCAGTATAAATAAACTGGAAATAGGATATTATACTAATAGGATTCCTGTCGGAACACTGCCGGCTAAAATGACACTTAAAGAAAATCGGAATAGAAAATGACAGTACATGCAGATTCTGTCAAGAAGAAGAAGAGATTTCAGGTTACAAATTCAACACTAGGGAACGTTACTCCGAGTTAGATATGTGTATCTAGGAGTACTCGTATATATTTTATAGTCGAAGATGAATTGCCAGCAATAAACCCGATACGATTCTTTACTTTCTTAGAGGCAGTAGGGCAGACAGAAGTATTATAAGTGTAGAAAAATTCAGAAGAGGGAGAGCATAAAAAGAGGAGGAACACAATACATCTATACCTCAAAAGATCACTTATAACCTTTAAATAACAAACAAATCTAATCTATACATATTGTATCATATTTGTATTATGATATTCTTATTAAGCGCGAAGGATTTTCAGCCGTATAAGTTTTTAATAATATTTTCAATGTAAATACTTAGTTTGCATAAAATTTCAGAAGTTAAGGGAGTAATTGAATATAGATATGATACCATGTCAAGAATTTTTTACTATTATATATTAAGCAATCCTTGTTAAAATCTATATATAATATTATGTACTTAGTATATATACATTACTAAAAGTCAATTGAGAAAATTTTTATTAATATTATCCCTTTTTTCCTAATAATGTCTGTTATATATGACTCTAATAAACTTTTAAGATATTGTGACCTTGTGACCTTTTGACCTTTTTTTTTGTTCAACAAGTAAAAGAATTAATTCCTCTGAATTGAATCATAAATATTTCGTTTGAATCTGCGGAATTCTTAATCTTAAATTTTTCCAACTTGTTGTCCTTTATTTCTTCTTTGAACTATTCTATTCTTTTGTTTGAGCAAAAAACAATTCGTTTTTTAATTTATGCCCCCGAAGTTATTGTATGAAGATGGTTTTATTGTAATTAGATTGTATGAAGATGTATTCTTTTTTTCAATCCAATTAAAAACAAAGTACAGCTGATATTTATCAATTTAAACTTCCAATTGCATATTTAGATTAAACTTTTATAATCATATACTGGTTTAAACGCAAACTAATATTATAATATATTCTAAACTTTTTTTGTTCTATACTCTTCCAATTCCAGATCAAACATGTGAATTCGTAAGTAAAATTCGGATACTGCTTTTTTTTTTTTGTCAACACGAAGATTATTTACATCCCTATATTTACGAAAAATTAATAAACAATATAATATTGTAATATTATTAGGAATCATGAAATTCCAACATTTGTAGTTTCCATAATATTTTTTTTTACTTCCGTTTTGTGTCAAATTTTTAAGGACATTCAGGATAAGCAGGTTTCTGATAAAATTGTTTGACTGTACAAAAAGAAAAAATAATATCACATAAAATTTTCATAATTTTTTTTTTTTTATTATAAATCGCATATACTATATATATATATATATATATATATATTCAATACACATATATATATACATATTTAACATTCAAAAATTATATAATATCTACCTACATATTATTTCCTAATCTTAATCCATATATATACAAATATACATATATATATATATATATATATATATATGGATATTTTAAAAAATTCTATAAAGAAATATATACATAAATATATAAATATATATATACTCCATTTAGCAAACATCCTTTTTTTTTTTGTTAATAAAATGAATACTCCATCGTAAAAGAGAATTTTCTGAACATGGTAAAGAAAATAAAAAACAACTAAAAGAATAAAGGAAATAAATTTGGTATTCAGCGTTTGTTTTTTTATTTTGTTTTTTTTTTTTGTATTTTTTAACAATTTTACATATAATATCCTACCTACCTAAAGTGAATAAAAACTAAAAAATAAAAAAAAAATTAAAACAAATTTCGAATTTCGAATTTTCGTTAAAACGCATTATTTAATTTTTCTATTATTTTTCTACAAAAATTTCGTATTTACGAAAATTTGAAAGCCTAATCAAAATTCTATACAAAACCACCTTTTAAAACCCACCCAATAAACTTCATTGAACTTTTTATCATGTTGGCAAAAAACAAAAAAAAAAAAAAATTATACCCACTTGAACATAGATGTACGTATATGGATGTTTGTCTATATTTCTATATTTTCCTTGTGCAAACTTTATTTTTCATCAATTTAACAAAAAATATCATTTAACTATATCTAAAATATAATCAATATCATCATCATCATCATCAATATTATCATAATCATCACTATTATCTTTATTATTATTCTGAAATGAAATCTTTGATATTTCTATTGTGCTTTCTATATATATATACATATATATACCTCAAATATATTTTTGCTTATAATAAAACCCACTTTTTTGACCATCAGCATTTTATTATAAAAAAAAAAAAACAAATATCACTAAAAAAAATCTAATAGCCTTAGCCTACGAACGAACAAAACACAATTAGAATTTAAAGGACTTCAACTTTTTTTTTTTTTTTCTATACCACTGAGAATCAGTAGAGCGGAACAGAAGTATAACAACAAAATAACGTCCAATATATTACATATACAAAAAAGTGCCTTAATAAAATATATTACAAACATATTTCATACAAATATATGTACGTCATATAATTTTGAAACCTACATATCGATATATCTATATATATATATATATATATATATACAAACACTTTGTATATTTATACATACATTTATGGATGTAAGTAATATAAAATTATCTATAGATACAGAAAAAAATAGGATCCAAAATCTCAAACATATTTCTATACATACGTGTAAAAAAAAACAAAAAAAAAAAACAACAACAACTTCAATTGAGGAATGAGGGTCAGAGGGTATGAAAGAGGAATGAGATTGAATAAAAGATATAGGGAGGAATAGAGAATATATGATTTGGATCAAACCATATAAAGATTCACAATTATATAAAAAGAATTCATTCAGGATTCAGTTAATTTTAACTCTATTTTATTTTTTTATTTTTTTTATAACAAACAAATATGTAAAAAAAAAAAACCATTCACATCCATATTAAGTATATATTTATTATTGTGTGCGTGTAAAATATGTTTCAGTTTACGACTTTTTTTTTTTGTTTTTTTTTTTTTAGTATGGTCCCTATAATCTGGTATTAAAAGATTAAACAATATTTAAATATACATTATTAAATTTTTATATCTATATATTTATATGATGACATATTTTATATATCTATATACATGTATTTTTTTTATTTATAGATATATTAAAGTGTTAAATTACATTAAGTAGGTGCGTATGTGCCTATATTAGATTCACTATTTCACAAAAAACAAAATTTTATGTGACAAAATTAGGTGGTAAACATTTTATTAAAGTACCAATTCAAAGTCCAAAAAAAAAAAAAGAAAAGAGGTCCCCAAAAAACTTTAGTTGATGGTGGAAATGATATGAAAAATTAAAATTAAAGTGTATATGAAAGAAAAAAGAAAATAAGAAGGAAAGAAAGAGTCTATATGTTTTTTTTTTTTTTTTATGCAGCAAACAAATAATAAAACTAAAATTCCATTTTAATTTTTTTTTTTTAATAGCCCGTATGTTTTATTATGTGTATGTATAATTGTATACTGATATCTTACATGTATGTATGTGAAAATATATTCTAAATTGATGTTTATATCATAACATTAATATTCATAATAAATAATTTACTGTTATATTTATTCATTTATTTACATATATATATATATATATATCCATAAATAAAGAGAATTAGAATTTATTTATGAAAATTTTATTTGGTTTCTCGGTTTTTCCATATATACGATCAAAATTGTGTGTATGCGTGTATGGATACTGTATTCAAATCCTTATTTTTTTTTTTTTTTTTAGTCATAATCGAAAATAAATTAAGATACTAGGCACATAGTACATACATACATATTTATCGACATGAATTTATAATATATAAAATGCAACGCTCGTGAAAAACAAATAAAATATATAAAGAAAAACAACAAAAAAAAAGGAAAATTTTACATTTTCATTAAATTTGTTTTTAGGTACCTTTAAAACAAATTAAAAAAAAATGTAATTTTAAAATCTTCTATTTTAGATGCAATTTTTGGATTTTGCGTCAAAAAAAAAGCAACAAAGCCAAAATAAAGGTGATTATCAGTAAAAAATAAGTGGTTATCCTTGCAGCGTAATTATTAAAAGTTTTAATTTTGAATAAGAAAAATGTCAAGGAAAGTATGACGCAATTTCACAGAAAATACAAAATTGATGAGAATTTATTAGGAAAAAATTAGGAACAGATAATGTAAAAAAAATGATATTATGAGAAAATGATTGGGAACAATTTTCCCAAGAGTAAGAAATCTCTTATTATTGTCTCTCTCTCTCTTATTTAAGTCTTATTATTGTATTTTTTGTTTCATTTATAACTTTCTTTATGTTTTTTTTTCTTTCCTTGACAATTTTCTCATTTTTCCCTTGAAATTCAAAAACCTTTAATTATACATTTGGACACCCTGTTTAATAAAAGATTGATCTTTACTTTTTTCCCAAGATATTAACCGTAAAAAAAGAAAATAGTCCTTTACTTTTTGGAAATGTACACCTATTCGTTTTAATGATTTTATAGACATTTTTTTTTTTTTTGAGAATTATTGTGAATTAATAAAAATTGTTTAACTATTGTGAATTGAAATTTTTATTTTTACTTTTGGAACTTCTTTTTTATTTTCAGTTTGAGTAAGATTTTTCTGCTAATGAAATGAAAATCAAATATTTAGAAGTTGATATATCTTGAAAAATTTTTAGAACTGAAAATTGAAATTATTAAGTTAATAAAAAATTTAAAATCAAACACTTAGAAAGTGTGTTTAATTTTTAAAATCAAAGAAAATGAGATTTTAATTATGTGATTTGATTAGGTTCAATCATTATAATAAAATTTTTGATATTAAGACTTAAAAGAAGAGAATAGTCGAGAAGAAAAAAGAAGAGGAGAAGAGAATTGAAAAGAGATGTAGAAAAGTTGTGAAGAGAAAACCGAAAATCATAGACTGGAACATTATCATATAATAAATAACCATAAGTTAAAAATCTATGTATTAAATAATTACAAAAAAAAAATAAAGAAATAAATAAAGAAATAAATAATAAATTAGTGATATTAGGTTTCAAATGTGAAATTTATTTATTTTTTTCAAACAAAGCATTTAAAAGATTTAATTAACTTGAAGTTTAAAAATATTCAATCTAAGGCCTATGTTGTCTTTCTTATACAGTACACAGTGTAAGCAAAAGTTGTAAAAAAGAAGGTATGAAAGAGATTTATGATCGTGAATGTTCGCCCCCTATAAGTAATTATAGGATCAGATTGAAAGTCTGAGGATTTGGTTACTTTTCTATACGGAAAATTATTACTCACAATCGGGAAGAATTCATTTTATTATTTATTCTGTAACTTAAGTTTAATACTTAAACTATATATATGGACTCGGTATATTAAATATAGAAGACAAGTATGATTACAAGAAAATGATATCAAAATGATGCCACATTTGTACAATTTGTAGATACCTATTCACAAAGATGGAACTTTATAGAGTAAATATTTAAAATAATCAACCATAGCAAAAATTTAAAGTTAAGATTACTTAGATATAGAAGTGCAGACCACATTATGTACATACATATATGTTAAAATAAATGAGTTTAAATACTTTTAGTCACCATGAATGCATTTTATGGATTTTATAGTTGCATATATGTATATTAAAATGTTAACTAACAAATTTTTTTTTTTTTGAATCCCAAAATAGAAAGTAAGTTTTATACATTTACGAGTATATTATAATATATGTATGCATATACACTTATTAACTAATTTTTTTTTATATACATATGTACAATAAAATATTTCGAAGAAAAAATAATAAATATATAGTAATTAAGTTTTTTTTTAATAATAATTATGGATATTCATAAAAAGTATTTTTTTAAAATGGCATCCAAACAAAAAAAAAAAAAAATGCCTTTAAAACAGTTTTATATGAAGATGAATTTTTTTTTTTTTTTTGTTTCCTAAAAATCTTCAATTTATATCTCATTTGAACCGCCATATTTATTATATTTTGATTTTTTTTTATATATACATATGTATATATATATTTTATATACATACATATATCTAACATTATATATTCATTAATACATTGTATTAAGTATATATATATATATTGTAAGTTTGTATATAGATATACATGTATATACATATATATTGTGCATTTTTAATAGTTTAATATAAGAAAATCATTGCAGCATCTTTAGACTACAATAAAAACAAAAGCAACAAAAAAAAAAAAAAAATGAAAAGGTCAAAGCCCTTAATGGACTTGACTTGTATATTTTGCTTCTTTTTTTTTTTTTTTTTTTTTACTCCGTCTTTCTCTGTCATTTTTGTTTTTTTTTTCTTCCTTTTTTTTTTTTTTTTGTTTTTATACTGAAGTTAGTTATTGTTATTTCGGTTTAGGTTGTTTGTTACTGTTGAACTTTAAAATTCAGATATTTGTACTAAATCAACTCTTGTTAAAATAAAAAAAAAAACAAAAGACAGTAAAAACTGTAAAAAAAAAAAAAAAATATTGTTAGTGTATAGTTAAAAACAACCATTAAAAAAATATTTTTTTTTTAAATTTATAATGTCGATTCATAGTAATAAATTTCTTTTTTTTTTTTCTAATTTCTTTTTTCTTGTATACACGTATTATTCAATATATATATATATATATATATATATATAAGTATATATCTTAAATAAAAAAGATTCAAATTTGAAAATGTTACAACAATTTTAAAAGTCTATTTTCTATGTTTGTATGGAATGGATGTATACAACAAAATACTGTAGATATTTTATACTTATATAAAAGGATAAAAATGCATAATATTGATCATGATTGATATTGATATTTATATTGATGATCATATTGATGATATCATTACTAAATTTTATTTATTTCCTTTAGATTGTAATTTAAAAAAAAAAAAAGTTAAACTGTATAATAAAAGAAAGAAAGAAAAAAAAAAATAAAATATTATATTCGTAGCTCTGTCATTTCAGTCATGGGATTAATTCAATTTAAATGTGGAGCAAACAAAAAATACAAAAAATATTTTTTTTTGGTATTATTTAAAGAGAATTCTATTTAGTTAGGTTCTAATTTAGAAAATAATTTTAGAAAATTTGCACATTTCAATTAAATTTAATTTAGTTCAGGTTTAGAAAGACATGGTTTTGCAAGAGAACTTTCCAGTCAAATGTAATATTTCACTCTCACTTTCCTTTTCAGATGTATCAGATTCAACATTTTTTTTTTTAGCTTTGTTCCCAGTCCATTGTTTTTAAAGTCTAGAATTGTTGATTGTCTCATGCGTTATCATTAAGAAATTAAACATTTCTTTAAGCAATGCTTGTACGATTTTCAATTCTCCTATGACCGCATTAAAAATTATACTTAACTCGTTGATTTGCCTTTTGCATTTGTTACTATCAAACATTCTCTAATAAATTTAGTTTAATAAGAATTAGTTTAAGAATAATCAAATATAAGTTCTTTACCGGTATCTTTTAAGTGCCAAAAAACTTCAAACATATTGGATAGTAAAAGTTTCAATTGCGATTTCACAAATAATTTATGATTTGAAAATTAAACTTATAGAAAATGCAAAAGGAGAACCAATATCAAAAAAAAAAAAACGTAATTGATACATTTTGATATAATGTAACTCAAACCAAGGTATTTTATTATACTAAGTGCTAACACTGTTTTATATTAAAAAAGCTTTTATTGCGGCTGCTGTAAGTTCATCCAATTGAAAGATTGTCATAGTAGTATACATATATGTAAGTCAAGTTATTTTTATTTTTTCATTTATTATTCAGTATTGTTTTTTTTTTATGTCTTTTACATTGTGTATTGTTATCTCTTTCTTTTTGCAAAACATTTTCATTTTATTTTTCTTTTTCATTTTGTTACATTTTTTTTTTTTTTTTTTTTAATTTATTTCTATTTATCGATTTTTCTTTTTTAAAAGAAAAAATTATGTGTCTGAAAAATAATAATAAAAAAAGAAGCCATTCTTTTAAATTTTTATTAAAAATTAAAATTTGGGTTTTAGAAAAAATTTATAGACTGTTAGAAGTTTAATCGGAGATAGCAATTAAAAATAGTATTTATTATGTTTAACTAATAGTTATTTTAATATTTAATTGGCTTCACGATTTTAATAATGTTCTAAATGTTTGACGAGTTCATCTAAACGACAAGTTTAAAATGGCATCAAGAAAACTAATACAGAAACAAATTAACAGCAAATGGAACTTAAATTATTGAAGACAAATTAAAAAAAAAAAAAATCGAGTTAAATTTTTACCAGATTGAAATTCAAAAATGGAAATAAAACCGATAACCATTTTTTTTAATGCTTTTCTCTTCCACATAAATGTGGACAAGAAATTACACAGCCTTTCCTGTTCAGGTGTGGCTGTAAATTTTATAAGGGGGAATAACTCTTACCACGTGCGTGGGACTCGAACCCACACTCCCTCGATGTTTAGAGCGTATTTTATACGCTCTTACCCACTAGGCCACCGCGACCTCTGATAACCATAAATTGACTTCAAAAATAATATTGTAGGAAATGAATTTACATTATTCGGAAATTATAGACAGAGTTGTCTTATAGCTGCCAGCACAATGAAACTTAAGATATAGCCTAATCTCTCAATGAAATGATGGACGATAAAAAGTAAAAGAACATTCAGAGAAAGTAATTAGACTATATACACGCTAGAAATTATACTGAGTAGAAAATTTCAACCGAACTTTATAAGTAAGAAGACATGAAGTAAATTTAATGAAAAGGAAGGAAGAAAAATTAACCGCAGTTTCAGATTTTGAATTATTTTTTTTAATACACTTTCTAACATTTTGTATAGAAAATGAGTAAATGTGTTATGAGTAGATATTTAATTGCCCTAAAAGCTCTTATTTTCATTAACTATAACTATTCCCTAACTATTTAGGGAAAATTAAAGTCGCATCTTTTTTACATAAGAAAAATATTTTAAAATGCAATATTTTCATTCATAAACATGCATTTAAAAAATTGTCTTCCTTTAAATTTTTTATTTTAAAAGCTTCTTAAGATAAATTGCCTCAATATCGTAATAGTATAAGTCAAGACTACTTTCATACTTTAAAATTTTGTACATGCTTACATATATGGCTATAATCGAGACTCACATCAATTATGAAATTATTCATACGCGCGATACGTGAGAATCGATTGCAATTCTCTCACAACTACATTCATGCGTTTCCAGTTCTTGGCCTGTTTACTTAGGTCTTGCTATAACTATTAATCTATCCATTAGAATTTTTTTTTTTTTTTTTTAAAAGATTCTCATTCAATTAAATAATTTAAATAATCAAAGTATCAAAGAGTAGTTTAGAATTACATAAGTAAATTTTTTGTATTCAGGATTAAATTTTATTAAAAAAATTATTTTCTGCCTCCCATAAACTCTTATAGTTTTAAATTTGGCAATTTACCAAATAATAAAATTTATTTAAAATAATATCAAAACTTTAGAATTTCAATAAAATCTTCTTGGAGTAAAAAAAAAAAAAGACGAAAACTAAAAGGTATCCAAGCCGGATTCATTAAGAAAAAAAAAAAAAACTACAAAACAATTTAAAAAAGAACATGAAATTATGAGTCATAAGTTATTGTTTCTTTGTTTTTTTTAAAACAAAACACCATGAACAGAAGGAATGCATAAAATAATTTATGTATGTATGTATGTATGCATGTACAACGTTTAATTTAGTTACCGCCACCGTTAGTTCTGCCGCCATTATAAAAATCAAAAAAAAAAACAATTTTGAAGACAACGAAGAACAAATTAACATTTTAGTTTTTTCCATTTTCAATGTCGTCCCAATCATCATCATCATCATCATCATTATCAAAATTCAAAATACATGATTAAGATGATACCGTAAAGAAGTCCACTATCAGATCAGTTTACCTTGACAAAAGATGAAGATGAAAAAAAAAAAAAAAATGCAATTGCAACACAGACTAGAACGCAAGTTTTATTCGATTGTGTTTTTTGTTTTTGTTTTTTTATTTTATGTTGCTTATGTTATGTTGTCATCTTTCTCGGTTTTATGTTGCTTGTTTTGTTTCAACTTTTTGGTTAGAAAATTCCAGATGAAATGTTTTTAAGATTATTATTATTATTTTTATTATTATTTTTTTTTGTTGTTGTATGATTTAAATCATTACAGTTCAAGTAATCTGGGTTTATGTTCCTGTTTTTGTTATTGTTGTTGTTATTATTATTGAATTTAACAACAGGAAAATATAAAAAAAAAATATAAATAAATGGACGAACGTTGAACGTTGTTCATTATTACTGATTGCCAAATGAAAATAATTACTGTTGACAAGCAAAGAACAGAAAAAAAAACAAAAAAAGTAAATGATTCCCTCTTTTTTAATATTTTTTATATGTAGGACATACATACATACATATACGAGTAAGTATCTGATTTTGATTCATGTAATTTCTTTTGTTTTTTTATACAAAATAATAAATTCAATGAATTCCTAAAGTTCCTGATAAATTACAAAACTTTATATATGTATGTAGGTTGGAATCATTTTGATTTGAGTTCTTTTTTTTTTTTGTTTTTTTTTTTTTTAACTTTAGATTAAAATATTTGAAGGGATTGGCTCATGTAATTAAAATCAGAAGATTTTTACCATTCTAATAATTTATTTCTAATTATTTAAAATAACTTTTGTAAAAGTATGTACATATATAGTATGTATGTATGTATACTATATACATACATACTATATGTATGTATATAGTATATATTGATGCACATATTTATACTATATATTATAACCAGGGCTGTAAACCCACAAAAAATCGGGTTCGGATTCGTGTTCGAACTGGAAAATTTTAGTGGGTACGGTCTGGGTTCGGGTTCAAATTTTTTAATCAACATAACAAGTGCAGCATTATTGATTGTAAATCAAAATCTATTAATTTTACTTATGTATTATTTTTTGCTTTATTTTATTTGCAAGTGCATAGTAGATATAGAAATCAAAAATAGAGAAAAAAATTTTATTTGCAAGTGCATAGTAGGCATAGAAATTAGAAATAGAGAAAAAAATTCTTGAAGAAACATGAAAAAAATAAAAACAAATTGTGTTTACTTCTTTCTATTTGGAATGGAATATGTAAACTATGACTAGCTATACCAAAAGCAATGCACATTTGGATATACAAGTAGAATATTATCTCTCAAAATAATTGTTCTTGTTCCGGAGCGGTTTTGAGTTCCGGTTCGGGTACGGTTTGCAGCTCTGATTATAACTATAGACAGTAGAAAAATGATAAAAGTTGGTTTCCATATTAATGTGTACCATCAAAAATTGAATAACACATGAGTTCAATAAGACAAGAAAATAGCAATTTAATATTATATAAGGATCTGAACATTTTTTAAATCTTTATATTATAATGATAGCCTACGATTGTCTCCATTTTCTTTTTATAAAATGAATAGAAATTTAACTTGAACTTATTTCACTTCTAATATTTTTGGATCCTTTTAAATACTTATATCTTTAATAACACGAAAAATTTAAGTAGAATTGAAAATTTTTGAAAAAAATAAATTTTTTTTTGCACTTTATAGATAAAATCCAAAGTTATACATATTTTTGAATCTTTTAAAGAAATTTTCAAATTAAATAATAATTCAAAGAAAATCCTTATAATATGTTGGAAATCAAAGTAAGTAAAACTTTTATTGAACATGAGTTCGTTTAACTTATGTATTGTAAATTAAGAATCTAATTTAAACAAAATTTAATTTAAACCATGTATCTATATAAAAAAGTGAATTATTATGAACATTTAATGAATTTACCATTACCAACAGTAAATACCAAAATAAAGTACCAACAACAATTAAAAACAGGGTTTTAAATATATTCGAATGAAATCATTATAGAAAAATATTTTTTTTTTTTAAATCATATTATTTTAAATATATAAAATTAACAGATATACAACTGGTTTACTTTGAATGACTCTGATTTATCTGTTTATAAGGTTTAAAATTTCAATTCTATTGACTATAGCTGAGTTTTTTTTTTCAGACTTAAGAATTTTTTTGAAATGTACGAGCATCGATTATTATTCAAAATTTTTTTTAAAACAACCTCATAAAAACAAATCAGTAACAAAACACTAAAAAGAAGTTATTTGAAAAAAAAAAAACTTTCACATACATACATAGGTATACCTACTTATATGTACATTACAACTTGTTTTAATTTTGTGATAAAGAACCGATCAAAAAAAAAATAAAATTTTAAATCGCATAACCCATAATGCATAACAGAGATGTCAATAAAGATCAAAAAAATGAGAGAGTTAAAAGAAGTTATAGTTCTTGTCTAAAAAGTCAAAGAAAATATTCAAAAGTTAAATCTATAAACCAAATTATTTCGGTAAACAGTTGAATAGATATATAATATTTAGCCAAAATGATATATTCAAATGTTTTATAGGTTAACGTACAGTTAACCTAAAGAATAGATTGCGTTTAATACATATTTTCTACATAAATTTTTTAAAGTAATGTAAAAGTATTTCAAAAACTAAAATTTATGAGAAACCAATCAAAAACATCTTAAGATTTATTTTGTAAACGTTTTTTTTTTTTTAAATAAATCTTAAAATATATTTGAATATTATTTGAATTTTATATGTACATAATAAGTACCGTTATGGTTCAAATACTTAAAAAATTATTTTAATTTACTCTGATTTTAAAATATTTCACTTTAACTCCAAAAAAAAAATTTAAAAATTTCCAACAAATGCAATTTATAATATGTACCTTCACGAATACATATATTTATGTGTGTATGGGTAAAATATCCTTTTTTTATTTTTGTTTTCTTTTAATTGTAGATAGGTATATTCTAAATATTTTTAATTAAAGTTTAAAACACAAACAAGTATAGCATGCAACACAAAATAGGTATTTCGACATTTAATATTGCATTTTATACGTCATAAGAAAAACAAAAACAAAAAAAAAAAACAACTAATTGCAACAACAACGATTTAATAAATTTTGAATTCTAATTTTATATGTAAAGAGTAAAAAAAAAAAATAAAACAAAAACAAAAAAAAACAATTAGAACCGAAAAAGTAAAAAAGGATCAAAAAGGATACCTGACTACAATAAACTTATACTTGTACATTCGTAAAGAAGAGAGAGAAAAAAACAAACAAACAAAAAATCGTATCTCATAGCTATTTTCGGTTCCCCCAATACTATTATTTTTTTTTTTTTTTTTTTTTAAATATTTTGCATCCTAAAGTTTAAAATATATTCAAATCAAATTTTTTTCATTGTTTAGATGCAAAAAAAAAAAAAAAATAATAAAATAAAAAATTGCTAACACATCAAAAGAATGAGCAAACGCACTTCGTATCAATATATAAAAACATAAAATAACAAAAAAAAAAAAAAAAATTAAACAAAACCAACCGACCGAAATAAAACGACGACTATTTATTGTCGGTTACTGGTCCAGTACTCTAGTCCATCCATAACAACTTAACAAGTATCCCTAATAATACATAACACACTATATTACTATAGATAAAGAAAGAGAAAAAGTATATAGAAAAAACTAAAAAGTAAAAAAAAGACAAAAGAAATAAAATTCTAAATAAAATTTATTTATTTTTATATATTATGTGTGTGCGTGTGTATATGTGTAGAATTTTATAAATAGTTTTCTGTAAATTTTAGAACGTATTCGATTTAAAGGTGGTTTTTTTGGTTTTTCATTTAAAAATTTTGTACACATTTCGTATCGTAAACTTTTATAAAATTTGAAAAGTTGAATTCATACCGTTAAATGTAGTTTTAAAAGCCTAGAGAAAAGAAAAAAAAGGATATGATGAATTCAGAAGGATTCAAATGGATTCAAAAATAAAATATGTATATTTATTTATCAATCAAATGTATATAAATGTATATTTTATTATCAAATGTATATAAAAGCAATATAAAACAAAAGTTCAAATTAACTCTACACGTATTTTTAATATTCAATGTATATTTATACATGTATATATGAATGTTTATTACAGATAATGTATGTATATAATACTGTTGCTACACTGTAAATAGTATAGTCGATGTCTTTCTTTTAATTTGTATAATAATATGTTTAGTAATTACTTTGGTAACAAATTTTATTGCCTAGATCTAGATCTTTAAAATTGAAACTTATAATTTAATACAGTAAAGGGCAGCTAACCAAATTCCAACACTTATACTCATCTATTTATTGAAACCTTAATTTTGTGGTCTCATATTTGTCATTGGTTAGAGATCACTGTTTCTTAACTATTCCTTCAATATTTATTTACTATTTCTTGACTACTTTTGAAAAATTGAAATAGAAATTTTATTTTTTTGCATTTTTCATCACTATTCTATTCATTTTTCATCACTATTCTATTCATTTTTCATCACTATTCTATTCATTTTTCATCACTATTCTATTTTTTTTTTCATCACTATTTCTTCATTATTTAATTTTTTTTTTAAAACCTACAAAAAAATATGACCTATTTTTTAAAAAAAAATATGAATTATAGTGATGTCTAAACTGCTGTGTAACAAATGTCTAACAGGCAGCATTAACTGTTTTTCCAAAAAAAAAATAACAAAATAGTGAAAAAATATGAAACAAATATATAAATTGAAAACATTAAAGTGTAAACGCGGTTTAATCTTTCTTTAATAGAAGATTTCGGATTGAAGCCTCGCTCCGATCAAATCTAATAGTAGTAATTCATATCGTAATATATAAAATAAATGGGATCGTATCGAAAACGGATTTTTAACAATTCTGTTTTTTAAAACCACCGGTTATCTATGTAAAAAAAAATAATTAGGGCGGAATTTAGAATTGGGTACAAAATCAGAATTATATGCTTTTTCCAGAACATTTTTTATACATGTATTTACGATATTCCGCTCTAAGAAGGATTTTAGAGTCGGATTCAAAAGCAGGATTATACGTATTTTTCCAGAATATTTATTATATATGTATATGCGATATTCTGAATTAGGAAGGATATTAAAATTGAAGTCGAAATCAGGGTTATACACTTTTTCCACAATTTAAAAAAAATCAAATTTTGATAACACATTATTATGATGAACGGCGTTAGTATTACATTCAAAATAAATAAATGAGGAATAGTTCTTGTATAGGATTATTAATGGTGTATAAATGAGTTTTATGGGTATATTATAATATTAAAAAAGAACTAAAACCGAGTAATCAACAATTTAATGAAAATAATTATTAAAGCAACTGAAGTTTTTATAGTCTAATATGAATAATAAGCAACTTGATGGATGCCCAATATGATCCTTAAGAGAACAAAAAAAAAATATATACATTATGTACGCAACACATAACATATATGTATATACACAGATAAAAACATTTAATTATATATAAATGTAAAAATATAATATATTATTCTTATTTCCTAAAATTTTATGCTTTTTTTTAAATAAAAAGATATAAAATATACCTACACACATACATAATATCGAAAACATATGTATTAAATATGTTTAAGGTCGAATAAAATTTTCTCTTTCTAGGTATGAAGTGTTGCTATTGTGTTGTTTATTGCTTATTTAAATTTTGCTCATTTACTTTTTAATTTTATTAAAAAATAATATTTAATTATTTTCCTGATATTATGATTAATTTTTCTTTTACTTAAGAAAATGCTTTTTAAATGCGTTGAATAAACAATTTTTGATAATAATATTTACTTATTTTAAGAAAATCAAATTGAATTTAAGATTACATATTTTTCTTCTTGTTTCTTACTGTTCAAGGGTTTATTGAGAACCTATTTAAAGATTTAAAGCTTCTTTTTGACAGATTTACAGATTTGCATACAGTAAACTGCAATATGTGATATACATTTCAAGGAAAATTAAATGGTATATAACATTATATGGGTACTATATTATGATATAACATGGGTACAAACTTAGAAACTAGTAACAAACCTGAACAGGGGGAATCACATTTTAAAGCTTTTGAGAAAAATATTGTGCTGAAAAAATATATGATCTAATCGGAAACTATGAATTAAATGATGACCTTAAAAAAGAACACAACGTTTAAACACTAGAAGATTTAGCTCACTGTTAAAAGAGTGAAAAATAATTACACATATGTATGTATATAGAAGCTTTTTGTATTGGTCAGGGTTTCATATCTTGAGAAACAGGAAAATTATATACATATTAGTTTAAAAAAAACAAAAAGTGATTTGCTAAATACAGATATACTTTGAGATAAACGGCTTATTAGATTAAATGGCAAAAATCAAATCAGGGTATAGTTATATAACTTTGATCAAACAGTAAATTCACATAACCTATTGTTTGGTCAACAAAAAAGATATGTAGATATGCTATTGAGTTGGTTATAATTGCACATCATAGAGAACTGATGAATCCCACAATCATAGAGACACAAGTCTGTGAGTATGTTGATAACTCCCACCTATACCTTCTCAAAGAAAAGGACATAACTAAAATTGCGTTTAATTTTGGAATCACAAACTCTCCATAGGAAATTCATATATGTATGTAGGTATGAAAATTTTTATAAAAATTTTGTATTTTGAAGGAATATCATATTTTTCTTCCTCATTTATAAACTCGACATTTTAACTATTAGAAGAAAAAGTAAGTGGAAGTATCACTAAAACTGATTGAATAATCATATAGAAAGGTAGGTATGTATATTAGAAGAGACTACTACTGCAGGCTGTTTACTTGTTTGTTATAGAAAAAGAAAAAAAATACATACTTACTTAATTAATTGACATTTTTTATGGTAAAACGTAAACAGAATTATGTTAAACTCTGAAACTTATTTAAAGTCAGAAAAAAATGATCAAATTCTAATTCGAACAGATTCTTATATAAAAATATCTCATTACTCTACAGTACACCTAATAGAAAACTATTAAATATCTAAAATATAATAATAAGAATTAAGAACCTATTAAAATATGTATCTTCTATTATTTGACCTTTTTTTTTTTTGGTAACACAAATATGTATATGCCATAAAAAAAAAACCCCTAGCGGTGAATTTATTAAATTTTCATTTTTTTTTTTTGCAAAATTTTTGATAATGTAATAGTTGATGTTGCCAATAATGTTGAATAATAGAGTATATAACTGTATTTTATCATACGTATGTAATTAAATAATATATATATATATATATACATTATATGATACGTATATAATTTTGCTACATACAATATGTTCTTTTTTTGGTGTTTTTTGGTTTAAATTTTTTGTTGTATACAACGTGCAATCATGAGAACGCAACGTGCAATCAATACGCAACAAAAATAAGTTTATAATAAAGAAAAAGAAAACGAAAATGGAAAAAAAAACCAAAAAATATTAAAAAATTATTTTATTCTGCATAGGTGGAGGCCATATTTTCGAAGCTTGATATTTTTTTTTTTTGTGTTTTTTTGTTTTTTTTTATGAATCTTTTCTTTTCTTCTTGTGCATACCAGTACGTAATACGAATTGTTGTTGCGTTAAGTTTTATTTTGATTTTTTTTCTTTCTATACTTTGAGAGATGCATCTGAACTCTTTTCTATCAAATGGGACACATATCACCACATTAGTATATACATATATGTACATATATTATATAAATATTTTAATATATACATTGTACATATATCACAACTTGTGATATATAAAATATGTATGTACATATGTAAGTACATGCAAGTAAGTAATATTTAGATAAACGTATGTATTAAAGAAGAGAAGAGCTTGGAAGCATTGAAATTTTAGCAATATAGTGTTTTTATTTATTTTTTATTTTTTGTTTTTTTTATTATTGTTGTTTTTATTATTATTATTATTGTTTTTATATTATAAAGGAGATGGCGGATATATAGAAAAGTTTTTTTTTGTTTTTTTTTTTTTTTTAAATAAAATGAAAAACAAACTAAAATAAAAGTTTAGATTTTAGATATAGAGAAGAAATTGCATAAAAGTAATATTATAAAAAGTTGAATAACATAACAAAATGGAGTGCAATACAATAAGAAAATAATAAAAGCTGCAATAAAAACAACAACATCCATCTCTCTCTAGCAAAAATAAAACAAAAACAATAAAAAAAAATAAAATAAAAATGTGTAATGCCTGGACTGGAATGGAAATACATTTTGTCGGAGATACAAAAATACATTTTTTTTTTTGATTATAAATTATATGAAATAGTGTTGTCACATTATCAGTTTATCACATAGTATGTCATTACAATCAATTTTTCATTGTTATTTTTCATTTCTACCTAAAAAAAAATTGTGGTAAAACAAAATGAAATTAATTAAAATATGAAGAGAAAAAAATAAAGAAATAATTAAAATTGTTGTCAGCAAATTACATATAAAAAGAAATCAATTGTTGAAGCATGCTAATAAATTAATATTAAGATATTGGAAAATAGCATATATTTAGGGGCAGCTTAAATATTTTATTGCTTTGTCTAACAATATTATATATATACATGCTTAGAAAAATTTGTTAACACTGTGATTATAATGTTCCAAGATTTTAATTATTTTATAAATTTGACTCCCCTTGCTAAAACTAAATGTATTTTGTTGTTTTAAATTATATAATCATCACTTTGAAAGTATAACGAAAGAGAAATAATGGCTGTTGTAGGCGTAACTATGCAAAAGACGAAATTTGTGAAAACAAAATTGATAACTGTAAAACCTAATTTACCTTTGATACTCATTCGAATCGATGGTTTGAGATTTATAAGACCACTCCGTAAACAATTTGTCAAGGAATTCCCATTATTCCCGAAGAAATCTTCATAGAACCATATACCAAAAAAGGGCGCAAGTCCTTTATAAAATAAAAATTTCATATATTAAATGATTCTCTGATTCTATTGATTATTATATGATTCTCTGATAGTGAAAAGTATATAATATGCAAGTAAAAAATACATACTTAAATTAAGTGTATAGTTAATTTTCTTAAATTGAAATTTTTAAAAATATTACACAAAAAATTTTGTTTGCTATTTAAATTTATATTATTATGAAGCTGTAATTGCTTTTTTAGTGTATTTTTGACACTTTATTATTTCTTTGCTTAGATTTATTAAATTTTTATTTAGTTATGTGGTATAAGTAATATTTCGATATATTGTGCACCTTTGTGCATTACTACGTGTTGTAAATTTGACTTCTACATTTCTGTCAGTCGTACTGTCTCTAAGAAGCTGAAGATTTGTAAAAGATTTATTGCTGATAGTTTACCTTCAGTTAGCTTACATCTAGGTGCACATATCTTGTACCCAGAATAAAGCAGTTTTTGAATATGTAAACTTAGAGATTGCTTTTCTTCTTGACAGAATCTGCATATACTGTCATTCTTTATTCAAATTTTCTTTAAGTGTCGCTTTAACCGATAGTCTCTCCACAGGAAATCTGTTAGAATTCTCAGTTAATTACAGTTTAAAGAAATTATTGCATTGTTTAAGTGTAACACATGTTTCTATAAGAGAGGATTTCAACGGAAATGTCAAAAAAATATATTTGATTTCGTCAAAATGGAAAAAATTAAATTTTATTATCAATTTAAATTGTCGATATAATGCAACAGTAACACAATGTCTTATTTGACGTTTTCGATCATAAATTATGCGATGCCAACTATTTGTGTAATTGAAATTAAAATTGAAGTTTATAACAAATTAAAAATGAATAAAAAAAATTTTTTTTTATCAAAACTTGCCTATATTCGTTCATTATTCAAAAAAAAAAAAAAAAGACTGTAAATAACAAAGAATCGAAACGGGTGCACAGAAAATTTTGAACGCTTAATTTGACTGATATTTCAGTATTTACAACATCGTAAACACATTGTCAAACGATTTTCGATCATAACACATTGTCAAAATTTTTTTCGACGTTTCAGATCATAAGACAATGTGTTGAACACATCGCAAATGTATTTCCGATGAGAGGGAGGTATATTAATTGAAAGTAAAATGAAGATATGTCAGATAGGATATTATTTATAAATATGTTACAGGTTAATGGAAAATAATATTTAAGTAGAAGTTTTGGAAATGTCCTTTTACAGTAACCACATAAATTTATAAATTTTAAGCTTATTCAAACTGATATTAAATTGAAATGATCGTTATTTTATGCATTTGATTTGAAAATGTTTAGATATAAATAATATGTACTCAAAACAAAATGTACGCATAAACAAATAAAAAAAATTAGCTTTCATTTTTGAAAATTTGTATTAGACATACAAAAAAAAAAAATGCATTATGTTATTCCAGATGTCGGTTTATATGTTGTGTTGTATGAAAAAGAATTTAAGAAAAACAAAAAAAAAAATGAAATTTGGTAAAAGTATAAAACATGGTTTGATTTTTTTTTTTTGTTTTCCTTTTTATTTTGTATTTTATTTTAATTTTGGAAATTTATGCGCGATGGTTTTCAATATAAATACTACAAACAAGATGCATAATATACAAAAATAAAATATAAAACTGCATCAAGCACATCATTTTTTAAAAGATTTTTTATTCTTATATACATACATATATATTTATGTACATAAAAATGAATACATATTAATATGTATCTATAGATTTTCATATTTAGTTCTTTTGTTGTAAATTTTAACTACGATTTTTGTATAGTTTTAGTTACTTTTCTAATTTTGAATTTTGCATTTTTTTTTTTTTGCATCTTATTGTTGTTGCTATTATTTTTCGTGGCTTAAAAAAAAAACAAAAACAAAACCCACCATGCATTTTTTTTTTTTTTTTTTATTCTTTGTATAATTTTGAATTTTATTGGAAAAATTTTCGCGCATAAGATATTTTAGAAATAGGAGAGAAATTTTTTTTTTTTATTGTTGTTGTTGTTGTTTTTGTTATTGTTATTATTTTAAAATATTGAACGCAACTTATGTATAATATATAGGTATGTTACATATAGAAGTTGCACTTGCAGATTGTAATGCAGGTCTATTTTGACTTTTTAGTTGTTATGTTGTTTTTTTAGTAGGTACTACCAGGAGGGCATCCAAAATGAAAAATAAAATAAAATTAAAAAAGTTTTTGTCACATAAAAATTTTTTTCTTTTTATTGTTATTTTTATTTCGTATAAAATGTATACGTATATAATAGGAAGGTACATATTTATATGATTGGATTGTTTGTTGATATATACATACGTATATATGTATTTTATATTATATTATCTGACAAGAGATGGCGTAAATTTCGGTTTTGTTGTTTCATTTTCTTCAAAAAATGTCTGTTAACAAAAAAAGAAAAAAAAAAAAACTTGCAATTGCAATGTGTGTCTATTTTAAAGGATTTCTGTTTTAACATATTTTTTTTTTTTTTTTTTTAACTTTTTTTTCTTCTTTTGTTGTTAAAGTTGTTGTATAGTTGTTGTAAAGTGTTGAAGAAAAGTCTATAAGAGTTAAAAAAAAAAAAAAAAAAAAGAAAGAAGTTATTTCTGTTATTGTTGTAATTGTTTTTTTTTTCTTTTTTTTTTTTTTTTAAATATACATATATATAGCATCTGTAGGTATATATTTTATATTAATATATATACATATGTAAGGATGTATAAACAATATATATATTTATTTAAGTAGATACGTGATTTAAATACACATTTTTATATTCATCTATATATATATGTATATAAACCGCTTATGTAAATGTGTAGAGGGTGGAGTCGTTAAAATTTTCAAATCATATAGAAAAAAAAAAAATTATTTTTTAACCAGTTAATAGTTGAAGAATTCAAATATGAATTTTTACATTTTTTTATTTAACATAAGCAAAATTAATTTTTTTTTTTTTTAATTTTTGGTATTATTTATGTTTGTTTTTTTTTTTTCTTTGTGATTTATTAATTAAAATATTAATAAAGAAAAAACTTCTATTAAATTTGATATAAAACGTAATTGTGTCTAACGTTTTTTTATTCTGTTTTTTAAAGAACAAACTAAAATAAATTATTAACACTTTAGGAACGTTTGAATTTAAACAATTTTTTTTTTTGCTTAAATTTTAAATGTTTATTATTCTTATGACAATGAAAAGTTTTTCATATCCCTTTATTTGGATTATCTTTAGAAAGTTCAAAAGATGCGGAATGCTTATAATTGCATTGAAATAATGAAATATAAAGAATTAAAAATTTAATTTTTATATATGAATCTTAAGATATTATATATACTAACTTTTCATTAACTAAATATATGTAAAGTATTTTTAAAAGTGTACTTTAATGTTATGATGTTTTTAGTTTTGTTTTTTAGTTTTTTTCCCAGCCATATAAATCTCACAAAAAAATTAAATAGCCTTTCCTTTTCAAGATGTGGCTGTAAATGTCGTAAAGCGGAATTATTCTTACGACGAGTATAGTATTCGAATCCACAATACTACCTCGGTGATTTCTGCACATTTTATACCCACTTACCACATTTAGTAACTAGGCCAACCTTTCCCACCCAATATGTATATTTTTTGTTCTTTACTTTTTATTTTTTTACACGCTACCCAAATTCTACGGAAGGATTACTTTACATATTGTATAGGTTTAGGTAATGGGGAAAGAAATTAAAGTGAAATAGGAAAGTAACCTGAATAATAAAGTAGTTGATTAGACGTAGAGCGGAAATTTAGATGTAAATTAATGAAAAATGAGAAGCGCCAGCAAATATGTGAGAATTATACTACATCTTATATAGGTCGAATATAAGTTTTATATTACATATTACCAGATCACTAGAAGAAAAATAAGCTTAATACAACAAGAAAAAAAAATCTAAACATTTGGCAGAGATTTTGAAACATGAATAAAATATTTAATCTATTAAACTATTGAATAATTTCTCCTCAAAATCTCAGAATTGGTATGGATTACTCTCTTTTACAAGAGATCAGTCAGCTTTCCATTTTGAAAGTATTGAATTTTACTCTGTTTGTTTTATTCTAATCATCTATTTTCGCTAGGTCATGGGTAAAAATCTATTTCCATATGCTCCATTATTTATTAGTAATCTACATATTAAGTAATTCTAAATTATTTTCCGAATTAGTTTCACTAATATATATAAATTTTATGTATTTTATATATATAAAACAATATTATAATAAAACATATACATATGAAAAACAAACGATATAAAATTAAATTCAAACTATATGAAAAACGATTTCAAATTACTTCAGATATTAGGAGTAAAACATGAATTAGACTAAAAATTTTTATTAATATACAAAATATATTGATAAAATCAAATCTTCCATTTTATATCAGGTTTACAGTCCCAACAGAACTCTTATCCCAAAATATCAAGTACCTCATTTGATGTACTTATAAATAAAAATAAAATTTTAATCATTTTATTAAATTTTTTTTTTTTAATATTTATATAAACATCTGCTACTTAAGAATAATTTTAAATTTGGTTTAATTCTAAAAATAAGAAATACGTCAAAAAAATTTTGACTTAAAAAATTAATTCTTTTTTTTTTGAATATTTAAATATTCTACCCAATACTATCTGTATAAGCGACAGCTTTAAATCTCAAGATATTTTTTTTGTTAAAAAAAATTTCTAGACCTATAAAATTGCAAAAAAAAAAAAAAAACTCTTTATAAAAGAACTACAGTCGAAAACGGACAACAGCAAAACGGATAAGTGCAAAAATCGCCTAACTGCAACCTATTTTTAATCCACCCTGACATTTTTAATAATCTCGAAACAAATTTTTTTGGATAACTGCAAAACTTATAAGCGCAAATTTCTAATAACTGCATAAAATTCTTAAACTTAAAAATTATAGTTTTCATTGATTTAGTAACGGAGAAGTGAAAGTGATGTGCTCTTCTTCTTTTGCTGCCTATCTCTATTTGGATGTTAGCGGTCGTATGAAATTTGCTACGACGTCCTGGAAGATGTTTCGATCCGTTGCTGAATGGATTAAATCGCCAATGTTTCTGCTGCCTGTCCAGTGTCTAATGTTGCACAACCATGTTAGTTGTTTTTTTCCTATAGGTACCTCTTTTTTCTTCAATTTTTCCTTGAACTATTAACTGAAGTAGCTCGTATTTGCTTCCCCATAATATGACCAAAATAACATGTTTTGTTTGTTTCTTTAGCCTTAAAAGTAGGGTTCTTTCTGTGTTTGCTCTACGTAGAACTTCTTCGTTTGTATTGTGATCTGTCCGCGATATTTTTAGCATTTTTCGGTAGATCCACATTTCCAAAGCTTCGAGATTGTTGAGTTCTCTATTTCTACACGATATAGGAGTATAGACCAAACATAGCATTTAAGAATCGTAAGCGAAGGCCTAAGTTCATGTCACGACAGCAAAAATTTTTTTTGTGTTTAAGAAATGCATTTCTTGCTGTTTCAATTCGACATCTAATTTCCTTTTCGCAACTCCAATCCTCGTGTAACCAGCATCCGAAATATTCTTGTGTGGAGACTCTCACAATTAGACGGTTATTTATTTTAATTGCTGCTGCAGTGTAAGGTGTTCTTTTTCTACTTACGATCATTAATTTAGTTTTTGAGATATATATTTTTAAGTGCACTTATCCGTTTTTGACTGTATTAATATATTTGTATAGAACTATATATTGTAGGTACAAAATTATGTGTTTGTATATTGTATAAACGCATCAAATTGAATTCTGATTTCAAAATTATAATCGCTCTGTCAATCCCTATATGTACAATAAAAATGGGTTCTATTTTTCTTTTAGTAAAAAAAAAAAATACAATAGTAATATTCGAATCTATTTAAATGGTAGCATCAGACTGATCCCATCAGTAACTAATTTATGCAAAATGTATCTACAAAAAAAAAACAAAAGCTTTAAACATTAAAATACAATAATTGTATATACATAAATATGTTGTATATATATATATAGATGAGTTGATTATTAAATTTTTTACCCTGTTAATTAATTCATTTTGCTTTAATATTTTTTTGAAAATGAGTGTTATTAATTTAATCGTTTCGTTTAGAATAATAATAATAGCATAATAAAAAGATCTATGGCTGATGTAGTACACAGGGTGTTCCGCGTTAACTTGCACATAGATCAGGAGGTGATGGGTATCATCACAACGAACAAAAAATTATATGGGAGGGGGGACGGGGTCTATTCTGGACCGTTCTCGAGATATGAGGGGTTAAAGATGTTTTATCGACTTTTCATAAAAAAATCTATAACTTTTGAACATGGTGTCCTGTATTCTATTCAGATCAAACTAATATTATATATTCTATTCAGATTTTCAGATTTAACAAAGCGACAACGACAACCGATTTATAACATTATTAATTATTTAAAAAAAAAAAATCTTTAAAATTTTTAGACATGATCTAAATTAATAATTGTCAATCTTTGTAATACTTATTAATAAGCGAAACTATAATAATATTCAGCTGGTTATATATATGGAGTCCTATAAGAATCCCTTCCGTACAGGTATCGGGGACGGGTATCGGCAATTAATAGCGGAGGCAAAAACTAGCAATTGTTCTAGGAAAAGAAAAGGTCTATTCTGCACCGTTTTCGATATATGTATGTGGCTTTAAACATTTTTTAGTAATTTTTCATAACAATTCTATAAGTTTTGAACACTTTTCGACATCTTTACCTAATCATTTTTAAAACTATATTAATTTAAATCGTCTTCCTTAATTCTGCTTTTTAAACATTTAAAATTAATAAAACATTATCTTTGTGAATTTCAAATCTTACAACATTGAATTATTTTTAATATGTAATTATACCATTCCGGTTAAATGATTCAAATTAGTATTTATGTCTTACAATTAGAAGATGTTAAGTTTTTTTTAAAATTAATAGTAAGAAAAAATGGTAACATTTAAAATGTTAAAGAAATTAAAAGAAGGTAGTATGTAAAATCGAGGATTTTAAAAAGTTTATATTTTTACATGTCATTTCAAAATTAATAACCATATTGGCTTTTACCCATCGTTTTTAATCTGTTATCCTTTAACTGAAAGGAAATATAAAATTTTATTTTCGAAATTCGAAAATTACCGAAAATATGTGCATGATTGAATATAAACCCTATACAAATCTTTACTTTCTCAAGAGGTAGTAGGGCTGACAAAAGTATTATAAATCGAGACAAAACCGAGTCGATCAAGTCGAGGCACAACAAACACGTAGTAACAGAGGCAAAACAGTCTACATCAAAAAGTCGATCAAGTCGAGGCACAACCCTATACAAATCTTTACTTTCTCAGAGGTAGTAGGGCTAACAAAAGTATTATTTATAAGTCGAGGCAAAACCTATAGTCGATCAAGTCGAGGCACAACAAACACGTAGTAACAGGGGCAAAACAATCTATATCAAAAAGTCGATCAAGTCGACGCACAACAAACACGTAGTAACAGGGGGAAAACAATCTACATGAAAAAGTCGCAATGTCATTTATACCTCTTAAATAAATCTAATCTAATTGTATATAAATTTGTACATACTTACATACAATTAGTTCACAAACTAAACTTTTATATGAATATCTTTTTCCTTAAATGTTTTCAGACTGAATAAATATTCAGAAGAACTTCAATTACTTATAATCATTTGAATTCATTATTTTTGCTTAGACTGTACTTTTTAGGCTATACAGTCTTCTAATAAGTGTGGCTATACAACAAAATGTATGCCGATCCGACTAATTTTTCTTTCAATTTAATTTATCGATAGTGAAAACTTTATTACTTTATTTTAAATATTTTTAAATCTTTTTTTAATATTCATCTGACTCATGGCGCAATGGTTAAGTCGCCAACCTTTCAATCGAAGAGTCTTGGGTTCAAACCCCGGTCAGATCATATAAATAAAAAATATGTAATATGTAAATGGTGTAGCAGTTTGCAAATAAACGGACAGATGGAATATCATATAGTGAAATTTCAAATTTTGTTTGAAATGCTAAAAAAAAAATAAAAATAAATAAAAACAACAACTTAGTTGCTTACTAAGTATATAAATTATTTTTTTGCCTCTTTTTTTTTCATTTTGCTTTTACAAAGTATAAAACTGATATTAACATTTATAAATAAATGTATGTATGTATGTTTGTATATAATATAATAAGTACGAATATAAAGGTATATATTATTATTATTATATGTAAATAAATTTTCTTCTGTGATTTTATAGGTAAGTATATGACAGTTTATCTGATAGGTATATAACGAACGGCAAAAGAAAATATTCATATACTTACATATATATATTATATAATAGAAATATATAATAAGCTTACATATTTAACTTTAGACAAACATTTACACTATATCTTATCAAACGATTTTCTATATTCTTCTAAAAAAATAAAAAAGTATATATATTTACACATATATATATAATATATATATATTATATATTTATAGATTTTTATATAAATTCAAAAATAACTTTCAACAAAAATATATACATATATATAAATAAATATTAATATATATATATATAATATAAATATCAATATTCAGTAGACTATATGCATATAGATATGTACGTACATATATTATATATGTATATTGTATTATACTATGTTCTTCGTTAAATTTTTAGATACACATCGCATACATATTTTACAATTAATTTTGAATGATACCAGAATTATTTACATTTCTTTTTCTTTTTTTTTTTTGCATTTACATGCAAACATACATACAAACATATTTAGAAATAAAAGTAACAAAAGGTGAAATTATTAAAAAAAAAGAAAATTAAAGTAAAAAACCCAAAAAAACAAAGGAAAAAAACAAACGTATAAAAAGAGTAAAAGACAGTTAAAAACCAGCAAAACATAAGGATTAAATTGCACTGCAAACTGCCAGGTGCTGTTAATGTAAATATAGCTATATGTATATATATATATATACATTAACGATTTATATATAATATATATCTATATATCTTGAATGTTTATATTTAAATCGATATTTTCTTACTGAAAAATAAAGAAATGATATAAATATATGTAATTGAATTTATATATATGTAGATATGTATATGGAGATATATGTATATGTACAATATTATGTATTTAATATTTTATTTTAGAAATATTCTAATTATTAAAATTTTAATTTCTATATTTACTTTCTTTTTTCATACATAATTACCTGCTTGTTAATGTTTTTTGTTTTTGTAAAATGGCAGACATCTTTTTTTTTAAATATATGTACATAACTATTTACTTATTTATTTATATTGGTATATAAATATTACACTAATAACAAAATAATCTTTAAAAATCTACAATTTGATTATATTTTTAAATATCTATTTATTTACCTGTAATCTGTTACTTTAAAATTGAATCATACTTAAAATAAAGTTTTTTTTGTCAAATTTGGAATTCTACTTTCGTAAAAATAGTACAAAATTTATGCACTATCGGTTTTTTTAGGAAACTTTAATATGTTCCCTTATAATGTGTCAAATGTCAAAATTCAGATATTTCAGAATGCAACATATAGTCTATAACTTTATAACCTTTAAATTGTGTGAATGCTTCTTAAGTTAAAAAATGAAGAAACAAACAGAAAAACTGTTATGGGTTTTATCCATATTTTTTAAATAATAATCAGCTGTATTTCGCATTTAAAATAAATTTGCTCTTTGTATGCATTTAAGGCGCCAGTTATAGCTATCATTGAAATGCTTCCGGAAAAAACGTTTCATTGAAAACGTATACTTTTTTCCGTATAGGCGATTATAGCCATCAGAGAAAACTGTCATTAAAATGATCTGTCAAATGGCAAATGACAATACTGAAGGCAAAATAAAAGTAAATGTAATTTAAATTTTTGTTAGCGTTATTTCGATGTTTGCAAAATAAAGTTTTATTATTTTTATTTATTTAATTATTATTGACAGAAAATAGTACTAATAAAGAATAAAAAAAGATTATTCTATTTAATATTGACATTGGCTGAATTGAGAAGAATAAAAAAGTATAAATTTTCTAGAATTATTATTTTTTTTTTTTACTTTTTTTGAAATTTTCATTTTAACACAAAAAAATTTAAATCTAAACTTAAACAAAATAATAAAAAAACAAATTTTAAGTCTAAACTCATTAAAATACAAAATCATAATGTAATGAAATATATCAAGAATTGCAACAGAATTTTTTTCAATGACAAACTGAAATGGGAAGAAATGAAACATAATGTCATTGGAACAATTTTGTTTTATTAGCAAAATTACTGATCAGTTGTTCAGGAAAATGACTATCAATCCGGAAAATTATAAAATTGATTTTATTTTTAAATATTTAACTAAAAATTTAAAAATTCGTAGCAGAATTTATTCTTTAGAAAGTATTTAACCATTAAATCAACACTTTTGTTAAATTTTATATGGCTTTGCTGCAATAAAAATTGAAAACAAACATTTTCGGGAGCATTTCAATGATAGCTATAACTGGCGCCAAATAAAGAATACAAACATGTTTGCTTCTTAATAGTACGTTCACAAACACTTGATTTTGAGAATTCGAGATGATTTTGATTTGTTCATGAAGTTGATTTCGTTCTATTTTTTCTTGATTTTCCATACATTTTTCAAAAATTCATCTGTCAAAAAAAATCAGCTGGTTGCTTGATTTTCTGAAAATCACCTAAACACACGTTGTTCGTCCATGAATTTTCGATTTTTTTTTTCGATTTTCGATTATTTTAAAAAATTGCTTTTGCTTATTTGAATTTGTTGTCAAAAATCAAAACAAAAATTTTGTTGATAGCAGCAGATTCAAAAAGGAAATATTTTCTATTGTGTGAACGGAAAAATAAAAATGGAAAAAAGATATTAAAAAAAATTTAATTGGAATGAGAATTCCATTAAATTGTTAATTTCCAAATCTATTTTAAATTTTTTCAAATATTATTTTATTTATTTACTTTTAAACTTTAACAATAAATTTTAACTTTTTATTTACTTGAAGCAATAATATAAACAAAAATATGTCAAATTACGTTCTTGATTTTCAAAAACGGTTTGTGAACGCTTGACATTTTACTTGATTTTGTACATGATAATCAACTCGATTTCGGAGTTTGGGAACATACTATAACAATATTATGGCTACAATAGACCATGAGCCCAGAAGTAGTAGATTAATTTCAAGCGTCCAACATTTAAAAAACGTGAATCAATTGAATTAAAACAAAAAGAAAAGTTCAAATAGTAATCAAATAGAGGATATTATGTAGTAGGTAGACATGCCAGAAGACTAGGATATCCCTCATATGATTTTTTCAAAAGCTACAAAATTATGACAAGGAGGAATCAATCTTTCACTTGTTGTGTTAAATGCCCAGCTGTTGCTCTAAAAAGAAGAAAATTTCTGGATAAAATCATTTTTAAATATTAGAAGAAATACTGACCCAGAGTATCACAACGAGCCTAAGTGTATAAATCTAAATAGTTATCATATTATTATTGATATTATATTATATTGCATACGAATAGAAAATATTTACAGATAAAGCTCTTATATAATCATTTAAATAAGCATAATATGAATATTTAATTTTTCTAAAATGTTTTAAATTTTTAATTCGTTTTAGTTAAAATGAAAATATTTAAAGATTTAAACATAATAATCATATAAAATCTCTATACATATATAACTAAAAGTTATTTTACAGTTATAAATCTGACAAAATAAACAAACCGAAATTATTTTACAATACTATTAAATATAATTGGTATCATAAATTTTAAATAGGTACAGGGTGCTTAAGATTTTTTATTGAAAATTATTTTTTTTTTAATTAGGTATTACTTTAGTCATTTAAAGTTAGTGACTCAAAATGATAAAAGACTTACTTAATTTCAATTAAATTTATTAGAAGTTGAATCAATTTTCTATTACCGTTGCGTTTTGAAACTCGCCAAGTTATAAACCTTTATCTATTATTCTACTGCTAATATAGGCTTTAATATTTTGTCCTTGATGTTTTACTGTTTATTTATTAACAAGAAAATTATAAGATACAAAGATACAAAGAAATTCGAAATCCTTGTTGTAGTATGAGATTACTCAATAAATGGACCTCAATATAACCGTAATAGTGAAATAAACATCTTGATTACTAAATAAATTGACCTCAATATAACCGTAATAGTGGGATAAACATCCCGATTACTAAATAAATTGACCTCAATATAGCGACATAGTTATTGGAATCATAACTGTTTACGCACAATTAGTGCTGGAAAGTAAAAAAGATAAAGGGATGAAAAACCACATAGTTATTCATTACGAAGTATTCATAATTTCAGAAATCTTATTAACCCATTTCAATGTTATTATGGATGGACTTTTCTAAAAAAAAAAAACGATTATAAAAAGTTTAGGGAAAATACAATCCAATTTCCAATTTTTCAAAAAATTCAATATAAAATCACCACCCTGTAATCAAATACACAAGTTAAATGTTTAAATTTGAACATGTATCTAATAGATTTCACATTATTTATAATCTGAAAAAAAAAAAATAAATAAATAAATTTCTGACTATTTTCCATTAGTATTGATACAGACATCGTAAATTATCGTAATTCTTCGTTAATTTATTTTACACTACTCTTTTATCTTTACTATACTACAATTACCTACTACTAGTCTTTCTTTATTCCTCTCTGCACCCTCATTTTTTAGTTTTTTAATTGTATTTCATCATTATTTTGCAAATACACAAAATTATAAATTAAAAAAAAAAAAATATCTGAATAAAAAAAAACACAAAAATCCACCATATTTCCAACGTTGCCACAATACCAAATTTTTTAAGGTTATACTTTTAAATAAAAAGGCAACTAAACACCCATACCCAACCATTCAACATCTATTAAATTACAACAATCGAATGAAATCTAAATTGTGAATAATTTATGGCTTAATGTGAAAAAGAGAACAAAAATTAAAATTTATTATTTTGGTGTGTAGCACAGGTAAATATCATAATAATAAAAAAAAAACAATAATAAGAAAAACATAAAAAGTAACTCACGAAAAAAAAATACAGAAAAAAACCATCAGATATCCGCCAGGTATCGTGAATCTATTAAAATAAAAAAAAAAAAATTTTTTTTTGGTTGTTTTTTTTTTTGTTAAACTGAAAAACAAAAGACAAAACTGCTAATCTCGTAATTTAGATTTAGTACAAAAATTAACTACAAACAAAATAAAAAGAAAACAATACAAACAACTATAATATACAATTTTAATATAAAATCTAAATACCTGGTTATAGTTATTTGTTGCATATATACATACATTTGTAAAGGTGAGTTTATTAACCGCATCTTTTCTTTTTAATATAGATACCTGACTTGCTTGGATTAGGAAATAATTAAAATGAAAAAAAAAATCACCTTTTATTATATTACAACCATATAAGTCTAAGATAATATGAATAAGGTGACTTTTAAACTGGGATAAAATATAATTTTTTTGGTTTAAAAATTCATACGGAAAAAACCTTTTTCAAAAACAAATTTTCGTTTGAAATTGACGTCATTCAATTTATAAAAAAACTATTTGGTGGGTTCCATTTCCACATAACGGTATATTAAGAGATAAATTGAAACAACGAGGATAAAACCCATAATATCAAAATGTATTGACATTTATTTCAATCCCTTAAAAGCGATTCAAAAAACGTAAACATTACGAACTAGACTAGTGTTATCTTTAAACTCTAAAACTCTTTAATATTAAGCCTCAAAATTTTTTCTTCAATTATACTTCTTCAAATATCCAACAAAAACCGAACAATAATTTTTGTCCGCAATGCATCATATTATTTTGTCTGTTACATCCGATTGCATTAAGTTTTGACCACATTATTAATCGATAACAAAGTGTCTGAAAAAAAAAAAAGTATGAAGGAAACATTTCTTCAATTCTAAAACAATCAAGAAGAAATTGTAGCTGATTCTTATTGATGACTCTTTTTATAGTTACCACCTCTTCTAATACAAAAAAAAAAAAAAAACGTACAAATAAATCGCATCGCATCTTAAATAATAAATTATTTTCAAAATTCAAAATGATTGCACATTGCACAAGTTAAATTTACACCCATATCATATTAGGATTGTGACAATCATAAAAATTTATTATTGAATAAGGGTTTGAGTGAAGCATGAAGCTTTCAATTTTGTTTGCACAAAAAAAAAACTATGGCTTATTCATTATTGTTCGAACTTTAATTTGGTGACAAATTTTGATAATATGTGTATCACAACCCTAAAATGATATACATAAAAGTGTTAAAAGAATCATTACAATATTAAATAAAACAAAATTTAAAAATTAAATGAAAAATGGTTTATACCTTCAAACCTGTCAGTAAGTTAAGAATAGAAAAGGTGATTCGAAGATTAAAAAAATGATTACAAAAAAAAAATACAGTTCTAAAGTAGCACTTTAAAAAAAAAAGTACAGAAACGTAATTTAGAAAAGGTTATCACTTAGAACATGATAAACCTAATATTTAGAGCTAAGGGCTGATTGCATTAAAATATAAACTGATAGTAAAATGATAGAAAAACTTATGTAATTTTATAAGTTGATTATTACGAACCATTTAAACTAAAAAAATGTTTTTGTTGATTATTGAACAGAACAAAGAACTTTGGCACTAAGTCGAAGTCTTAAAAAATGTATAAAGATAATCTTTCATTTTTTTTTTGTTTAAATTTTGGTCTACACCACTTCTAATTGAATTTTTTTTTTTTATTAAAAAAACATAAATATGATAAATTATAATTAAATATTTACAAATTTTGGTCGACCTCAAAAATTGTTTTAGTCCATAGGAATAAAGGACTTATGTAAGCAACTTGACATTACTACAAAAAAAAGAAAAATCAAATAAAACCATTTAACAAGAAGTTGAAAATAATGTTAATGAAGGATCGATTCAATCGAATGAGAAAAACAAAAGAAGAATATGTAACGAACTAATTAGATTAACTTAAGTTTTTGAAGCCTAATTATTATATTTAAACAATATCTAAAGATATAAAAGATTCAAATATAATTTTGAAATAGCTAAGATTTAAATCTAATGATTTTTACTCTTTAAATTTTTATCTTATTCTTTCTGTATTTAAAAGATATGCAAAAAAATAAAAATAAAACAAATGCATTTACAACACACTCTATAGATGCAGTACAGCATACACTACACGGCAACAATGTTTTTTTGATAAACATATAAAAAGATTTAAATATTTATTCTACTATAACAATTTTAAACCAAAATTTTATAACAGAACTATAGTATGAACTCAACATTATTATATATCTATACATACATAAATATATACATATACCTATATTAATAAGATCAAGGACAAAAAACCAGAATTATAATATAAGAAGGGTGCTAAAACCATTTTTACAACCATTTTAAGATCAAAAAGACAAAAACCCAGGTCAAATAAACGATTATTTAATATAACACGGCAAATAAGTAACAAACAAACAAACAAACATAAAAAAAAAAAAAAATAACGAATTAAAGAAGAGCAGATCACGTTCATTCATTTATAAAGTACATACATACATATATACAAGAAAAATAACAAACTTTTCTGTTTTTGCTGCTGTTATTATTTAGTCACTAGCGTTTGTTTTTTTTTTTTTTTTATTTTAGAAACTCAACAAACATCAGCACACTTTCAAGGTAAATAACCAAAAAATAAAAATTTTACCAAAAAAAAAAGAAATTTTTTTCAACAAAACTGCGTGGCAGGTGTTGAAAAATACTTAAAAAAAAAAAATTTATAAAAATTTAAAGCAAATATCAAACCATCAAGATAAAAAAAAAAATAAAAGTAAACATAAGAATTTTATGCCATACCAACTGGAAACAGGAACCAAAAACAAAAATTAAAGTAAAAAAATGACAGAAATGTCAAAATTTAAAAAAAAAAATTTTTTTATTTATTTTGTGCAAATTCTAATTATTTTTTAATGAACTAAAAAAAAAAAACGGATCAATAATGTCATTATCATTTTTAAAATGATTGACATTCGAAAACTGCTCGATCATCATTTATAATTTCAGATATTCGTCTAAAAACCGTATTCTAAGATATGTTATAAAACTTTCATTTACTACAAAAATAAACTAAAAAATCAAAACGACAAATTCTGCAGAAAAAAATAATGAAAAATATCTCCATATTTTAATCACTTCAAGAGGTCAGAAAATAAGGGTATCAAATACGTAACGAAAACATAACTTAAAAAAACTTTATAAAGGCATTTTTTGTTCAGCATATTTTTTTATGAATTTTTTTTATTGGACTTTTTTTTTACTAGAATTTGATTTATTGAATTTCATAATAGATTCCACTAAAGCACCATCTCTATTTTTTGATAAACCAGATTAGCTGAGGTTTGATTCAATTTTTACTAAAATTAACTGTTTCAATTATAACTGTTTATTTAAATTAATATCATTTGACAAACAGATTTAATTAGGTACAAACAACAAACACATATAATTATTGTACCTAATAAAAATAAAATACCTAATGCTCTAAATATTCTAACTGACTAACTCTAATAAAATTTCTAATTCGAAACAACATATTTAATTAAAATTTTAAATTAGCGCAAAATTATCAATCTATAATAATATGTAACAGAAATAATTCAAAAATTGTGATTTACGTTTTTTACCGATCGCATGCATCTAATGTATAAAGAAGGTATTGCGATGGCATCAAAATTTCGATCCTCAAATTTTTCAATATACATATACATACAAATTCTTTGGCGCGGAGAAACCTGATTTAAGTGTTTTTGGAGTGGTGTCTGTTTGTCTGGCTATGTGTTTGCCTGCATGTCTTCCTGTCTATGCAAAACCTATAACTGAACGAAGTTTGATAAAATTCCATATTTAAGATTTTGACATAAATATCTCGATTTTAAAAACTTGGTAGAAATCCTTCAGCCACTTTTACATTATTTACAAATATTTTAGAAATAATAGAAAAATATTATGAAAAAAGTTATTACGCGAGAGTACACATGTAAAGAATAACATTTTTTTTATAGAACATTTTTTCATCCAACAAACATGATATAATATATTTAATATAGCCTAAATATATATTTTTATTTTTATTCCTTCGTTTGATTTTGTTAAGCATTTTCTTTTTTTTTATATAAAAAATGTTTATATTCCTATGGTCATATGTACATATATGCAATTAATGTCAACATGGATAAGAATTTTTAAGACTATATACATGGGCGTACGACCCTTTTACTGTCTATCAGTATTTATAAATAACCCTATTAAAAAAAAATATTATAAGTTTTCCTGTTTTTGCGATCGGTTCTGTGCTGGATATAGTTGATTTTTTTTTTTTATTAAATTGTTTTCCTGTGATGATCCGATAAAACAATCGCACAATTTTATTTTGGTATATTCATTATTTAATACAAATTTACCTTTAATAGTTGTACATATTTTTCTTTTTCTTAATTTCCAATAGATATAATGTATTGGATATTTTTACTGAATTTTTTGTAATACAAAAATTTTGATAACTTACCTGAAATAAAAAAAAAGAAAACAATTTATTATTAATTATATAAAAACTCTTTTAATTAATTTAATTTAAAATATAAATATATTGAAATTATGTTTAATTAATCAAAAAGTAGAACTTATAAAAAATTGATTATTATTAAAATAATTATACAGTTTTTCTTAATATGACATGATAATGAATAATGATTAATGACATAAAGGAAAGGAGAGAGAAAAACCATTTGGTTAAACCGTTTATTTGACAGCTCTTTTACTACTTTTAGGTGACTTTATTTGTGTTAATTGTGAAATTGTATTTTTTCTGTGTAAAAGAAATGTGATTACAATTTTTAAATAACTGTACATATTTTTCTTTCGTAGAAAAAAAAACAACTAATTTTCGATTCAAACATCATAATCTATTTTAATGTTAAGCTTTCGGTTTAATTTAATAAATATTTATTAAATATTATGTAATAAATAAAAGGTTTAATACACAAGAAAAATATCTATCTTTTTATAAAACTTAACTATACTGAAGTCTCAACGACTAAAAAACCATAAAAAGGAGTTCAGAAATAATTTCATATATTAATACCTATTTTTCTAAATTAAGAACCACTTTTTATTTGTTTTATTATTTCACAACTTTATTTTTTAGTTTCTTTTTTTTTTTTCCTTTTCTATTTACATTTTTATCGATTAATTCAAACGATACTATAATTTATATATATGCACATCCATTTTTGCACATCCATAATATCTTTCATGCTAATTAAAACATAAATGTTTTTTTTAGTTTTGAAAATATTATTTACATCTTGTTACAAAATTTCAGCGTATATACAAACAATAACTTTCAATATTAAAAAATTATATTTGAGAAATAAATTAAAATCCTTTTTTAAAACAAACAAAATTAGATATAATAAAATTTTATTGTAAATGTATGTGTTTCTTACAAAAATAAGAAATTTCAAAATATCAAATGATTTATGTATAGACAAGGAAAATAATTATTCAAAGCAAAAACAAAAAAAAAAAAATACTTAATTAAATTTTCTAGAAAAAAAATTCCAATTTTTAATAAATAATAATTGTATATGTATGTAAAAAAGAAAAAAAAAAATCGATTTCCTTAAATGACACTTTAATTTTACTCCAATGCTGTCAAATTTAAGGCATAAATTTTGATATTATCCTTGAAAAATAAATACACAAATTAGTCATTCAAAAGGTTTTTATTTGTTTACAACAAATGTTTTGAATATAATGAGATTTATTTTGGTATGATAAATTTAATGGCCATAATTTTCTTCCCTTTCCCTCGCTTCCACCCTTCTTTAAAAATAGAATAGAAAATCTTACCATATCGATCATCATAACTTGTTTATAGGATTTAAAGAAGAAGAAAAAAAAAACACACGTGTAAGATGACCAATAAAATCAAAACTATAAAACATCCAACAGACGCCAGTAAATCTCTGCTTTTTTTTTTTTTGTACTAACTTTTTGTAGTCATTAAAAACAAAAAATAAAAATAAACAGGAAAAATTCTCGAAGATTAATGTTTGAAAAAAAAAAAAAAAAAAAAATGGCCGCAAAAATTCAAAGTGTAGTGATAGAAAATATATAAAAAAAAAAAAAAAAAATATAAATTCGAATTCCGCCATATTTTCTTTTTTTTATAAAATTCATGTAATTTTATTTTATTTTTCCTTTTTAAAATAATAAGAATTATTTTTTATTTTTTTTTTTGCCATGAAAATAAGAAAGAAGGGGATGAAGTGGAGAAGTAACGGGCAATTTATTTTTAATTTTTTTTTTTTCCTTATCTTTAAATGTTATTCCAAGTTGTTTTTGTTTTTGACTTTCCTTCGTTTTTGCGTTTGTGAAAAAAAAAAGGAAGAAATTAAAAGCAACTACAAACATAAATAAATACTAACATACGTAAATACATTTTAAATAAAAAAAAAAAGTAATATGTAGCAGCACTGCTTGACAGCGTGTCAATGGTAATGTCGCGATGACAAATACACTTAAAGCACAAAAAAAAATAAATAAATAAATAAATAAAAATAAATTCAACTTTACACAAATGTGTGGAATATATAAATTACCCATAAAAATAATAAATATGTATCATTATTTACAGGGGTGTGCAACCTTTAACTATATATGCATGAATGATAAGTGTAATAATTTATTACAAATATTATTATAGATAACAGTAAATATTGTTAACGATTATTTTGCATGTTATAGAAATTATATTAAATAATAAATAACAAATTGACTTTTTTTAATTATTTTATTACATATATAATAGATATGTCATATGTATGTATGTACATTTAAAAATGTAATTCAAAAGTGTTACCTTACTAAAATAAACTTTCAGTGGGAACTTTATTAGAAAACTTAACTTTTTTTAAAACTTTGAAATTTCAATTAATTTTAAGTTATAATGTATATAAAAATAAAAATATAATGTTGCTTTATTTTTATTGAAAGTTTTAGTGTTATATTAATAATCATCACCACTGAATTTCATGCTTAATATAATTATTATTTACTGTTTTAATTTACATATATAATTTCAACACATATACAAACATTTGTAATACAAAAAAAAAAATGACTACGTACACTAAACATAAATACATTAGTAATGAAAAATAAAAATAATAATTTTAAAAATACAAAAAAAAAAAAAAAAATTCAAATTTATATGGAGTAAAGAAGAATAAACAAAGGTCCTTGTAAAACGCAATAAATGATATTGCTTAGGAAAAAGGATATTTAAGAAGGTAAATGAAAACATTTATTAAAAAATAAATAAATAAAAAGAATACATTCTAATACAAATACATAATATGTACATATGTATGTTTACAATTAATGAATACTATTAATTTAATGTCAAACGCTTATTTTTTTGATTATAGGTATAAGTAGATTCATTTGAAATTAAATGATTTAATTATATATAAACCGTTTTGTTTTCAATTTAATTGGATCAAAATATTCGATTTCTTACTGTCACCTCAGAAAAATTTTAAGTATCACAGAAATCTTTTAAGTACGTCAGAAAATCTGAGAAATTTAACATTATCGGTTTTCACGTAAAAAATTCAAACTAAGTACTCTTGCATCGAAGGATCGAAGGATTTGAGGAAATTTTTAACAGAAACTGTTGTTGTTTCATGTATAAAAAATATGCACTAGTGGATATATGTATACCTTAACCTATTTCATATTTTATTTGCTCGAAGAAATTAACGAAGTTAATTTAACATTTCGTTTTTAAAATTTATTTGGAGTTTAGAATTTATTTGAGTGCATCAAATAAAAATATCACATTTGATTAAATAATCTATGAAAATGCTTTAAAATTTTTTTTTTGCCATTTTTGTTTTTATTTAAAAATTATTTATTTTCCAAAATAAAAACTCAAAATTTTTATTTTATTTTTCAAAGTGAAAAATAGTTATTTATTCAATAATAATAATAATAATATAATATAACAGATAGATACTAACTAACATGTTTTAAAAATATACCAATCAACATTTCTGAAAAGATACAAATAAACATTTCTCTAAACCAGTGTTCCGCAAACTTTTTCAACCTGCAATCCTCACATTTACTACTCAATATTTAGCGGCAACTTATAGTAGAATTATAATAATGAATACCATACAATCAAATTATCAAGATTAACATTTTATTTCATTTTTATTTCAGCTGATTTTCTTTGATAGATAAATTTTTAAAAAATGTATGCGAAATCAAGAAAAAAAAGGATAAAAAATCAACTCAATTTTCGAATTCATCTCAATTTCTCAAAATCAAGTGTTTGTGAACATACTATTAAAAAATTTTAGTTTTTTTATAATAGTAAAACTTCAAATATAAAAGTAGTCATAGTTGGCCGATGACGTTAGAATTTAAATTAAGATTTAAAATCGAAATCATAGATGGCAGTAGGTATAAACTTCATGGGTTGCGTTCAGATTTAGAACCCTGTATTAAAAAATTGAAAGAGTTGAAAAGCGTACAAAAAAACACGCACAATAAGAGCAATTAATTTTGATAATTGGTAGATAATAATAGATAAATAAAATACTTACGAATAATAATTTGTTTTAAATTAACAACTTTTTATAATTAACAAAGTGTGATAATTTTTTTAGAATAGAATTGGTAAATTTTTAAATTTATTGTTCAATTTTCACGGCCTTTTTATATTTTTCCGCGGACCCCAAATTTGCGGAACACTGCTCTAAACCATTTTGCAATTTATATTTTGCATCGGGTCGTTCACGTAAAGTAGGAAATTTTTCCTTCGATGAACTTTTACATGAAGACCCCTATTAATTTGTTAATTATTCACATATCATAGTTAGTATCAAAAACTACTAATATAATTTTTGGCATAAGATTTATAATACGGAAGATGTGTCTTATAAACACTTGTAGAAGAGTTGCATCTATCTTAAAATATATACATACATACATATTACAATAAAATTCCAGAATTTCAAAACAATAATGATTTGTTGTTATTATAAATTTAACAAATTAACTTTAGATATTTATCTTTTTTCCTAAATATAATCTTTAAATTTGAAATAGGTATGTATATAATTACATTATGATGAAGTACATTTATTACCTTTACAGAATATACCTGTCACCCTAAATTAATTTATTAATAAAGAAAAAAGATCAAAAATTGTGTAGCAAACCAATAATAATGACTTATGTAATCATGATCTAATTTTTTCTATTTTTTTTTTTAAATATATAGCACTTCCTGCTGAAAATTTTATTTTTTTTATATGTACATTATTATGTATATTATGTATCTATGTAAGTATATTTTGTTTTTGATTACAATAAATTGACTTTTTTCTTTTTTTACGTAATATGTTATAATAATAAAAATAATATGAAGGACAAACCCTAATAATAAACTAAAAATATAATTTTAATAATAAAATATAACAAAATTCAACAATAAAATCCATAATACTTATAATATAAAAGAACATTGCATATATGTACATATGTATATATACATATATGTATTTGATAATGTGTAACATGAAGAAATTTTGTCCCACATTAATTGGTTTTCTTCTTTTTTTTTTTTTTTTTTTGCCTTTTGTTAAATAGCTAAAACTAGAACAGCTTACTTCTCTTTGCATGCAATCATGTATGAAAAAAAAAAACAAAAATAATTTTCAACCCCTTGTTTTAGTGAAAAATTTTTAAAACTTAATATTTCTTTATAATATACATATGTATATATGTATGTATACATATACTTAAATTTTTAAGGATGGATAGAAACAATAAAATAAAAATAGACAAGGAAGGAAATCACATGATATGGTTTCCAAAAAAAAAAAAAAAAATCTATTGACATAACATACATACTATGTACAACATTACATACATACATATGTATACAAAAGCTTCTTGTAATAACCTCAAGTATTTTCATCTTGATTTTTTTTTTTTTTTTTTATGTAGATAATCAATTTTAAAAATAAATTAACAACAAATATAAGTATTTAACAAATGTATGTAAACTGTTCGTTAAAAAACTACTAAAATTCAGATATCAGATTAAAAGATACCACAACTTTCATTTTAAAAATTAAAATATAGATGAAAATTGTAATAACGAAACGATAAAAAAAACTGTACAAGCAAAAAAAAAAATAACGTAAAGTGACGATAAAATATAAAAGTTTAAATAAATTGTGGTTTTTAAGAAAATCAAACCAAAATTTTTTCTTTGTACCTTACAACAGTGCCAAACCTAAATTGCGAGGTAGTACATAACGTACAACGTCTGTCAAAATGCTCTCATGTCAATATATGTAATATGTAATTTATATGGAGATGATCGAAATACGCGACGTACTTATGTATGTATGTTAAGAATTCGAATTTCAAATTTTGATGCAATGTTATTGTCTTTTTTGTATTTATTTACAGCAACAATTTTTGTTTGTGTTCTTTTTTGTTTTAATGAAAGATGCGATAGTGTACGTTAGTGTATCAATATACGAACGTATGTACGTCGGTACGTTGTATGTCGCAATTTAGGTTCGGCTCTTATGTGATATTTCCTACGTAAAAATGACATTTAAAATTTTCGTCCAATTTTTTGACATTTCTTTTGTTCATTTTAAATTTTGGTAACTATCACATTATTTTTATGTACATACATATGTATGTATGTACATATGTATATACAAAGGTAGAAATCTAATCATGTCGTTAAAATTATTTTCGTCTTTGTATACTTAACACATTCGATTGGCGAAATTTCGCAAAAACTTATGTTTATCGAGATAATGATAATGGTCAAAAAAAAAAAAAAAAAACCGTAAAATTTATTTAATATAAACAGTACATTTAATTGTATTGAAATACATTGGTAATATGACAGTTAGAATTAAATAAGCATTTCTCAAAAAGTCATTTGGCATAAGTTCATTTAGACCAATTGGGATGCTCCCGTTTAAATAATATACATATTAAATAAAAAATTTTTTTTGGATTTATATTATATTTTATTTTTAAATAACGGTATTTTTCTTATAAGAGAAATTAGATTTTTTGAAACATACCATCAACTTAATTAAACTTTACTTTACACATAGAATTACTAGAAAGAATAATAATAAGATTACACGACCTCAGATTTCGGATCTCAAAAACTTTGAATTTATATGCATACATTCTGTATAAATATGCTTTACCCTTGCTTTTTATAATAACAGCGTAGTTTTAACTGTCCTTTCTCCAACAAACTTTAACTGTTTAAAAAAATCAAACAATTTTTTTTTTACGATTTCAATTACGATTACGATTTTTTATGATTACGATATCAATTCTTTTTCTTTACAATTTTGAATAATATTAAAAGTTAAAAATATTCTAAAAGAATAGATTTTTTTTTTATTGTACCTAATATCTTATTTTTCTTTTCTTTATTTCTTTTTACTTCTATAATTGTTGTTGTCTCTTTCTAATTGATCAACCACAAAACTTGTCCTTTTAGTAAAACATAGTTATTATTATTTTTTTTTTTGCTGCGTATAATTTTATTAAACTCTTCTAACCCTCTTTCTTTTTGTTTTATATTTTTTTTATTTGTTCCAATTTTATTTTGTAAAATGTGTTGCCAAAATAATTTGAAATTTGGCAACAATAATGAATTTTTTTTTTCTTTAAAGGTTTTTTTACTTTTTTTTTGTTTATCAAATAAACTTAAGAACATGTTTTTACTTGTATTTATATACATATGTATGTACATATATTTATAATAGTTAATGTACCTTAAGTTATACCTAAGTATGAATAACAAGAATTATTGAAATTATAATACTTATGTGCATATGTATATATGAATGTGTATGTACTAACTTATTATATGCATACATGTTTAATTATTTAATAAATACTCAATAATTTAAAAATAAAAATTTTAATTTCTAATTTATTTAAATTGAAAAAAATTGACATGAATAATCACTTAATCTAACAATAATTGTACCACATTTTTTATTGTAATTTAAGTTATAATTACAGTAAAAGCGAGATAATACGAACATACGATAATCAGAATAAATATCGTACCGTAATAATGTTGACATCTTATATTAATTTTCGTATAGTATAAATTATGAACACAAATATCGACAAAACTTTTTAATGTGAACAAAAAACTATGTAAGAATGTGTGTATTTAAAATAAAATAAATTTCTTTTGATTTTTAAATGTCGATTAATCCGTTATTTTGATTGTAATATTGATTTTATATCGTATGACATTTTATAATGTATTAATTCAGTGATTTTATATTGACAAATGACATGATTTTAGAAGATCTGAAGTTTAGAAAATCTATAAATAATGATCTGTTATATTGGAAATGTTATATTCATTGGATTTAATCTGCAACATTATATGCCGACAATCTAGGACGACAATTTCATATCCAAAATTATATAAATATGTATGTAGTTACAAATCTTAATAAGTAGTATATAACTACTTATATAATCTTTGGTCGTATTCATTCAACTTCAAATTTAATTACTAATTATTTAGAGGTACATACATACATACATATGTACATATGTACGTTTTAACTGAAATTATAAAATACATTTATTTTCTAATTAACCGTAATCTTATAACATCTTATAACAATCTTATAACAAAAAGAAATGTTGTTATTAATAAATTTTGAATCAAATTTAAGTTATCGTTACTTTAAAAAAAAAAAACCTTTGAAAAATTTTTGAAGATATAGGGTAAGTCATATGGGATGCATGCATCCAGATGCAAAAATTATTTCGGTTACATTTCATGTACTCTTCGGTAATATTAACGAATATTTTGCATTCATAATGCATCCACTCGTTCAAGAGATGCAAAACGGCGACATTTTTATTTTGAAAGTTTTATTTTATTAAGGCTAGTTCTAGTATGTGTGTATTGTTTTGTCATTTTATAAAATAAATTTTTATTTACAAAATACAAAATGGTTAAACCAGAAAAAATTGTTATTTTATGTAAGAAAAAAAAATTTTAATTAATATAGGTAAACTAAATATAATTTATTAATAAACATATATATAAAATTGCAATTTTTTTTTCCTTTTTATTATATCTATCTTCAAAATATTTAACGTTTAAAATTTTTGACGTTTGATTTTACGTCTGTATTTGACGTTAAAACAAATTTGTATCTTGTATGCTTCCTATAGAGGATGCAAAAAATTTTGCATCTGAAATGAGGGAAAGGTAGAGCATGTCATGAATACGATATATTTCTTCAACCAATCAAATTTTTACATCCGGATGCATGCATCCCATGTGAAGTTACCCATAGGTATGTACTTCCTAAGTTTCTAACAATTAAATTCAATTCAACATTTAACATTAAAGATTTGATAGAAAATCAATTTTAAGGATGAATATTGAATTTTTCTGAACAGCTGATTGTAGAAGGACTGGTAATTCTTTAAAATGACAACAAAAAAAAAAAACAAAATGTTCCACTGAAAAACTTGTCTCATTAATTCTATGTTCAATCTGTCAAAAAACATGAACCAGCGGCTATAATTTTAACCTTAATCAAAAATATATATTTTTTTTTTGATATTCTTAACTAGATTTTAAAAATTTTTGATTTTTTTTTAACAAATTGACTTGTTTTTTTTTTTTTTTTTTCCATATTTAAATACAATAGTACGAAAACATTTTAATTTCTCTGTTATATCTATTTTAAGAAAAATAAACAAAGTTTTATAAAAAAAAAAAAAAATTATAATTAATTAATTAATTAATTTTTTTTTTATATCGAATATTTTGCACCCTCTTTTTATATGCATAAAGACAAAATAAATATATACTTAGAAAATATTAAATATTAAAATAAAAAAAAAAAGTTTCAAGGTTAATTTTTTGTTCTTTTTTTTTTTTTTTTTTTTTTTTTAAAAAATTATTTTTATTGTTTTGTTAGAAATATTTAAATAGAACTATTAAATACTAGGTACATATGTATATATAAATATTTCTTTTATATATAAATTCTTATATACATAGATACGTATGTATAATATAAAACACTTATATATGACTATAATATATGGATGTATATGTAAGCATATTATATTTAAATTAATTTAAAGAAAGTAAAATAAATATATACGTTTTATGTACATAATATGTAATATATATATGTACAGTTGTTTATGTAAATGGCAAAAAAAAAAAAAATTGTAAAGAAATAAAATGAAAAAAAAAAAATGACGTCAAGTCATTTTTGCCAAACAAATTATGATAGATTGTTTGTACATTTCAGTTTGAAAGTCTCATTTATGATTTGATGTAAGGTCGAATTTTTAATTTTTTCTTTTTCGTTTGTTATTTATTTATTTATTTTAATTTTCTTTTTTCTTTTATATACATATTGTATATATAATTGAATTAAATATAAGTTTAAACAGCTATAAAAGAAGTTATTATCTATTTGTAATGTATACAATTTAATCATTTTAGTCATGTTAGTCATTGATGGCTTCTGCAGGTTCGAAAGATATATTGTCCTTCATTTAATTATAGGATATGTAGTATAAAATATAAAGAACATACTTATCCACTAGTAAAATTAATTATACAGAGTGTCTTTTATAATTAGACGCGAACCATGACAGAATAAACAAAATCTTTCTGATCAAGAAGAAGTTTAACTGTAACACGATTTGAAATATAACCATATTGTACAACCAAGGATCGTAAATTTTAAGAAAAATTATTGTTTTTATATGATTTTTAAATTGATTGGTTCCAGAATATAAAAATGCAAGGGACTCGGTGATATACCGGATAAGAACGTATTTAAATACGCTGTAAACACCGAGGGAGTGTGGGTTAGAATACCACACATGTCGTAAGAGTAATTCTCTCTTATGACATATACAGCCATGTCCGAAAAGGAAAGACTGTGTAATTTACTGGTTACATTTAAATGGCAGGGAAATGCACTATATATAAAAAAAAAAAAAACCCTATGAGGATTCTACTCTCAATATCAGTCAAATAAAAAGATTTAATTGTATTTTTAATACAATATTGTAATTTTATAATTTTAAATCTAAAATCAAAAAGTTTAGAAACATTTAATGGACATATGTATGTATACAATGATATATCTCTACTACGTAAAAAGTACATACATATTTGCATGATTATCATTGTCATTTTACACCTGCTCTATAGTTATACTGATCAACTAAAATTATTTTATATATATATATATTTTTTTTGTCTTTTATAAGTAATTGGGAGTATTATTTATTCAAGCCTGCGATATCTTTATTTATACAAACATTTATACATACATACATATATTATGTACAACATACATATGTTAAGTAAATAAGAAAAAATAAATTAAATATATAAAAAAAATGTATGCACGTATGTATGTACATATGTTTGATATTTAAACATTTTATATTTATAGTCTTATTGACATACTGTTCTTATTTTATATAAAATACAAAAAAGAAAAAAATATGGATGAGAAATTTATATTGTATTGTCATTTTTATTTTATTTAAAAAAAATTCTTTTCTCTTTCAATCAAATCAAATATGGCGACTTAATATTTGCCATAATATATTACAGTTTTTTTTTTTTTATTTATACTTATTTATTATACTTAAATTTTTTTTTTTATTATTTTTTTAATTCAACTTTTAAAATTTTCACAATATTTATTTAATATTATGTTACAAATACATAATACCTACTATTTATTATTTATATATTAAAATTATTTTTTTTTATAAATTAAAATTAATAAAAATTTGATTGCATGTAAGTACATACGTATATGGATATGTGTGAATGTAAGTAGTTTTAGAAATAAGAAAATATATATATTTAAATTTTTAGATAAGAAAATACACATATGTAGATATATACATACATATAGGTATAAGATTATATATTATACTATAATTTATGCATTGATTTTTAACACTAGAGATCTTTTTGAGATTTTGACGTTCCAGTTTGATCACTTCCAATGTCTAATTTTTGTTTGTCAAAGTATTCAAAAAAAAATCAAGTAATCAAAGTATTAGTATAGGTTACATTATATAGACCTATTAGAATACTTTGAAAACTTGCTTTCAAATTTAAATATCAGATTTATTTTTTTTAATATGTAGTAGGTAAATTAAATTAAATATGTATTAAAATAAAATTTATTTTTTTCTATAAAAAAAAAAGTAAAAAATTACACTAATTTATATTGAACAAAAAAAAATTAAAATAAACAAAAATTTTACTGTCAAAATATATTCAAAGAAAAATATCGAAATGAAAATTCGTCAATTCAATACTTTGTATCATATATGATTACATACTCATGTATGTATATCACTTATTTTTTTGTATTTGTTCAAGTTCTATAAATAACGTAATTGATTTTGGCTGTCAAAGTATCCAAAGCGAGTAAAGAAAATAAAGTGTTAAAAGTAATCATTAAGTTAAAGGTGAAAACCATTAAGGTGAGATACATTACAAGTAGAAATTTATGTATGCAAACAATTTGTAAATATATGTATATAGAATTACTTTCAAAATATGTACATACAGACATACATATATCAAATTTAAATTTCTGATAGTTTAAAAATGATTGAAAAATTTCTAATTTCAAAAGTAAAAATTCTTTTCCGCCGCCTCATGTAGTCAAACCATTGGAAAAGTTCATAAAAATTAACTGATTAATAAGTACTTACTAGTTACTACTTATATAATATCTTTCATTTAATGCTGGAGTGAGATGTTATGACTTCAATAAACTAAATGTCCTAAGGAAAACTACATTTATATTAACTAAACATCCGAGTATATAATATTATACTTCTATTAAATATTTATTCTTAAATAATTTGAATTTTTATGTTATCACAATTATTTTAAATTAAAAAATTTTTTTTAATAAAAAACTAAAAAATATTTTTTTAAAATAATTTTCTAATATAACCATAAATTAACTAACCATATACTCGTAATCTTCACCTTAAAATTAAAAAAAAAACAAAAAAAAAACTTATAAAAAAAGAGAAACAATTAACTTATAATTACTTAAACTTTTGTATATGTATATCCAAATACTTATGTATATACATATATATATTTTATATATACATATTTATAATGAATGATTGTTTGTACATGTGTATACATATATGTACATATGTATGAACAAAATTTCATTTTATTTTTAATTAATTATAATTATATTAGGTTATTATTATGTTAGTTTTACACACCTTTGTTTTTTTTTTTTTTTTTTACTATATTATCGTTTCGTTTCAGCACGTAATCAATTTATCGATAAAATATCGAAAAACATTATCTATAACATATTAATAGGAAAATTTTTGTTTGTATATGTTTGTTAAATTGTTACATAATATATTCATTCATAAAATATTGATAGAGTCAATTGTCTCAACTTTTTCATACGATATGTTAATCATTTGCAGAGCAAAATTATAATACATATTATTTACTTACAAATTTTATTAAAACTTTTTCAATATTATAAGTACATACGTTGTCCTATTTAGTTTTAAAAACTTTGTTTCAAGTTTTCGTCTCCGACAATTAATTACGATTGAGTATTAACTTGTCAGTTTATTTCAGATTTTTATTAAAGAAAATACTGTAAAACCTGTACTGTCAATGTCAAAATGAGTATAATAATAAGGACATTAAAAAAAAAAAATTTCAAATGCAAAAAATAATAAGAGTGTGCAAAACATTTAAAACTTTTTCCGGCTAATACACAGTAAAATTACTATGTAATAAATACATTTAATTGAAAAATTACTGAATACATTTCTTAACAATTTTGTAATAACATTAGATTTGATTGCATAAAAAAAAATAAATAATTTCGATAAAAATTAATTATTTTTCTTAATTTCTTATGATTCTTCTTAAACTCTAAAAATCTACTACATACAATAAATTTTGATTTTAGGCAAAGCCAACATTTAAATGGTTATTTGAAGTCCGCCGAAATGTTTCGATGAACAGAAATTCCACATTATAGTATGCTCAAATCAAAATTTTATTCGTTACTGCAAAATGTCATTTTTATTTCGATTTTGTTTTTGTGTGTGCGTCCCGGCGAAATAGAAAATGAACGAAAGTTAATGAAATTTCTTTCGACACAATTAGTCATTCGAAACTAAGCAGTTAAGGACAATTTAGGGCAAAATAATTTTTGATAATTTTTGTTTTTAAAGTTATTAATTTAAAAATACTTTTTTTCTTTTTTAAATCGGTGCATTGTTCAGAATAAAAAATAATATTTTGAGTAATTTTCTTTCTAAATGCAAATTCTTTGAAATTTCCGTTTCTTTATTTTCCAAATTATTTTAAGGTCGCTACAAAATTCATCATCGATCTATAAAATAAAATTATTTTAAACGTATTTTACTTTTGAATTATTTCTTTATACTGAAACTGAACATTGTATAACAACAAACACAATACCAAAAATATTTTACGAAACATATGACTTTAACATCTGCAAAAAATGTTTTCAACAGCATACGAATTTTTTCGAATGCAAAACGGACTTTTTCATTTGAAAGATTTTTTCACCGGACTTCAGCATAACCATATTAAAAAATTTGTTGAAAAAAAATGAACGAATAGAAATGATGTTTCATTATTCTTTTTAGGTTTTAAAATAAAAAAAAAAATGCATGTACATACTTATATAAATGCCATTTTATAACTAATTAATCATTATCTTGTGTAAATCATACCAAATATTTGTGGAACTTATAATATGCAATTTATTGCATATTTTTAGTTTATAGAACCGTAGATCTTGTGTAAAAACAACTTAAAAAGAAAACAAAAGACTAAAGATAATTAGTAAATAAGTAACCTAATATTTTTTTAATGTTTTTTTTTTTTTTTTAATTTAAAAAAAAAAGTATATACTTATGTATATAATATATATATATATATTGTATTATGTATTTTTTATTACAGAAAATAACTAAAAAAAAAAAAAATTTTAACGAAAAAAAAAATATTTCATGATTTCATTAAGCATTACAATAATTATTATTTTGCTTACGTACATTCTTATCTATAAATTTTTTTTTTTTTAACTTATATATATACTAATAGTATATACCTATATGTATATTTTAATTTTACTATTATATACTATTATATTCGTAGGTACTATATACTTATTTATATGTTATATATGTGCATATGTACATATAAGATAAGTTGTCCTCATTTATGTTATAATTTTCTAAAAAGAATAATTTATTTAACAAAAGCGAAATTAAAATGTTATAGAAAAAAAGAAAAAAAAAAACTATACGTATATTTCTAATTTATTTATTTATTTATTTTTTTTTAAATTTTGAATACTACGACTAGGTATATGGGTAGTGTAGTGTACATGAGTTCAAACATATTATATGTAAGTTTATTAAAAAATATATTGAAGAGTTAATTTGAATTTAGACCATAAGAAATAACACCATAAATAATTAAAAAAAAAAATTAACTAATTAACAGGGGCCTCGGTGGCCTAGTTGGTAAAAGCGTATAAAATAAACTGTAAACACCGAAGGAGTATGGGTTCGAATCCCACACACGTTGTAAGAGTTATTCCATCTTACGAAATTTATAGCCACGCCTGAACAGGAAACGCTGTGTAATTTCCTGTCTACATTTATTTATGTATTTATTTCAGTGAAAAATCATTTGTCAAAAATCAAAAAAATTAAAGATACTTTAAAGTATAAAAATTGTTGTAAAAAATAGATTTTTCTTAACTAACTAATTTTTCTTCAATACTATATAATGATGTTTAGTTTTGAAAAATAATTAAAAATAAATGTTGATAATTTATTTATTTACTGTCAAAAATTATATGTCAAATGACAAATTGTGAATTTTGATCAAACTTTTGTCGTGTCTTATACTATTTCTTATGGTGGCATTTAAAAAATATGTATGCACTCAAAATATATTTTGTCCAAAGAAATCTTCTGTTGAATTTCAGGCTGAATCAAAAAGGAAACGGTTTATTGAATTTTTAATTATTAAGTACATACATATATTAATTACTTTATATATATATATCGGAATCATTATATATCATCATATTGAATCATATTGGAAAATTTTTTACGTCCGGTGGTTCTCAATAATCGTAACATATGGTTCCAGCTCATATCACGAAAGAAACAATGGCGAATCTACAAGAACTTTTCGATGAGCGAATAATTTCAAAAAATGCTGATTTCGCGTGGTCACCTCGTTTTTCAGATTTGATGGCCGTTGATTTTTTTTTTTTTTTTTTTGTGGTTTCTTGAAGGAACGGATTTACGTCAACAAACCACAAAACATTCAGGAACTAAAATAGAATATTCGCACACAAATTGCGTAATGCAAAATGTCTTAAAAAGAATTATTAACTGCCAACAGGAAAATGAAAGCCATTTAAAGGGTGTCATTTTTCATAATTGGCTTAAAAACATTTTAATAATTTATACTTTCATTTAAAAAATAAAATAAAATAAAAAACTTTAAAAATAAAAAAAATTATAAGCATTTCAAATCAGTCAGTTCAAGTTGGCCCACCCTGTACTTTATCCCATGTTTTTGTTTTTTATAGCTGATACTTTAAAATTTATCTTGTGAATACTATTCTTTTGTTAGTTTTAAAATGTAAAATAAATATGATAATTGTTAAAATTTAAATCAAAAATTGATTTTCAGTGGAAATATAAGATATTTAAAAAAAAAATCTACGGTGTTATCATATTTATTTATTAACCAACACAATTTTATTTAATCAATTAATAAATTTAGACAGACATTTTGTCAAGCACTTCTAAATAACCTGCATGTGGATAAGAATAAAATATATTACAAGGTTTTTTTAACAGAACTTTGACCAAATATAATCATTTTCTTAAGATTAATAATTTTAATGTAGGTTAGTTACTATTACAAAAATAGTTACAAATTTTCAAAATCTCGGCATAATTTCCTTACGGGCAACCATTTAATCTAGTCTACATGATTTAGAAAAATTTTAAACATAAAATAAAATAAAAGAAAATAATATCATTTTTGTTTTGGGACATATTTCTTTTGAGATTTTTATTATATTGCCATTAGAAAAATATAAAAAAAAAGAAAAACAAAAACAAAAAAAAATAAACTAAAATTAGGAAAAATAAAAATCCATATTTAGTACATAAAAATAAAAAAAAATTAAAAGAGACCGAAATAAAAAGAAAATTAAAATCAGACAGATTTTTAGAAGTATACATAGTAGATATGTTATGTATTTAAAAGTATGAATACATTACATATATTTTATATATATTTATACATAATTATAAGTACAGTTGTAAGTATATATATATATATATATATATATGTATGTTATCAGTCTTAAATATATTTATATCATGATTTTTATACTTTTCTTTTTATACATTTTTGTACATTTCAAAGTAGGTATATATGCAATTAAATGTACATACATATGTATGTATATACTTACCTATGTACATATGTATATAATATAATATGTCTGTAAATATGTTTGAATGTGCACATAAAAGATTCATTATTTCGTATCTCTAAAATTGTTTAATTTTTTTCTGTTTTTATTTCTTTTTCATTTCCCCCCCCGTCATAATTGAATTCATACGTATCGTATAATATAGTATCTGAGGAATACAAGTTTTATGTATTCAAAAGACAAAAAAAAAAAACAAGAATAAAATAAAACAAAACGGTCTTTATATATCATATACATATATACATATATATATATATTATATATATATATTTTTCATAAAATAAACTACTTATTTACTATATATATATATAACATCTATCATATACATATATATATAACATGTCTGTATATATATACATATCTATATTTATGTAATAATATAGATACATATTTATATTCAGAACAATATATTATATAAATATCTATAAGATAGATTTTATATAATAGGTTTTATAATAAAAAAAAAAAAAATAAAAACAAAAACAAAAAAAAAAATTTTTTTTTCTATGGTGTCCATGAGATCATTCTGGTTTCAAAAAAAAAAAAATTATTTCTGCTGCTGATGTTTTTTTTTTCCTTCTTCTTTATTATCATGTATTCTGCGTTGTTTAAAAAACGCAGATAAAAAAAAAATAATGAATTAAATGAAAAAAAAAAATTTAAAAAAAATAAAAATAAAACAAAATTTCAAATTGCGTCTTCTTCTTCCTCCCTAAAGGTATTTTAATTTATATAAGTTACATGTTAACATAATGATACTAATATACATTTTCACATACCTATATATATTATAAGTACGTAGCTATATAATATAATATAGAAAATAAAAACAACGCAATATTATTATATAGGTATGTATCGTATCCATAACTTTGTATATATATATATATATGTATGTATAAATGTATGTTAGTAAGATAAAGAAAAAAAAAAAACATAAATAAAACATAAAACATAATATCGATGGATGGATGGACTTCTTTTCTCTTCCAGATTCATATTCAGATTCAGATATTTTTTTTTTTTGTTTTTTTGTTTTTTTTTTTTATTTTTTTTTTTTAATTTTTAAGATACTGATACTGAAAAAAAAAAGTAATGATTTCTGTTTTATTCTGATTGTGCGCTTTTTATTCTGTTTTTTTTTTTTAAAAAGAGTTAAAAATATTTTCAACAAAAACAAAAAAAAAAACACCATTTTAACGGAATAAAAATGGCTGCTTTTAAAAAACTCTTTAATTTTATATTTATTGAAATATTTTAAAAGTAAAATTCTTTATATTAGAAAGATAGTAAAAAAAATATTTTTATATTTCTAAAATTTTCTTATCAAAACTGTTAAAAGATAGCTAAGCTAAGATACATTATGTATCTGAATCAATATTAATATTTGCTATATAATTTCTTACAGCCCATAATCAAAATTATGTTAAAAACGTTTTGTGTACCTTTATATACGTAGATACCAAATAAAACAATCTTTTCTATTGCATTTGTAATTTTAAAAATCTTAAGATATTGTTTATGTCAAATTACTGAAATATAAAAGAAATTTTATTCCAAACTTAATTAAAATGCATCTATACATACATAAGTATCTATAAATGCAAATTGTATTAAAGAGTGAAAGTTTAAAAATTAAATTAAAATCATTTATAGATTAATTGAGAGAATAATATTTTTATATCACCCTGTCATACATAATTGTATCTACATAAAAGACAACATATACATATTATGTATATGTTGCATTCTCTGTGGTATATGCTTCAAATAAAAAAAAAAAATTTATAAAAATATGAGGTAGGTATACCTATCGTCTAAGTATAATAGGCCCATCAAATATCATAAAATTTCTGACCGCAAAAAAAAAAGTAAAGTACATAATCATATATTTTTACTATTGCAATATTTTATCGTAAGTGCAAGACGAAATATTAGTATGACTAGCCCCAAAAAAATCTATGTATATACATATGTAATATGTATAGGTACAAAATCACAATCTTTTAAACTGCATCAGAAAAGTTCACAAAATAAAATTTAATTTAAGTATACTTTACTCTTCAAAAAATGATAAAAGCAAAAGGTTGACATTTGTACAGTGTTTAATATTAGATTTCGCTATAAGCTTTTCATAATCGACTTCTGGGCCTCAAACTAGATATACGATCTATATATATACATATATAGATCAAAAAAAAGGATAAAAGTAAGTTACTACCTTATTTCCAATCACTTATATAAGAGTGATTCACTAGCTTCAATGTGTGAACTCTTTTTTTGGGGCCTTTGTCGTAAGTTGTAACTAAGGTTTTTAACTATTATCTATATAATAAATAAGCCTATAGAGTTTAGAAATAAATTTTATTTTAAAATTTTTTCCTTTTTCTATTTGATATTTCATTATTTCCAATTTTGATATTCCAATTTTCATATTTTATTTTACAACTCTGCTGTTTTATTACATTTCGATAGTTAAAGGTCAATATAATATTCACTGATGACTAAAAACAAATTTTACATAAATTATCTGATTATTACAAAATTTATAACTTATCGTGATTATTACAAAGGGTCAGGAGACAAAAATGCATTATATTAATATCACTGGTTGCATTTCCTACAGATATTCTATTTCAATAAATGAGAACATACTACATATGGATAAGTTTGGATAAGTATATAATGCACTTTGAATAGATGAGAACATTGTAGAGTTTTAAAGGATATATGGCATCAAACAATGAGCATCACAATACTCCCTTGCAAAATAACGTACCTTTTAAATATTTAATTTCACCAATTTCCTATTGATTTGAGTTGCAAACAAATCGTTAGAAATGGTAGTTGGTTTCAGCGTGTCTATTGAAACCGACTTGTTGTTTCCGTTCACATTAAGAACAAAATTTTTTCGAAATTTTCGTAATACTTTAAAAGGCCTTTCGTAAGGTGATTGAAAAGGTGAACACGAACTTTATCTACCCGAACAAATATATCATGACTGTCATTTAGAAGCTTTGGTATAATACCTGTAGGTTTTCTAGTCTTCACTGGTCGTACTTCTCTAATAACATGTCCAAGAGTATCGACTTATTTGTAGGATCGATATCAGTGTTCAGTAAATGTGAGTCAGCAAATAGTTCATTAGGAATTTTAAAATATATTGCAAAAAATCATTTCAGCAAAGTAAAACCCAAAATTTTCCTTAACTGAGAGACACGTAAGCCCAATAGAATCAAACTCAATTCATCACACTTTCTTAGTATTACTTTTGAAATCATTAAATATATCATATATTAAAATTTACAAATTATCTTTTATAACTAATCTTTTAATCGCTTCCTTTTCTTTTTATTAATAAAGTATTCAAAATGAATCGAAATTTAACTAGAAAAATTTTTAAGATAAAAAAAAATTATGAAGATAATATTTTAACAAAACTTCCCATTTTAATAAAACAATACAAAGCGTAGGTCATTAAAGTACTCTTGAAAATTTTGATTTACTTCAGGTGGCCTGAAAATAATGCGCCAAAAGCCCCTTAATATCCTTTAATTTCCCTACCAATAAGGAATTAAAGCCAAAATTGCGAATTGTAAACTCAGCCTTATTACCATTTTAGAACTGTGAAATAATGCCGAAATCGAAAAGAAAATACAGACGAAATTTATTTTTATTTTAAATTGATAATTTTTCGAAATGAATTTATAAAAAAAAAAAAATTCCTCCATTGAAATATTTTTTCACTCATTCAATTTATCAGAAAAAAAAAATTTTTTTTCACAATAACTTATGCACTTAATTTTCAAATCGCTTTAACCCTCACAAAAGTCTTAATTAAATCTCACTTAAGCAACATAAGAAAAAGTATAATTTTGTTTTTTTTTTTTTTTAAATAATAATTAAAAACAACTTTAAAAAACTAAACGTTTTTATAAAAAAAAAAAATTATAAATTCTATTTGAAATAATTATTAAAACCACAAAACATAATACGATTTAATCAAAAAAAAAAAAAACATTTTAAAACTTTTAATCCTATATTTTATTTTTTTTTGTTTTTAGCAACTTTATTTTTTTTATGATATGCATTCGCCCCTGTTTAATTGAAAAAAAAAACTCATCTTTTCCCAGTCCTAATAATAATCACTTTATTTACATTCATTAATACTTTTAAAAATTTATTATATATGTGTAGATATAAAAATGTATATATAGTCATAGTTTTAATATATAATATAATAAATGTATGCATGTAAATAAATTATTTTTATTACATACGTGTAGAAAAAACAATTAATTAAATTAGATTTAGAGTTTAATGCAATTATTAGTATGTATCTAATTTAATTTTCATTGTATAAATCAAGTATTAAAGAATATAATAACAAAATTTTCATTAATTATTTGTAGATAAGATGGAAGTTTAGTTAAGGTTTAATAAGGTGAAAATAAAATGTAATAAAAAACGAAGAATCATTTGTTTTATTAACTCTAAGATTGCCATACTTATAATACGTTATAGTGTTTGAAATTGAAATATAATACCCTATCATTTCGATTATTATTAAATTATAATGAAATAATATTAATATTTGTTTATAATATTAAGCCATAGATATGCGAACAGTGTTTAAAAATTTGTATAACAATTATACCCGTAACCTTTTGTTTATATAATTAACACCTTTGCACATGTAGTGGGTTCTGTTACCTTACTTTTCATTTTCAATTTTAAATTCCTAATCTAATTAATTCCGAAAATTTATAAATCGTATTTTAATTAAATTTTCAAACTCTTACATATAACTCTATAAACTTTAAAGATGTTGTATAAATTGGGTCCAGAAATTTATAAGGCAGCTATCCCAAAAACATGTAATTTGATCTAAACTATTTTTTAAAATGTGAAGTATAATATCGTTCGAATAACTTGAAATATCGATTGGAGGGGGCCTTGGTGGCCTACTAGGTAGGAGCGTATCGTATACGTTATAAACATCGAGAGAGTGTGGGTTCGAATCCCATACACGTCGTAAGACTAATTACTCCTTACGACATTTGCAGCCACGTCCGAAAATGAAAGGCTGTCTAATTTCCTTGTCAAATTTATTTTGTGGCAGGGGAATAAGCGAAGAAAAACAATTATATCGATTGAAAGCGAAACGATTGTTAAATGTTAGAAAAATTTAAAAAATAGTGTTAAATTTGGAAAATTTAACAGAGATGAGGTTTTTTTTTTTAGTAATTCTAACGAAAGGAAGAATACCGTGGAAGGAATATAATTGTTCATCATCTGATTTTAAAATGTATAACATGGAATGAATAAAGTAACATAAATGAAGTAAAGTAAATAAATGGAAATATTTTGAGAGCTGATCGTTTAAATCTGATCAAATTACTTTTGGTATTTACTGTTATAACAGCACCTGTATTGTTACCTTATTAAATAAGTTCATATAAACGGATTTTCAAAAAAGAAAAGTTAATTACATATTCGAATGTATGTATGTATGTACCTATGTATATTTTTAAAAAAAATTATTCCCATTTTTAACATCAACTTCCTTTATTACAAGTTAGTTAGATCTCTTCTTATGCTAAAATTTAACAAATTTTTTTTTTTATTTCCTTTTTTGTTTCTTCTTTTTTTTTTTCTAATTTAAATAAAAACAAAACACAAAAAGCACTCATTTGTTTTACGATATACATAAGTCCATTATAAATTAATATGTACATATGTAGGTAGGTAGGTATGTTATTGTTAAGTTGATAATATTTCTTACTCATTTTCTCTTCCGCATAAAATAATTTTATTCAATCTATCTTTTTCTTACTCTAATTAGAATGAACAGCAGTAGAAACAAAACCAAACAAAAAAAAAAAACAAAAATTTAGCACTTTCACAGTTAAATAATTTTATGTACCTAGTACCTACTCGTATATAAAATCAAAAATAAAATTCAAAAAAAAAACAAAAGCATAAAAAATAGAAAGAGAAACGAAATTAAAATGGATGCAAAAATAAAATAATTTTTCTTTTCTTTCACTCACCGCAAATTTGAAAATTAAAACAAAAAAAAATTTGATAATCAGAAAATAATAAAACTTAAAAATTGTGATAGTACATTATCATGAGCAGGGCTTAATTTGAACCGGAACGATTTAATAAAAACAAAAACACAACAAAATAAACCACTTTTTTTATTTTATTAGGATTTTATGGACTTTAAAAAAAAAAAGAGAAAAGAAAATCGCAAGTAACTTCTTCGAATAGTTTCGGACTTTAATGAACCAAAAACCAACATCTTTGTTTTTTGTTTAGTTTATTTCGCTTGTCACATATGTAAATGTGAAGGAAAATACACAGCCTTTTCTCTTCAGGCATGGCTGTAGCCTGTAAATATCGTAAGGGAAATTATACGTACGACATGATGTGTGTACGAAATCACATTCCCTCTATGTTTTACAACATATTTTATACGCTCTTAACCACTAAGCCACCGAGGCCCCTACCAACACCTTTTAAAACAAACTTTATGATGTAACCTTTAATACAAATGACTAGTTTAATTTATGGAATAACTGTTTGATGCTACAGACATTTCTTTTGAAACACCAAATATTTGTTGGCACTTAAGTAGTCAAAACAAAATATAATAGTTACTATGAACAGTCGAAATCTACTATGGACTGCTAAAAAATATTATGAAAATATGAAAAACATATGAATTTTTTTTTTAAATTTAAAACTGTAAATTTTGATTTGATGATAGCCATAATAAAACAGAATATTTTCTTGCGTTCCGATTCTTTTCTTTTTAAAAATCAACCCCTGATTATGAGTAATAGTATTGTATACAGTACTTTTTAACATGTAGTACCTATGCTATATGTATTTAAAATGTTAGAAGTGTTATAAACATTACATATAAAATATTTATTATAAAATAAAATAATACTTAATTGAATTTTGATGACAATATGTACAAAAATTAAAAAAATTTATTTTTAGTTTTATTTAAAAAAAAATATAAAATATGAATAAAGAAAAAATGATTCATTTAGTTATAATAATTGTAATAAAACTAAAACTGTAAATATATGTACTTAACTGTTATTCAAAATAATAACAAATTTTTCAACATATCTTGAAACCTTGTAAGAAACCTTGTAAAATACAGGTTTTAAACACGACACGACTAAGTTAATTTAACTAGAACAAGTTAATCTAAAGTTATATAAAAGTCCCAATATCTCAAAAATCAATGAGAATAATATAACTACCTCTTTCTTCTATTTTCAATACGATTTAACCTTAGGAATCATCCGCTGAAATATTTGTACACTTATGAGTAAAACCCTGTGTAATAATATAATTGAACCTAATTAACTAACTTATGAAATATATAGACTTCCTCTAATTAATCTTAGTTCGATCCAGTCATACCAATTAATGACAAACATTTTATTTGTTCAGTCAGTTAGTTATTCATGATAATGTTAACTATACTTTACATTCACGATCAAATAAGATTTAGGGAAAATTCGAAGAATTTAAGATAAATTTTTAATATTTCACATTATTCGTATCAATTCTAAAAGAGATAAACTGACTGTCCGAGTTTTTTTTTATATAAATAATTAACGAACTAGGATTCTAACTTTGCTTTAGTATTAATAGTAGTAGGAATCAGATTTTACTTTAGTATGAACATCTCGAGAGTGGCCCGGGAATGTATAGAGTGATTCAATAACTGTATAGTCTCTACTACAATATCAAATTCCCAGTTCAAAGTATGATTCTTGTAATTTTTTAATTTTAGTAATTTAAATTAATCCTAACACCCTAACCATCATTTAGTAATCTAATTAACAGCTGTAATGATGAGTGATAACTCAATCAGTTAACGATAGTTCTGTAAATGAATACTTAACTGATGATTGTTATTAAGCAAAGTATCTGACACAATAAATTGTAAGTATACAACTCATTAATTGTTTTTTTTTTGTTTTTTGATTTAAAACAATAAAAAAAACATTATTTTTTTTGAAAAATTTTTTTGAAAAATGATTTATTTTCAGAGCTCATTACATTACTGAAGAATGGATGATTGAATTATAAAATGTCACATAGTTAATAAGTATGTGCATAAGTATATGTACATATACCTAATAATACTTATAAGAAACAAATAATACCCTCACATCTAAATTAACTTAAATTTATTGTTAAAAAAATAACTTAAAAACAATTTTCTTAATTTTTTCTTTCCGCTAAACATTTACATTGTAATTTCATAAGTAAACGTTTAATTCCTTAAAGATCTAGAAATAGAACATATAAAACCTTTAGGTAAGTTTAAATAATGAAAAAAAAGGTAAGTTATTACACATATGTATACTTATGATAATATATGGTATTGTAATTTGTTAACACCTTTGCAGTTTAAAAAATCTAAAATCAAATATGCACTCCAATAAAAAAACAAACTGGAATCGCTATTTACATACATACATACATATGTGTACACTGTACATACCAATCTTACTAAAACAAAAAACAAAGTGAAAACAGATTTAAAGATTAAACAGTGTTAAAACATTTAAAACCAAAATGAGGAAATTTCTAGAAATTCTGAAAATTAGAATACCAAAAACAAAATAAAAACAAAAAAATTATAAAAAAAAAACCACGGATAAATTTTTAACACAAACAAACAAAAAATACGTAAAAATAAAAATTGAAGAAAAAAAGAAAAGGATGAAATATTGTCTGTATCTAGTGAAGGAAAAATGATATTAGGGTGCTCTGGTTACTTTGCATAACTATATATACGAATATATATATATACCTATATTTATACATATAAAATACACATATATAATTATATTGTTATAAGTTCATACTTAATTTTTTTTTTTTTTCGTAAAAAAAAAAAAAAACCAATTTATGTACACTGAAGTCTCTAAAATTCGAACAAATTAGGGTAAATTATTTTATCCAAACTATTATGATTAATCCAATAAGTTAAAAAATATTTGATTAACTAGAAAGATATAAAATTTGTTCTAAAGTTCTTACTAAAGTGATGCAAAATAAAATATACTTAGTACATTTGAATAAAAACAACCAATGACATTTAAAATGAGAATGTGGTTAAAATTTAATACTACCAAAGACATTTAACATATGGATACTTCTCAGCAATTTCGAAAATGTATTCTCAACTACAAAACAAAAAAAAAAAAATCAGCTCTATATAAATTAAAAATTTAAATTCCATCTTTATAGAACCTTAGTATATTATAGAAGACTAATTGCTTCTAATCTGTTTCGGAAGTATAAGATTCAAAATTTAGAAATATAATTTGAAATATGTATGCACAATTCTAAAATTTAAGTATAGGTCTGTCTGTCTGACTAATTTTCTCCGACAAATTTTTTTTTTTTTGAGAGGAAAGAGTAAAATTTCACGTTTTCTCATTTTATTGTCATTTGTAAGGAAAAGTACGCAAACAGAGAACTGACTAAAAATGTTATACTTAGTTGACACTTCACACTTGCAATTGACATAGAATGTTTAGTTGAAATTACAATTTACAACAATAAGGTAAAAGTTTTTTTTTCAGATTTTTTTTTTAAATTTAATTCTGTTAAATAAATTATTATTAAAAATGGAAAAAGAATTAATTTTAATGGACATGCTTGATAGTGATTCAGAAAATGAAGAATCAGAAAGTAGTAGTATTGAGACCGAATTAAGTTAAACATTAAATAATAAAACATTAAACATTTAAAGTGCTTTTTGTTTCTTACTCGTTTCAAAATGGCCGGAATAGAGTTCCACTTCGAGAGCAAAGCTAAGTTAAATATTACAAAATTACAAAGGTCAAACTGTCAAAGTCTTATGAAGTGTTATTATTATATCATTATTTTAAATTTTTATATTATAAATTTATATATTGAAATAATCGTAAACGAAATCGTTCAATTGAACTATACTTCTTAAAATTAAAAAAAAATTTTAAGACACTATTATTTGTTTGTAATAAATACATGTTATAAACGAAAACTCATAAACTTTACTCAGCGTAAGAATGAAATTCACTCTGTTAAAATATATTTCTTTGACATTTAAAAACTTTATAAATTTATAAAGTTTTTGCCCGGTAAAATTTTCCTGGCTAAAACTTTATAGGGGAAGTGTGTCACGTGATCAAAAATTTAGTCAGAGAAATAGTCACTCTCAGTACGTAGACAGTTTTCGGGCTAAAAATTTATAAAGTTTTACATTTTTTGTAAAGTTTTTGAATACGCAGACAGACCTAATAATTGTAAAAAATCTCCATCCTCTTTATATTTATTTATATCCTTGTTATTTTAAAAATATGAACTTTTTAACTTCAATATATCGAATATTTACTGTATGTACACATTTTAATACATAAGGTAGACAATGGTTCTTTTTTTTTTTGTTCGATATCAGTTCTTAATTTTTTATGATTATGGTTGTTTTTTTTTCCCTCAAGAGATTTCTTATACATATATATAAGAATGTATTATGTATGTTAAATACATATACTTATTATTCTTCTGTTTTTTTTTTTTTTTGTTAAATATTGATGCTATTTCTTTTAATTTATTTTATTTTATTTTTTTTTTTGTTTCCTCATCCATCGTTTTTAAGATTCTTTTTTCTGAACGGTTTCAGTATATGTATACATTTTATATATTATATTATTTACACTTCCCACTTACCTTAGATTTTTCATTTTTCTTATATATACAAATTTTATATATATAAGTATATGTACATAATTATTGTATTATGTACAAAATTATGTTAGATATAGATGATTAACATAAGTATAAATGTTTGAAAAAAAAAAAAAAATTTTACAATATTTCAAATAAATATGGAAGATTAAAAACTCAAATATTGAGATTAAATGAAAATTTGCGTTTATAAAACCTCTAAAGAATATAAAAATTCCCCACTTTCTTTAATAATTTTGAATTCAAGGTTAAATTCATTAATAAAATTATTAAAATAACTTTTGTAATATAATTTATAGAGAAGACATTGTAAAAACAAGAATCAAATTATAACCGAAGTAAGTAAAACGAAATGTCCTAATAATGTGTCCTATAAAATGTCCCAAAATGTCGTAATGGCTAAAAAAAAAAACTAAAATTTGTTAAATCAATATTGTTCTCAAAAGCAGTATATTATCGCAAAACCGATACATCAAATACCCTATATACTAAAATGCACTAGAAATTACTTTCCAACATCCTAGAAATTGCTCTGTAACCTTCCGAGCTTTTTCAAAATTCGTTAAAATGAATGGATCTCAAAAGTATTACATAGTTTGAATGAAGACCTTAATTCAAGGTAGCTAATTACTTACGGAAAATAGTAAAAGAGATTAAATCAGAATTTTCAAATTAATATAATATTTATGTTCCTTTTATACAAAAAGAGCAGTTGAGAGTATTTGGGAGTAGTCGATAAGTGGAACGTTAATTATTTTGTTGAAAAATTTCAATTAAAGTCATCTACAGAAAATTTTTACTCATGTACACTTATCATCTACTCTTACACACAAAGGTTGGTTGTGTTGGGAGTAGAAAAGATTATTTTACTCTGTAAAAGAAACAAAAATATTAATATGCAACTTTTAATCACTCAATTTATGAAAAAAAAAAAAATATTAAATTTTGGTGATACGTTATATATTTAACAGCCGGTATAAAAATATATTCTGTATAAATTTAATTGAAGTAAACATTTTTTTTTTTTTTTTTTTATTAATAAAGTAGAGAAATAACGAAAAACCTCATCATAAATAAATAAAATAAAAAAAAAAAAAAAATTTAGTTTTCAATCGAAGAAATTTATTACTCGTACATTCTCTATTGGTTATTTTCCATTCAAATCAATCTAACCACTCGTTCAACTGAACATTTATTTATCCAGAGTCTATTCAAAAAGTAAAAAAAAAAAAAAATCTGTAGGTATATTATATACATAAGTACATATGATTTAATTGTATACTTATAACTTCTATACACTTTCTCTATATTTTTTAATTTTATTTATTTATTTTTTACTTTTTCTTTTTTTTTTTTTCTTTTGCTTTAAACATTTTCAAATGTATTTTGTAAGTGGGTTGCAACCATCTTAAATTTAATTTAATTGTTAATTGATTGTTAATAACTTTAAGTGTATTCTGTAATTTAAAAAAAAAATGAACAAAAAAAAAAAAGAAAAAATTAATCTTTAATTTATGAATAAGTATGTAAGCAATAGAAAATCTCTGCTTTTATATATAGAAGACCTATAAAAAAAAACACTGATGGCGCACAATTATTTAATTCTTTATCAATTTGTATGTACAGAGATACAGAGATTTTGCACAAGGAAAACTTTTTTTGAAGAATTTTCTTTTATTTTTGATAAGTGACCAGAAAATGTTCACGACAGAATTGTTTATTTTTCAAATTTTAACTGATAAAACTGACTGTTAACAAAAATTTTACCATAATCACTTATATAACCTATTACAAAATATTCTACCATCCTTATAAAACCTTATCGGGTTCAAATACATGTCGTTCATTTAAATTCCAGTAGTTAAATTTAATACTTAGTACTCATTTCATCGTATTTAACAACCACTTTAAATAATTAACTATCAATTTTTTATTTCAGATTAAAATACATCAGATTTAGCAGGAAAAATATTTTTATGTCTAAATCAGATGTATGTAAGGATAATTGACCGTTCATGGTTTTATTTCCACCTTCAACAAGCTTCTAAGTGACATTAAATCTTAAACGAGCTATAAAAGAAAATTATCACTTATATTTTTAATCACATTTATAAAATGTAAATTAATCTAAAATAATTAATCATAGCCTGGGGTTCTTTACTTTTTGAATAAAATTTCATATTCTTTTTTGGCAAACTTTATACGGTTTTTGTACGGTTTTAAATAAATAATAATTTCTTTTAAAGTGTAAAAACTATCCTTGTTTTTTAATCCTTAAAATAAAAAATAAAAAAAAGTCTAAAATATTTTTTTAATAAGTAGTTAAAGTAAGTCAAATTTTAATAAAATATTTTCATTTACTTTATTTATTTTATATTGTATATGTATATATATACCATTAAATTAACCTAACAACACTACTGATATTATACGCCTCTTTAACCCCTTTCAAAAAATTATAACAATTATAACAAAAACATTATAACAAAAAAGTAAATCTCTTTATTTTGATGTTTATATAAGAATTTTGTTCGCGTTATAACAATTTTCGTTTTATAAAATTTACGCAAAAAAAAAAAAAAAAAATGTACGTCTCTAAATAAAATGACAGATACCGGAACTATTGAGATTCAAACATCTAATTCAGCAATATACCTTTTTCACATTAATAAGAAGGATTTCCACTTTAATTGCAAGTATTTTCTTTTTGAATGCAAGTATTTTGTTTTCAAATGTACATATTATGTTTTCCTTTTTAATAGCAAGCATTTTCTTGTCATCTTTCTAACTAGAAAATAATATCACGAAAAGGTTGCAAAAAATCAAATTTATGGTATAATAAAACTCAAAAAATTAAAATGAACCAATAAAATGACAGATAGACCAAAAAAAAAAAACAAGTTAATATTATAACCAACTTTCCAAATTATAATCAAAATAAAAATTTGAAAAATAAAAACAAAAAAAAAAAAAAAGGGAATCAAAGTAATCAGTATACCAAATTGATCCCTGCTGTTACCATTTCTTATGTTTTTGTTTTTATTGTTATTTTATTAAAAAAGAAAAAAATAACTAAAAGTTGGAATCTTTTTTTTTTAACCCTATCATTTAAAAAATCCCAAATAAAAAAAAAATAAAGGAATAAAAGAATTAAAAATCCAAAAATAATTCAATTATATTATAATTGTGTTAACGTTTCAAATTTTTTTTTTTTTCAATAATACATTTTATATAGATTATAATAGAGCACGTCACTGATGATTACTACATTTTAATTTGATATTTTTTTTTATTTTATTTTTTTTTTTTTTAGTTGTTTTTATGTGACTACGACTCTACGAGTATTTATACTTAATAATCACGTGTAAATTCTTAAGGGTGATGTAAGCAATAAAATAAAAAAGTACAAACAAAAGAAGAAAAAAAAAAAAATTTAGACATTATTTTAAATAAATACAAATAAATACACCATATACAAATCATATATTATGTATGTACTTGAAAAAAAAAAAAAAAAAAAAAAGTACTTATATACATGTTTACTAATATATAAGTATAGTAAGTATAATGAAATTAATTTTTAATATACATACTTCATATTTTCTGTTCTTATTATAATATTTGAATTGAATGAAATTTTTTTGTTTTTTTTTTTTATTTTCAAAATGGCGGACAAAATCAATTTATTTTTTGGTCATACTGATACTATAATATTTAAGAATGATTAAAAAAAAAAAATAAAAATAAAATAAATGTAGTGGGTACAGAAAGTGTACTGTCAAATGAATCTATGTGAATGTATATAAACATACATACGTATATATCTTATGTGTACTTACATCAAGACGTAAGTTATTCACAATATATTCTTTTTATTTCTTGAGTTTTCAGTGACGTAACAATCTAATTACATTTTTGTATAAAATAATTAATAAATTTAATTTTCAGCATTTGTTATAATTTATTATAAGATTTTTAAAACTTATGTTCTTCTTTACATAGAAGTTTGAACATCTTATGATTAAAACAAAAAAAAGAAAATTTGTATTAGTTAAAATAGAATAGAGGTAATAGGTATGTGTTTTAGAAGTATGTATCTTTAAATTTTTAATATAATATCTGACACCACGATTTACATCTTTTTAATCTTTAATAATTTTTTAAATCAATTTTTTATCATAAATTTTTTTTTTTTCCATTTTAATATAGAAATTATAAAAAAAAGTAACAAAGGAAAATTTTAAATTTCATTTGTATTTTTTTTTTGTCTTTTTCAAAACTTATACCCTTATAAATAAACACTGGATGTAAAACGGGATCAGAATATATGTACATATCTATACAGAAATTTGATTTAAAAGTTTTGTTTTTATTTGTACACAAAAATCATATTTTAAGTACCTATAGGCACATGAGCTATCTTTTTTTTTTTCATTGTATTCAATAATGTTTACAATCTCATCATGAACCACCGTAAACGTCGTGAATTTGCTGATTTTGTCTTGGAACAACTTGAAAACGATAACGATTTTTTTAAGAAAATCATCTTCTACGATGATGGGGCTCACTTTCATCTGAGTGGTGCGGTAAATAAACAAAACTGTCGATTCTGGTGCGAAGAAAATCCACAAATTATTTATGAACAACCATTACATTCACCTAAATTGGCAGTTTGGTGTAGTTTTTTGTCTGGTGGAATCATCGGTCCGTAATTCTTTCGAAATGAAACTGGTAACACCGTTACTGTCAATGGAGAGCGGTATAAATCGATGATAACCAACTTTTTATGGCCGAAATTGTAAGAAGTTGATTTTGACAACATCTGGTTTGAACAAGACGGGGCTACGTGCCACACAGCACGTGCAACAACCGAATTATTGCGAGAAAAGTTTGAAGATTAGAATATAAAGTTGGTTTTATTTGAAATCTCTATTTTACGAATCTCATCCTCCTCTTCTGTACTTTATACTTTAAATAACTTATAAGTATTTTAAAATGGGAAGCAGGGTTGTGATTGATGAAAAGGTTTGTGACTGATAAAAAAGGAGGTTGAATAAAACGTATGTCCCTCGTATAGACCAAAAAGATAAAATTACAATGCTTTTTATAATACCCGAACAGCATTGTAAGTGGAATTATTAAGCGAAGTTTCTATAAGGTCATTAAAAGAATGTACGTCTACATATGTATGTATGTACATATAAATTACTATTATACGGAAATTTTTACTAATTTAGATTTTCTACTAGATTAACAACTCTACGTAATTTATTATAACCTTGTAGAATTATCCTTATGCTGCCCATACACGGTGGACCAGATTTTAGAACAGAACCACAGACTTGATAAATTGTATCGTGTATGGACAAGTTATAAAACCATTATGATGGTTGGATATCAAAATATTTTGATTTTTGTCGGCGGAGTCTTTGGTTTGTGGTTGAGTTGTATCGTGTATTCATGTATGAGCAAGTTGTACAACTTAAATGTCATTTTAACATTGACATTTTTTGATTTACATTATTGACTTACATAATTACATAATGTTTAGATGATAGGTTGGATAATTGTGTGGTATGGTACTAAAACCTGTTCGGGTACCAAGTTTACAACTTAGTCCGACATGTATGGGGCAGCATTAAGAATACATTTAGTGAATTGGTGTAGAATTTTTGTTTTTTTTTTCTTTTTTTGGAACAAAGGTAAAATTTTAAAAGACTGAGTTGTATTGAGTTTAATTAAAATAGATGAAATATTTATCGATTAGACATTTAGTAATTAACAGAAATTTTTTCATTTAGTATGTACATATAACATTAAAGTTATTTTATAACAGTTATTTTAAATAAAATTTTAAAATTAGTTAAATATATTAAAAACTTACATATAAATAGCATGCGCTCATTATTATCCAACTGCTACATTATTCCATTTAAAATAAAATAAAATTAATATTTTTGTTTTTTTTTTTGTTTTTGTTTTTAGTATTTTAGAAAACTTTTTATATTCTTTTTTGTAGGTTTTTTTTTTTTTTTTTTTTTTTTTAAGTTCTGGTTCTGAACTTACTTCTGATTTTCTTGTATTAAGTTTCTAAGAACAAATAATTATTTTGTTTTTGTGTTTTTGTTTTTTTTTTTTTTTCTTTTTTTGTTATACTACTAATTTTGTTATTCACTTTTAAAACTTCTGTTAAAAAAAAAAAAAAAAAAAAAAAAACAACAATGAAAATAAGAATAAAAGTAACAAAAAGATTGTAAAATATTACAAAAAAAAAAACTTTCTTTTTCTTTCTTTCTCTGTTTTGTTTAAATGTTTTTTTGTTTTTTTTTTTTTTTCTGTTTTTAAGTCTAATTTATAATTTAAATATAAGTTATTCATTACTTTAATTTTAATACAGGATGTATCACAAGTATATTATCACAGTCAATGAAATGAAATTATTTGTAACAATAGAATCAAGTTTAAAGTTAAATACAGAAAAAATGACAGAAGAAATGGTTTGATTGATGCTTGTATTATATGTAGATGCTTGTATTATCTAAAAACAGAAGAAATTTTAGATAATACAAGCATTTAGCTAGGTTCTACTCCTAGGAACTGACATTGAATACTTGATATATAGTAAAATCATGTTTAAAAATTTTGAATCATGTGTTTTCTTAATTTTCTGTAATAGTTATATGTAGGTATATTAAATATGTAAAAGTTTTAATTTGAGTTATAATTAAAAACAGCGCTTATATCAAATCAAAATTTAGTTATATGGATACACAAATATACAGTTCATAAGGATGAAGAAATATGTGATAAGGATATACAAATATAAGTAACTTTTTAAGAAGTTATAATGGGGTTACAAAAAAAATAAATAATTTTTTCATAATTAGGTACTTTAATTTATGGATTAAAGTAAACAAAAGGCCATACATACATACATTATTTAATTAAATTGAAAAAATCTACAATAGAAACTCATATGTATTTGGTTTGATTAGAACTTTCGAGTGATTAGAATAATACATACCTACAAACTTTGATTTCAGTCCTAAATTAAAAACATATAAAAAGTATAAAAAAAAAAAACTTTTCTTCTTTTTATAAAAAAAATTACACAAAACTAAATAATTTTTTTTTTTCTATATTTCTCATTCAATTCTGTTGTAATTAAATACTTTTAGAATAAATAAAGGACATCATGTAGGTATATAAAATGCGCTCATAGCTCAAATATAAGAAAATTTGAATCGAATGCATAAAATTCAGTTTAAACTGAAATTTCATGTTTTCAAACAAAAACTTCAAGTACGAGTGTAGATTTTATTTGAAAACGTGACATTTGAGTTTAAACTCAGTTTTATGCATTCGACTCTTTTGTCTAAAATAGAAAGAAAAATTTGTTCTCAAAATGGAAAAATTAAATTATCAAAATACTGATTACAATAAAATATAACTTATGAAACACCCTGTTTTTAAATTTACTATTAAAAAAAAAAAAATATGCAATTGTTTTTATTTTATTGTTTTTTTTTCTTTTTTTTTTCAATTTATTTTTTTTAACGTTTGTATAAATTTCATTTTTATATTTATACATACATAAGTACATATTTATGCGTTTTAACTATTTCTTATTATTAATAAGTATATATATGCATGCATAAATATAGATACATATGTATATATTTTGTAAAATATTAGAAATTATATGTATGTATATATATATTGCTTATATTTATAGGTTTATATGAAAAAAAAAAGTATATTTTGGTATTTTGTCTTGTTTTTATTTTATTTTTATTTTTTTTTTTACACTAAGTAGTTTAATGAAAATTCATAATGCGCAGGAAAAGTTTTTTTTTTTTTTTGTTTTTTTTTTGTATTATTTCTTATAATAAGAAAAAAGAAAAATATAAAAAAAAAATAAAATAGAAACACAAAAGTAATACACGAATCCTTTATTTTTTATTTTATATTTTTTTGCTTTTTTTTTTTTTTATTATTATGATTTTATTTTGTTGATGATGGGGATTGTGTATGATGTACTTTTTAATATTGATATATGTATATAGTTTTATACATAATATATAAATAAGTATATAACTATATAGAAATGTAAAATGAATATACATATTTATACTTTATAATATGTACATATATATATAAATATAGATATATTTTGATATAGATGTATTTATTTATGTAAATATAATTATTGATATAAGTATATAAAAAAAAAAATCATTTTATTTTTTTAAAGTTGTTTTGTTGCTTTAAATGTAAACAAAAGAAAAACAAAAAATAAAAAAAAAACAAAAACGGAATGACAACGAAATGAAAAAAAAAAAATAAAATAAAAAGAAGCAAAATACAAAAATTTCTCAGTACGATTTTTTTTTTCGCTTGTTTTTTTTATGTTATTTTTTCTTTTAATTTTTTATTTCGCCTTTTGCCTTGTTTGTTATTATCCTGTTTTTTTTTTTTTTTTTATTTAATAGTTTTTTGATGGTAAATGGATTCTTTTCACAAACCAAAAAAAAAAAAAAATCCTTTAATTTTTTTTTTTTCTTAAAACTTTTGTTTGTTTAGTTTTTTTTTTGTATTTTTCTCTTTATTTTGTTTTTCTTGTTTTTTTTTTGTTTTTTTTTATTAATTTGTACTGCAAATATATATGTACTACATATGAACATATATATATATATATATATATAACTATAACCTTTATTTATTACATATACATTTGTTTTTTATAATAACTATTTTTTATTCATTTTAAATATTTATGTATACATACATATATGAATATGGATGTACCAATTTTGTCTGTATATTTTCAAATGTCGCACATTTTATAATAAAAAAAAAAAATTTTTCCTAATATAAAAAAACACACATGATACATATATATTTATATATATTTAAGGCAAAAAAAGATTGTACATATTATGTATAGTTATTGTATTAAATAAATATTTTTTTTTTTATATACATACAATACCTATGTATAACTTAAGTATACCTATATTTTACATTTTTCTAAAGAAGATAATCTCTAATTTAACTGTAATTTCACGTTATAAGTAGTATATATATGATATTTATAAACATTATAGGTTACCTATTTATACATATATATTTTTTTTTATATATTTATATATGTACCTATGGACGTATGTATATTTAAAGTTTTGATTATATCCTTATATATATACATATATGTATACACATAAGTAATATCAATTTTTTACTTAGAGATTATAAGACGAAAAAAAAAAAAAAAAGAAAATGTAAATTTTTATTATGATTTTTTTTGATTCATTTAAAAACTTTTTTTTTTTTTTTTTAATTTCCTGGTTTGGTTAATGCATTTAATAGTTATAACTCCTAAGGATAATAAGGATTTCTAAAAATAAGTACTTAAGTATTTATAAACTAATATATTTAATATGTGACTATTAAAATATGATTGCATATATTTCTTTATTTAATTTCAAATTGTATATTTTTTTGTTTTTATTTTTCTTCAGACACTCTTTTAAATTTTGTTTGTCATTTTAAATTTTCACAACAATTCACAAAAGAAAACGATTTTAATTAAATTTTGAAAACAAGAATTGTTTTTTTTTTTTTTTTTTTATTATTTTTAAAATTCACCTTTACTTTCTTGTTACTTTGTTTTGTTATAATAAATTCACGATTTTCTATTTTTAAACATTAAAATTAACAGAAAGAAAAAAAAAAAAAAATTGACAATATCATATAGGTACATATTTTATATGTTGTTCTCACGTGCTTTTTTTCTTTTTCTAAAAGTTAAAATGTATATTTTTTTTTTTTTTAGTTTCAAAAATTTTCTTTTACAATATGATACTAAGTATTTCCTTTTATATAATTCTTATGTATGTAAGTAAGTATGTAATATTTGTTTTGCAATTTTTCCTTTATTTATTTTTTTTTTGTATTTTAATATAACTAATTATAAAATAAAAACAATTTATTATATTTTTAGCAATTGAATAAAATTGAATAAAAACAAAAAAAAAAATATATATATATAATAATGCACTAATTTTCATTTAATTTTTTAGTAGTGTACAAAATGTATATATGTATGTATGTACATAATATGTATTTCTTGATAGCACTACTAATTTTGACACTTGCACAATAATAATTAAAAATAAAATAAGTAAATGATAAAATATTTTCATGAAACAAATTAATTTTATCCATAATATAATGTACATATGTATATTTATTTAAAAATTACATTTTTTTGTTTTTTTAATTTAATTTATATTGAATTTTTAATTTTCATTCAATTGCTGTCAAAAATTTATTTCTTATAGGTTAATATATTTTTTTTTATTTTTCTTACTTTTGACATTTTTGACATTTAAGGTTTAAACCTGCACTTAAAGAAACAAAATAATGCAACGATTATTAAAATGGAAAAACAAGCGAACAGAAAGAAAAAAAAAAAAATTACAGCTGTTGCCTGTTACATATAATATATGTATATATATAGGTACATGACGTATGTATGTATATAAAAAAAAAATAAGAAATAAGAAATAAATAAATTAAAGAGATGAAGAGATGGTGAGAGAAAAAGGGGGAAAAAAAAAAACTCTAAAAGAAAAGAAACAAAGTGATTTTGAATTTAAATGGAAATTACATAAATGTACATGTATATGTACATAAGAAAACTTTGGTAAAATTTAAGATTTTTAATGGGTAGCCTATACCTAATAATATGAAAAAAAAAAAAAGATAAAAAAATTATATTAATTAATATATAAATTAAAAATAAAAAAAAAAAAATCTAAATGTACTCATCCTATCTATACATACATATACATAAGTACATATTTTCGTTTTGTAAACAAAACCATGATAAATTTTACAATATAAAATTAAATAAAAAGATAAAATATTAAATATAAAAAAAATAATTAAATTTAAGATAAAAAGAAAAAAAAAACATTTTTTTTTTAAATACTTAATTGATTGATACAGGCACAAATTATGTATTTTAAAAACATAAATACTTAAGTACATATAATGTTAACACTTCTCTTAATATGATTTTAACCAGTTTTAAAACTAATATAGGTACTTTATTATATATTTAATAGGAACATTAGTACATACATATATATAATATATGTATATATATACACATATTATAATAAATATGTAATTATAGAAAAATATAAAAATAAAATGAAATAAAATGAAAAAAAAAAAAATTAAAAATACATATTTTAAATTTACTGTTAAATTTTTTGTTATAACTTACATGTTTTTAACCTAGTTATAAACATGAAGTATAAATTCTTGTTAAGAAACAAGTATATAGGTATGTACATATATATTTTACATACATATATTATTGTAAATTAATTTAATATTTTGTAAATAATTAAAAGAAAGAAAAAAAAAAAACAATATTTTTTTTTTCTGTTCAATAATAATTTTTAGTAAGTATACACCTATACCATATTAAATATATGTAGATAAAACTGTATATGTAACCTATACACAATGTAATGAACAGCTTTACATATTTAAGATAAATAAATTGTTTATCAACATTTTTGGTAAACATTATGTACCTAAGGCTATAAACACAATAAAAATATTAAAGAAATAATTTTAATGGAAACAAAAAAAAAAAAAAAAAAGAAGAGTCGTACTTAAATTTTACTTTTATTAAATTTTGTAAATATTTTTTTGTTTGCAAAATAATTTTATGTTTTAAGATTTGACTATACATAAGTACATTATTAGAAACGATGGGACTTTCCTTCAATTATTTTTTTCTTTTATACCTATTTAATTTTTTTTTTTTTGTTTTTATATATACTTTTATACTTTACATATTCAAAAATTTCTTTTAAATTTTCAAATAAAATTATGTAAATTATAATTTTCTTTTATTGGTGCAAAAAAAAAAAAAAAATTTTTTTTCTTTTAAATTTATTAACTTATATATCTGTTTAGTTGTATAGAAAAATTGAAAATAATAAATAAAATAAAATAATCATTAAAATAAAGGGAATAGAAATTTTTCTAATTAAATTTTAGGAATTTTCTCAATATACAAAAAATATAAAATCAAAATGTATAGACAATAAAATAAATGATAAATGAAAAATTTAAATAAAAACAAGAAGAAAAACAGCTGCAATTTTCTTATACATATAAATATTTTTTTTTTTTTTGTGTTTTCTAATTAATACATATAACTACATTATATATATTTATATAGATGTACATAATATACAAAATAAAAATTTAGCGAATGATTTTCAAATCATTTACAAGTAAAAAAAAAGAAAACAAAAAAAGAAACTGAAAAAAAGAAAAACTTTTTCATTAAAAAAAAAAACAAAACAACTAAATTAAAAAGAAAAATATATAGGTACATATATATATATATTTTTTTTTACGAAATGAAAAATTTATATTATTAGCGAATACTAAAGATACTGCTGAATTTAGAGAATATGATAGGTACGATACAAAATTGAGTATAGGTATCCTATAAATATAATAAAAAAGAAATAAAATTATACTACAGACAATTTGTTTGTTTTTTTTTTTGATTTAAAAAAAAAATAATTATAAAAAATTAATATTTAAAAAAAAAATCTTTCAACACAAATCTTATTAAATATTAAATTAAAATATTACTTAAGTATATATTATAGGTATGTAATTTTGTAATCAAAACTAATAAATTTTGTGCAAATTTTTAACAAATATTGAAATTTTATTTTTAGAAAATTATATAAAATAATATAATATAGATATATATGTACATATATATGCATATAATACATGTATACTACATATTTTATATATTCAATATACACAATACTTATGTAAATAAAGACAAGAAAAAAAAATAAATAAAGTATCTAGATACATACATTTAATCTAGATATAAATTAAATTTTGAATATTTTTAAATTTTTTTTTTTTTTATTGTCTTGTCTTTAAGTGTATATACATAGTATGTACATATATTGAAGAAAAATTCTGCATAAAAAAAATACATAGTACCTAATACTTTTTTTCATTAATTTAATAATTTATATTATGTATATTAAAATAATATCATTTTATTTTAATACGTCTATACTTTTAAAAACTTTCCTTTTTTTTTTTTTTTTGTCTGTACATTTAAAGTTAAAATTCAGATTATTTAAATATTAATTTTTTTTTTTTTTTTACCTTTACAATAAAAATAACTTTAATACATCTTATATTTATTGTACATATATATGTAAATGTAATTTTATACTTAAAATTATTCAATTTAAATAAATTTAAATTTATTAATTTTCAATATTTATTTTTTTTTATTTTTTAATATTTTAATATTTTTTTTCTTTTTAATTTTAAACACTATTTTTTCACTGTTTATTTTTTAAAGTAAGTGAAATACTGTTTACTGAATATATCTTAAATCTTAAAAATTAAAAAAAATTATTCACTTTTTTTTTTCAATAAATAATTTTCGATTTTTATTTATTTTCATATTTTGAATTAAAATCAGATTTCATTTTAATAAATTCATATATAAATTTAATTTATTTATTTTTTTTTTTACAACCATTTACAAATTTCTTAACACAATTTAATTTGAATGTAATTTTTTTGTATTTTTTTCACATTTCTACAATTAAAGTTTTTTTTTTTTTTTTTGTAAATTGTATTTTATTTCATTTTTATTTATTCAAGAATTGTATTTTTATTTACTCTTCGGAAAGAATCAATGAAGAAGTAAAATACAGAAAAAAAAAAAAAAAAATACATATACCTATAAATATAACAACTTGACGTGCCAAAGATCGCGTTATATCTAAATAAAAACAAAATAATATAATATAAATAAAACAACAAAATATAACAATAAACATTACAAAAACCAAAAAAAAAAAAAACAAAACAGAGGAAAAACACAAGTCACAACACTGAAAATTTTATCCTCACATTTTTTTTTTTTTTTTTTTGTTTTTCTTTTGTTGTTATTGTTATTTTTGTTATTCTGTTCTCTGTAACCAATTTAAACATATAATAATATGTACATACTACATACTTATATAATGTATGTACATAAATATTATTGTATGTTAACCATCCTGTTACTATAACTATAGACTATTCTGTTATTATCTTCCTTTTAAATTATTTTACATTTACCAACCATTCATACAAAAAAATTTTTTTTTTTCTTATTACAGACTACTACAGTTAAAAGTGGTTAAAAGAAGAAGTTAAGAGAGGATATTTTATGTACATATTTATTATATTTTTATACTGTATGTAGTCTGTAGCTGTATGACGGGTATCTTGTGTATAAAAAATTTTATAATTTTTTTTTTTTTTTTTTCTAATTTAGATAAATTTTATAATGAAATTCATTTTCAAAAAATACGTAACAGAAATTAATGTTAGTTACAAGAAAAAAAAAAAAAAAATGGAAAATTAAAATTTAATGAAGAAAAAATATTAAATCATACCAAATTTTAAGAAAAAAAAATATCAATTTAAATTTTAAAAATAAATTTTTGTATCCCAAAAGTATTACAAAACAATTACAGTTCAGATAAAATATTGATACCTAACCTATAAAAAATTTTTATGCTCGATTAAAATCAGACAAAACAAAAAATAAAAACAAACAATTTAACAAATAATAAAGTTAAAAATTAACTTTCAAAATTTTCTCAATCATACAATTCAAATTCTCTCTCTCATACCAAAATCAATTCTTTTTACGTCAGTTTTTTTCTAATCACTGTTTAATCTCTTCTTAAAATTGAAACAAAAATTAAGATTTATTTGGTGCGTGAATTGTGATAATTTAATATTAACATCTGTTTAATAGTGTGTAAGTATGATATGATTCTGTACAATATGTACTCAGCAGTCAGTAGTTAATACTGTGTATTTTCTTTTTATGTATGTTTAAAATTTTTAATGTAAAATATATCGATATTAAACCCAACATGTTTTTGAATAATTGAAAAAAAAAGACAAGACAGTATAAAAAATTTAATTGCTATTTTTGCCTAGGTACAATAAAATTTGTTTCAAGACTATTTTTAATGATGACAATTATTTTTTTTTTGGGTAGGTATAGGTACAAATTTTAAATAAGTATCTTTTAAGATTCAAAATACCTAGAGTTTGTATCGAAACTGTAAAATAGGAAATAAAGAGAAAAGTTTAATTGTTACATTATTTAAATAATAAAAAATTAATTCATATCTGTACAAAATATTCAATTATTTATATATCTATTATTAAACTGAAATTTAGGTGACCTACGTATTTATATGACCTAGAATATATGTAACTACGTATTTATTGAATTAGTCCATTTGGGTAGGTTAGATTATCTGAATTTAAGAATACCTACACTAAATACACAATGAAAAGCTCCTTTTATAAAGTCGATAACAGATGTATAGGTACGTACCTATCTATATAAGTATAAAAAAAAATTAAAAAGATTATTATAGGTACCTATATATACCTAGGTATTTAATTATAAACGAGAACAGATTCAGTCGTAGCAGCAAATTCACATTCAAATTTTTTAAAGTTTTAAATTCAATACAGAAAAACAATATTTCTTTTTTCAAATTTATTTTAACAAAAAAAAAAAACTTTATTTTTTACTTATTTTCCTTAATTTTGATTTTATCAATTTCTTTTTTTAATTCAAAATTATGAAATGAAGAAATAAAATTATCTGTAAAATAAGTATATAGGTAGGTACTAAACATTAATTCTATACAAAAAGTTATTCACAATATTCAAATCAAACATAAATTTTTTTTTTTTTCTTTTTAAAATTTTTCCAAGAATAAAAAAACTCTAGAAAAATATTTATTACAAAACCAAAAAGTTCTGATTTTATACATACAAATCATACAAGTTCGATAAACACTTTATTTTTTGTTTATTATTTGTTTTGATTTTGTTTTAGTCACGGGAGTGTCAACACATTATAATCATCATACAACAAAACTTCCATATGTTTTAGATCTGATTAAATTAACCAACAGAAACAAAAAAAAAAATCAATTTTTTTTTTTTCTCATTCTTCCTTGTTTTCATTTTCTTTTATATTTCTAAAATATATTATACAAAAACTTGTATGTATGTGTGAATATGAATATGCATCCATACATAAATACAAAATTCATATTATAAAATATATATGTATATAATATTCAAGTTTCTATATAATATATTATAGCATCATAACACAATAAAAATATATAAAAAAAAAAAAAAAATTAAAAAGAAATCAAAATTTACTTTCAAAACAAAAAAAAAAAAAAAAACTAAAAATGAAAATAACTCCTATCTTTTTAATAAAAATTTTCTTTTTCTTTAATTTTTCCAACTTTTAAATTTTTTCTTTGTTTTGAATCATAGCAGAGAATCATAATCGGAAAATCAAATTGAACAAAAATCAAATCTATACTGATTTTCACGAATTTCTATTTTTCTATTTGCTATCATTATATTTTCAATTTACTTAAAACTTGTTTTTTTTTTTTCTTATTTCTATTTTTTCTACAATAATAAATTAAAAAACATTGAAACAATGGACAAAAAAAATAAAATTTCCACAATTATTATTTTTTTTTTTATAATATAACCATATTTTAAACCCAAACTTGTACACACGCGCATACACACATACGATTTAAAGAAAAAATTTCCAAAAAATCCATGTATTATAAACAAATCATTAATCTATCCATCCATCTAACTTGACTTTTTTTTTTTTTTTATATACAACATTATAATCGGAAAACTTTATCATAAAAAAATAAACTCTTTTCTCAAAACACAACAAACAAACAAAAAAAAAAAAAAAAAAAAACCAATAATTCGACAACAACTCATTCAACAACATATTCACCAACCATCATCACTAACTCTTAATAATACCATACCATCCATTCAATTATTTTTTTTTTTTTTTTTATAACATGAGAAAATACGATATAAATTTTTCTTAAGAAAAAAACAAAAAATACCCGTATCATAATATTATTCAATGTTTCGTTCCGTTTTATTTCATATAAAAAAAATTATAGAATTTTCTTCTTCCAAAAAAGTAAAAACAAGAAAAAAAAAAACAAAACAACGAAATACACAATATACTTAATACTAGTATTATACATACTCTAGTCTCTACTACCATACCAACTATTTATCTGTCAAGTCCAACAGTCAACAGCAAAAAATGTAATCATGTGAAACACGATATTCATAAGAGAATTAAAAAAAAAAAAATATAACAGACAACGAAAAAAAAAATAAATAAAAATAAATTTTAATAACAACAATAGAAAAATGAAAATGAAAACCAGTTTTATTTATAACAAACAAACAAAAAACTGCACTCTACAAAATAATACAATAATAAAAATACATAATAACAATAATAATAATAAGAACTGTAATACTTGAAATTTTCATTTTTCTTATTTGTTTTTTTTTTTTTTTTTATGTTGTCTATCTATACCGATAACAGTATACACTGTTATATTAAATATTGTGCTGTCGTCGTCGTATTCGTTATCGTCATCACTAATAAATTGTGCAAAAAAAAAAAAAAAAAAAATGTATACATAATAATAAAAAAAAAAAAAAATAAGTAAACAGATGTAACCACAAACGTGAAACGAAAACGATAGGCGATAATATTATAATATGTAATAATAGTAGATAGAAAAATATGCAATACAAATACAGAGAAGTAAAGAGGGACGACATGCGCTCAGCTGATTTCTCTAAAAATATAACATAAAACAAGAAAAACTAAAAAAAAAATAAACAAGAAAAAATGAAAATAATTTTGAGGGTTGCCAATTTCTTTTTATTTTTTTTCTTTAAAGTGTCTGACTCTACTACAGTCTCATTATAATAAATGTTTTATTTTTATTTTTAATTCTATTATATAAATACAATCTACACTTGGTACAATATGTATATAAAAATGTATACTATATACGTACAATTTACAGACAAAAATGTATGCAGCAGCATGACATTTTTTCTCAACAAAACAATGTGTTAACTGTTACTGTTATATCAATATCTGTATTACTCTGTAGTGTACACTGTGGTTTTTACATTTGTATTATATACTGACATAACACAAACAATAAAATAATATTAAAATTCCTAATTTAAATTCTCTTTTTTTATTCAATTTCTCTCTCTTTATTTATCTCTTATTTTATATTTTTTGTTCTGTTCTATTTTCAATTTTCAAATTTTTCTAAACAAGAAAAACAAAAAAAAAAAAAAATAATTCAGTTTGGTTTTTTTTTTTTTTTTATTCTTATTTCTGAGTTACTTTTACTGTATAGATATTTTAAGCATTTTATAGACTGTTATATGAAATTAATATACTTTTTATATCGAATTTAATTTTATATACATATTATATATATATGTACATACATCTGTACATAATATTATATCTAAACCATGACACATAAACATATTTATGAATATCATATAGGTATTAAATAAATTATATGGTATAATAAAGATATGATTATTATAATAAAGTAGTAGTAGAAATACTACATTTTTTATATTGTTCCGTGACATTTGAGAATGATAATTTTCCAGATGGGAAATGAGATTTGATTTTCTGTTTTTTTTTTTGTCTTATTTTTTGTTTTATTGCTGTTATTTTTTTTTTTTTTTATTTAGGTTGAGTTGTTGAGACTTGAGTAAAAAAATTTATCGAAAACGAATATAGAAAAAGAGAGAAAGATAAAATAAAAATAATAATTAAAAAAAAAAGAGAGAAAAAATAAAAGTTGAGTTCAGTTTCAGCCAGCTGATTAAGTGCGATATTTAAATAAGAAAAAAAAAATAAAAAATAAACAAAATGTAATATGAATGAGACTTGTCACTTGACTTGTGATAAACTTTTTTTTTTAAAGATTGAAAAATACATGCACACATTCACACAAGAATATATGTATTTAATTGTATAGCGTATAATTTAAAGTAATATAGGAAGGCAAAATTTATACTTAAATTGTTTTTCTTTTCTTTTTTGTTTTTTTTTTTAAGCTGTTTTGTTACGAATAAATTGTATCGTATCGTATTATTATCGTATTCCATTTGTATATACATACATTATACATATCTGTTGACTGTTGAGTTTTTTTTTTTTTTTGTTTTTATTTTTATTTTGTTGGTTTTATCTTTAACAGGGTTAACATTTTGAATATGTACTTTAAAAAAAAAAAAGGTATTAAAATTCTCTTTCATTTGTATTTATTTTTATTGTTGTTATTTTTTTTTTTTTCTTTTATAGATTTTGAACATTTTATTAAAAAAATAATATAATAAAGATGATTATGTGATTTGACTCTCATCGTATTATTTTTATTTCTATTAGATTTTTTGATTTTTTTCATTTTTGTTTTTGTTTTTTGTGTACATATTTTCTCTTTAAAGGTCGAACGAGAAAAAGTGTTACCAGGTCAGTATTTTTTTTGTTGTTGTTTTTTTTTTTTTTTTTGCTTTTTTATCTTCTTATGTGTCTGGTTGTGTTTTTATGTATTAGTTTTGTTGGTATATTTTTTTTGTAGATAGTATTTTTTATAATTATATTTTAGTGTTGTTACATTTGTATATTTTTTATAATAATATTTTTATGTGTTATATTTTATGTTATGTGTTAATTTTATTTTTTTCTTTTCATTCATTTTTGTTTGTACGTTGGTTCACTTGATGATATTGAAAGTTTAATGACTTTCGGTTGTTTTTTTTTTTTTTCTTTAATTTTTATATTTTATAGTAGGTTGTAAAATATAAATTAATAAAAAAAAGAAAAAATAATAGTTATATTAATATTAACAAATATTATTGTAATTTAACTATGTAAATTTTTTTTTATTTGTAAAATTTTATTAAAAAAAAAATAAATCAATTTTTTTTTATAACAAAAATAAAATGTAAATTAATTTTTAAAAGATTTTAAAATTTGAATATAGGTATTAAAGGTAAAAAGTACCTATGTACCTACCTAAATATATTAGTTAAAAATAAAATTAATTTCTTTTTTTAAATACAAAATTATAATATGCATTAAAATGTTAATTCATAATTTTATTTATACAAATCTTTTCATATCAAATACGAAATGGAAAAAAAAAAATTTCTTTGTTTGCTTGTTTTCCATATGTTATCCGAAACTTATTAAGGTCTAATCACTGATCTTTTGTCACTATATGCAAAAATCATGCAGTCTGTATAGTAAAGAAACCACCTATTTTATGTACCTATACAAAAGCAATATACATACTTATAAAAATACATGTTCTTGTTAAAATACTAAGAACTTTTTTGAATTAATTTAACTAATAACTAATATGTTAAGATCATCTTCCCTTTTAAAAATCTTACCAAACCTTTTAAAAATCTTACCAAATTTTCAGTGAAATATGAGAAAATATGGAGTACCTACCTACCTTTATTCCGAAACATAATTTATTTTTAAAAAATTCTTAAAAAATTTTCAAAGTAAAATGAGTTAATCATTGCTATAATTAAAATAATCTCTTTTTTAATTACCTACTTAATTTTATAAAAATTAATTTAGACACTTAAAAAATTATTTAAATTTTAAAGTGACTTACGTACCTATAATTTACAAAAATATAATCTATGTATAAACATAAATGTTCAACAAATTTTTGTAGAACTGTTAATACATATGTAAAGAAAGAAAAATCCATTTTTATTGAAATCTTATTCTTAAATATATACAGACATATATGTATTTAATATATACATATACTTAACTTAATTTTGTTTTAATGAATATTTCAAACTATAATCATTTCTATAATATAATTATTCCATAAAATTAACATTTAATTAATTACCCCATAATAAATTAAATTAATTTACGGTAAAAAAAAAATAAAAATAAATAAGAAAAATAATTTACACAATAAATAAATTACATGATGATATGGTAACACCTTTAGTTTTCTACGAATCAACCAAATAACCCGATGAAAAATTCATACCTATTTTGTTTTTGTTTTATGAATTGGGCATGAATCTTTTATGCTGTGTATCAAATTTACCTCTATTAAATTCTAACAAAACTCATAAACTCGATAAAATCAAAAAAAAAAAAAAGAAAATAACAACAAACAATAAAAGAGAAAAGAAAAACAATATTTTTTGTTTCTTTCATTTCTATATAATCAAATATACAAAAAAAAAAAAAAAAAAAAACAAAAAACAAGTCAGGTCACTAAATTTAGTATGAGGGGAGCAATAATATTATAATATTAACAGCAGTAGGCAGCAGTAAACAGTATAAAACAGTGTCAGAAATCTATACGGCTGTTTAAATGTTAAAATGTCGTGTCTCTTATGCGTGCAACATAATAAATATACCTATATACAAAATATAAATTTTATATTACATACATATATGGAAGTGTATACAAAAGGAATTCCGACAAATCGATTTACACTCATTTAACAATCTCTGATCTGTGCTGAATCTCTTTATTTTTATTTATTTATTTACTTTTTTTTTAATTTTTTTTTTTTTTTATATTTCCACATCTACTTGTACTTCTTCTGCTTCTTTGATTCCTTCTTTGCTTCGTTGCGCGTTCTTTTCAACATTTATTGTCGTCTTTTTAACTCAACAATTTTAGTAGAGTTGATTTGTTTTTTTTTTTAATTTTTTTTTTTTTTTTTTATGTGGTTACTCTCTAAATATGGTGTATAGATTACAAAGAAAAATATGTATAGCATTTATTATTATTTATATTATATTTCTCTTTAATATATATTAACAATAATAAAAAAAAAAAAATGGAAAAAAAAGAACTGTCAAGATATATTAGGCATCATGTTATAGAAAAAAAAAAAAAAAAACTAAATAATTTTTTTTTTTCCTTAAAAAATATGTAATAAATATTTTAGATTAGTTTCCTATATTATTTATTTAAGAAAATCTTGGAAATTTAACTTTAAATCATTATTAATTTTTTTAATGAAAACTTAAGTTTATATAAATATCGAAACGAGATGAGGCAAAAAGGAGAACAAAAAGATACTAAAAGTCAAAAAAAGTTGATTTGGGAATTTTATGGGGTACATTATCCTTACATACCAATTATTATTTTTTTTTAATGCATTTAAATGTGGCTGTGGCTGGCGTGACTGTAAATGTCATAAGGGGAAATAATTCTTACGAACGACGTGTGTGGGATTCGAACCCACATTCCCTCGGTGTTTACGCACTAACCCACTAGGCCACCGAGGTCCCTACTTACAAATTATTTAAAACCTTTAGCATTTTGTGCACGTTATATGTATGTAGAATTTTAAGACTATACACTTAAGTTTTCGTGTTATAACAACAATTACCCACATATATTATTTATGTATATTAACATTAAATTAATAACGAATGTGACCAAATACTTGTATTTTAATCTCAAGTATAATTGCTGAAATACTTACTTACACATATAATTTAAATAGAAATTATTTATTTATTTATTTATTTATATTAATATTACATACATAAATGTAATGCAATATTATTGAACCATCGGCTACCAAGGCCATTATAGGTTTTTATACTATTATTAAATTATATATTAATATTATTTATTTTGTTTATATTATATACTATATATTTACATTATATTTGGTCGTAAGGGGGGTATGTAAAAAAAAAAAAAATGCTTACGACCTGTACAGGGATCGAACCCACACTCCTTCGGTTAATACGCCACATGCCTACGATCTAGGCTACCGAAGCCAAATAGAAATTACTATTTATTTATTTATATTAATATTACATACATAAATGTAATGCAATATTATTGAACCATCGGCTACTAAGGCCATTATAGGTTTTATACTATTATTAAATTATATACTAATATTATTTATTTTGTTTGTATTATATATATATACTATATATTTACTTTATATTAGGTCGTAAGGGGGGTATGTAAAGAAAAAAACTTACGACCTGTGCAGGGATCGAGCCAACACTCCTTCGGTTAATACGCCACACGCCTACCCACTAGGCTACCGAAGCCCCTTGTTCGTACTATTTATAGTTATATATTGAAAAAAATAATAAATTGCATACTTCAGGGCGAAAATTTAAATTTAATTATAATGAAGGCATAAAATAGAATTATAAAATAGTGAAGAGAAAAAGAGTAAGTATAAACGGAGTAGTGTTCCAATAAGACGTTAGAAACTATTTTTCGAAGGTGCACATGCAGCCCATTTTATTTCCATGGCATAATTACCAGTGTTCAAAAAGCTCAAATACTACATACATATACTGAATAGATTTTTTATTTCTTTTATTTATTATTTACAGGTTCAAAAAAATGTTTAGCAATTGTGGCAAAGCCCTTTGCTTTTATTACAATAATTATTTTAATAACAATAAGTTTTTATAGTTAAAATATTTTAATTAGGTAAATATATTTTTTTTTAATTTATGAAATACACAATTATAAAGGATTAGGTGGTCATAAGTAATTTTCTTAATAAGCGTTTAAATACGAGCGGTGGATCTCACATGTAGAGACAAATTGTTGTAATTAGTAATAGTTAGCTGAAAAAATGATTGAGTTCGAAGCGAAATTTAAAATAAATAAATTGTCTCTTCCCCTAGTATCATAGTTATGAACCTCACAAACCTTAGACAGTTGTAACCCAGATTTAATTTTGTCGTGAACCAACTTATAATATAGTATACATAATTCGTAGACCTTTAATTTATCAATAGATAACAATTTTTCACTGTAAAGTGTGTTGGATAGATTAAAGTAATACATTTTTTAATATTACATAATATCATATAGGATGGAAATTGAAGAAATTGTAGTAAATCTTTTAACTTTTTAGATTATTACATGATTATAATATTCATACTATTATATAATATTTTTAAGATATTAAAAAACTCAATTCAAAAAAAATAATAAGAAACTATAGGTATATAAAATTTTTTAAAAAACTGCCCTAATTACTCTGTATTTTGTACATAAAACATTTTATTTTCGTTATAAAAACGTTTTGCTTGATTTTTTTTTTCTTTTCATTTTCTTTATAAAATATTGCTGAATTTTTTTTTTTTTTTTACATTTTTCTTTTTCCATATTTGTTGTTAGTCGATTTTCTGTTTTTCTTTAATACGGTATTTAAATTTGTTTGCTTTATGTTTATTTTTTTGTTTGCCTTCTATTTAAAAATAATTTTCTCAGGTTTAACCACGAGCGCGCACTTATTATGTCGTTTATGATTATTATTTGACTCGTTTTTTGTTTTTTTTCTTTTGTTGTTTGCTTGATTATTTCCCCTTCAGGTTCAATTATGCGATTTTTCAGTTGTTGTTACAACAAATCTCAGTATTTTCTTGTTATTTTTTTCTAACCTCTACTACTACTTAACAAACTGCTATTTACGAATGAACGAATTAAGAAAACGAATAAAGTAACAAAAAAAAAAAATAAAAACGAACTAGTGAACGAACATTGAACAGCCAGAAACGAATGATTATCTAAAAGACCAAAAAAAAAAAAAAAACCAAACCAAAAAAAAAAAAATTAAATGGAACTTTAACAATTACCATCAACAACTAACAAAAATTCCTCTTCATAATACTCTCTTCTTCAACTTCTCCTTGGAGAATTTTATGAGAACACAAAACTCAACCAACAAAAAAAGAAAAAAACAAAACAATATGAAAAACCTGTTTCTTTCTTTATAAAACAAATAAAATTTTAAGAGAGCGCAATTAATATTGTAGATTTGAGTTGTTAAGCAGCAACAGCAGTCAGCAGCAGCAGTAGCAGCGCCATGAGAAAAACACAAAAACAGATGGAAGGAAAATTATTTGACATTACAAATAGTTGTGTTAAGGAAGGAAAAGGAAAAACCAACAACAACACCAACAATAAAGTAAAAAAATAAACAAAATTAGAGGAGTAGTAAAGCGCAATCTTTTAAAGTCTGTTGTTTTATTTTTTTTTGTTGGAAATAATTTTTCTAGATTTTGAGGTAAAAATGATGAGAAATATTGCCAAGACTATAAAAAGAGAGGGTGTGGAAAAAAAAACAAAAATTAAGGACGAAGAGTAAATTTTTTGCTGTGTTTTTTGTTCTAGATTTTTGTTTTTATTTTTTTTTTTGCGGAATAGATGATGAGTTGAAATTTATATACCCAGTGGAATTTAATTTTTTTTTTTTTTTGTTTTTATTTTTGCTTATAATATTTCTTTTCTTGTGTTTAACACGGTTAAACAGCATGCGGCAAATAAATATAAAAAAAAATCATCAATTTAAAAGAAAACCAACAAAAAGAAAAAAAAAAAATAAAAAATGGTCTAAAATCGTATTATAAATGTCGAGAAAACGACAGACGAATTGGTTTATCAAATGAGCAGCAGCAGCAGCAGCAGCAGTATTATAGTGAGTGAGCACTAGCAGCAGCCAAACAATATCATATGTAAATTTATACAACCAACCACTGACTATCAAGTTGTATTTTTTGAAACAAAAATTATTTATGTTTGGCTGTACGTAAGTTTATGTATAAATGGTGGTAAAAGTAAGAAAGAACAATAAAAAAAAAAAAAAAAAACAAAAAAAGAAGAATAAAGAAAAAATAATTACAAGTATGAAAAAAAAAAGATGAGGGAAAACAAGAGGGATTATATGGATATGGTTTTTGGTTTAAGTACTTGAAATATATTTTAAATGTGTTTATTGTTCTTTTTTTTTTTTTTCTGTTATACAGAATTTTCTTAATACATTTTTTTTTGGTGTTTTTTTCTGTGTTTTCTTTATTTTAAGAAAAAAAAAAGACAAAAGCATGAACAAACAGTAATGAAACGAAGAGAAAAATTAAATTTTGAAAAAAAAAAAAAAAAATAAGACGACAACCTAGAGCAACAGTAGTACCTACGTAGTTGAATTTAATATAAAAAGAAAATTGTATTCATTACGGTAATCAAATAATAGTGTTGTTTTTCTTTTGTATATACATATAATACATACCTACATATATAAACTATTTAAGTATATTATGTATGTATGTATAAAATGTTAATTTAAAAAGAAAAATTATAATAAATTTTTCTATTTTATATAAACTTTTGTACATACATATATATATGAGTATATGAATGTAATATTTAAATGGTTGTATATAATATATTAGAAACAATTTTTTATAGTTACAAAATATTATAAAGATTTTTAGTAATTGGTTGTTTTATATATTTTTCACCAGAGGGGGTTTTTTGTACTTTTTTTTTTTTTTTATATTAATTATATTATATATTTTATATATAACTTATATGATTATACGCATACATACAAACATACATTCATATAAAATAAATGTACATATATAACTAGAAAATTTTCATTCTCATCTAAATAATCATTTCTTGTGTTTCATGTTACAGATATTTTTACTAATATTATTACCCATTGTTGCCATTAATATTTTTTATTGTATCTACCAGCTTTTTTTTTTTTTTCTTTTTCCCGTTTTTCGGATTTAATGTCGAGTAATTTGAGAATTGTGAATTTTGTGATACAATTTTTCAGATTAGCATTTAACACAAAAAAAAAAAATAAGCAAAAAAAAAAAAACAAAATGTATTTTAATTGTTTAGAGGTTATTTCAATTTTTCGAGATTATTATGTTATTTGATGTCAAAAAAAAAAAAAAAAAATATAGAAATAAAAAAAATAAAAAATGAGATTAATTTTATTATTATAATAATAATAATTATTATTACTTAATATTAAATAAATTAAATGAAATGAAAACTAAAAGGGAGTTATTATAAAATGAACAAAAAAAAAAAAATAACCGAAATAAAAAAAGTAATGGATGTATGGGTGTTAAAGGGAATGATAGCAATTAGTAAATATTCAAATATGATTTATATTTAGAAAAATAATATGTATTTTGTATATCGATTTGTTTCTATACATATAAATACATATATGTAATATATATGTACTACAGCAACACTCATATATGTATAGAAAAATAAGATTTGAAAATGACTATAATTAAAAAGTTTTAAATTTTGACATAAGTCTCATGAATTCGTAAAGAGACTTTTTCAAATTGAGTTTACAAAAGTAAATAATTAAAAGTCATAGAATTTGAATTGAAACTGGAAAAGTTTTTATTTATTTTTGAAGTACAATGTTTGGCCATTTATACACTGAAAATGATATCTCCCATGTGACCACCTCTTGCGTCTCTACAGTACCTTATTCTTTTATCAAAATTTTCGATCACATTCTGGCATAGTTGCGGCTCTATTTCACCAATAAATCGAATAATTTCTGCTTTCAATGCTTCAATATTTCATGAAACTTAAATGTAATTGTTTGAGATTCATCATAAATTTAAATTTAAATTAATGAGTTTTCTTTTGATAACAATAAGTAGCTTTTCACTTTTTAGTAATCACAAAAAAAAAAAAATGTAACGGTATAAAATGAAAAACAAGAGTGTAACATTAAAGAAAGTTACATCCTTTATTTTACTCCCATTTTTTTTTTTGGGATATCCTTAAAATATTTTTAATATGTATTTTCTTTTTGAAGGGCTTGTATAAAAAAGGAGTTAGTCTTTTTTAATAATATTTGTAATATGTTTTGTTGTACCAGGACCCAACTTCTTTTTCTCCCAAAGTCAATAAAGAAATTGTATCTCCATTTAGTTATTTGTGTCAGAATTAAGGATTGTATCAACATCGTTTTTCCACCAATCAAAAGAGTTGATTTTTCTAAATTTCTATTTAATTTTAGAATAATCAATAATTTTTATCAAAATTTATAACGAATATAATGAATAAAAATGCATAAAATAGTTTTCACCGTCTACTATAATATAGTAAAGTGTCTACTACCTGTATATATCTGTACCTATGGTAGTAGTGGTGACGACACTCTGTTCTTATAAATGAATGAGAATATTTGAATTAAAAGAAATTTTTTTGTATAATCAAAAAGGTTATTAATGAAAAATTAAATAAAAGGAAAACATTTTACAATAATTGGTAAATAAAAGTCTACAACGATTTAAAGTGTAAAGTATTTTAATTACCATTTAAAGAGATCAAATGCATGTGGAGTCTTAAGAAATAATTATAGTTTAATAATGCTAAGCATTAGAAGTAACGCAATCAAGTAACTCAAACATGTTAAATCAAATAACTCAAACACAAGAGTATAACATTTATAAAAGAAAAAAAATCTTTATTTTACTACAATTTTTTTTTTTGGGATATCCTTAAAATATTTTCAACATACATTTTCAATTGAAGGTCTTGCTTCAAAAAGCGGGTAGCTCCTTTTTTAATAGTTTTTGTTATACCAGGTGCAAACTCTTTTTTTCTCTCCAAAGTCTCTCCATTTAGTTATTTTGCAGAATTAAGGATTGTAGTAACATCGTTTTTTGAACCAATGAAAAGATACTGATTTTTTAAGAATTGAGATTGAAGTTATTCCTAAGTAAAAATCCAAAATGATGTTGTACAAAAAACTAAGAAAAACATTTAATAATATTTGAAAGAAGAGTATTTAATAATTTTTATGCAAATATGCTCGATAATCGATAAGCAAAAACTATATAATTGGCATCAAGCGTTTTATAAAATTATACTAACAGTTATTCTGGAAATTCATAAATAACCTTTATTTTAAAAGCCCAGTAACTTTAAAAGTAACAAAAATTAAAGTATTCTAAAACCTAGAAATTAAATACCTACACAATTTAATTTAAATTTTAGTAGATTTTACAAAATATAGTATCTGAAATAAACTCTAGGCTAGAATACATAAATTTATAAAATATTTTTTTTTTTTGAGACTTTATAAAAAAAAAATATATAAAAAACGATTAAAAATCCCCTGGAAAGTATCCTTTAGTTTTTACGGTTAGAAAATCTATTATAAAATTCAACTATATATAATTTTATTGCAAATTTTATCACAAATTTTAAATCCAATTCAATTTCTGCTAAAAAATAAAATAAAATATATAAAATGAAAAGTCATAAAAAAATTATTTTGCATATTAAAAAATAAACACTTAAAAGCAACCATTTTATTTTATTAACATTTTCACATTTAATAATAATTTTCTTTAAATTTATGTCATAAATTATGCGACATCTTTATTTAAGAAATTTTTAATTTGTTTCGCTAAATTTTATTTGGGTGACGAAAAAAAAGCACAAAATTTAAATGTCTATTATTATAGGTTAAATATGGCGTTAAATATTTTTATATTTTTTAATTCATTTTAATTAATTTCATTGCCAATTTTCATAAAAAAATTTTTTGTTTTATAAAAAAAATCTTTGATATTGTAATTTTTAATTGATTTAATTTTTCAACCATTTAAAAATACAATTCAATCATAATATTATCAACTTTACGCTTCATTACTTATAATATTATGGTTATGTTTCCATATTAATTCAAATAAAAAAATTAAAAACTAAAACTATACACATTTTAGTTTCAGAATTTATAGATATGAATTACATATTATTGGAATTAATGAAAAACTGAAGGTTCAGTATTAAAATGTGAGATTTTAGTAAAACTTGGAAAGGAAAGAAAACTACGACTTTAACTTGCTGACTTTACTTTAATTGTCTGTGAATTCGCTGAAAATATATTAACGTCTTCGATTGGAAAATACTATAATTCCAGGATAACTGAAGGTTGAACAACAATACGAAACCAAGAACAAGAAGAAGTGGAAAAAGGAGGCAAAAAATGATTGACGTCGAGATTCGAAAATATAAATCGAGATAGCTCGATCACACCCTGAGGAAGCCAAACGAAAATCTAACTAAACAGTCCTTCGAATGGAATTTTCTAACTGAGACAAGTACGCTATTTCAAGACACGGTCACAATACAAATGTCAGCTCAATGATCGATACCGGAAGAAATAATTTGTGAATACTTTATGCCTTAATAGGGGGTTAAAAATTAAGTGGAAGAAGAAGAAGATCAAGTTGATGAAAACTGAAGGACTCTTCTTAGAACAACTTTATAAACAGTATAGTTTAAATCAAAAAATTCAGAAATTACCTTTAATTTATTTTAATTTTTATAATATTATAAATTTTATGTATCAACAACTTAAGAACTTATACTTCCGTAAAATAAATTTTTCCAATGCTTTCCGAACCATTAAAATTTCTGTAATACAATAATTTTTCATTTCCCAAATTTCAAACTCATTTCAACTCAATTTTCTAATCAAAATAAAGTCTTCAAAAAAAAAAAAAAAAATTGATTTGAAACTTTTTTTCATTAACTTTGAATCAATAACTTGTTCAATCTTTAATGGAAACATGACATTTTGAAAAAGACAAAAGTTCAGTAAATAAGTAAAAGATTAAGGAAAAAAAAAAAAAAAAAAAACCAAAAACAAAATAAAAAAGAAACTTTGAGGTTAGATTTGATTATTATGTTGGCGCAGTATGGCGTTATAAATTTGATAAATAAAATACAACAACAACAACAACATAAAAGGCTTTTTTTTTTTTTCTTTTTTTTTTTATTTTTTTTTTTATGTACCTATCATATAAGTTTTTGTTATTGTTGATAGATTTGAAATTGTTGATTTTTTCTCTTAAGTATTCGATTTTTTATGATTTGAATCCAATTTTTTTTTTTTGTTTTTTTCTCCTTAGGATTTTTTTTCTTTTTTTTTTGCTGTAAAGAGTTTTCGTTCAGTTTTTCTTTTTTGTTACATATTTATGTTTTCTTTTGGGAGTTTCTCTATATTTTCTTATTAATTCTTTTTTTTTTCTATTAAAATGTATGGCTTACGCTCTCTTGTGGGCTTTAACAGTGTATCAAATGATTTGAATGGGGAGAACAATAAAGCAACAAAAAAAAAAAAATAAAAAAAAAATCTCGATAACAAGATATAACCTCTTCTTGAAGTATTTTGAATATATAAGTGTGTAATTTAAGTCAAGTGAAAAAATAAACATGAATTGAAAGAAGAAAAAAAAATATATAAAGAAAACACAGTAGAATCAGGATAAGTAGAATATATTATAAGAATACAAAGTTAAAAAATTTATAAATTAAGTATTTTAAATAATTTTTTTTTTTTTTGTTTTATTTTTAGTATTTAAGAAACTCGTAGATTTTTTTAAAAAAAAAGATGTTGGGAACTATTCAAATAAATGATTCCCATTAGAATAAGTGCGTAAATGTCTTTAAAAGGAAAATATGTTCGATGGATTAAATGTCAAATTTTTAAACTGCTTTAAAATGTGATTAAAATAAAATTATTATATTAAGTAAATTTTTTTTTATATGATGTATGAATATATGTTTTTGTTTTGGTGGCAAACAGCAAATAAATATTTAAAGCTGTATAGCAGTACAACTTAATTCTTTACTTTAATATTATATTTCCAATAATTCTGTCTGTCCCATCATTGTCATATCTAAGAATTAAAATTCGATGAATGACAAAATTTTTGAATAGATTTCATTGTATCACTGAATTTCTTTGTAGTTTATTGGCGGCATTTGTTATTCCGATATTTTATATTGTTAAAATCCTGTTATTTTGATAATTTACACTATTTTATATTGTTTATCAATACCGTTAAAAGGAGATAACGAAATCATGAAAGTTTATCTTTTCTACTAAATCACAATGAAACTGAAATTAAATTAAGTAAAATATGTATATGTATATATGTTTTTCTATCGTAATATATGTATATATTTATATGTATTCAGTCAGTTATGGGTGTAAGGCAGTGTGTAAAACAGAAATAAAGCTCAAAGACACAAATCATAGTAATTTTGACATTACAGAAATTACCCATTATTTATATGTATGAATTTTATCAAATTGACAAGAAAAGTTTTGTAAAAAGCATATGTGTATTTCGTGGAAATTTAAAAAGCATGTAAATAAAAATCCTATACCAATGATAAAAAAAATAAATAAGAAACTTTTTTTAAATTTTTATTTTACTTTCGTGAATAATTTTTTTTTTTTTTATTGCATTTCTCTGACACATAAATGTGGACAGAAAATTACACAGCCTTTCTTATTCAGGCGTAAATGTCGTAAGGGGGAATAACTTTTACGATGTGTGTGGGACTCGAACCCACACACCCTCGGTGTTTACAACGTATTTTATACGCTCTTACCCACTAGACCACCGAGGCCCCACTTTCGTGAATAATGACTGCGATTTTAAGTTTAGAGCCTTAATATATGTAAATGTCAATCTATAGTAATTCACAATAGTTGAAACAGATTATTGTGAATTTTCATAGAAATAAAGATCTTCAATTTATTAAACAAATAGATATTATTTATCTAAGTTTTACTGTATTTGTATATAACATGAGTTTACAAAATGTAATAAAAACGTTCAACATTATTAAAAAAAAAAAAAAAAACTTTAAAGTTAAACACAAATGGCAAATTGTTTTAAATATGTTCTTATACAATACTTATATGTATATGTAAATATATATAAATAAAAAATGAAATTGAATTTTCGATAGAGTATTTTCTGTATAAATTGGTAACCTAAAATGAAAAAAAAAAAATACAACACCCACCTAACATTTTTTTTTTGTCATTTACTATTTTAATTGGTAATATTTAATATCAGCTCTATTTTTTTTTTTTTTTTTTCAATGCTCACTTAAGTAAATAATCTGTTTAAAGGAATAGTTTTTGAAGTAGTATCTGAGCATTATCTAAATGATTATTGAAAAAAATAAAAAAAATTATATAGTATTCATTGGTAAAAATAATATAAATAGATATAAAATAATAATAATGTAAAAAAATAAGTAGATATTATAAGCTTTAAAGTGGAATAAGATACAACTTATCTCTCAAATGTTTTTATAACTATTTAACTGGAAAATTAAAATTAAATTAAATTTTTTTTTCCTTTCATGGCTTTGATATTCACTTTTGTTGAATGGTTTTTTAAAATTAATAATAAATTTTAATATAATATTGTAATTGTATAAAAATAATTTCATTTTGATTTTAAATTGAAGAGGAATAAGTCAAGTTCTAGAATAAATTTTTTTTTTTCAAGGGTTTTTCCAAAAGTTTTCAATAAAGGAGAAAAGTTTAAAAGTTATCTAATCTTTATTATTCAATCTAGCCAATAGTGCAGTGATAAAGACATCGGTCTTTCATCTCTGGTTCAAACACCATATAGATCTGAGACCTGAGTTATGTAGATTATATATAAAAAATTATATATCTAAATTTTTTTTTAGTATATAATTAAATTAAATAAGTATATACATATTATATCTTATAATTAATATCATATTCTAACATAATAATAATAAAATAATTTTTGAGTAAGATAAAAGATGGGTGCAGTGACAAAACGCCTGAGGAAATAAAGCCCGCTGGCTTTAAATCCTTTTCAAAAGAGAATGAAAACACACGGGTCTTAATTCCACTAGATCGTGGGCTTTAAGTCCATTTCGAAAAAGAATTAAAGCCCACTGAGTAACACAACAGTTAGATCATGAGTCTGTATTTCTCATCTGGATACAGATCATGAGTCTGTATTTCATTTGACTGAATTTTATTTGGTGACATGTCAGATTAAGTCTTACTGGGACTCACTTCACTGACTCACTATGAGTCAGAAGTCCCATGGAATTTTTGTGTCATTGTTAAGGCCTCAGGGATTTTGGAAGGGATTTCAGAATTGAATTCAAAATCAGGATTATACGCCTTTTACAAAATATTTAGATATATGCATATGCAAGTTTCTGAATTAGGAGAGATTTTAGAGTTGGTTACCAAATCAAGGTTATACGCTTTTTTCCAGAATATGTATATAATCCTCCTAATTCAAAACTCGAATATGCATATATCTAAATAAAAGACATTATACGCGTCTTTTATTTAGATATATGCATACTGATTTGAACTCAATTCTAAAATCTCTCCCAAAATCCCGGACAATAGGAGTATTACTTGTATACATATTTTGGGAAAAGCATATAATCCTGATTTTGTAACCAACTCTAAAATCTCTCCCAACTCAGAATCTTACACATATAAGTATTAGTAAATATTCTGGGAAAAGGGGATACCCAAATTTTTATCCAAAACTCTAAAATCCCTTTTATAATGCTTTTGCTCTACATATTCTATTACTCTCTGCTTTTAATAACAAAAAATAGTGTGGGTCTTAATTCCAATTCAAAAGGAATTAAAGCCCGCGAGTTCTTGTTAATTATGGGCTTTAATTCCAATTCAAAAAGAAATTAAATTCTTTTTCCTTTTGCGTTCTCTTGCGTTCTGCAACTGCACCTAATAGATGGCGTACAAATACAGAAATATTTACGTCTCATAGTCTTGTACAATAGCTAAAAGCTACAGCCGAGTAATCAACCTCTTAATGAAATTAATGATTTCCCAAAACCGAAGCTTAGTCAAATATGAATAATAAAAGACTTAGTGGATGCTCTATGCTCCAATTATAGGAGTGAGAAGGTAAAAAAAACTTAATTATTTAAATACAAATTATTTCGCTTGTGGTTGTAAATTACCCTTCATAATATAAATAATTGTATTTAATCTATAATCACTCTGGTAGCCAAATGTGAAGATCAAAAAGAGTAAAAAAGTCTTTTTAAAAAATTTTATCTAAAAAAAAATTCAATTTCAAAATGATTACACTATGATTACATTCTCAATTTACATTTAGGCTTAAGAAGAACGTGAACACCTCGTTCATCACATTCCTACAAATCTTAAAACTTAATTAGTTTTAATATTATGATTATCTAATATTGATTTTTAAGGTATTAATAACCGTTTTCAAAGACAAAAAAAAAAAAAATATAGTTTGAAAGTATTTAAAACAATTGAATATGAAATGATTAAAATTAAATTGAACACAGTTAAATTTAGACTTTAAAATGAATATAAATGACGAATATCCTTGAATTTTTTCAACTGTAAGTTTGTGGAACATCTTAATTATATTTATTGAGTAAAAAATTCTTTTTTATTTATACTTTTTGTCCACAAAATAATTTTATTAATATTTTATTTTTTTATAAGTCTTAAAAAAATATTATATTTATTTATTATACTTTTTTTATTTATTTATTTTTTAATACTTGGAGTATTAAATTGTATTCGCCCTGATGATGGCAGTGATGCCGAAATATATATAAGCTTTATAATAAATAAATATAATATTTTAAGACTTATAAAAAAATAAAATATTAATAAAATTATTTTGTGGACAAAAAGTATAAATAAAAAACAATTTTTTACTCAATAAATCTAATAAATGACGAATATTAAGATTTTAATAGGTATATTAATACAATACAATAATAAGTATAAATGTTTTTATTTATAATTATTAATTGTTCTTAAAAACATATATTTAATCTTAAATATACGTTTTTTTTTTTTTTTACTTTATGAAAAAGTATTTCCAATTTAAGTATACATAAACTATTGTCTTTTTAAATGCAATGTTTCCTTTTTAATCTCAAGAATTTATTGTAAAAGTTTCCTTTTTAATTCTACGTATTTTTTCTTATTTAGAGTAAGTTTTCCTTTTAAAGTGCAAGAAATTATTGTTAACTGAGCCTTATTTTAATAAAAGTGGTTGTCTGATTGAAAGTGTATATAGTGTTTCAAATTTTATATGAATATTTATATTAAAATGTTATGTATATCTTCTGTTAATAACTTGCTTAAAAAATTTTTTAAAAAATAATATACATATATTTCATACACATAATAATCCTGACATAATCCCTTATACCAAATTATTAACATGATAATTATAATATAATAAAAACTTACATTGGAAATGGAAATACTTGCATATAATATAAAATTATTTGCATTTAAAATACAATTACTTGCACTTAAAGTGAAAATTCTTTATCTTAAGTAAAAAAGGTATAGTATACAGATTATTCAATTTGATGGAGTTATTATTAAATACTGGTATTATTGGTAAGTGGATATTATGCCCGAATCTTTTTTTTTTTTTAAATGAAAAGAAGTACATATATAATAAGATGAGAAAATAAAAATATAAAATTTTAGATTTGGACTGTTTGAGATACAAATTACTTTATTACAATAATTTAGTGTTACGAAATCAATTATTGTATATAAGTACGTCATTAATATGTAATTAAATTTAAAAAAGAATTTAGACTGTGTAAACATTACTTATACATAAATATTAATTATTCAAGTGGATAAATAAACCAAAATTAAAATTTATTCCGATTATTTAATTTTACATAATTTTTGCTGGGCTTGGAATGAGCGATAATTAGTATATGTTCTCTATGTAAAGAGACTAATTCTCATGAAGTAAAGCAACTGATTCTCATGAAGTAAAGCAACTCTTTAAGATGTAAACCAAACAACACAATATTTAAAGTATAACAGTTTTAATAATAAAATATAAATATGTACTTAAATACTACAATTTCTTATTTCTTTTGATGATTTCAACGATAATATCGTTTGTGGCTAAGGGAATTTCCAATTTTGTAGCGGTGCCTCGAATTGAAAAGTCTCAACAGTTAAGAAAACGATTCTTAAATTTTAAATAAATTTTCACAAATTTTTTTTTTTGTATTTAATTATTAATTTTTAATATTAGGTTAATTGATAAATTTTATTCATAATTTTATAAATTCTATATAAAATTTATTTTTATTTTAAATATCTAAAGATATCTATACATTTTATTTTTCTTAATATCCATTTAATTTGAATATATATACATACATACAATAATAATATATGAATTTAAAAAAATAAAATTTAAAAATTTTTAATTAAATTTCCAAAGTTTGTTTTTTTTTGTTATTAGATAGTATCTTTTTCTTTCTTTAATAAAATTTACTTTATATTAAATTTTAGAAAATAACAATTTAGAAAAAAAAAAATAAATTGATTTTTCTTTTTTTTAATGCATTTCTTTTTTTTTTATTTTTTTTATTATATACATTTAGTATATAAGTATTTCATATACATATATTTTAACATAAATATGCATACATAATGTATACATAAAAAAAAGTTATTACATGATACTTTTTTTCATTTTTTTTTTTTTTTTTTTTTTATAACATTAAATAGAGAAGGAATAAAATAGATATAATATTCATAACACTGACTGTTAAAAGTAAGAAGGAGAAAGAAAACTATTTTTCACAAAAAAAAGAAAAAAAAAAATCACCATTCACTTCCGGAGGCGCTTACTCTACATAGTACAAAGATATCAACCGCGCTCTTAATAATATAAAAATAGTTGCCCCCTATATAAAAATAAGGGGCATCATCATACATATTATACTCGTATATAGATAAAACATCAACATCATTCAGTATCATTCATCTATTTTCATAGTTATAGAAGAAACATCACTATAGGTACTTATCATCATATAATCAATATTCATCATTGCAATCATTTTTTATCATTATAATCATTGTTATCAAAAGTATAAAATAGAAAATAGAAAACTATAAGAAAAAAGAACAAAAAATAAGTAGAAAAAAAAAAAGTACAATTTCACCAACATTTACTACTTCAAAAAAATATATATATAGGTATAGAGTTAAAGTATAAGTAACAATATCCATAAAAATTGTTAAATACAGAGTTATTTAGAAAATTGATACAAAAATTCTGGTACGGATAACCAAAAAAAAGAGGAGACATTAAAATAAAAAATGATAGTTTTGATGATTTGATTCTAAGTGGATTGGGAAAAATGATTAATAAAAAAGAAAAAAAGAGTCGTCATTATTAGTCAGTCGTCATATTAGTTTATGCCCAGTGGAAATGCAGATGATGTAGATTTTCCATTGTAACAGGTTAATAAATCCAGGTTAAATTGTATCCAGGTTAATAAATTTCAACCTATAGATATAATAATTTTTAAAATTCTATTATTTCAACTGATAAAAAAGTGGTAAATTAAGCTGATATATTTTAAAATCTAAGTATATTATAGAAATAAAATCTACAAAAGTAATTGTTTCTATTTCTTTTTGAATCTTTTGTTTTAGCTTCTGTTTTATTATCATATTAAAGAATTCTAAATACTAAAATCTTCTGTTTTAGGTTCTATTTATCATGCACAAAAATAAAAAATAAAAAGACTTAAGTTGTTGCATTATCTTAAATTTTATTAAACTGGTGTAATACATCGCAATGTAAGTAGAAAAGTCAAAGTAGAATTGAAATATAGAATCTATTTGTTGGTTTTTAGATCAAAACTCTACTTTGCCTCTACTCTAGAATATAAAATTTTTTTTATATAACTAAATAATTAAGCCTATTTGGTTGTACAGCATACAGCTGCTATGAGGTTGTGCCAAACAAATAAATGCCAAACAAACAACATGTTAAGCTCTGGTACGTTCTTACCAGAGCTTTGGTACGTTCGTAATTGTAATTTACATAGGGATCTAGAGATTCCTAGTCTAAACAAAGAATTAAAAAAATATGTACTAAGACAATAAGACCCATTTAGAAGGGCACATAAAAGTAAAAGCATCAAAATTTCTACATTTCGAAAATGCCAATAGGAGGCTTAAAAGAACTAAGCCACGCCAGGCCATACAATAAACGCAGAACACCTTCATGGAATTCTGCAACTCCAGTAGATCTATCTAATAAGAGTTAACGCAAAATTAATAATTTGTCTTCTAGACTAGTTTTAAACTTTTAAAAAGAGGTTGATTTTTTTAGTGAATTAAAGTCTCACATATGTAACTGTATTGAATACAGTATCTTTCAATGATTCTCATCTTCCTTACTCAAAAAGAAGAAAAAAAAAAACAATGTAACTTTTATAGATATTTTCATTGAAGATATTAAGTAAAGTATCTAAAAGAATAAGATATGTATTATAGTAAAGCCACGGTTAGAATTAAATGACTTAATTGCACTTTGTTTTTGTTTTGTAGTAGTTAAATCAAAAAAAAAACGAGTTACAATTACCGTTTTGAAAATTACCTTGTAAAAAAAAAAAAAACAAAAAAAAAATACAAAAAATTTATATTTCATACCTAACTTTTCACTTTATTTTACTTTTTAGAGCACAACAGAAAAATAAAAAAAAAAAAGGTTTGTTGTGTATCAAAAGTAAAAAAAAAACAAAAAAACCAGAATAACAACAAACAAAATAACACTGAAAACATCCCATCAGAGTATAGACAAACTTTTCTGTTCTATGTTTTTTTATTTTCTATTTTTTCTTTTTTTTTTTTCTTTATTTTATTTTATTTTCTGTTTTATTTCTATATACAAATTTCAATACGTATATTATATTAGGTACATATGTATGTATGTGCATTATATATTACAATCATATTCTATATACTTTAAAAATTTTTATAAGTACAGTAAAATTTTTTTGTAATATATTTACTGTTATATACATAAATATATTTATTTATTTATATATATTATTTGTATCTATGTATATAAAAATACATAAGGTATATGATGATAGAAAAAAACCTCATTAAAAATCACACAAAAATTAAAACACAAATTACAGGAAACAAGAAAAGCCAATTGTAATATCTATAGTACTGTTTATATCTGTAAGGGATGAATTGCATGTAAAATAAACAGATTTTTATTTTAAAATAATATTCAGAAGAAAAAAAACATAATAATTATTTAAAATAATGAACAATTCAATACCTTTTATCTTTTATCTTTTTTATTATTTTTTTTTTTTGTAAATCATTACATTTATTTACAGGATAAAATTGAGAGTATGGTTACTATTTCTACATTATATTTAAAGATATGTACATTAAATAATCTTCTTTTTTCCCTATACCGTAAAAATATTTAAACTAACTCTAGTATTTAAAGATACAATAAAATGTAAAAAACGGGGTTGTCTTAAAATTGAATAATAACAAAACTAAAATCATGTGATAAAGCAAAAAAAAAAAACAAAGACATCAATCAGTCAAACATCATGAATCATTAACTTTACTTTACAGTTAAACCATCTTTAAAATACTGTCACAGCATACATATATATGAAATAGCCCGGTTAGACATTTAATGCTGTAAATTGTATAACTTCTATTTTATAGGGATTCAGTATTTAATTTAACTACTATATTATATAAGGATTATAGGAATTCCAAGAGGCTTCCTGTCAGGACACTGCCAGTTAAAGGGGTAATTAAAAAAAAAAAATAGAATAAAGAATGGTGGTAAAGGTAGATTTTGTTAAGAAAAAAACGAATCATCAGAAAGAATCACATACTTAAAAAGTATGAAGATTTACTCCGATCAAGATGTATGCATCTAGGAGCATAAATTATTTTACCGAAGATGAATTGCCAGCAATAAACCCTCTACTAGTTTTAAGTTTCTTAAAGAGAGTAGGACTGACAAAAGTATTATAAGTGGAGACAAAATCTATAACATGTAGTAATAGGGGCTTCAATAGTAATAGGGTAATAGGCAATATAAACCTACATTAAAAGGTCAAAGTGTTATACCCCTTAAATTATCCAATCTAATTTAATAACTGTTATTTATTTATTTATTATAGGTACTGCATTCTCTTACCAAATATATTTTTGCGAATTATTAAAAAACTGTTTAAATATAAAATGAACTCACGTTCTTCTACATACTGTTTTGTTAAATATGAAAAATAAACTGTCAAAGTTATTCAAAATCATTTCAATAAACAGATAGAATTTAAATTGAATCGTTCCATATTACAGAAGGTTAATTTGACAAAATATTATTTCAGGCGAATCTCAAAAAAAAAAAAGTACATCAAATATATGAACGTAGAAAATATACATAGTAAATGTTAGAAATTTTCAGATATAGAAATATTGGATATTCTTAACTGAGGAGACAATGTTTACAATGGATTTTTAAAACTAATTTATCAACTTCCACAAAGTGATAAGATTTTGATCGTGTAATTGTAATTTATATACGTATATAATTCTGTTGTATTACTTAAGATTTCCTATATATCTTACGAAAACACACTGTTCCAAACTATAATAGGAGAATAGTTTTTTATAATAAATATTCTTAAAAATAAAATATTAAATTTTTTGATTAATTTAAATTTTTTATTTCTTTTTTTACTTTTACGTTAAATATTCAATTATTTAATAATGTAGAAAAAAAAAATTAAAGTTAAATTGGTATACAACTGAATATGACAATTCAATTGACTTAAATTAATAATTATAAAAATTAAAGAATCAGACATTTTATATTATTAATATATAAGTAAATTATTAAAATAAATACAATAGAAAATACTCATATTCAAATTATGTATAATAGTAGGAGGAGTAGATAAATTATTCCTTGTTTATTAATTGTAAAATTTCATTGAAAAAAAAAAAAATGTCTGTATTAATTATAAAAAAAAATGTCAAATGAAATTTGTTGTTAAATTTTATGAACAAACGAAGACGGGCGGGAAAAAAGGGGTTTCAAAACAAAATTGTATTTTATCTTATTATTAGTATTTATTAGATTTAATTACAAAAGTTGGGACCTAAAAGTGAATAATCAATGCTCACTTCACTGTGAGCTTCAATTCAATCTTCATTTTATGTGTCAAATTTATTTTGATAACTGAGTAAAGGTTCTAGCATTGCTTCTAGCGTCGCGTTCTAAATAAAATAAAGACCAAATGCCAGCGTCGCTTTATGACCAAACATCAATATAAAATAAAAAAAAATAAACAAATTTATTGTCAACGCGAGTAAAAGTAGAAAGTTGCTCTACTCTAGTCTCGCTTCGTGCGGCGCTACCGTCGCTTTTTATTTATTTATTTATTCATATACAGGTACCGTGGTACATAAATGTGCCAGGTAGCTATAACTCCTGTTTCCTGGTAGGAATGTGGGCTGTACGAGATATTATGTGATATATTAAGTATTTATATATTGCGATATATGAATATTTTTTTTTTTTTTATATTATAATTATTGTACCCAGCCGGGAATCGAACCCGAGACCTCTCATTCTCTTATGAATGAGAAGCGGTACGTCAACCACTGCACCAATGGCTGGATCCGTCGCTTTTCTATTTGGTCAAGGTCCATTTAAATCAATGTGTTCTACTTAAATGTCAAAGCGACGGTAGAAGTGACACGAGGTCACTCGATGTAAAAAAAAATAATTTTTTAAATTTATTGCCCATACAATATTTTTATTTTATTGTTTATTTTTTATTTTCTGTTTGACGTCTATGTGAATTTTTAAACTTTCAGTGTGGGCACATATGGGGATTCCGGACGAAGTTTTTTTCACACCGCCACCGCGCCCCAGCCGCAAAAAAAACGCGCCGGTCTGGGGTAGGTTTAATACGGCCAGTTCTTGACATTTAACAAAAAAAAAAAACAAATATTTCAAAATAACTTAAAAATTTTTAATGAATTTAGAAAAAAATAAATAATATTTATTATTTTAAATTTTTATTTTAAATCTATTCTAATTTCTTTTTAAATTTTGGTTTTTCTTTTTTAAATTTTATATGTTTAATATTAGGACTGTCAACATGACTTGCACCAAAATTGCAAATTTTCTTCAAATGTTATATGTGTATAGGAAAAACTTGTAAAAAATCAAGAACTAAGAAAAGCTGTTCACTCAATATGTAAAAATATAATGTTAAGGCTTCACTTTTAAGCGTTTTGTTTTAAATAAACTTGTACAGATGCTTATAAGCAACCGGTAATAAAAATAGATAATTTACACATAATAAAACAGTTTAAGGTTTAAAAATTTAAGCCTTAAACATAAGGAGATGGAAAAAAAAACTTTGCTGAAAAAATTTATGTTAATTCTGAAATGTCTGCCAAAATTTAAAGGTTGTAACTAAAAACACACCAAAGTTACTGCAAGAAAGCAAAATCTTTCAAAATTTGAAAAAAAAAAAAAAGGACTGTCGTTTGGCGTTTTTTAATTCAACAAACTGTTAAGCTGAGAAACTGAGAAATACACATTTAAAAATAGGGCTTTATTTAATTCCGAGAGACTGTAGACTGTAGGTGGGACTTTGATTGTGCTATCTTAAATGATGTAGAAGTTTTGTAAACAGATGAATAGATTGAAACTGTATATAAGAAAATTTTAATAAGAGAATTTGTAATAAGAAAAAATTATGAAAAATACTTTAAAAACGGATTATAATTGAAGTTATAATATCTTAACATTAAACTATTAAACTCTTTTAATGATACTGAAAGCCCATCTATTTCATAATGATCGATACCCTAAATCAAGTAAAATAATCGTATTTATAATACTACTATTATCTACTACAATCTTTTCTTTATTTCTTCTAGCCAAATAACTATCCTAATAATTATTTTTATTCAAAATCAAACGGTCGACGATTCATACCAAATACCAAATCAGCTTAGTAAATTTTTTTTTTTAGAAATATGGACATATTTGCAAAAATTTTAAATTTTTAGCCGTAAATATTTTTGTTTCCATTAACTTTACTTTAATTTATTAAATGATAATTTCCATATAATTCCATCTTTTAAAAACCTAAATTTAATGTAATCATAATCTTATATGTAAATGTAATCATAATCTTATATGTAAATGTAATCATAATCTTATATATTGTGTCATCGCTAGTTATAAAAAAAAAAAATCTATTAAAAATCTCTTTAATAAACTTTAAATATATGATTGAATATTTAACAACCGGATATGGTGATATTCTTAATAACCGGAAAAAAGAAAAAAATCATCAAGTAACCGCAATTAATCAAGAACTCAACAAACGTTTTTTTAAAACTTTCAAGTAATCGATTATGAAGTAATTGAGTTTGACATTTCTGATCTGTAATATAGCATAAGACAAGTTGTTAGTTTAAAAAAAAAAAAAAAACGGTAACAAATTCTTTTAGATATATATTTTTAAAGCACAGCACTTCAAACAGACATACCACCATATGCAATTAATTAATAACACTAAATGGTAATTAATTATTTTTAAGAAATTAACAGATATATTTATATGTATATGTAATTATTCATATATATATGTATTATATAAACTGAAATATAACACAATTTAGAATGAATTAATATAAAAAATAAAAAAATTTAAAATATGTTTGAAAAAAAAAAAAATTACTAGGCATTCATTCTAAAGTACGTGATTTGATTTATTTTTAATGCCTCTATACAGTGAACCCTGTCTAATTAAGACAAATATAAGACAGAAAAGAAAATGTGTTCCGATATGAGTAGCAATTTTTTTTTAATTGTTTTTTTTTTTTTTTTTGTTTTTTATTGTATTATTTTATTAAATATGGTTCTTATATTGTCCTCCAGCTTTGCAAAATAAAACGACAATTAAGTGGTATTATTTTTAAATTTATTTGTTTGTTTATATAAATTTCGCAATACATAAGTACACATATTATTTGGGGGTGTAACACCTGAACAAAACTCAGATGACCAACATCTATTTCTGCTAAGTCCACTTATCAGAAAACTCACAATGCAAAAAATCATGTAGCAAGTTTCTCGCTAAACAAATTTGAAATTGGCAAATACGCATTTTTCAAAAAATTTTAAAAAATCTCTCCTTAGACTCTGTATATTGTAAAATTAATGTGTTAATACTCTTCAAAATTTGTCCACCTTTTACGGAATATTTATATAAAATGTATTTGGGATATTTTAAATTAGAAAAGATTTTACGGTTGGTAAAAATCAGGGTGAAAATCAGGCTTTTTCCAGTTTATGTATATGTATGTATAGACAAGATTTTGAATTAGGAGAGATTTCATATTTGATTACAAAATCAAGATTTCAATAAATTGTTTAGCAGAGGTTTTTGGGGCGTACTCAAATTGTAATTAAGAAAGATTTCAAAATCAGGGTTTCAATAATTTGTTCAGTAGGGGTTACAAAAATAATTAGAAGAGATTTATGTTGGTTTCAAAATTTGGCGTTTCCCCTTTTTCCACAATATGTATAAACTATAAATATTTATCTATATGCGAGATTTTGAATTAGAAGGGATTTTAGAGTTGATTGCAAAATCAGGGTTTTACGCCTTTTACAGAATATTTACAAATATATGTATATGTGAGATTCTGAATTAGAAGAAATTTTAAAGTGGGTTACAAAATAAGAGTTTTACCTCTTTTACAGAATATGTAATTTGCAAAATTTGTGATGTTATTTTGATGTTATTTGAAAATTTGTGAAAAGGTTGTTTTGCAAAGTAAAAATTTGACATCGAGAAGTTTTTTGTTAAATGATTTTTTGCAATGTGATCTTTGCAATGTGAGTTTAGCTGAACTGCGCTATAGCCAGTTGTGAAAAGGATGTTTTGCAAAGTAAAAATTTGAGAATATCGAGAAGTTTTTTGTCAAGTGATCTTTTGCAATGTGACGTTTGCAATGTGAGTTTAAATGAACTGTGCTATAACCAGTTGTGAAAAGGATGTTTTGCAAAGTAAAAATTTGACATCGAGAAGTTTTTTACCCAAGTGATTTTTTGCAATGTGATGTTTGCAATGTGAGCTTAAATGAACTGTGCTATACCCAGTTGTGAAAAGGATGTTTTGCAAAGTAAAAATTTGAGAACATCGAGAAGTTTTTTGTCAAGTGATCTTTTGCAATGTGACGTTTGCAATGTGAGTTTAAATGAACTGTGCTATACCCAGTTGTGAAAAGGATGTTTTGCAAAGTAAAAATTTGAGAACATCGAGATGTTTTTTGTCAAGTGATTCTTTGCAATGTGACGTTTGCAGTATAAGCTTAGATGAACTGCGCTATACCCATTTGTGAAAAGGATGTTTTGCAAAGTACAAATTTGAGAAAATCTAGAAGTTTTTTGCCAAGCGATTTTTTGCAATGTGATGTTTGCAACGTGAGTTTAGATGAACTGTGCTATACCCAGTTGTGAAAAAGATGTTTTGCAAAGTACAAATTTGAGAACATCGAGAAGTTTTTTGCCAAGTGATTTTTTGCAATGTGATGTTTGCAATATGAGTTTAAATGAACTGCGCTTATACCCAGTTGTGAAAAGAATGTTTTGCAAAGTAAAAATTTGACATCGAGAAATTTTTTCTCCCAAGTGATTTTATGCAATGTGATGTTTGCAATGTGATTTTAGATAAACTGCGCTATACCCAGTTGTGAAAAGGATGTTTTGCAAAGTACAAATTTGAGAACATCGAGAAGTTTTTTGCCAAGCGATTTTTTGCAATGTGATGTTTGCAACGTGAGTTTAGATGAACTGTGCTATACCCAGTTGTGAAAAGGATGTTTTGCAAAGTACAAATTTGAGAACATCGAGAAGTTTTTTGCCAAGTGATTTTTTGCAATGTGATGTTTGCAATGTGAGTTTAGATGTAGAGGATGTTTTGCAAAGTAAAAATTTGACATCGAGAAGTTTTTTCCCAAGTGATTTTTGGCAATGTGATGTTTGCAATGTGAGTTTAGATAAACTGCGCTATACTCAGTTGTTGAAAGGATGTTTTGCAAAGTAAACATTTGACATCGAAAATTTTTTTGCCAAGTGATTTTTTGCAATGTGAGTTTAGATGAACTGCGCTAGACCCAGTTGTGAAAAGGATATTTTGCAAAGTAAAAATTTGACATCGAGAAGTTTTTTCCCCAAGTTATTTTTTGCAATGTGATGTTTGCAATGAGAGTTTAGATGAACTGCGCTATACCCAGTTATGAAAAGGATGTTTTGCAAAGTAAAAATTTGACATCGAGAAGTTTTTTTCCAAGTGATTTTTTGCAATGTGATGTTTGCAATGTGAGTTTAGATAAACTGTGCTATACCGAGTTGTGAAAAGGATATTTTGCAAAGTAAAAATTCGACGTCGAGAAGTTTTTTCCCCAAGTGATTTTTGGCAATGTGATGTTTGCAATGTGAGTTTAGATGAACATATTCTAACTTATTGAAAAAATAATTTTTTGATTTCATTTTTGTTTTGATTTAATTTTTTTTTTTCATTCTCCGGTTGAAAAAAAAAATTTGGAAAAATTAAAATATAACATCTAAAATTAAAGGAAATTACTATATATTTTCCGACATTTTATTTTAAAAATCCATTTGTTGTTGGTATAATAAAATAATTCTGTAATTTAATAAAAAGTATTATGAAAAAAGCTAATTTTCAAAGCAACTTATACAGTAAATTATATGATACATGACCTGATTACAAGGTGGGTCTAACCTATATGGAAAAATTTCAAAAAAAAAAAACAAAAATGTAAAAAGCATGGTAACTATATACAATTCAATTATAGGTGCTGGTCCGATTAGAAAAATATTATTCAAATTGTTTCAATGTATATTTAAAAATTTATATTTTTATATTAATATTATTTTGTATGTATCCAAATTCCAGATTATATGTTTTATATGTTTTGTTATTATTTTTTGTATTTGTCTGTATTCATTTTTTTATTTTTATTAATTCTCTTGTTTTTTTCCTATTTAATTTTTCCAAGAAAAATTTAATACAAAAGAAAAAAAATAAATGAGAAAAATAAATTAAAATTTAATTTTTATAAGTAAACGAATATATTTCAGATGGAACGAGATGGGACTTTTATAAAAAAAAAAAAAAAAAAAAACAAATAAAAAACAAAAAATAATACCATAAAATAAGTTCAAAGGAAAAAAAAAATAAATATATAATTGAAAGAGTTGAAAAAAAAAAGAAGACAAGTACGTTAACAACATAAGGGAAACAAAAACAAAACAACAACAACAACAAAAGAAAATTACAACAAATCAAGAAGACAAAACCAAAAATGTGAAAATAAAACATGGCTGCCTTGGTCAAATGAATTTAATTTCACCGTGATTTAAAAAAAATATATATATATATGTATATATATATACATATATACTATATTGTATCTTTAATAATATATATGTATATATGTATTAAAATATACAAAGTATATATATTAAGTATTTGCAAATGTTTGGTTACATACATACATTTACGTATATATATATATATACATTAAAAATGGATATTTAGTGTTAGGAGAGAATCTCTATTTAAAATTTTTTTTTTTTTTTGTTTTTATTCATTTTCTTTTTTTTGCTTTTTTCTTTGTTTCTTTATTTTTTGTGTATCTTTAAAATTTTTCTAATAAAATTTATTTGACAGATAAAAATTATTTAATTTTTCCAATAACGTTTAGAAGATTAAAAAAGATTTATCTGTACGTATATCGAACATTGTTGTTTTTTTTTTATCAAATTAAGTTTTATTGACCTTTCTTTAGGAAAGAGTCCTTCTCCTCATATTATTACCCAAAAAACAAAAAAAATTTAATTAATTTCTAAATTCCTAAAGTTAACAGTTACTACTTTTTAATGTAATAATGTGAGTTTTAAAGTATGAATTAAAATTTTATTTTACAAGGACTATTCATTTTCTTTAAGTATATGTTTGTTGTATAAATGGAATATTAATTTTTTAGTTATATAAAGAAGATAAAGAAGATTTTAAAGGGGGTAAACTTATAAGAAGGAAAAAAAACCGAAATTGTTAAGAAAAGGGAAGGGAAGAGGGAACCAATTCAAAATAGATTAATAATCAATCACTGAGACGATTAATTGGCACAATATAATTATAAACCAATAGACAATCTGTTCAACCTTCCATCCCATGGTTTTAAATCTAACCTAAATATTCTGAAACAAAAAAAAATTTTACTAAAAATATTATAACATATTTTTGTTCAAATATGATCCAATGAAGAAACAACTAAATAAGAATTAAAGCCAGAAATCTAAAAATAATCCAATGAAGGAAAAACTAAATAAGAATTAAAGCCGGAAATCCAAAGTGAAACTTATAAAAAATTATTAAATTTAACTGGAACACTTTATAAAATAGATCACCTTCCAAATTGGACAATACTTATGGATTATGAGTTATTGGAACATGTTTTTTTTTTTGTAGATACTAATGATATTTAAATTAGACACATAACCTCATTTATACTGTATGTATGTGACATTTATTAATTTTTTATGTTTTGGACAAAAGATACCTTTTTGTATAGGGGTATATATTAAAATTAAAGTGAATCTTTTTGATAATATACTTTAAGATTTGGGGGAAAAAAAAAATTATCTTTTATCTGAAAGGTTTTCATTTGGCGAGCGATTTTCATTTTGTTTGTTTTTACTTTTTGTTGTTCTTCTTTTTCCTTTTTTATTTTTTTTACTTTGTTTTTTTTTTTGTTTTTGCTAATATATATACACTTATATGTACATATATATAAAAATCTAAAAATGTATATAAATACACCATTTTTAGGTATAATATATCTAGTGAGTTTATTTTTTTTTTTTGTACTCCTAATACATATTTTCTTTCTTTTAAACTTTAATTTTTTTATTTTTTTTTTCTTATTTGATTGCGCAAAAATTGCAAATATGTATTTTTTTTTTTCTTTCTTGTATATGGCGATTGGCGATGACGAAGTACTACAGTTTTTTTTTTTTTTTTTTTTATCTATATATACAGTATATTTATATACATAGATGTATATTTAAATAATATATATTGAAATATATGTATAAAATATTTGATATACATATCTGAAAAAGACAGTGTTGTTAAATTATATATATATCAATGTATGTATGTACTGTTTAAGAAATGTTTAGGAGTTCCTAAGTTCCAAAAGCGTTTTAATGAAGTATAATAAATTTACATTACCATTACAATAATGCTGCTATACACATACGCTACATATAACATTTTCCATTAGAATTATCTTTTAAATAGTTTTTTTTTTTTTTTGTTGTTTTTTTAAACAAAACTAATTAGAAACTAAAGTAATTTAAATAAATTTTAAAAAATTATTACACTAAAAATTAAAATTTTGATATTTTTTTAATTTTATATTCAAGTAATTTAAACAAAAAAAAAAGTTACACATTTTTATTTGTGACTTTTCTTAATTAATTTTTAATTATAACTAAACATAGTCATGACCTATTTTTGTTTTTTTTTTTGGTATTTTTTTTTTTAGGTGATTAAAAACTAAAGATAATTTCATATTTTTTTTTTCATAAAAAGTAAAAATAGTTCAGAAATAATTATTAAATTTACTAACGATGAATGCTTCTTCAGTTTATTTTAATGTAATGTTTATACTTCATTTATTGTATCCACACCATAAGGAGAATACCCCATCTGTCCATGTATCTGTAAAAACTCTCAAAATCAATATTAAGAAAAAATGCTTTGATTTGGCCAGATGAGGGTGGCTAGCAGGTGCAAATTGCAGTACAATCAGAGCCTTGTGACTGAATCTGAGTTTAAAAAGATCTAAATGTATATACTTTATTTCTCTAGATCTGAAAAAAAACAAGTGGATGATGTTATTGTTATAATGGGCCATTGTCTTATCTGTATAGATATCCTAGACTCTAGAAAATTAAGTAGGTATGTGGATCTTCAATATAAATTTTGCAGAGGATTTGATGCTAGGTTTAGTACTTTTTCTGCACCTAATGCAATCTGTCAAGAAAAAGGTCTCGGTACTTTCTTTTTCCCCAAGATTTATATGTGTACTCTCTGACAAGAATCTGAAAACCTTTCAAAACTTCTTACGTCAGATTGATATCATCCTTTCGTGGCATAAATCTAGAAAAACTTAACACCACCTCTCCACCACATCAAATAGATTCTCCATCATTTTGAAGATACACTAAAAAGACGTAGAGTGTAGTGATTATTGATGCGTTAGCTCAGCCTTCATTAATAAAAAAAAAAATCAACTGTGTCGGTTCTGTGGTGCTATTACCGTATTTTGTAGACTAGCTATTACACAAAAAACATAATGCGAAATTTTTGCGACTCAAGTGTATCGATCGGATTAGAATCGAAAAATTAATAGATTAAGTCATGTAAACTAAATAAATAAAGGAGCTGCGATTCTGAAATTTTTACCATGTCATCTTTATAAAATTGTTAGTTTCGCTATTTAAATCCAGTAAATTCGAAATTGGTCGATTCAAATAGCTAGCATATATAACTTCTATTTTATATGAAAATAACTCAGTGTCTCTATTAAATTTAGGTATCTGAAATTTTTTTTTGAAAATATGTTTGGCTTATAGAGCGACACGTTCAGGTATCTTGCATATCTCGGAACTTAATTAAGAACTTAATTAATGACCATATGGCAATAACTTCGGTAAAATGTGGTTAGTTCGGGGCAACAGATTGATTTCAAAATGGATATAAATATATTTCGATATTTAATTAAGTGTGAAATTTTCTAAAAAAATTTTATGAAATATTATGTTTGAGTTGCCACAATCTATTTTACACTCTTTCTTGTTTTATTTTAATTTAACTTTCTGTATTTTATTTACATATATATCTAACTCAAGAACAGGATGTTACAGAACAACTTTAAAAAATCACTTTATATTGATTTAATGTCGAATAACATTCAATAGTTTATTAAATCGTCTTTAATTGGTATATATGAACTAAATACTATAATATTACAACCTTTCTTAGATCAAAGGTTTTAAAACTGTCTTTTAGAACTAATGCTAGTTTTTAAAGCTGAATGAATAAGGTCCATTTTCTAAATGTGATGTCGATTAATACGAAAAAAGAAGACTTTTCTGATTGTTTCTTTTGATTTGAAACTTATTTTATAAAAATCTAAAACAATTAGGGAACGTAATTGAATTTTAATCAAATAATTAATACCGATGTTTTTATAATTTTAAAAATTTACATTTGAGAAATTATGATAATTTTTTATTTTTTTTTTATAAATATTTAATATTTCATATGACGTTGAAAAAAATAAACCACGTAATATAAAAAAAAAAAAAATAAAAAATACTTGAAGTTTTCTTTTTTTTTTTTGTTTTGTTAATCCCAACATATTGAACTTGATGCAATTTTCTAATAAAAAAAAAAAAATAATATTTTCAATAATAAAATATCAATTGGATACGAATTTTAATTGAATATAATCCACGACCCCAAAAAACATACACAAACAAACATGATGTGTCCATATATAAGTATATAATATTGCATTAAAATACAAATGCTGCTGTTGCAAATGTTGCAGATAATTCTGATTATATTGATGATTGAAAAAAAAAAAATAAAAAATAAAAAACCAATGAATGCATCATCATAAATTAAAAAAAAAAAAAAAAAAAAAACATTAAAAGAGACCATACAATCATGGTAATGTGGTGCCTAATAAAATGCCATTAAACGTGGCAAAAATCTCAAAATAAAAAACGATTTTCATAAAAAAAAAAAAAAATAAAAACCAAAAATAAAAAAAATGTAACGAAAAAATTAAAATATATTTTTGTATATTTTTAGGAACATTTATTTATAAAATATTGATTGTGTATTTGTTTTTTTTTTTTTTTGTTTTATGTTGAGGTGCGATAGATGACGGTTAACCAACCGCGAAAATGCAAAGATTTCATGAAAATATAAAATCTGTATTTGGTTTTATAATTTTCTGAGATGCGAAATGCCATTATAAATTTTTATTTTTTTTTGTTTTTCTTTTTTTTTTTCCTATCATGATTAAAATTTTTTCAATTTATTCATTTTTATATTTTTTTTTTCCTATAAATATTTTGCAAAATCAAATAATAGATACATTAAACAATATATATGTACATATTATGTATGTATGTATGTATGTATATTAAAAAATTTGTTAATGTCAATTATAGGATACGATATTATAAAACAAATGCATTTCATAAAGAACAAATCATTTTTTTTTTTTTGTTTAAGGTCCAATCATTATTGAAAATTATCAAAATTTGCACATTATTCTCCATACAATATTGTTCTTTTTCTTTTACCTTGGCTTGTTGTCAACAGTTAGGGGGCTTATGAGCCTGTCATCATTAAAGGTACAAGTATACAATATGTTGCTTAAGAAGAAAAACATACTTAAAAATTATGAAAAATGTTGTGTCAAAGAAAATGGGATAGTAATAATTTTTTGGAAATAAATAATTCTGTAAGAACCGTTCTTAGGAATTTCATAATAAATTAAAAACTTGAAAAATTTTAAGAAAACCTCGTATATAATATCGGTTGATCGGAAATTTAAATCTCTTCTAAAAGAAGACAAATTGTTTCTTGCAAAACATAAAACTTGATTTTATTTAAATAATATCTTACGACTTGTTGTTGTTGTTTCGTAGCAGTTATAAAAAAACTATCCTTACATCTAGATCCTGTGACCTGTTTTGTACCCCAAATCCAAAAGATGCTGATTTATTAAAGCGGCTCATCCAGCCAGTCAATATCCCTAAAGAGTCAGACAATAATTCCCTGGCTAATCGGTATCCTTTAGTATCGATTTTCTCAGTACGCTTCTCACAAGATTCTTCTTCTTTGGAATTCCGTTATCAAGTTTTGACAATTTGTACGCGTGTAATGCAGTTTCTACTTTCTGCTCACAACCTCTATCCATTCCTGTGTTGGCTTTGTCTAATCTTTCAGCGTGTCTATTTATTCTTTAGCATCAAATGACCTGTGCTGATTCCGATATAGATTCTGTCATCTGATCTGTTTAGTCTAACGATTTCCTTTGTTTTTTTCCGTCCGCCTCAGAATAGAAAACCTTCGTATGTAAGAAATTTTTGGTTTTATGTAATAAAAAAACAAGTTCGCGAAACTTTTTAGATATTCTTAATCAACTGGTAATTATTATACCTACAGTATGATGTATGAGGTTCTTTAATTTCTAAATCTGTCTGAGCCAAGGAACATTGATGGTCAGTAAAGTTGATGGTTAAACAAAAAAAAAAAAAACAATTTTTCCTTTTCAATGAATTATTCAGGAAATAAAAATACATATTATGTAGTTGAAATTTTTAATTTTTAAAAATGTCATGTGCATCACCAACTTAAAATTAATTTATAAAGTTCAAACATTTTTTCCGGAAGTTTATTTTTTGCATAGTTACAAGGCGTTTTTTTTTTTTTTTTGTTTTATTGTTTGGTAGATGAGAAATAAAAGATACAAGAATTTCTATATTATATACTTAAAATTTAAGTTATGTATAGCTGCTACTTAATAATATAACGAATAGAAAATAAAAAAATCGGCCATCTTGAAAAAAAATATTTGGTTTTATATTAGCTTTTTCTTTTCTTTTTTTGAATTTTTTCTTCTTTGCATTTTTTTTCTTTTTTTACGCTAATGGCGATAAACTAAAAAAGAAACAAAAAACCACAATCAAGACAATTAAATCTTTAAAAGCAACAGCGATTATAAAATAATTGAAAATTATAAAAATTATTTTTTATCAGTTAAAAGTGTTAACAAAATATATTTTAAGTTTAGGTTGGTATTAATATTGTTAATAAAAGCATAAAAATTGACAATATGATAATAAATATTCAAAAATCAACTCCACAATTCAAAGAATAAGTAATGTTGTAAATGAAAAATTTAGAAAATAATTGGTTTGAAAAATCACAAAAGAAAAAATATTGTTTTGTTCTTTTATATCTTTGATTTTAAAAATTCGTGTCTCCAAATGAAATTGTAGCGTTAAGAACTGAAGAGTTCAGAAAAATAAAATTTTAAATAACAGCCCTGATTTCCATTTTACGCATTTGTCTTGAATAAATACACCACCTAAAGAAGATGGGACTGAGGTTCATACTCTATTATAACGGGTTACTATCAAAAGTCTGTATTTCTTTTGACTGTATTTCATTTGCTCGTATAGTATCATTTGCCTGTCTTTCTACTGGCAAATGATACTACGGGCAAATGAAATACAGGCATATGACACGCTCCCAATATAACCATTACTTAGCCGATAAATTGAAATTGATGAAATGAAAATTGTCAAAGATTATGGTGTACTCGATGAATATTCTGGTATTCCGTTTTGTAAATTGTTTATTACTTATTATTGAACGAAAACAAAATTTAAGATAAATCATTATAAATGATTAGAGGAAATGTTGATGAAACTTTTAAATTTTAGTTCAAGCGTTCCAATATACAGATATTAATAGTGCCGAATGCTCAGCTAATTAGAAATCAAGATTCAAATAGATGTTCGTTTGCTGGTCCATAAACAAAAAAAAAATTAATCTCAAACCTCCAATTGATTAATCTCCAATTGATGGACAGCGTTTTAACGACTACAACATTACTCTTATAAGACAATAATAATTATTATTAATTATCTATTGCCGCAGTCAATTTGAATAAAAGGTTTTGATCGAAATCAAATATTATTTATTTCAATGAATGGGTATGCCACTTTTCGTGACTGGGTAGACTTTTGTAAGGAGAAATTAATTAATTTTAAATGAATACCTTACAAAAAAAAAATTTTTTTAACGTTGGAATTTGATTTTTTAAGGACAATGTTAGAAAATATGGTTATTTAATCAGATCAGCATCGCCAATTATTGTGGTAAAATTTAACTTTAAAAATTTTTAATGTTTTTTTTTAAAGGATAAATATAAAAGTATAAGAAATGTTCATATGACTATAAGAATTCGAGCACAAAATCAGAGTTATAAGTTAGAGCACAAAATGGGAGTTTACTGTGAAAAATATTCATGTTTTGAATGAAGCACTCGTCTTTGAATTAATTTCGTACTAGAGAAGAACTTTTTTATTGATTTTGTAGACTAATAAAAGAATAAAAAATTTTCATAGAAAATACAAGCAAAATCTTTTTGTTTGCGTTAATAACAAGGTTAAACCTCAATATACGTTTCGGTAAATTAAGGACATTATTTGACATTATTAAAATTGATTTCCTCTGATTTTATAACTTTCCATATTAAATGTCACTTTCTGTAATTAATGTCAAGTTAAACATTATTTTAAATTTAATTTCGTGCGTTATTAATAAATTATAAATAAATTGTTATTTCTTTTTTTAAATTTTTAATTTATTTAAAACATTAAAAACTAAATCATTATTTTTTTTTATATTAAATCGAAATTATAAAAAATTAATGTAATCGTTTTGGCGAACACCTGAGTAAATTAAAGAATAACAAATAATTAATAGCAAATACAAAACAGAAACAATGAAAAATGTACAATAGACTATGTCAACTCTAGAATACCCTCATCACTAGTTCATAATATATGGCTGCTTCCATAAAATTTAATCTTTACGAAAATTTCAGATATCTGACTTAATTAAGTATCGAAAGATATTTATGTGATTTTTGGAGCTGTATGTCACCTAGTCGAAGCCGTTTGGCCCGAAAGAAACCAAATTTCAAAAAAGTTATTACCATAAAACTTCATCATCTTTTACAAAATTTCAAATATTCAGCTTAATTAAGTTATAAATTAAAGCTAAATTTAGAATTTAAAATTCAACTCTGAGCAAGAATATAATATACTTTGTAATATTTAGCTTGTCTCCTTTAACGTGTCACAAACGGTATGGTAAATTTATTATACTCAGAGAACTGCCATCGTTCAGGTATAAAAACCAACAAACACATAATGTAAAAGACATCGAATTGTTTCTGAGAAAACAAAATAACCGGCAATGTCAATGTTCATTCTATGCGGATAATGTAAGTTATGTGAATTTGACAGATTGACAGATGATACGTCTTTTTCTAGAATTTTCTAAAATGTATGTATGTATGTCATTTATGTTTTTTTTTTTTTTTGCAAATTTCAACCAATTTGTTGGATTTTCAATTTTAATATTCAGAGCACAGCCTGAGCCTTGAACATGAAGAAAAGAGTACTTACATTTTTTTTTCGAATTTAAATTTTTAAATATTGAAGATCGACAAAAAAAAACATTGGTTCAGTTACAACCAGAAGAAGAAACATTCAGAAGTTACAACCTTTATTCTTCAGTCATTCACAATTCGATAATTCGGATTTTTCAAAAACTTTCTAGGAACAAATTAGCAGATTTTTTTTTTGTTGATCAAATCAAAATTTATCTTTAATAAATTTTTAAATTTGTAGCAAAATATAAGAAAAAGTTGTTATATAGCCTGAAAAAAAAATGGGCAAATAATAATTTTAAATTCAATGTCAAATATTTGAAAACTGGTAAAATGTTAAAAAAAATCTATTTTAGAATATGAAATAAACATCCGATTTTATATTTAAGTGAATGATTGGATATTTGCACAAAAAAATTAGAATTATAAAACCAACACAATCCTAACATATACATAATATAAATTAAAAAAAAAAATATTTCCATTTTTAATATCCAAATATTTATTTAAAAAAAATTGAATGACAAAAAAGAAAACAGAAACAAAAGCTAAAAGTGGTTATAATAATTATGGATTATGGAATATAAAATCGATTTTACTTCTTTTTTTTTTTGTTCCAACTATACATGTTCGTATTATATTTATATACCTACTGGTTAAGCATAATATTTTTTAATAATTTACAGAAAATTAAAACAATAAATGTCAAAATTATGAAATCATAAAATAAATAAATGATAATTAAATTTATTGGATTATTTTCCGAGTGTTACTATAAATATGTTTTGGTATATCATGAATACAATCTAATCTATGTATAATCTAAATAAAATATTTTTTTACTTTACTAACACTATTTTCAATGACAGATTTATGACAGCTTTTCAAAAAGTTGTGTCTTGTTTTATTACAGCCGATTTGAAACTCCGTTCAAATTTGGACTTCAATGGGACCGCAAAATAAAAAATTTTTACACACAAAAACCGTTATAAAATGAATTATCAAACAGGTTTCAATCTTTCACTGGTTTCATTGTATATATGTAATATGTATGTATATATAATATTTAGCTTCTGTTTAAAAAGTCTTAATGGGCGATATGACAAAAGTCCCGGAGTAACTCTAATGATAAAAGTCCCCGAAACTTATGACTCAACCAACAAGCCAAAACTCCCCGGGAGATTTTAACTTCTGTAAAACAGCCAAAAGTTCCTTGGAGACTTATAACTAACTTCATAAACTGAAATATTTATAAAAGTATAATATTATTGATTTGAATAGTTTTTTGATAAGATTTTGCAGTTGGATACAAAATCAGGACATTCCCTTTTTCCAGAATGATAGATTTTAGAGTGGGATAGAGTTGAATAGATTTTAGAGTTGGAAAAAATTAATACAATTAATTTTTTAACCAACTTTATAACTTATTCTAATATAGAATCTCGCATAGACGAAACTAGGAGGAATTCAGAGTTAGATGCTAAATCAGAGTATATTTTTTTTTCCAGATCAAACATAAGTACTTTGAAAAAAGGGCAAACTTGATTTTGTAACCAACTTTAAAATTTCGTTAAAGTTCTAATATAGAATATCATAGGGACGAATATATAAATACATAAATTTTAGGGGACTTTTGACTCAGTGATCGGAATTATAGTCTTCTAGAGACTTTTGGCTTATTTGTTGAGTTCTGGCACTTGTCAAAAAGAAAACAATAGTACTATGTACATATTATATTAGTATTAAAACTCTGTGAACAGTTCAAAAAAATGTGATAGTATAAGAATAATAATAAAATACTGTTCTTTTTTTTTACTTAAAATTTTAAATGAAATGTCAGCTTCACTTTAAAAGTGGAATGTCATTTCAATTTTTAACAGACCGAAATTTTGACAGTAGTAATTCAATTTGTTCTCTTCAATCAACTCTATTAATTTTTAAAAATTAGGTATAACTGCATATTTTTAAAGCATAACATTTTTGATCGACACTGTTATTTAAAAAAAAAAAATTATTTTTTTTTATATTTATTGTTGATCACCTTTTATAATTTAACAATTACCATTTTTTTTGTTTTGTTTTTGTGTTAGGTTTACCAATTAAAATGCACTCAAAATATTGTACTCACCTGAAAATAAAAATTAAAAAAAAAAACAAATTAATGTGTTGTCAAAAATTTAAAATTTTAATAATTTAGAAAGTTGCAAATAAAAAAACAAAAATAGTTTTTTTTTTTTTTTTTTGGTATCTACTGGTTTTGATTTAGGTAACATTACATTATAGATATTGTATCTCAAACAATATAAACAAATCTAATATGTAGTTACATATATAGGTAAATATATCTATAAAAAAAAAAAACCTTTGTATTTAACTGAACACTTAAAACAAAAAAGCAAAAAAAAAAAAATTTTTACTTCTACCCCCTTCTTATCCGAAGCTTTCTAACAATATTAATAATATTGCATTGCCATAACACGCTTTAGAGTTTTTCAAGCTATGGGTGATTTTTTTTTTTTTTTTTTTTGTAACAAATTTTCCAGGTCATTCAACTTAAATTCATTGCGCGAAATTAGATTTGTGATTTTTTGCTTTTTTTTTCGTTTTGTTATTTAGCTGTTATTAGCGATTTGGAAATTTTAGTTTTTTTTTTTTTTTTTTTGGGTTCATTATTTTATGGTAAAACATTTGGAACAATGATGGTGATTGAAAATTTAATTTTAAAGAATTTTGAAGAAAATATGTATTCAGCCAAATTTTTTTTTTTTTTTTGGGGGATTATTAGAACTTAATGTTCATCTTAGACTCTACTTCAGATAATAAAGTGAAGAATGTAAAAAGAAGAGTTGGAAAAGAAACATTGAAATATTTGGATTATGTCAGTGGTTCGAAATGAAACAAACTGAAAAAAAGAACGTTCAGGACTTATTAAAGAATTATGAGAATATTTAAGAACAAACAACTCTCTTGCACTTAACATAGTGGTTAGACGTCAATGTTTTCTACCCTTTTTCTAATCCCCTTTGTTCTACACTTTTTTGAAGCGTTTAAAAAAATTAGAATGAATAAGTGAGAAAAGGGGGCCTCAGTGGCCTAGTGGGTGAGAGCGTTACGTTGTAAATACCGAAGGAGTGTGTGTTCGAATCCCACAAGTTGTAAGAATAATTGCCCCTTATGACATTTACATCCACGCCTGGGATTTCCTTGGAATTTGCTTGTTACATTTATGTGGCAAGCGAATAATGAGAAATTCACTTTATTGAAGTTTTTTTTAATCTATTTTAAATATTATTTTTTGGCGCCTCGGTGGCCTAGGCCCTAGTGGGTAAGAGCGTATAAAATACTCTGTAAACATCGAGGGAGTGTGGGTTCGAATCCCACACACGTCGTATAAAAAGGCAATAAAAAGATGATGTCTAACGGCTAAGTAACAGTTTTTCTTTGAACTAATCTAAAGATGAGTTTGATATTAAGAAAGAAGTCATATATATATGATTCTTAAAAATTGATTTTCATCTCTTATTACATACATATATGAAAAACTTTAAAACATATCATATAAATTAAAAAAATGTTTTAAAGGATTGTCCATAATAATTGAACTTCTTTTTTTTTTTTAAGTTCTGTTTGGTGTCGTGATATTTTGCTCTTTATTACCTTCATACCTTTACATTTTTACCTGTGCATTTTGAATTTTTTACCTTTTATATCTATACATATATATTTTTTTTTGTTAATTACTAACCTAAATGCATATTTAAAGAAAAAAAATTGAAAACTAACAAAAAACAAATAGCAACAATAAAATAAAAAAAAATGTATAATACGAAAGCAATAGACAATGGAAAATCGTTTTTTTTTTTTTTGCGTAAAAAACAACAAAACTTTAAAAAAATTAAATTTTTTTTAATGACACTTTTCTAAAACAAGAATATATATAATGCATTTATTTTTATTAAAGAATTAAAAGAATTGCGATTGGATTCTTATTGTATTTTAAGAGTAATTAAACGTTTAAGATCTCGGAATTCTGACCTATAAGAGAATATATAGTTCGAGAAAGAAAAAAGAGAATAGTTAGAGGAAGTTAAAGGAAGAATAATTGAACATTACTTAGGTATTAGAATGTTAAAAATTCTTAAAATTTTTCTATTCCTTTTTGTTATTCTTCGCTCAGTTTTCGTCCAGTTACCATAAACAGATTGAAAAATTTTATAAAATTAAAACTTTTAGAACTTAATATTCTTGTTAAATACAAAAGGACTACGCTATATGTTTTTATATTCTAAAAATTCATTCTTAAAACTTTTAATCAGTATTGTTTGATTATTATTGTTAAGAGGTATATAAGTAACGCTGTGGTTTTATGATGTAAATCTTACTATGTGCCACTAATATATACTTCGTTCAACCCTACTGCCTCTAAGAAACTAAAGATCTGTAAAGGATTTTTTTTGCTGATAGTTCATGTTTGATGCAGCAACATGCTCCTAGGTGCACATATCTTGGTCGGAGTAAAGATCCGCAGTTTTTGAGTATGTATCCTGGAAACTATTCTTCCTTTTGACAACATCTGCATGTACCGTTATACTCTATTCCAATTTACTTTAAGTGTCCCTTTAGCCAACAAAATTTGAATAGAGAAGCCTGTTAAAATTTTTAGTTTATTTTTACTAGATTCTAAAATTTTTTCATAACTTTTTCGGTCATAATTTTTCAGAAGCTTATTAGATTGTCTGGACTTGAATATGTCACTCCATATAGTTTGTTCCTAACGTTTTCCTTTTCGATTTATAGTGTCTCTTATATAGTGTTTTCCTATGACAGAAAAAGGTTGGAGACCTATGAAGAGAGAGAAGTTGCAATTTGCCTTTTTTTTTTTTTTTTTGCAAAACTACCCGCTTCCTCATTTTTTCTTTCGACTTGATGTCTAAGATCAAAGTGTATAGTATCATTACTGTTATCTTAAATTAAAATCATCATTAAATAAAACAAATTAAAAATGATCCACAACATGAAATTTAATCTACCAATTTTTAATTTTGTGAAACTTGAGATTTTCAAACTGAAACTAAACCTCATCTAAAACTATTTCAGTAATATTCAATTGCATCATATACATATATAGTTACGTATTGCACCATATACGTAATACATAAACGTGTAGAAGAAAAATGCTTTACAAAACAATTTTTTTTTTTAATAATTTATTTGCAAATTTTAAATTTATTATTAGAAAATGTTTTGGTAAAAAATTTTCCTAACAAAAAAAAAAAAATAGATTCAACATAACTGTTAAATTTAATTTAATTTGACCATCATGTATTGAACATATACATTTATTATACCTCAACAAACAAAGTAATCGAAGGTGAAAAGAAAAAACAAAAACTTCAAAAACAAATACTATCTTATTTTATTAATACCTACATAAATAATAAATAAAAAAATTTTAAATTATTATCAATACACGAAATTGCATTAAAAAAAAAAAAAAATTTTTTTTTTTTCTTATTTGTAATTGGTGTTGTGGTAAAAACTGAAAACTAAGGTTAGAAAAACGTAGAAACAAAAAAAAAAAAATATCGAAAATTTCCACCAAATATTCCAAATGTTTATCAGTGTTTATGAGTTGGTTAAAGAAAGAAACATAAAACATAAAATAAAAAAAAAAAAAAAAATACATAAATGCACATAAAGATTTAAGTACGAGGTTTTTGTCTTTTTTGTTTCTTATAACTTTGCTTTTGATTTTATTTAAAAAAAAAAAAAAAATAATAAAAAAAAAACCAACACTTTAAATCGACCAACAATTGGTGAAGTTGAATGACCTGTAATGAGAATGTAAGCCAAAGTCAACTCTTGCAAAAGTAAATAGATAGCAAAAATAATTTTTTTATTTAAAGATTTAATACAAAAATTAAATCATAATCTGAATTGTCAAAAATGTATTAAAATATTTTTTTAAAAACGTTTTAAACAATTAATTTAGAATTTAAATAAATAATATATAGGTTAAGATTTTTATAGAAATTAAAGTCAACATAAAAAAGTTCTTTATGTTGATTTTAACAATAATAATATAAACTGCATTGGAGAACATTGCTTATAACTAGTAATCACTTTACGAAGAATAGAATAACTAGAAAGAGTAATCATAAAATATTTTAGTTTAAGACTCTCTAGACTCTAAAAAATTTAATCTAATGTTTAGTAGAGTAAACGATTTTCAAAAACTCCAAAACCAATACCAATTAGTCTAGTCTAAAGAGTACTTAATAGGGTAATATGATGCTTAATAGGGCAAAAGATCTTTGAAAATATTAAACTCATGTATGGAGAGAAATTAAACTTCGAAGAGTTAATAACAAAAGAAAAAAAAACTTGATGGTATTTTATGATAAAGTTGAATGGGATCGCGTCGAAAAATATTTTAATTGGATCAAACTCAAGCCGTTCATGATCTTTAAGTAATAAAGAGGAAGAAATTAAAAAATTAGGATTTTCTTTTATTGTATATTAATTTATATCTTAGATAAAACTATATGGAGAACAGTCATGTAGTTTTCTTCACTTTCTGAACTTCCTTTCTATATACATGACTTTAAACGTTTTAAAATAGTTTCCAAAGTAACTATCAAAAAACCACAACTACTAGTTCTCGAAAATAATGACGCAATGTCGAATTACACAAAATGATAAAATACTAAAAAATGGAAGTGCAAAACGGGCTGCACAGTTCTTCTTATGGTCTAATTGTGTAAGAATTAGATATACAACAGCTCTTTCTGGTCTAATTGTACAGCTCTTCTTGGTCTAATTGTGGAAGAATATATTAAATAGATAGACAACTATAACTTTTCCGGTTTCATTTTATACTACTGATAAATGATTATGTTAAGACTTTTACGATATCAAGCTGTAGAAGCTTATTTAAAAAAAAAAATAATAATAGAAAAAATCGGATTAATCAATTCTCCTAAAAATCAGTAGTGTTACATAAACTGACAACAATATAAAAATTAGACCAAAAATCTTAAAAAATAATTTTTTTAATTGCGTTAAATATTGTGCAATAGAACAAAAAAAATTGTAAGTGTATAAAGGTTACCTTTACATATTATTTTATTACTATTATTATTATATTTTGTTTTCTTCTTATATACTTAAACATATTACATATGTTCAAATTTTTTATTTACCACCTGTATATATTACGAACTTAATAATATACATAAAAAAAAACAAAAAAAAAAATTATTACTAACCAAGTAAAGTACAAGTAATTCGGTTGTTTTTCAATTTAATTGAATTCCGAAGAAGAATTTCATTAGTTTTGTTTTATTTTTGTAATGGAAGATCTTAAGATACACTTAATATTGATTCATTCTTAATAAAAAAACACAAAAACAAAAATATATATTCTCGAAAATAAAAGTATAAATAGATATTTGAAAATATATACGATATATATGTATATATATTATATACAGAAAAAATAAATCTTAAATATTGTGCAATTTATGTGCATATCTGTTCAATTTCTTGTTTTTCTGTTTTTTTTTTTTTTTTTCATCTTATTTCATTTTTATAAATTTTAGTACATGTTATCTAATTCTTGAATGCGCATAAATTATTTTCTCTTTTATACAGAGTATTTCATTTGAAGCTTTCCTTATAAATAAGATAGTTAGGTAAATAGGTTATAAAGTTCCTACAGCTGCCCACTTAGGTCAGTTTAGGTCCGTTTTGATATTCTGGATCAGTTTTCATTGTAAAAAAAAAAAAATTATAAAAATTTATAGAAGTAAAGTTTTAAATATATAAAACATTAATTCCTATTTATAAAGTATTTCCAAAGAAGAATAAAGAATTTCTAAAAAGTATCTTGAAAAGTATATACTCAAAATAGAAGCTGATTAGTATGAATAATTAAAAAAAAAATGTACCAAGAATTGTAATTTCTTAGCATCCATTATTTCTTAACAATCATTAGAATTTCTTACCATTTATATTGAACATGCTGGCTTCTCATACAACATTCCCTTTCCAACTACGGTTGTTCTTCAGTTCCGAACACATATATTATCCTTAAATAATTTTCTATATTATCTAACCATCTGATTCTAGGGTGGCTTCTATAATGTGTACTAACTATTCTGGGTTCGAAGATAGATTTTTGAGCCCGATTCCTATGCATTTGTATAACATCACCCCCGCCCATTTAATTCTTTTGCTTTTTATAAATTTTAGTACATCTTCTATCTATGAAACTAGCAACGAATATTTTTTATAAATATATTTGTCAAGTGTCGACGAAGAATTTAATTTAGAACGGAAGGACGTTCTAGTTTTATTTTAAGATTATTTCAATATTAATTTTATTTCAAAAAAATTATTTTAAAATTTATAAATTATGTGTTGAATGTTAGTGAAGATTTTCATTTACAAGAATTTAATTGCTCTAAAACTTATTACCCCTTCATTTATTTCTTTTGATAAAAAAACGTATACATCATGCAGGAAGGTGTTATATACTGCTGCAAGTTGTAATCCACCAATAATATTAATAATTAATACTAATATCAATAATAATAACAGTGACAGTGGGATTGCCCTCAATATATATATCATGCAGGAAGGTGTTATATACTAAATGTTGTAGCTGTTTACGGCTATAGTCACTGTTAGCAAAATAATAATAATAATAGGCGTATTCATTGTTCCCTTATAATTTCACTCTTAATTCATTGTTTTCGTAACCTTCTATTATTCTTTCCTATTCCTACTTCGTAGCCAATATACTGCGGTAGTAGGTAGAGGCTTCATCTAATTATGTTGGCTAAAAGTGGAGGTGGCTTTAGTTAGTGAAACTTCGACACTACCAAGGGAAATTTTTTGATGCCTTTGGAAGATTCCCACCTCCCTAAGGAAAAAAAAAATTTACGGAGTTGGCTAATCAAAGAAAACTATCAAGATCTCTCCAATAAATTTAAGAGTGCTTAAGAATATGATGAAATTATGCAATGAAACTTTAATTATAAAAAAAAATTAATAAAGAGTACATTTTTGTCCATTCTGCATCAAAAAAGAAGTTGGTATACAAAACTTTTACCATTCGTTCCGGTACTTTGTTTTTTTTTTATGAATTAAAAATTCTGATTTTAATTTTTAAATAATATCTTCGATTGGTAATTCCTTAAAGTGTTAAATTTTAAAGGGTAAACACCCTATACTTTAAATACAACAATTAAATGTCATTTATGTATACATGAGTCTTTAATGTACTTGTATAAGATTAAAATTACTTTTTAATTGAAATTATTACTTATGACAAATTATAAAATAACACTTTTGGGAATACTTTTCGTAAAATTCATAAGAGAATAAATATTAGTTTCCTGAATATTTTATTTGCATTTCTTGTTCGAATATTATACAGGATATATATATATTGTTATATAATATAACAATTGATACATAATTGTATGATAAAGATACCATACAAACAACGTAACAAAATAATTATAATGTCAAACAATTAATTTTTTCTTTTTTTTTTTTTAATTTTTATTAAAATTTTATAATTTTAATTATAGAATTTATAATTTTAATTTTTAAATAAGAAGTACAGTAGCCAGCGATAAACTAAACAAAAATATATTCTGTGATTGGTTAAGTACGCTACATTCGGTAGATTTAACAATATCAAATTTTTTTCGATAAAGAAATAACAGTAGCAGCTTTATCATATTTTCGTCAAATAAGTTTCGCTTTTAATTGATACTTTTTGCAATGAAAACTAAATAGATTTTAAAAGGTGAGGTGATAGAGAAGTTCATCACAAACAAAAAATTGTTCAGGAGGGGGGGATCTATTCGGTTCAAACAAAAAATTGTACGGGAGAGGGGGAGAGGATCTATTCGGTTCAAACAAAAATTGTTCGGAGGGCAAAAAATTGTTCTGGAGGGAGATGGACGGGTCTATTTCTAACCGTTTTCGAAATAACGCCCTTCATGGTAATTTCGTTAAGTTTTTAAAGAAATAACAAAATCTTTGCCCCTGTATAACATAAAAGATTCGTTTAAGTGTCAGTAGCTAGCTGAAATTATGGGCTTTTACATATAATACATATATAATATTCCAACTGTCATATTTATCTGTCATAGTTAAAGAGTTACAAGGTTTTAAATACGAAAAATATAGATATTTTTCACTGTTTTTATAAAATAACTGTAATTTTTGTATAAAAATCCGTTATTAATGTATCAATTTTATTTCATTTTGAAAATCAGGTATTCCTCAGCTTTAATTTATGTTTAAGTTTTCTCTAATCTTTTACCGTTTCCCAAATAATTATGTAAATATAACATGTGCTTACTTACCAAGTACATAATTATTGTATTATTTTTATGTAACAATATGGAAAATAATTTTTTTAATAATATTTTAATTTGGTTTAGATAATTTTCTGGGAAGAGAAAGGAATTTTTAATTAAAAGAAAAAAATTTTTTATTCATTTTATTTAACATTTCAATTAAAAAACATGTGTATAATTTTCTACGATACACTAGTATCGATGCTTTTATCACTTATCACGTAGCTCAAATATAAAAAACGACATATACGGAAAACGACATAAATATTACCATACATTGCGTGGTCAAACTGATTAAAACTTGGTTTTATATTGACTTTGGTTAAAATAAGGATTGATATAAATTTTATGAAACAATATATGCCGTGGCATGTGTTTATTTTCTAAACAAGTTTGTATCGCAGAAAGAATAAAATAACTTATACAAATCTTTGAAGCATTATGATTATTGTAAATAAAAAATGTCAAAATCTTATAGCTGTTTTGCATTTGTATGCAGTAGTACGATATAATGCAGTAGTACGTGCTTCTGATTCCAAATAACTGTTTATTATTTGTATTTTATTTTTCATTCAAAGATCAATTGAGATTTTAAATTTTTACACGATAAAATATTTTACTTGTAATATTTAATTCTCATGTGATTCACTTGACTAGCATACCAAGCCGTGAAAGTTGGAACTCGAACACAGAGATGACCTTCGAATGAGTACAATTCTACACGGATGGTTCTACAAAAATGAACAGTAGTGTAGGATGCGGGGTCTTCTCAAAAAATCTGAATATCAATCATAATTTCCGATTACCAGATCATTGTAGCGTCTCCCAAGCAGAAATTATGGCAATCCAAGAAGCCTTGACTCTACTGAATAGAAGTGCTTTGACTGTAAAGCAAATACGCATTCTGTCAGATAGTCAGGTTGCGTTAAAATCTCTGGAATCAACATATACAACTTCGAAAACTGTAATAAACTGCCGAAAACTTCTTAACAAGATGGCCAGGCAGTTTAGTATTCAGCTTTGGTGGGTACCAGGTCATCGAGGTATTCCGGGAAATGAAAAAGCTGATGAACTTGCAAGAATTGGTACAACCTTAGAAGCCTGCCGGACAAGGCAAGACTAGGGGTACTTCAATCCATAAGCAAAACATTACTTCGAAAGGAAATAACGGATGTGGTAAATAATAAATGGTCAAACTTGACTTCGTGCAATATCACAATATTGATATGGCTCAAAACCGATTTAAGACTATCTGCTTTCTCTTAAAAGGGGAGATATTGTGACAATGAGTATAATCACCGGTCACTGTCTAATAGGGAAGCATGCTAGAAAACTTGGCTTATCCGCAAACGACTTTACACATGCCCAGCCTTGCCGGCAAAAAGAAACACCGATTTGGGGTAATATCTATTCAACAATTTTAGCGATCTAGCAGGTAAAATGTAAAGAGCATTCTTCGCTTTGCAAAAAGTTCAAATTGATTTTAACGAGTGGGATAGAAAAGTTTCTATGAGGTATCACAATGGACCAAATACGGTCTAAGTGTGCCTTTTTGGCAGCCACCTTAACCTAACCTAACCTAATATTTAATTATTTCATCAAGATATAGAAATGTGACCTATATGGCAAAAGAAATATGAATCTTTATATGTAATCAAGAACTGTTACTTAAATAAAACTATTTTTTCATATTCAAGACTATACTATAAAGAAATACTGTATAAAAGAAAAGAAAAAATCTACTTATATTAATGAATGTAAGATTAAGAAGACGAGTAAACATTCAACAAAAAAAAATTCTTTAACTAAAAAATTTTTTGGTAAGTTTATATTAAATCTACGTAAACAATAATTATTTAAAATATAATTATGATTTTTTAATTTTTATTTATAAACGGGCCACATATAAACCACTAATTGCCACTAATTTTATTTACCATAATTTAATTTAGAATTTATAAAGTAGTGATTAATCATTTTAAATTATTAAAATACTTGTAAAATTTACAAAAAAATAAAAACTCAAACAAATAAAATTCTCTAAAAATGTTTGAACATACAAATAAAAATGATACATTATAATTATGTATCTATAATTTGCCAATACCGTAATTATCATAATTATTGACCTTCTTAAGTATATTTAAAAATTAACATTTACATATTTCAATGTAACAACACTAAAATATGTATTTAAAATTTACTAGAAAATCCCCTGTGCAATTGCACAAATTCTATAGATTCAAAAACATTTACGTTATCATACTGACTCCCTTAATAAACTACCTAAAAATTTCATTTTTACATCAGCACCATTAAAAAAAACGTTGAAATCACTTACTTACTTGTAATAGAAAAAAAACATAAAACAAATCTAAACACATAAAATTAAAAATGTTAGGTACAGTTTATTAATTTTTTCTCGCCGTTTTTTCGTGGCGATAATTTTTGACAGTTTTTTAATTATTGAGAAAAAATGGTCCAAGCTAAAAACGCATTCAGGGTAAAAGTTCGTGCCGATATCTCAAAAATTGTTTGAAACACATGTATAAAGTGCACAATAAAAACCGGCGAAAAATCAACCAACACCAACCGCTACGACATTTTTTTTTTTGTTACATTTAAAACACTCCCAATAATCGAAATAATTTTAATATTTGTTAAAATCTTACTATCTATTTTTCTTTAGTTTTAAAAAAAAAAATTTTATGTCGATGAAAAACAGTTGTTTTCGCCGCGAAATTACTTCAATTACCAAAACTACTTTCAAGTCTTTTGCGTTTATTTTTTTTTTGCTTGAAAAAAATTTGCTGAATTTATTTTATTTAAATGTACTTTGGAAGAGGTCTTTGGTATATTTAATAAAAGATTCATGTCTCTGATAATGTAATTTCATAAATTTTCGGGGTCTTTTTTTTTTGTGACGGTCGTTTTCGGCAGCTTTTTAATTTAATGGTCTAATAATAAATTAGTACAAAATTATGAATCTACTGTGAGAGAAGGCTTCTAAAATGATATTTTCTATGTTATTTTTTCTTTTTTTTTTAAGAAAAATATCCATTTCTATAATATTTAGTAAGTTTCTGATTTCTGTTATGAAATATAATTAGCTAAGTCTGCCGAATTTTATATTAATAAAAAAAATTCGAATATTTTATGTTATGCCAGTTCTACCGAAAATTTAGCTTAAAAATCTAAATTTCAACCTAAATAAGCAAAACTATTTTAAAGTATGTTGCGAAGCTTTTACCAGCTTTTATAATAGTGAAAACAAAATCAAGAATTAAATCGGCCTATTATTTTTTTCTTATAAATATAAGGCTTACTATAAACTTTGCTCTTTTCACTTTCAGGTCTTTTCATTTTATTAAGAGTATTTTTATTTTTTTCAAAACAAAGAGTCATTTGAAAACTTCCAACAGAAGAATAATAATTTATTTTTAATTTACCGCTGCGACCAGTTCATAATGGATGTGGCGGTCAACTTTAAAAATTAAAAATTTGCTTTAAATTTTGTGTCGAAAGTACTTTTTAAAAAGTAAACATTTGTGTCTCTGATAAGACTTTTAGTCGAAGATTTATGTCTCTGATAATAAAATTTTAAATTATTAAATAAATATATAGAAATATCATCATTGCCAGTTTAGTTTACATTCAGTGTGAGTGGTTTATTATAGAAATAAAATATTTTTTTTTTACATGTTGGCAAGGTCTTATCATTATATTGTGTATATTATCAGAAATTCAATCATTAATTTCAGGTATTATATTATCTGATCTGATTAATAAATCTTATTTTTTTCCATGGCTAACAATATTATTAATGGTCTAATAATAAATTAGTACAAAATTATGAATCTTTTGTGAGAGAAGGCTTCTAAAATGATATTTTCTATGTTATTTTTTTCTTTTTTTTTTAAGAAAAATATCTGTTTCTATAATATTTAGTAAGTTTCTGACTTTTGTTATGAAATATAATTATTTAAGTCAGTCGAATTTTACATTAATAAAAAAATTTCGAATATTTTATGTTATACCAGTTCTACCGAAAATTTAGCTTAAAAATCTAAATTTCAACCTAAATAAACAAAACTATTTTAAAGTATGTTACGAAGCTTTTACCAGCTTTTATACTAATGAAAACAAAATCAAGAATAAAATCGGCCTATTATTTTTTTCTTATAAATATGAGGTTTACTATAAACTTTGCTCACTCTCACTTTTTCACTTTCAGGCGTTTTAATTTTATTAAGAGTACCTATTTTATTTTTTTCCAAAACAAAGATTGAAAATGCTAACAGAAGATTAATAATTTATTTTTAATTTACCGCAGCGACCAGTTCATAATGGACGTAGCGGTCAAATTTAAAAATTAAAAATTTGCTGAATTTATTTTGATTGAAAATGTGTTTTTAAGTATGTACTTTTCCTTTTTTGACTGTACTCACTTTTAATGAAGGGTTTGTGTCTCTGATAATACTTCTAGCGGAAAATTTGGTCACTAATAATATTTACTAAATTTATTTATATATTTAATGAACGGTTTGTGTCTCTTGATAATACTTTGAGTCAAAAATTTGTGTCTCTGGTAATAAAATTTTAAATTATTAAATAAATACACAAAAATATCATCATTGCCAGTTTAGTTTACATTCAGTGTGAATGTTTTATTATAGATATAACATATATTTTTTTACATGTTGGCAAGGTCTCGCCAACATCTTGTGTATTATATTATAGATGTAAAATATTTTTAAAGCATTTAAATTCTGATATCAAAGGTACTGCTACAATCAAACGTAAATTGTCGTAGTCATGACACAAGCGCTGTGAAAAAAAGTTAAAATATATTGAGTTGTATGGAAAATGCTACAATTAACGTAGTTATGATGCTTTCTTACGCAGCTAGGAAACAAAATTGATCGACTTTAAACTTTTACGTTTTCAGCACGCTTAGAAATGCAAATTTGTTGTGTTGTCATTCATATGTAATTCAGGCAAATTTCTTGCTATTCACATTTTTCCAACATTTATAAGGAGAATAGAACATCCTCACTAAGTTATTTATTATTAATATTTGACAAAGCTTCAGTTTCTGGAATCATTTAAGTATAACTAAGGCTGTAACTATTGTACAAGAATAAAACAATCATTACATTACTCAGCTATAGCTATTGTACAAGAAAGACTATGAGACGTAAACATTTCTTTTAATATTCATAATATTCATATTTCATATTTTTTAAAATTTTTATCTTCCATTTTTTTGTTCTCAGAAAAAAGGAATCAATTTTCCTAAATAAGTATAGAAACTTCATAAATCATAACAAAATAAATATCAACACAAAAGGTGACAGCAATTTTTGTACATAGCTCAAATCGGCATAGATGTGTATTAAAAAACTTTCAGAATAAATTAACATAGAAAAATTTTGCTTGTAACTACATAGTAAAAAATATTTGTTAAGTTCAAGAATTCGAACAAAAAAATTAAAATTTGGTCGAATCAGAAAAATTTTACATATCAATAATTTGTCATAAAAAAAAATAAGGTGATCAATAGTTGTTATCTTTACGCTACATAATAAATACTCTAACTAAATAAAAAAATGTACCAATTAATATTGTACATATTTACATAATCATTTGCTCATATAAATAAATACATATACTAGATATATATTATATATGGATATTTACTTTCGAATTAAAAATAAAAAGCGTAAAAATTGGTATATACAAATTATGAAATAAATATAGAGAATAACTTAAAATGGGGGACATGTATAAGTTTTTTTACCTTATTATTTTATTTACTGTAAAATTATCTAACATTTTTAAATATTCCGCATCATATTAGTACAACTAATGAGAGGTACATGATTTACTTTACAAAATGTCTATATTTTTGCCAATTTTTATATTTTTTTTTTATTTCATATAATAAATCTTTAAAGTGTTGCCCGCTTAACTTTTCCATATGTCAAATTTAAAAATTAATGTATAAAAGAATATATAAAAAAATAATAATTTCGATTCGAAAAGTCAGTACTTTTGTTACAAATTTAATAAAGTTTAAGATAATGATAATTAAAAGATAAGATCAAAGTATATAAAGGATTGACCACGAGACAATTCAAAAATATTTGTAAATTAACTTTTTTATTAATCTTTATGACCAAATTTGGATTTGAAACCGAAGCTTTTTGAATAAAAAGTACTTTACGTTAGCTGGATTCAATTATTTTTATTAAAAATGTATTATCATATCGTTTTATAACAATAAAATCAATAAAACAAAAAAAAATTCTTGTATAAGATAATAGATGGCGCACAAATAAAAACTGTTTGTATATCATAGTCTTGTTACTTATACAGTAGTTACAGCTGAATAATCAATGGTTCAATTAGTGAAATTATTTGCTCCGAAAACTGAAGCTTAATCAAATATGAATAATAAATGACTTTAGTGGATACCCTACGCCCCTTAGAGTTGAAAGCAATAAAAAAGAGTATTGTTATCTTTAGTTTCTATATTTTAATTAAAAAAAACTGTAAATAGCTAAAATATTTTCATCTTAATTACATTAATCATATTTTAATTAAGCATAAATAATTTTACCCAAATCATAAATTTATTTCTGGATCTTTATCGGAAAATTTATTTTTGTAAAGCAGTGCATAGTAACAATAAACTAAATTTTACACTTTTAATTTTTCACTTCTATTAACATAATACAATACATCAATACAGGATGTCCCATTGTTAGAATTTCAAAAACCAATTATAATGTGTTATTAAAACATTTTCGATTTTAAATGTTTAATCTAAATCATACTAAAAATTAAAATATATACCTACTACTAAAAAATTTAAAAGTATGCGATTGTTCCTAAATTATATATAAATTCTCAGGTAGTTAATATGTATACTAATTAAAATAGTGGCCCGCGGATATAATCGATTATAACAAACCAAATTTTGTTTGTATATATGCAATAAGCAATACATACTTAAACACAACTGCATACATATGTACATATATATCTTATCAGGTGTTTAATACATTATTTAAGTCGTGTTTAATACATTATTTAAGTCGTGGCCTTCAAACATAATTGATTATTACGAGACAAAATTGTTTATACATTATTCAGTAATAGGTAATACATACATACATAAACACAACTTCATACATATGTATGTACATAAATAAATTCTCAGATGTTCAATACATTATTTAAGCCGTGGCCCGCTGACATAATCTATTGGAGAACGAAATAAGTTTTTTGTATGTATTATCCGGTAATAAAACAGTAATAAAGCAATGCCGTTAATACTCCAATTAATTTTAATACGGTGAAGCGGCAAGGGAAAACTAATACGTTTAGAGTAATTAATTCATAATAATTATGTTTCCGTCTTACATATTATGTGTAATTGGAATTTTAAATTATCATTTTTTTTATATGTATTTGGTTTTTTTTTTCAAAACTTATGCATTAGAAAGTTTCAATAGTGGGACACTTTGATTATATATATATACTTTATATTATTAACTATGTGTATAACTAAAAACAAAAAAAAAAAAGTATTTAAAGGCCATTTGATTTGTACTTCATTTATGCATTTACAAAACAATTAACAAACAAAATAATGTTTAGTTTATACATAAAATATATGTATGCGTACTTATATATTGGCAATAGGCATTTATATAACTTTTTAATATATAATCTTTGTTACATATTTTCTATAAATATGTATATAAACATATGTATTGTGAATTTTATTTTTTCTCTTGTGATTAATTTTTTTCTTTTTTTTTTTTTTGCTCTTACAAAAGCGTACTTGAAAACGCGAAATAAAAAATCGTTCATTGACCTCTTCAGTTATTGGTTTTGGAGATGCAATAAACGAAATGGAAGCAAATACATTTTATTTTTTGTTTTTTTTTTTTTTGATTTTTGTATTATGCAAAATGAGAAAATCTCTTTAAAAATCTTTACACAAAAAAAAAACAAAAACAAAAAAAATCATTTCCAAATGAATTAACTGTACTGGCATTGTAATATGGTTAGGTAAAGTAATACATATTAAGGTTATTGGTAGTGGTTAGGTTAGATGATGATACAATCATTATTTAAAAAACAAAAAAAAAAATTTAATAGCAGGTTAAATTTTTTAATATTGAAAATATTTTTAAAATAAATTAAAGAAAAATTAAAAATATATTGATTTAATTTGGATTAAAATTGATGTAAAAGTAACGCGAAACAAAATCATCAGATAGTTATTACAAAACCATTGGAAAAAAAGTTGTTACAAAGCCATTAATTTAAAAAAAAAAAAAAATTGCATTAAAGCGTTAACATTTAAATAAAATCTCACATTTAAAAATTTTAATATTTTTAGCAGTGCTTCTAGACTTGTATATTTGGATTTCAGTGTGCTTTAATTTAAAATAAACACTCCTTGGAAAGATATTTTAAAAAAGAAATATATCCTTAAAACCGCTAATTATTAAAAAACACAAATGTTAAATCTCGCGATTTATTATTTTAATTTTAAAGGAAAATGTTATATTTTTCAATATACGCCCATCTTAGTCAAGTTTCATTCATAAATAATAAAAATTTCAAAGTCTCATTCGCAATTAAAAAAACAAAACAAAATAAAGCTAAAGTTCAATCAGCTTGGTTTCATGGAAAATTTTCCAAAATTATCATTATTATTGTAAGTTACTATCTACGTTCATAGAAGTTTTAGAATTAGAGAATATATATATGAACTCATAATGTTTTACTTTTTTAAAGTAATTGAACGCTACGAATAAATAATTTTAAACCTGGATTAGTGGCTTAAAAAACGAGTACGTTGACAGTTAAATAGTCTTGTCTATAAAGGAAACCAATAAGAAGAATACAAATAAAAGCAAAAAAATATGTTTATATAAGCAACAAATTCATAGAATTTTATTAACTTCATTAGTACTATGAAATATATTTAACGCGACGTTCAGACGTTTGAAAATATTGAATTTAGTTTGAAGTTATGGAAAATGTAAATTGCTCAATACTACTCGTATATTTTTAATTGTGATTTGAATTTTGTGTCGGAACTCATCACATTTAATATAAAATTTAGTTTTTAATTTGATTTAAATTTTAAAATAGTTAGTATCTTAAGATACATAAATTTTAAAAACTGCACAGATAAACGTACAAAGCATACCTCCAATAATTGTCTAAAAATTAATAATTTTCTAAGATAAAATTAAGATTTACTTGACGTCCCAAAAAAAAAAAAAAAAAAAAAAAACCATTCTTACTACCTACGTATAATCAAATTCTTTAAATAGTATTAAAAAAAAAAAAATTTAACTCTATATAATATTGATAATTAACAATATGTACTAAAATTATTTTATATAATATATATTTATAGAAAAAATACATAAAATTAATTGTCACATTACAAAAGAAAAGACAAAAAAAAAAATGTAAGAAAAAAAAAAAATTACAAATTCGAATCACAAATCGAATTTATTGCAGATTAAATACCTTTTGTGTTACCTGTATCTATTTTTGTTTTATTTTTTTTTACATAATAATAAAAAGTCATTGACCATATTGTAACTGAACTCTAATATCAAACTGGTTATTATAAAAAAAAAAAATAACAAAAAAAAATAACCATACAATAACATCCATCCGCCTCTTCTTTCTATTCTTCCTTACATTTTACATTATTTTACGTTTATGTTTTTTTTTTTTTTGTTTTACTGATCATTTCGTTCTATTTTAATAAAATTCTTTCTATCTCTTTCCTACAATCATCCTTTCAATTAAAAAAATTTAAACTGAATAATTTTTATTTTATTTTTTTTTTTTTTTACAATGGTGAAGAAAAAATGGCGAAAAAAAAAATCGAAATCAAAATTACAAAATTAAAAAAAAAAAAAAATTTTTTTTTTATTTACCTGGGAACGTGTTAACATTACAAATTCTGTGTTAGTACGTTACGTACTTGTTATAAAATCTTTCTACTAATCAAATAAACAAACAAACAAACAAATCTTGAATTATCCCATCGGTAAACAATGATGATACAACTTATACAAGTATAAAAAAAAAAATAAAGTATAAAGTTTATAAAAAAACAAAAAAAAAAATTATTATTGTCCGATTATAAATGTACGATATTACATGCGCGAAAGCGATCGTCGCCAGTCGCGAATATATTTAAAATTCCAATCGTGTCCAACAATTGGAATTCATACACTTCTGTATAACTTTTCATGATTTTTATTTATTTTTTTTTTTTTGTTTCTTTTTATTATTTTTGTTGTTGTGTTTTTTTTTTGATTTAATACCTATAATTACCTGATGCCTATACATATGATAATCCTGCCATAAGCATTTAAATATTTTAAAAATTTTCTATATAGGACCTGTTCTTTTTCTTTTGTTTTATTTGATTTTTATATTGAAAAGAAAAAAATAGAAAAAAATTTTTAACTTTTCTATTCTGATTGATATGAGAAAAAAAAATATATATATAAATGATCATAATAAAATTCAGTGAAATAAAAATTTTAATGAAAAGAAACGAAATTTTTGTCTTGAATTTATTATTTTTAAAAACAAAATATTAATTAAAGTCTTGATACGCCTGAAAATATGCAATTTGTCGTTTTAATATGCATTAATTAATCCCGAAAATCGAAGCCCAGGGGCTTCGGTAGCCTAGTGGGTAGGCGTGTGGCGTATTAACCGAAGGAGTGTAGGTTCGATCCCCGCACAGGTCGTAAGTGTTTTTTCTTTATACATATCCCCCTTACGACCAAATATAATGTAAATATATAGTATATAATATAAACAAAATAAATAATATTAGTATATAATTTAATAATAGTATAAAAACCTATAATGGCCTTAGTAGCCGATGGTTCAATAATATTGCACTACATTAATGTATGTAATATTAATATAAATAAATAAATAAATAAATCGAAGCCCAACTTAGTTAAAAAAAAAACATAATTTTCTACATTTTGAAATATATTTAAAACTTTAATTTTATTCTCTAAGTTTAAAAAAAAAACAAATCTTCAGGTATGAACGTTTTTAAGTGTCGAAAATGGTGGGGTGTTATGAAACCTTTAATGCTTTATTTCACATTTTCCAATGAGAAATAACATCTTATTTGCGAAATATGATTTATTATTCTTTATTCCCATGTAAAAGATGTGAATGTGAAATAAAACCTTATTTTTTTTTTGTAAAATTCGATTAACAAAGCTTTTTATTTATTGAATTCTAAATTTTAATATGTAAATCATCTGACCATTGGTGCAGTGCATAAGTAGCCGGTCTTTCAGTCGAAACCCCAGTCTCGAGTACAAACCTCAGTCAGATCAATAATAATATATAAAACATAATAAAATAATATAAACAAAATATTAAATATAATTATACTTTAATACTTGTACCAAGATGGGCCACATGCATTAAGGCAAAAGGGCCCTAAAAATATCGGCAGATATTTATATCTGAACGATATAACATAAAAAAAAATATGTAAATGTATCTAAAAAAAAAAAAACAATAATTAGGACGGACTTTAGAGTTGGTTAAAAAATTTCAGTTTCATTAATTTGTTTAGTAGGAGATTGGGGATGGCAGTCCCCACTATTTCAAATTGTTTTATTGTAAAATATGTATGTGAAAAAAAATAATAAGAAAGGATTTTAAAATTGATTACAAAATCTGGGTCATACATATACTTTTTCCGGAATCCGACTTTAAAATTCTTCCTAATTCAAAATGTCGCATATACTTATACATAAATATTTTGCGCAAGAAGAGAATACTCTGATTTTATAACCAACTTTAAAATCCCTCCTAATTCAGAATCTCGCATATACGAATATATAAATACTTTAGATAAAGATGAACACTCTGATTTTGTTACAAACTATAAAGTCCATTCTAATTAAGAATCATGTGTATAAATATTATATCAAATCATAGAATCATATTAAAGAAATCCTTTTTAATTGATATATATAAAACCTTAAGCCTTTATTTTACATACGTATGAGAATGAAAATATTTTCGAAAATAAAACCATATTTTGGTTTTTGATGATGCTTAACAAAACCGTACAGATTTTATAGTACCCCACCGTCAAAATTTTATTAATTTACCATATTTAACATTTAATACTTCTGAAATATAAAATAAAAGAATCTTAAAGATTTTTCCTTTTAAGCGTTTAATTAATATGAAAAGAGAAATTTTTAAAAAAATTCGATTTCATATACTTTTATCATATCTAATGATAAATTTGCAAAAATTTAATTTAATTGTTTTTATATATTTAAAAATTTAAGCATTTTTTACACCTTTTAACTGTTTCAAATTCAACAAATGTTCAGTAGGCATAACTTAAATTGATAAAATTCTTAATTTTTTAATGTTGTTCGGTTGTTTTTTTTAAATTAGATATGGCTAAATTTTTTTTTAAAGAGATGATTTTTTTTAAATAAAAATTATTTTAACTAAGAATAGAAAAAGGAGAACATAAGCATAAAAATATGAACATGATAAAAACAATATTTTATCATTTATGTGATACGACACAAGAGTTGCCAGTTGTTTATTTAAAATGTGTTGTTTTTTTTTTTTGTGGTTGCTTCATGAAATAAACACCCACTATTTCTTATATATATATATATATATTTATATACATTTATTATTGTATCCATGTATGTAAAACTAAAGTATACAAAAACAAATACTATTTATTTTCTTGTTTTAATGTGGTGAATATATGAACTTTTCAAATTATAAGGAAAAATCAAGAATAAAAAAAATTTTTTTGTTTCTTTTTGATTTTTCTTTTTTTCCTTGAAAAGTTTTATACTTTTTCTGGAACATGAATAGGGACTAACTTTTATGGCATTCTGATACATATAATATTGAACAAAAGTATATATTTATATCTATATAATATATACATAATATATATATATATATATATATTATTTATTTATATAATATACTTACTATACTAATATGTAATAAGTAAGCTTTGCAAATAATAGGACAATAGAAGTGAATCTAAAGAGTATCTTTAATTTTCTTATATAAAAAAAATTATAAATGAAAAAAAGAGAATAAAAAATTAAAATATAAGAAAAAAAAAAAATTAAATTTAAGAACAGGATGAATAAATCGTCATTTAATGATGCCTATGGCATAAAAAAAATAAAACCTTTTTTTTTTTTTTATTAAGGATGAAGATTACAAGTTAGAAAACGTTATCTTTTTAATTGCAATCGTATAATATAATTCAAGTTGTTGAAGAACTTTTTCAATTCTTAAAGTTTAATTAACATAAAATTTTCTTTTTTTCTTTATATTTTAATTACTTTATTGGAAAAATTTCGTAAAATTATATTTTTGGGAAAATTTATTTACCAGGGATGATTACCTTATATGAGAACAGTAAAATCCAATTCAAAAACTTAAATTTCAAAATTGAATGTTGTCATAAGATTACATTAGTAGATGTATAGATACATCAGAAACCATTTGAGACCTCATAACTTAAATCGTGACTAACACAATAAATCAGAAAGTTTCCCAAGTGTACTTTTTGATATTGTGACACCAAAGAAATCTTTCTATCTATTAAAATTAAAAAAAAAAAAAATTAAAATTACGCATTTTTTTTTTTTTAAAACAAAAAAATATTATGCAACAAATTTATTTATTTCCTTTTTTATCCTTAAAATAATTATAACACCTGCGTAGTTTTGGTAAAAATTTTATATTATTCAAGCAATATCATTTATTTTAGAATAATTTTAATAATTTAAATGTATGTATGTAAGTATATATTATGTATGCTATTTTTTTTTTTGTTTTTTTTAATAATTTTCACTCATACATAATCAACTTCTACTAACTATCTCTCATTTAATATTACCCCCCCCCATTATTTTTCTTTTACTTCTAGGATTAAATTAAATTGAATTCAGGAACAAATAACCATACTCATTTACTTGAAGGGTATCTGGTTATTTGGGAAGAAGGAAAATAAAAAAAAAAAAAAAACAAAAAACAAAAAAAAAAAGAGATGAGAAATGGTTCAAGTCCCTAGAAATTTGCACTTCCTTTAAAACAAACTCGTAGTTTTTTTTTTTTTTTTGATTTTGCAACACCACGTAACAGCCCAGAAAATCATCATGGCGGCTTTCAAAATAAATAAAAAAATCAAAAAAAAAAATAAAAAGATATTTTTGCTTTTCTTTAAATAAAAAAAAATTAAAAAAAAAAAACAAATATAGCGAGAAAAAAATAAGAATAAATTTACGACTTTTTTTATTTTAACCAAGTGAAAAAAAAAAAAATAAAATAAATAAAACAAAGACAAAAACCCAAAACAGAATCTTCACATTTCCAATGTGAGATAAAGAAAAAGAAAAAAGTTTTTCTTTTTTTTTTTTTTTGTTTCTTCAGTATAAAAAAAAAAGAAACAAAAAAATTAGGGTGTGGTGGAAAATCATTTTTTTTTTCTTTTATTTTTAGTTTGTTTTTGTTTTTATATATTATTATTTATACATTTGCAAATATCCTTCTTATAAAAATACTATGATGTAATCAGCTTTATTTTTTGTTTTTTTTTTTTATTATTTTCACTAAAATGTCCTCGAAATTTTTTTAAAGGAGAGGGACACTATATGTATATACAAAATGAAAATTAATAATTTCATTGATTTCTAGTTTCCATTATAATATGATTATATGTATATGGGTACTAAGTATTAACGGATCTTGATAGGATTTTGAACTTAAAAAAGTTGTTTGCTCTATCGAGTGTCAGACTATACCGGTTCCTCAATTTGCGTTTCTTATCTTATATGTATATGTACAACTATATATTATATAACTTATCTACAGATACAAATTTATTCTCAAATATTTCATAATATATGTATATTTTTACAGCTTATGAAAAATTAGCATCTGGTTACATTATAGTTTATAATCAAACTATTCACAAACCTTATTTAAACATTTCATGTCATTTATAAACTTTTATACTATACTGTTTGTACTTTTAAAAGATCAGGATCTAAACAAATTTTCATGAAAAGTTTAAAAATTTAAATTTTTATTGAATCTCTATTGTATACACTTTTATATAAACATCCCCATGTATATAAAAATCAAATACAATCCTAATTATGATGCAAAATTCTGAAAACCAGTAGTAAACTAAAATGAAAAATAAACACTTAACACAAAAAAAAAAAAAAAAAGAAAAAAGATGTTTTGCATGAATTCACTTTAACAAAAAAAAAAAAAATATTCAATTACCAACTTTTGGACAGTATATTTGAATTAAAAACAAAAAGAATTAAAATTGAATAAAAAAAAAACGGTGCAACGAAATTACAATATAAAATTTAACAGACGCATTTCGCGCACACATTTTCCTTTTTTTTTTTTTTAAACAATTTCTCTCGTTATTTCGTAATTTTTTTCCTAGAAAGAAAATCAAAGGAAAAATAAAAATAACATCGTTATGCAGATTTTTAGAAAAATAAAATAAAAAAAGAAAAAAGTTTGTATAAATATTTACAAGAATGAATACAGATAGAAACATTGAATATTAGACTCGGGTTTAGTGTTTACGATCGTGAAAACCTTATATTAAAACAAAAAAAAAAAACAAAAAGAAACAGATGCAACAACAAATGCAATGAAAACATTTTCATTTGTTTTAATATTGAGAAATTTAAAAAAAAAAAAAAAATTTCTTTATTTTCTTTTTCTTTTTGTAAAATTCTGATTGAATGGGTGTAAATTTTCGTTTCCTTTCAGTTTGCTTGTTTTTCTTTTTTTTAAGCATTTTTTTTTTTTCCTTTTGTTTTGTTTTATCCTTAAAAATATTCCAATCACCTATTACCGCCCTCTATACACTATGAATAATAAAAAAAAAAAAACAAAACAAAAAACAAAAAAAAACAAATAAAAAACACAATATGAAATGTTCAATGTGTGTTGCATCTATTCAATATGCAGCACCTCAAAATTTCATTCGTGAAATGCATTTATGGACAATATTGTAAACATATATGAAATGAATGAGTAAAGAAATAAAGTTTTATAACAAGCATATTACCTTAAAAATAAGCTAAGTAGTAAAATCGATGTTTTTTTTTTTTATTATAATTGTTGAGATATTTAGAAATAATACAAAAAAAAAAGAGATTCCAAAAGTAAATTAAAGATTAAATTTAATTGAATTTTTTTTTTTTTTAATTTTACAGATACGCGTTAAGATCATTTTCTACTTAGTCCTTTTACTTTAAAAAGTTAAATTTTAATGTTTGATCGAAAAGATTGTCTGTTAACACATTTCGATCAGATAAGATCTGTCTATTGTGAATTGTTTTATCATATAGATAGATTTCCACCAATTAGAACAATTAGTTAAATTTTCTATACAAAGCAAAATAAATTTATTAAATTAAAAATTGTAAAATTTTTGGAATGAATTACATCCCTGAAAAAAATATCATCCAACAACTTAATTCTGCTAAAAGCTAAAGAAGGTCATTAGCTTGTCTGTCTTATTATCACATACACCGTATAGTTTCTTTTTCTCTACATACTTAAAATTATTTTAACCTGGATAACCCCCGAGTTTTAAATTTTCTCTTTTGATAAAATGTTTCCGATTGCTTTTGTAACTTACCAAATTGTCATCGCATCTTGTTTTCATAAATTATATCATAAATTACATATCCCTTTTCTATATCATGATCGTCAGTGATACATTTATACCTTCACATAATCCTTTCATTTAAGAAATAAATTATATTAAAATATTTGATAAATATAGTTTAATAATATCAAGCATTCGATAATAGAAATATGATAGCAAGTTATTGACAAAAATATAACTCAGAACTGAAAACAATCAATCCTTTAATATTTTTTTGAAAGGACCTTTTTTAAAAATTATAAAACAGACAATTTCTTTAATACTGATGGACAAACAAAACATATTTAAACTCAGATTTAAACTTTTTATTATTAAAAAACTAATTAAAATCATTTTCAACCTCACTGGTGTCCTTTTTTAAGAAATAATAAACAAAAAAAATAAATAAAAATGAAAATAGCCATCATTGCATTCTCCAGAAACATACGAAACAAGGACAAAATATAAAAAAAAAAAAAACATAGGATGCGATGCAAATCGTATAAGATGAAGTTTTGTTTTTTATTTATTAAAATTGTTTTTTAAAATTTTTTTTTGTAACATTTTATGGCCGAATAACTACGAATCAGATTCGCTAATATGCGAAAAAAAAAACAATAAAAAAAATGAAATGAAATGAAAAAGTGAAAGAACAAAAAAAAAAAAACAAAAAAACATGCATATGTTTTCTCTATCTTTCTTTTTACTCCAATAGGGAAAAATAAAAATTAAATTCATTTTTGTTTTCGTTTTTTTTATTTTGCCTTTTTTTTTTTCTTTTATATATATTTTGTATTTTTTTATGTATTTTCTTTGTACTTTAAAAACTTTCTAAAAAAAAAAATATTTAAAGAATATGTGTATCTTTTTTTGTTTTTTGTTGCACAACAAAAATTGCATCCTAAAAGATGGCGACACAGACTTCACATGGTAACAAGATGAAAAAAAAAAATATACAAAAAAAAAATTAAAATTGGAAAAAAAAAACAAAAATGAAGGAATAAAAGAATTGCAATTTATAAAATGCATTCAATCAAGATGAATATATATTGTATAATACACGTATATGTATAGTTTTCCACATATACGTTATAATAGGGAATAAAAACTTTATATAATACACCATAATAATATATGAATGTAGGAAAAAAATATGCGTTCTTTGTTTTTGTTTTTTTGATTCTTTTTTTTTTTTTTTTTTTTTTTTTTTTGTTAAATGTTGTGTAGAATACAACAACAATTCATCCTGTAAATAGGCTTTTATGTTAAATTTGTGTTGTTGTAATTTTATATAAATATAAAAATTAGAAAATGGCAACCTAGCCTTCAATAACCAACAACATAAAATTTTTTTTTGTTAAAGTTAAATCAATTTTTAAAAAATATTTTAACAATAGAAAATGTGAAGGATGAGAAAAAAAAAATAGGAGAAAAAGGATTCTACTTTCTTTTTTTTTTTTCTGCAACACCTCTTAACCATAGGAGCTCATAGAGTATCGAAGTTTTTTTTTTTGTTAATAAATTATCTTCGACAATTACATTTAAAATAAAAATACCGATTTTCTATTTTTTTTTTCTTTTAATTAAGGATCATAGTTTCTATCAATTACCGTAATATAATCCGAATTGAAATAAATGATTTAAAGACAAAGAAATATAAAATCATATTTAAAAACGTAGCAAGTCATTTGAAGATTATGATAAAATGTTATTTTGATTGAATATAGATAAAATATTAAATTGTTTTTTAATTAAAACCAAGTTTATAGATTAATTTTAAACCTTTTAATAACTACAATAAAAAATTAAATTAAATATTAGATACGATAACTGTACAAAAGGATATAAAATCATTGACTATATGAAAGATAAAATCATTAACTATTATCTGTTAAACCTAAATTATTCGATGTTGAAATTTGATAGACATATACTAGAAAGGGACAAAACATTAGAGAAATTATTGGTGGTTAGAAAACACCTATATACATAGTAGATTAAAATTATTACTAAATTAATTATAAAAATAAAGAAGTAAGTCGATATTTTTAAAGTTTTTTTTATAAGTTATATATATAACATCAAAAAAAAAGAATAAAAATGTTAATTTATTTATTTATTTATATTAATATTATATATTATACCATATTTATATATTTTTAATAATTCCTTTCTAGATTTAAAAAATTCTTTTATAAAATGTAGTTAAATTTACAATATATTAATATGAATCTTAAATTGAAATATTTGAAATTATTTATTTAAAAGTTGTAGTCATTTAATTTAAATATACGTAAGTAAAAATTCTCAAATGTAATGAAAATTTATATAATGAGTGGGTGTACTAAAGAAAACCGGAAATTAAAAATAAAAACTAATGAAAAAGAACGAAATAAACGAAAAAATGGAATGAAAATGAAAGATCAACTGACAAAGCTTTTTAATAGATTTATAATATACAAAAAAAAAAAAAAAAACTTTTTAAAAATTAGTACATTTTTATTTAATTTGAAAATTTTAATGAAAAACTATAATTAAAGCATTATACTGTCGCCACAATATTAACAAATACTTATTGAACAATTTTATCTTAACTCTAAACTTTATTTATCTATACCTATATATAGATAAAATTTGTACTTATATATGCACATTTTTTTTTTATTTTATAAAAGAAAAAAAATTTGTACATTATATATTTATAAGTATAACTAAAGCTTTTTTGACCATTTTATCCTTCCACTATCCTTAACACAAATCTCCTTCATTTAAAATGATTTTGTTTTTTTTTTGTTTTTATTACATTAAATGTCATTCAAAACCAAAACAATAAAAAAAAAAAAAAAAAATTGAAAAAATAAATAAACCTAAAGTTTGGTTCTTTTCTCTGTGTTTACCATTAATAATAATAATAATAATAAAAAAATAATATGCTTTAAAGAATTCCTAATTTTTTTTTTGTGTTAAATATTTTTTCTGAAAAAAATAAAAAAATAAAATATTAAAGTAATGCGCATGTTGTTTTGTACCTTCTGGTTCTTTTTTTTCTTTATTATTATTATTATTAAAGTCTAATATTAAATAAACCAGAAAAGATTTTACTGAAAAAAAAAACATACTTAGTATATATCCTGTAAGAATCCTCTTTAAAAAAAAAGAAAAAAAAATAAGTATAAAAATTCAACACTTTAAAATTAAAAATTAATGTTGTGTATGTACACAAGTAAAAAGTGTAAAAAATGTAACACAGAAAAAAATTTTTTTTTGTTTTTTTTTTACTTTTATATTATATATATATATTTCTGTATTTTCTATTATGTATTTATTTTATTTGTATTTATATTAAAGAGTTTCTTATTTCCTTGTTGTGTTATATTATTATTATCCTTAAAATATTCGTCCTCAACACTATCGAATACTATTCAGAATACAAATTATTGAAGTTTTATTATTAACATATACAAACAGAAAAACAGGGTGTAAATGTTCAGTAAAAGAGAATAAAATGTTAATTTATATTTCATATGTCTATGCCTTAAATGAAAAACTAAATCCATAAATTATAAATTTTCCCAAAGGAACTTGAAAATTGTTCAACCTTAGGCCATATGGTGGTAAGATGGTAACAAAATAAAGTTTTTGAAAATTCATTCACAATAAAGAAATTGAGAATATGAAATAGTTTATCACCTAACTGAAGGTGGTGAAATAAATGCATCTTTTATTCATTAAAATTGAAGCCGAAAATCAATTTTTAATTTTGTAGTACACTTTATTCAGAGAACATGGATCCCAATCTAATATTAATTTTCTGTCTTAAACTTTCTGTTTCAATTAAGAACCAGTATTATTCATTTAGAACTAAACGTTTCGATTTTATCTAAAATTTTGGTAAAATTTATTCAAGTATAGTTACTAATAAAATAAACACTCTACACACCCGATATCTTATACAGTGTCTTTTCGTCAAATCCAAAAGAAAAACAACAAAAAACATCACTAATTAAAGATGGCCAGCTTTTGCTCTAAAAAGAAAGTTTATGGAAAAAATGTTCTTAAACAACGTTTTTGATGTGCCGGCGGTGTACCTAATTACTTTACAGCGCTTTTTAATCAGCTCCAAATGGTTTAATTAGGCGAAATATAGATATCACAACAGGCCTAAACTGCCATAAGTGTGCATCCGCAGCCATTATTCCTACCTACCCTCTTACCTAGTTGCTTAAATATTTATTAATTAGGCGAAATACTGATCTAGGGTATTACAAGAGGGCTAAATTGGCCTAAATGTGCATCTGCAGCCATTACCTACCTACGTTCTTACTTAGTTACTTAAAGATTTGCAAATTAAGGAATCATAAAAAGATTTTCAAAATATTCAATTGTTCAACCCGGTTCCAAAATCTTGACAAAGAAAATTTTTATTTATTAATTACTTTTACTCACTAACTTCGATTTCTAATGTAACAGTTTTTAAACTTAAACATTTTGACTGACTTAAAATACTCTTAAATGACTCTTTATAAAACTCGAATTCCATTAACTTATAGGATACAACATTAAACCTTACTTTTCTGATAGTTTACATATATGCTTAAACATTTAAAAACAAAAAAAATGTTTTTTTCTGAATAGAATATAGTTAATAAAAATTTTAATACATAGAATCAATTTCCTTAAGACACCCTATCACATTTAAAATATTATAAGTCACTTAAACAATGAAATGTACCATTAAATTTATAAAGTACAATTATAGAAGAAACAACGAAACAAAGACTTAATACATATATAAATTAGTAAGAAAATAAACAAAAAAAAAAAAAAAAAATGTCCATAGAATATAATATTCAGAAAGGAATGAGAAAATTTTCTCACCATGCAAAGTAAAATAGAAATAAAAATTAATCTTGAAGTTAGAAAGAAAAAAATATAACAAAAAAAAATATTAAAGAAAATATGGTAATTTTCCTTTCATTTTTTTATAAGTGCAAAAAATTTTATGGTTTCATAGTTATATAAACATTAATTATTTTACAGTGGGTGGGTGATTCTTAACTATATATATATGTATATACTATATATGTATATATATGTATATAAAAAAAAAAAAAAAATATTTTACTTAATAATTTTCTTTTTTTTTTTCCTTTAAAAAATGAATAAAAAAAAATTTTTTTTTTTTAATATTATTAAAACAATATTTATGGTAATTTTTATTGCACAAAATTTTTATATACGTATATAAGTATATAAATTTAAAATATAAATAAATAAAAAATTATATATTAACATTTAAGATAATATTATTTACTATATTATGATAATAATAAGGTCCATTTAAATGAATGATAAAACACTACAGTATTTCTCCGTTTTTCCCCCCGTCCATTTTCAACAAAGAAAAATTTTAAAAATTTCTGATTTCGTTACAGTTATAATTTAAATGATTTCATTATAACTTAATATTTTCAATGATTGTCAATAGACATTTTTGGGAATCTACCCACAGTTATAATTTTCAAGTGGAAATTGAAATTCATAATATACATTATTAATCAGAAATTCTAGATTAATGTTGTAAATTTTATATGAAAAAATGGAAAATATGTGCAAAATGTATACGTGATTAAAATTTAAAAATGTAAATCTAATTTAAGAACAAAAAATAAAAAAAAAAATAAAAATTTAGGATAATTTTAAAAATATTTTTTTTTTCTTATTTTTCGACTAAAATCAATAAAAAAAAAAATTCTCTACACCAAATAGAAAAGTTAAAAAAAAAGAAATAAAACAACACCACACAAAAAAGGTTGATAATAAAAGAAATTGAAACGGTGTTCATTGCCCACCTTAATTTTTTTTTTTTTGTCGTTTTTCTGATTTTCTTTATTTTTTTTTTCTTTTCTTTTCTTTTCTTCTCTTACATACAAACTATATATGTATAATATGTACATACATATTGATCATTTCATTTAAATATTTTATAAAGCGCAATTTCTGCGATTTTCATTTCGTTTTTTATTTTGTTCTTTTTATTTATTAATATAAAAAACACATGCTCTTAAAAAATGTTTTCCAATTTTCTTTTTTTTTTTTAATTTTTTTCAGTATTACGTAACTTACAATCCATGCAAACCATCTATTTATTATTTAAAATTTATGTATATATATATATAAGTATATATTTATAATAACTATAAGAGAGAAATCATTTTATTATTATTTTTTATTTAATTTTTTTTTTCTTTTAAGAAACACGTTGAAATAAGGACGATTTTCTCTTAACATACAAAAAAGGAAAAAAAAAAAAAATAAACTATATGCAACTTCTTATTTCATCATATTTTCGAGTACCAACATTTATTCATCTATATATATATATATATATATATATATAATAACAGCAGTCTATAAATACATAATTTATATTCTTGTAAGTTGTATCCTATATTTATATTTATATATATATATATATATATATATACATATATGTACATATAATATAAGAAGATGTAAATTCAATTTATGATGCTCGTGTATTATTATTTCAAGGATTTAAAATTAGTAATAAAAAAAAAAATATATAATAATAAATCAATAATTTATATTTAAATGTTAATATGCATTATATACATAATTTAATAAAGAAAGAAACAAATGATGTCATGTAAAATAAAAAAAAAAAGTTATTTTGATTGAAAATTTAACATATATATATATACGTTATTTATAATGAAAAGATTAGCGATGATTGTAGATTTTTTTTCTTCTTTAAAAATGTATAACTATAACCTGATCATTTAATTCTACATAAAATTTTAAAGTAGGAATTGTGTATACAATGGGAAATTATTGTCTCTTATTATTGTTTATTCAGTGAACATTTCTGGGTGCATCATATGAGACAAACCCTAATCTTGTCTTGTCATTTTTTGTAAATTTTATAATAAGACAGTACTTATTATAAAATTTACAAAAAATGTAATATTATTATAAAATTTTTCTTATAATATACCTTTTTTTACTTTAACTGAAAAAATTTTCATTTTAAATAAAGAATCTTTACTCCAGTAATTTATTATTTATTATTATATTTTTATAAATATTTAATACATATACATACATATATTTAATTTATGTAATACATATATAAATCGATCTAATATTTATTTATATGATATTTATTTATGTACATTAATATATACATATGTATATTATTTTACTTCAACATTTTTTACAAATGTCTTTAAATGTAAAAAAAATCTTCACTTAAAGTTAAAACGTCTTCTGTTAAAGCAAAAAAGGTATATTTTGACCCGTTATGGAATTCAATTTGATGGATCCTTGGAATATAATAATATTTTTAATCGAGTTCAAAAGAGAAATTGCAAAAAAAAAAAAAAATTGAAATTCTGAAAAAATTGAAATTTTTTTTCCTGAGCTCCTAAAAGTATGTAAATTTTAATAATTCATTTTATAATGCTGATCTAAACTAAATTTGATACACATATACCAGAATAGGGGAAAAAAAGCATTAGTAAAAATTATTGGTGGTTAGACAACACCTACATAGTAGATTAAAATTATTTTTTATTATTTAGGATAAGTAGAATAGCATAGGGTAAATTAGATTACATATATAGGGTTAAGATAGGTTAAGTTTTTATCTTAAAAACTAAAATTAATAAAATAAGAAAACATGCCATCTTAAAATTAATTATAAAAACAATGAAGTTAACTGATATTTTTAAATTTTTTTTTTTTTGTAAGTTATATATTATATAAGATCTAAATAAAGAAAAAAAAAACAAAAGATCTAAACTAAATCAAACTGGAAACGGCACGTCGATGAACGTATAAATATGGACATGGATTAATCAAGGAAAAATATAAATATAGGAATAGGAATAGGAAATTTTTTAATAGGAAGAAAAATGAATAAAAAAAATAGTTTTTGTTATCCCGTATGTAATTTAGAATATTAAAATAAATACATCAAATTGATAAATAAATTTAGACTTGATACTTGGGTATTCAAGTATTAAGCATATTAATTTCGAAGTGCTTTGTAATATTAGTTTAAAACAAAATTAGAAATAAACAGAAAAACTAAAAAAAATCATAACCAAAAAACTAAAAAATAAACAAAATTTAAAGTTTAATGTAGCAAATAGATAGATATCAAAAACTGAACAAATTCTAAAAACACTATAAAACTATATACATAGTTTCCATATTACATAACATAATATTATATACATATGTATATAAAAAGTATTAAATTAAGTTATTTAATATTTTAATTTTTAAATTAAAAATCCCTTCGTTGTTTTTTTTAAAACCATTTTTGTTGAAAATTTCATTTATTGTTTGATTTAAAAAAAAACAAAATATTGTTTTTAAATACTCAAAAAATATATCGGATAACGGTAATTTCCACTCATTCTATTTAACAAATTAAACAAAAACAAAACTACAAAAAAAAAAATTAAAAAACACTTTAAAATTTACGTTCAATTTTATCCCTCATTTTATCTTTTTTTTTTTTGTTTTTTTGTTTAATTGTTGTTTTGTCGTTAATTTTCATTCAATTACCTTTTAATATGTATATATATATATGTATTTATATATTTATATATATACATTTTTTTTTTGTTGAAAAATTTATTAATATGAGATTATTACAATACAAGTAACAATATTATACGATAATAATTCACCAATCAACAACATATTTTGTAATATAATTAAAAATAATAGGTATATAAAGAGAACATTACAACAGCAACAACAACAATAAAAAATAACGAAACATTATAATTGCAGTTTTTTATGAGGTTTATTTTGCCACAAAATTATTGAATTCTGCCCCTACACTACAATGTTATAATATCATGATTCATGAATAAAAATATCACAAACATTTTATAAAATGTCAAACTACATTAAGTGTCAAAAAAAAACTAATGAATTTTTTTTATTTATTTTTTAAATTTGACCCTATGTTTTTTATCAATTTATTTTCGTAAACATAAAAAGTTTGAAAAAAATATCTTTCAACTTATAAAAATATGTTTTCTTATTGCATTCAAATATTTATGTATATAACGCTGGTACAAACAAGACCATGAAGTATAAACTTAACCGTTCAACAAAAGCACATTATAAAAAAAAAAAAAACTGAACATTCTTTAAAATATTTTAGTCTACCATAGTTTTTTTTTCTTTTTAGCACATTTTCAAAAGAATTTGAAAAAATGTGCTTATTAGTTCTTTATCTATTTGTCTGTCTGTTTGTCGGTTTATACGGGTGTTTACAAAACTTCTACATCGTTTAAAATAAAGCAATGAAATTTTAACCGCTGATAAGTATCGCAAAAACAAAATTTTTTTTTTGTGGAATGACTTTTTTCTGAAACCCCACTCGTTACGGAATTAAAGCCTCCCAATGTTCAAAAAAGCCTTATCTTTAAATTGTTATAACACAAGTTTTATAAGGCATTATCTTCCATTAATGAAAAAACCAAACGATAGCTGATTTTATAGGATTTCCAAATACATATGAAATAAATATATAGTTTTTCCACTCTTGAATTATTTTAATTTATCGTTACGCGAATTTTCGCAAAATTTAGACCCTTCTACTTCGAAACGGTTTAAGTTAGAAATTTGAAATTTTGAGAAAAGTTAAGATCTTTGAAAATATGTATTTTATTATCATTTTTAATTATCTTTAAAAGGGCTTATGCTCATACAAAAAAATGTACAAAAAAATCTTTTAAACTAATCAAATTGAAATAAACAAGTAATAAATTTAATCAAAAAAGAATCTTATGACGTAATTATAGTATGTATGGATCATATGAGTCATTGTTATTTCATTGAGTTATTGTTATTTCAGAAAATATTTTTTATGTCGCCCACTGTTTAGGATTTGTAAAAGATCAAAAACTGAAAATTCTCTTTTTAAAAACCTGCCATTTTATCTTTGAAGATTGTCAGATGTTTTCTGTAATATCATACAAGAAAACTGTTTAGTAAGGCTTTATGAATTTAAATGAAGAAATTTTATAGTACTTGTTATACAAAATCATTTATCTACCTTTGATTTATTTCAAATTAATTTTGAATTTGAATCCACACTTCCTCGGTTAATATGTCATGGGACTGACCAACGAGACCAAAAATTAAATTACAAACTGACATAATTATTAACGAAGGATAAAATTTTACCAGAAATCAGATATACTTATAAGTTTAAGTTAAAGTTTTCGGCAATTAGGATAACATTTGACATATACATATAAATATGATATAGGTATTTTTGTATTATTAAAGGATGACATTAAGTTTAATAAATAAGAAAGTCGGAAGTGCTTTTTCAATAACTGTATATTTGAAGTAATGATTATAGTAACATTTTAAAAGAAAGAATTATATTATCTTTCTACTCCAGTACACTAATAAGTTATTGACAGCACCAATGCAAAATTTTTTTTTTTTTTTAAATTTATACTTTAGTTAAACTTCCTTTATTCGAACTCTCTATAATTCGTACAAAAATTGTGTTCCTTGCATTTAAATATTTTTTTTTTGTGTTTTTGAACTAATACAATTTAAATTTTCTGTATTTCAAACAATTTCATGAGATCTCTTGCAAATTCGATTTAAGGAAGGTTTATTGTATTTTATTATCCTAACACCTATTTGTTCTTTACTTAAAATCCGAATCTTTACAATTTTGTTAATTGCTTTTAAGCTAAATTATAAAATAACACAAAATTGAGGTTCTTTTTTGTCAACAAGTGTATATATATATATACGGTATTTACACATACGTTATTTACATGTATGATGTAATAATAATATTAAAGACTCTGGTTTACATTTTTTGTCATTGTCAAATGATTCGTATAATAATTTAATTTTTTTTTTTTTTTGTTTTTTTTTTTTGTTTTACTGTTGCAGTTTTACAAAACTCACTGATAATATAAAAAAAAAAAAAAAAATTAAAACAAAATATAATAAAAATAAATGAAATAAATTTTTTTTTAATGATAGTAAAAAAAAATTTTTATCATCATGTTACCGCCACTACCAACAAACCGACCAACCAAACAAACAACTGACAATACAAATCTGATCTGATGGAATTTTTTAATTTTTTTTTTTATTTAACAAAAACAAAAAAAAAAAAAGTTAAATAATAATAATAAAATTTACTATATATTAAAAATATATAATAATAATAAAATAATAATGGATGTTAATGGTTAATACGATACATAAATAAGTTTATAAAAAAAAATACATACATAACTTTAAAATTATTTATTATTAATATATTTTTATTACACAAAACTATAGCTGTTTTTTCTTTTTTATTTTTTTAAGGCTTGCAATTTTTATCTAAAACATGATAATATGTCTATAACCACAAAATATAATTATAGTTATTTTTACTGTTCTTTGAGAAAATTAAAAGAAAATATGCGTTTATTTTCCATTTCCATACATGAAAAGAAATTTAAAAATAACAGTAACTTTCTTTTAAAATGTTTTACTATAATCATATAGTACTATAAACCAACTTTATTCAATAAACTAAAGAAATATTTCAATAAAATAAAATATTTTTTAATATACACTACTGACGTTACACTATTTCTGTTTGACATAAAATTAAAATGTCAAACAAAAAAAAAATTTAATTTTCTACTGCTCCAATAAATATGCAATTTTACAAAAATTAAAAGCATTTTTAATATTTTTTAACTATCAATTACAAAATATAACAATTTATGTCTTATGATTAAATTCATTTAATATAGAGCTTTTCTGAACGTATCGCACTTGCATTCGTCACTACCAATTAACTACTAATCTTGCAGTTTCTGAAAATATTTAATTTACTCATACTTAATTTTGTACATTAGTATTTTCTGAACTTAAAATTTATGACATTATAATATATTTTTAGAAATAGCAACAATAGTACCTTAATACACATTTTCCTAGAAGTTTTATGTCAAATTTATTTTGACAGTAAAAAAAAAATACTTTATTCAGCAAAATTTTTGATTATCATGGCAATATTAAATAAATTTTATGTATATTATGTCAGTTGTTATTTTGTTATTTTGTTAATTGTCAATTTTTGTAAATATTACAAATACTATAAAAATATTACTTTTAATTTAGTGTGATCACCTTTAATTTCAAGCATTAAGTACGATATGACCCGTAAACTTTTAATACTATTCAGAGTTTTCGGATAAAAAGAAATGTCATAAAGTAGAGTTTAGTGCGAAAAGTGATAGGTTTGGAAACACCTATAAAAATAATTATTTTTAAATATTGGTTAAGTAGTTAAATAATTTTAAACCATTAATTACAAATGTCAAACAATAAAAAAACTCAAATTTCTCTCAAGATAATGTGATCTGAGTTAACATTTGGAAATGCAAATTATCTGTATGAACTTAAAAATGTTAAACTAACATAAACAAGAGTTATATATAAATCCGATATTATTTCAATAAGATGGCAACAATTCGTTCAGAATCGTATGCCATAAAAAGTAAAAAAGCCAAATTTAATAACCCTTTTGTATATTATATATACATAATTTAATAAAATTTAGCAAGAACATCTTTCTTCAAAATATCATTCCAAATTTGCTTACTCATCCTACAAAATGCAAAATTTTCGTAAATCACTTTTTTCTAAGAATCATTTCAACATACTTTTCCCATAAACTAAACTGTGTATTTGCATTAAAGGTCTCAACCTATAGTTTGGTTTAAAATGGAATTGTTGTGATTGATTAAAGTTCAGCACTATGCAAAAGAATCACGTGCAATTCTTCGGAATGACTTTTGAATTTATCCGCCCACCTTCGTAAAAAAAAAATTAAAATAGTTAAAGATAACAAGCAGTCATGAATGCGATTTTTAAATCATTAATATATAAATATTATTATAACAAATCTACCTAAAAAGATCCTCACCCTATCTGTTCTGTCCATAAAACACCTACACAAAACATGAAGAAATGAAAATTTAATCACGGGGTCTCAAAAAAAAAAAAATATTTATTTGCAATAACTTCATTATGCAACCTTTACAGAGCTACTTCAGCTCTCCAAAGTTAAGAAAAATCCTATTCTTCATGTATTTATATCTCATTTAATATTTTCTTAAAATGTCAAAAAACAAGCTTTATATTAGCATAAAAATTCCAATTATTTTTTGTAATTTAGTATTTAAATTTATTACTGTTATCTGAAACCATTTTTTTTTTTTTTTTGTGTCATAAAAATTATTTAAAATTTAAAATTTTATCTTATTTAAAACATACATAATATTGTAAACCAGAAAATACTCATTATATCTGTAATATAATATTAAATCTTTAAGTATAAACCAAAATGCTATTAAACACATGATAACTACTAATTTAGCAATCTTGATTACACTCTATAAATTTTACGAATTATACCAGTAACCACTTTGGCAAATAATCAAACATATACGCATATACATAATAGACATATAGACGTATACACATTTAAATTTTAAAAAATTCTTATTAAATTATTCATAAGATTGAAAGACTGCTGTTCACAAAAAAAACTCAAGATGATGAAATTTTTCGATTATCGAAAGTCAATTATTGTTTATATATGGTTGTCCCTTTTTAACAGGTTTTATCCACTTTTTTTTTTTTTTTAAAGACACTTTTAGTTTTATTTCTGCCATTTTAATTTTTTTGCGTATTTCTTCTATACTTATTATTATTTTTATTTTTGTTTTTTAATTTATTTAGAAATGATTTCGTTGTTTGGATTAGCACGGCTGTTAAGTATTTTTTTTTGTGTTTTTTTTTTTTTTGCTTTTTAATTTTTATTTTAATACAATTAATTAGTATTATTATTGATATGAAAGTCAATTTTATTTTAAAAATTATCGCTTTTTTTTTAGGAAATGTTTCGAAAAAATTTTGAGTATTAGTTCATCATCATTGCGTTCGTCTGTCTGTTTACAAAACTGTTACACCGGTTGAGATAGACCAATGCAATTTTTCTTATAAAAAATTAATGTTGTTGAATAACATTTTTATATAGCCCCATCTACTAGGAAACATAGAGACTTACATAGAAACTTAAACGTTCCCACTGTGGTGCAAGAAATAAAAAACTATGCAATGAAGCATATGGCAGAGAAAAAAAAGAAGCAATAGAACTAGCAGTAAATGCAGGTCCGTACCATGTTCCTGACATTTAACGCTAAACGAGTCTCTACACGGAATTTTCTCGAAACCAATATATGAAAAACAAATGAATGGTTAGTCTTCACGACTAGTTTTAAGTGCATAAAACTGGGAACGGGTTTAAGTTTGGTTGAAGGCACCACATATCTGCACCATCCTACATTTTGCAGAAGCTTTCAATGCTTTCCCAACCCCCAAAAAAAAAAAAAAACAATTTTTAAATGTGTATATTTCACGTTCTACTTAGCATTTTTCCAATTCAAGAACGCCAAATGCCAGAACATATTGTTTCCTATATATATGTAAATTAATATGAAAATTATACAATTTTTTGCAGTTTAATATGTTAATTTACCGTTAAGCTAAAACAAAATTGTACAAGAATTTCCTTATTTCATATTTTCGGTATTCTTTTAGTTAGAACCGTGCAATTTAGATAAAACAAAAATCTTCGAAAATTCGCATTAGTATAAGCTTATTTAGGCATCCACATAAATTTTTTCAATTGAAGCTTTAACATTATATTTCTAAACGTGTTTTTTTCAACTTTCCATATTGTATATAGGACTTCCTAAATTTCGAGGAACCATCTCAAGATTTTTCACAATTTTTTTGTATATACCTATATGAAATTCTATGATGAATTTTAAATTTTGGTGCAAGTCACAATATTCTAAACCATTTTTTAGATTTTAAATTATATTTTAGAAAATGTGCGCATATAAAAACCTTTCGTTTTATACATTTGCTTTTATTTAAATTTTATTGTATCAACATTTAAATAACTGAACTTTATTTAATTTCAAGGTTTCAAATTTTGTTTAGTTAGTGACGACTGACGAGTAAATGATAATAAAAGTAATACAAAAATAACTTAACAAAATAAAAATAAATTCAGTAAAATAAATATCTAATATAAATATTTTGTATGTATAATTTATATTCAATTTTAGTCATGTTTTGTAGTAAGTTCCATAGTATCTTAGAGATATCAAAAATTGCATTAAAAATTTTCATATAGAAACTAAAATTTTCCAATCCTATTTTAAAATTGATTGCAGAAGTGTTTAAATTTTGTAATCACGTACTGTTTCAATCTTCATGGTATCTCGGAATATTCCATCAGAATCCTGGGTACTTCCTTTAAATATTACATAAAGAGTTGTACTTTGCTATTCTTTTATAAAACAATGAAGAATCATGCACCTACTTACTTGCAAAACTATTATATTTTTTCAAACTCTAGGAGTGCCAGAATTCTTATATTGATAAGAGTCTCTACATCGGTGTGGGATAAGTTGTTCTATGTTCGTGTGGTGAATGCCTATAACAAATTTCCTATTGAGCTGAAATCTTCGCTTCGACCTTTCCTTATTTTCCTTTACATTTATTTATTTATACCTTTTTAAATTTATTTTTATCTTATTTTTAAAACATTTACTTTATTTAATTTTATTTAGAAGAGGAGCCTTGGAGTGTGGACAGCAAATTGGAATGTTTGAACATTTTATAAAATGTTCATATAGAAAAACAAAAAAAATTTAAATTATCTAAGATGTAATATTTTTTGTGTTGAACCCAGAGTAAATTTTATATATGTACCTAAACCTTAAAATTGATCTGAATCTCGCGAACGAGGTACTTTTTTATATTATTTGATATTACAATTCTTTACAATACACGATCAAATCATAGCAATTTTTAAAACTCTAGAAAAAAAAAAGAAACATTTTAATAACATTTATAACAAAAATATATTTAAATTTAGTATAAATATAATTAATATGAATACAACCTTTATTTGTAATCAAACTTTTGATCGAAATAAATTTAACCTTAAAAATTTATTGATATAATTATGACACTTGACTCACCTGTAATATACAAAAAAAAAACAAAAAATTAAATTAGTATAATGTAGATTAAAAAGATATCTTATAAAATTTAGTTTTATTTAAGCGTAATTAAATAAAAAAGATAAATGTAAATTATATTTTATTTAATATTACAACTTATATTATATAACCTATCACTTTTTTAGCACAAAATTAAAAGAATATTAAGGATAGACGAACCATGAAGTGAACAAAAATAATGATCTTGAATAAAAAGTAAAATTTTCGCAGAATTTATTCTAAACCGTTTGTTTAGAGACAATAAACTATTGGGAAAAGTTAACTGATCAATTATGGATCCATTGAGAAAAGTTAACTGATCTCATTCGGACTTTTTACTTACTTCAATGGATTAAAATTGCCTTGAGACTTTTGTCTTAGTGCTAAGAACAAAAGTCCGAATGGAACAATTGGGTCCTTGGAATGGAATGGAACTTTCATTGAAATGCTTCCGAAAAATGTTTATTTCCATTTTGTTTTTTCTCATTCGAACTTTTTACTTACTTCAATGGATTAAAATTGTCTTGAGACTTTTGTCTTAGTGCTAAGAACAAAAGTCCGAATGGAACAATTGGGTCTTTCGAATGGAATGGAATGGAACTTTCATTGAAATGCTTCCGAAAAATGTTTATTTCCATTTTTTTTGCAGCAAAGATACATAAAATTTAACAAAAGTGTTGATTTAATGATTAAATAATTTTTAACGAATAAATTCAGCTATAAATTTTTAAATTTATAGTTAAATATTCAAAAAAAAAAAAACCACCTTTATGATTTTTCGGATTGGTAATTATTTTTCTGAATAACTGATCAGTAATTTTGCATAATCAAACAAAATTGTTCCAATGACATATGTTTCATTTCCTCCCATTTCAGTTTGTCATTGAAAAAAATTCTGATGCAACTTCTGACATATTTCATTATGATTTTGTATTTGAATCAGTTTACACATAAATTTTATTTTTTTATTATTTGGTTTATTAAATAAAATAATCTTTTTTTATTCTTTATTAGTACCATTTTCTATCAATAATGAATAAATAAATTAAAATGATAAAACTTTATTTTACAAACATCGAAATAACATTGACAACATTTTAAATTACTTTTATTTTTATTTTGTCTTCAGTATTGTCATTTACCATTTGACATATAATTTTACTGACAATTTTCTCTGATCGCTATAATGACTTATACGGAAAAACATGTAAATTTTCAATTGAAACGTTTTTTCCGTATGCATTTCAATGATATAACTAAAACCTTAAGTAAACCAAAACTTATGTTATAAGTATATTGAACAGCTAATTTTGTTTTAATTTTCATCCTAAAAATTGGTGTTTAATTGCATATAAAGTTAGCCGTCAAACTTCAATTTTAAAAAGGTCCCCTAAGACAAAATGAAATTAGCTTTGAATTTGATTATTTAGCTTTGATTTGGGATTAAATGCGTGCGAAATTAATACATACTGTTTTTAAAATAAAAAATTGAAAAATCTAACATCAGAAGATATATGAAATACAATGGGTTAAATAATATGCATGTGAACAAAATAATAAGGAGAGATTTCAGAGTTGGTGTTAAAATCAAGGTTTCAATTATTTGTTTAGTAGGGAGTTTGCATTTATTTTAAATGTTTTTTTTGTTGAAATATGTGTATACGAAAATAATTAGGAGAAATTAAATCAGCAAATTTCCGCTTATTTAATTATACATACATATATACATATAAATATAAATCGAAATAATATTCTGGAAAAAAGATAAACCCTCATTTCGTAATTAAAAAATATTTTTCTTAAATACATATTTCAACAATTAAGCTTGATTTTGTAGCCTTACTTTAGTACCCATAGAGGCGAATGTATAAAAATGAGCTTAAACTAAAATCTCACTTTTTCAAACAAAAGTTACGAGTTTAAGAGTACTTTTTCTTACAAAAAGTTAGATTGGAGTTCAAATTTAGTTTTAGGCATTTGACCAGTAGTTAAGATATTTTTTTTTTTTTAGTTTTTTTGCTTCAGTTTGTTTACAAAAGCGAAATTTAATGCTTTTTTTTCAAAATTTCTATAAAATATTTTGTATACAATTAGTTTTTACTGGAATGAAAACAGAATAATAATATTAATTTTAATATTTATATTTTTAAACAAAAAAAAAAAAATATTACAATCACATCATAAAGGTTTTTTTTTTTTGGAAACTTTTGTTTCATCGTTGTAAGTCGAAAGTCCCATGGGACTTTTGTTCCACAGAACTAAGCCAAAAATTTCAGTTGGAATTTTAGTCCTGTACCAGTTTAGGAATTTTTCCAAAATACAAAGAAATACAACAATATATAGACAATTATATAACAAAGGTAATAAAGTGTAAACTAATCATTATATTCATATTTAATTTATTTTCAATTTAAGAAAATTATTTGAATTTACTCAATTTAATTTAAAGTTATTTTAAAAAGAAAATTACTGATCTAAAATCCTAAAAAAAATCATATCCGCCATATTGCTTTTTTTATTTTTATATTAAAAAAAAAGTTCATAAGGTGAAACAACCCTTCCTCTAAGAATTTTTTTTTTTTTTTTTAAGTATTCTTTTAGTTTGTGCTAAGTAGGATATCTTTCATCCTTTTGGGTTTTTTTTTTTTTTTACGTTTTTGTTCTTGTTGGTGTTGTTGCGTAGGCCTTAATTTTTTTTACTTTTATTAATTTATTTATATATGAAAATGCAAATTTTATAAGATTTTTCTTGTCATGTGCATAAAGAAAAAAAACTCCAGTTTCAATGATATGACAACAAAACAAAAATCTCAAACTATCCCACAATATATCCAAAGAAAATTACAGAAACAAAAAAAAAAAAAAGTGAAAAAAAAAAATTAAATATTTAAATAAAAGTTGTACAGGAATATTGTAGGATGTTAATGATGAAACTTGGGTAAAACCTCTTGTATTTTTTTTTTTGAAAATCTTTTTTAGGTTTTATATACAACCAAAAAATTTCTTATGATTTTCAAGCAAATGAGGAATTAAGAATATAAATGCAAATGAATTTGACTGAAACTGTTATAAGTTATAATTTTAGTAAAAATCCTTTTAAGGATCTATTTAACATCAAAATAAAATAAACTACGTACAGAAAAGTTATACTGATTGAAGCTAATCATATTGCACCCAAATATTATTTTGAAACACTTGGTGTCCTTTAAGAGTACAGTGTACTGTGTTCTGTGAAAACAATAAAAAAAAATTAAAGAAATAAAAATACAAGCAACAAAGAAAAAAAAAAAGAAAAAAACAAAAAACGGAAAATAAAATATTCAATCCTTCAAAGAAGCTTTTTAATTTTTTTTTTTAATTTCAGATTTTTCTTTCATTGTTGCTTTCTTTTTTTCGGGAACGCTTTTGTTTTTGCTTTTTTTTTTTTTTGTTTTTGTTACATGTGAAGCTCCCGGGTATTTTAATTTAATTTTTTTTATAACTGCGATGTGAAAAAATATAAGTACAAAAAACAAAAAAAAAATAAGAAAGGACAACTTTCAACTGAAAAGTTGTGTGTGCTTTTTTTTTTTTTTTTTTTAATTTATTTATTTATTTTTCTTTCTTTTAAAAGTAAAAAATGAAAAAAAAAAAACAACAGGACCTCTTGTGGGCGCAAGTGCACATCATCACCATAATATTTTCTATCTATATGAAAATATACAATTTATAAATATAATTTGATCCTTATTCCATATATATCGTTAAACATTTATATATATATATATTATATATATATATATATATATCTATATATACATATATATATATATATTTATATATAAGATTATTGCTGCACAAAAAAAAGAGGCAACTATACCTTAACTTCAATAGAAAAAATCAGAAAAAAAAAAATGTTATCGCCAGAAAATAGAAACATATTTTCAATACAATTTGTAAAAAATAAAAAAGAAAAAAAAATAAAACACAAAATCATATATTATGTACGTATACATATATATTTACAAAAAAAAAAAAAAAATAACATAAAATAAATACATATTTAAAGTATGTGCTATAATACTATACTTAGAAAGAATATACAAAAGATAATAAGAGAACACAGAATGTATTCAAAAATTATTATACTAGTTTAAAATATTTGCATATTTTTAGGTATTTGATGTGGTTACCAATAAAATTACATTTTAAGTTATTGAATCAAAGTGATTGAAGATGTCAAAAATGATCATATTTACAAATAACAACATTATAAAATATATTTTTTAGCAATGTAAATAGTAGCAGCTTATTTATAATTAAATTTCAGCTTTTTAATAGGTTTCGTAAATGACAACCCTTATTTCTCCGAATTTTGAAAAACAATTATTGATTAAATGTATTTCTTAAATTTGGGGTAAAAGGGGATGAAATGGATCAGTAAATGGCAATAGTAAATAGATTGGGAAATGAGAATGCTAAACGGGGTCGGGAAAATAAACTCTTCAGTTTTAATTTTTTTTTTCTTATTGTAATTTTGATAACCCTTTGATGAACCCTCAATTTCTTTTATGTGATCTTCCACAATTCAATATGCTATCTTATGTAAAAATAACTTTTAAAGTAAAATAAAGGAATATGAATAGATCGATTTTCATAAACAAAGAAAAAATGTACTCTAAATATGCCTATATATGCAACATAAATGATATTTAATTAGAGTTTTACAATCAAAACATATTAAAAATTAGAAATTAGAACTTAGTATAGCTAAGTACTATAGTGGGGCTACTTTATTTAATAATATTTTATTTAACAAACAACAGCCAAATTTTAAAAAACAAATCTGGAATTTAGATTTTAGAGTTAAAATAGATTTTGTAAAAACAAAACAATCAAAATTATCCTATAACTGCAGTATGAAAAATAAAGATTCGTTCGTACACATTTTCCCCAAAATTTTTCTGCCCAGTTAACAAAATCTATATGTCAAACTCCTATTCCCACAATGCTTTTTGGAATATTCAATCATTTATTTCACAACTATAATTTTAGTAAAAGAACAATATCACAAACAACATTCATCAAACTTTGTTGAAAAGTATGACATCAATTTAAGTTTTTAAAAATAGTCGATTTCCGGTTGGTATCATTAAGCGGTTATTGCATCACTTTCAAAATATAATTTATCGCACTCTTTTACGTTTTTTGCAAAAATTACATTCATATATTTTTTTCTGTTTATTCCACTGCCACATAAATGTGACAAGAAAATTACACAGCTTTTATTTTTCCTTGCATTACATTTTCTACATTAAATTACAATTCCTTGTAAGGCGAAATTATCCTTTTAATTCTGGGATTCGAATACAAACTTTCTCAGGGTTTACAACGTATTTTATAAGCTCTTACTGACTAGGTCACCGAGACCCCAAATTCATATTTAATACTTTTTAATAAATTTTTACAACTCTGTAAAGGACTTTTGTTAAATAGACTTTTGCAATGTTTCATTATGCCAAATGACCACTTCCGAAATGGCTAATTATGTCAAATAGAAAATATGCCTTTTGTGTAAGTACATTAGATGAAAATGTGTTATGTATTTGTGAATGCGGATAACTGTCCTATATTCAGTCATTCATATAGACCAAGAGTATTTAAAAATAAAAAATATACAAAATTCTAAATTTTATTTAAGCAAAATTCAAATTGATACATCTAATTATAAAACTCGTGCGTTTTAAAACTAAATCTTTGTTTTTGATCTATTGGTACTATATAACGACATTTATAATGGGATGTCGCCCAAAATGAAAATTACTTTACTAAAATAATGTTATAACATTGAAATTACTTTCTAAATTAAAAATTAAAATGAATATGATCTTTACAAAATGTTTAAATTAAAATTGAAAATTTAGTTTTGTTATTATTTAACCCTAACCATATTATTTAATCATTCATATGTTTTGTTATTATAATATCTAAAATATTAGTTTTTAAATTATTTATGTTTATTTAAATTTTTTAAATAATACTTAAAATAATGATGATTTCACCTTATTCGATTTAAGATTAAAATGTTTTTTCTTCATTTAAATCAATTTAAAACCCATCAGATCCTAGCCCCTAAAATTATGTTAAAAAATCTTTTTGAATTCAATACTAAAAAAATTAAATTTCTTATTAAACGAGAGATTGCGGGTTGAAATACTGCACAGATAGCAAGCAAATAAAACTGCACAGATAACAAATCCTTCTTGGTACCAATTAATTTAAATTTAATTTTTGAAATTTTTTAGAAATGTCCGTTTATTTAATTTTATATCATACTGTTAATTTTATATTCCACTAATATATAACTTATATTATTTAAATATTTTTCGCTTTTCTTTTCTTTATGTAACTATATATAGTTAGTACATAAGACTCCTACGATATTTTTTTTTTTATCAATATTTACAATGTATATGTTTTATAATATACATATATAATATGTATCTATTATATAGTACACCCAAAGAGTTGTTATACTAAGCTAGAAATAAAAAAAATAAATCAAAAGAAAAGCAAAGAACTACAAAAAAAAAAAATGATATGAAAATTAAACTTAAGGTAATTTTTAGCTTTTCACTACTATTTTTTATTCCTTTCGTCATTTACATCCCTACATCCTGAAGGAAAAGAAAAAACAATTGGTTTCTGCGTTTCATATATTTCATTTAAATATTTTTTCCTTGTTTTTTTTATTCTTCTTTTCAATATAGGCTCACTATTCTCATTTTGATTGCATCCTTGATCGGTACTCCTCCCAAAAATCGTATACCCTTTCAATTTTTAAAGGATACCTTTTTTCTTTTTTTTCTCATTTTTTTTTTATATAACTTAAATATGTGTACATATAGTTACTTATTTTATATATATATTTTAAAATAATAATAAAAGAAAATATATATACATTTGTATATACTCGGAAGTATAAAATTTAACTTTTTGTTATGTCCTTGTATCTAGTATATAGAAATATATTTTCACATTTTTGTCTTTAATCAATATATATAAATTTTTTTGTTTTTTTTTTTTGTTTTTTCTTTTGGTCATTTTCTATATTATCCTATTCTATGATATAAGAATAAAATTTTGTTTACTTTCAAATGGATTTAGTATATTCTATTGTATGATTGATTACAAAAGAAAAAAAAAAAAAAAACAAAATAAAAAGAGTTAATAAAATTTTACAGGACCTGCCAAGTTTTCATTTTTTATATTATGATTGAAATATTTTCATGATATGTATACGTAAAAAAAAAACAAAAAAAAAAAAGATGGTGGATATGTACGCACAAAATTTTGAAAATTTCCTAAAATACATATGGTTATAATAATATACAAGAAAATTATATTATATAAAATCTATACATGTACATATGTACAAATATCTAATAAATAAAATATAATATTTATATACATATCGATGTGTATTTAATTTAAAAGTATACTATAGAATTTGCATTTAAAGGATATCCTTTAGGTTATAATATTATTAAAAAAAAAAAATTCCAAATAATATGTACATGTATATATATAATAATTTATGTAGGTAGGTGCACAGCCCTACAAGGTATAATATAAATCCATATATTGCATTTTAATAGTATATATAAAACAAAACAAAACAACACAAAAAAAAAACCAACATTTTCTTCATCTGCATCAAAAAACACAACGATAGAACATAAACAAAAAAAAAAATAAAATAGAAAACTAAAAAGCCAAAATATAATAATAACAACAACAAAAATCAAATCCTTTAATTTAAAAGTGCATATTTTCAAAATTTTATAGGCCCGGGAATTCATTATATTTTGTATATGATAAAAAAAAATAAATAAAAAAAAAAAAAAAGAAAAACTTTTATCTTCAGATATATTCATATAGTTTTGTATACTCCCATTTATAGATACTTGATTTCTAACAAAAAAAAAAAAAAAAAAACTAAATACATATGCAAAATATTTTCAATTTTAAGCACTATTTTCGTTTTATTTAATTTTTTTGTTATTATTATTCTAAAATTAAACCCAGCTAGTAACTAAAAATTATTCATTAGAGCCTTTTAATATTATGTGTATACTGTATGTGTATATCTTGTATTTTACTTAGTTATAGTAAAATAATGAACGGTTTATTTTAATATACTATCTTTCATTTCATAAATAATATATATATATATATATATATATATCTTTAAAGAAAATTATGAGAAAATAAAGGATATTATTTTAATTATCCTTTTTACCACATAAATTTAAAATATGTATATGCACAATATATATATATATATATAGATATAAGTACATTTAAATATAAAATATGCATTCAAATGCATATATTTATTAATTTATAATATTGAACTTATTATGTTATTAATATTAATAATGAAAATATAAATATCTAATAAATAAAATTTGTTCCAAAAAAGATTTTATTATTATTACTATAAAATTTTCCATAAACAAAACAAAAAAAAAATAACTAAAATTTATATAACATTTATTATTGCCATTAATATGAAAAGAAAATTAATTATTGACCAAATTTTACTTAATTATAAAGACATTATACATTTACATTTATAAAAATTATAAAGAAATTACAAATTTCATTATTAGGAAAATTTCCTGAAAAATACATCTATGTAAAACTTATAACTACTTAAGGAACTCTTTATATATTTGTAAAATATTTTCTTTTAATTACCCAATTTTTGAAAATTATTGTATTAATAAAAATATAATTAATATAAATATAAAAATCTATCCATAAATTTTCATATTAAATTAGGTTCGTAATATATCGAAAATAATCGCTCCCTGAAGTATGCAAATCGACAAAAAAAATTTATTTTGTTTACTAATGTCAGGATATCGATTGGTCTTAAATTGTGATTTAAAATATAGTGGTTAAGCTCATTACTTGATATTTCAAGCTCATTATATCTATCAAGCTCATTACTTGATAGATATTTAACCATTGAAAAATGGTTAAATATCTGGAAGTTTTTCTTCGTCGGAACCTGAACTATTCTGCGAGTATATAAAATAAACAATTTCAAAAGGCAACAAATCTTTCATGATGGCAAAACAATTATTTTACAGCAATAACGTTAGGAAGAGATTTAAAATAATATGCTGTCGAACATTAATAAGGCCAACACTTGCATATGTTGTACCCATATGGTACAATATCAGCGCAAGTTCAATAGAAAAAATACCAATTTGAAAGAAAGTGTATAAAAGTTTGTATCAATAAATCTAGAAAGCCCGAATCCAATTACAAACATAATTACTCAAATAAATATTTGTATAAGGAAGCAAAAATTATAAGAATCGACAATTTTCTGTTAAAATTTATTTGAAACAATTATGAGAGAACACAAAACACTTCAGAAAATGGTCTAATATCACATATACTCTACCACAATGAGGAGTACATTAAAAAGATTCTGCTCACAATCTGCTCATTTATTGCCCCTGAGCATTTCATCTTTTCAGATAAAAATGATTATACTAAAGACCATAATCATATCCCCCTTTAATTTTTTTTTTTTTTTTTGTCCATTTCACTCCGCGAGAGAGCTTCCTTTTGGCATATCCATTTCACACGGTTTCCTGCTGACGTTTTTGCATTGTCCCATGTGAGGTTACACTGGCTGAGTTCGTTTATTACGGTGCGTCTCCAGATGTTACTTGGACGCCCACGTCTACGGCTTCCTTGGGGGTTCCACTCCAGGGCCATGTGATGTTGTACTTATATTGTACTGGTGTTTCCTTAGCGTATGGCCTATCCACCTCCATTTTTTTCTTCTTAATTGCCTCAGTATGGCTTCCTCTTCTGTAAGTCTCCATAGATCTTCGTTGCTTATTCTGAGCGGCCAGTCCTCCTATTATATCACTATAATAAACGGGTAACATACAAAACCATAGAATATAACCCGGACAATATTAACGGAGTAAATTTGAAATATGACATGTCAATATCTTACAGAGATGAATTTATAAACAAAGATTATTGGTGGTTGGAGAATAATCATCATCAAAATTAAGTATAATATACACATTTGTTTTAACCAATGTAAGTAGTTTTAAGTATAGCTTAAAATAGATTAAATTTTTGATCCGTGTGTTGCAAAGTAACATACAAAGTATAATACAAAGGAAATAAATATTATTTTACATAAATTAATAGTATAGGATTTAACCTATAATAGCCATAGTAATAGTCGATGTATTTTGTAATATTAGTTTTTATATAAAATCAAAATTTTTAATTTATAAAATTTTAAATATAAATCATAGTTCAAAAAAAATTTTAAATTTCAAGATCAAGTATTTTTCTTTAATTATAAACATTCAAAAACAAAAAATATTAATATTAAATTAGCTTTAAATTTGATTTTTCTTTTTTTTTCTTTTTTAATTTCTTTTCAAATTTAATTTTTAATTGTTTTCAAATTAATTTCAAATGAAGTTTTAATTTATTCATAAAAATAAAATTTTTCTTTATTTTACTTTCATTTATTTTAAAAAGCTTAGAAATCTATTTAATATGGAAAACTTTTTTTTTTTTTATTGTATATAAATAAAACAAAAACAAAAAAAAGTTACTTAGAACTTTTCTTTAAAAAAAAAAAAAAATGAATCTGTCTGGAAAAACTTTTCTTTTTTTTTTTTCATACTACTTTTTATTTTTCTAATTACGTATACATACATGTATTATACAAAATATATCATAGCAAAAATAAATTTAAAACAAAAAATTGCAAAATGGAGAATGGAAAATTCCAAAAAATTTTATTTAACTTTAAAAAAAAAAACAAAAATCATTATAAAATGATTGTGTGTGTATGAGTGATTATGTTTAAAATGATATAAAAATGTTATGTTAACTTTACCACTTCCATCATAAAAAAACCAAACTTTCAAAATTGAAAAAATATACCTTTAAAATTAAACAAGTTTTAAAATCATAGATTTAATTTCAAAAAAAAAAAAAAAAAAAATCTAAAAGGATCTAATAAAACACCTACGTTAACTTTTAAAATTTTAAACGTTATTTTACATTTTCGATTTTTTCCCCGACATGTAAATTTTCTTAAATATCATATTATTTACAAAATAATATATTTAAATATGGCTGAATTAAATAAAATATACTCTATATGTGCATATATATATAAGAATTATTTATCATGTATATACATGTACAATATTATATAATAGCGTTAGTGAAAAATAAACAAAGCAGCTAACAAAAAAAAAATCAAAATCAAAATAAATAAAATAAAAACAAAAATAATCTAGAGAAGAACAATAAAAAAATTCAAATTATCTTTTATATATGTATTAGAATTTAATTTTTTTTGTTTTGTTTTGATTTTTTTTTTTTTTTTTTTTATTAAATAATCCAGAATCTCTATTAACTTTTCTCCAAAAATATATAACATTCAATCTGAAAATTTATTTAGCCTTCTTTAGTTTTTTTTTGTTGTTTTTGTTTTGTTTTTGTCATTTTCTTTTAAAATAATAACAATTACATACATGTATATAAATATAGATATGTACAAATAATATTATAAATATTTTTTTTTTATATAAATCTATAAATTTTCCTAAAATCATTTTAGATAAATAAATATAACGATAGGTGTGTATATATTTAAAAAAAATACCTTATATATATGTATGTATTCTTTCAAAAAATATTATATATGTATATAATAATATATACTTAAGATACATTTATTTTTTAATACAAACATTTTCTTATTTATATTTTATATTAAATTTTATGCGAATACAAAATTTATACAATACAGAAAAACTAAAATGACTGATGCGATATGCAAAAAAAAAAAAATAAACAAAAACTACTACAATTAAATAAAATTTATTTTTAAATTTCAAAAATTTTTACTAGAAAAAAATTAAATAAAAATTCTAAAAGATAATAATAATAATACATAATCAAAATAGAGTAATCAATAATTTATAATACATATTATACATACCTATAAGATATATGTATAATCAATAAAAGTTAAAGAAATAGCAAAAAAAAAAAGATTAATATTGGCCAAGAAAAAAAAAAATAATTTTTTTCAATTACTGTCAACCCATTTTAAGGCTTTAATACTGTTCCGCTCTATATAAATTTTAAGACAAATAATTGTGCTTTATAGGGTAATTACTATACTTTATCTTATAGCATAGCATAACAGTATAGATACATCCAACTAAACTCTTTAATTTGTAAGTTTAAACGGTTCGGTCAAATATCCGAACTCCTTAAACTTGTTATAAATACTTAAATTTGTATATAGAAAAAAACATCTCATGATATGATTTCTTTAATCCTAAAATGCATTAAATCTCAAAGTATATAGGAAGATACAAAGATTCTACAAGGAATTAATACATCTAAACCAAATTTCCACAATAAATTTTACGCAAATACTACTAATTAAATGCTCAATTAACATATCTAAAATAAATGCGACGATAATAGTTACGGATAAAATCAAATAGTTAGTAAACAAGTGAGGTTTGCTACATTATCGTTTGTGTCAAAATCTAATGCAACAAAATCGTGCATGTAATTCAGAATGTTACATATTCTTATTTTTTCAAAATCTACTAGGACAAAATCTTGCATGTAATTCAGAATGTCACATTCTGTCATATTCTTATATATAAATATTTTGGAAAAAGTGGCAAACCTGATTTTGAATCCAACTCTAAAATCCTCCTTAACTATTTGTTTATACATACTTTAAAAACAAAGCCACAATCCATTCCTTTAAAAATATTTTGCAAGATTTTGTCCGTGAAAGATTTTGTAATGCCACATTTTAGAAAGATAGATTTTGTAATACAAGAGATAAAAAAAAAAGTAAGGTTTTGTCGCAGGTTGATTTTGATGTGCAGAATTTTGATCCGCTCCCAAACAAGTCTTATATAAAATAAAAACTTGTTAAATTTAAAAATACGAAAAAAAAACAAACTAAAGAAATCAATATTATTTATTAAAATTCTATTTACTTCCTTCCTTTGGTTACAATAAAAAAATTTTCTTTCATTTAAAATAATTTTTTATTTAATTATATTTACAAATTACAAAATTTTTTATTTTAAATTAATGCTTTAATTTTACTCCTTAAATTTTTTAAAATAATTATTAAAATTTAAAATTTTGAAATGTACACAAAAAAAAAAAAAGGAAAAAAAAAAAATTTACTCGTACAATTTTAAAGTATTTCTTTTTCATGTTTTCTTAATTTTAAGCTTTTTATTAAAGTTTATACGTAAAAAAAAATATGAAAAAACAAATTAATACACACTAACATAAAATTTATTTAAATTTAATGAAAAAAAAAACAAAAACAAAAAAATACCCCCAAAAAAATGAATACATATGCACAAATACTATTTAAAGATATCCATATACAAATGTATACGAGTATATATACGTATAAAAAAATATAAAATAAAATGAATAGAAAAGTATCATATTATAGCATACACTTAACCTAAATTTTTTTTTCTATCATCATCAACATCATTACTATCATCATCATCATCATCATCAACATTTTTTTTATTAAATCAATTACATATTATTATTTTTTTTTTTTTTCATTTTTATTTTCATTTCCTTTTTACAAGACAAAACATATGAGTTTTCATCTGATATATTTTTTTTTTTTTGTTCATATTAAAAATCCTGTTTCTGATTCATACTTTATACATATACATACGAAAAAAAAAAAATTCTTAGAAAAGTGGATAATTCCTTTCCACAAGAATAATGGAAGGATTTTATTCTAAGAAAATTGGTTTTGATTGAAAAAACAAAAAAAGAAAATCGAAAAAGAATCAAGAGAAAAATATAGAAGTACTAACAATCAATTTATTTTTTTTTTTTCTCAGGAAGCTTTTTCAAGGATTTTTTTCGTCCTTTAAAATTATAAATTTATTTGCTTTTGTTTTTCTTTTTTTTTTGTTTCGTTTTTATATGAACTAAAATTCCCTTATTGAATGGATACTAATTCTGTTTTTTTTGTTTTTTTTTTTTGCATTTCATTGTTGTCCTTTTCCAAATGTATTTATACTTTTTCTTTTCTTATCCTTTGTATATATACATATATATATTTTGCTTTTTTTTTTTAGAAAAATTCTTTGAAATAAAGAAAGATACAAAAAAAAAAAAAAAAAACACTTTCAAAATTGTCACATTTTACAGGCAAAAAAAAAAACAAAATAAGAGAATTTAAAAATTGAAAGAAAAAATATAAATTTTAAAAGAGAAAATTATAGGAAAAAAAAAAAGAGAAAATATGAAAGAGTAAGAGACTTGACAAAATTACAAAATTAGAGAGGAAAATAAATTTGAAATTAGTACTAATAAGAAAGGATATTATGCTTGTTTTTCTTTTTTTTTTTTTTCTATTTTCATTTCATTTTACTTTTTCCAAAAAGTTATTTATGTATTAAACATATAACTACATATATCTACGTATATGTATTCCCAAAATATATGTACATACTTAATATATAAATGAAATATTTAAAATAATAGAAAGTCAGTCAGTTGTTATCATTTTGTAGTTATTGTAATTTTTGTTATTTCATTGTATTTTATATATAGTATTATATTATGTACATATATATATTTATTATATAAAAGCTATATACAATAAATATAATATGTAGTAATACTTTTAAAATACTATTCATTATTGATTGTTGCTGTTGCTTCTGCTAATGATACTGATGATACTGATAATGATGATGATGATAACTATAATATATTGTTAATGGTATTATAAATGGTAAATAATGATTTTGTTTGCTGGTTCTTTAATAGGATTTTGTTGGATAGGTCTGGTCTGTTTCTATTTACTTGTATACATATAATTTAAATATATATCAATATACTTACATATATATCTATATATAAGTAGTATATAAAAGATTGTTATTGTGGTCTGGTCTGGTTTTTTAATAGAATTTTGTATATATATTTTTGTTTTTTTGATTTTTAGATTGCAGTGTTGCTATGTTGCGATTTCTGAGAAAGTAAAAATGATATTTTTAAACCTCTTCCTTATATTAAATTTTGTTGGTTTTTTTTATTTTCGTGTTTTTTTTTTTTTTTTGTTTTGTAAGGTAGAGAAAAATAGCGTTAAAGATACAAAAATAAAATAAAAAAAAAATGTAAAAAGGACGAAATGTGTTTTATATGTTTTTGTATACATATACATATATATATATTTTTCTAGTTTAAAGAAGAAAAACGAGAAGCAAAAACAAAAAAACCAGCTGAGTATTGAATAAAATAAAAAAAAAAATAAAACAAAATTTGTTGCTGTTTTTTTGATATTAATTTTATTATAAATCTGTATTGGGAATATAACGGTAGATGAATGTATATTGGGAATACAAGATACAATAATATTATGATACCGTTTATTTTAATTTTTTGTTTTTTTTTTTTTTTGAAATAATGTAACATACGCGCATATTCCTAATTAAATATATATATATACAGGTTTATGTAAATAAATAAATATTTTGTGATATTGAAGAAATTACTTCTTAAAAATAACATTTTTATTATTATATATATATACATATATAAGTATATAAGAAATAATTTATATTCATATATAGATATGAAAAGATACAATATGTATGTATATAATATAATTATTGTATCTTTAAATATATAAGTGAGCTTTGAACTCAATTTTATAACGCCTTATATTTCTTACTCCCATTTTTTTTTTTTTTACGATTTTCGTTCTTGTTAAAATTTTTTTATATTTTTTTTTTTGGTTATTTATTTATGTATTTATTTACTTGTTTGTTATTACATCATTTTTGATGAAAATAAAAATTCTAAGTTTTTTTTTTTTTTTGTACACTCCAATTAAAAATGAATTTGAAGATTTGTTAAAAATAATTGATTTGTAAGTTTTTACAACACATTTTCTCTTATAAAAATATGAACTTTAATGGAAATTTTTATTACCTGCAATCAGAAAAGGTGTGTATTTAAATTAAAATGGAAAATTATATATAGGTATATTAAGGTTACATATTATAAAATTTTCTTTTGATTTGAAAAATTTTAAATTTGTATATACTTAGTTCTTAAGCAGTATTTTGATTTAAAAAACATCCTAACCATTAGTGATTTTAACGAGTTAATTTAGTGAATGGATGAATTTTAACCCTAAAACTAATTTTTTTCAATGAAATTAACTTTTACATTATTTGAAATTAACTTTTATTATGAAAAATATATTTCGAGACAAAAAAAAATATTTAGAATAGCATTTAGCAAGTTTGCTAATTTAGTTAGACATTTTGGTAATATACAAATACAGAAAATAATCCCATGCACAAGGTGGGATAACTTTAACTGACTGTTTTAAAATATGTATTTATAACTTTTGAGCTTTTAATTTAAAAAAAAAATATGTTTCTAGTAAATTGTAAGGAATTTAAAGAAATTCTATCATGGCTGCATATTCAGTGCAAAAACAGGTCAAAATTATAGTACTTTAATATGTTACCCGATAATCTATTCATTTAATAATAAGTTTATTGGATTTATTTGGGTATTATCTATTTCATTGATGGTTAGTTTACTTTTATTGTTTTGGGAATGAATTCATATAAAATAAACTGCAAAAATTCGAAAAATATTTTTTGAGGATTAGTTAATTTTTCTTTTTTTTAATTTGCTTTACTATCCCACTCCCAAATTCAATGTTTCCGCATTCTATTGTTCTATATTTTCCTATCCCTACTCCTTATAGCCAACATACTGCCTTAGCAGATAGAATCAATTCACTATATTGGCTAAAGGGAGAGGTGCGTTTAGTCAGTAAGAATCTGACACTACCAAGAAGGACTTATCCCAGAGGGAATCAGTATCTTTAGAAGATTCCCACCACCTTTAGAAAAAATAAAAAAGTTAGTTCACAATTAATATTGGGGATTAGTTTATATTGAACTATTACGCAAAAATAGCAGAAATTCATTTTTTCTTTTGGGATTTAGTTCATAGCACCAAATTTCCCAAAGTAATTTTTACAGTAATACATTTTGTCATTTGTCAAATGAAACAAAATATTCATAAAATAATTTATAATGTCATATGTGTTGACTTATAATGTGTTGCCCGTAATTTTTAGGTTAAGATTTAAAGATCTGAAGAGCATTTTACGTTAATATTGAATTATTAAAGTCTATATTGATTTAGAGCTCTTTATGACTTAATTAAAATCAATATTTAAGAATATGATGTATATTGTTATTATTGAATGTTTCTTTTTAATTTACAAATGATAATTTTAAAGTATAGAAAAAACCTTAAGAAATTTTTAGTACAAAAATTAGTAAAATTTTGTTTTTTATTTGCAATTTAATCGTAGATTGCAACTTTTCATAATATGTATATTTTTTACTTTATTTCGAAAACAATTTTTTGTTTTGCAAAAAAAATTTTTTTTTAAACATTTACTTTTAAATGCATAGACAAAAATTACGCCATCTTTGACAATTATTCACATCTGTGACAAAGTTAATATTAGAAAATAAAAATTGTTTTAATATAAAAGGATAAAAAAAAATGGAGAAGAAAAACCAATATATTTTGGATATTATAATATTATACCTATACATTTATTTTAGTCCCAATAAAAATGATATTATAGTAAAAAAAAAAAAAAAATCCCCATTATTAGAATGGAACAAGGAACTAGAAAATAACAAAACGAAAAGAAAAAAAAAATACAACGTGCCAGTTTTATTTTTCTACTGCGCGTTTCATTGTAACTTTGTTTATATACACATTGAAAGAAAGGAAAAATTTAAAGAAAATATGTTTTAAATTTTTTTTTTTATTTTTTTTTTTACTTTAATTCTTCCAAAACATGTAAAACTAACATTTGGGAAAGGCAGCAGTTATATATACATTTTGGGAAAAAAAAAAAACAAAAATTGTTTGTCATTACAATATTTTTGTTCTATTTCAAATTTTCTTGTCAAAATTTTTATTTGACCCCAAGCGTGCAATATAAGCAACCATTATCAACAAATATTGGAGGATAAAGGCAAAAAAAAAAAAAAAAAAATTAAAAGAAAAATCAAAGGAAAATTCTAGAAAGAAAAAATACTAAAAAAAAAAACACTAAAAAGGAAAACAAATGGAAAAGTTTGTATATGCGTATAACTCAAAATAATTTTGTTGCGGGTGTGTAAAAACAAAAAAACAACAAAAAAGAAATGTTCAGGATAATTTTATACATTTTTTTATTTTTTTATTTTTTTGTATATTTTATGGGTGGAGAAAATTTTCAATTTATTTTAAGGCATTAATGTAGAAAAAAAAAGGTTGAACAAAAAATTGTTCGCTTACTTATTAGTTTATGCTTTTATTAACTTTTTTTTTTTTTTTTTTGTTTTTTAAATCACATTTTAACTAATTATTTCCTTCTATAATTAAAGTCAGTCAAGTCAAGATTTAAATGAATTACTTTATAAATAATTTCGGAATTAAATAATATCTTATATTAATTTTATGAGGAAATTATTTGTATTTGTATTTGGATTAAATTTATACATAAATTCAATAAAAATCTACTTGAGTTATTACAATAGACAAAGGTGTTAAAAATATTTGTTGACAATTTTCAAATTGCAATATATCTTCTAAACACAATTCTAAATATTAGCGTTCTAAACACACCTCACAACATCCAGTAACTTACCATATTTTTTTATTTTTTACATCCAGTAACTTACCATTTTTTTAATATAGCTTCTAACCTAATATTTGGTTTAAAAAGTAGGTTCAATACCAAAAAGAAAAAAAAAAAAATCGAACATTGATCTCATTAATGTCTTTTGAGATTCCCCACTTACCCTCGCAAAAAACAAAAAAAAAAAAAAAATCTAACCAATGGCAGAAGATTTGAATACGGGATGTAAATGAAATGTGAAGATTAAAAAAAAAAGACAAGATGAATTCTAGTATTAGGTAAGTATATCATTAATTTATCTGATCAATTGTGTAGTTATTAAGTTGTCGGATTTCCAATCTAAAATTCTTAGATTTAAATCCCGGTCACATCATATTCAATTGTAGTAGTTTATGTATCTTATAATGTAGTTTATATTGTAACGTAATATGAAAAAATAAAAAAAATTCTTGGACAAAATAATATATAGATGGCGCACAAATATTATAGTGCTGCTCAAAATTTTGTACAATACATATACAGCCATTTAATTAACGGATTATTGAAAATAATGATTTAAAAAACTGATATTTAGTCAAATACGAGCAATAAATGACAATTAAGTGAATATTCTATGATCCTTACTGGGTGTAAAAAGAAAAGAAAATGTCAGTTAATAAAATATAACATATAAGTTTTTAAAACAGTCCCATTAAGCTGATGCAAAAAAAAATTAAGACAAGTGAAGGTAATTAATAAGAATAAAATGCGAACTTTAATAAATCAGTACTGGTCGAACGGTTGATCAAAACGGCCGAAAACTTGAAAGAGATTCTCCAATTTATTCTTTTTATAGAAATTTTGATTATGTACTGTAAAAGCATAATATGATTAAAATGTGCTTTGTTTTGATAAAAAAAAAATCCGGTCACCTTACCCAATATACATTAATTTAATGGTTATAATTAATGTTTCATATATATATATATATATACTATATAAGCATAGATATAATTATATTCTATATAGGTACACCTACAAATACATATACATATATGTATGAATCTAATTTTAGTTTATTTTATCACGTATTCAACATTAAAAATTAATAAATAGAAAAATTTATTAAACCAAAAAAAAAAACAATAATAATAAAATAAAAACTTTAAAAACAATATGAAAACTTTTTTTTTTTGTTTTCATTTTAGATCAAGCACGGCCAATGAACTTTTGTGATCTCATTTTGAAAAAAAAAAAAAAAAAACACGAAAACCAACAATAAAAATTAAACTAATTTTTCTTTGTCTTTTTCTACAATTTTATCCTTCTCTCTCTCTGTTACTCTTTTATTTTATTCTATTAATAAAACAGATATAAACTAAATAAATTAGAAATGAAAAAAAAAAAAAAAAGCTTTCTAAAATAAAATTAAATAAAAATATTTTATTCTGTCATTTTTCATTCTTCTTTACATATTAACACTTTACATAATAGTTTTTCTGTACTTCATACCTATAATAATAAAATGAAATGACTGATTATACATAAGTATGTTGGTACTCACATTACATTATGTATAATTACTTATTTATTTTCATAATATAAAAATTAAAATTTTAATTAGGTATTTAAATAGGTACTGTTAAAGAAAAGTATATAAGCTTTAATATCCGAACCTTAAAATTGTTTTATTAAAATGATTTCTATTTAATATTTAGTATTTAATAATGACATATTATGAATCGCAATGTCTGAAAGGCGCATATATGATTCGTGTATAATTCGAAAAGAATGCAAAATCGATTTATAAAAAGAACCACGTTAAAGCTTGTAAAATAAAATTTTTCAGCTCCACCGAAAAAGTGTCACTTCGAATTCCACACACATTGTAAGAATAATTCCACTCTTACGGCATTTACAGCCACACCTAAAAAAGAAAGACTGTAGAATTTCCTTGTCACATTTATATGACAGGGGAATAAACCAAAATAAATAAAGCTTAGTTGAAATGACATTTACAAAATGAAATGCTTTTAAATAACGCTAATATTCTGTCAAATTCTACACTATAAAAGGATTGCCACATTGATCTGACTACTACCTTACTACCTACATGATTATTAATATTATATGTATGTATATGGAAAAATATTAATTAAATAAATGTATTTTGCTTTTAAAATTAACAATAAGTCTTTTATTAATTATTAATTTTTATTATATTACATATAAGATTAACAATAAGCAAATTAAATCATAAAATATAAAATATGAAACGTCCTTAATACGTGTGTCCATGTTCACGGCAAAATTTAGAAGAAAAAGAAATGGAATTTGAAGAAATCTGTTTGATTAAAATCAATCTCATGATTTGATGAAAATGTGATTGTCAGCTGATTGGGACAATTGTTTTAGTGTTAACGTTATGAGATCAGTAAGGTAGGCTTAATTACTGATTTACATATGTATATATCTTTAGATTAAAAAAAAAATTAAATGAACTACAGCAATTGGTTAAAATTAAAGTACATAAGGTGTAAAAGTAGAAATATTATATAATTTAACTAAATATAAATAATAAAATAATATTATCAATGAAAAAAAAAAACAACTGGATTCTCATCATCCAGATAAGAAGGTATTGTAAGTTTGCAGTTATAGCTATCATTGATTGACATTTTTATTTTTAACTAATTTCAGCGTATACATATAAAATTTAACAAAAAAGTTTATTTAATGATTAAATATTTTCTTAATAATAAATTTAGATATTAATTTTAAAATTTTAATTTCAATATTATTTGAAAAATAGTTTTTAAAAATCAATTTTATCATTTTCTAATATTTAGGTATCTAATTATTTTCCTGAACAGCTGATCGCAGTAATTTTGTACATGAAACAAAATTTTTCCAATGATATTAAAGTTTCATTCCTTTCTATTTCTGTCTGTCATCGAAATAATATAATCTAACCAAAAAATAACTTTTGTTTTGTTTTGATATCTAATTTTAATGAAAGTAAGATTGTTCCCTTTCCTTACATATAAAATATTACCTTAAATACAACTTAAGAACTAAAATTAACGAATTATTTCAGCTGTGTAAGATTTAAAAAAATTGTAAAGTCTGAACTCTGTATTATAGTTATGTAAGAAAGAAATCATATATTGTAACATTAGGTGTAAATAAATAAAATTAAAAAATTAAATTTTAATGAAAAATTTTCCTGATTTTCGGATAGACAATCGCCTTTAAATAAAAATTATGAAGTTTTTAATGATACAAATTTCAATGGATAAGGGTAAGTTCACATGGGATGCATGCATCCGGATGCAAACATTTGATTGATTCAAAAAATATATGGTATTCATGACATGTTTTCTCTTTCGCTCATTTTAGATGCAAAATTTTTTATACATATCTATTATTTTTATATATCTAATTTTTTATATCTATTATCTTTATAAGAAGCATACAAGATGCAAATTTGTTTTAACGTCAAATACAGACGTAAAATCAAACGTCAAAAATTTTAAACGTTAAATATTTTGGAATATTTTGAAGATGGATATAATAAAAAGAAAAAAAATTTCAATTTTATAAATTATATTTAGTTTATATTAATTAAAATTTTTTCAACAATTTTATCTGGTTTAACCATTTTATATTTTGTAAATAAAAAATTTTTTCATCAAATGTCAAAACAATATACAAATACTAGCCTAGGTACTTTCAAATAAAACTTTCAAAATAAAAATATCGCCGTTTTGAATCTCGTGAACGAGTGAATGCATTATGGATGCAAAATAAGAAGAGTACACAAAATGTAAACGAAATAATTATTGCATTTGGATGCATGCATCCCATCCCATGTGAACTTACCTTAAATTTACAATGCTCATGCTGAATCCGTTTGACGAAGGCTACTCACGTTTACACTTGTCTTCAAAAAGTAAATTCTTTTTTATTATTTTTTATATGTGTGCGTATTTGAAAAAAAAAATTTTGAAGAAAGAAAATTGTCAAAAAATGTATGTATATCCATGTATAGTTATATGAAATTTTTCTGACCCTCATAAAAAAATTTTATTTCATTTTGTCTTTGCATTAGTAGATTTTTTTTCAACTCTAAAATTTTTGGTGTAAAAAAAGAAGACTGAAATTTTAAAACTACAAAATCACAAAATTAATTTATCGGAAAGAAGGGTGAAATGTAATGAAAAAAGTAGATTTGAGAAGACCAGTGCAAACGGACGGAATGATAGCTACTTATAATGATAACAAGAAAGTTGTCACATAATATGTAAAAGGTAATATAAATATCATATTAATATAGTGTTACCTAATTATTGTACTACAAATTCTGTAAACTTAAAAATATATGGAAACATTTTTAGAATTTATTAAAAATTATCTAAAACGAAACAATGATTTTATTTTATTTATTTATTTTTTCATATATTTATGAACAAAATAAAATATAACCTCATAAAATCAATTTTATTTTACACTAATAAATTCTAAATACTCTATATATATATTAAGTGTATAATTACATATACATATATACCATTTAATTAAAATATTTAATCTAAATTACAATAGATCTTACAATATTAACACATTTTTAACATATTAATACCTATGAATATGTAATTTATTTAGTAACGTAATCTTATTTAATACTAATTTGACAAGATTAATCCATTAAAAACATTTATAATTTTGTACAAAAAAAGTTTTATTGAAATTCTTTTGTTGTATATATATTTATTATTAGTAAGATATAAATAACTATTTAGTTTTATATTTAACATTTACGGTTTTCTTTAATAAAAAGGCAATTTTGTACAATTAAAATACTCAATATTATTTTCAATCGTATACCAAGGTTTAAATTATTTTCAAAAGTTTTTCATTGACATAAATTTTAATTTCGGTATTTGCTATTTTCGATTAATTTTTGACAAAAAAAAAAACATTTCAATAAATATTTAAGATTAGAAAAATTAGACAAAAGGATTTAATTAGAGCATAGAGATGTGTAAAATATATGTATACAATAAAGAAAGATATTTTAGCATACAAATGTAGCTCAAAATTTTTTGATTTGATGATTTAAATTGAATTTTGTTTATAAAATGTTACTACATACATATATTTTGTTTTATTTAAACATAAGAGAGAGCGCCACGAAATCCCAAAAAAAAATAAAAAAATTCCAAATTACAAAATTCCAAAAAACTTCAAAAAGTAAATCAAATTTACAGATTTAAAAATTATTTATAAAATGAGGGAATTGTTTAGTAGGGGTTTCGTGCTCATCAGAATTATTAAGAAAAAACTTAATTTGGTAAATAATTAAGAATAACAATTAATTTCGTACGTTATTTCATTTCTATATATAACTACATATATACATATATATATATATGTGTGTGTAAATGCGAAATGCTGAATGTGAAACAATTTTTAGTTGGTTATGAAAACAATGTTATACGCTTTTTGCAAAATATTTATATATATGTATGTATATTTACAAGATTCTGAATTAAGAGGGATTTTAAAGGTGGATTCAAAATCAGGATTTTAATAACTTGTTTAGTGTGGGTTTGGGGGGCGGCAATTATATGTTTAATTATATGTTTAATTAGAAGAGACTTTCAGAGTTTAAATCAGAGTTTTACACCCTTCACAAAACATTTACATATAATGTTTATGAGATATTCTGAATTTGGAGTGATTTTTAGTTGGTTATGTCATCAAGGTTGTTCGCTTTTTCCACAATGTTTAGAATAAGAAATATAAATATGTAGCATATATTATTTTTTAAATTTTTTTCCCCCAACTTTTTTCGCATTCAACAGACTCTTTTGTTTTAATATATTTTTTGTTTCCAATAAATTGACCTCACATGCATAATAAAAAAAATTCAAAAGGAATGATACTTAATAAGAAAACCGCGTTGGGATTTTAGAATTTTGAAATTTTAAATTTGGAATTTTGTATTTTGGGACTTCGTAATCCAAACATAATCTATAAACAAACGGTATTCAACCAAGATTAAATATTTTTAAGTTCCACAAACAATTAAACTTTTTTTAAAAATTGATTTATAGAAACTGGTTGAATGTTCGTCGGTCACACACAATTAAACTTTTAATTAAACAATTGTACAAATTTCAGTATTATCGCTAATTTAAAGTACGGCATAACATGATTAACAAAACTATTACATTCAATTGTTATACCGGAAATTTGTAATAAAATAAAAAAAAAAAAAATTTAATAAAAGAATAAGTAAAGAATAAAAATAAATATTTTAATCAAAAACATTTAGGAAAAATTAAAGAAGCAGATTCAAATAACTATTAAAATTATATAAAAATTAAAGAAAATAAAATACTATTCAAGACTTCTTACAAAAGATTATACCTGATTATATCATTAATCTCAAAAGGAAATACTTTTATGCATGACAAAATTGTGCAAGAAATTAGAATTTCTATAACTTTAAGGTTTTTGACCGACGTCTATAGTTTAAAACTATTGCAATATATTCTTAATTGTATACTGCATATTATTTTTAACTGCTACTTTTATAGCACTTTATTTTTCAAAAAACTTTAAAATAACATTAATCAAGTGATTTTTCTTAAACAACTTTTTTTCTTTTTTTTTATACGCTAACTAAATGCTAAGAACTGGTTCCTTTATACATAATATGTAGGTTTAATTAAATGGGAGGGAAATACGATAAAAGGAGTTAAGGAGTAAATTGCAAATGAACCTATAAAGATTAGTTTTCAATTTTTGCAAATTGTAGAATGAAACGTTATTTGCAGAGGGGAACACATTAGATAAGTTGTAACAACAAATTAGTTTGAATAGTAAATAAAACGCTATTATCATTAATATATGTATGTACTTTCAAAATTTTATTTACGTAAATATTTAGAAATATCTTTATTAATTCAATCTATAAATATTTAAAATACACAATAGATTTAAATCTAGGATAAAAATTAGCTGTATATTTTCTTTTATACATGAAATAATAACATAACATTTTTATCAAAAATTCCATGAATTCTTCGATTCAATCAAACAAAACCAATTTGCACTTTTACGTGAATGCGCCCTTATTATATTGCTACAAAACCTCTTATAAGCAGTTAGATACTTTAATTATTTTCCTTCTATAATGAAATTATGTAAGTACAATAAATTCTAAGGGGGTATATAAATATAAAGGGGGCCTTAACTTCACGCAGGAATGTGTTATATATTACTGCATGTTGCAACAGCTATTGTCACTGTTAGCAAAATAGTAATAATAATAGGATGATTCATTGTTTTCTTACAATGCCACTCCCAATCCAATGTTTTCGCATTCTATTCTCCTATCCTTTCCTACCCCTAGCCAATATACTGGGTTAGCAGTACGGATTTCATTCCATTTTATTGGCTAAAGGGTGAGGTGGGTTTAGTCAGTAAGAATCTGACACTACCAAAGAGGAATTCTTTGTGTCTTTGGAATATTCCCACCTTCCTTCGGAAACAAAAAATATATATACATATACATATATGTATACATGTATGTGTCCATTTTTATTAATTTAAATTATGTACTAGGTAGGTACCTACCTATAAAAAAAACTAATTTTTTAAAGTTTCTCTTCAATTTTCAATAAAAAAATATTTATTATACCCATTTAGTTAGTACATAATAAATTAAAATTTAATAAAATAAATTAAAAATAAAAAAAGCTTTTCCTTTAATATTTTATGATTCTTTAAAATGTATAAAAACATAAAAACATTAAAATGTCAAAATATTACATTTATTTTTACTTATTCTCTATTTTATTTTCATTCAATTTCATTTGAATTCAACAAAATAAAAATATATATAACATTAATTTTCAACAGCTTAAATTAACTAAATCAAAATATCTACAATAAAAATAATTAATATAATCAAAAATAACACGTTTAAAAATAAATAATATACTAATACAATCACAATAAAAATGTTAATAAACAATAAAAAAAAGAAATTATATACCATGCCATTCCATGACAAAAAAAAAAACAGAAGAAAATTAAATGAAACAAAAAACCGTAAAAGATTAAATAATTGACTCAATTATTGTGTAGTCCACTGTCAAGAGTATCGTCGTTCATTCGTTTTTTTTTTTTATGTTATACTATGCTATATTCTGCTACTTGCTTCTGTTATGTTACGTTACACACAGTTTATTTCATTTCATTTTAATTTCTTTTATTTTGATTTTTTTTTTTTTTACTACTCTACATAATATGGTATAAAACCCAGACGTCTGGCACACAAAATTTTTCGTTTTAAAATATACAAAAAAAAAAAAAACAACAACAACAAAAATAAGTATAAATAGAGTATATATTGTGTGTACACCCTAATTCCGATATACCCGACAAACTTGATTCTATATCAGTCGTTTTTTATTTTTACAACAGTACTTACATATTTTATACAAAAAACTAGAATGGAAAAATACATTGTACAAATTAGATTGAATGTATGTGTTTATATTAGATTATGTGTTTGTGAATATATAATGTATTTTGTATAGATATTCATATTGTATTTATAGTATATAATAAAATACATTTATACACAAGTATATAAGATTCATAAAATTGCCTTTCTTGTTCGTTACTTACTCTCTTGTACCTTCTTTTTTTTCTTTCTTGAAATCATTTATATGTATATGAAAAATAAGTTTTTAAAAAAAAAAAAAGCTTTGGTACATTTTCCCTTCGCACCCGCACAAATCACACAAAATAAAATTCCATTCAAAGTATTCAAGCATGTTTACACAATCAAATTCACGAGAAAAAATAAAAATAAAAGCAAAAAAGTTTGACATGTAGGAATTTGTGCCAAATGTGCAACAGAGAAACAATGAAACAATTAATATTTTATTGAATGTAGTATAAGGATGTGTATGTGTATAGTTAAAAGGGAAATAGAATGCATTTATAGTTTTTTGACATTTCTTTTTCGACTGTGCGATAATTTTTTTGTGTTTTTGTATTTGGAAAAATTTATATTTGTTATTACAGTGCATATAAATGTTAAGTGTACAGATAAAATAACATTAAAAATGTTTGCATTGGTGTATTTTCCGTATAAATTTAATAACAGTGACAGTGTTAAATTGAAAAAGAGATTTAATAATGAAAAAAAAAATCACTCTTTTTCAATTTTATCATAATTTCTCTCTTTTATCACAATTTTCACTCATTTTCATGAAAATTTAATGATATACATAATACAAATGTATCTATACTATAGCCATCCAAAATGTATACATATGTACATATCGTATAATATGGAAAAGCAATAAAAGAGAATTTTAAGAATAATGGAAATGAAATTTTTAATGAAAATCCAATAGAAAAAATATGAAACAATGAAAAACAGAACGAAAAAAAAAATAATTAAAAGAAAATAAAAATAAATTTTGAGTGCATTGGCCGAATAAAATTCCTCATCAGCATTTATATAAACACATACATATATTCAAATGCATACATGTAAACTAATAACTGTATATTATTATTTTTATTTTTTTTTTTCTGACATTTTATAATATAATATTATACCATTATACGCCTTTATATACATCTCCATATGCATATTAAAATTTCGTAAATGTGTTTGTAAGATAAATTGAATTGTATGGAATTGGAATAATTTATCCAATAAAATTTTATAAAATGAATATATTTTTATATTTACAGTTGTATATGCGTGTTTGTATTTATTTTCATTTCAATTTTATCACACATATAAAAATATACTATATGTACACATATATGGATATCAATTTTAAATTGTTTGAGAATTGTAAATTGTTTATAATTGTGTATGGATGCATGTGTATGTGGCTGTAATAATATTAAAAGTAAAAACTTTTTTTTTTATGTAATAAAATTTTTATAAGGGTATTAAATTTTTAAGTTCAAGGTTAATTATTATGAGTATTTAATGTGAATTTTTATATTGAATGTATATTTATAAATTTTTTTTCTTTTTATTTATTTTATTTATTTTTATATTTTTTTTTAGTTAACTTTTTTAATTTTTTTTTTTTTTTGTATTAATGACATATTAAAAAAAAAAAAAATGTAGATATTTTTTAAATGTTTATATTAAGTGTACGAGTATACATTATGTACATAAATACCTACATATGTACATATGTATGTAAGCATTTATGTAGATTATAAAAACTTATGTATAAAAAATAAATAAAAACGTCATTAATATGTTAAATTATACAATATACAACAAACATATGGATGCTTAAATATTTATGTAAATACATATGTATGTAGGCACATATCTTATAAAAGAACATAAATTTATAGATAGGCATCTATGTAGATTGAAAGTTTAAATTTATAAAAAAAAATAATTTAAATTAAAAGTTACCTACTATTTTAAATAATTAAATTTAATACAACCTACTTTATTAATTACCACAAATTGAACTTTCTTGTAAACTAGGATACATTTTATTGAATTGAAAATATAAATAAATCAAAACAAATTAAATGGGTACCTATATAGGTACCTATTATTAGTTACCACAATAAAAGTAAGATTAAAAGTTCAGATAAGTTCTATAATCATTTCGAAAGAAAATTTTTCTTAAGGTAGGTTAAGACTAAAAGGTACATAACACTATAGGTAAGTAGGTACATATAAGTACATATACAGCTATGAAAATTAAAAACTGGTTAGATATTTTATATAAAACAGAAAATCAAAATAGGAAAAACTACATAAGTATCTAATAGGTACATATGTTATTTCAAAAAGAAATATGTATGTATGTGTCTAACTATGAATAGGATTCATAATTATTTTGTTAATTTGCTAAGTTAAAATTTTATAAACCAAAAAAAAAATAGGAAAATTCCATTCTAATATTCCTAGGATCAATACAAGCTAATTATAGTTAAACAACTTTGCCTTTACAATCATGTGATTGCATAATGGTACATATATCTTTTATATATACCTAGTAGTACCTACATATATGCAATAAAGATATACACTTTTCCTATACATACTTATTTACATACAGTTTACAAACGAAATCTATTTAGGTATATGAAATATTTAATCAAATTTAAATTTTTAAAAATTTTAATTTTTTTCGTGCAAAATTAATTTTAAGTAAAAATTTTCTACGATTGAATTAATTTAATTAATTTAATTAATACCGAAATTTATTGATTTTATAAATTTGTGTAACAAAAAACTAATACATATTATCATAACATTATTTCTACAAAATGAATAAATTGATTTTTCTAAATAATAAAAAAAAAATTTTCAAGAATTCTTACAGATTGATATGAAAAAAACTTAACAAAGAAAAATATATGTATACGTAGCTATAGGTACTATTAAAGAAATGAGATTTTGTTGTCTGAATGTCATCAATTAATAGTTTCTACAATTTTTTTTTAGTTTGTTCTTCTAAGTTAGATAGGTACATACTACTTTTAGATTCCAAAAGTCAAACTTTCTTAGTTCAAAGTCTCTGTTTTCAGTCACTCAATTTTCTAGAATTCGAAAAAAAAATTCTGTTTTCTTGGTTTTAAATCTTTTTGTATTTTGAATTCTCTAAGTATCTAATAAATCGATATTTATGTACCTATTACAAATAAATTTTTGAGATCGCTTGCAAATTCGACTTAAGGAAGTTTCATTTTATTTGAATTCCTAACATTAGAAAATTCAACTCTTTTAATTTAATCAACTCTTTCTATTACATATAAAAAAAAAAAAACAAGTGTAGATACATAGGTATTTACATACATATATATTTAATTTTGAAATTCTATTATTCAGTTCGGAAAATTTATTTTCTATTAAAAAATTAACTCTAAAACTCTATGAAATTCTTTAATAATTTTAGAAAATAATCAATTAAATTTAAAAATTTCATATTATTTTTGAGAAATTAATAAAAATAAATTAATAAATTGATTACCAAATAATGTTAATAAAATTAAAAAGAGTTTTAAAATCGTTTAAGTACCTATTGTACAATATACATATATGTAAATGTACATTATGTATAAACTTAAAACTCTCGTTACGCAATATTTATTTCCAAATTAGTTCTATAAATTTTTTATTTGCTTTCATATTGGGTACACTTTCAAACTAAAACAATTTCTCAAAAAAAACAAAATGTCTATTAAAACATTTTTTTTTTTTTATTAAAAATGGTTATTTAATTTTCATGTTCATTTGGGTATTACAATAAATTGTATATTTTTAAACATAATATCTTTAAAATCCACCTATTTAGGTATTTTATATTTTCTCAATAAAGTTATGAGAAAGTGCAAAATAAAAAAAAAAAAATACAATATAAAATACCTACTTACTTATGTGTACAATGTAGTACATATGTACACACTTATGTATTTTTAAAATTATGAAAATTGATCGAATATTTCAATTTTAATAAAAATTAGTTAGGTACCTACCTACCTATACAATAAATTTTGATACCATTATTTGAAATTATTAGTTTAAATCTAATAAAATTTAAAACATTTTATTATTTCTTTTATTATTTTATTTAAGTCTACTCTTTCCACTTTTTTTTTTCTATTTATTCATTTTCAGAATTGAAAAGTTTAAAAACTTAGATATTTTCCCTAAAAATTAATAGATACCTAATATCTATTTATTTAAATAATATTTTTATTTATTAAATACATACATACAAATGTATGTATGTATTGTATGATACATCAAACAGACAAATTATCAACCATCTACACAAGAAAAAAAAGTTTAAATTAAAATCAGGAAACTAACTACATACATACCTACATATAAAAAAAAAAAAAAAACTTTTAAAACAAAATTTTAAACGAGAATTGAATAAAAATTCACATGATTTAAAAATTAAAAGAAAAAGTAAAAATAAACTAAGAAACGTGAAAATATTTTAAATTCCAAACATTCCGTTTATAGAAAGAGCTTTTCTGTTTTTTTTTTTTTTTTTGTATATTTTTATTTTATTTTTTCCTGTTTTTATTTTTTTTTTTCTCATTTTCAACTTTTATTGGTTTGAATTGTTTAAAATGATAAGTTTTTAGTTTGATGGTAAAACAACACATTTAAATACAAAATGCATACACCTATGCAAACAAAAATCAAATTGCATTTAAAACTATGTAAGTGTGTTAACTTTATTCCATTTAAGTATTATAAAAAAACAAAAAAAAAGCTACCGAATAACATTTATAAATTAACTGAACTTGTTAAAAATGTTAAATATGAAAATCATGAAAATCTTATACTACAGATTTGATAATAAATTCTATGTAAGTATTCATATATTATGTAGTATACATATGTACATAATAAATGTAATGTAATCGTAAAATGTTGCTTTAAAACTTAACCATAAAGAGCGAAAGTGTATTTTTTTATATTATAATAAAAATCGGCAGAGAGCAAAATTTTGAAACAAAATTAGATATTTTTAAGTTTTTAGTTCGCTACAAAACTACATTTTCTTTTAGTCATGTCATTATATTCTCTATATGTATATATGTATGTACATAATACAAGCATAGTTAATTTAACAGTATTTATTATTTTAACAGTATTATTATTCGATGGTTGGGAAGTGGGAGATATAATTGTTACGACAAAATACAGATATATATTTTTTACAACACAAATCTGAAATAACATTGTGTTTTGATTGTATTTTATAAAACATGAGTTTTTTTTTTTTCATTTGCTCCTTTCGTCGTACTTCGTTAAGCCGGCTCCAAAAAAAAAACAAAAAAAAAAAATCAATTTAAAAATAGAAAAACTGAGAGTATTTTTTTTTTTATATGTTTTATTTTTGAGTGAGACAAAATTTGATACGGATAAAAAAGAAAAGCTTTTTTTTTTTTTTTTATTAATTGAATTTTAAATGAACAAGTTTTGTATGTATAAATTAATTTTCTATTTCAACAGATTTGTAAGCTGCCTGCTGATTAACAAGATTTTTAGAATTTATAAGTAGGTACATAGTTTAAAAATTCAAATAACCAATTTTTTTTTTTTTTTTAAATTAATTTGCAATATTTACCAACAAATATACAAATATATGTAGGTATATGATCAATGATGTCAAAGTTATTCAGATATATGTACATATATGGTAGGTAACACTTTTTATACCTTGCACCTAAAGTATAGGGTATATTAACTTTAGTATAGTGTTTCTAACCACCAAAAGATCAAGTTAGATATTGAGATGTACATATATGTAAATATTCTGAATCAGTGTGAACTACTGAGTCGATTTAACGATGTCTGTCCGTTTGCACGATAACTCAAAAACATATAGTAGGTTACTAATTACGAAAGAAAGGCGAGCATTGTACCTGAAAAAAATCGGTTCATGAGTTCGCATTTTGGAAGCTTCCGAACGACGAGCTCAAGAGCAAACGTATCTCCAAAACCAATAAAGATAGCACCTATATATTTTCGTTCAAAGGTGCTCTGTCATGTTTCCTTTATGTTCCTGTAAAATTTGAGATGATTTAGACCATGGGTTCGAATTTTGGAAGCTTCCGAACTAGCCAGAGAGCAAACGAGTATAGCTCCAAAACCAATAAAGACAAAACCTTTAAAATTGGTACAAGGGTGTTCTGTAATGATTCTTCTATGTTCTTGAAATTTAAGATGAAATTTAAAATGGCGGTTCGGGTAGTTGACACACGCCTTCCAAGGCCTAACAAGCATGTCTTCGAAATTAATAAAAATAGAAACTTGAGTTTTGTACAAGGGTGTTAAATCATGCCTCTTTTACGTTCCTGAAATACGAGTTGAATTAGGAAGGAAAGGGAGGTGGTTCAACCAATTGCCACACGCCTCCGAAAGCTTAACAAGCATATCTCCGAAACTAATAAATATATACCCTTACAATTTTGTACAACGATACTCTACTCTATACAAAGCTAGAATTACTTTTTATTTTTAAAAATAAACTAAGAATTTTTAATAAAGTAACTTATGAATTTTTAATTTAATTTTAATTTAATTCTATTACCTACATGTATTTATTAAAAATTTTTAAATTCATTTAAAATAAAAGTTTTTCAAAAAATCTTGAAAAAAATGTAAGTTTTTAAATTTTGGAAATTAAAATTTTAATATAGTTTATATATTATGTATGATATTGTCATACTAATGTATGCGACCTTGATTAAATCCATAAATCTGTGCTACTCAAAAACGTAGTTGCAAATAATTATATTTTATATTTCTTAGACAGGAAAAATTTGCAATAAAATAAAAGATTTGTTGTTTCTTTAATATTATATCGAACTCTGTTCTTTAATTACATATTTTGGTGTATATATAACATAATATGAAATCTACATTATCATTAATTATAGTACAGTTTAAGAGAAAGAAAATATCATACATACATATACAAAACAATAAGTCATATGTATCTAAACGAAATCTAATAAAATAAAGTCATGTATTTCAAATATTCCGTGTAACATAATTATACATATGTCTTTAATCCGTGTAATCATAAATTTCTTACAAGTACGACAACTTACTTCTGAATTAACTTTTTACATTCATAAATGTTTTCAAACCGTAAATCCTTTTTTTTTTTAGGAATAAATTTACCTTCCAATAAAAAACTTTAAATAAAAAAATTATTTTAGAGATTTATGATTTTAGATGTGATTAAAAATTATGTATCACTCCTGACTGACTGTCCCTCGATTTAGTTAGTTTCAAAAAAATTACATTTCTATAAATATGCGTAATAGTAAATGAATATGAGTAATTATTATATGTATGTTTTGTAAATTTACAACCATTTTAATGAGATATGATAATTTTAAAATCATATCCGTTTTTTTTTTATATATATTTTTTGTTATTTTTTTTATCTAAGTACACATACACATAGTATATATATATATTTACTAGCCTACATATTTTTAAAATCCAATTTTGAAACATGTTAATATAATTATGAGGATTAAAAAAGATTTATTTTAATTCAAATTATAATTTTTATATAAATTATGTGATTAAATAATACTTATAGGATACTTATTAAATTAAAAAAAAAAATTGAAACTTTAATTGAATTCAATTTAAAATAAAATTTGTTTTTTTTTTAAACTGGAATTTTTTTCTTCAAAATCAAATTATTTGTATTAAAAATGGCATTTATTGGCAAAATATAACATTTATTCAAAAACTAATTTCTTTTTTTCGTTCGACATTTAATATGGGGTTATGTTAAATTTAAACAAGTCAATATTTTTTGTAGGGATAACCTTTTTTAAATGAATTTAAAAAATATCATTAAAAATACAAGTGGTATGCTGTGAATCACAAGGACAACACTAGTGATGCTCTAGGAAAAATTAAGAATTAAATAATAAATAATAAAATGATAAAGTTTTAAAAATTCTAAAATAAAGTTTGTAAAAAATAATAATTCTGTTAAAGTTTCCGCATCCTATTTCCTATCCCTATTCTCTAGCCAATATACTGCGTTAGAAGGTAGGGATTTCATCCCGTTATATTGGCTAAAGAAAGAGGTGGGCTTAGTCAGTAAGAATCTGACATTACCAAGGGGAAATTCTTGGGGTCTTCGGAAGATTCTCACCTCTCTTAGGGGGGAGGGGGGAATGTAAACGTTATATAACTTGTGGTTTCCACTGGCGTTAAATTAACGCATGAAACAAATTAAATCTTAAAGTGTAATTGAAACCACTACAACTGCGACTTTTTTGAATTCATGACTGAAAAATTTTAACAAGCTTCTTGACATCTTCATAGATTCAAATTAAAACGTGAGTTTGACGTTTGACAGTAAAAATAAAAAAAAAAAACCCTATGTACACAACAAAAATATATCATAAATTAGTTTTGTTTGAAGCGTTAACACCCAATTAAGAGCTCTTTTAAAACAAAAAATTTTCAAACTTATCAATAGTCATGAGACAAAAATTTTTATAATTATCACCATCCTCCCAAAAAATATCTTTTAATAAATGACTCCCCAATATCGTATTTTTTTTTTCATTTCCAAAAATGGATTCACCGAAAATTTATGAGATTTTTTTAACTGCCTTATTTTTAATATTTCCATAAATCCTTCAAGGTTTTTAATGTTGTTTATTGTTCTAATTCATGTTAAAAATAAAAAGTCAAGACGCCAAATGCCTACATTTTACGCCATATTTGAAGTGTGACATCAAAAACGTTATAACACTATTTAACATAAATCGAGACTGCGAGTAAGAGAGGAATTCTTTGTAGTAGATGTTATCCTTTAAAGAAAACACAAGTAGCCTTATGAAAATCTGTCGTAGGCCTCCGGTGTTATAAACTAATCTCCAAAACAAAAATGAGTCCCATTATTTTTCCTAAAATTTAAGTTAAAGATATTCATTTATTCATTTTTAAAGATTAATATTTAAAGGGATTATTTCATTTTGTTGGGGGTTTAGTTTTGTTTTTAGAGTTTGGGAAATAATTCATAAAAGAAGTAAACTCTAAAAATTCGAAAAATATTTTTGGGGATTAGTTAATTTTTTTTTTTCTTTTTTTTTACTATCAACTTTTTTTTTAACTTTCACTATCCATTTAACTTAGTTTAACTGTTAATTTTTTTTAAGGATTAGTTCATAACGTTATCATCGTGTATATTGTAAGAACTGAGTAGTTAATATAGAGTAGTAGTAGGTTTATTTTGAAGATTTTATTGTATTTAATTATTGTGCTATTAATTTTTTAAACAGTCCAGCATCGTTACTCTGAAAGAGGATACCGTTACTCTGAAAGGGGATACCAAAAGCGATAACCACAGAAATTGCAGGGACTCCTCCCAGTTTTATTATATTATATAACATTTTTTTTAATAATAATATAATTTTATACTTTTATACTTAATTTTTCCCATTACAAAAAAATTTTACGACTTGTATAATAAGACTAATGTACCTACAGTTAAAACGGTAAACCTAAGACCATTCAGTAGTTAAAAATCTTCTTTGAATATATTTATAATTTTTATAGGCGAATTTTGCAGAAAATCTGGGCCAAAGTATAAAATAATATAATAAACTAATTATTATCAAATGTTATTCTTACCTTTACACTTTTGACTTACACAAGTTACATTACAGTTTACACCTCTTTGATTTACAAATTTTTCGCGTTTTTACCTTGAATCTAATTTTATCTCAATTTTAATTTTTTTTTTTTTTTTTTTTTAGTTTTTACGTCAATCAAAAATTGCGAATACATATTAATTTATATCTATCTATAGGCACATATGTGTATGTATTTGTTTTTAAATTTATTAAAATATTGTAACAAAAATCATTCAAGTAACTTTGTAAGTATGTATGTATGTATGGATTACGATTTACGAATTGATTTTTTGCAACGAGGTTTGAACTATTTTTGATATAAAAGTAGGTACATTTTATATCAGTATAGTATGTACCTATGTATGTATCTACATATAAATAAAATTGTTCGGGCGTGAATAATAATGAGTTGTATTTTATTTTAATTCAAATTAAAAAAAATATGTATAACAAATAAAAAGCGAAAGAAATCCATAAAAATATTTAAATGACCAATAAAAAATAAAAAAAAAAATTAAGAAATTTTTTTAAATACATTTTTTATATTTTAATAGATTTTTTACTTTAATGTAACAAGAAAATTTCAATATGGCGTCCATTTTTTCTTATAAAATGAAAAAAAAAAAAAAACATTTTTTTTTTCTTTTAAATTCTTGACATATTTTATTTATTTTGTTTTTTTTTTTTTCTCTATATCTACTTATAAATTTATGTAAGGATGTATGTATAACTTGGTATAACATTAATGCGCTAAAATTTCTCATATTTATCTTTCACTCTTCCTCATTTTTTTTTTTTTTTTCGTATTTAAAAGGTAACAAAGAAAATATGAAATGAAAATATAAATGAAAACAAAAAAAAAAAGATGGGTTAGGGATTTAGCAAAAAATGAAAATTATCAACTCTTTTATTTTATTTATTTTTTTTTTTTGTTGTTATACTGTCGTTGTTGACGGCCATTTAAAAAGTATAAAATAAAAATATATTTTCTTACAGGTAGTTATTAATTTTTATTCAATGAAATATTATTTTATCTTAAAATGGTGAAAATTAGAAAGCAAAAAAACAAAAAAAATACAAATAAATATCTAAATTTGAAGTAAAAATAAAAATTAATAGGTATAAAACACAAAACTTAAAAAGTGCTTACATATCTACAAATAAATTCGTTAGCACCTACTCATATACGTTTTATATGTATAGATAGGATACCTATATTTTATAAAAATACATAAACTTTTGTAAATTGCTGTATAAGTTGAAAAATTTTTCTTTTTTGTTTTGGTGGTTTTTTTTATAAAAAAAAATTCTTCTAATCTTAAATATTTTGCAGAAAGGGCATCGAATACACAAAAAAGAAAAAAAAAATAACCATGCAAATTATACAAAATTTATACCAAATCAAAAACCTGTTCCAATTTTTTTTGTGGTTTTTTTGTTTTCTATACTTTTCTTTTTTCTTTTTCTTTTTCTCTTTCTATTTTTGTTTTTTTTTTTGCACTGTTGAAAGCAATTGAATTAATAAAACAATTTATTTTATTTTGTTTAAATTTAACCTACATCAAGAATTTCGAATTACATATTTGATGGAAAATTGGTTATTAAAGTACAGTTTGAACCTCTTATCAATTTATCATTAGGTATTTTCCTAGTACCTACCTATGACAACACAATATAAAAACTAAAACGGTCTTCTTTGTAACACAGAGTGTTCCCGATTATTCAGTATAATTTTTATTTAAAGATTTTTAATTAATTTTTAGGAATTTTATGATTATTAATGTGTTTCATACCTCGAAAATTTTTCATCAATCTTTATATATCCACTGAACTGATAGAATTTAACATCACAATACCGTTCTTAGATTAATTAATTAACAAATCATATCTATCTTAAAAAAAATTGCTAAAATGCTAGAAACGATTAAAATTTTAATATCTATAAAGAAATAAGATGTATATTAATTTCATTTGCCCAAAACTTTGCATAATTCAACGATTTAAATAAAAGATATTTACGGTACGTTTAAGTGTTTAATTTTAAATAAATAATAATTTGATATTCATAGTCTATTATATCTTTACTGTGTTTCAATTAAAAAAAATATAATCAACATGAAAATTATATAAAATTTTAACAACAGAACATAATTTTTTAATAGCAGTAAATAAAAGAATGCATGTAAAAAAAAAAGAATACAGTCGAATATAAATTAGATATTCACTGTTTTAAACATCACACTTCAGTTCTTAAATAATTTGAACCTGAGGAAATTATAATATAATTATGTAGAATGTGCTTATAAACCCCTATGTACCTACAATGTATATTGTTTTTTTAAATGTTGAATACCAAAATATTAAAAAAAAAAAAAATTGATGAATGAATTACTTGAATTTTGCATTTTAAGAACTGGAAATGGAATAGAGAATTAGAAAAAGAAGAAACTTCATGACACATAATCAAAAACTCCGGATCTGTACTTCGATCAAAATATATGCATCTAGATATTAGAAGAATATTGCTTTACGGAAGATGAATTGTTTTCTTCAATTTCTTAAGAGGCAGTAGGGCTGATAGAAGTGATGTAAATGCGACAACACGTAATAATAGGTGAAGCACAATAGATTTAAAATAAATAATACTGATCTGGTCTAATCTAAAGTAAAACTAATAAATTTTGTACTTGAACAAAAATACAATTAATATTGAAAAATTAAAAACTACTATTAATGTTCAATTGATCAGAATTAATTCAAAATCTTTCATTTAATTTGACACAAAAATCGAACCATTGTCCAAGTTCTACTAAATATGCCACTTAAATATTAGTTTAACAAAACATTTTAATAACATGATAAGGTATATGTTAACAAAAAAATGTTATGTTAATAAATGTTAACAAAACAAAAAAGCACATCTTCAATTTTCTAAAAAATCTTTACCTCGAAAAACTATAAAAGTGAAACGAGACTGTTAGAATGAAAGAATTGATTTTTTTTTATTTTTTTTTTAATCCATTTCTCTGCCACATAAATGTGGACAGGAAATTACACAGCCCCTGTTCAGGCGTGACTGTAAATGTTGTAAGGTGGAATAACTCTTACAACGTGTGTGGGAATCGAACCAACACTCCCTCGGTGTTTACTGCGTATTTTATACGCTCTTACCCAATACCGAGGCCGTATTTTAGTCATTTTAATAATTTTAAGCATATGTATTTTTAGCGAAAAACCTCGAAAAATAAATATAAATAGGTATGTAGGTACGATTATTTTGTTTTTTATTTTGCAAATTTTGAAATAATATATGTAGTTCTGAAGTTATTTTTTTGCATTATAATGCAAAAACATAAATTTAATTAAATTATATTGTAAATTTTCAAAACGATTACTAACGATTATTAAATAAAGGAGAAAATATAAATTAAATTTCTCATTTCGTTTATTACAATTAAAAAAATCTTCTAATATTTCTTTAATTATTGACCTAACATAAATAGTTTGTTTTAAATGTTAAAGATTTAGATAAATAATTAGTAAATAAAATTTATCGACCATCTTCTGTTTAATGCAACAATCAAAAATTAATATTTAAGTATCTTTAAAATATAACAATTTATATAAATGTAAAAAGAGTATGCGCTCTATGATGTAAAAATATTTGTTTTAATGTATTTTTTGTTTTTTTTTTCTTCACAAACCAAAAATTAAAAAAAAAAAAAAAAGTAAAATGCCAATATTTTGACTTTTCTTGTCTTATCATTTTATTTGTTTTGATTTTTTAGAATTAATTTTCTTTTTGTCGTTTTTTTTTTTTTTTTATTCTCTTTGCATTTTCTTATTTTCATATTAATATTTAATTCTCTTTATTTTACTCTTAGCTTATCTAAAAACTTAAAAGTAAAATTTTAAATACACTAAATTTCATTTCATTCATTAACAGCTTTTTTTTTCTATTGTACTTGTATTTGTTTTGTATATACACACTACACTAATCAATCTTGCAAACTATACTTTAGTATAACATACATTTTTTCTCTTTTTTTCAATTTTACTTTAAGTTCTCTTTAAAAAAATTTTCATTTTATTTAACACATAATAAACTGGGTAAAAGTAAACGAAAACACATTCTTAACAAAAATAAATAAAGAGTAGGTACTTATTGAAAAATCAAAAAGAAAAGAAAACGGCTGAGATTGAGTTTTGCTTGACTCTTTTGAGTTGAGATCAAATGAAATGAAAAAGCAGTCAGTAGTCATATAAAAAAAAATTGATGAAAAATACTGTACAGTGTACTGACTCATTAGAAAAAACAAAAAAAAAAAAAAACAAGAGAGAAACAGCTGGCACTGGCAGGAATATTGCCTAATTTTTTTTTTAAACCGGCGGCATACTAGCCGAGTCAGCAGCATGTGGCTAATATAATATTATTATATCTGATCCAAAACAATATTATATTATATTGATATTTAGTTGTACATATATATTTTGATATTATTTGTATACATGTTTGTACATATATAAATATAGAATATGTATATGTATATGTATATGTAATATGTATTTTATGGTTTAATGCGATGATTAAATTATAGTTTTCACTCATAATATAATTTTTTCATTGTTGCCATATTCATTATATTTTATATTTACCAACACATATGCACATATAATTATTATATATTATATTATTTAATTTAAATTGATTCAAAATATATAGGAATACTATCCGATAAGTAATAAATAACATAAAATAAATATTTTATGTGTATTCGTGTATAGATATATAGTATTTATCTATATATTAATAATATCAGCTGATTTTATAAGAATGAAATACAAAAAAAAAACGAGTGATAATTTTATAATCGTTGGGATTTTTTTGTTTTTAAAGTTTTGTTTTGGTCTGGGAATTTGTATTTTATAATCCAGTCATATCATACAAGTCACCGAATTTATAATATGTATGTACATATAGCTATAAGTATGTAGTACATAATACTTAAAAAGTTTTGTTTATACATATTTTTTTTTGCCTTATTATAAGAAGTATAGTGCACAATTTTGAGTGATTTTATGTTTGAAAGGAAACTTAATATTAAATTATTTCTTTTTCTCAAGGTTTTTTTTGGCAAATTCTTTTGTGAGCAAATGTTTTAGGATTTTTTTTTTTTCAATTAATTAAATTTGGAAAAGCTTTTAGCTTTTATTGGAAGTTTAAGAAAGAGGAAATTATAAATGCACTCTTTTATGTACATAATAATGTATAAGTAAAGGTTATTTTTACATTTTATATTAGATTGTTCAGAATAGGTGACAAAAAGAAATCAAAATATGTAAGTAGGTAGATACATACTACATAATATATATCTTATATGTATATTAGAGTGGAACGGAATGCAAGAAAAAATAAAACAATAATAATAAACAAATGGAAAATTTTTATACTTGTTATACAGTTATAATAAAGTACAATTATAAAAAATAATATTTTTTATTAAAAAACATATACATATATATTTTGATACTTATATGAATAAACAAATTAATTCGATATGATCAACTACAATTAATGGAACGGGGTAATTTTTTTTTAATTTTCATATTTAAAATTATTTCAGTAAAAATAAATTTTTGCAGTTATAAAATAAAAATATTATTTTAAAAATAAAAAATTGTATAGGTGACCAACTAAAATTAAATAAATTTAAATTAAGTACCTATTGTAGGTTATATGGATTCGCTTAAACCAAATGATTTTATTTTTGTTAATTTGTTCATTAAAGGGTTATCAGTTCCATAAAACTAAAGAACGTAAATTTCATTAAATAATAGTAATTTAAGAACATTCGTAACCCAATATCTAGATATCTTTAAAATAAATTGCTTTTACGCTACAATTTATTTAACCACATTTAAAATTATCTTGAGATTTATAGATTCAAAACATTAAAGCAAGTATTTTATTCTTATTTTTTTATTCAAAATAATTAAAATTAAACTTATATTAAAGTTATTACACATATATGTACATAATGTCTTTTAAAAAATAAAAAAAAATAAAAAGTAAGGGAAAATCAAATAAAAACCTAGAAGTATGCAATATTTAACAATCGATTTTTTTACATGTATTTTAAATTTTTTTGTGGAAAGCTTCGGTAGCCTAGTGGGTAGGCGTGTGGCGTATTAACCGAAGGAGTGTGGGTTCAATCCCTGCACAGGTCGTAAGTGTTTTTTCTTTACATACCCCCCTTACGACCAAATATAATGTAAATATATAGTATATAATATAAACAAAATAAATAATATTAGTATATAATTTAATAATGGTATAAAAACCTTTAATGGTTTTGGTAGCCGATGGTTCAATAATATTGCATTACATTTATGTATGTAATTTTAATATAAATAAATAAATAAATCTTATTGGCCGAGTTTTTAGACTTAGGGTGTATTAATCGTTAAAGTACAAGTTTAAGTTCTGCACAGGTAATAAATGTTTTTAATTATAAAGAAAATTATTAAGTAATTCCCCTTGCTACCAAATATATTGTTAGTATATTAATAATTAAATAAAAAATAAGTACATATAACTATTTTATAATTAACATCATATTGAAATATATGATAAATATAATTCTTGTATAATATGTATGTATATGTCTTATAATAATATTTTAAAATAGCTACAAATGAGTAAACAATTACTTAGTTGAAACTATTGATTTCAGAAATTAAAGCTCATTCCAATATACATAATAAATGGCTTAGTGAATGCCCTTTTACTCCTTATAGGAGTGAAAAAGAAAAACAAAAATAATAGAAATAAATATTGATTATGTTTTTACTATCGAACAGTCTTTTTTAATTAAAATATTACAGATTTTGCGTTTTTTTATAGATAATTTTTGTTTTCAAATAATTATTAGTACATAAAAATTAATTTTCCTTCAGATCAAATTGATTCTAAAATCGAATAATTGTAAAAAGTGTCCCTTTTGTTTATTTTTAAATTATTAAATGTAAATTTATGTACATTATTAAAAAATTAATATAAATGTATGTAATTAAAATTTTTACAATATATACTTATAAATAAAGAAAATAAATACCAATAAATATCAATATAATGAATTTTATATGAATAAAAATAACAAAATAATGATTTCTAAAAATATGTTATACAAAAAAAGAAAACAAGGAAAAAAAGAAACACCAACAAATATGGCTTCCTGTCTTTTTATATACAATTTTTTTTTTTCAATAATCGCATAGCTATTAATAATTTCAATATTACGAAGTAAAAAAAAAATATTTATAATTTAATAATAATTATAAAATATACAAAGAAATAAAAAGAAAATTATTTAAATTTAAAGAATCTAACATAATATATTTTTATAGTAAATTTTTCTGTTTTATATTCAAAAATATATTAATAATTACAATAGTAATTAAATAAATATACAAAATGATTTTTTTTTGTTTTTCCAAATTCGTTAAGGCAGAGAGACAAAATAAAATAATAACGAAATTTAAATTTAATTTTCACTTTAAAAATGAAAATTTTAAATATTGAAGAGATCTCCCACCCCCCTTTGATCCCTGTTTATTGATTGCTTATTTACCAAACAATTTATTAATTATCACAAATTATATTAAGTTAGACTTTTCCTTTACAAAGGTGATTTGGGGAAAAATTTTATACAATGAAAAATATTTTATATTAACATTTTTACCAAGTTGTGTTATAAGTATGTAAGTAAATGCTCTATTTTTTTTTTTTTTTTTTTTAATATAAATCACAAAAATGTAAACACAAAAAGATGATAAAAAACAACAAAAAAAAAATAATATAATTTTATTAAAATTATTTATGTATGACCATAATTATTACATATACATATATATATATACGTTTAACATAATATATACATAATAAGTATAATTAACATTTAATATTACAATATAAAACTCACGTAATAGTAATAATAAAAATGTTCATCAGATCCATTATTCCCCCAGCTATTATTTTGTAGTTCACTGCACATTACCAAAACTTTATAAATATTTTATATTTTTAAATTAATATTTTTTTTTTTTTTCTTTATTTTGTTTTGAAATTCTTTTATTTTTTTTTAATAATATTTAATTTTCATTTTATTTAATTTTTTTTATTAATTAATTTTAAAGATAAACACAAAAAATAAAACACATTTATAAAAATTTAAATTTAAATTTTTAAATAATATATAAAATACGATATTTATATATACTTAATATGTATATTAATTTTTATTCTATATAGGGTATATTAATTTTTAAGAAAAATTTTTTATTATATTTTATTTATATAATTATTTTGAATTAATATAAATATATATTTTTTATTAAATTTTATTGGTGCAGATTAAATTGAAGAAGAAACACTATATAATATTACACATCATAATTTAAGAATTTATTATTAATTTTTTTTTTTTTTCTTTAATGTATACAATATAATTAATATATTAAAATTTCATAATTTTTTTTTTTTTAATTTTAAAATTAAATTTATTTTTATTTTATTAATTTTACATTTACATATATATTATTAATATAATGTATGATATTATTAATGCATTTTAATAACCCATAATTGCTATAATTAATAGAAATGTCTAATAGCAAAATTTATTATTATTTTAGTGTATATGTATACATATTTAGTAGAGTTACAGTAAATAAAAAATAATTTCTTAAATTTTTCTTATTATGTATTTATTTATTTGTTTTTTATTTGCTTTGATTTATTTTGTAAAATGCAAACAATTTGATTATATTAATTTAAAATTCACCACAGAAAAACTATTTTCTATCATTTACTAGAATGTACTATATTGTATATAACGAGAAAAAGAAAGTATATAAATATAATATAAGAAGTGTGTATAGGTACATAATTTTATTCATTTTTTCATTTTAAGTAAAAAATTATTTTTAAAATTTCGTCAAGCATGAATGATAATTCTTTTTTTCTAAATGATTAGTTTTTTTTTTTTTCGAATATTAATAATTAAATAAGCGACAGACAATATTAATTTATTTTATTTCTTTTTAAATGTTCAATACCGAAATGTATTAAAATATTAAAATAAAAAATAATAAATGAATAAAATCGTTATAACTTAAGTATATTATATTAATTCCATATAAAATAAATTATACCCATTTAAATAATAATTTTAACATTTTTGACTATTATTTAAAAAGTTATTATTTTTAATATGTTCCTTTTTATAAATCTCTATCTATTATTCTCAAATTTATAATTACTTATTTTATATTTATAGTTTTTTTTTGATTAGAAATGATTTTAATTTTAATATAAGCAAAAAAAAAAAAATATTAAGGATTAAGTACCTACTTCTTTTAAAATACATATACCTACTTTAAAATTTTAATATTGATATGTAATAATTAAAATTTATACTAACAACAAGTTTATTTTATAATGTACATAATATTTAATTAATAATTTTTCTTATAATCAAGAATTCAAAATAACAAAATTTTTTTAATATGTAATTGTAATTGAAGAAAACAAAATATCATACCTATTTAATTTAAAAATTTCTTCCACACCTAATTCAGAATTTATACGAACAAACTAATAATTTAAATTAAATAAAATTTTTTCATTTTTAAGTACAAAATTTAAAAATTCATAAAATACTATTTTATAAATGTATATATAATTAATATAAATCCTATTAATATTATAAAATCTATTTATTAATATAATATCGATTTTATTATAGTATGTGTATTATTAATAATTTATATTAATAATTTTATTATTTTTCCAAACAATAAAATATTATCGCATAATATCCTTACAACAGCAAAAAAAAAAAAACACTTATTACCCGACGCTTTATTTTTTTCTGGTGGAATTTAATATGTATTTATTTAAAATTTAATTTAATAAATGAACAAAATTTTCATTGTATATAAGAGGTTAACATCTAAAGAAAATGGATATAAAAATGTAACTAAAAATAAATAAAATAAAATAAAGGAAAACATACATCCTTAATAATAATTTAAGTAATTATTATGACTATTTATGTTTTTTTTTTTTTTTGAGTTATTTTAAAGTATTACAAATTATCAGTGTATGTTTCAGAATTTCTTAATCCAAATTTTCTAATAAATTTTAATTATATTTTATAAATAAATTAAATACCTATATCTAAATAAAAATTAAGTAATTTTGCGAAATTCCCCTTTTAAAGTTATTTATTAATATCAAGTAATAAATGCCTTTATTAAATTTATAATAAAAAAAAAAAAAAACAAAATTCAAATTAAATCAATTATTTTGAAAAAAAAAATTTTTTTTTATTTTTAATATAATAAAAATTTTCCTTAATTTATATACGTATATATATTTCTGAAATCTTATTACGTAATATTCGAATATTTTATTCTTTTAATAAAGTATTCTATATTTATGTATATATAGATACATATTGTATATATGTATGTACATTTTTTAACAAAAAAAAAAAAAAAAAGAAAAGCTTAAGAAAATTTTTTAAGAAAATATTGCATTATGCATATCCGTTTTTTTTTTGTATTTATTTTTTATGTATATGTATATAAACTTATTTTATATTATATGTACATATATATACATATATATATATTGTATTACACTTCATTTTCTGTATTTTTTTTTAAAAACAAAACAATCTAACATATTTGTACCTATATTTCTTATTCTTTTCTTTATCACTTTCTTTTCTTTCTTTTTTTATGTTTTTTTTTTTTAAATTTTATTAACTATATAAATACAACTCAAAAATTAGATATACACATATTTCATATGATTATAAGAATATCATTTTATTTTTTTACATAACGCGACACACCAAAAAAAAAAAAAATTTCTTTTTTTTTTAAGTCCTAACATTAAAATACATAATAATATTATACATAATATATATTAAGATTATATAAAATAAATAAAAAAAAAACAGCTGATTTTTGTAATTAATAAACTTTTTCCATACAACTTTTTATTTATTGCTTTATCTAAAAATAATTTTTTTTTTTTTTTTTATATATTAATATATAAGACGTATGTATATCTATATGTACATATGTATATTATTATATAAATGCATACAATATACATATATATATTTGATTGTTTTATGTTTTATAATTTTCACATTTTTTTTGTACATATATTTTACACTATATAATTTTTATTATTTTTTTTTTTTTAACTTATATTATATCCTTTTTTTTTTTTAATTATAATATTTATCAATTATTATCTATATTTATTATTATATATATATATATATGGTAACACTTAATCACTTTAATTAAAAAACAAAAAAAAAAAAAAACAAAAAAACAATAAATAAATAAAAATGGTACAAAGCAGAAAATATTTATATAATAATGAAACATATATAAAATATAAATATTTTCTTTTTATATTTAAGATAAATAAGATTAGTATATTAATATATATATATGCATACATATGTCTCTTTCAAAATTACTATTATAATGAAAGTATAATGTTTTTATTTTTACTTTTTTTTTTTTTTTTAATTTTTAATTTTAAAATGAAATTTTTTTCCCTAATGTTCTTTTAAAAATATTTCAGTATTTTTTAGAAGAAAGGATATATTTTTTTTTTTTTTTTTTTTTTTTTTACTAACTTAATTTAAAGTATTTCTGTAAAACAAAACAAAAAAAAATATTAATTCAAATCAACATCGATCTGAATCAACCAGTTACCCGATAAATACTAACACATATTTAATATAAAAAAAAAAAAAAACAAACAAAAATAAAATATAATATAATGATATTTGGTTTTTATTTTTTCTGTTTTCTTTTCTTCTTATTCTTTAGAAAATTTTCGCAAACAAATAATATTATTTCTATATATACGCATATAACTAAGTACAAAGTACTAATATATTTCTATATATATATATATAAAGACTTTTTTTTTATAATAAGAAAAATATAACAAAAATATATGAGCAAAAACAAAATAAATAAATAATAATATAATAAAAAATTAAATAGAAAAAAAAGAAAGAATGAAAACAAATTTTGTACCAAAATAAAAAATATAAAAAACAACGGAATAAAATATTAAAGAAAGAAAATAATGAACAAAAATGAAAAAAAAAGCTCCTTTTTATACGAAAATGTCAAAAGAAGTAAAAAAAAAACAATATGTATGTATATATTAAAAACATATAGATTCCAACATATTATATATTATGTATATATGTAACAAAAAAAAAAAAAAAACAGTAAGTACAAAAGTTTAAAAAAACAAATTACAATATTAGAAACTTTTTTTTTTTTTTTGTTTTAATTAAATTTGAAAAAAAAATAAAAAATTCCCTATACACGGAATCAATTCTAATTAAAGTATTTATATATGTATACTTTTAAACCATAATTTTACCATATTTTAATTATTACGGTAATCAGTTTTTTTTATTACTAACATTCATTTAAATAAAAAATTTGAAGATAATAGAAGATATATAATAGTCCTTAAAATGCTTAAATAATTTAAATTTAATCCAACGGAATATGATAATGATATGTCTATAGGTACTTTTTAATTATGTATTTTTAATACTCTTCAAAAAAATTTTAATAAAAAAATTACCCCATATGACCCTTTTTAAAACTAAATACATACATACATACATACATACATCCATCCATATGTACATATATTAATTTTCTTTTTTTTTTTGTTAAATCCATTTAATTAAAACCGCTATTATTAATCATGTCTTAAATAAGATTTTCCTGATTCGAATAAACAATATGAAAATTTTCTTAAGAATTTATTTTTATTAAATCTTCTTTTTTATAGCTTTTAAGCATTTATGAAAATCTTACAATACAAATTTTGTCTTGGATTTTTATATTTGAAACTTAATTTTTTTATAATCATAAAAAATATGAGAACAATATATCTATATATACAACTCATTGTATACGAGAATGAACTAAAATTTAAATAAATAGGTAATTAATTAAACCTTGATAATAAATAATTGACAAAATTTATTGATAAAATAGAAATTACAAATATTATATATATAAAAAAAAAAAAAAAACATCATTCTTTTCTTGTTGACCTATTATAATTTATAATATATTTACATTTTCTTTTTTATTAATAATAAACACGATAAATATCTATTAAGAAAATTTATACACCTACATAATATATGATATGTATATGTGTATATGTATATTATGTAAATACAAAATTTTATTTACAAATTAAAACAAAAAAAAAAAAAAAACAAAATTAATTGCCTTAACATTTTTATAGAGAAGCACACAATTATACATATTTTATATATAAAATAAAACTACCGTTAAAACAAAAAAAAAAAAATTTTTTTTTTATCACTTTAATTGAAATTTTTGTTCAAAATTGAATAAAATATAGGTAATCCTTTTATTTCAGTATTTTTTAATTAAATTAATACCTAAAAAATTAACTAATAATCAAATTATAAACATTGACCACTACCGCCACCGCCGCCGCCGCCGCCATATATTGTATTACATATAACGATTTTAACTTTAAACAAAACGTCATTGGATTCCGTTACTAAAAAGAAAAAGTGTTTTTTTGTTTTTTTCCTTTTCTCTTTATTTTTTCATTTTTTTTTTTTTTGTATATTAGTTATACAAAAACTCACTAGATAGCACTAGTATTACTTATTTATACAAAAAAAAAAAAAAAAAACTTATATATTTCATTAATTTATATGTATGCATGTACATATTATTTTATTATGTACATATTTTAAGTAAAACTTAAACTTAAAAAAAAAAACGAAAAAAACATATCTGTAAGTAAATACACATATGGTATAAATAACACAAATAAAATGTAACACAAGATAACAACAACAATAATAATAAAATTAAAAAACATAAATAACTTTTTCAAATAAATAAAAATTTTGTTTTTTTTTTTTTATCTTAATATTTTATACAATATACAATATGTTATAATATGTATTGTATGGATGTATAATATTGCGAATTTTTATTAAATATACTATATGTATATCATATATACTTATAAGTTATACTAAACAACTACTATAACATAATATTATGTATATTATTTGAATAGTGAATAGTGACTGATGCTGTTATTAATACACTATTCAACGTAAAAATAAAACACACAACACAAAAAAAAAAAATTAACTGATGCGACGACTTTGGTTGATGCTACCACGACTATTTGAGAATTCAACTGATTGCCTTTACTAAAAAAAAAAAAAAAATAAGTTTTTCTTTATTTTACTTTTTTTTTTTGTTAGTTTTTATTTTTTTATTTCATTTTCTTCTTCCTCTGTAGTTTGCAGATTTTCGTATTTTTCTTTTAGTTTGTTTTTTTTTTTTTTTTTTTTCATTTTTACACGTGTATTCATACATACTTACATAATATTATTATGATACATTGACTATAACAAGAAAGAAAAAAAAAACATAATAATAATAACTGTAAATTTTAACAATATTCATCACTAACACCATCCACCACTATCATCACCGCTATACTAATAATCATCATCATTGTGTTATCATTATCATTTAAAAATAAAAAAAAAAACCACTCAAAATGAATGTTTTTTAAGAAAAAAAAAAATAAAGCTCAACATAAAAGAAAAAACAAAAAACATAATATTTTCGTGTCTTGTATTTACATAAGCTTTAAATATATAATATATTTAACGAAACAGAAAAAAAAATGTACAAAACATACATATGTACATATTTAAATATATAGCGGTTAAATAGGTAAGGGTTCCTTTTTTTTTTTTTTTTATGTACACAAAAGAGTGGATGTTTGTATTTTTATAATTTTTTCACTTCCTTATTTCTTTTTTTTTTTTTTTTTTTTGTTCTTTTAAAGCTCAACTTTTGTAAAATAACGAGAAAGAAAAAAACCGAAAAAATGAAAAATAACGGTTAACTGTTCTTCTTTTTAAAAAAGAAAATTAAAACCGAAACTCCAAACAATACAAATCGAAAACAATAACAAAATAAGAACTTAAATTCTAACGGTACATAACTAAAACAAAAAAATACTAACAAATTTTTTTTTCTAAATTTTTCCATACTTTTTTTTTTTGCTTCTTGTTTTTGATATTTTTTTTTTGTAACTGAAAAAAAAAAAACACTCGAAACAAAGCAATAAAACAAAAAAAAAAACTAAAAAATAAAAAACAATTCGTTAAGTACACTAAAATTTACGTTATATAACCGTTCTTTAAAAAAAAAAATTAAAGTACAATTTTACATACATTATTTTAGGTTATTACTTCCTTTTTTTTTTTTTTTTATTCTTAATATCAATTTTTTTTTCTTTTCTTTTTTTCTTTTCTAATTTTCCTTTTTATAAACAAATAAAAAAAAATTAATTATGTATTTAAAAATTATCTTATAGTTTGAAAATTCATTTTAAATATTTTTAAGTTGGAAATTACAGTTTTCTTTTTTATTTCTTTATTGAATATTTTAAATTTATACAGATATTATATAGTTATGTACATATGTCTATGTATTTATGTTTTAACTTAAATAAAATTACACTATCTGTGTATATCTTTAAAAATAAAATTTCTCTATTCTCCAAAAAAAAAAACAAAAAACACAAAAATAAAAAAAACAAAAAGAAAAAAAAAAGAAAAGGAAGATGAAAGTTTTCTTTTTATATTAAATCAACAAAAAAGAAAGTGCATAAAAAAAAAAAGAATCAATTGTACATGCATTTTACCGCCGCCATTATTAAATATCGAAATTTTTTTATACATAATAGGATATCTATTCATACCTATTATGTATGTTCAAATATATGCAATAAATTTATTCAAAAATTAAATTTGTATATATATTCAATCATATATAATATGTCATGCACTTTTCTTTTTAAATACTTGAATACATACATATACATCGTATATTTATTATTTATGAACAAAATATTTTTTTTTGTATACATATTATAATGTCTAATAAAATTTATAATTGTATATATAAATATTGAATAAATTGAAAACAATATTTTATTATTAATTTTATCTTGTAATTTTTTTTTTTTATTCAATAATAAAAATTGTAATAAAAATTTTACTCTAATTAAAGGTATCCTCCTAATAAGATACATTCGCTTTTTATGCAAAGAAAAATTGCATACTTTTAGGCAAAAACTAATTTTAAGATATAATAATATGATATAATGGTGTCGCAAAGTCTACTGGTTTTAGCATTATTTCTACTTTAATAAGTTTATTTAAATAAAAAAAAAAGAAAATTGTGTAATTATAAAAGTCTACTGAATGTATATAAAATTTATCTTTTCACAAAATTTTTGATGTCAAAAATAAAAGATTTTTTTGTTATAGGAAATATTTGATGAAGGAGGTTTTAAATTTTTTAATGTTCTAAAGGAAATTATTACAGATTTTTTAAATGTTCAGTTCATGTTGTTTTAATAATTTTTTTAATCGTTTTTATTATAAAAGTTTTGTAAATACATAAATTTTTATAAATCTTTTTCAAATATAATTATTTTGTGCATGTACTTTATGTTTTATGTTATTGAGTGTTGGATAATATGGGTTTTATTTGAACCTTTTTCTTAGATGAGGAAATTGAAAAAATGATGTAGTTAAATCCATATAGTATGCGATAGTACAATAACTAGCTAAACTGATTAATTTTTTTTCTTTATTTTTAATTTTTCTCAAACACCTCTTAAATCATCAAATCAATAAACAATAAACATTAATAATGACACATTTTAGACATTTTACTAAAATACAAATAATACTAACATCAGAAGACTTTTATAATTGATACTAATATAAAATTATTAATTATGAACTTGTAAATAATTGCTCACGTTTCACCTATTCCAAAAAAAAATGATCAAAGCGACACGTCTAATTACCGATTAATGGATACACCAATCCTCCTTATACAAACATTGATACATCATCCTCCTTTTATTTCTTTATGAAGAATAAAGAAAGTAAATTTGAATAATCGAGAAAAGAAGAATCTTTGCATCCGTAAAAAGCAAAACTTTGCGAAATTTAAAATGTTTTAGTAAATTAACATTACCTGGCTAAACTGACACTAGAAACTATATTACGAACTGTAAGCAGCTTAAACTGAATTTAGAAGCTATTACGAGTCTATAAGCAAACCAAAGATAGATATAAGATAAATGAAATCTCTATAATAATTATACCCCTTGAGAACAAACTGGAAGACATATTAAGTACCCAGCCAAGTATTTCTAATAGCTCACCAAGTAGCACACTTTACATTATTTATCTAAGCACAAAATATTGTATACAAAAAAATTATTAAAACTCAAATTATGCGATTAAAAAATAAAAGAAAAAACAAAAGAATGTTAAGCTTTACGAAGAATCTGAAAAAAGGAAGTAAGAAAGAACTAATGTATTGCTTCAATAAAGAAAGGATGAAGAAAAAAGAACGAAAAATAAAACTCATTTTCTTCTTTTTTTTTTTGAATATGTTATGAATTGTTCTTCAATTTATTTTCGAATTTAATGTTTTTTAGAAATTAAATAAAATTTTATTATTTTTGATTAGATAATTAAATAAATAAAATTTTTCGTCGATTTTTTGCTTTTTCTGCAATATTTGTCAAATTCAATGTCAAATTCCTTCCAATTGCGGTAATCCTCTGCATCGATTTCTTTAAAATAATTATCCATTATTATGCAGAATGCAAACGTACATTAACAGAAAACAGACTTGTGTGCAACAACAACTTTAGTTGCACACAAGTCTGTTTTCTCATTGACGGGAAATAAATGTGCAACAACTATTCAACTATAGTTAAAAAATAAATGAATTTGGAAAATGTTTATAGTGTTAATGTTCTATTATTTTATATGTTGGAACTAAAACCAATTTATGCCATGTGCAAAGTAACCAAGCATGAAGTTAACCAATTTATCCAAAAAAAAAACTTATTTTGGCAGAATTCGTCTATCACGAAGTGATCGAGTCTATTCAGAAAAAATTCTAATGAGATTTTCATCTGCTTTGTATTAACGTAACATTTCTTTATTTATTTTCTGTGCTTTAATATTTATGTGAGAGTATTCATCAATAGCTTCTACTATGCCACAATTTATCTTCAAATTTAATTGTATTGTATTAAATTGTATTGTATTGTGTCTTTCGGCAATTTAAAAGATTCATATTCCACGCTAATTATTCATTTACAAGAATGTTAAATAGTATACCAAGCAGCCGATTTACTAATACAAAACAAATTTCCAAGTAGTCAGATTATAATTTTGTTGTTAGTACAGATGTGAAATGCAAACGTTACGCGTACCACAAGTATAAAATTTTTTTTTACACCGTTTCCAATTCGGGCTGCATATTCGAATTCAGTTATTTATTTGCAATGTTTCAGATTAAAAAGATTATAAACTTAATTCGGATAACTGACATCCCTCTTTGGATTATGACCATTTAACCTGAAGCAAAAAACACGATGTTTTATATTTGAACACCGGTTGTAAAAGCAATCAAATTATTTTCAATGGATTTAATTGTTTGTTTTTTTTTAGTTTTGTACAGAAAATTTTGAACAGACTTATAATTAAATTGCTATAAAAGTAGCAACTGTTTTTATATCAAGTATCATTAGTATCAAATAATATTAACATTATATTATAGCAGCGAATAAAAACAGGCAATGCATATCAATTATTGTAGAAAAATATTGAAAAATTTCCTTATTAGAACCCCGTAACTTCGTTCGTACATCCGGCTGTTTGTCTATGCCTGTATGTCTCTTTCTCTCTGTTTAGTTTTTCGTTTATCTCCGGAACGGTGAAAGCTAATTTAACATACGATATACCAAATTAAAGCTTAAGAAAAGGGCTATTTGAAACTTTTGACACCTAAAAATCATTTTTATAATAAGTCACTAGCAAAATGGGCAATTTTTTCTATCAAAAATTAAAGAAAATTTTTAATTTTTAACTTCAAAACTCTTTAGAGCAAAAACTAAAAAAGATAGAGATTCAAATAAATACATTTAGAAAAGATACTTTCTCAGGCTTTTAAAAACATTTTTCAGAATACTACAAATTTTTTCCTAGCACAAGTAAAGTATTTTAATCAGAAAAAAAAAAAAAATTACACTAAATCTCTTTTAAGACCCCACAGCTCCGAAACTATTCGGCCCACAATATAGCACTCATACAAATGTTTTGTCTCCAAATTATTCTCTACAGAATAGTGTATGTGAAGGCACTCATTAACAAATCACCCTGTATAAACGCATAAACTCTATACTCGAACCTCCAGAGTAAGAAACAAAATGCACTCCAGTGCGCTCTTTTTTAAAACATTTTTACTGTACTGGTTAAGGATTTAAATATGTATATGTATAATAATAATGAAAATAACGAAGAAAAAAAAAAACTTAAAATTAATTTTATATGTTCTTACATACAAACATAGGTACCTACTATATTGATCCGAAGCTGTTCGACAAAACATTTAGAAACCACAAAAACGCTAATACATATATGAGTACGTATATCTTAACAGATTTAGGTACAGTTTTTTTTTTCTAATCATAAATACATACATAAATATATTGGTAATAAAATATATACATATATAAATATATGTATTGTATAGATTAATATACATATACGTGTATTTTATATGTATAATCATTCTTTAAAATTCAAATTTTTATTGTACAGCCAACATTCCATTTAAATTAAAACTCGCAATTTTCTATACTCATATTATATATGTACATATGTATATATATTTATATGTATTTACAAATAAATACGCACTAACAAAATAAAAATAAATAGAAAAAAAAAAAACTAACAAATTATTCTAAAATATTATAGACGTATTTTATACTTTTTTTTTTTTTTTTTACTTTTGTTTTATTTTCTCAATTTTCTTTCTAAAGGAATAACCCGAAAATATCCAGAACATCCCCGAATTTTTCCCCAAATATATTTACTTACACACATAATATTTTCATAAATATAAATATACAAGAACATATGTATATATTTAGAAAAAAATAATACATATTTATTTATATAAGTAAGTATGTGAATTTTAAAAAGAATTCTAGATTCAACTAAAAATTATTCTTCTATATATACATATGTATATATGTATATGCAACAAATGTGATATGATAACATAATATTATTAAAATATAACATCAACTGCAATATTTGCAATTTTAATCAATATATGTATTAATATATACATATATGTAAGTACATATTTTGTTATATGTTTACAGTTAGATAATAAAACTTATTCCCTTCCGGAAACGGAAAACAAAAATTAAGTGTTTCTGTAAAAAAAAAAAAAAAAAAAAAAAACAAAAACAAAACAATCACTACACAACATCCTTTTATACATTTTATACAGTACACATATTTATTTTGATAAAAATTTACATTTTTTTATCATTTTATATTGTGCATGTAATTTAATATTCAATATTTTTAACAGTATATCATTATCAACATCATTATCAACATCATCATCATCATCATCATCATCATCATCATCATCATTAATATCATAACAGTCATCATTAATATCATTATCATTATCTTTTACTTTTACTGCTGTTGTTGTTTAAAAGAATAGATAAAATGTCTATTTCTTTACGCACCTACGCTTGTCCGCCTGTTATATGTATGTAAAAAAAAAATTTATTTTTTTTTTTAATCCGGTTTATTAAAATCAAATAAATTCTGCTCCATAATGATTATTTTACAATATATCATTTAAATTAAAAACTTTTCAAGAAATAATTTCCAACACATATTATTATTGCATTGTATGTATATGTATATGTTCAATAATTCAGGGAT